>CM060839.1:24375000-26775000 GCA_030762175.1 Metallyticus violacea
TTGCACTTAACTTTAATAGACAAAACTGGCTAAACCTGGGCACTTTCTTAAATGAAATACCTAGTTTTATGGACAAGAAATTTATTACATAAACATGTATACGAATATCAGAATTATTATGTGTATGTCTGATTCATGTGTGTGGTAGTGCGTTCTTATTAATGCTGGTGTTTTCTTTTGTTGGAATTAATTTCAAAATTAAGTATTTTACAAGAGCATAAATCCAGGCGACTGTAACATATAGATACATAGTGTAATTGGAATAATAAATACCACAATCAGCACCATCAATCATTAAAAACAATGTGATAGTAAGTGAGTATTTATTTTAAAAAATGGCTTCCGGATATATAAATCAAATTCTTATCCAGCGCACGGGTCTATCCAGTTCGTAATGTTATTTACACATATGAAATGTTGACAAAAACATAGAAATAAAAGAATTACATATGTATATACACACTCTTAAGTGAAGTACTAAAATGTACCATGTCCTCCACAAATCATGACCGGAAAAGATATTCATATTATTGCGGTGTTACAGCCTTGAGGTCAATTGCACTACCTGCGGTGTCACTGTTAATGTAGGCGGTTACTTAAGAAGAGTCGGCTTTCATCAAGGAAGAGTCTTGACATTATCAGGAGGGAAGAATCTAAAACACTTACGCATTATGTATTTAGCTATAAAAACAATGTATTTTATATACTTGAGAATATTTAGCTCACAGTACATACCGTAAGGAAGGCTTGGGATTTCGCGAGATCGAATTCTGGGTGCGTATGTCATGAAATTGACTGTATTACCTGTATTCTCCTACAGGGGGCTCTGCATAAATAAAGATATAGTACAACTGAATGCACTCGAGAGCTTTATTGCTATATTTTTCAATTAATAAACAACTATAAACATGGGAAACCATAATAATAATCATTTCCGAACGTAAGCATTTTGAAATATTTACTATTGACAGCCAGGTTGGTGGCGGTTGGCTATTATGCTGGTAGTACCCGTTCTTGTCAGTTATAAAGCCTGTGATCATTTTCTGGTTACACGGTTATGCCAATAATACAAATGTTGATGCTCAATCGAATTCATCTGAATAATTCTGACCAAATGCTCTTAGAAGTTCAATATTCATTCTTTTACACTACTGGACAATTTTAAAAACACTGGAAAGTGTTCCGCCAAATAACAATTAATACAGATACTAAAACAAATTGCATTACCCTTTCTTCGTTGTTATTATTACTATTATTATTTCGGGTTATGTTAAGCTGTTCATATAATAAAATACTACCAATAAAATGAATACAGAAATTTTATCACATGGAAATGAAATTTGTGTAGTGAAATTTGCTCTTGGATGATGCTTATTTTAAATGGTAATTTTACAGAATACCATTCACATTTCTTCAGGATATTCTTCTCTTCCTCCTGCACTTGATTACTGAAAAGCGCAGAAACACAATATATGATTTCGAGAGATGTCGGTCACTAATATTATAAAGCTTACGATGAATTCGCCAGTTCTTTAACCAAATTTATTTAGAAATGATAAAATTCAGTTAAGCGTAAAGTGGAAATTTATAACAAAAATAAATAACAACAATAATAATAATAATAATAATAATAATAATAATAATAATAATAGTTAACATGGATGATTCGTTCACAAACCATAAACAAACAATTAAAAACCGAAAACCAGATTAAAAATCACGATATATCCACCTTGATTAATGTGGTGTTCTACACAATTATCTTTTATTTCAATGAAAATTCTATTTTGGGACGAATAAGTATAATTTTATTACAATTAACGTTTTAATTAATGAATCTGCAGTTCAACAAGTATATTAACTGCGCCGATAGCCGCGACATCAGATGGATTCTATGAGAAATAAACCCGACGCGGAGCGGGATATAGTAAAAGTGCCGACACAAGTCGTCATTACTGAATATATTGTGATTTATCTCATGAATCAGCGACCAATGGGAGAAAAGAATATCAGGAATTTGCACCAATGACAGCTTCCTATCGCCACAATTTTATCGTTTCCGTTTTATCACTTCCATTTTATCGTACCTATGCGCAATTGTTTTTATGCAAATTCAGTACAAGAGTGCATTTAAATACATTTACAACTTCTTTGGTCTATACATTAGAAATCAATAAGTAACAAGACAGGCAGTTCAAAACGTTTTGGCGAGATGTCAGATGCACAAATTGGCCTTATAATTCAAAGTCCCAAGCTAAAATATACTAAGCGAAATAAAAATAGTGTATGAAACCGGCTTAAATAATATCGTGTTATTTTCAAAATTTTGTTTTTAATAATGTACGTTTAATAAGTGTAAATGTTGCATGCATTGTTTTTAATTTAAAGGTAAGTAATCTATGCGTTGTCCTCCGTAACTTTCTGGCTGCAATATGCTGCAATTGAGCTTTTCACCTATGTTTCAACTTCATTGTGTCACTTCGTTGACTTATTGGCAGTCGCAATTAATTCACACACACACACACTAACCTTAACCTCACCTCGGGTAAATCCTAGAAACCGGTGGACCGAGTGATTGCTACGGTGAGCTACGGTCTGACGGCCTACGCTCGCCTCCTTCTCGTAAATATAATTTGATGGGATTACGTGCTATTAAGTAGGCGGGTAAATAATTGCAATGGTGGTAAATCTCCCTTAACTCCAGCAGGAAAAAAATACCGTGGACTGTTTTAATATGTGAGCTCACCACCTCTGACTTAATATCAACGATCTAACCATCTGAGCAAACTTACCGTTGTGCTCAAATATGTTATCTACCTATATCTGCGGAAGTCGCACTACCTTCGGATTTTTCTTCTGCTTCTCGTGATAGGAGTTCCAGGTTCTCCTCGAACTTTAAAGGTAAATTTGGAAGACTAGCATGGCATCAATAAGACGAGGGACGTGAGAAAGGGATGTGATCGACACGGCCACTCCTGGAAGTCATTGCAAAGCAAAATGTAAGTTGTAAAAAAATATAGAAATAATACATAATTGTCACTATACCTTACTCATAAATATGTATTTGCTTTCTTTCTGATACCTTACGCCCTTAATGATTACAAAGACACAAGTAGATTATATTTAGCTAGTTTTTTTGCGTCGTAACCCAGAGCAGCTTGAAGTTAGGAAGTTTTAAAAAACGTAGCAAGTTGTTCTGCTGGGTTTCGACCATATACTTTGATTAAGCACAAAACTTGCAAATTCGGGAAGCACGTAACCTGAAACCTATTTCTAAGTTGTATATTGAAAGAGAATGTACATGTCCTGTCTCCCCTCCTCTCCCTCTCCTACCTTAACTCGGTCCTGGTAGTGTAGAGGTAACCACACTTGCCTTTTAAACCCAAGATCGCGGGTTAAAACCCGGCCAGGATCGACGGATTTTTTCGGGCATAAAAATCCGAAGTTTGGCATCCTTCGGAAAGGAAGTAAAGCCATGAGTTCCATGTTGTACATTTACGGCACGAAAAAGAACCTCAAGCCTGAAAGAGCCTTCTGAGCAAAATTTGTCGGCCGTTTCACGCCCTGAATTGAATAGGACGCTGATGACTTGAGATGTTAAAGAGTGTCTGTAAATAAAACAAATGAACAACAATCCTACTCCACATAGTCCTTAATGCTGGTTATCATATTCACGAAGCGTTTGGCCAGTATCCAATCATCAGCATTCATCTCCAGTGTTGCCGCAGTAGTAAAAGCGAGCGTTAAACACTATTAGAATAAATATACACATGAACCCTTTGTATCTGTAACGTAGCCGCGTTCATTCCACATCGAACCGGCCTCAAAGCGAGAGCATGGTGTTTGAAATACAAACATGTCATGGGTCTACAGATATAAGGGGGGTTAGTGAACTTGTACAGGGGTCTTACACAAGTTGGAGACTCTTTGGCACACAAGCCAGGAGTTATATAGTGATTAGAGATGTAGACAAGTGAGTGTTAAGCGATTTTCAATGACTCATGATCAGCGTCATGAAGATTTACAGATAAAAATCTCTACAATCTCGAACTAATAATATGACAGTGTAACACTGAATAGCATTACATAACTTAATCTTAGGAAGGGAGGGCTATCTGATCCTGTGCATGAATCGGATATGCCGAAATTAGTAGAAAACATTAAATTATTAAATAATGTTTAAATGCATTAAACACGTTAAAATATTTTTGATTAGGGTGAAATGTGTTTAATTACATTGGCACGTATTCATTGAGTTTGAGTCAATTTAGGGTGTAATGCAATGAATTAATTTGACGTGAATTTAATTAGGTTGCCATTTATTTACTCGGTTGACTGTATTTAATTACGTTGATATGTATCATCAGGTTGAAATATATTTATTTAATTAGATTTACATATGTTTAATTATGTTCATATGAATTTATTTAGGTTGATAAGTTTTAATTAAGTTTAAATGTATTTAATTACGTTGAAATGTATAAAACAATGTTTAAATGTATAAATTACGTTTTATTGTATTTACTTAGGTTGACATGTTTGAATTATATTTAATAGTATTTAATTAGATTTGCAAGGTTGAATAAGGTTGATATTTTTAATTAGATTGAAATGTACTGAATTAAGTTGACATATGCTCAATTAGATTGCCTAGGTTGGCATGTTTAATTATGTTACATGTATTTAATTAAGTTATCATGTATTTAATATGTTGACGTGTTATATTAACAAGTTTTAATTAGGTGTTAAATGTGTTTAATTAGGTCAAAAGTAATTTATTAATGCTAAAATGTTTCGTTTTTCTTGAAATTAGGTTGATATAGGCTTACAAATATTTAATTACGATGAAATGTATTAATATATATAATGGTAAGTAAAAACTGTAACCATTAAAATTTTAGTATTTTTCTACTGCCACCAGATGTAAGCTAAATTACAGATTTTTTTAATAGTATTTAATGTTCGTTTTTACTGCTGAGGCATCACAGGTGGTGGACACTGATAATACGTGGGATGAAATGATAAACGGGGAAAAGATTTAAAAAAAAAATAAAATTTCCAGATCTCATTGCCATTAATGAAGAATTAAAAAAAAAAACTGAAAAAAATTGCCTTAATCCGTAAGGACAGTCCTAGTGGAAATAGAACCCCAGACCTCCCACTAACAAATTCGCGCCTTAACGGCCAGTTACAGATTGAATAAATAAATAACTAAATACATATATACATACAAACAAGACTTTGTAATAACAACATTATAGAATATGATATCGAACGCATTGTTTTTATGCAAGATGGCACTGCACCTCACATATACAGTACCGTAAAAGCACAATTGAGCAAATAATTTGGGGGTACGTAAATAAGAAAAACTTCAAATAATGCTTCATAAAACGAAAAATGCTCGAAACTACAAAATAACCCTAATTTCACAAAACACGTTTATTTACACTGATGACGTTTAAAATCATAAAAATTCTCGCCCTGTAATCAGAGCGTGTTAGTCCTTCTCCTGCATTTGGGTGATCATGCATCCCAAAGTGGCGGCGATAAGCTGCTTCAGTTCATCAGGCCACACCTTCTGAGTCGTGGCATGCGTAGAACTCAAACCAGTTGATTCACGAGTAATAAACCTGAACTCCGCTGGTCAAACTTACAAAAATATGTTGTTTTTTTTCAAAACGGAAATATCACTTCAAACATCCGATTTGCAATAAAATCATGTGAGGGTTGTCAAAGAGTTTACCTTTAATGGCTGGTTTGGGCATACAACCGCAAACACCTAACAGAGAAGGTTGTGAGATGAAGGGGGACTGTGGTCTACATGTGTATGTGGTTTTGTCTGAGGTAACGTTTGATCGCAGCATGGGCTCTGTGAAATCCATATCGCCGAACATACCGTTTCATTTGCATCTTCAATTAAGTGAAAACGATAGTAGCGCTAGCGAACAGTGGCGCTAAACTTGCGACCAAAACTGCTTAATAATTTACCTGACTTGCGGTCTCCTACGATTTGACGCACGCTTACCAGAAAATTGTTTGAATACACCTGATTGTATAGCTGTTTACTAGCATGTTTCTCTTTTTCTTCTCATAAAGAATATTAAAGTAGGGATGGGTAATCCATATAAGTATTAAATCTATTTAAGTTCAGCAAAAGTCCGTCAAGCAAGAGCTGCCTAAACTAAGCGATTTCCTCAGCAACTTGAATAATTTTACAAATGAATATTTAACCCAAATTATAGCCTTATTCATTAATGAAATAAAATAACCTATGACATTAATATGTGGTATTAGGAGAAAAAAATTAGAATTTTTGCAATTTATTAGTATTGCAAAAGAAAAACCATATTTTAAAATAATAATAAAATTATTATTATTATTACTATTATTATTATTATTATTATTGAGATTAAACACAAAAATTAATGTATACTATTAATTAAATGATATATGTGACCACTGATAGAGAAAGCTATATTGTGTGGGTGTTTTAAACCTTTTTAAATGTAACCATGTTTATGAACTAGGCCCTCGATATAATTTTATATGCAGTTACATTGTGTATATAAGAGGAAGATGTTCATATTTTTCAATAAAACGAATACATCTTATTATTTAAAAACAATTACAACCTACTAAGCTAATATACACAATCAACAATAATCAATCAAATTATTTATCAGTTTTCATTGGCTTTGAAATTTAATGTAAATGTTATTGCAGTAAAAACATGTAATGTAAACGTTTTCTGAAGAATATTACAGAGCGTTTTACATTCAAATATAATTCCCAAACACATTTTAGAATAATATTTCACATTTGCTGTCTCCACGACGATGCTTTTGTTAAATATAAAATATACGCAACGTTATAAATACTATTTATATGTCGAAATAATTTATCCTTTTATTTAAAACAATAGAGAGAAAATTAGAGAAAGAGCGCTTTTTAAATTTTGATTTTCAAGTATATCCTACGCCTGTAGATCCGATTTCCCTAATTTTCGGAAATTATTTTTCTTAATTTATTTAAATGATATATACTGACTTTTGCTGCGAAGAAACAAATATTCTGGCAGCTAAAACGAATTTTAAATTTGCGGTTTCGGGTAACCCCCCCTTCTAATAGTCCATTTTCACAGATTTTCAGAAACTATTTTTCTTATTTGATTCCAATAGCATATACGAGTTTCCTTTCAAAAAAATAAAATTGCGGCTGCTAAAGCGATTTTGAAAATTCGCTTTAACCCCCAATCGGTGTTCAGATATATTCCGACTTCTAATGGCCGGATTGCCCTGAATTCCAGTGTTTATTTTAACGAAATGTACTTAGTTTAGTTTAGAAAAAACGAAAATTGCAACCGCCAGAGCGATTGTTGTTGTTGTTGTTGTTGTTGTTATTATTATTATTGTTATTTTCTTTTTTAAATTTTCGCTTCAGTTTAACTCTACTTTTGCTGGTTAACGAACTCAATGAATCATTTGTTAATTGATGGTTATATGCCGAGTTTCGTTGAAGAAAAAACTAAAATTGTGGCCGCTAGAGCGTCTACAGACATTATATATATAATATAAATATATAACTTTTAATTGTAATTTTTTGGTACCTAGATGGTAGGATCGATGGAGATTTGAAGAAAATTATTAAAAATCGTTTAATGCAAGCCACAATAGTTACGTTCCTTCGAAATTAGTTACAAGCATGTACAATGCCTTCAGTATGGTTAGAGGTTTGACAGATATCTACCCGCCGCCCTGAGTGCCTGGTTTTAAAAAATATTCCTAGGGCAAAAAGTAATTTAATCCATGATGTTTAAATTGTTATATTAATGTTAATATAAAACATCGTTAAAATTCATAGCGACAATGAGGATTCGTCGCCATTGGTCAACACACATTTTTCCTCTGAAATGAAAATATGAAAAATTTACTAATTCTAAATGTAATAACACGAAAATGACAACAAAATATGCCGGCTGCTCGAGATTAGCCGATCCCTGATATTCAATATACTCAGTTCAAATTGCATACTTAGATATCATTTATAACTCAGTATTTCATTCTTATGTTGGGGCCAAATTTATGATTGCGCCATATTACACCATTCCATGAAGTAATGTACTGCATCATAGCGTTGATAAAAGGCGATATAATAGGTTCAGTACTGTGCAAATCTCAGTCTGTCTTTTGGGTGTTTAGTATTCAGCGATCAAGGGAACGTTGCAATGGAAATCTATCAGCAATAACTTTTAGTAGAAGGCTATAACTCCAAATGTGAAAAAGACATATCAGCTTCATTCGGATTAAGTTTGGGAACCAGGACAAGCCCTGGCTCCCACAATTTTCTTGCAAAGTCGTTTTCTGTTTCGATAGCGTGGAAACAGTACGAGGAAAAATGAAATGACAAGTGTATGTAAATACATCATTTGATCTTATACCAGTTTCTACCTCCGAAAGAATTTGCATCAATCAGAAGATAAGGAGGAGGGAGGCAAACTAACATCTCCAGAATCTGACGATGATTGGTAGGTGCATCATCTGTTCAGTACAAGGTAACGCAATGATCTTGTTCGCGATCTGGACCTGTCACAGGAGAAAGCAGAGTTACTGCCACCAAAGTTTCAACAGTGGGAATGCTTCGCAGGAAATCTCTGAGTGACTGCGCAACCGCCATTAGCAATTTGCGCCAAAACAACACGATTTTATTCTTTAACGATATAGATGAACCCCCTTCAAATGAAACATGGCCCTCAAGAATGGCTACTCTTCATAAACTCCTCCAAGTTAGTCTCAAAGCGTGTGGCTGACATACCTGTGGTCACTTCAGAGGAATGGGTTTGCAACTGCTGTATCCGAGTACGGCTGATTTTTTGTGTGAATTTCAAAATCAAGCAAAGTGGTTGCACTATAAAAAGAAAACTGGCATGCAAGGAAATCTATGAATGTAGGAGAGAAATTGTGAAACACCCACCTCTGGTAGAGTCTACAAACTCACACTAACGCACTCTCACATAAAACTCGGTCTGATGAAGAACTTGACCAGACCAGACCGGGCCAATTTTTAAATATCTCCTTGATAAGCTCCCTCGTAACCTTAATGGTCATCCAAATCATGGAAGTGCACCACCTTCCCCGGTTCCCTTTCTCCATTGTTGTTTGCCTGAAGCAAACGTTCCCCATGTTCATCACCACAGCCCGGAAGTTCAGGCTTTTATTTTTGATTAAAATAGACAGGCAAAAAGGCAGTTAAATTACTGAAAATAGGCAGTAATATAATTAAAATAGGCATTTAACATAACACATAACAAAGCACTTAAATACTTTTCTTGGTTACAAGCTACAGCAAGATGTATTCTCAAGGTATCAACTGTCATAGTCAGCCGCTTGTCAGAGAGAACATTTTACATCATGGAAAAAGAAAGTTGCATTTTCATGAAGTGATTGGAGCATATTTAAAACGAGCTATTTCGGAAGTACTCATACCAGTTACAACAGAACATTCTCCTTTCAGTACATAGTGGAAAAGCTGATCAAGACAAAGTAAAGTAGTTTTAATAGTCCTGGAGAATGAGCAAAAGATGCACAGTGGTTTCAGGTCGAGTTCATTTTATGTTTATGCGTTTATAGGGAAATCAGGTTAGTATCTCTCTTACTACCGTACTGAACACATTGTAGGGACGGTTTATTGCACAGCTGTACCGCTCTCATCTTTCTCGCTTGCAATTGTTAGTTACATTTATGCAACTGAGAAGTTACCCCCACCATAATTTTCCTACAAGTGTCTCCTGAAAATCAAATACAAGATCATTCGCCAGGACTATTCAGAACTACGGTACTTCCATCATCTCTCTATTTCCTGGTATTCGAATGCCGAGATAACTGTCCGTTACTTTAAAATGAAGGTTCTGCTATTTAAAGAGTTTAGGTGAATGGTTGAGGAGAAAGTTTTTTTACTGCTTGAAAAGAAATAATGTATACCAAGATTCTCAATCGACATTTTTGTGACGTAAACACGTCATTTAATTCTTATAATTATTTCTACTTCGATATATTGAAATTATTTATGAGTTTTTAGAATGCATAAGTAATCGCAGAAAAAATCCATAACGATCCAAAATAGAGAACTAAGTTTTAAACCTTAAAATAGGGAACAGAAAGCAAGTTAGGTGAAAAAAGGCAAAATAAAATAGGCCTTAGCGACCCCAAATGTACGGAAAAATGTTCACATAGAAAAGACATTTTGCCTAACTTCCGGACTCTCGCTTATCTCTAACCATGCTGTTGTTATCCGGGATGGAAACAAAATTCAAGTGGGAATGGAGCTTGTGTATCTTTAGGGACATATTACAGCCCAGCTTGTGACACGCAGACATGTTGTCAACATTCTTTGTAGTTTTCTTGCTTGGCGTTTCGGATAAAATTAACTGACACCAGACGAAACGCATCCCAGCCTTCTTTCTTGACGCCATGTTGCAAGCTATAAACTTTCCATCAGTGAACAGCATTCGAATCTGAAAATCCACAAAAATTCTTTTTTTTTTTTTCCTCTCCCCCAATTCTGAGCAGTACAAGCGACGGGAAAGGTGGCGCTGGATGTAAAAGTTGAAGTGGACTCCTCGTGTGTGTGTGTGTGTGTTATGTAAGCAGATCTCTCATAAGCCATGATTAATTGTGTATTTCTATTGTGATATTCTTCTTGGGCATATTGAAATCTATAATAGATGGCTAATTTCTTAAGAGAGGAAATGTTTATATCGTTTTCTTGTCCAGTGTTAGTCCTTGAACTGAATTTCTTGATTCCTGCTTTAACCATTAATATGTTGAAAGTATAGTTGCCAATTCGTAAGAATTTTTAAGAAAATTTTAAAATAAAATATTTGCATTACCAAAAATTTGGTGCATGGTGCTTAGTGAATGCTTGCAGAATTAAACGACCTATATTTTATGAAAATATCGTGAGTACCGCAATGACATCATTGTTCGAAAAATGATGACACATTGATTTTTTAAAACAGCTTTTAACTTAGTATTGAGACACCACAGGAGGGGAACACTGATGATACATGAGATGAAACTATACATTGGGAAAGGTTATTACAAAGGAAGAAAGCGTTCCAGGCCTAAGTTTAGGGTACCTCCCCGGCATTTACCATTTATGAGGACTAAGGAAAACCAGTAAATAACTTCAGTTAGGGAGGACGATCCGGTGGGAAACGAACCTCAGACTTCCCGCTCACGGGTCCACGCCTTAACGACCTCGGCCACCCTTGACGTCGGAATACTGAATATTGGTGACTGTCAAAAAATGTCTTAAGTGTGTTCGTGACTATCAAACAGTATGGAATTATTCAACGCAGTAAGGGATTAGTACATTATGTAAAGGACACGGTCTGTATTGCTGATATTTACAAAAGCAGACAATACATGTAAAGTGATCGATACACCGAAACATGTTTCATTTGTATGCATTGCATATCAGTCAATTGCAGCTGAGGAAAGACGGCTACTTGTGGGGAAGTACATTTGGAACATTGTGAGAGATCAAGATGACTTTAGGAAGTTGAATGATTTTAACGAATAAAATATCGTGTAAATTGGCAGAAGAATATATAAACAATAAAAATAAAATAAGAGAGAAAATCCAGCGGTCAGAAATTGTGTACTTCCTTAGAAGATCCCAGAGAATCAGAGAAAAGCAAGAAAGATGTGTACAAAAAGAGTCAGTTCAAGAACAAAAAGATAAGGAAGGTAACATGAAATTGAATCAGAAGAAGGGAGCAGAATAATGGTAGTCTCCGGGAGGGAATGAAGCATCAGAGAGAAGAAGAAGACCGAGAATAAGATAAAGAGGAAAAAGAAGAAGCACAAAAGTAAAATGCACTAATGACCATACCAAAGTTGAAATGTAGAAGAAGATGACGGAAAAAAGAAGAAGAGAAGGAAAGTGCATAGTCAACACATCATGGGATAACTGCTGCTTGAGATCGGCAGCATAATTCTGCCTGGAATTCCGGTGGGAAACAGCCCGGATACCGAAATGAAGATTTTAGATTATAAATTGCATAAAAATTTTAAATAAATTAACTGTAAATGTAAAATTTATTGTAAAAGTAAATATATCTATAAAGTATTTTGATTGAAGTATAAGTGAAATGGAAAAATTTATTGCTACTGGGTACCAGTATATGTTATAGTTAAAATAGTTTTTTTGTGCTGGTTTCGAAAACCGGTTTAGTTTTTGTTTAGTTATAGTATTAGTACTGCCGTTTTAAAATCTGTAGAATTTGAATTGTATTGATAAATGTAATAGGGAATAAATAAAAATTAATCTGGACTATTATGTTCTGATATATAATTACGTTATCAGAATATAAGCGTTGCAAAATAAAAATGAAAATATATAAATAATATTTAAAAAGTTTCATTTTTGCCTTTTTTGTGCTTTTCTACATATTTCACACCACTCTGTCTCTATAATTAATTTATTTCTGCCGTTTTTCTGTTATTGTAGTTTAATTCTTCATCGGCGAAAACAAGAAGTAATTGTTTGTTTTAACGCAGCCGTTGCGAAGAATATTTTGCAACAAATTTAATTTAATTATGAAAATGCTCTATGACAATAAAATATTTTCATAAAAAGTTAAGTTGGTTAAGTAAGTCGCTAGTGGCTAATGTGAATAAAAGTAGTAAAAGCTTAGCCAGCAAGAACTAAGTGGTTTTAGCACTCGCTAAAAACCAGGTGAATTATCTTTTAACTAAATGTAGTTAGCGAATGCTAGACCGCCCGGAAAAAAAAAAATATATGGAGTAGGTAGAGTTTGGTATCCTGTAGTATAAACTAATTTAGCGCCCAGATTATACCGAATCAGCTATTTCCTCTCTCTTCCCATTATTGTTACACTTGGTGATATTTATTATTAAAATGTAATTGTCGATGTGTTAAGGTTGGCACATGTTTCAATTTTTATTGATGTATATAATTTACATATTTTCCATATGCAGGTTGTTGTGGGTCCTGGTGGTGTAGTGGTTACCATACTTGCCTCCTATACCCAAAACGCGGGTTCGAACCCGGCCAGGACCGATGGAATTTTTCGGGCGTAAAAATCCTAAGTATGGCTTCCTTCGGAAGGGAAGTAAAGCCGTGGGTCCCGTGTCGTACATTTGCGGCACGAAAAAGAACCTCAAGCCTGAAAGAGAGGCCTCTGAGCAAAATTTGTCGGCCGTTTCACGCCCTGAGTTGAATGGGACGCTGATGACCTGAGATGTTAAAGAGCGTCCATAAATAAATCAATCAAAAAAAAAAATATTCAGGTTGTTGATTTAAAAGTTTCACATTATTGTTACATCATTGTCTAGACAGTATTGTTATTGTTGCTTGCTGTTAAAGTTGATTCTAACCTGTAAGAACGTGATCCAGTTTGTATTTGCTGTTGGTGTAATGTCATCACCTGATGAGGAGAGATTTAATGCGAAAAATGGAAAAGAGAAATATCTAGAATAGATAGATCATTATTGATTGGATATGTTGGCCAGTATTACGTCATACTTTCGATTAGCAAATCAACACCTTCAGTAGTTTTACATACTGTAAGAATTCTTAGACACCAAGTTCTCATAATGCTCATTATTTTCTTCCACTTCATCTTCATCAACATCAAAAACATCATTTAAAAACTGGCTACATTGTCACCACTTTTTCAACATTTGCAGTGCTAATCTTACACATACGCCCGGGATCAGAAACTTTTCCTTCAGCTGTCCAAACACCCTTCAGACTACGACCATTTCCTTGTAATTATGAGATCAGTTATCTCTCGTCATAATTTCCTGGTGGTTTGAAGGATGTAATGATCCAAAGGAATATTCCAAAACCAGAATCGCCCAATAAACAGATATCACTATCAAACTTTGACATAAATCCTCTTACTGGGCTACTCCTCCAAATCATGACACCGTTATCATTGACTTATCCTTACGGACAGATGGATACTGATGCAGAAATCACGCCTCCTTTCACAAAAGGCAGCGGAAAAAAAAACGGAATTCCGCAGTCCCGAACGACAGTTTGGTTATAAAGTGTTAGTTCGGAATTGTGAATGTTATCACACCTCTTCTAAAAGGACAGGTGTATTATTGTTTTGTTAAAACCGACGGCGGGATTACCATATTTGTCTATTAGCGCGGAGGTTCGTATAACCTGGAATGTAGGAGGGAATATGATTACAATAGAAATCTAGGACAGCAAAAGCGTATGCCTTTTTCCGTATTATTTTCCTAACATGTTTACATTAAAGTTTCTCATTTGATTTCTCTGTATACTGAATGTGATTAACTGCTTACAAACTTCATCAAAAGTTAATTTTTTGGCATATGATTGCTTGTTTCTGTGCGCTACAGCTGTTATATCCGTCTGCATTTATTGAAGTCACAACGTCACACTACTAGAGTAAACTCTTTGCTTAAAATAAAAAAAAAGAAAGAAAAACACGTTTCATGGCGTTCCCCTTGCAAAGCCTGATGCAACGGAAGCCCACATCTTGGCGCTTTCTTTGCTGCAAGATGGAAAATAAGTCATTAGCGCCAACTCAAATTAAGAAATACCTCGCTTATATAGTTCGAAATATATGCAAAAATTATAGTGTTAAAAGTCCATTCTTTTTCCCGCATCATTATTATTTACTTTACGTGTTACATTGCTACATTATAGTTTCCAATTTGATTTTGCATATACTTAATGTGATTAAATACAATCATTTTTCCTACGAAGTTTTTTTTTTTTTTTTTTTTTGTTTCTGTGCGTTACAACTGTTACATCCGCCTGCGTTTTTTTTTTCTTCTGTTTTTTGAAATCACGAACTCAGCACTACTACTTCTCTCTGCATTCCTTTAATTGGGCTCGGTTTTACCCGCTGTCCTTCGTGAAATGAAGCGCGACTTCTGCACCAGGATCCGTCTGTCCGTAAGGGTAAGTGAACATTGCCAGGTCAATATGCAGACACTTGTCAGTATCGCAAGTATACTGGGATAGCCCTTTCGGTTTATGTATTCACCTTCATGCAAGTTAGGCTTTTTAATTTCTGTATGTATACAGTCCAGTGCTTCGATTACTGTAGACATTCTAAATTGCGTTTGCTATAGAAGTTGTGCCTCACGTTGATAGAAATTTAATCAATTTGTTGCATATATCGACATGCGATCCATGATCAAATATACCGTTTTTATTTCGATGCTACGATGAATGACGAATTCGCTAACTGCCCCATTTTGAAAATATGCAATTTAAAAAAGAGCACGTTGGCAAATCTTCTATAATATACATTTTAAAAATGTGTATCGGTTTTACTATCGATTGGTATTTACGTACCGGAGTTAACCATACATAAAAACAGTTCCAATGCTTACCTAAAGTACTTTAATAGAGGAAGCGCACCACCTCTAGTGTCATTGTCTATAACCTCTTCTTCAAAAAGCTATAATTGTTCATGAATTGCCTGCGTCCTGACTATATCTTCCTTTTACAAACTGTCATGAACAGCGGTATGGCTGATACTAATTGTAAGCAAAAAGCTAACGTGCCTGTTGCAAGACAACACAAATTTAGCAATTATTTCCCTCTCTCGTACATATTATCTGATGTTTATTCACCTAATATGCCTAGCTAATACTAGCTCCCGAAAAATCTTACGCTTTACTACACGTAGTAAGTGCCTATTATTTTTATTCGCACAGAATCTAGTAAGTGCTTAAAAAGTGCCTGATATAAGTAGTAGATTTTATTCAAATAAGTCAATAGTTTAGTATTCACTGTGGTTGAACAATATTTGTTTATGAGCTACCCGTCTTAGTATGTATTGCTTTGTAAAAATAAACACTACAGTTACAGCTTGGCATGGCTGCCTAAAATATTTAAACTTGCGACTATGACGCTTTAAGGAAATTCTTTTAGATGCCGCTTCTGCCTAATGAAATCGAGAACGGTTTTTTTCTTTACAATTAATACAGCTGTTTAAACAATATAGACGTTTAAATTAACGTATTTCGTGAGATAGAGGTAGAGGATGTAGAAGAAAAAATATTATATTTATATTTAAATATACATATTTCAATTGTGTTCTTATTGTACAAAAACTAAATTGCACATACCTGCAAGTAACTGATACATTTAAACAGTAATTATTTTTGTAAATTTAACAATCCCCATTTAAATCATTCTTAGCTACTTTAATAGCAGGTAATGGCCCCCCCTCCCCTTTGCTGCCAACGTTATGTATTTCAAGTGCCTTTATGCCTCCCTTTTAACCGCCACGGGTGGCCGAGGTCGTTAAGTAGCGGACTCGTGAGCGGGATGTCTGGATTCGAATTTCGCTATGGTTTCCTCCCTGACTGAGATTTTTTCAAGGTTTTCCTCAGTCCTCATAAGTGGCAAATGCTGAGGAGGTACCCTAAATTAGGCCTGGAATGTTTTCTTCCCAAAAAATCCTTTCCCAATATATCATTTCATGTGTCATCTGTGTCCACCGCCTGTGGTGTCTCTAGTTAAAGCGGGCGTTAAACACTATTCAAAGAAAAAAAAAAAAAAGGCTTCCCTTTTCTACCTGCTGATTCCGAAAGAATGTAGTTATTGCGGTTGCACCTATGAAAATGTTTTTGAACATTTCCATCAATCCTATTTACTAGGCATCAAAACTGATGATTAAAACGATTTTATCAATTAACAAACACTTATCGAATTTAAAAACCAGTAAAATTGGACCATTAGGAGTGGAGGTGAATCCCAAGCGAGGCATATATTTTTTTCTCTCAACGAATCTCAGCATATAATGATCAATTAACAAACAATCGAGTTTTTAAACCGAAAAATTGGACCACTAAAAATGGAAGTTAACCTTAAAAAAATATAAAAATCGTTTTAGCAGCCGCAAAATTTTTTTTCAACGAAACTCGGTATATGCGATTGAAATAAAATAATAAAAATTGTTTCTGAAAATCAGCGAAATCAGATAAATCGGACAGTGGGGGTTTACCTGAAACCCAAAATTTAAAAATCGCTTTGAACCTGGATATATACCATTTAAGTAAGATAAGAAACACAGTTTCTGAAAATCAGGTAAATTGGGCCATTGTGATTGTGGGCATACCTGAAAACCGAGAGTTAAATAGTGGGGGTTAGCCTATTGCGAAAATTTATAGATCTCTCTAGCGGTCGCAATTTTTGTTTCTTATCAAAGAAACTGGATACTTATCATTGAAATAAAACAAGAAAACTGCTTCTAAAAATCAGCGAAATTGTGGCATTAGGAGTGCGGGTTTACCTTAAACCCAAAATTTAAAAAGCACTCTAGCAGAATGAATTTTTCTGCTCTAGCGCTCTATAATGATCTTCAATCTTTCTACTTAGAGAGGAATTCGTTTATGTTATGAAGCTGCTACGTGAGGGACTTTTTTAATATCTGAACATGCAGTCTCTACTAATTAGTAACGGATTGTGGCCAGTGCGATTCCCAGATCTCACCGTAATAGATTTATAGCTATTGGGAAACTTAAAAAAAAAGTATTAGATTTATTCACATATGCTGGAAGAACTGAAAGACAATATAAGAAGATAAATGCAGCAATTTCACAAAGGGAACTAATGCATGTGAGAGATACGCGGTGGCACAAAGACATCATTTCCAGCACCTTTTATAACAAAGGTAATTTGCATCAGAGACCTGTGCACTTGAATTGAGGGGTTATGTATATCCGACTGAACTGACAGGCAGCGGGCTGTGTTCTCACGGATGAGCATCCATTTGAAAGCATTGTACGAATGTACCTTTACTTGATTCCCGTTATTCTGTGTGGGAGATTATTATATCACGTATAATTTTCCTGCAGAAGACAGACATGGTAAGCGCATCGCCTCCATTGCCTCAATAGAAAAGTTAAGTTAAATAACACCCAACAAATTTATTCACGATTTCTTTTTTCGCTCCAGGAGGACTTAAGTCTAAATTTTTTATTTTCAAAAAATCTATTGATCTCGGCTGGGTTTGACCCGCGAACTTTGAGCCCAGGGATGGGTGGTTACCCTTAGACCACATACAAATGTAAATGGATATAATACTCTAAAGAATTGCTCAACGTGATTCACTTAATTTCAAATGGACATACAGGTGGCAGAAAAATAAAAGTCCGTCAGCAGTAGCTGCGTAAACTAAGCGAATTCCTCAGCTTGGAATAGAAAATCAAAATTATGGCCTTATTAATTAATGGAACAAGTTATGGCATCACTGTGTGTTAATTTGCGTGACAAATTGTAAAACTAACTAATAAAAGAAAAACTTAACTATAATATATTACTTATCCAGGTTTGTCTGTTTTCCCCCCCTTCAAAATAACTTGAAATTAATGTATATAGTGAAATTGCTGTAATTTTCAAATTAATGGGAACAAAATTAGAATTCTTGTAATCTATAAGTATAACAAAAGAGAAACCTCATATTTAAAATTATTATTATTATAATTATTATTATTATTGAGATTAAACTACAAACATTAAATGTATACTAATAATTAAAGGAAAAGTATGACCACTGATAGACAAAGCTATACTATGTGAGTATTTTTAAACATTTTTAAGTGTAACCATGTTTATGAATTGAGCCCTTGATATCATCTTTACATTTACTAAAATAGAAAAAAAAGTAGCAGAACGTTTCGAGTTATATTGTTTATTGTAGAAGAAGAACTTCATGTCAATAAAACAAAACATCTTACTATTCAGGAACAATTACAAAAATATACACGATAAACAATAAACAAAAGAAAGTTACGTTGGTTTTCGTTGACTTTGAAATTTAATTTAAATGTTATAGTAGTAAAAACATTTAACGAAACGTTTTCTGGAAGTTATTACAGAGTGCTTTTAGATGCATATATAATTCATTAATATTTCACATTTGCTAAAAGGAAGTTGTGGAACCTGGGAACCCAGCTGACGTAACCAAATCATCAGGTTCACTGTAGAGAAGTCAATTACAACAATGAGATGGCTCCCTATCTTGTTGGAACATTTTGACTCAATTGAGAAAACGGCAAAATTTCTGGCATATTCAGATATGAGTTTAGAGTCACCGTGAATAGGTGGCAAACTTCTGCCCCTTAAATGCTAGCTTTCGATATTTGCGAAGGCTGTAATGATTCAATTTTCCACAATGAAAAGGTGCTTAATCACTGAATACTAGATGGAGAACAAAGTCGCTACTCTCCAAAGCCTCTTGCATTCTCTGGCCAAAGTTTGCTCGATTTAACACCTACGAGTACATTGGCTTTGGAGCTCGAACAGAAGCAGTTTGTAAGGTTTCGTAATCCAGTGCCGTCTCAAAACATGGGTCATCGTTGTCACTTCTCTGCTGGTTCAGTTGTTTGCTTCTATTAACTATGTTGGTGAGCAACGTATGTCTGTTCTCTTGTCTTTACACCAACATTCACTTACAGCAACAGTTTCAGCAACCATAAACTATTACTTAAATGTTTTAGAGAAGTCGTAGCTATTGCGCTTCTATCCTAAAATGATTTAAAATAAATAAATAAATAAATAAATAAATATGTGTGAGTGTGTGTTTATTAACGCTCTAGCGGTTGTGAATTTGGTTTTTTCTCAACCTAATTCGGCATATAACCATCAATTAACAAACTATTGTCGAACTAATTTACCATCAAAATTGGACCATTGAGAGGGAGAGGCAACCTATAGTGGAGATTAAAAAAAAAAAAAAAAAAAAAAAAAACTCTAGCAGCCGCAGGTTTTGTATGAAACTCAGTCCAATTCTTTAAAATAAATTGATAAAAGTATTTTCCGAAAATCAGGGCAAGCAGGTCATTAGGAGTGGGATATATTTGAAAAACGAGTAGGGGCTAAAACAGAAATTTAAAATCGTTCTACCGACTGCAATTTTATTTTTTTTTAAGAGAAACTCGATATATGCCTTTGAAATAAAATAAGAAAAATCATTTCTGAAAATGAGAGGAAATGAATCATTAAGAGTAGATGTATACTTGAAAAAAGAAAATTTAAAGCACTCTTGCATTTAATTTTCTCTGTTATTTTTAAAATAAAAAGACAAATTAATTCATTATATAAACTGTATTTATAACGATGCTAAAGTTTTATATTTAACAAAAGCATCGTTATGAAAATAAAAAATGAAAAGTATTAATCTAATATGTGTGTGAGAATTATATATGTAAAATGTTCTGTAATAATATTAATAATAATAATAATAATAATAATAATAATAATATCCTTCAGAAAACGTTGGTTTTACTTTTTTACTACAATAACATTTCAATTAAATATCAAGGCCGATGAAAATCGACGAAACTTTCAATTGTTTATTGTGTATATTTCATTAGTAGATTTTTGCTTTTAAATAGTCATATTTTTTGTTTTACTGAAACATACGAACATCTATCTTTTTTTTTTTAAATACATAATATAGCTCGCAACTTTCCATTATTTTTCTCTATTTTAGTGAATGTAAAAATGATATCAATGGCTAAGTTCATAAATATGTTATGTTTAAAAATACCAATTTGTGTTTAACCCAGTAAGAAGAAGCATTCTAAAAACGTGGTTTCTCTTTTTTGATACTTATAGATTGCAATAATTCTATTTTTGTTCCCTTAATACCACACAGTAATGCCATAAAGTATTTCATTAATTAATAAGGTCATGATTTGGATTTTATGTTCTTTTTTTAAAGTTACTCTACTAGGTGAGGAATTCGCTTAGTTTACACAGCACTTGTGTGGCGGACTTTTCACATATGAAGTTTCCAGTTTGGAATCAGACCTGTGGGACAGAAGAATGTGTGCTATTATTCATTAAGCCCTTATTAATAATCAACAGTAAAGCCCCTGCTATTTCGAAAAATTAATTAAATTAATATAAATATATGAGAAAATACCATAACAAATATAAAGTTGTCCCTAATTCAACTGATAAAACTGGAGGGGTCTAGAGCCGACATAGACAAACAGTTTGAGGTAAGGAACTTAATGGTATATGAGGCTTTATTTCAGTATTAAGGTGCGTTTTTGACGATGGATATTTTGTACTGATAAGTCGCTATTAAAGCAATATCTGTGTATGGTTTCTTCTCAAAAGCTTCATTCCTACTCGGGAAAAATGTAGTGTTGATACAGAGTAAACAGAATGCATTTTGAAAATTGAGGGCATTGATCCAACTGCCAGAGTTTGCACGTCACTGATAATTCTAATTTTTAATCTGGTTCTTTGGCCCGCATGGAAAATAAGATAAGTTATGCTACTCGACTGTCATTGTCTGTCTAATCCATGCATTGGCGATGCATTATCATTGTTAAAGAGAGTCCGTAAATTAACCTAATCAAAAAAAAAAATCATTTCAAATTGCTGAAACTGTTTCGTATTAGGAAAGATTACCGTTGATTTAATTATGCTAAAGAATTAGGATGGTTCAAGAAGAACGAGCGCACTCCTGCCTTTAAAGAAGAGGTACTTAGAAAGATTTTCCAAAAATTTTATAGTGTACTACAGTATTTTTTTTTTCGCATCAACCTGAAATTTCTTTCAACTTGTTTTATTAGTTCGAGCATTTATTACTATTGATAGCATTTTACAGAACTCAATCGCCAGACATGGTCATGTGATATCATGAGATCAGTGGCGTACAGACACTTAACATTTTTATATTATTACTCGAATTTTGAGCTTGTAGACTATAAGTTCCCTGTTTAAAGTATATGTCTGTGCCCACTTTACAATCCTTCCACTTTTGTGGGTTGAATTCAAGGACACTCATATAACACTGTGCTATATAATACAGGTTCGGCATTTAACGTTTCATATTTTTAGTTGGTAATTCTATTTATGTAGTTGGTGGGGACGGGTTTACAGCACTGTGATTGCGTCTAACATTGTCTTGGTTTCAATTTTCATGGATCGTTGGCCTGTGCAGCAGCGCATTTTCTGCGTTGAACAGTTTATTACGAACAAATCAATTGCGGCTATCCAGCGCTAGTTTCGGCGGGTTTTTGGTGACAATCAGCAACGTGGGAGTTGCATCGTCACGAAAAATAATCAGTGTGTGGGTGCATCAGTGGCGTGAAACGAGATCGGTTCCAAAGAATCCTCGAGTTCGTCGGAAAACAGTGCGAACACTGAAAAAGTCAAACGTGTGAGAACGGTCTGCAGAGAAGACCATGTCGTGCGACGGCATTCCCGGATCATGAATTTGTCGGACAGAAGTGTGCGAAGAATCCTACGCAATGATTTGCAGTTTCATGCATATAAACTGCAGGTCGCACAGAAATTAACAGCAGCAAACAAAGCCTAGTCGCAGTAGATGGTTTCATTGATCCTCCTTTTATGAATACGACAACGGTGCGGCGGTGACTGTGAACTCTGAGCATTACAACAGAATGTTACAAACGTTTTTCCTGCCTGAGTTGAGAGGTGATAACTGGAACATTGAGCGCCTGTAGTTTCAACAGGATGGAGCTACATCCTATAAAGCACACTTAGTGCTTTCCCTGGGCGACTTATGTCCAGATTTGGTGACATTCAGTGACTCTATCCCCTGACCTCACTGCACCAGACTTATTTTTGTGCGGGTATCTTAAGGGTAAGGTCTACAGTCATATCCTTCGACAGCCTCAAAACCGCAGAAATTGCTGATGTTACACCATAAACATTGCGGCGAGTAATGTCCGGTGTACAACAAAGATTGCAACAATGCATTGACGCCAAGGCAGGACATCTTAAAGACGTCATAAGGTGCATGCTGTAATTCCAATATTATAATGTTCCCAAACTTACTCATTTCTTGTAATTTACTTGTAAAATAGATAAGTGATGGAATTTTGAAAATGGGAATCGTTAAATGCCGTAAGCTGTATATTAAATTTATACTAGCTATTGTAAAAATACAAACTTTAATCTAGATTTGGTACTAAGAAAATATTCTAACATTCATCATTTCAGAGATAATATCATACCCAATATATATAACGATTCAAAAGTCGCGTGTCATAGAGCAACTTCGCCATTAGTGCAGGTATCGAAAAAGAAAGGAGGGGAAATTTGTTTGAGCGTAGCTTTAAATCATATGCTTGAATTGTAGCAATTATCGAAAAATGAAAAGACGATGAAACGGTAGCGTTAATAATCTGTTTGAAAACACAAATAACTTAACAAAACTTTTATACTCAAAATGTCACAATGGCAAACTCAAACATTTAATAACCTGAACTGCCAAGCTTTGTATTTGCCCCTTTTGCTTGTTGCCATCTGTTGAACGCACATGCGAGTACGTTTAAGGAAAATGATTGTCCCCCCCCCCCTTCCTTTTTCGGTACCTACACTAATAACGGAGTTGTTTACGGCACGCGAATTTGTAATCACCCTATATAGCACTGGGTGTATAATTTATTAAATTTATACTAGCTATTGTAAAAGTCGAAACTTTAATCTAGATTTTATATAATAACATTATCTAATGCATAGTTTCAGAGTTAGTTTCAATGCTGACTCATTTACAGGCCGGCATTGCAGTTCCGCACACGGGTGGCAGAGGGCAGCAAAGTAGTGCATTTGAAATTGCCGGACTACATTATGCTGAACGATGAAGGTGAAGATGGGGATGAGATGATGTCATGACTTGTCACATTTTTAGAATTTCAGTAAGGAACACATACTATATTTGAAGTCTTAGACAAGTGATGTAATTCAAAACTGCTCCAAGTTTTCATGCAGGGCTGAATGAGCGTTGTTTTAAATCAGCAATGCGCAATAGAAAATTCCCAATTAATTATGTAACAATGTGTTTTAAAACGTATTTTTCATGAATGTATACGCAAAATCCCTCTCATTTCTTGGTATAGAATCGCCCATATGGCAACAGACAGTATCAAACAGGCAAATAACACTCAACACAGGACAGCTGCACAGGATGGCAGAGAACATACGTTTACCGATTCGCCCACATCACGGTATTCTCACATCCCTTACCTACAGGCTATTGGCATTAGAGCTTGATTTTGATTGCCGTAAGTATGAGAAATGTACAAGAATATTTCGCTTGTTTGCGTGATTCCGAAATAAAAAGATGAATAAAGAGACGAAATACGGGATTTTTAAATGCTTGTTCCTCCTCAAGTACAGCATATCCCGTCTGGCAAGTCTAGATGATGATGGTGCAATGACAAAGGAAACCAGGACCCAGACCAAATGTAGACAGGCACTGCTTCGCTCGCCACACATCATTTCCGTGCGTTTGAGACTTCTGGGATTGAACGCGAATCGTTTTGGTGAGAGGCGAACAATATAACCATTTAACCATGGCGTCACCATGATTTCGGATACTGATCTCAAAACTGACCACCGATATACCGGGTGTTAATAAACTACATTGCAATAGTATCAGATATAGCAAACATGCAATTTGGCACAGAGAATAATTATATGTTCCCACTTTCATACTTTCAACAGCTCCCATTAGCTATTTAATATTTAGTGTCATAAAATATCTAAAATCTCGGAATAAGCAAGATGCAGTAAGACACTCAATAACGGGTAACTGCTTTATGTAGCTTAGTCTGAAGGGAGCTATTGCGTGGCCCAATGGACAAGGTAGGTACAGCTGGTCAACATATGCGTTCCCTTCACATTCTTTCATAAGCGCTTTGTTTCGCCAAAGTTTAACATACTTGTTCCCTATAAATTGTAATTTTTAACCGGTGTTCGATGTTGCGACAGTGCGGCGTTGGGGAAGTTTGAAGAAATGTGCACCTGAGCTGGTCCATGCACCAAATCGATGTGGTATAAGGGGATGATTGCGCAGTGGAGACTGAGCACGTTTTAAATTCAGTGCTTCATCGTTCAGTTACAACTTGCACTTTTGCAA
The DNA here is from genome assembly GCA_030762175.1 of Metallyticus violacea. NCBI lineage: Eukaryota > Metazoa > Arthropoda > Insecta > Mantodea > Metallyticidae > Metallyticus > Metallyticus violacea. The sequence continues at coordinate 24,399,935 of CM060839.1, forward strand.
ATAGGCACGCAATCATGACTATATTCACTGAAAGTATAAATACTTTTAATTATTTTTATTGCATTATCATGTTTGTAAAATAAAAGTATGTCGATTTTATTGGATGGTTGAAGCGCAAAATTTTGTATTTTTTAATTCTTTAATTCAAAGTTCATTGATATGTGTGTATCGTTTTAGGGCAATTTCATTAAACGTTTAAACTTTCGTTGCAAATATTCTTAGGAAATACCAGTCTCAAACCATTCCCGTGATGCAATTAGTACAATGCAAACGCGACGCTTTCCGATATTAAGGACGCAACAAAACGGTACTGTGGAGCAGTGGTCACATTTCTCTTTCACTGCCAACTTCCTTCCTTAACAAAGTAGCATCATTCCAAAAGCTACAAGAGGAAGACGCGGTTGTCAAATGTCTCAATTTTCCGAAACATTTTTCTATAAATCTAAGAAAATTCCAATAAAAGTGTTCATAATCTTTTTGGTTATCCTTATCGAGATCTCATTCTAGTACAAAGGTGATATCTATAGTCCTGTCAAAGTATATTAACATATTAATATCACATATCTTCGTTTTTAAATACTGTGTTCAGTGGTTTCTAAAGTTTAAATATTGTTTATCTATATTTGATCTATTTAAGAGTTTTAAAGTTGGTAGTTACGCTGGCTACTCACACACATTTTTTTCCTAACCCGTCTACTTGGCAGCCTACTGAAACTCAGCATGTATACCAACTGTGGATGTTGACTCAACCCATGCACAAAGCTGTCATTATGCGCGACACAGTAGGTGTTAATGGATTCGCCCACACTATGGCGCTGTTGCAACAGGTAGGTTTAAGCCCGTACACTTCATTCCCGTACGCCTTAATCTAATGATTAAGTGATGTTTTCCAAGGTTGTAGTTTCTAAATTACTAATAGTGATCTGTTTACATTACATAGCGTAAATGTCGCTTAGCAACACTACATATTTAGTTCTAACTGACATACAAAATTACTTAAACTTGTTAACTATCAATTAATTGTTGGTGTTTTAAAAACTGTGTTATCATCGAAACCAATAGGAATCTGTCTTTGAGTAATCAAATGGTTCTACTTATATAGGACTTATTTGGTCTTGTTCACATTTTATTTACATGAATATAATATAGTCAAAAGCAAATAGAACATTTTGTAATCTTATTAACATTATATAAGGTATTTTAACTCTGAGCTGTGAACTCGTAAGAAACACTCTGAAGGATAAGGATATAAGGATAGCTATCGGAAATATCGTGTGAATTGTGTGCCTATTTCTGTTGTTACACGTACTTCACAATTTTCACCGAGCTTATATTTCCTTAGTTATTATATACATGCGATCAGTTTTGTTTTACGCTGGAGTGTTTTGCCTATGGAAAAGCGCGCCGCTTGTTAGCCGGTTAGCCGAACAGGCAGGTCTCAATGATTAGAGAAAGGGTAAAACAAGAAAACAAACCAACCATACAAAAATACGCAAACAAATTTAAGAGGCTCATTATTTGCAAAAGTACCAAATTAGGTGTTGAAACTGTTGGCATTCATTCTCCACTCGTTTTTGCCATTTTTAAAGGAAATTATTCACTCTTCGTTGTAGTTCATTTTGAGAAATTCGGACAATTTCCTGACGAGTATTATCTTTGAGTTCCTTTACGGTGTGCGGGTTCGTCTTGTGCACGTCTTTACAAGACACGTCTTTACACGTCTTTAATTTACCCCAGATAATAATCTCAGGCTGTTAAATCGGGCTACCGAGAGGCCAAAAATACTTACTAATAACTCTGTCTTGTGGAAACATTGTGAATTACTTTCATGGAATTATTCGCATTGTGAGAGCAGAGGCAGAATCCTATTATAAAAATACATGATCACGCTCCCCGTCGGTTAATTATCCGGAAAAAGGAGTTATTATGGTATGCATATAAGTAACAGAATCAACTGAATTGGTCCTATGATTCTTTCACCACTGAGTTAGCACACCTGAATTACACATAGACACGCTGTGCCGTTGAAAACACACGAGGCATAATACACTTTATGTATACTGCCCAATAAAGAAACTAACAACATAACTAAAACCCGGGAAAGCTTCGCTACGACTGCGACAGTCAGCAAGGTCAAAAAGTATGCAAGCAGGCGCGGCAAACGAGTGTGGGCTCGCTCATAGGAAAATTCGATCGTGCTGTATAAGCAAGATATAGTTAATTACAGATCAAAATCATCAGAAAAGAATAGAAGAAATCAGCATGCTGATTTCAAATATGTACTTAACTTTTTTGAATCAGATATAGATTTGAAGATGAATTATATTTTAAAAAATGATTAAAAGGCAAAATTTACTGTATTTTATTTTTCAAAATTACAATTCTCTTACGAAAATTGCTTAAATTCTCATATTTGTCTATTTATTCTTCAAATTAGTGTTAGAAATATAACTTAGGCAATTTTGGCGATTACATTGTGTTATTTTATTAAAATTGAAATATTGCGATACTAAATCTGTGACTTTCTAAGTTTTTTTATCCTTTTTATGCTTGTCTAGTTATTGTTTTAATTATATCTTGGGTAATTTGAAAGATCAAATACTGAGTGCACATGTCACAAAATTGACTCCACTACCTTATTCTGCTATAGACGGCTCTGCATAAATAAAGGGATGGCATAATTGAATACAAATGTAGAACATTTATTACATCTTTAATACATTAAACAGCTATTAGACATGCGTATACCACCGAAATCCAAATGATAATTAATTATTACTGATATATTATTAACGCTAACGTTTAGCTCACAGTTTGGTGGTGGTTAGCTGTTATGTTGGCACTACCCCGCTCTCGTAATAATTTTCTGGTTGCACACTTGCACAGGTTACTGCAATAATACAATTTATTTTGAATCGAGAAGCATCATGACCCTCCAGCGCCAAAAAAAGACCAAATGTGTGAAAATAGTCGGGAAGAGAATTGCGTCCGTTTTCTGGAATGTCAAGGGTGTACAGCTAATTGATTATCTTCCCACTGGAACATCTATCATTAGTGCATATTATAGTAATCTTTTGCACCTATTGAATACAAAAAACACTAGAGGAAAGGCCGGGTTTATCAAAGAAGAGAGTATCTTGCACGAAGACAATGCTCGCCCTCACACATGTTTCGTTGCATTGGCGAAAACCAATAAATTGGGGTAGTATTTGCAGCCACATCCGCCTTATTTCGCTGATATGGTTCCATAGAACTTTCATGTATTTCCTATACTGAGAAAAATTCTTATTGGAAAGAAATGTTCGTTCAATGAAAAACCTAAATTATCAATAGAGGAGTATTATACATGCCTAGAGGAATCTGATTTTCCAATTGGATAAAAGTTTTGGAGTATCGCTGGAAAAAGTGCATCAGTATCAAAGGAGACTGTGTTGAAAAATAAGAATAATTTCAAAAATCTATGCTGTCATTTTCTGCTTCACTCCAAGAACTTTTTTTTAGTGGTGTTTAACGCCCGTTTTTACTACTGAGGTACCACAGGCGGTGGACACTGATGATACATGAAATGAAATGATATATTGTGAAAAGATATTTTTTTAAGGAAGGAAGCATTCCAGGCCTACTTTCCCAGCATCTGCCAGTTATGAGGACTGATAACAACCCTAGTCAGAGAGGACGGTCCGGCGGGATTCGAACCCCAGACATCCCGCTCACGAATCCGCGCCTTAACGATCTCGGCCACCCGTAGCGGTAAGAACATTTCAAATGACCCTTGTATATTTTCAGTGGTAGCCTTATATGCACAGTGTTTAAGCAGATATATTAAATATAATATTCATATTCTGACCGCTAGTTTTTCTTCTATATACGCCTCTAAACAAACGAAATGATACAAAATTAAATGCTTCAGAAAGTCATGCCTGTTTTGAAATGAAAAAGTACTTTTTCATTTCAGTTAACGTTTTAATTAATGAATATGCAACTTAAACGTTTAGCAGTTGTTCGTTAAACGTATATGTAAGCTGCGTCTTTGGTCTCGATATCCCATGGATTCAACGAGAAGAACACCCAACTCTTGAGCTGGATCAAAAGTGCCGACATAAGCAGTCCCTACTATATATACTCAAACAGTCAACTTTTATAATTCTACAGTCGTTAATTTTAGTGAGTGGAGGTTGTTTTTCATTCTCTTGTTATGCGAAGCTATTATCGTAACTGTAGGTATAATCAGGAAACAAAAGTAGTACTCTTATGTTCCAGGAAAAAAAGCGAATGTATTGCGCAGTGCAGAAAGTGCTGGCCTACCTGAATAGAGAGAAGGAAGGTATAAGCAACAACGGACTCCTTTAAACCTAATGCAACCTTCCCGCCAACACAGTTACCCGATTTCACTATGTCCAGTTCTTCTGCAAAAGAAAACAACGTCTCACGCTGTTGCATTACTCTGTTTAGGTATATACCGTGACGTGTGCACCGACTTTGGCGAAGGTTGGGGTGAAGGTAAGGAGGATAGAATAGTCCAACAGCCTTGCAAAACAGTTTACGTTGAAGCTCTCATTGAAGCGGTTAGATTAGTGAATAATTACTCGGGTAAAACGTTAACAAATAGTGGTGGCGTGTGACTTATCATTTAACGTACGTTGCATTTGTGTTTTAAGTCACCCAAAAAGAATCCCAGGAAGACCTCGTTAATGTAAGTGAATCTTATTTTAAAATAAAATATCTGTATCAATTTACGTCCAATGTATAAGAACAAACATATATTTTTAAAAATCTAATATATATATATATATATATATATATAAATGAAAAATAACATAACACTATTAACAAGGTAACTAAAATAACAAAAACTAGAAAAGCAGAAAAGAATAAAACACTAAGAAAAAGTCATAGATTAATAATCACTATATTTCGAATTGCTTGAGTTCTTCTATGGCAAGAAGACAATATAATTAAAAAATAATGTTGGTTTTTGTCTTAACATTTCCTTGTTAAGTCATTTATTCTTTACACTTACTTCATAGTAGAGATATTGCAACCAATAAATAAGCCATACCGGGTGAAAAAGTTGTGTTTATTAAATTAATAGTTATTCCTTTATCGCAGTAGAGTCTTGGCAATTCATTTAACATACAATCCCAAAATATAACATACCGAAAAACACAAAAATGTTTTAGAGATTAAACGAATAACTTAAAAGTAAACAACAGGCCTAAGTCAATTAATTCTTTCACAATTATTTATTGATTTTTGAAATGTGCCAACAAAAATATTTTGGAGTGTGTATAAATTCCTCTATTAATAGTGAAGAATTAATATGTAAAGACACGATAAACCTGAATGCAAATCATTGCAAGAACAACAATATAACGATATAAATTTACTTACGTTAGGGCAGTATTTAATACGCTGCACAAACTCCCTTTGGACATTTTTAATTATTATGCCTAGTATTTATCTATATTCCTGCTGTGTACATTTCCTTTAATGCTGTTACCATAATAATCGCAATTATTCTCTTAAACTCTCTCTATAGCACCAAAACCATCTAAATCGATCAACAAATTACGTTGTTGCCATAGTAACACAGGTTTGTGTAAAACAAATGAGAAGCTGCATAGCGACTCATACTTTAAAATGCCTTCTGCGTCTTCATTGGTACAACGATTGTAAAAACGTTCTGTTTTCATAAAAAATATTATTTCAAAATATAACAGGCTTAAAAAAAAGGACAATATTGAAACTGATTAACAAACTAAATTATTTTGGTGACATTATTTGCAGTTTATATTAAAGTAATCATACTAAAACTTAATTACCAAGCCCTTTTCGGGGCCTAATAGTGCAATCGATAGAACATCTATCTATCGTTCTAAGGGTCTGAAGTTCGAACTCGGCTATAGCCAACACGAAGTGGATATTAGGAGCAAGAACATCCAAAGTGCCTACGCAAGCTGTCCCAACTGTACATTCTGTCTGGTTATATATGTGCGTGACTAATATATAAGTAAATGTAAACTGCACGACACATATAAGCGCTGCAAAGTTAACTTAAAGAAGAATAAAAAAGCATTTTTCATGTGATGAAATTGTAAGAAATAATTGGTTCGTCTTTGACGAAAAAGAAACTTAATTTAAACACAAAACAAAGGAAACATTACGAAACTTAAAATGAAAAAGAAAAACTCCCACATTTGTTATATTTGTGATGCTTCTCTTTTGAGAGACCAATTTCACTTTTTTCACTTTGATTAAAAACTGCGTTTATTATTCTTTCAGAAAGATTTAAACAAAGTTATTTTTATCTAACATTTGCATTTTGTGATTTGTTAATTCCCTGCTGCACAGACCAGTCCCTTTACATTCTAATAATAAATGCCCAATATCATCACCTCCACATACAGGGCTCTGATTTTGACGGACATCCCTTCTTAGTCCTTTTAACTTATATGTCCCTACTCTTATCCATGAGATATTCTCCCTTTGTTCGTTATTTATTTTATCAATGTTCTCATGTGTCCATTGAATTATAAAACATTAGTGACTTTCTTCAATAATCTCACCATTTCTGTATCATCAAATGTACTCCTTGATTCTTTTCAAAAACTGTTACAATTAATTTTTTCATTTCTCAAGGTTTCCCTAAACCCACTTCTCTGTAAGTTATTTCTAAAACTACTAATCCATCTTGAATCCCTTAGGCACCTCTCTTGATACTCTAACTACTTTATATCAAATGTCTAGATCCCAAACCAGTATTTTAGGATAACCATGTTTTTCCTTGACCAATTAGGGCTGCTTCCTATACCGTTGCCCTTTGGTATACCTAAAACTTCCCTACAGCACATCCTGTGCACAATATCTATGCTTTCCTTTTCTCTAACCAATCCCAATGCCTCTATGCCATATATCATTTTGGGTTTAACCACTATATTGTACATTTTTCTATCCATTGACATTCTGTATTTACAACCATTGACAGCTGTCATGGCTCCTATTCCTTTTGCCAAAGTTAATTTCTTTGGATTCTCTCATTTCCCACCACCATAAATTTTAATTCCTTAATGGATACATTTTCTTGCTATCTTATGGTCTCTACTACCTTTCTTCCATTTTTCATATTACTCAACATTTCCCCTTTGATTTATATTTAAATTCCATTCCTTTCCTGAAGAGATTGTTTTAATGACTTTACTGTTATAATTTGCCCTGCTACTAAATCATCTGCAAATAATAACTCAGGAATTATCCATTAGTTATTACCCTTCCTTATCTCAAGTAATATATCAATATATCGTTTGAAGAGAATTGGACTTAATTTACATCCTTGCCGTAATCCCTTCCTTTGCATTATCTCTCTGGTTACTACTCCGTTTGATTTGATTTATTTATGGACGCTCTTTAACAGCTCAGGTCATCAGCGTCCCATTCTACTCAGGGCGTGAAACCACCGACAAATTTTGCTCAGAGGCCTCTTCTTTAAGGCTTGAGGTTCTTTATCGTGCCGTAAATGTACGACACGGGACCCACGGCTTTACTACCCTTCCGAAGGAAGCCATACTTAGGATTTTTACGCCCGAAAAAATCCATCGATCCTGGCCGGATTTGAACCCGCGATCTTGGGTTTAGAGGGCAAGTATGGTTACCACTACACCCCTAGGACCGACTATGGTTACTACTCCATTAAATATCACTCAAAAAATAATAACATATCGTGTTCTATTATTATCTCATAACCGATGCAGCGGTGGAGAGTGTATCGGCCGATAAGCCATCGGTCACGGTCAACTGGGCTACTCTAGAATTGGTGTGAGCAGGCGAATCGATGCAAGAGTCGCCGGTAGAAACATAAGAGTGACTATCTAATACCTTCTAATATACTAAAAAGTATAGATGTCTTCATTTTCAACATATTGCTGTCAGCATCTGCTTATGGAATTACCCACATCCCTTCTTAATTCTCTTTGAGAATTTCTCTCTTGTTGGTATTACCTTTAGTTCGTCTAAAGTTTGTTAACTGCTAGTAATTACACGTTAAGATTTAGAACTCAGTCACCTGGGAACATCTCCTGGCAGCACCAACATACAAATCATAAATACTGTAGAACAGTGTTGGCTATTTAGTACTCTTAGCAAACTGCAATATTAGACACAGGCTGTTTCTTTCACTGTTCTGACATTGCTGTGAAGTGAGACTCAAGACCAAGGCCAACATAGCATTTCGGTAAAACCCAACCGCACTCCGTAGCTCATACAGCTCGGCTGACTGTGAGTGACGGCTAATCTACCGATGTAGTCTACCACCGCCCAATCGATCATCAGATAAATGGACTTCCTGATAGATTGACGAACCTCTCTTATTAAAATGATTTCTAAGAATTACTGATTATTACGAGCATTTTATATATATATATATATATATATATATATTTACTTTTAAAAGTAAATAAATATTAATTTAATTGTATTAAATTGTGATTATGAGAAAATAATAGAAATAGGATTGTAAATATTTAATAAAAATGTTAAAAAGCAATAAAATAAAATCCTATATTTTATAACGTTTTTGAAATCCACGGAAATTGTGTTTTACTCAATATAATTACAGCTATTTCATTTTGTTTATTAATTATGGCATAAAATTACTGAATATAATAATTACAATTATAATAGCATTTGTTAATATTTAAGTAAAAATGCTACGGTTGGCAGCAGTGTACAACATACTTCAAGTTTTTATTTCTTTCATTCGTTATACCGTTCTGCACGTGGTACGCGGAATGTATTTGTGTATACCTTATTACTGCACCAGGTGCCTTTTAATGGATTCGTTAAAATTATTTACTGGCTTGCTAACTCTCTTAACGATGTAGGCTTTTAATGTGAGTGTTTTTGCCCTTCCCGTTTTCTCAACCCTTTAGTGTCTGGTACAGTATACGTCCAGAAGCTTCGTGAAAAGGCGACAGTAAACGAATATTCTGCAGGCAACTATTTTATTTACAGTTTTAATTTTATTTTAATTAATGTGGTTAAATATCACTTAATTAAATTTAGATATATACAGCGTCGTGTTCGAAAACGTCTCTGAAAAACTGACATGATGTAATATGCAGCACTTAATTTGTTTTACAGAAACCCACGCTACTATGGCAACAAAACAAAACAAAACAAAAATAAATAAATGTTGCCTGACAAACAAACAGATATCCGGCATATGTATGCCTTGAAAATTATGCATTTTTATTTATTTATTTTTGCATACTTTCTCGGGTTGGGGAAATAATACAAATTTTGTTGTTGAATCGAATTCCTCTGAATAACTATCACCAAACGACACTATAAGTTTCAAGTCTTTTTTTTTTTTTTTCAATTATGGAAAATTTTAAAAATATTGGAAAGTGTTCCGCCTAATAATACTAACACAAAAACAAATCGCGTGATATTCTCATCATCATCATCATCATCATCATCATCATCATCAATATTGCTTCAGTTAAAATGCTTTCAAGAATATGAATACAGAAAAATTAACAATTTGAGGTAATATTTGTACAGTAAAAGTTGCTCTTAGATAGTGGTTTGTTTTATATAGTAATTTTGTAGAAAACCATGCACATATCTTAACAATATTTGTCTCTCCCTCCCTCACATAATTACCCAGGAATGTAATATGGAAAAACTGTTGAGAAACACGCGGAAAACACAAAACACGAAGTTCTCGGAATGAAGCACAAAATGAAAGCAGAGTTTTCTTATTATTTTTCACCTTAGCCTCCCTCGACACCATTACACTTTGTCCAGCGATGCCCCAAAGGCTTTATTTCATCTCGAAATCCTGGTTTCCCACGACCAGCAAAAATACGCCTCAACTGATGATTTAAGCTCTTCATCGGATGAAATTTTCTTTCCACCAAGGAATTTTTTACCTAGGGAACAGATGTAAGTGCAATGGAGCCAAATCAGGGGAATAAGGTGGATGTGGCAGCATTTCACTTGCTTTTCGCCATTGAAATAACACAAATGTGAGGGCGAGCATTGTCTTGATGTAATATGACTTTCTTCTTTGATAAACCTGACCTTTTCTCTCGTATTTTTGTACCCAGTAGGTCCAAAAGTTTAACATAATACGTGCCAAGATGTTCCAGTGGGAGGATAATCAATTAGCAGTACACCCTTGGCATTTCTGAAAACTGATGCAATGTTATTCACACACTTGGCCTTTGGCGCAGGAGAATCGTGATGTTTGTATTGTTGTAGACTACTGTTTTGTTGTAGTTGTGTTTCATCATTGGTCACAAATCTACACGTAAAGCCCGCGGTTTCTCTCTGCAAACGAGCGGAACTTTGTTGAGAGATTTGCTTTTGATTGTTAGTGAGTAACCGTAGTATTCATTATGTGGATACTTTTTTTCATGCACAATTCTTCCTTCAAAATGCGAAATAAGCGTTCTCCAATTCAGCGCTTCTTATCCATAATTTCTGATGTGTTGACGGATTTTGGTCATTTTCCAAGCTTTCATGGCCTCGCTTAAACTCTCTGGTCCACTTAAAAACGGTTGAAAATGATGATGGAATGTCCCCTAGAGTGTCTGTCATATCTGTATGAATTTCTGTTGCATCAATACCCTTCTTTACCAAGTGTTTATTAACCTCAAGATGTTCGATATTGGCACTTTACCCCTATACACGTCTGCACTGCAACAAAGAGCTATACTACTATGATTGTTGACCAATCCATGCATTATTGCACAGGTGTTTCTATAGAAAATGGCGGTTTTGATAACAAAACTGCTTCGGAACTGCTGCTGCAATCTGTGGGTCATTCCGAGAACTTTTCAAATGACCCTCATACGTGCTTTTCAGAGATGTCACTTACTATAATTATAAAAATACGATACGCTTATCAGATCCTTAGCCTATTTTTATATTAGAAACGTTATAATTCAGAAACGTTATGTTTATCAGCTAAACATGAAGTAGGGATTTAGAATAAAATAATGTTAGTAATACTTAAAAATGCTAGATAATTAATTTTCATTCAGAAAGCATAAGTAAACATTCAAAACTGAAAACCAGAGTTTAAAAAGCATGCTTAATGTGGTTGTTTTACATAAATGCCGTTTATTTTAGTGACAAATGCTGGAATTTTATGTTTATTTAGAAATAAATAAATTTACATTACAGTTAAGTTTTAATTAATGAATCTTCCACTTCTCTGTCTAACAGCTATTCGTTAAACAGCGACATCAGATGGATTTGTTGAGAAGTACACCCAACAGGAAATGGATTTAGCAACACAACAAAGTCATTTCTACTGTATGTTGAAAACAGCTTGAGGTAAATGGATTTGGTGATGGGATTTGCACATAAAATCTTACACAGTTGAAGTGAAATATTATTCATGATACGAATATCAAAAGTAGCATTTAATGTTGTGAGTGTGATGGCCCTTTTTAGACCACTGCAAATACTCCAGGCTCGTTGCAGCATGGCAACTGCCTGGTTACATCCGCGAGACGTGAGCGAACTGGTTACCTTGACTCTTACTGGCTTTTCTAGAGCGTTAGACTCAACTAATAAAAATAAAATACTTCTAAAAACTTGAGTCACTGTATATGTCTGAGAACTCGATCCAGTGATTTCACTCTACGGCCGACTACAGTGTGTTGCAGCAGGAAATCGTTTTTTGCCTTGGAGGTCATAGACGGAATGTTGAGTTCCACAAGGTACTGAGACCAATATTATTTTCTATTTATATAATTGACGTAAATTATGTAATAGAGATCAATTAGTATTGCACATACCTTATACACACTGACGACCTACAACTGTATACGCACTCACGATCAGACTTAATTCATCAACTCCATAGCTGAACTTAACGAAAACGTAGATTCAGTATCAACATAGCAAAACGACCTATTCATAAATCCGGGAAAATCGCATCGAATCATAATGGGATATAACCGATTACCGAATAGAAGCAAGTGGAACTTAATGAAACAAATGTGCCAATAAAATCATTTGTAAGAAAATCTGGGTGTCTATTTTGACAGTAATCAGAAATGGCAAATTCAAACAAAATAAAATTGCTAAGTTCCATTTCTTTAAACGCCTTAAGAATGTTCTCGCATTCGTGGAAAAAACACTTTTAACGACATTGAGTGTGGCACATTGCGAAATATATCCACTCAAGTAGAAGAGGCATATTGCCTGACTTCTGGGCGCTACTTGGAAGTCTAGCAGAGCTGTCGTTGTTGCAGATAATATCATTAAGTCATTTTCTGTGGTTGCCCATACTTTGTTATTTATCCCCTTTTCTTATTTTTCTAAAATAAGGTACATATTTACAAAGCCTGAAACGATATGCTTTGGATCCTGCGTTCTTGATCAGATCTAAGTTTTGTAGCAAGCGTCAGCAGAAACTGCTATGAATAACAAAACAGGAACATAAAAGTAACATGAAATGGACTTGCATGTTTGGCAATGAACAGTTTCGACATTTGCGTGCATGTTGCCGGCTTGTAGTCGGTGTGTTTCTCTACGAATAATAGCATTTGCATATCTGGAACATTAACTTTATTTAAAACGTGTTCTAGGGCATCCGTTGGCGCCATTGTCAACTCCTCAACTCCACGTGCAGTAATGAAATTCACAATTTTCCCTTCAAAGAGTTCAGGTGGATTTCAAGAGTTAAAGGCCACGTTTACTCAACAGGGATCAATACGGTGTTTAATTAATTTCCATGTGGCTCAGCTTTGTAGCTTTAATCAGGGTCGACCAAATTTCCTGCTAGCGGAGGAAATGTAAACATTGTTACCGCGGCAAAGAAAGATTGCGTTTTTTAAATTATTTATTTGCTTATTCCATTACATACTGTGACAACCTGAATACTATTTCCTTTAAACTGTTTAATCTGGCCATCTACTTCAGCTGGTATTTTGGAATGAGGAGGGGAAGAAAACAAGAGTTACTGTAATTGCCCTGTACACATGTAGTAAGAAACCAAGAGAAATAATAATAAAAAAAAACGAAGTTTTTCATTGACATTCTTTTATCGGACTGTAAAGAAATTCATTGAAGTTTTTTTTTAAAGGTTGGTTAAAGCGTTAGATTATGACAAAAAATATCCGCCGAAATCAACTCCTTTAGAAAAAAATTAAAGGCTGGGAGCTACGAGGGTAGGTCAATAAGTTTACGGCCTAACCATTTTCTAAGTATGATAAAGACAAAAATTATATTTCACTTTTAAATATAGTTAACCTTTATTCCAATACACTTCTTGCATCTATAAATCAATATTTCAATCCCTCCCCCCCCAAAAAATCACAAGTGTTGCCTGCAAAATGGGAATAAACAGCATCCATCACTTTTTCGTCACCCTCAAATTTCCCTACTCGAAAGTCCTGCTTGAGTTTTGAGAAGAGGAAATAGTCACTGGGAGCTAGATCTGGGTTGTAGGGTGGATGGTCGATCTCCTTGAAGCCACATTTCTTCACAGCTTCCTTTGCAACAAGAGCTGTGGTCAAAGGTGCGTTGTCGTGAAGAAGGTGCACACCACCACTCAGCTTTCCTCGCCTTTTCTCTTTGATAGAAGCACGTAGTCTGTGCAGTCGGCCTGCATAGTACTTCCCATTTACTGTGGTATTCCTCTCCTTGAAGTCAATGAAGAGTGTTCCTTCACAGTACCAAAAGATTGTGGCCATGATCTTCTTGATTGACTGAGTGACCTTGGCATTTAGAGGCGGTGCTTCGCCAGATTTACGCCATTCTCCATTGATTCTCTTTTGGACAAGGGATCATAGTAGAGAACCATAGTTTTATCTGCTATAACAATGATTTGCAGAACTTCTCTCTCGTTGCCCCGGCAGAGCTCCAAAAGTGCTCGACAACAGATGACTCGTTGCTGCTTTTGGACTGAGGAAAGAAGTCTAGGCACTCACTCATCTTGCACTAACCTTATTCATGTTTAAATGTTCATGAATAATTCGAAGGACTGTTGTTTTATAATGGGCCAACCTTGCTGCTTTTTCTGTAACTTTTAGCCGCCGGTCTTTCATATTTTCTCCTTACACAAGAGCATGTTTTCAGGGTGTGAGCCCCTCCAAGGGCCGACCTGCATGCTCTTCATCTTCAATGCATTCTCGACCCCTTCGAAAACATTTGACCCATTCTTTTACGGTAGAATATGAGGGAATGCCTTCCCATATACCCCGTACAATCGCTGTTTAATTTCATTTTGAGTAAGTCCTTTTGTGAAGAACCTATTTACAGCTCGATACTCCATTTGAACATGTCACAATGTTCTACACATAGTCTTCTTTAAACAACTATATCTGAACAACTGAACAAGCGGAGCGGAAGCTACAGCTGCAATTATTTACTTAACAGATAAGGTATGACACCAGATAAAGATTTTGTGAATGCGACAATTCCTCGGCGAGGCTGGAAACTTATGGGCCTACTCTAGTAGATACATTTAATAAATATGCTTGTGAATTATTTACTTGATGTACTGGGGAGTTAAATTTTTCTCTGGAATTTTATCTTCCAGTACATCTTCTCATAACGAAAGAAAAATAGGGAATAGAACATCAGAGAACGAAATAGAAATAAAGGAAAGAATGGAAAGAGAAAAAGAATAAAACAGATGCAAAAATTGGGGGAAAAATACGAATTGCTAACAGAAACGAAATACTATTTGAACATTAGCTTTCAATAGTCCGTTCCATTTCTGATTTGTGTTGTTCGTTTTTATATCTCTTATAATTTAAGTAGACTGTACAAACGTTATTTAATTTCCCAAAATATTTTCTCATTTTGCATAGCAGGGGATGCTCAACACAGTTCTAAAATTTTGCACTACGTCGTAAAAATGCAGAGAGAGAGAGAGAGAGAGAGAGAGAGAGAGAGAGAGAGAGAGAGAGAATGGAATGGCACACGGAATTCTCGTCTTCATTCTTTCAGACACTGGGAGGGAAAGGAGAGAAAAATAAAAACCCTTCCGCTAGAGCAAATACTGGAATCCATTTCAATGAAATTCCTTCCGTGCCCATCATTCTTCAGTCTTAAAACACAATATTTGTGAATATTTACCAGCATTAATAAACTACCACATCTTATTTGCTTAAATTTTAAAATACACTAGAAAAACAAAAAGTTCGTCACGCAGGAACTGCTTAAACTAAACGAATTCCTCACCTAGTATGTTAGGTTTAAAAATAATATAAAATCTATATTATGAATTGTTAATTCATGAATTGAAATAAGTTATAGCATTATTGTGTGGTATTAGGGGAACAAAATTGAAATTCTTACAATCTATAAGTATTACAAAGAGAAATCACATTTTTAGAATTATTATTACTAAGATTAAACCACAAAAAATAATATTATACTATGAATTAACTGAAATATATGACCACTGATAGACAAAGCTATACGGTAGGGGTATTTTTAAACATTTTCATATGTAACCATGTTTATGAACATTCACTAAAATAGAGAGAAATAACAGAAAGTTTTGAGTACAAGCTATATTTAAGAAGATATTTATATATTTTAATAAAACCAAAAACGTATTACCATTTAAAAAAAATTACAATGTACTAAGCAAATGTACACAATCAAAAATAAACAATCGAAAGCTACATCGATTTTCGTTGGCTTTGAACTTTAATTTAAATGTTATTAACATGTAACGTAAACGCTTTCTGAAGGTTATTACAGAGCGCTCTTACATACAAATATAATTCTCATACACATATTAGATTAATATTTCACATTTGCTATCTTCATGACGATACTTTTGTTAAATATAAAGCAAACGCAATGTTATAAATACAGTTTATATGTAGAGTTAATTTCTCATTTTATTTTAAAATAATATGGAAAATATTAAAATGCTAGAGCAATTTATAAATTTCGATTTTCAAATATACCGCTACTCCTAATTTTCCAATTACCCTAATTTTCAGAAATTAAATTTCCTTATTTTATTTAAATGGTATATACCGAAGAAGCAAATATGATGGCGCTTGAGTAATTTTTAAATTTTGGGTTTTAGGTAAATTCTCACTTTTAATAATTTAAAGTAACTGATTTTCAGAAAATATTTAAATTGTATATACCGAATTTCACAAAGCTGTGAAACCCAGACTTCGGTTGTCTTTCTATTAGCCCTTTCTTATCAATTCTTTTCGGTACCGCACCCTTCCGCTGATACCTGGATAAGCATTAGTTTAGAAAATATACAGCGAGAAAACCCCCAAGCTGTAGCAGGAAAAGATAAGTTTTCAATTAGAGAAGAAGAAAATTGCCAACTGTTATGACATATTTATACAATGAACAAGCGGAGTGAACACGTGAGTGGTTCATATTTAAATAGCTCACAAACCTTGCACTCAGCAAATATAATTAACATTTTTAAATATTTCCCAAATTCATTTACTAACTAAGCACTTTGCAAACTGTTTATTACATATTTTTCGAAGGTCGTTGGTGCTAGCATATTTCAACAAGAACTTAAACGTGACATTAAAATGCTACACTTCCATTAAATGCTTATTGAGCTCTGTACCGACTCCATTACTCGGTGGGGAGACCGCCATGAGTGGCCGAGGTCGTTAAGGCGCGGACTGGTGAGCGGGAGATCTGGGTTTCGAATCCCACTAGGACCGTCCTTTCTGTCTGAGGTTTTCTCAAGGTTTTCCCCAGTCCTCATAAATGGCAAATGCTGGGGAGGTACCCTCAAATTAAGCCTAGAATGTTTCCTTCCTTAAAAAAATCTTTTCCCAATTTACCATTTCATCTCAAATATCACCAGTGTCCACCTCTGTAGTGCCTCAGTAGTAAAAACGTTCGTTAAACACTAACTATAAAAAAGAAAAAAGAAAAAACCTAACGGAGAGAACAGCCGTTAACACTTTAGAATAATCAACCAAAAATATCTAAACTTGATGAAACCGGGCAAAAGCAAGAAGAGAAATAATGATGTCACATTAATTCTACAAGTTCCCAACCAAAAGAAACAAAAGGCCATTACCAAGTTCTTCCAACATAAACGCGAGGATAAAGAAGAAAACAGGAGTGCGTGCAAGAACGGCAGGTTTTCTGAAGATCCTTTTTTTTTTTGATTGATTTATTTATGGACGCTCTCTAACATCTCAGGTCATCAGCGTCCCATTCAACTCAGGGCGTGAAACGGCCGACAAATTTTGCTCAGAGGCCTCTCTTTCAGGCTTGAGGTTCTTTTTCGTGCCGTAAACGTACGACACGGGACCCATGGCTTTATTTCCCTTCCAAAGGAAGCCATACTTAGGATTTTTAGGCCCGAAAAAAATCCATCGGTCTCTGAAGATCCTTGGTGGGGGACTACAATATAGCCACTTGTCGAAAAAAAAAACTGGCAACCATCTGCACTTTGAAATCGCTGTGCGGGGTTGTCATTTAGGAACAGTCAGATCACCGACAGCTTCTTTGATTCTAAGTAATATTGGACGCAGCTTTCGTCATCTGTGAAGATATTGTGCACATACCGGGAGCTGCCATTGTCGAAAACACGAACCGTTTCCTGGCATCGTTACATTGCATTCCCAACAGCAACGAAGCTTCTCCGCACGAGATATCTTTGTAAGATTTCTGACACTTGCGGCGAATGAATGTTTAGAGACTCCTCCATCACCATGTAAGTCACTCGCTTATCTTCTTCGCTACGGCTTCTACACGAGCGAAAGTTTTATCTGTGACTAGTGTTGCTCTTCGTCCTTCATGGTTGTTCTTCCTCGTCTAAACTCTTTAAAACAGTTACAGACTTTTGTATGTGAAGTAGCAGAGCTTTGTGTTATATTTCCAGGATACTTATTTGCTCGGGCCGCGCTTATAATCGCAAAAAAATCGTCGCATGAAATTCTCTTGAGTCCCCTCCATACGGTGCCACGACTGGCCTGCGGACATCTTGGATGATTTACTTAGCTCCTTTCAACAGCAATAACATTTTTCCCAACACAAGTTGCACTTAAAACTGAATTAAATAGAAAATCCAAAGCAATACAGACATGCTAAAAACCACATAACGGTTATTAGCACATGTCTATATCAGCAAATACCTGGACACTACATCCTTTCATCACATCAGAAGAAGTCAGTTGAGTTATTTCCCATAATCCACATTCCTCTACTTATAAACACAGTCTGCCATCATTTCTGATCTGGTCTGGTCATCTTAGAATATCAGACAGCGATCGCACAATCACAATGAACATTTTTCTAGAGCTGCTATATTACTAATCAAGCGATGCTATTTCCAGTGCTGCCAACAGGAAACTTACATTTGTCATAGTTTCTTCAAATCTGGAAAATTTAATAGCGACCATTTGATTCAGCGTGTTGACGAACCACACCTATTCAGTTAACCACATCCACTCCAGTATTCCCAGAGGTACAGTCAAGCTGCTAGAACCAATTACTGTAATCGATATCTCTTCTGTTCGTCGGGAGGTTTCAATTGTTGCATAGCAGTAACGCGATAGCATGGAGCTCAGTGACATGTGCTTATGGAAGCTGCAGTCTGTATTTCAACTCCTGCACCGTGACTTCTGGCAGTTTTGGATTACTATTTCCAGTACAACCCGCGTTTTTCAGTTTCTACACCAGATGCTGAATGAAGGATTTTGTTGGTGGATTCCAAACCCCAAACTGCCCAATAATTGTCTTTGCCACTACTTTATCAGGGTAGTTTTCCAGCACGTGCAGACAATAAAAGACGCTGTTTTCTGTGCAACGGTTCATTGCGTATTGTGCGTAACACAAAAGCCCGTTGACCGTAAAAACAGCACAATCAGATGCGTTGTTCTATTGTTGGTAATGGCTAACAATTGGCATTTGTGGGCGTTGTCATTAATGTTCTTCTTTAACATGGATCTGACACACCCGTGTCAAGTGTTTATAAAATGCTTCCACTAATTTGAAAGTTTTAAAGGAAAATTAGTGGCCTAGAGTGAATGAAACAGTCAATATTTTGAAATGTCATTACAGCATCTTTTTATATTTTGAAACCCTGTACTTTATTGCACATTTCATTTGAAATGTAGCATGTATTTATTTACATGTAGTAAACCTTCTCCTTTTATAACATTTCTGCTTGTTCCTTCACCAGTTTAATGTCCTATTAATGTTGACAGCCATTCTTCATGTTTCACATTCTTGGCATTGCAGAAATTGCACTCTACAAGACTGAAGCACCGCATCTTTACGAATGAGAAGTTTTTTTTCTTTTCTAAGCGATGTTAAAAATTATAATTATTTGACATCTTAAGTAGTTGAAAAGTAACTTTTCATTTGGTTTGTTTATTTATATGTGTCTCAGAGTCGCTGCAGAATTTTCAAGAATAGGTAATCCACATTACACTGTAAGGGTAAATAACAGCTAATTAAGCAGTCACAACCCATGTGAGCTGACATTAAATTCAGCAGTTCATTAACACATAAAATAAGTTTTTTATTTATTTATTTATTTACTTACGGAGACTCTTTAACATCTCAGGTCATCAGCGTCCCATTCAATTCAGGGTGAGAAACGGCCGACAATTTTTGCTCAGAGGCCTCTTCTCTCAGACTTGAGGTTGTTTTACATGCCGTAAATGTACGATACGGGACCCACGGCTTTACTTCCTTTCCGAAGGAAGCCCGAAAAAATCTATCGACCCCGGCCGGGATTGAACCCGCGATCTTGGGTTTGCGAGGCAAGTATGGTTACGGCTACACTACCAGGACTAACACACTAAAAATAAATTATATTTAATGTAGGTACACAGATCGAGAAGAAAATTTATTAATAACTGTGTGTAAATTGATGACTAGTTATATCGCTATTCGGCCATGAAATTATTACAAATAAAATTAAAGTGTGGACATAAAGTCTAATTTTATTTATCCCTAAAATCCAGAAAGATGGAACCAATATGATATGCGTGTCTTGAAAATACATGTGAATATCTTGATGAAAATGTACGCCATTCTGGAACACCGTGTATATTATTTTCCCTCTTATTTATGCTTCCCAAAGAAAGCGAAAAATGTAAAGTTCTCTGATGATAGTAATAATAATTCTGCAATAGAATAAAAAGCTAGCCATAAAATTCTTTATTGATAATTTAATTAGACTTATATGACTTTATAAACCATTTAAGTATGGATAATAAATCATCTGACATTCCACTGCGCCTCGTGAAGAATAAAATTTGTAAGACAAACACAGCGAAGAGGATGCACAGGACTTCCTCATAGTCACTCTTTAAGTTTCTAGCAACAGGTTGTTCTTTGGGGGATTTGAAGTTAAGCAAGAAATTTTTATACAAAGTCGTTCAGCAGTCGGAAAAACTGGTTCACAAAAATCGACAGCCGATCATAACCCTCATTCTTAATTTTTTTTATAATTATGACACCGCAACCTTAAGATATTTTGTACCAGATGAAGGATTAATGAGTTTAGAGGACTTTATGGCTTAAGCTTCCCAGGAACTCATCTAAAGAGATGAGGGAAAACCTCTGACAAAAACCTCAGAAGAGTAACCCAACCGGAAATCGAACCTAGGACCGCCGCGCGAGAAGCTCAAATTCTACCCCTAAATTGCGATAGTTGTCTTACATTTTACGCGCCATAAGTATTGACGTTGATGTGTGTGTGTGTGTGTGTGTGTGTGTGTGTGTGTGTGTGTGTCTTACCTAATTGGCTCGTCATAAATCAATCTATTAGAAGTGTGTGAGTAAAGACAGCTAATGCTCGTACACATACAGGTAACTCACAATAAATATTTATAGCAGTTTATTTTTTGCTATGAAAAATAGTTAAATTTTTAAGAAAGCCTTAGATAGGTACTATAGTTTATAAATTAGCTTTTGTAGTTGATAAACATTTAATTTGATTGAAATTATGTAATTAGAATGAATGTGTTTAATTAGGTTGACGTATAGTTAATTAGGATGGCATATTATAATTCAGCTAAAATATATTCATTCATGTTAACATGTATTTAATTATGTTTACATGTATATAATTAGGTTCACATATTAAATTATATTGAAATATATTTAAATATGTTAGCATATATTTAATTAGTTGACATGCGTTTCATTAGGTTTCCGAGTATTTCATTAAGATGGTATGTTTTAATGCACTAAAACGTACTCAATCAGGTTGATTAGTTTGACAGATATATAATTAAGTTGATTACTGTTTAATTAAGTGGACATGTATATATTTAGGTAAACTGGTATTTAATTAGTTTGACATTTATTAATTTATATTTATATAATTTATGTTTATATTTAATCACATTGACATATATAATTACGTTGCATGTATTCAATTACCTTGACATATATAGTTAGGTTGACATGTCTTTAATTAGGTTGAGGTGTATTTGATTCAGTTGAAATGTATATAATCATGATTATACGTGCTTTATATCTTTGACATGTATTTAATTAGGTTGGGAAGTATTTAATTAGCTTCACACACACACACACATATATATAGTTATGTTGACATGTATATAATTGGATGGACATGTATTTAATTAAATTGAAATTTACATAATTAGGTTGACATGTGTTAAATTATGTTCACATATATTTAATTAGATTGAGATGTATATAATTATATTGACATGTATTTAATTATGTTGACGGGTATTCATTTATGTTGACATATATTTAATTTAATCAGTAAGTGCATGTTATAAATATTGTAATGTTATTATTTTGCTACTGCCCAATTACATATTAGAATTACACACACACACACACACACACACACACACGACGCCTCCATGTTGTGTGGTTAACTACTGCCAATGCAATGCGTGCCATTTAATGAAACCGCTTCAGGGCTGCCAACACTCTCTGAAGAAATTACTTATCTAAAAAATCATTGCTGCTCTTTAGAAATGAAAATAGGAAAATTCAACTATTGTGATCGTCTGTTGTCTTTCTATGACTGAACTTGTTTCAGACCATGCATCTAAAAATAAAAACTGAACATTTGTGCTATTAATTATGTCTCTACATACACTGTTTCATGGCTACACAAACAAAATTTAAGTGGAAAAATGTTTGCCACTGTGTTTCGAAGCTGGAGTTTTGCAGTCACAGAGCGATATTGAAATACAATATTTTAAGGCCACACATTGAAGTGACGCGTGGCCTGAGGTAAGGATTTTGAAATTAGTCGACACTCAAGAAAAGTTTAATGAGTTTCAGTAATGATTGCCTCAGTTTCTGAGCAGACTTGAAGTTTGCATAGCTTATGTAAATTTAATAACGGCAGATTGAATCGCCGGTCTCTACAAAACTCCTCTATCGTCGTAATAGGCATTGTCTTCCGCTCCCGTTCAAAATTTAATATCTACTTTCGAAGACGACCGCGTATTCCGAAAGCGGGCGTTACCTGCCAAAAAGCCATTGTTCATAAAACAGTCAAGCTCTGACGATTCGCTTGTAATTAGAACAAACTTCTTCGAGAACTGCTTCGTCTCTACAAATCATGAAAGTCATTTTCATCGAGATGAGCGAGAGAGAGCAGAACTGTTTATTCATGAGGATTCAGATAAAGCAGAACGGTGAAATAAGTTCTTTGACAATTTCCCTTGTCATAGTCCTGCAATGATTCATTACATGTCCATTTTGATAAAACACGCACACTTTCTTTATATCTGCTACCGTTAATACAGCATACAGTTACACAAATTGACATTGCGGGTGTAGTTTTCACTTTAAACACTAGCAGCAGTAGCTATAGTAAGTTTACCTTCATTGCTATAACATTCTATATACACATTAAAATTATATTTTATACATCCGCACAATTTAGGTATGATACACAATTAGAAAGAGGTACAAACAATGGTAAAATAAAACATTATTAATATTAACAATAATAATAAATTAATTTTTTAAAATGGGAAGAGTGATATTAACAAATATATGAATGGAAACGTATTACATATTATTACATATTATTTACAATTAGTTGTTGCCCTCTATTCAGAAAATACATTGCTTCTAGCTTATGTCCATATTCAAACAATTAGCATAATCCGCACGCAGGTCCCAGCATGCCAATCGATCTCTAAAGGCCTTATTTTTTTATTCTTATGAAAACGGTGTTCTCATGTCTTCCCATAGGGCAGATTCTCCTACCACAGCTATCCGTTACTTTTTGACCTTCCAACCTCCCGGTCTAAAACAGACCATTCCTGATCTTGCCTTTCTCAATAGATAGAATGGGCACGTATGAGTCCTCTTTACAGCAAATTAATGTAATTTCATTGGATATGCTTAACTTTCGTGTTATAACCTGTCTCTATTTCCTGTCTGCTGATACCTCCACCGTTGTTGTAACCTGCTTCCATGCATTATTATTTTCATTACTTCATTGCCATATTGAACCCAAGCCGGTTCCTCTGAGTTCTCTTTCCGCCTCTGCAGCTCAAAACGTTGGTGTTATATTTTGCATCTGATGTCTATAACATTTAGCGTGATGTGTGGACTGGTCTCTCTACATTAGAGTAAGCCAATATTTCACCTTCCTTCCTGCCTGATAACCTCCTCCCCCAGAGTTTGGTGTTCCTTTGGAGAACTCGAGTACCCTTTTCGAAAAATAGTTTTGAATTTGCTTAACATGTTCAGCTCTCTGCCCTCCCCATATTTCACTTCCATGTAGCAGATGTGCATCCTCTCAAGTGCATTTACTGGTATACCTGCAACGCAGTAACTCATTTAGTTGACCTTTTGCTTTACCAGATACGTGCCTGTTGCATTTCCCCTTCATAATAAAGGCTACTTCCAAATAACAATTAAAAAAATAACATTTTCTATTTCTTGTCTACTCTAGTGTCATTTTTCATCTCTGTCATATACGTAACAATTTTTAAAATTTGTTGTTTTAGTTTTGTGAACATTTTCTATCATACTACATTTCAGGTAATAATCTTCTAGGATGCGAATGTCTTCCTGCTAGCCATCTCTTGTTAGAGATAACAGAATTGGATCGTCAGCACACAAAAGCACAGGAATGCATGTACCGTTGACATCATTTCCTCCGCTAAAAGAGCTCTGAGATATCCTCTATAAATAAATTAAACAAAAACAGAGAAGGAACTTTTCTACTGGCTGATCGATGTACTGATTTGATCTGTCTTAACACCCCTGTAAATCTGCATCATAGTTATTGAAGACAACTTTCTGACACAGTTTTAATCACGAAGTGTCTCTCTGAACTCTGTCGAAGGCTATTTGAAAATCCACAAATGCGCTGCGTAATTTATATTGTTTTCTTCTTAAGTTTATATCCAGTATAGCGTCTTTAAAACGAATAACTTCCATCGTAGAAAATCCTTCCTTGAAAGCTGTTTTATACGTATTTTATTGTATTCGTTAAAAAACTCGTGGTGTAGTGGTAAACATAATTGCCTCTTAAACTCAAGATCGCGGGTTCAATCCCGGCCAGGACTGGTGGATTTTTTTGGGCGTAAAAATCCTAAGTATGGCTTCCTTCGAAAGGGAAGGAGTCCCGTGTGTAGATTTAAAGCATGAAAAATAACCTAAAGCCTGAAAGAAAAGGCCTCTGAGCAAAATTTGTCGGCCGTTTCATGCCCTGACTTGAATGGGACATTGACATGTTAAAGAACGTTCGTCAAAAGAAAAAGGGGGGGAAAAATCCTTAACCCATATCCCCTTAATCGATCAGCACACTTTACCGAACAAAGATAACAGTGATGTAGTTCTTTGTCGCCCGTGGTTTACCCTTGTCTTTGAATATTCATCATCGATGATTAGGCTTCTAGATATCTTTCTCCATTAAATAATTAATAAATGCGATTCGCAGGGTGCCTATTACTTCCGGCACTACTAAAGAGAATTTTATATTAAATTCAGCTGAAATTCCGGATGTTTTCCCATTTTTCAAGCATTTAATCGCCACTACAACTTTGCTATCCGTTATTTCTCTGCCTAGTATTAGCATTGAGGGAATTAAATGCAGTTCTCTAAGAGATCATCGCGGTCCCTCCCTCTGCTCCGCTCCGTTTTCATGCACGCTATTAAAATACGCAAGCCCCTTCCGCGTTCGTTGTTTATTTGCCCTCTTTTTCGTACTTTAATTTAGAGATTTGAAGTGATGGAGCATCCACTCTACTCTCCATATTTGACTCTCTCCAATTGCATTTGTTCTTACAGCTGAAACTCTTCTTTGATAGCGTTTTTCATCAAATTAATAGGCGATTGCAGCTGTAGTGGAAAAAATTGCACGCTTTTAAAAAAATTAGTATAGTTAATTTATGTTGCAAAATAGAAATAATGCTTAAATTAAAACTTGTTATTTTATTTTTAGACCCAGAATTTTTCACACTATCCTCCTAAATACATTTTTTTACTCGCTCTTTAAACCGTTTATTTAACACAAGCTTTAATGTTAAACTTTATTTATAAGCAAAAGCTAGATATTTTTTCACTCATTTAAAAATCACACACGCAGTTCTCAAACAGTATTTGTTATCTCTGTGCTGTTTTCCGTTATCTCGTGGCTAAGCTAAAGGTAAAGCAAGGTTCACGTTAAAGTGAGGATGCTTAAAATCAAATAATATGATCAGGAAATTGGATGCTTGTTATCTTATCCTATAATAGCATGGTGAGGCACATTATCTGCCTGGCCACTGGCTCCGCTGGTATTAAACTGGGCTAATCGGCCTGTTAAATTCTATCAGTCGTTCCACGTAGAATAAGGGAAAGCTATTTACTGCATGGGAATTCTGTTTTCCGAGGGGCGAATAAAATTGAAATTTAATCCCTTTCAATTTAGTAATGAAAACACCATATACGCATTACTTAACAGAAACTTGGGGAAGATATTTTTTGCATCTGCTGAGTTTTCGATATATTGCCGGGCAATACGAATCCAAGTACATTCCGAAGTTCGTGCTTCTTACGTGTGAAGTGATGTGTGGCAGTGTGTCCCTATATAAGGTATAAACGTAATTAACATTAAAGAAAATTAATATATGTTTTAATATCAAGCGCTTCACTCACTCTCGGCCCATAACTTTCAATATAATGGCTGTAAATCAGTAAAATTTGATTTGAACATACTTTGGTGTAATGGCCACGGAAGAGAACACTTTGCGCTATTCCCTAGCCCTGTATTGCGCATGTTCATGAATGTTGGTGACTATATTCGGCAGTTGTAACATACATGTCTGTATATTACAGAATCATTAATAGCTATCATGTCATTGTATTACGAGCAGTATAGTACGCACGATACGGTATGAACCGTGTACAGTTAACAGCGCGTATGCTGCAAAACTACATCTGTAAATGAATGTCAAATACAAGTTATGGAGTAGTTTGGAGTTCGAAAATAATAATCCAACAATGAAGGCGGAGCATGCAACTTGCCTAACCCCAGAAGTGAAGAGGAACAAGATTCAAATTCATTCCTCGATCTTTCATCAACTGGCTGTAACTTTTTAAAATATTTCAATCGTTTCTTGAAAAAGGAAGAGAAAATCATAAAAACCAAAATGTTGATTATAATGACAAAATTACTACTAATTGGTAAAAATATATACGTGCTGGTAGGTATTAATATAATTAATAAAGTTCATTAATGGCGTTTTAACGAAGATTCTTCATTTTTGAACGAATTAATTTCTGTGACGGTACTGATCTCCTGACGTGACGTTTTCTGCACTCTTGGTGAGAAAGTAAATATCAGCCGGCACTCATATGGACTATTACATGTGAAACTGGACAATAGTCCTCATATTTATAAAATCTTGATATATTTTATATATTACCACAACATATAAACACGAATGTTATTATGAAATATGACATTTGTATGTTTTGCTATTTTCATGCAATCGTTCGCGAAAGTTGCCGTATTTTATTAAATTTAACTTTTCTTACCTCTAGAATTCCTTAAAATGGAAGTCTAAGCAATAGTTACATCTTGCAGAACTAATGATTTGTAAGATAGATAACGGGGGTTTAATGAAGTTTTGACGACCTCCGCCTATAAGGCGTACTGTGCTACACCATTGTAAGAGACGCCTTCATTGTTTCCCAAAATCTGTTCTGAAAAAGTTGCTCTATTTTGGTTCCAATGTCAGCGTCCGTTCCCAGGTCTTCCCTGGTTGCAGAAAGAGTAAGTTTATTTCTTATCAGGGCTGGACACTCAAACAGATATGCGAGGCAGATTCCTCCCCGTTTGCACATTCTATAAAAGGCTTCATCTCTATACAGCCCCACTTTTCATAGATGTTTCCTGAAATGACCATGCTCAGAAATAACGGCACTGCTTTCCTTATACCCAATTTGAGGAGAGATAGAGAAAGAGCATTACTTGGATCTAGGACCAATTTCCTAGCTTGTCTTTGTCCAGCCACTTAGTTGGTGTATTTGCCCAATCCATGTATTACCGCGTTTTGACAGTACATGTGCTGGTTCCAGCCACGGGTTCAGGCCAACATAGGATACATTAGAACCCCTTTTTGGCCAGCTGGTCAGCTTTTCCATTTCCATAAACGCCTCGATTCCCCGGCACCCACTGCAGTTCAAGCCTGTTGCGACATGCTAGGGCAGTTAGGGCATTCAGGCATTCCCGAACAAGTTTAGATTTAACCTGGTCTCAGGAAAGGGCTTTTAAAGTACTTTGACCATCTGAGAGGATGAGAATTCCTTTACCCTTTTCAAGTCCTGTAAAATCACAGTTCAGGATAGCAAATATCTCAGCCTGAAAAACTGTTCAGTATTTCCCAAGGCTTACACTGATGTTGATCTTTGGAGATACGCCAAATATGCCGGCGCCCGAATGTGTTTCTATAAGGTATCCATCGGTAAACTACAACGTTGATCATTTTATTTTTTTGCGCACGATTCCTTCCATCCGCTCTTCTCGAGATCATTGATTTTTAAAACAAACCTTAATTTTAAAATTAGAATTTTGAACGAATATCTTACAAAAGGAATGAAAAATAAATTGCAAGTAGTTTTAGGTGTTTCTAGGTAAACAAGTATAGAACAAATACAATTTCATACTTAAAAGTCGAGTCTTTAGCCAGCCAGCATTCCCAAGGCAATAAGGTACAGCTGACATCCAGCTGTGCTCCGTAACGACCATACGTGACACAATTAGCAAGAACCATGTTTTCCAAATATTAACGAAAGAATAGCGACACATTTTTGTCAGATAGAAAGAGACGGCAATCAGCCGATATTTTTGTTTTTACTGGGAAATTTTAATTAAATTATGAACTAACTGATTTTTCCATTTTGAAATATTATACTATATGATTCACGTAGATATTTTAACTAATGGACCTAAAGAAAAATTGTGTACATAGTTCATATATATTCTTATGTTTCAATGTAATATTTATTGGTAAGGTTTCTGGATGTCAGATTCTGTATAATTTAAATAATCCCTCAAGAATCTCAATACAGTTATTCACAACTTGATGTAGTCATAAAGAGAGTATGCACAGGAAATTAATTAATCAAGAGTCAAAACGCAGCTGTTTGTCCCAGAGTAAATTTCATGGCATGACTCCAGTAGATCTGCAAAGACTTGGCCTAGTTCTGTAACGGGAGATGTTTCCAAGAACGCTTCTAGCTTAGAGGCAGATTAAGTTCCCCTTCTTGGGTATATTACATTAAATGCAGTCTGTATATACACCATGCCTCAGTGTTCAACATCTGTATCATTTTTATTTTCTATTGGGGAGATGTCAAACTGTTATTAATTTCCCTTCTCTCCCTTGCTCGGTATTTCGGCCCTTGGGTTTGTTTACAGGATGTTATATTTTCTCTTTGTTTATTTATTCCTATAAGTTTAAAGAAACAGCTTTAGATCTACAACAAAGGTTTTACTCTTGTTCTTTCTCTCAAAGATTTAGGTGCAAGAATTTAAACTTTCTCTTACAGAATAAACATATTGTCACTCACTGAAAACTTTGGAATTTAATTAGTATTTGCCTAAAGTGGCATCCCTCACTGGTCTTTCATTTTCCATAATCAGCGTTATGGGGCTGAATTTTTGGTTAAAATGACAAAATATTTGATTTTTAGATTAATGCAGATTTGAATAGCTGGCCGGTCGTGGTGGTGTAGTGGTTACCATACTTGCATCCTAAACGCAAGATCGCGGGTTCAAACCCAGCCAGGATCGATGCATTTTTTCCAGTGGGGAGCAGCTGGGATACCGAGCGTTAGCAGAAACGCGCATTGTAGATATTAAATTGGAAAACATTGTAAATTAATTAATTTTAAATGTAATTATTGCTACTGGGTACCAGTAGCAATTGTAGATGTAATTATAAATCACAGTAAAATAGTCGTAGTGCTGGGTTCCAGTAGCGGTTTAGTTTATTGATGTTAGTTTTTTTAGTTATAGTTATAGTTTTTTACTTTGTAGATTTTAAAATCTGTACAATTTAATTGTAATTTAAATTATATTGAAAGATATAAGAGGAATAAATAAAATAAATCTGGAGTATTATGTCCTGATGCAGAAACAAGATATTAGGAAGTATTGCCGAATAAATAAAAAAAAATAATGCATATAAAATGCCTATTAGGTCAAAATTAATAAATTGTTCTCGATTTCCATAATTATTAAAGCTGCAGTACAACGTGATCAATGTTTTAGTTGGATGGTATGCACGAACACTGCTACTTCTTCGTATAATATATCCAAGCTTATAGTTTCATAAATTTTTACATTATTATGTCATCCTTTGTGCATACTGTGTTACAAACAGCGTATTGTTTTGCTATCTAGTGGCGAGTCACACATTTATGTACTACATTTTCGTTGAGAAGAAACTGGCAACCATCTTCCGGCCCACACTATCTTACTTCATAACAAATCGTTTGAACAACAGCCCGAAGTCCCCCTAATAGAGCACACTTAGAACTGGAAGACATTTCTTTGGGATGCAAATAGCATTGAGCGGTTTGTAATTATTCTTTCTCGTATAGTGTAAAAAATATAATTACACCCTACATTGTCTTCTGAGGAATGGTCCTTTGGGAAGATGTTCTCACCTGTGAAGATATTAAATACACTACGGGAAACTTATTGTCGGAACGACGAACCATTTCCTGGCACTATTCCACTCTTGCTGTCTTTTGTTTATGGGGTACCCAACAACAATAAACCGAAGATATTTAGATAGGATTTCTGACACTTGCGGCTAATAAATGTTTACACTCCTCTATCTCCTTCTAAGTCACTCGTGGATCGTTCTTCACGATGGCTTCTACATGAGCAATGTTTTCATCTCTAGCTACTTAGCTGGACGTTCCGTGTGCCCCTTATTCTTACGAGGGATACTCAAAAACTTTTGCAACCAGCCTAATCATTGTTGGACAATAAGGCCCACAAAAGTGTAACTAATGCAGCTAGCAACAGTGGATGATAAACTATCAAAACATGTATAAGTCTAAGTTTAAACTTGCATAGTCACTATCGTACAGTCTGTTGAGTTTAGCTCTGTGTCAATAGCTGGTGAAAAATCACGAATATATGTAAATAAAAAAGTTTATATTCTACATTTTCACACTCTGTAAACTAGGGAAAAGAGCGAAAAAATCCACACTAACTTGATAGCTGTTCATGGTGATCATTTGATACATTTGCAAGATGCATTCGATCATTTGAAGAAGGGCGAGAGACTTTGAAAGGCAACCGTCGCTCTGACCGGCCTCGGGAAACTGTGAACGAGAGAACAATTCAAAGAGCGAGGAACTTATGCAGAAAAATCGACCTACTACTGTTGAAATGCTAAACATGGAAGTGGACACCAGTGTTGACAGCACTGACAGTATACTTCATGAACATTTAAAGCTGCGAAAAAATCTCTGCAAAATGGGTTCCATATCCCCTAACCAATGAAGAGGAGAAAGAAATGTGCAAGGAAACTGCTGAGCATGTTTCACCACATGGTCCTAAGCATATGACGAACATATGCACTGGTGATGAGAGTGTTTTTTTTTTTTTTTTTTTTGCTATACCACCCCAAATAAGTCAGAACTGCGTGTGGGTAAATGACAATGACCAAAAACTAGTTATCTTCGCTTCGTTCTCGGAAGCGAATGTTTCCCGTTTTCTTCTACAATGAAAGGTCATTAGTGGTTGATTGTATGCCAAAAGAAATGGCAATGATTGAAGAATATTATGGCACCTATATTTTGGATCCTTTATTTGAAGAGCTGAGGTGGCGGCGTCCAAAGACAGGAACTTCAAGTCTATTGCTTCTGCACGACAGTGCGTCTCCTCACAGAACAGCTGCAAATTTGAGGAAACTGGAAGTTGCTTAAGTCCGGTAGCTCTATCATCCACTCTACAGCCCTGACCTTGCACCGTGCGATTTCTGGTTGTTTCCTCTGGTGAAACCCGGCATTGCTGGAAAACCTTTTAAAAGAGTGCAGGATCTTGCTCAAACTATAAATTCAGCTCTGTTGACAATATCTCAGTCCGAATACCGTAGTGCTTTTGACGATTGGTTACACCGTCTGCAACTGTGTGTGGAAATAGATGCAGAGTACTTTGAAGTTTCGAAGTCAGTGTTTAGATTGGACTTTAAGGTGATATTTGCAAAACTTTTATTTGTTCCACGTAAAGGTGGTTGTTCCTCGTCTAAACTCTGTAAACCGAGAAAAGATTCCAGCACGCGAAGAAGCAGAGTGCAAAAGAAGCTGTCTGTAATTTTCCAGACATTCTTTTGCTCTTAAAAAAAATCGCACGAAAATGCTCTTGAGTCACGTAAAAGAGACAGCGAACGTATGGCCAAATTTACATTTTGCTGCAACTGCAAATATTAATGCCCCGCGTCAATTTACTCTATGGTACAAGAACGCACTTTCCAGGTTGGCAACAGAAATCAAATTTATTTTCAAATCCAAAAACTTAAATAGCGACCCTGATATCATGTTTCCATACATATTTGGACAAATAAAGTAAAACACGACATTAGGGAAAAGCAAACTAATTAATAACTTTTAAATTGTATCTTGAGTTGTAGATGAATTGTTAGGGAACATAATACGTACGTACCAGAATGCCATTAGCCGCTTCTCTTCTTGTTCGTCTCTTGCCTCCTTCACGGCACTGGCGGATATCATAAACTATGGCTTATTGTTACATCATACTTAACTATTGCAACCACCCACTCCTGCTTCAGTCCTTCCACCCACATCTTCTTCAATATGAGGCACTCAAACATTTCTATTCTGCTTTACCATGTTTGTACAGTGTTTTAATTTTTCTTATTGCCTGCTTTCTATCATCTCTAAATCTGACGTCATTTTTATTGTGCTCCAGTAATGTTAGCTGTATTTATTTTTCTTTTCTTTTTTCCTCAAGTCTTTCTTCCAATTTGCCACTACGGGTGTATTTTCCTTTTAGCGAAAACACGCTTTAATACGGAAATGCGTTCCCTCTGCTTGCTGTTGGAACAAAGAAGTTTGCACAAAACGTGCTGGGGACGTGTTTCCCCCGGTCTGTAATCTCGCGCATGTAACCACTTGTTCCAAATACTGCCATCTAATTAGTGAAACAGGGGTCTCCGTGTTCACCGCCCGCTACAGCGAAAGGTCATAACATTAGACCTCTGCAGTCTGTACACTTTTACTGAGAGAGACGTGGTAAAAACGGCCGCATATCTGGTGGCTAAGCTTTCCATTTTTAGTGTTAGATATTTATAAATAAATTACGAACTATGGCTGAAGGTAAATAAGATAAATATTTGCCTTAAACCTGAAATATATAATCTTTTTTATTGTGATAGTCAATTATTTACCTTCACCCTTTGGAAGTCAAAATAACAATAGATATCAGGTGCCAGATATGGTAGCAAAAACATTGGGTAACACTGATTAGTTCGACTTAGACGAGAAGATTCCTGATTGCCCAGTGGTGTTATCTTATTTCAGTCGAGTTCCACTCTGCATTCTTTGCAACTGTGTTGTGAGTGTTTTGAAAATATTGAGATGACGGGCTAACAAGAACAGCAAGTTAACATTAAAATTTTCGTGAAACTTCTTAAATCTTTACCGAGGCTCATGGAGACAAGCTATGGAGGTAATTGTTTAAGCCCAATTCAGTGTTATGTAGTTTAAAAGTCATAATTGATGACCCACGATCCGGAAGCACGTCAACGTCACCTGACGACGCTCTTGCATCATTCATGAAATTGTCTCTAAGAAAGCGTAAGAATGAAAATGCCTGAACTATGAAGAAAAAAATGCATGGAAAAACAAGCTATGTATTTTTTGTTTGAGACTTTTGCGCTAAAACCGAAACAGCTGTTCATTCTCACCCTCCATACCCTCCTGACTTAGCACTTTAGCACTTCCTCTCTCCCCAAACTAAAAAACACGATGAAAGGACGAAGATCTGATTTTGTTGAGGAGATAAAACTAAATTCGTTGGCAGAAATTCGCGCAATCTCATAAAGCGTGTATAAGGGCTGCTTTCAGAAGCTTAAAAAGCCTGAGAAAGGAGCGTTTTTAAAGGGGGAGTCAAAATTCAGTAAGATAAGCGCAAATTTTAAAAAATTAAACAAATTATGTTATTTTAACAGACTTTGTATTTAATGTATATCTGACGAAAATGTGACAGTGAACGTAATAGTTTCTTAGCTGCTATATGATTCATTTCCATATCCTAAAACTACGGTAGCAAAACCTGAGCTGATCTATCAACAGTGTACATAATTTTTAATTTAGTATTCCATAAACATTAAACAAAATCCTTGACCACAGAAACGCACACTAGTGTTATTAATTTCTATTAAATCGTTAACTTCGTAATTTACTTTAGAGCAGTGTTGCCAATTACCTAAATAGTTCTCAATTTTACTGCACAAAGCAATCTGGCTGTTTGCCAAGGACTACATTTTAAAGAGCGTTCACATCGGCAACTGTCAGGAGAAAGGAGCTCTGTGTAAATTGAATTTGCCTGAAAATTAGAGGCGACTCGCACCTGCGGCTCTAGCCCATGGAGAGAAGTTTCTGAACTAGCAAGTAGATTGATCATTTCCTCTAGCGGTCGCATGGCAATTTATAAACTTAACGGCTTATTTTCCGCACAGTTTTGTTATCGAATAACTTGGCAAGAATTCCGGCAGGCGGATAAGAAAGCGATTTGTGTAAATGGGGGCCGAGTCAAATGAAGTGAAAAGAGCATGACCCAGCAAGGGATGACGATAAAGAAAGCAAAGGAAAGTTAACGAAACTATTAATATGATATATTTTCTCTAGAATCTCAGATCGATTGCGCAAGAAGACACTAGGGTCTATTGGACGTCGTTATCAAGCGTTTTATTTCCTTCCTCATGAAAAATAAATTTTATCTAGAAACACAAGATAAATTCCAAACCACTAGGGTACATTTTGAGGTACGATACAAAGAACAGTACAAAAAATTTACTACACCAGTTCTTTTTAAAATACTCTGCAGCACGTTCATCATCTTCAATCCATGTATTTTTTTTAATTAGTGTTTAACACCAGATTTAACTACTGAGGCATCATAGGCGGTGGGTACTGATAATACATGAGATGAATAGATAAATTTGGAAAGGATTTTTTTTAAGGAAGGAAAAGTTCCAGGCCTAATTTAGGGTACCTCCCCGGCATTTGCTATTTATGAGGCCTGAGGAAATCTGTAAAAAACCTGTCAGAAAGGACGGTTCCGACGGGAATCGAGCCCCATGCCTCCCACTCACGAGTTCGCGCAATGATCTCGGCGGCCCTGCAGTATCCATGCAGGAGATTTCTCATGCTTGTGAATAAGAATTCAGGGGAAAAAAAAAACTGTAAACTATTTGTATGCTCCAGTTTATTTCTAAATTTTCCTGGAGTAGGCAGAGGACTTGCGGGCTTCAACCCTTTCTTTCCTTATCCTGGTAATTGTCCTCGCTGGAACACCGGTATAGTGAGATGCACGTAAATTTGCTTATTTTACATTTGTTCTAGCTTTCCTTACCTCCACTTCTCGTCATATCGCTTTTGTTGCATTTCTCGAGTTTTCACAATGTATAATTGTTCTTTTCTTTCGTTGTTCTGATACATCACCATATACGACAGCTGTCCAAAAAGAATATCATTTATTTTTGACCACATATCTTTACTCATTCTCCTAACTTTGATGATATTTATCAAAGTTGGATGCAAAGCTCATGTTTCAGCGTTTCTGCCAGTCTTCAAACACATGCTGGAAAGCATTTTTGGACAGATTCTTTAGAATCGCCTCCGCAGCCTTTACTTCTGCTTCTGATGATGAAAAATGTCTCCCAAGAAGACGTTAGTGGCACTAAATCCAACTATACTGATGCACTTCACATTGATTTTTGTCAACAGCATTTGCACTGTGCGGACATGCCTCCAGCTTGTTGCAAGGAAATTTGACCTTTTGCAAGTGATACTTGCCTTGTAAAGTTTTACAACATCTCTATGGTGATGCCAAGTACGACATGCTGATAAATCATTCCGTGAATATTGAAAAATGAGTTCACCGTAACTTTCCAGCAGGAACAACTACTTTATTGGCGTTGGTGATGATGGAGTTTTCCACACAGAGCTTTGCTGTTTGCTGTTTGTTCAGGATCGAAATGATGTAGCCAACTTTCATCAGCAGTGTTTGCCTTTGGAAGAAATTCTGCATCTTCAACTGCAAGCAAACATCCTTTGTTCGGAATTCAGCAGTCTTCCAGCTCACAATGCACCAACACCTCTCATGTGCATCTTTTCAGTTACCAAAGTGTTGGTAATTCGGTGATCCTATCTCACAATGACGGCATTAGTTTTATTCCGTTAGAGCACAACCTGGAGCTCCGGGTTCACCTTCCTTTTAAATTGATTACCTCCCCTCTTTAAACATTTTAAACCAACTTGCAGCTGTGCTATAAGGAAGAAAAAAAAAAACTGTCCATGGACCTCCTGTAACATTGCATAGGCCTCAGCTGAAGATTTGTTGAAGCGAAAGAGAAGTATATTTTCCGTCACTGTCACCTCCATTTTCTTGTGGGAGGGGGGGACAGAATATATTTCAGCTTGCTCACTTCTTATAGGCGGGAACAAGAACTGACAATCAAACTAGTACGAGGCGCACATTACGCGTTAAGGTAACAAAATATTGTAAAGTTAAATTTTAGAACGAGAAACTATGACCGCAATATAATTATGAAGATTTTTTGAAACAGGCTTAATAAACAATGAGCAATCATCATGTCAAACAGTCCGATAAGATGGTAGTTTAAGAATTATTATTTTTAAATAATAATTCATATCAAACTGTATTTACTATTAAAATGAAATAATTACATAATTCCACATTATCACAATACAACCTAAAACAAAGAAATTCTGTATTTCAAACCGATATCGTATGCATCCCGGTTCTTCTGTTAGCTTCAGAATCAAAGAAATTCTAGAAGAGGGCAGACATAACCAACTGAACTATTTAAAAAACGAAAACTACTTATTAAAACGCGCTACCCCTCTTCTTTACAACCGCCATCAGTGGCCGAGATCGTTGAGGCACGGACTCGTGAGCGGGAGGTCACGATTCCCATTAGACCGTCCTCCCTATTGAGGTTATCACCAGGTTTTCCTCAGTCATAATGGCAAATGCCGGGGAGGTAACCTAAACTGAAGCCTGGAACGCTTCCTTCCTTAAAAAAAAATAATTCTTTCCCAGTTTATCATTTCATCTCATGTATCATCTGTGTCCACCGCCTATGGTGCCTCATTTGTTAAAACGGACATTAAACACTATTTAAAATAAATCCTTTATAGTGGCTTGGAAAAAAATCTACGCTTGCGCAATGCAGGCTGAGCCTCCGACCGCATTATCAGTGATTGGCTTTCTACATCACAGAGAGCGTATTAGTTCAATAAAGGAGATAATTCAAAATGCCATTAAACATTAGCATATAAGAAGATTTTAATTGATCTTATAATATTTCCTCCATTAAAAACGTATTAAAATGCATATGTTGTGCTGATGAAGTAAAATAAATATTGTATGATACATTTTCCTGAGCTATTTTTTACGGACTCTTGTTTTTAAACGCACTATTCAAATTCCACACGCACTTTACGTCACATTTCGAACTTTACCTCTGCAATGTGCGCAGTAATTCAATTGCTGACTTGTAAGCACCGGTAAATTAACGCCATTGTTTATAATGAAGCATTTGTTATTTTAACGTTTCTGTAAAGGGGAATGTTTTATTACGACGAGAGAAATCTGACACCTGAAAGCTTACCAACTCTTGCCTGAAAGGAAGAAGACGCGGCAACACTGTAGCCTGACATGAAACAGTTGAAGGTGTTGCCGAAGTAGACTAATGGGCACATGTGTCGGACATTAGGAGGCAGTGTGAATATGCATTGAGTCGGGCTGCTCTCAGAGCACCGTAATTTTGCTGTCCTCCATCCACTTCCAGCCTGTCAACTGCCAGCGCTGCGACAGTTATTGCTTCTGTACCGGCAGCCTTTCATTATCATGCTTCGAACATGAGTACGTCGTGCAGCATCAGGAAAGTTGCAAAGAAAGAAAAAGGGCATTAGGGGCGGCGAAATGAGCAAAAGATAACCCTGGAATATAATTTAGCATTTTTACTCCACTTACACTCATCTGAAATATAATTAAGTAATTTTTTACTCCATTTATACTCATCTGGAAAGGTTGGACCTTTTTAAAATATTTTAAATTTTCCTATATAAATAAACTACAGTAAAAATGTACTTTTGCAGAATTTTTAGAATCACTTTAGTTAATTACTATCATAATACACATTTAAAAAATATATAAAAATAACGCAAGCTTCTTGGTATTCTAAGCGTAAATTATAATTTTATATCCTTTAATAGCTTAGAATACCAGTTTGTTACAAATTATGACAAGTAATATCACAAGAATTCTATTAATATCGAGTGATATTAATAGGACTATTCCATGAATAAAATAAGAATTTAAATATAATTCCTTTAAATATGGCTTACAAATTTGTAATGATTTTACATTACAACAAAGTTAACCGTGATAACAGGAATGTACAGCGCCTGTTACGCCACGGAGGATAGTTCCAGAATAATCTATAAGATAAAATTGCATGCATATTTTAACTAGCGGAGTAGGAAATATGAGCAAATAGCAGTCGAACCTTTGTGCAACACCAGTGAGCGGACAAGGTTTATAACTAAAGCCTAGTATATTTGAAATTTCAAAATTTAATCCTGTATATTTTTTATTTTTAGACTGCTGAAAGCTTTGACTTTTGATATAAATTCTCTTCAACAGAGATGTTAAAACTGTTTGAACCTCTGAGGATATTATGAGAAAATTCTCACACACCTGGTCTAGCACATCCGGTTCATGAAGTCCCATAGGTATCATTAACTTATCGCAGTAATTTGGGGCGCCGGAGCAGTTGTTACGCTGGAAAATTAGGATAGTGCGCAAATAAGCAAAAATTAGATTACGTTTCCGCGATCAAACACCGACATTTTATCGCGCGAAAGAGCATTAAAAAGCGTCAAAGAGCAGAGAGGGAAAAATAACATGCTAAATAAATGAACAGGCAAATTGAATTGCTGCATCTGTTAGTGGGAAACTGATCGAATTCTAGTTTGAAATCCGCTGAATCTTATGACTATTAATGGGGCTGTCTAATCAGGATTCATGTGGTGCAAAATGAATGTGCAAATGCAAGTGTAAAATACTCCCAAAGGCGCCCGTTGGGGAATGCCATTACCTGCAGCTCTGTGCTACTGTAACTAGATGCACCATGTACTAAATATAGACCATTATCTGTATTGCCATAACAAAGGAACAATCCTAAAATTTAAAATTTAAATTCTTTTATGATATAAAATACTCAAAGAGTTTCTAGAAACAATTCTTTCACGTTAGCCGTGTATCGGAAGATGGAAAAGGAGAATCAGCCACTGTGTTACATTAGATGCCGTGATCCGAATTTTTCAAGTTTGGTTCTTCCTGCTAAGAGCCACTTTAAAATCTGGAAAAGATGAGCAAAGGGTTTGAGGATGTGTGGTCTAGTACACACGTTACCGCTTACTAATATACTGACATTCCTAAGAGATAGTCAAACGTGGTGAGAAGAAGAGTGCAAAACATGATCGCGTCTCCCTCTTTGATTCCTGATCACATTGGTAAATCAAATTTCCGTGGACAGGCCGCGAGTTGCCTTGTCGAAACGCTGCACCGTTCCCTGACCCATTTCACTCTGTGAGTTTTGATTGTTGGGTACACGACAAAGCTTCCTCTCACGAAGATACTTGTGCGGAATTTCTGAAACCTGCGGCTGGTGTATGTTTAGCGACTCTACTATCTCCCTGTAAGTCAATCCCGAATCGTTCTTCACTGTGGCTTCTACAGGAGCAATGTTTTCATCTATTACCACTGTTATTGTAGGTGTGCTCCTTGTCTTTTAAGGTAACGAGGAAGTGTAAATGTACCAAATAATACAGCAGTACACATTTTGCACTGTATCTCAGAAATTTATAAAGCTATCAATATGAAAGCTTTATGAAATATTAAGAAAACTTTATTAAAATTAACTTTGTAAATTTTGAAACTCTACTACACATAAAAAGTGTTTTAAATTTTTTTCAACCAAAATAACATTTTGTTAAAACTAAAAATGAAATTGTGACAAAATAATGCGTTTTTCTTATAAGCAATTGGTGGAACTGGATTTTTTTTTTTACTTAAACTGCAAACCACAGACTATTTTTTGGAATTATAATAATATATCTGTGCTAGTTGCTTGAAAAGGAATTAATTTTCAAAATTGGGGAAAAAATTGATTTTTATGAGCTAATAGTGGAATTTAAATACTTCTAGTTACCACCCTTTACATTTGCGTACATTATGTGTGCAAATTTTTTAACAAGTTTGGTCCAGCCAATGCTGAGAAAATTAAGTTAAGTTAAAATTTTAGGTTATCGGGAAATTATATTTATTTTTGTTTAAAACCTTTTATGTTCATTAGAGAATTAAAATTTACAGAGAATCTTTAATTAAGTATTTTAATATATTTCATAAAAATTTCATATTAATAACTTTATAAGTTTCTGAGACACAGTGTAAAATGCATACTGCTGGTTATTTGCTAGATTTACACTTCCTGGTTACCATAAGTCCAGTCTTTAATGTAAACCAGTTATGGGCTTTTGTGTGTGAGAAAGCAGAGCTCTCTGTAGTTTTTCTAGGCGAATCAGGCAGCATGGAAATGCTCTTCACTCACCTTCATCTTAGAATATCAGATAGCGAGTGCACGACCACAATTAACATTTTGCTGCAGCTGCAATAATCGTTAACGCGCAGTAATTTTCCACTATGTTTACTAATCAAGACACGCTGTTTCTAGCGCTGTTAACAGCAAACATATCTTTCACGGTTTTTTAATATCTCGAAAATTATAATAGCGAATTATCGCTCACGATAAACACTGGGCGAAGTTGATAATGTATTTTACTTATATGAAGATGATTAACACACATGATGAGAAATTCCACTCTCACTTCAACTCAAAAAGAAGGAATTTTGTAACCTGCAAGATCCGCAGAGTATCTCTCTTTGGAGTAGAGGTTATTATCAACGTGAGGCATGGTGAGACCTTAATTACTTTGAATGATTTAAAATAACTATGTAAGCAAATTTTTACATTTTTAAAGTTAAGCATTATTCATGCTTAAAGTATTTATATAGCCCCTATAAATTACGCTACAATGTGATAATTGTGTAGTACAGCGGATAGGTTAAAGAGATAAAGGATAGTGCTTTTAAGGCACATCGAAGTGTTTACGTATTGGCTGTAAAATTACTTTGATGTAACGAAAGGGATCTACTTACGAATTCTGAAGCGCTGTCTTTTATACAAAAGTTTTCACATACCTGAAACAAGCGAATGTATAAATTAATACATATTAACCAGTTTATTTAAATTTATTTAACAATATGCTGCATATTTTATTACTCTGAAGAATTTCAACACGTATTTACATTACATACATTTTATTTAATTCAATATGAAACATTTCAAAATTTTTAAAAAATACCTGACTAATACTGTGCATACGCAGCCAGAGAGGTAAATGCAATGTATTCTCAATCAATGTTTGTTTACTTTCACATCGAATATACAACATTATCTCACAATCTTATCTCATTTTCGTACTACGGCTATGTGTCTTTTCAGAGAGGGTGCAGGATCTGGGCTACTGAGTGGGTGAAAAAGGACAGCGCTCCAAAAGCTTAGTTATATATTCTCGGATGCATAATATTGTTTGCACCTTTGCATTATTATTATTATTATTATTATTATTATTATTATTATTATTATTATTATTAAGAACTATCGCATCTTAATGAGCGGATGCTTAGGAACCGTTTTTCTTCATCTACAGATTGCTGCACTTCTCTAATTACGGTGCATATGCTTCCGGTCACACCATGTTAAGGTAAGGTCTTTCAACGTAATCCCCCCTTACTTCAAGAATTTAGCGTTTCAAACCTCCTAAAAATAGTATGAAGTTTTGTCTGAAAAATGCTGGAAAACAGCACTCATTAACATCGTGAATCTCCGTCCTGGAACGTCAGATTTCAGTTTTGAAAGCATGTAAATTTCGCTGGCGAAAGATCTGAGTTGTACAGTTCCTGGAAACCACATGTGTTCACAACAGTAGCCGTGTGGACTAATGCGTTATCGTGCAGCAAATGAACGCGTGACTCACCTTACCACGTTCTCTTTTCCTTGATGACTCTGAGCAAAGATCCACTAGCTCAGCACAGTGTTCCTTTCTTTGAGTTTTATCATCAAAATTAAAAAATAAAATAATAATAATAATAATAATAATAATAATAATAATAATAATAATAATAATAATAATAATAATAATAATAATAATAATAATAAACTTCGTGGGCTGTGTGGCTTTGACCTTTTAGGAGTTTCCTTTACCTTTTTCCGCCAGTCCAATGATTCTGTTTTTGAAAAAAGTTTTAGTAGAGGAGGAGTGCAGTTTCATCTCCTGTGACAATGGATTTCAATACTGCCCTTTCGGTGTCAGAGCAAAGGTTCACAGCTTCTCACTATATTTCACGCGCATTTGAATTGATGGGAGAATTCATGGCATCCATCTTGCAC
This sequence comes from Metallyticus violacea, assembly GCA_030762175.1. NCBI lineage: Eukaryota > Metazoa > Arthropoda > Insecta > Mantodea > Metallyticidae > Metallyticus > Metallyticus violacea. The sequence goes on from CM060839.1 coordinate 24,442,180, forward strand.
CGATTTTATGCTTATGTGAACATTGGCGAGGGATGCAACGCACGTTTTAGATATCCCCTACCTTGCAGTTATTTATTTTGTGTTCATATATCTGAACTGCCTTCTCGGCAAGGGAGATGTTTTCTTGTGTCAACACATTCACCCTGACGAGGGTCATCTTCAAGGCTCCCTCTGCCCAAACGAAATACTTTTGACCACTCCTTCCCCATACACACCATCGAGGTGTTACTTCTCTTATCACTGGGTAAAAACATAATCGCTGCTCTGTATTGAGTTTTATACATCAAACTGATTATTCAGCACTTCTGACTTAAATGAACTTCTCCAAGCAAATGAACGGGGTGGCGGGAAAGTAAATGCAGTATTTACAATCCTGAAACATGTAAAAATATTATACATGCATATCGAAACAGTGAATTATTAAGGCTTTCTATGTTAGGTAGGAATCTTATGGACCGCATCTTTCCCAAGGAATATTGGTCGAAGGAAAAATATGTTGCACCTCAATATTTTCATTTTAATAAATAACAGTATAAAATTGCGAAACTTTTTTTTTGATACGTTTTATTTAAGGACGCTCTTTAACATCTCAGGTCATCAGCGTCCCATTCAATTCCTGGCGTGAAACGGCCGACAAATTTTGCTCAGAGGTCTCTTCTTTCAGACTTGAGGTTCTTTACCGTGCCGTAAATGTACGACACGGAACCCGCGGCTTTACTTCCCTTCCGAAGGAAGCCATACTAAGGATTTTTACGCCCGAAAAAACTCATTGATCCTGACCGGGTTTGAACCCGCGACTTTGGGTTTAGAAGGCAAGTAAGGTTACCACTACACCACCAGGATCGACGAAATTGGGTAAATGATTGAAGACAACATAAGATAAAAGAAAAAAATTATAAAATTATTTTTGAAATAACAGAAACCCTTGGGAAAACTGAACCTCACCAATTATCCTTTCGCTGTAGAAGAAACAGATTGTAAACGAACTCTCGCAGCATTACTGTAATATATCTTTTTATAAAAAAATGGATACTCCATCCCTTGAACATTCTGATTAAAATTCAAGAGTCTTGCGCGAACATGTCCCCAATGGCGGAGTATGACAAGGGTAGGGGAGAGCCTAATTTAATCCATTTTATTCTCTTTAGACACAGCTACTCAAACGCAATTATAAATTGAAACTCTGCTCGAACAGCATCTCCTGAGAGTAAATCCACAGCGACCAAAACTCGTTTGAATTGTTTCACAACGCGAGACAAAAGGGTGCTCTCGTGAATACGCTTCAGATGTCCGCATGGAATACACTGCCGCTCTAGACATGTTTTATTGCGTCATTATCGAATCCATTTTCTCTTTTGTGAGATTCAGCAACGGTGAGGATCAGAGAATTGATTCAAAACAGCTGCTTTGGTGGAACGTTTATGCAGAACGGCCCAAATGAGCAGAGTATATAATTTGAAAGCATGCATCTTCGGAAATCATTAACATTCATTTACAATGCCTGTATCATTGAAGAAAATATTATTCCAAAGATCCCAACATTTTCCTTTTCATAAGTGAATATTGTAAAAAGATTTCTATTATTTAAGACATTTAACAATATTCGTTGTTTCCTTTATTAGTTTAATTTTTATCGAGCTCCTTTTTTTTTTTTTTGTTTGGTAATCTTAAAACTTAACCGTAAGATTACTATTTTGTTACCGATAGGTAAGCTGGCAAAAGACATAACGAAAGGTACTCTGTAGATAACTAAAAGTATGTCAATACAGGAAATTGTAAAATAGACATTTCTGTCACTAAATAACTTACAAATTTAATTAAAAATTTCAGGAAAATGTGCATATATTTCTATATTTATTTATTCATCAGCATCATTAATGTATAGTGATATAAGACACGCTAGGTCTTAGCCTAAATCTAAAAATAAAAATAGCTAGAAAAGTTGTTGCAACATTATTGTGACATATAATAAAAACATTATTTGCTAGAAGGTTTTCCCCTGACATTCTTTCGTGAAATAACAAAAATAGAATTTCTCTAAAAAAATTTTTTTTTGCCATTTTCTTAAATACATCACAGTTTTGAAACACATCTGTCATGGTGTTAGGTATATAATTCCTCTGTGTAAAACTATTTAGTTATTGTTGACCTGGTATACACTAGATGTGATGTTATCTCTTGTCGAGTACTAATGCACATTATTGTTTGATATAAAGTTATATCTATTGTTATGTATAAAGCAAGTTGATTCTAAAAAGTATAAAAACGTACTGTTAAAAACGATCACACTCAGAAGCTATATTTTCAACATATTGGAATAAAATATTTTATATTTTTTATTAAATAAGTTTCTTCCCATAACTATACAGTATAGCAACGTTAATATAAAAGGAATGATTTAAAATTACAGATTAAATACTATATTATAAAATTCATCAATAATTTTTAATGGTGTTTAACGCCCGTTTTTACTACTGAGGCACCACAGGCGGTGACACTGACGATACATGAAATGAAATGATGTATTGGGAAAGGATTTTTTTTAAAGGAAGGAAACGTTCCAGGCGTAAGTTTAGGGTACCCCCTCGGCATTTGCCAGTTATGAGGACTGAGGAAAACCTGGAAAAAACCTCAATCAGAGAGGACGGTCCTGGATGGATTCGAACCCCAGATCTTCCACTCACGAATCCGCGCCTTAACGACCTCGACCATCCGTGGCGGTTATTCATCAATCTTACATATGGGATTTGCTATCAGTGTGTTAACTGTTTTTAGTTTAATTTTCTCCCCCTCCACTCATTGTGAAGTTTCTTATTGTTTATTATCGAGTACAAATGCACTTCATTGCTTGATATGAAGTTATGTCTTTATTTGTGTTTAAAACATTCTAAAAAATATAAGAAGGACACTTAAAAATGATCATACTCAGTAACCATGTTTTCGACATATTTCATTTAAACGTTTTTAATAAATAAGTTTATTGCAGTGACTATTTTAACTACCTGTTAATTACAGAGAGTTCACATTTAATTCTAAAAATAGGTGCATATTCTCTAACCTAATAATGTGTTAACACGCAAACAAAGAAATCAAGTGGCTCACGCTTAACCTAAAGTAGAAAGTTATGTGACCACAAGGTAGATTTTAAAACAAAACCCCAGAGTACCTCTTCATACACCTTCTTACTCCGGACTGCTTTCAGAGGCATAGGAACGTCTTACACAGTCGTAAAGAGTTGATATTACAGGTAGCTGAAGAAAGCTGCTAGCTCCGATCTGCCCGGAATAAAAATGAAGATGTGTCTGGAATAAAAACGCCCGAAAGGGCATGAAAGTGACACGTCTCGAGGGGATTGCAGTAAGGGGCAATACGATGACCAAGGGAAGGCAGGGTCAAAAAGTAAGGAATGGCTGGCTGGCCAGGTGTTTGAGAGTCTCGTTCGTAAAATGCTTAAGTATTAACTGACTTTTCCCTTAAAGGTGATATAGTAATAGTTACATAATAAAAGCCATAAACACAGGTGGTCTTTCTATGACGTCTTTATAAATGAAGGTAGCTTTTCCTGCAGTACAAGAATTTTCAAGCAATCAAAATATGGGATTTTTATTGACCTACATCAATGTCCTGCAGGAAAATCTATCTTAATTCAAAAGACGGCACAGGAGCGTCACCTGGTACAACGTTTTATATATTTTAGCATTATACATTTATAATAAATTACCAAACGTGAATAATTAAATTTTTATGGCGTTCTATTTTATTCGATGTCACATTAAAGGCTTGAGGTATGGTTTCGTCGTAGCTGTTTTTAAGATAGCCTGCATATGCTATTACTGGAATAATAGAAATATAAAAATGTATAAATGACATTTCTCAGGAAATTTACCAAAACTCCACTAATTCACAAAAATTAAAAGAACAGAACTAAAAAGAACATTACAAGTTTTTTCCTGCATGTTGAAGAGGAAATAAGAGATCACAACAATCAAGACAGGAATGATGAGTAGCTTTTACAGTTGTCAAAAAGGCAGAAAACAAAGGGTCAGTTTTAATACATCCCTAGCGGTGACATATCTTTCCATTTATTTTTCTTTGTTGTGGTAGTAGTATCGTATTCCTTTTTATATCTTTACCGATTAATAAAATTTCTCGAAGATTCTTTACTTTAAACTTCCAACAGTCGGGTGATGTCGCTTTTCCTTTTTCTTTCCCACTTGTTTGCTACACTGCTCTCGGCCAAATGTCTTCATGGGTTTTAATAACTAACTAATTACCGCCTATTCACAATTTAGCGTTAAAATAATCAGTAATCTTTTAGGCTGAACACATGAATGCATGCTACTGCATTGGAGTACTAATAGAGAAACAAAGTCGCGATTCCGCTTTTTTTATGAGTTATTTATCAATTGTTTCGTGCAACTGTTGTTTATTTTACAACCAAAATACACAAAAATAAATCATCAAATAAGTTAAACACGTAAGAACTACATACTACACTTCAATCTGTTATAAGCGTTTGCATTGAATGATAATTTATGTAAAAGTAAAAGTCAATGCCGTGCGTGCCCTTTTAAATCTTTAAGCCCTATCATGTAAGTTTGAAAACTTTAGCTCTGGATTCCTAAATACTTGCTTATGATCTCTCATTAACACCTTGTATTAAAACGTCTACCTTAGAAGAAAAACACAAACCCTTCATCATTTGAGGAACACAAGCTGTTAAAAATATTGCACTTTAGTAAAACACTTTCCTGGAAATGAGAATATTATACTTATTTTTAAAGAATGTTACGATACTTTATTAACGGATTCATCTTTGAGTGATTTTTTTTAAAAACATGTACCTCCCTTGCTTTTAGAACAATTACCCTCCGGTCGCAGGATCATATCCTTTCCAAAGCCCTAAATGAAAAAACTATGCGCTAATTATTCCATCTCAGTCACTCTAGTTCGAGTAGTTTTAACTGAAATAAAACAAACCCTGAAAGAGAGAAAAAAGCTTTGCATAAATTATTTACACTCATGCCATCAATCACTGCTATTATAATCATGCAGAACCACAACATGTCATTACAACGCCTATTCGCGCTATAGATCCGCATTAAACTCTTGTCGGAGAAGTTGTCGCGTACCACGGAGATTACTTGTATTCTGTCAAATGTGATTTCCGTGCGCCTGCTCTTTCTGCAGACTAGCGTAACTGGTGTGTCAGAGAAGTTGCCGCTACAGCAGGGCGTTATTCTTTTATTATCAGGTTTCTAATCATTTGCATCCTGTTTGTCCAATATCCAACCTTTGAGAGGGCCAAGTATGTTGCAAAGAAAAACTCAATACTCACATTGTACGAAAATAAATTGGTTTGAGAGCACGCATAATTCCTTTCTCGGAAACGTCATTTTCTCTACAGTTTAAACGCACCCTCTTGCTTTTTTGATTATTTAAATTTGTCCCAGCTGTCTTATATTGTTTATTTTTCCAATTATTTCTTTTCCGCTCTTCCTTATTTTTCATATTTTGATTCCTTTCATTTCCTGTAGCGCTTTCTTTCTTTCTTCAATTTTTTTTTGTGTTGTTCCCCCTCTTGTCGTGCAAACATTAATTCACCTTAAAAATAATTCAATTTTCGTATTAATAAAATTAACCGCATAGTACTGGGATTGCTGATATTCTGGCAAATGTGGTTTCCGAGCGCCTGCTCTTTCTGCAGGATGGCGTAACTGATATGTAAGAGAAGTTGCCGCTATGACAGGGCGTTAGCGTACGAATTCTGTTATCAGGTTTCAAGTCATTTGCATCCTGTTTGTCCAATATCCTACATTTAAGAAGGTCTAATATCTTGTAATGCAGAGCTCACACACTCACATTCTGAAAAAAATAAATTCATTTGAGAAAACCACGGTTGCACTCTCTGAAACGTAATTTTTCTCTACAGTTTAAATTTACCCACTTGCTTTTATGATTATTTAAATTTGTCCCAGCTGTCTAGTATTGTTCATTTTTCAGTTATTTCTTTCCCACCCACTCTTATTTTTTCATTTTGTTTCTTTTCATTTCCTGTTGCGCTTTCTTTATTTCTAGCAGTGTTATTTTTTCCTCTTGTGGAAAAATTAATTCAGCTTAAAAATAATCCATATTTCTATTCATGAAATCAACCGTTTTGAACATCAGTTCAAATTAAATACATCTAAATCGTTCTGGAATTGTTTTTATTTTTCATATTTATTAAATTTCTATATTAGAACTTCCGCAAACTAAAAGATTCTAATATTTTGAGCACAATAAGTCGATTTTTGGAAAATATGTAAAAATGAATGATGAAATATTATTTTGAATATAGTAACGTTAATAACATAACATTTCCTAACTATTCTCTTTCGAATTTTAGCCACATATTTCAACTGTAACTTTCTAGTTCTGGAATTGCTATTATTAAATTATAGTTTTAACTGTGTTATTTGAAAAAAAAATACTCGTTAATTAATATTTTACCGAAAACGTATCTTTAGGTCACAGGGTGCGGAATTATTAATGCAATTTTAAAAATAGTTTAAGACATTTTCTTCAGCTATTAAAATATTTTATATATTTACGAATGATTATTTTATTGAAATATGTTTATCCATAGATTAAGATAATTTATTTTATCTATATATAATGATATTATGGTAGAGTTAAATTTTTAAGACTCATTCACCTTCTTTAAAACATTCTTTTTAAAGAATATCATTCAGTTAACGATATCGTTGATGTTTTAACCTGTAGCTGCAACCCTGAATTAGCAGAAAATTTGTGAATTTTTACAAAACCGATTATTTAAGATTTCTAGAACATGTGTCGGTCCTGGTGTGTAGTGGTAATCATACTTGCTTCCTAAAACCAAGATCGCAAATTCAATCCCGGCCAGGACGGTGAATTTTTTCGGGCATAAAAATCCTAAGTAATGGCTCCATTCGGAAAGGAAGAAAGCCGTGGGTCCCGTGTCGTACATTTATGGCACGATAAAGAATTTCAAGCCTGAAAGAAGAGGCCTCTGAGCAAAATTTATCGGCCGTTTCACGCCCTGATTGGAATGAGACGCTGATGAGCTGAGATGTTAAAAAGCGTTCATGAACAAAACAAATAAAAAAATTGGAACATGCTTCATAAAATGTCATGCGGATAATAAAATGCGCGGAAAAATAACAGCAGCATTTGTAATGAGTTAAGGTTGAATTTCCCCATTTGTAGACAACTTTTTGGTAATATTTTTCCTTTGCCTAAATTGCGGAAATGCTGCAATTCGAGAATACATAGAATTAGTCAAATATGTCTCCGAAGTTTCACAGCGTAAGTGTATAAACTTTATGAAGCTGTGTTGGTAAAGTAAGCATCTGCAGACATAGCTACTATGCCAGTTTTTAATGTAAGATGATCAATGCGGATAAAGTTATTGATCACCTTGTCGTACGTACTCCACTTTGGTTGCACATGAAGGCTGGTTGATTTCCTGTTTCACAGACAAATCAGAACTTTTAAATTGCTCATACCGTGCTATTAAGTGTCACTTATTGCCTTCCCAACAAATATATGGTAAGTTAATTGTTGTTACTCGTCAACGTAACAACAATGGGCGCTACACTTTCTTTGAAAAACTCCGCATCCGTCTGAAAGTTTCAAATAAATGACCAATAATGTTGCTACAACATTGGATAGACTACAACCGGGTTATCAGGTCTTGAAACCTGATCTCTCAAAGCGCACCGTCTGATTCCCTCTAACTACTTTCTTTGGAGATTTGTTAACCAGATTGTGATATATTCAATACAATCTTGAAACATCACAACTGGTTTATCAAGAGGATGTCGGCCGCTTCATGCAAGATATAAAACATTTTGAAAGAAAACTTGGCAAGTGTCAATGTGTTATGCAATTTTTAAAAGTGTCAAGAAATTATGAATAACTCTGTGTTTACTAAATGTTCATCTCTTACAGCCATGCAGTACCACTAAAGTTATTTTTATCTATCCTGTAAAAATAAATATATAATCACAAAGAAGATAACGTGGAAAAAGAAAATAACGTAAGCAGCAGAGAAGGAGTAAAAATAGAACTAAATGTGGTTTTAGAAGTGAACAGTAAAAGAAAAGGAAGCCAAGATAACGAACGGTAATGAAGTAGAAGCGACGAAACGGCACAAAAACAAAAAACGCTATGCTGTGTCTTTTAGCGACGAGGGGCTTTAGCACAAAGCTGCAATACGACAGTAAACAAAGCTTTATCTACAACAGGAAATTTGTATATCCCTCTAACGTATTAGTTTACTTCCTCTTTCGGTCTGCCGTTGCTGTTTTATCACCGCATTAGACAGTTTAGTATTTCAAACCGTTGAGCAGAATTTCCTTGTTAAAACTTCTATGTGAAGCGGCAGATAGCGCAGAGCTCGCTGCTTTTCTGCACTTTTTTCTTCTTTTTCTACAGATTTATTTTAGGAAGAAACTTGTGATTTATTCTTGAGGGGAAAATAGCATGAAACATTTAATGAAAATACCATCAACTTTTCCCTACTTGAACATTTTCTTATTTAGGAGTTTGCGTGCACTAAGGTTATGTTGCTATATATCTGCTACAGTAAGTTTCAGAAACATACATCTTTGTAGTATTGCTCAGTTGAAGTGCTTTTCTGAAACTTAACTGCAGCAGACTTAATAAATATTAAGTACTATTTCTTGATCGTATTGCATCTTCCTCAGTGCCAAATTCGAGACCCTAGCCGGGGTCTTGGGAAGACCGCGTTACCCCAAAAAACATTTAAATCGATTAGTGAAACCCACAAATAATAACTGCGAGGTGCTATCAGAAAGTTCCCGGAATGGTTTATTTTACAGAGTAAATACTTTATTTAGTTAATTTTGAGCACAGTATCCTCCGAAATGGTCTCTTTGTCGGTCCTGGTGGTGTAGTGGTAATCACATTTGCCTCCTAAACCCAAGATCGCGGGTTCGATTCCAGCCAGGACCGATGGATTTTTTCGGGCTAACAATCCTAAGCATGGCTTCCTTCGGAAGGGAAGTTAAGCCGTGAGTCCCGTGTCGTACATTTACGGCACGATAAAGAACCTCAAGCCTGAAAGAAGACGCCTCTGAGTAAAATTTGTCGGTGGTTTCACACCCTGAATGGAATGGGACGCTGATGACATGAGATGTTAAAGAGCGTCCGTAAATAAAACAAATCAAAATCAAGAAATGGTCTCATTGAGCAGCAATACGGCCGGTCCCAGCGTTTTCGCCTCTCGGAAGCGTCCTCGGTGAACTCGTTTACCCAAAGTGGAATGGTTTCATAGGAAGGACATGCGTCACCCAATGTAGACAAAATCTTGTCATGAGCTTTCTTCCCTTATCCACTTTTCACTTTCAATCCGAAGGCTTGTATTTAACGAACTGCAAACAATGAATTAACACCAGAATGACTTGTGACCAGAGAAAGTTGATGAGCTCATATATAGAGTTGCTGTTGCCCTTTATTTGAAAGGGAATCAGTTTAATTATCAAACTATCATCTTATCATGAACAAGTGTACAATGTATTGATCTGGAAATTCACTCATGGGTAATAAATTCTTCTCAAAATATTCATTCATTTTCCTAACACTCAAATAACCTATATTTATATAATAATATAAATAAAAAGTAAATAAAACAATTTTAGATTCCAGTCTCTACTCCCACTCTTTGTTTTAATTTGTGTTCTTCTCATTATATTCTGTGTTAACTGTATTATAGCAAATTAAGAAATGAATGTCTTTATAAGTCCGGAAAAATGCTAAATAGTCACTATTATTAACAATGTAACACATTTTAAAACGATAATATTAAAATTCACGTTTTTATTTACAATTTACAGCTTATTAATGCTAAACTATTTATATCAAATAAATTTTAAATTATGGCACAATTCTTTTTAATAAAGCTTAACATTACTGTAGTTATGAATGAGAGTTGGGGTGGGAGAGAACACGAAAGTTTGGGATTCGCCTATCAAGAGGGAATTTTTATGCAACTTTATGTAAAACATTCACAATGAAATTTATTGAAAACTCAATATACTATTAGATACTGTAAAAAATTTCAATTGTTAAGTATTTTAAGTTCATGACAGATGTGAGGATATTAATTTTGGACTATTAAACAACCTGATAACCAGGAGCCATACCGAAAATTTCCCCCATGCTACACAGAAAAGATGCAGGAAAGGAGACAAGTAGTGGTAACATTGTTTCAACGGTCTCTCAATTTCTTTTGGAGCGCGGTAATAATCAACCACCAATCAGGATACAGTTAGTAAATTCGTCCTGTATAAATTACTAACCGCTGCTAACTAACAACTTTCCTCCAACAAAATATGTCAACGAACCCTCAACACTATACCGGTGTGTATACCATATCATATTGAAACGGATGGAACATGATTTTTGTGGAAAGAAATTGTTTTAACTACATTATATGTCGTGGCTGAGTAATTAGACAGCTAGCCTTCCCTCGAGGCAGCCTAGGTTCGATCCCAGTGGCGTAAGGGAGATTTGTGACAGACTAAACGCCGCCTGGGAAATTTTTCTCGGGCATCATTCCATCATTGCTCCAGCTCCATCTTACGGAAAACGGGAAGCTCCAAGCCATAAACATGGCTCAACGTGCAGCCCCATAACCTGCCCTCGGATAGAACACTATAAGTGAACATCATACATATTGGAAAATTCGTCGTTATCACACACCGCCACGGGTGGCCGAGGTCGTTAAGGCGCGGACTCATGAGTGTGAGGTCTGGGTTCGAGTACCGCCAGGACCGTCCTCCCTGACAGAGGCTTTTTCCAGATTTTCCTCAGTCCTCATAAATGGCAAATGCCGAGGAGGTACCCCTAAACTTAGACCTGGAACGCTTCCTTCCTTCAAAAAAATATCCTTTCCCAATATATCATTTCATCTCATGTATCATCAGTGTTCATCGCCTGTGGTGCCTCTGTAGCAAAAACGGGCGTTAAACAATATTCATTCATATTCGTTATCCCACTGGTATACATAGATCGTATAGCAGTACATTTTATACTGTGCTTATTAACGAAGTACTTATATAAAAGTATTTATATGTGCCCTAACTATTCCAAAAATATAAGTGTTCATTCGATTTGGAAATAAAAATGCTTATAACATTAATGTTTCCATAGTTACAGTTCTCTAAACGAAGGGGTGTTTCAATTGACAATAAATAATCAGGATGTATTTTTCTAGCAATATGTACTAAAAGCCTTGATGACCTTTTTTCTGGAACTGAGATTACAGTTATCGAGCTGCTAATTTATGTTGCGTTGATATGATACACGCCAGGAATGAGGTGTACCAAAGTTCGTTCAGGAAAGCAACATTATCACGTCTCTGCAATCTCTTTCAGTACTTGTTTAATGCTCTCGAATTTGAAAGTGAGAGTGAATAGTTTAGTCTTTATTACTTAATGAAAACACTATCAAATATTTAATAATATAAGAAACAATAAATGTTTATAGTGTTTAATGCCCGTTTTTAGATGAAATTATAAATTGGGAAAGGATTTTTTTCAAAAGAAGAAAGCGTTGCAGATCTACGTTTAAATTACCTTTCTTGCATTTATATTCATAAGGGCTGAGAAAAACCTGGAATAAACTTCAGACTGGAATCAAACTCCTGACATCCCGCTCACGAGTCGGTGATCTATTACATTTGGCATCATGTCATACCTCACTATTCATCTTGTACTAAAAATATCCTTTCTTTAAAAGAACACAAATTTAGGGCAGATAGCAACAAAAACCCTATTTTTTCCCTCCCTTTTTATTCCTAATCCACGAACGACTACAAAGGCTTTTTGATAAAAGCTACAATTCTTTCACAATGTGGAAACTGGGTTGTTTCGACCTCGTTTTGCTTGTCGAAACACAAAAGGGGTTAAAGTATTTAATTAGAGATATAAATTAAAGTTGTACAAAGCCATGGATGGTAGAAAATCCAAATGGGTGGAGAATAGACCATTCTGACTTGATGCAGGCTGCCCCTTCGACACTTGGCAACGTTGTGAAATATACGAAAGAAAGCTCGATTGCCGCATATCGATAGTGGAGCCCCTGTTTATCTTCTGCCTACATGGCTGGTATCCAACAAGCCATGTGAATTCCGCTCCATATGTAACACAGATGCTGTGGAATGAGAGGGGAACCACAAATTATTGCACTAGAAAGCTGGTATTTATTATACTGCTTTTGTTTTGCCACCACTTGTCTATTTTTGGGGCTCGCAGTCACTTTTCTTCCGTCGGCGATCTCTAGCTTTGATAATCATGCTTTTCAGTCCTTTGTAATTAGCATTTATGTTGATGAAAAGGATACAGAAACTAAAATACTTGTTATATTACATATCTATATAATCTCTCAATATCCTTTTTAATTTTTCTCTTTCTATTTTTCTCTCCTGATGAAGAGAAAAAGAATAAGAAAACTGGGAATGAAAGACAAGGAAATGAGAGATAGTGGGGAGAAGAATTAATAAATAAACAGAAACAATCTATTGTTTACTCTATTTCAACTAACACTTAATCTGTTTTTCTCCATCATTCATTCCACATTCATTTTACTTGTAGCAAGGGAAATGTATAATAAGGCAAAGATAATAGAAAAAAAATAAGAAGGAATGTAAGGAATAAAGAAAGAATGCTATAAAACCTTGAAATGTGTTTACTGTTGTTTTATTTTATTTTCTCGGGTGTCTTCCGTTTCTCTAATTTTTATCCTTTGAAGGGTATAGGAGGGAGATAAGAAAACAGTACAAAGAAGAGAACAGAATATGAAGAAGGGTTAAGAAGGTTGATAAATCGACTACTTTGAAAATATTCTTGTATTTAATTATTTCCACACATCTACACATCAAAATTTTTGGAAAAGCTATTATTTCTATCTTAATTTAATTCTTCTAGGCGTTTCTTTACTCTTGTTGCTTCACCTTTAGCAAACATAAATATTCTTTAAAAAGTATTTGGTTATCCTAAATTTTGCATTTTTATCAGAGCTTTTATAGTTTTAATTTTGCTATTTTTAATTTCTTGATTTTGTTAGTTATATTGTTTTGTATAAAATTAATATATTTCATAATTATTACATATATATATATATAGGATGCTGTTTAGGAGATGGTAAAAACTTATGGGGTGAAAGTACACAATAATAAAACAAAAAGGCTCAATGAACAGTTTATAAGATTAATTAGTCAGAAAAATGCGGAATTGGACCACCGATTTTGGAAACTAAGGGCATTTGTCCACCCCTACATCATTATTCTCATCTCTCAAACAAACAAACAAACCTTCCGTCTAGTGCGTGACAGTTCTTGGTTCAGCTAACACGTCACGGAATAAAAGACAGGTGCTCCATAGCCAAGTTAGGAAAATAATTTCACGAATTAATCAAATTTAGTGAGGACGAGGAAATGGTACAAGGCACTTACTCCGTTAGGTAATCGAAAGCTAATTTTAACAATAGGAAATGACTGTGAAAGGGCCTTGCCAAATGTTGAGGGAAGTCATGTCGCGTGATCCAAGTTCATAACGGCCATTTTTAGTTTCTTTCTTTATTTATTATAAATACGTAGTAATTAATAATACTCATTATCTCAGTAGAAGATTAAAGTGTCGTTCTGTTTCTGTGAGTTGCACCTAAATACTTTTGTAAAGATTTTGAGACATTCCCTGTAATTTATTCTCCTAAATGTTGTGGCATGTAGAGGATTTAATATGTGAGGAAAGGTATTGTAGCATTGAAATGTTGGGAATTGGAAATGACAGTTGAGAAACAGTACGTAAGCAAAATTAGAGTCTGCGTAAGCGCAAAATGAAAAAGAAGCGTGCTGTTTAACATATAAAGAGGGAAATGAGTATGGAAGCTAGAAAAGAGAGGCGGTTTCTCCTTCGGTCCGGAGATGGTCACCATTAGGACGGACGCTTACACAAGGTAATAAAGTTATGATTTGACTTATAAAAATATTTACAATTGTATAGCGTACATTAGTAATTATCCTCTTACGTTTTATTGGGGACGACTAGTATTGCAGCTACGCTCCTAGTCATGGCCTCATTTTGTTAGATGGACACAGATAAAAGATGTTATAGCCAAGCGAGTTAGAGGGGACCGTGACAGTGTTGTAAATTAACTCCGGGAGATTTTGTTAAATGCACAATTCAGTTAACTTTATTAAATATACTTCACCTAACTAAAAGCATGTCACTTTAGTTATATGGATGAAGATGTAGCAGCTGAGTGGTTTTATACGCACTGCCTACAGATAAAACAATTTGCTGTGCTAATCGTGCTAAAAGACTTTGGAGGAGACGTTTCTAATCAATAAACTATTTTACCAAGCTTCTCCTTTGTTTAAAACCCGACTTTTTGGTCTCGGTTTCTTATCAATGAAAACGCCTTGGGTTCGAACTTTGTCCATCAATCTGAAAATTGTACTTTCCGATGGAGATATTAATCCTGGAAATTACATAATTTGCACATAATGATAAATGTTCTTTGTTCTAGTGTATACGAGGGTAGGTTCATAAGTTTCCGGTCGAACCATTTTCTAGGTATGATAAAGACAAAAATTATATTTCACATTTCAATATAGTTATCCTTTATTGCAATACACTTCTCACATCTTTGAATTAACATTTCAATCCCCCCCAAAAATAGTCAGAAGTCATATCTGCAAAATGGACATAAACAGCATCCATCACTTCATCATACTTAAATTTCCTTCCTCGAAGGCCCTTCTTGAGTTTTAAGAGGAAATATTCACTAAGAGTCAATTCTGGGACGTATGGTGGATGGTAGATTTCCTTGAAGCCACATTTCTTCACAGTTTCCTTTGCAACAAGAGCAGTGTGCACAGACGCATTTCGTGAAGAAGGCGCACACCACCCACTCAGCTTTCCTCTCCTTTTTTCTTTGAAGGAAGCATGTAGTCTGTGCAGTAGGCCAGCATAGTACTTCCCATTTACTGTGGTGTTCCTCTTCTTGAAGTCATTTTGGAACTGTATTCCTTTACAGTTCCAAAAGATTGTGGCCATGATCTTCTTGATTGACTGAGTGACCTTGGCCTTTAGAGGCGGTGCTTCGCCAATTTACGCCACTTCATTTATTCTCTTTTGGAAAATGGATCATGGTAGATGACCATAGTTTCATCCCCTATAACAATGGTTTGCAGAACTTCTTTCTCGTTGCCACGGCAGAGCTCCAAAATTGCCTGGCAGCTGATAATTCATTGCTGCTTTTGGACTGAGGAAAGAAGTCTAGGCACCCATCTTGCATAACCTTATTCATATTTAAATGTTCATGAATTTTGTTTTAGAAAGGCCCAACCTGACTGCTATTTCTGTAACTTTAAGCTGCCGGTCTTCTATAATTTCTCGTTCCACAAGAGCAATGTTTTCAGGAGTGAGCACCTCTAAGGGCCGACATGCATGCTCTTCGTCTTCAATAAAAGTATTCTTTTTCGGTAGAATATGAGGGGGATACTTCCCCATGCACACCGTACAATTGCTGTTTAATTTCACTTGGAGTAAGTTCTTCTTTTATGAAGAACTTATTAACAGCTCGATACTGCATTCTGAACATGTCACAATCTTCTACACATAGCCTTCTTCATTGAACTATATCTGAACAACTGAACACAGCAGAGCGGAAGTTACAGCTGCAATTATTTACTTAACAGATAAGACATAACACCAGATAATGCTTTTGTGAAGGCAATAAGCCTTATCGGCGAGACCGGGAACTTATGGACATATCCTCGTATCTCACTTTCGGCATACGTACAATCCAAAATATAAAGTAGACAGTTTGACACAATTTTCTACAGAAATACCATTAAAATATTTGAAAAAAAAAGTAATGTAATTGTGTTACATAATAAGAAATATTTGTAATGACAAAATATTGATATACATTAATTGTTCAAAGCAGTTAAAACTTGAGTAACTTAGATCGGCCGACCAGCTTTACTAAATTCCTCCAATCGCCGAGTTTGCTCAGGCGTCATGGGTGACGCCATTCTGTCTTCCAGCCAGTTGCGAGCTGTGTTTCAACAGTAGTGCAGTCGAGAGTGGGGTTTTGTTAAATAGTGCAGTAGTGTTATGCATTAGATAAATATTCACTGAACGTCTTAAAGGCACACATCCAGAGCAGTCGTTTGGCAGAACGAGAGAGGTGCTTGGGCGTAAATTTCCTGGCAGTCCAGTTCTGACACGAAAAGCAATATCGACGTTAGTACAGAAGTTTAATGAAACGATTCTGTAACTGATCGGAAAAATAATCGAAGGCTGCTCATAAATCCATGACGAAATTGCGCCGTATATTTGGTCCCGGAATTATGGTCCTGGTTTATAGCCTCGTTCCCAGATCTTACGGTTTGTGGTTTTTATCTTTGGGGGCATTGAAAAATAGAGTGCATTCAACCAACCCTCACACATTGGAGGAGTTTACTAACATTCTAAACAAAGTTAGGTCCATTAGGGATGCGTGTCAACGAAGATGTGGATTGTGTGGCAGGGAACACGGACCACATTTCCAGCACGTACTGTAAAGAGAATGAGTACCAAAATATTGTTATTTAATATGCTGTGCCTAAGTATTAAATAATGAAGCGATTAAACTTTTAAAAAACTAAAAAGCACGGGGTCTAACCGCCGACTAGCAGAACTATGTATGGAGGCTTTTAAGCCGTTCTCACTGTATAATTAAAAGGCAAACGGCGCGGTTATCACTTGCAGTATTCAAATGAAAATGGTTGCAAACTTCGCTCATATTATCCGGAAAATATAATTCCGGATCTCATTTCAAACGCATCTCATTTCAAAATAACAACTTTCTAGAAAATACCAACTAGGTAATAAAGTAGAATCAGTTTCGTGTAGTTACAATAAGTAACTCATTATTAGATAGTTTTAACACGTCACATGATATTCTTACCAAAAGTCGCTGTCAATAATGGTCAGACACAGAACTGAAGTTATTTTGTAGGTAGAGCGTGGTTTTCCCACATCCACGAAAGGTGAAAAAAATGATAGAAATAAGTGCAATAGCATGTTAGAAAATAACTACTTCAAAAGTAACTGAGCACGTTGCCTAGTACGTGACTTTTACAGAAATGCTTGTAATGCAGAAATGTAAGAAAGAAGGGCCGGTTTTATTATGAAATCGAACGGCAGTAGGGCTTGGAAGCGCACCTAATATCTTAGTGCCTGCTACCTGCTAGAAAGTCAATTCAATAAATAATTATAATTTTTACAGGCACAGTTCCTCGAGCTAAAATTTAACTTTACAATATTGTGTTAGCTTAACGCGTAATGTACACGTAATACTAGTTACTTTTCCTCACTTCCGGTTCCGGCCTGTGAGACGTGTGCAAGTTAGGACATGTTCACCTCCGCCTACAACCAGCTGAGGCCTATACAATGTTACAGGAGGCCTATGGAGAGTTTGATATTCCCTATGGAAGAACTTTTAAAGTGTTTGAAGAGGAGATGCAATCAATTTCAAAGGAAGGTGGGCCCGACTCTCTAGTTTGTGCTCTAATGGAAGAACATTAGCACCTCTGTCGTCATTAGTCGAATAACATTAAGAGCACTTTCAGACATTCTGAAAAGTTCATATTGCGTCACCCACTGAACAGTTGCATATGAGAGGTGTTTGTGCGCGGTGGGTTCCAAGACTGCTGATTCTCGAACAAAATAACGTTCGCAGGCAAGTTTGCTGTAACTGAATATGATGTTGCGGAGTTTCTTTCTAAACAATCACTGCTGATGAAACTTGAGTATACCAAAGCTCTGTATGAAAATCTCTATCAGCACCAACACCAAAAATAAAGCAAAAGCGATTGCTTCCGCCAAAACATTTATGGTCATTTCATTTTTCAATATTCAAGAAATACTTACAAGCATGTCGTACCCGCACGTACAACTGTAACTGGGAAATACTACAGAATGTTCAAGGTCATATAACACGCAATAGGCTGTACAAATACAGAATGATTCACCACGATAATGCACGACAGTATATCGCAAACAATGTTGCAGCATATCTCACAAAAATCCATTTGAAGTGTGTCTCTCACCCTCCTTATAGTCCAGATTTAGTTTTATGTAACTTCCCCAAATTGAAGAAACATCATTGTTGACATTTTTCGTTATCAGAAACAGTAGTGCGGCGGCGATTATAAAAGACTTGTCAAAAATTGGTTTCCAGCATGTCTTTGAAAATTGGCAGAAACGCTGGAACAGGGTCATTGCATCACGAAGACTGCTTTGAGAAATGTCATTAATAGTACAGGTGTATTGTCAAATAAAGATTTATTCTTATTGAACAACCCTCGTGTTTAGAAGCTTATGAATGAGACACCAGTTTCTTGTAATCGCTTTAAAGTGTGATAAGTATAACAATATTAATTAGAAGTGGTTGAGTTAGCAAAATAACGAAAAAGGATATCGTTCGATTTCGAACACGGGATTCAAACTACAGACCTTCTTTCGGCCATTCGTGTCATCATAAGCGAACTCTATGAGGGTTTCTCCTGGGCCCTTTTCCACAAAAGTAGAGCCTAATACATTACAAGTGTTTTAGTATAAGTCCTTGCAAAGTATGGTCTTGTAACTTTCTGTTCACAAAAGAAGTACAACACCGGTAATGTATTAATAAAAAGTTGCAAGTGACGTCATATAAGAGCAAAATGGAGGAACAGCTGTTTGCCATACTTCGCCATACCTTGAATTAGGTTATGTCCACTCCTTAAGGATTTTTAATGTACAGAGCGGGTTACTGTCATCCCTGCTAAGTAGATATTGCATTTTTTAAGATTAATGATAATTTAAATTTTTATTATGCATTTATCGATATTCAAGTGAAATAATCCACTTTGAGATGACCGTCCCTTACAGCTACATTTAGGAGCATCAATTTCAGTCGTCAAGAGATGGCAGAAGAATCGAGCATCCCGGTTCCTCTCGGTCATTTATTTTATTAGTCCATTGATCATTTATATTTATTAGTGTATATTGCTTGACAATCACTTTCTCATTATAAGAAAAAAACTGGAAAATTTGTATCAAAAGGGATTATTTAAAAAAAATGCCGAATGAAAAAAAATTGTTTTCATGGCTTGTGGCATGAAATTTAAAGCAACATAAATTAAACTGCTATAAAGTTTATTTTAAGTTATGATTATTTCTATTTGTTTTATTAAATTATTTATTATTATTATTATCTTTATTAATGTTTATTTTAGGAATTTATTATATTATGAATGATTTAATTATTTTTATTGAGTGAGAATTATTAAGATTAAATTCTTTGGTCTGAAATATGCGTTTTAAAGAGAAAACCTCAAAATCAGTCAAAAGCAGTACTTTAATTTCACTTAACCTACTTTATCATTGTACACAAATATTTATTTATTCTTTCTTTAGACATATTTCTACTCATTATTATCATTACTTTCGCTAATACTTAGCACATTTAGGCCAACTGACTCCCAAACTCATTAAAGAAAACATTAAAGTTTGTGCTATTATTTGAAGTTACCAATATTCCTACACATGTATAGAATTACCACAGCCCGACTAATATTAATACTTTTGTAGAACAGAACACTTGTAAGTATGGAGTTGTAAAATACAAGTGTAGCAGAAACCTTGTTTACTAATAACTACAAGTTACAAGTCCACATATTTGTGATATATTGACCATACTTTTGTGGAACAGGGCTCAGGAAGGGAGGCGAATGATTACACAAAGCTAGCGGTTCGGATTCATTGTGCCTTATTTAATTAATTTAATTAATCATGGCGACAGCAGTTAAAAGCTATCACTTATTCTTCACCTCCCTCGTTATACTCTCTCTGCGGAAACAACGTGCTCTCACCAGTCCGTGCTTCTGTTGATGCTCGCTGATTGCGGTGCAATTTTGAGAAGTGAATAGCGCTGGAAACGAATGCCTGTAAAGTTTATGACAGAAGTGGAGCGGCCCCAGAGTTAATCTCTTGCTGACGTAAGCGGGGTATGTTCACGGCAGATGCTCCTTTCCCGCCTCGTGATCCACATGTGTTCTCGCCAACATTATCACATAGGAAATAACGAGCGAAACTACCAGAGAGATTCTGTCATTGTAGCACTTACGCCTGTTTTAACGTATAGCAAAATACACGCATTCTTGTTATTTACCTGTATGTGTCTCCGACTATGTACAGAGAGGGCTAAAATTCCTGAGCCTAAAAATGGAACATTAATTTTATTTTTCAACATAATCTCCCTTATCAATATATTTATTGAAGCAATGCTCCAATGTCATTACCCCGCCTCTAAAGTGTGTAAAATACTGCTCAGATAGAACTCATACAGAGTCAAATCTGAAGCGTAGTACCAACATTTACACTTCAAATCTCTAAATTTTTCCATGGTTAAAACATTTGTGCATTGTCTTGATTAAATATAATTTTTTACTTCTGCATATCGGGTGTTTTTTTAGGAATTCGCTCACATTCATGCCATTATGAAAGTCAATAATATAAGTGCACAACATTAAAAAAAATTGTTTGTGTATCGTGACATCTTTAATTCTATTTGAATAACATTTAATGCTCCTGTCCTTTTTATTTGCAAATACATCAGTCACTCTTAAAATGGACTCTTGAAATTTTACTTTAAGTCCCTTTCCTATAATTCAAGACAAAAATAATCAAATATATATATAAATAATTAAACAATAAATTAACCAAATCAAGTACGGTAACCTTCATCCTGGTATCTAATATTTACGCCAGGAGATACTGTCCTCATTATTATAATTTCTTATTGTTTATGTCAAGAATCATATTGGTTGCAATAAAATTAATGTTTATTCCTTATCTAATATTGGGCAATGTTACAAAAGAGCAATTATGTGTCCTTTACAGGAAGAGGAGTAAGAAGGAATATGTGAACAATGGGCATGTATTCACGTACAAACTTGGCTACTAGAAACCAGCAGCTACAGATTTGAAAACGAGAAGAAGAAGAACGTCAACTGTTCCTAATGATATTTATAATTTTATAATATATTTAGATAAGTTCATAATTAATAAAGTAACATGTTTCACAAACCGCAATGCTGTTATTACAGTTTAATTTTGTTCTTTATTGTTGTACATTATATTTTGTAATCTATTAGTCTTGTTTCTTGTCGGCGACGGTACCCCGAAAATCGAAGAAAGATAATGCATTGGTAGATTGTGATTGTGATTAACCTAGTATACGCCAGTTTAAATTCATTCCTGAAGCCCAGACTATCAATTAGGAGACGTATGTTGCTATTCTTAAATTTCTTCGTAATGACCTCATTGTAGCAACGAAAGAATTTGGGTTCTCCATCACGACAACGCCTCGGCCCTGCAGATGAGCGAATCCTTCTAACAATGTAATACACCGGTCCTTTCTCACCCTCCAATATCTCCACAACTTGCTCAAGAGGTGGAAGTTGGCTTCGGCCGAAGAAGTGAAACATTTACAACGCACGCTTCGCGGAAAGTGATTAAAATCGACTGCAGGACTGTTTCAAAAAGTGGCACGGAAGCTGGTTGAAGTGCGTCACTTCAAGATGGTGTTGTGCAAAAGGTTCCTACTCCCTCTGATTTAAAAGTCTCTACACATGTTTGGTTTCTTGCTTACTATATGCGTATACAAGTATTCGTTCAAGAATAAATGCTATTAACAATACTCTAATACTTCGCGTTAAATGCTATAGACACCAGATACAAAATATACTAATAACGTTTTGGGCAGCAGTTTTGGGCGATAAAGCAACAAGGTAATGAAAATAAAAAGGTATGGAAGAAGGCTAGAAGCTATCAGCAGGCAGAAAATCGAGGCACAATATAGCAAGAAAGTCTCCTTAAGCCTATCTAATTAAATTACCTAACCTGGAGTAAAGAGGTATATATTTTCGTTCTAAGGAGAAAGGCAAGATCAAGAATGGCCTGGTTTACATTGGGAATTTAGAAGACTCAGAAAATAATAGTTCTGGTAAGAAAATCTGTCCATTTTGTGAAGGGGGGGGGGGAAGAATGGTACATATTCTAGCAGAATGTACTCACTGGAAACGCCTGAGAAAACTTTTTCAGGCAATTTTAGGTCGATTAGCATGCTGGGATCTGTTTGCGAACCACATTAATTGGTTAAATATGGACATTTTCCTAGCCAAAGTGCGCGAAGCTGAAGCAATTTATTTGCTGGTTAGAATGCAATAACTGGTTTAATTATGAATGATGTAATATGTTTCAATTCATATATCTGTAAATACCATTCTCCATATTTTAAACTTTTTTAAAACTATTTATTTATTATCAGTAGTATGGTCTTATTTTGAATTAGTATTTGTTTCTCTTTCTAATTGTGTATACTATTTAAGAATGCATGGTCTACTACCCATATATAAAATATATTTGTAATGTGTGTTATATAATTTTATAACGACGTGCACCTATTACTTGGTGTATCTGAAGGCCTAATCCATAAAGCGACGACGATTCAAGCGAAACATTTAATGAGACATGTCCTCTAAAACAAATACACAAACAAATGGCTTTATTAATATTTCTTACGTCATTGGTTTGTAATTTCGTTTCAGTTTGGTTGTCGTTATCGCCGTTGTTACAGTTTGAAGGAAAGAAAGTTTTGAAAGCAGAACTCATCTCATATTCAATTAGATCCACTAGAGAGCGCTCTACAGTTCCCAATTGTTAATTTGCATTCTGGTAGTAGAGGTCCGCAGCCGGCGACAAATTTCTTTCCACCATCTGCGCTAAGGTTTAAAACCTACTTGCAGGTTGGGGGGAGTGTTTAAAACCCGTGTCCAGAGATTCTGTGCGCATAAATAAATCTGAAGAAAATATTTCTCTTCCTTAATGTGAGAATCAATTAAGCACTGGTTTCTTTAGCTTTACTTGCGATTCAAAGCTAGGTCCGTGTCTAATTGACAGTATAACGACCAGAATTGGCCTATAGAACGCACAGGTCTAATGTGTATGTATGTACCTATACTTTGAATTTTAAAAGGACGGTATTAGCATGTACGGTCGTAAGGTCCATGCAACAGTTATACTTACTTGTGTGTACTTTTCCGCTCTTAGAAATAATAATAATAATAATAATAATAATAATAATAATAATAATAATAATAATAATAATAATATAAAGGAAGAAAACTATGGTAAATATATTTTCTTGAGACAAAGCATAAACAAATTGTATTTTATACTAAATATAAAATACAATTCAATTATGAAAAGCTTGCATATAGGCGTTATTAGGAATGGTTGAACCCATTAACTCCATTTATTTTCTTATACAGAAAATTAATAATTATTTTACCAACTAAATATATGCAACAAATTTAAACAAATTTTTACCAAAAGTAGGTTTCTGTTAACAATTAAAAATATTCGCTGGTTTGGAGATGAAACATATTGAATAGGCAGATGCATTATAAAAATATGGTTCCTTTCGATATTTTCTACGTATAAAATAAGTATTAAAAGAGACAAAGAGGGTTATTAATTATAACTATACACATCTTTCTTCAATAGTCAGAGAACAATCGATTGCGTTTGCATGGATTTATCGAACCGCCCTTTTAATAGTTTGGCAATAATATTACATGCTACATTACTTCCCATTAATGAAAAACTCTACTGTTTTATTGTGCGAGTCTAATTATTTGAACGCGTTTCTAAAATAAACCTAGACAGTCACTTTTTAGCTACGCAGAGTTAAGAGGACGATAAACTGCAATGAATAAATAAACAGACTATCGTGTATCTCTTTTAGTATTTACAATCCGATTTGGCTTTCACGAGTTTCTTGGCTTGGAAACTATGCAAATGTTTTATTAAGCTACAAAGTAACGCTGGCAATGGACGTTGTGAACAAATTGCATCCTAAACCCAACGGACCAGAAGTACCAACGTCATGTCAGCTGTTTCGAGCAGGACTGCCAACTCAAAAATTAAAATGTCCTGCAAACAGCAGCTGTCACGTGGAGTATTTATTGCGGCATTTAAACGACAGGGGTGATTGGTTGATGCGTAACAGGGCCGGGATGTCCTAGTGCATGCATGTGATCCTTTGTTGTATTTTTTTAAACTATGCTGTTGTTGCAAGGGGTATAAAGTTTCACGTATCCCAAACAAACATTAACAGTGACGTTATACGCTAAACCATTCTGGCGTCATTGCCCCAAAAAATGTCATTCAGAGACACTTGGTATTAAGGGGAGTAAAAATGCACTATCCCTGTCAATGCTCAAATTAGCAACTGTTGAAAATATCTGATTTTTGCATGGTGTTTATGACTCTTTTTTTCCCCACATGAAGTGACATAAATTGCAGAATGATAAAACTAAATCGTATAATTGGAATGTGTTTACCCATGCAATGCCTCTTCAGCTTATGGAGGACTACATTTCAAGTTTTTATGCTGTATTAAGAAGCGAAGTCAGAGTGCAGGCGCGGCCGGCATAGCATGCTTTGCTGCCGAGACATAAAACTCCAGGCGAGCGGTAAGGACATGTTTTGGAAGTCCTGTAGTTTGATCAATTTGTGTGCAGTGTTACATGCTCTCAGCACGGATAAATCTCGGAAGCAGCAAGTACAGCGTCATCATACCTTGTCGGAATCAAAGTTTGTGTGTAATGTGAGGAACAGAAACAGAGGGAAATTCATAATTGTTTCGTTCCCGGCCAGGTTATAAAAAAAACTAAAATGAATCTTTTTTTAAGTCAAATAGACAAACTACATACACTTAGCAAAATGGACAAAAGCTATTCTTTAGAGAGACAAAGAGCTTTCATTCAAGTGTTATGTCTGTGATAAGCACTTTTCTGGGATTTCAATGAATAAATTAATGAGTGTATTTATTCAAATTGGCGTATATGATGTTATCTTTACAACCTCCGCACACTGCCACGGTGGACGATGTCGTTAAGACGCGGACTCGGAGCGGGAGGTCTGAGATTCGATTCCCAAAAGGACTGTGTCCTGACTGAGGTATTTTCGGGGTTTTCCCCAGTCCTCATAAATGGTAAATCCGGGAGGTACCGCAAACATAGGCCTGAATACTCCCTTCCTTAATTAAAAAAAATCTCCTTTCCCAATTTATCATTTCATCTCATGTATCATCAATGTCCACCACCTGTGATGCCTCAGTAGTTAAAACGGGCGTTAAATACTACACCCCATTGCTTTGTGTGGTTAAAATAATAAAAATAATAACTGCAATATAGCGTAATATAAACACCCAGAATGCGGAATCCCATGTCAGAGAATAAATGAATATATTATTATAATATACATACATTTTTCATTCAGTTCGGTGCCCCCCGCCCCTCACCTCGGTTTTCCACCTTTTCAGAACTGAGCGGTCTCACCTTCGACAGGACCTGCTCCTCATCCTTGCCTGCCAGCAGAGTCCAGCACGCTCCTCGTATCTGTTAGAGACAGTAACGAATGCAGCAGGTACCTCTTCCTACATACCTCAGTGCTGCTACAGTTCGCCAGTATATGCGTGCATATTCTTCCTCTCCACATTAAAGGGAAATTCTTCACATTTAGGCAAACTGCTAGTCCCAGCACTTGTTTTGATGTACAACTCCATCCTCCACCCAGTTTTTAATTCCGTTTGTACTTCCAACGAAATTTTCTGCCCACATTGCGCGATAACAGACTCATTTGTAGTGCAAGGCGAACAGGTCGAAATTCCAGAGCAACGATGGAAATTGAAAGCAGGAGGCGCTGTTGAGAGAAGTACATTTTTAAAATAGTTCACTTGACGCTACAATTAAAGACTTTCCGTCATACTACCTTAGGTACATTGTGCGCCAGGCATCTTTTCTTTAAGGAAATTCCTGCTGCAACCCTGGCTTTCATTAGAGTCAGCTGTAGCAATGTGGTCAAGGACGAGCTTTAATTTCACAAAAGCTTTTTAGCATCTAAACGTTGCCCACGGGGAGATGTCATAATAATTTAAGTGCTGTCGTTATTGAGCTGATAAGATGGGAGACGTGGTTGGGAAGAAAGTGTCAGGAAGGGAAGGAAGACTAACTGATAGCGTGATCCGCAAACTGCAAAATTATTATGCATTATCTTCAGAGCATGAGATGTGTAGTTTGGGCCACACGTTCTCATGTGATATCAACTGATGACAACTCAGAACATGGTTTATGTTCCAGATGTCATGACTCTTGGTGTAAATTCGACAAGAGCCAAATTAAACATCATGGACTTCCATTAGCAGTGATGGAGGCAATAAAACCAATATATAGGGACCTATCAAACCTGACCTAAAAATACAAAAGCACAGAATGTCAACGAGTCATTCCATAGTGTTTTGTGAACTCGTGTGTCAAAATCAGCGTTTGTTGGTGTTGATACAGTAAAACTTGCTACATTTGATGCAGTTTTAACATTTAAAACGGTGATATAGGAAGACGGTTTTGAGTGAACGGTCAATGTACCCTGGTTGCAACACAACAGTGCAACTTCAAGAACAGGGCCGTATATTAAGAAAGTAGAGAGAATGGTGGAGGAAATGGAAAAATCAGCAAGAAAGGAGAAAATGAGGAGCTTGGCAAATATGAGCCAGGGTAATGGTAAATATGTGTTAACACGGTAAGAGTTCAATTGTAAACTTTAACGGCATTTTCCTCAGTTCAACATTTTATGCCTTCTGGTGCACATTCCTCCTACGCTATTAATTTTTAATAAATTGAAACTTGCCCAGTATGTTCCCTTGATAAATAACTACAAAAATATGAAGGACATTTTTTGTAACTCATAAATATTTCAAACTAAAGCAATTTTATTAAAAGATTTATATATATATATATATATATATATATATATATATATAGTCATAAAATTATATCTTAGCAACCAATTAAAATTTCATAAACCAGCATCTTATTATTATAAATAATGAAGGTATAAATTACAGATGGTAAAAAAATTAAACCCAATGTATGAATCCAATTTTGAGTAAAGTGCACATGAAAAATGGAAAATTAGCATGGGCGAAATAGGGCAGGCTTACTTCCTTAAGGAGCATTTGCTTAATGACGTTTAAAGAATGTAAACAGAGCGACATTGGCATGAAAAAAATAAAAATTATCTATTTCTTGAAATACAAGACGACATATCCGTTCTTTTGAGAGAGGAAAAACTTCGTCTTCTTGAAAGCCACAAGAGAGGTACAAAAAAATCGGAGCTGTGATAGCATACATCAATTCTTCCTCTTTGGCGGGCCGTCCCATTGCCTTTTGACTAGAAGCAATCTGGTCGACAGCTCCTGCGGTCCTTATACAAAGAACAGACGGCAGATGAAAGACAAGAGTGAGGAACGTCACCGAATTAAAAGCACTGTCGGAACAAAGGATCATGGATATAGACACAGAAAGAGTGACTTCCACTGAACACTCCTGGAATTCTGAACAAACAGTATTCTCTATTTATTTGCTCTTATTATACAGGGCGTCCGAGAAACCTCAGCACAGCTCAATTCTTAGCAACGATGCCTCAAGGAAATGGGAAAGAGGAAACACTTTTAATTTACAAAGGAAAAAAAGCATAAATACGTGATGAAAACAATAACTGTAAAAGTGTTTAATGTTACAAATTATAAAAGAAATTAAGTAAAATACTTTCACTTAGTTATCCTTTTTAAGGCAAGACCAGAGGTGAAATTTTAAAACAAAAATAAAATTGTAGGATTTTTTTTTCAAATAATTATTTGGACAGTCAGAATGGTCTTGCATTTTGAGAAGCTTCGTCGCTAAGGGAGAATATTTAAACAGAGTGAAGTCCCTATACTCTGGTTGCTGATCATCTTCACCTAAAACAACTTTACAGTCGTTTAAACTGTCACTAATTGTGCAAATTGCTGAAAATACACGATTTCCTTCCAACCCTTTCTTATGTTTGTTCTTTATGGAAACCGCTGCACTGCACTGTGCTCTACCTGCTTCGCTTGTACGACATGCTGATCTTCACTGGTCTACTGTGACTCTTCAAATTCAGTTCTACTGACATGTGAGGGCAGGTGACAGTGCACATTTGTATACACCGAGCTTCCATCAAGGCCACATTCCATTGACAGTCAAACCAAAATTAAAACACCTCTTAATCCCAATATGTAATTCACGGAACATAGGTACATATTATTTTTTAAATATCTAATATATTTTATCGTATCTTAATATTTTCAACAGTG
Organism: Metallyticus violacea; assembly: GCA_030762175.1. NCBI lineage: Eukaryota > Metazoa > Arthropoda > Insecta > Mantodea > Metallyticidae > Metallyticus > Metallyticus violacea. Next base: position 24,470,503 of record CM060839.1, read on the forward strand.
CTTAACGCGCGTGTTTACTACTGAGGCACCACAGGCGGTCGACATTGATGATACATGAGATGAAATGATAAATTGGGAAAAGATTTTTTTTTTTAAAGGAAGGAATCGTTACGGGCGTAAATTTAAGGTACCTCCCCGGCATTTTAATATTTATGAGGACTGAAGAAACCTGGAAAGTAAACTCAGTCAGAGATGACAATCCTGGTGGGAATCGAATCCCAGACCTTCCGCTCACGAGTCCGCGCCTCAACGACCTCGGTTATCCGTGGCGGTATATCGCAATATAACTATGTTCGCAAATTTAACCAAAATATGAATTTAAAACGCCAAATATGCACAATATGACCAAAATTCAGAAAATTACCTAAATATGCAAATATGTGAAACACAAAACATCTCTAAAAGTACAGCCACGGGTGGCTGAGGTCGTTAAGCCGCGAACTCGTGAGCGGGAAGTCTGGGGTTCGAATCCCGCCAGGGCCGTTCTCTCTCAATGAGGTTTTTTCCAGGTTTTCCTCAGTCCTCATAAATGGCAAATGCCGGGGAGGTACCCTAAATGGCCTGGAACGTTTCCTTCCTTAAAAAAAAATCCTTTCCCAATATATAATTTCATTTCATGTATTATCAGTGTCCATCACCTGTGGTGCCTCAGTAGTAAAAACGAGCGTTAAACAGAATTAAAAATCTCGAAAAGTAATGGGAAACGCCCAATTCAACACTATGGCTGAAACTAAATACATGTCATAAACTCCCAACCCCAGTAATTACATTAAATTTGGGTTTGAGTCGTAACTTTCACAAAAAGTATCTTAAAACTATTCTGTTTTGAAAACTCCCTATATATTCTAAATATCTACTCTCTATACAATATAGAACATATAGAACTGTTAATTGCTTTTCCAAAGTACACAAAGAAATAAAAAAAAAGTGTGAGCGGAGTAGATGGGGGGGGGGGGGGAACGGAAAATAATTAGTCTTCAGTACTGTAATCATAATGAAGCATACACCAAAACGAATCCGGTCGAAAAACCTGAGAAAAAGTAGAGAAAGAGAATGCAATTGGTGAAATAATACAATTAGACTTTAATTTTCTCTCATTATTCTTCCAGTTCTTTCGCCGGCATATTTTTGATACCATTAGCTTCGTGAAAGCTAATTACGGATGTGTATCCAGTGTATGTCTCAGTTTTTTAAAACGACCCAAACCCTAAATGCAGCTTTGAAGAACACTTTATATAGCCTGCTTCTATACTCAGGTTAAAATTCACTTAATCCCATTTTTATCAGCCGTCCAAACGAAATCTGAATAATAATTCATTTTCATTTTCATTTTCATTTTCCATCTCTTGCAAGTGTGTTGGACCGAAAGTTTCTATTCCTACTTTAGCTGCATTCGATATACAGGGCTTGAGGGCCTTAAAAACCATTAATTTAAAATAAATTAAATTTGAACAGAAAGGCATGCCAACTTAGATATTGAATAGAGAGTTTAAAATTAATATTGATTACATTTTAAATTTTACTCTCACAAACCCCGTTTAGTTATTTCAAATCCATCTATCTCTTATAAGACTTAACTTTTAAGCTAACCAGGAAGTGTAAATCTAGCAAATAATGCAACAGCATACTTTTGCACTGTATCTCAGAAAGTTTTATAGCTATTAATATGAAAATTTTGAGAGATATTAAGAAAACTTAACGAAAGATGCTCTATAAATTTTATAAACCACATTAAAAGATTTATAAGAAATTTTAAACCAAAATAAAATCTTGCTTAAAAAAAAAACTGAAAACACTTGACACAATTATGCGTGTAATTAGAATGTTTTAATTTAAACTGCAGACAACATGTTATTCTGTGAGCTAGACAATTCATCTGGGCTAGTTTCTTGGAAAGAAATTAATTTTCAAAATTTGAAAAAAATATTTAAAAAATTTATGGGCATTGGTTTTTATCAACTAATAGTGATATTTAAATACTTATAGTTATCACACTTCACATTTGCATACATTATTTGTGTGCAAATTTTCAACAAGATTGGTCCAGCCAACCCTGAGAAAAATGCATTTATATCAAAATTTTAAGTTATCGGGAAATAAATTATAGTTTTATTTAAAAAAATTATGTTCATTAGAGAGCTAAAATTGACAGAGTTAAATATTCTTAATATCCCATAAAAATTTCATATTGATAGCTTTATAAGATACAGTGGAAAAAGTATATGCTACATTATTTGCTAGATGTACACTTCCTGGTTACCTTAAACAGGATGTAATTGTTTGTACATCTTTTGTTTTCTGTCGTTGCTGTTTGAATTTGTATAGAATAAAAAACCAAGCAATTGGTTGCAGGACAGAAACTCATATTATTTCGGTTAATATTTCTCCTTTTGAGGCAGGCATTGACCGACCGCTGCGTTCTATAGCTCCGTCTTGCAATATCATAGGTAGAGAAGCAGTATTGCATCAACATACAGACACTCCACTACTTATTTTCCGACATCGAAGGACGCCGCCTCTCTACCAGACAGTTCCCCAATTGTCTCCGCATCTTCAACTACATGCAAACCTGCACACGAACGTCCTTTTGTACGAAAATCAGCAGTACCCACCCTGCACAAACATGTCTCATGCTCATTTTCAGTATCAAGTACGAATACACTCAGTAAAATATTCAGAATATCAGAAAGTGTTCATGTTATTCGATGACGGCAGCGATGTTATGTTTTCCTACCTTGGAGCACAAACTGGAGACCGAGTCCAACTGCTTTTGAAATTATTTTTAAACATTTTAAACATAATCTTGCAATAGGGGAAAAAAAATCTCCGTAGGGCTCCTGTTACGTCGCAAGGGCTACAGCTGAAGATTTCTTTAGACGAAAGCATAATTTTAGAGCAGCATATTGTTAGCCACGTGTCACCCCCATTTCACTGTAGGCTGAATTGAACTTGTCTCAACTTGAACACCTTTCACAAGCGGAAACCTGAGGTAACAACGTGAAACAATTACTACGTTTTCATTACGCATTGAGGTAACAAAATATTGTAAAGTATAATTTTAGTCCGAAAACTTATGCCTGTAAAAACGTGTAATGATTCACGTATTACGCCTGCGTCGTTAGCTGAAAGCATGCCGCGCGCAGTCAAGGTCAGGTCAATCGCTGTTTTTGATGAACATGTTTCCCGTAGTTCTGCTCGCCTCAGTAACAGCATTTACACAGCATTAATTTTATTTCATAATTTTGTGATATTCAAATTGAGGCAAGCATGGCGTTAATATGTTATTTACTTAACTGTACTTTGTCATTAAACATTTGTCTTACCTATGCTTACAGCAATGTTAAATGCATTCCTTCTGCGGGTTATATGTTTTAACATTTATTTAATATAGTGCATTTCTGTTCATGTTCGGATGAGGAAACTAACGGCGAATTTACTTTCATTACTGAGAGAAGGTAACGCAGGAAACCTGATTTTTTTACTGCCACGAGCAGAACACCCTAAATATGAACCCGCGGTGATAAAATAAAAAAAAAAAAGGCTCTACCTGGTTATGAAAAATCCTGCTCAGATATTCTTTCTTTTTTATTTCCACCCTTTGCTGGGAATAACATTTTCAAAGGCACTTACGCTTGGGGAAGCATTTATGGGCACCCTATATCACAGCTGACCGTAAAGTAGTGCCCCTGGCTGAGATCGTTCTTTCGAAATTGCAACTGGAGGGCCGGAAGTCAGGGAGAGTAAACAGAACACAGCTTGTTTTCTATTACCCGATCTATATCTGAGAAGCTACTCCGCCAGACCGCTACAAATAAATAAAAAGGAAAGATATAAATATTTCTCATACTGCTGTTCTGCCATCTTCTCTTATATCCCCAAAGCCGCCTCATGCTGTACGTGTATATTTCTTGTTATGGCTGGCTTTCAATCATAAGGGCTTTGGCTTCTGGCTGTGTGTAGAAATACAGTGTGTTCAAATATAAGTGCAGTCTTATGTCACATCATTAATAGCCCAGCCGAAGTCAGTAATTTAATTGTTCCCTTCACTTGATTATGAAACCAAAATAATTTCGCATTTGTTATCTGTAGTTTCAAAGAATTAAGCAAGAACATTGTTCATTTATTATTAATCAATATCCTGCGATTAATACAAGGCGTATTACTTCACACAGGCATTAAGTGAACAACTGTAACCCGACGTAACTACGTTATCAATCACGTCCGTGTCTTGGTTGAGACTGAGGTAACTGTTAAAACACTTTGTTATTCTTTCGCTCTACTCTTTACTTTTTTACGACGACATAATCGAGGCATTGCTACAGAAGAATACGGCGCTATCTATGGTGGGAGATATGCAAAGTACCAGCTTTGTTATATGCGGACGTCATAACAATTGTTTCTACACGCCTACAGCGTGGACTAAACTACAGACCTACTGTAGTTACGATGAATACAAAGAACTTAACGCAACGATGGGTCGAAACATAAAGCGAATATGAAAGGTGGGGAAACTCTCCGTATAGGAAGGAGAGTGTGCCGGTAGGGCTGTTAGAGACAGTAAATGTAACAGTAGTACGATCTACTTATGGGGTGAGGATGGATTTTGTGAAAGATATTTTAAGAATGGGGAGGGGTACAGCAAATTGCGACATCCTTAGGAATTTTGGTGCCTATAGCGAGATTAAACTCGTAGATTGCAGTATCCAACTTGTCCATGGAGATCAGGGCGATCTGCTACCATGTGCAGTTGAGAATGGGAGGAGGGGAATAGAACGTGGGTGTTTCAAAATTGAGAAGAGGTCTAGCAAATATAGGAATGGATAATATTTAGATCCTAGAGCAGGAAAACTAAAAGGGCACTTGGAAGAAAATTACGAAACGCCTGAGGGACATTAACAGGCAGCTAAACCTTTCGGGGTGTACCGAAAGTTTCGCTGAAGATACATGTGGAGCTAAAAAAAACGGGTAGTGAATGGAGCGTGACATTGAAACAGAGGACAAACTCAGCAATCAGAGACTCGCTTGGTTTAGGTTAGGCGCTTGGTAGATGACAGAGAGGGTTATATTCCTATATATGCGCAGAAAGAATCTTATAAACATATTCTTGCATACTGCTAGGGGACATAAGAGTGGATAAAGAGGTATCTGCCGGGCCCGTTTGTGTGGTTTGGGCTTGGAGCCTGGCGGCAAATCAGAATGTCAGATGAAAGTGGACTGAGAATTTGCCCTTTATGTGGAGGGGAAGAATCGTGATCGCACATCCTGGCGAACTGTAGCAGCACTGAGTGTGGAGAAAAAAGTACCTGCCTCCTCCTTGTAACAGAAGACAAGGAACATAAGGGCTCTGCTGGCGGGCTAGGAAGAGAAGTAAGTAGACAAATTCATGTCGAAGGCGAGACAGCTCAGGTGTGAAAAGGCTGAAAATCGGGACGAGGGGCAGGGGGAACTAAACTGATTTAAAATAATATATGTACAGATAATTGTTGTATTCATTTATTCTATTAACAAGGGGGAGGGTTCTATGTTTTTGATGCTTACATTAAACTAATATTGAGATGATTATTTCCAATTTATTTAAGAAATGTCCCTCTGTGTATTATGAAAGGAACCCAAGGTTTACCCGTAAGAAGGTTGCAAAGTTAATACCATGTATGTTCATTAGAAAAAATTCACTCACTCATTCATAATAAAGGAAAAGGGCAGTGGTATGGTGGACTTTGATAACAGATAGGAAAGAGGAGAAGGGAATAAGGAACGTTTTATACAAAGTGGGACAGTTCAGATCGGAAAAGGAATAAAGAGGGTTAGCGAAATATTGGACACTATTTTGGAGATATTTATATATGTATATGTGGGGATGTAAGCTATTAATTGTTGTAATTTTTTCTTTTCTTCTCATTTAATGTATTTGACATCTATGATATATCGGTTTGTGGAACTTCATGTATTTCATAATGTATTGTAAAAGCACATACTGGGGCGTAGGATTCTTGCGACTTGGATGAGTTATATTTGTAATAAACGTATTTTGTAAATAAAAAACAATACAGTATCACTAGTACTACTGCTATGGTACAATTTATTAACTGTTGTGTAAACTTTACCATGATATCGAGTATTATTTTATAAAATTATGGAGAAATAAAGTTTACTTATAAAATAAAACACACTGGTTGCCTTGTTCACTCTTTCGCGTCTGGGCTTATCCTGGGGCACTCATCATTCTGCTGTCTAAATGAATAAAGGCGGCCATAGTGATGTGAAACACTCTGCCCTAGTAGTAATGAGGCTTTTATGATTTCGGAATCTTGTCCCCAAGCTCCCAGCTATATTTATATTTTTAAAAAGTGATAGTAAATCTCTTGAAACACTTTTCTGGATGCTCCATCGAAGCGTTTACTCAGAGAAGCACGTATATAGTAGCAAAGGGATTAGACCTCTGAGATTTATTTTCCTTCACAAGCACGCTCCGCAGTGATCATCTCGGGTATCTCCCTGAATACCAAGGCAACCTTCTGTTTCCGTTTCCCCATCTGCTCCCCCAGTCCAGGAGAGTGCTTCCTAAGACCTGTATTCAATTTGAGACGAAAGACAATTACTTTGTGCTTGGGAGATTTTTTCACTGGCACAAAGTTCTCTGAACATGAACAAGAGAGCTTTATTTATTGCTTTCCGTTTGAATAATTTGGTTGACACGCATAGCCGAGATTGCTACCGTATGAACGGGAGGTATCCATTTCGACCATACTACGAGACAGGATATTTATCCTTACGTAAAGCAAGCAATACAGGCTGCAGTGCCGAACTGCTTACTATTTTAGTAGTAGCTGTTACTTTACGTAAATAATTTCCACTCTAAGCATGAAGTCCTGTTAGCTCAGTAGGTTAGAACATCGTGCTACTGACGTGAAGGTCGTGGGCTCAATTCCTCGTGAATAAGTATTTTTTTTTCCTTGTAAATGTTTTCTCTCATAATAAATTTTATCATTTTTTCATAATTTTCTACACTATTCTAGTTGAATAAATGCTACTTTTTTCATAGGTTAGGTTAACAAGTTTAAAAATAACCTTATAACATAAAAATAGTTACTACTTAATGACACTTTTTTCTACAGTATTCTTAATACAATAAATGTTAATTTTCCTACTTTAGTTTAGGGTTAACAACAAAATAATAGAACATAAAAATATTACTACACTCTTCTTAATCCAATAAATTTTACTTTTTCATAGGTTAGGTTAGGTTACGATTAACAAAATTATAACAGAATATAACAAAATAATATTACTCATTAGGAATACTTATTTCTACATTATTATTAATCGAATAAATGTTACCTTTACATACTTTAGGTTAGGTTGGTTTAATGGGAATAAAAAATAGACCATAAAAATATTACCCCATAGGAACGCTTTTTTCTACACTATTCTTAATGGAATAAATGCTACTTTTTCATTTGTTATGTTAGATTTAACAAATAATAATATAAGATTAACAAAAAATAAAACAACATAAAATAATATTAATTTATAATAATACTTATTTCTACACTATTATTAATCGAATAAATATTACTTTTTCATACATTAGGTTAGTTAGGTTTAGCAAAAAAAAAAAAAAAAAAAAGCATTAATAGAATATAAAAAACATTACTCCAGAGTAGCACCTTTTTCTACATTATTATTAGTGGAATAAATGTCACTTTTTCATACGTTAGGTTAGGTTAGATTTAACAAAAAGAAATAATAATAGAACATTAAATAATTACTCCATAATAATGCCTTTTTTCTACACTACTCTTAATGGAAATAATGTAACCATTTTCATAGGTTAGGTTAGGTTAGAATTAACAAAAAATAACCGAACATAAAAAAATTATATTACTCCATAATAACACTCATTTCTACACTATCCAATAAATGCTACTTTTTCATAAATTAGGTTAGGTTAGGTTGAACAAAAAGTATACAACATAACAATTAAAACAATCTTTGCTATTCTTAATCCAATAAATGTTACTTTTTACAACGTTGGGTTAATTTAAATTTAACAAAAAAGAAAAATGGAACATAAAAATATACTATTACTTCAAAATAACAATTTCTAACTTGTTACTTTTTTTTTTTTTTAATCTTCATAAAGTTTCTGCACTATTGTTAATGGAATAAATGTTAATTCTTAGGTTAGTTCATTTTAAATTTATAAAAACGTTCATAGAACATAAAAAAGTTATACCACTTAATAATAACAGCGCTTCTATACAAAACGAAGGTATTTGCTGGCTGCAGTCCCGAACGGTAGTGGCTAGCTTTCTTCGCTACGGTTCGGTTTGCAGCCTGCGTTGTCTCTCCGTGTAAGAGCAAGTGACAGGATCGCCCATATAAAGCAGGCAGGAAGGGAAGTAAAGCAATTGATCCCATATTGTAGGTGTATGACACGTAAAAGAACCTCAAGCCTGAAAGAAGCGTCCTCTGAGCAAAATTTATCGGTCATTTCAGGCTCTGAATTGAATGGAATCTAATGACCAGAGATGTCGTGCTTAAATAAACCACATAATAATTATAACAACACAGAAAGCATTGGAGTGGATGGTTCACTCAGCGTGACCGAGGCCTGGCTGTCATTTCAGTTCATCAATGATCATGCGCCTGTCAGGCATAACGAAATCAGATACAACCTGTGTTCCTTGGAGATCGCGATACTGGTACCCACATTCTTGTATGCAGATTCCTTGCCATTGGGAACCCAATGACCCAGTTGTAAACGGTCTTCTGTGCAAGAGCTTCTTGACAAAATACCCAGTTAAACGTATATGCATTTTTGCAATTTTGACGCCTTCCTTTCACAAAAAAGCATGCAGTCCATGATAGCCGTATGCTATCGTGTCCACGTCTGTCTCTACTTGACAACAAACGAACATTGTCCTTTCGTTGCACACTCTACATACTAGTCATTTAGCGTCTAATGGTATATTAGTGTATCAGTCCATCGCCTATGAATGGATGTGCGTATTAAATTGAGAGGTATTCGTAAAAACACCGCTATTGTAAATCACTTATATACATTTCGGAGCTATTGTTTAAATAACACATTTTTGTGATCAATAGTTTGGGGCCTCTAGCGAGAGAAGCATTCTGTATATAAGTGTTGCACGAAAATTAAAAATTTATATGCGGTTTCAATGCAGCAACCGCCACCATGTGATAAAATAAACAGATGAACGCGCTTTTATACAGTCCTTAATGCCCAGTTTTAGCGAGCAGCAAACGCTGTTAATTTAACACAACAGGATTTTATTAATGAGCCTCCGAGAGGATTAGTTCATAAAAAATGTCCCCCGCAGCGGGTAATGGCTTCCAGGCCATTAGAAATCCTATCAATTACCAATATTCTTAGCAGCTTCTACTGCAGTGCACTCCATCAACTGCAGTGACACTCAGTTTAAAACCGAGGTCTTTTTTTTTTTTTTAACTTGGTCACGGCTCCCTTGTGTGCCGGTCGGCGTGATAAACACCTCCAGTGGTGAATATTGAATTTCTCAGCCATAGTTAGATTTTAAAATTCATGAGCCAGAGAAGGGGATTACCATAGTCCCATAGCAGATGGGCTGGCGATATCTTTCACAAGCACAACGCAAGTTTCTTGTAAATCTTCATGCATTTGCATCATTCACAACTCTGTCCCTCAAGTGAGTGCTAGGAACACAAAGGAAAAGAAAGCGCGAAATGTTTCACTTGTATTTGTACTTTAAAAATAATTTTTGCGTTTTTCTTGTCTTTCTTTCAGTTTATGCAAAATAATAAAGACGTTTAGGTTATGCAGGGTGGCTCAAATAAAGTGTTACAAGTCAATATCTCTTAAACGGATCGATAAAATCAGATGCCTACCTTTCTAAACTTATTGCAAGGAGGCGCCATGGACAAAACATATGTGGGCCCTCTTATGGGACTCTGAGGGATAACTGCAGAATTTTAAATGGAACAATGGTACACCTTTTAGATATTTAGATACCTAGACCTCAACAAATTTGGAAACTTTTGTTTAATTTTGTTCTTAAATTAAATCTTCGGCAGTTATAGTGTGTATGAAATATCATTTAATACAGTTTGTGAATCAGAAAAGGAACCAATGGAAAAAGAAAGGTAATTATCAAGAATGAATATCTACACACTTGGAAAATGTTCCAAAAATGTAGCACCAGCAAAATGGAACACCATCACATTTTACAAGACAAATTTGAATTATTAAACAACAAATTTCACGATAAATTGGTTGGAAATGCAGGGCCTATTACATAAGACCATTTTCCTCTGACTCTTCATAACTGACTATACTAGACTTTAATTTAGGAGAAACAATCTGTAAAATAAGAATAAGACTTATATATATATATATACTTCTTTATGACAGTCCACCTTCAAAATATATTCACAGAAGACACGAAATACTTTAAATGCATTTCCTGTAAGACTATTCCCTTTAAACCCTTAGATTACTTTTTATGGGGCTACATTAAATAAAATTTAATGTCTATAACACGTTTAACAAAAGGCAACATTGAAGCATCAAAGGCGAAGGATATCTCTACATGCATGTTACGAAATGCTAGAGGAAAAAATCTGAAAAAAAATCTTTGTTATATGTTTAGATGTGAACATTTGATTAATTATGTAAACTAATAGGTTTATTCATCAATATTTATATTCATTTATACAAAAATGATCACTCTAACGTCCTACTCAAGATTTAATTTTTTAAAAAAATAATAAAAACTGCTTAATTTTTGGGAAATATCCAGAGATCTAAAAAATATACCATCGTTCTTTTAAACTTTTAAATTTGGCCCCCTCTGAAGTCCCATAAAGTCATTGGTCATTACAAATGTCTCCAATAAATGTTACACTTTTAAAATGAAACAAGTTATATAAAATAGTTTTATTTATTTAATTATTATTATTATTATTATTATTATTTTGAAGAACATTTGGTCATTGCGTATGGAAGAGGACATCAGTTAAATGGCTGCCGCGGCATCATTGGGTTGCGCATATACAATTCAATTTTCATTGACAGACCAGGCTCAGTTTCAAGAATTATGCTCCTTGGTTCATCAACTGTTTCTGCCTTGCTGGCATTAACCAGTGATTTAACACAAGCCTACGGCATTAAATTACGTCATCTCGTACACCGTTAACATCACCACCATGCAAAATCACTCTGTACTTCTTCAAAAAGTCGACTGTTTCATGAGTAGTGTGACACATGGCGCCATCTGCTGAAACCGGCGTTTCTAAGATTCACATCTTCCAATTGCGGCCTAAAATAATCCCTCACATTTCCCAATTGGCGGTCACAGCCTCTACTCGTTCATCTTAAAAAAATTATAGATTAATAATTCCGCTTTACCAACATTGAAACGCCCCTACGGTTCATCCCCACTGAAATATAAATATAATGTATGTTTTGTAAGCCTAATCATCATATTTAGTACATTTTAATTAGTATTTTTATGGTGTTTAACGCTTGTTTTTACTACTGAGGCATCACAGGCGGTGGACACTGATGATACATGAGATGAGATATATTTGCATTTGGGGGGGAAGGAAACGTTCCAGGCCTATGTTTAGGGTACCTTCCGGGCATTTGCCATTTATGAGGACTGACTAAAACCTGGAAAAAAAACCCTCAGTCAGGGAAAACGATCCTGGTGGGATTCGAACCCCAGACCTCCCCCTCACAAGTCCGCGCCTTAACGATCTGCACCACTCGTGGCAGTTAATTAGTAATATATATTAATGTGTGTGTGTGTGTGTGTGTGTGTGTGTGTGTGTGTGTGTGTCGTGAAAAGAGAAAGTTCTCATGTGTAACTGCCTACAGTAGCCCAGCCAGAAATGAGACAGAGCCAAGGAGGCCATAACCGCTAGACAAAGAAAAGGAACTAGTGCTATGCCACTTTTAACTTTAAATCAACCAATGTGAATAAATATTTTAAACTTTCAAATAGGAACGGGTAGCATGTTTGGCAGGTGAATTTAAATCAGCCAATAGTAGAACTTAGGCATGCTTGTGTGACCCCCGTGCGCCTGGTGAAACCATCTTCTAGTTAACTTGAATCGAATATATAAGAAGGCGTTTGCTCCGCAGGGGCACTCAATTTTAAGTTCTACGCGCGGCAAGACGCAATCAGTTGACGATAGTTTTGAGTTCATCAGTTGACATTAGATCAGTCGGATATATCAATTCATCAATTAAATAGAGAAACGCAGTTCTCAAACTCATGCAGTTCCATTCTCAATTCGTATCAGTTCAGATAGTCGGATCAACAGATTCAGCTCACCTCCTCCTTCCAAGTCATGGCAGCTAAATTAATACTCAACATAGCTAAGTTCCATCGTACATAGGACACCAGAGGACGCGAAAGATGTTCGCATTACGTAATTATTTACATAACTGATATCCTCTCTTAGACCTGTTGAGCACGAGTCACAAAATAGCGGAACAAAACCCTGAGACATTGCTGTCATGAAGCGTGGGCAACAATACCAAAGATATCAATAGTCAACTAACGATATTCCATTACTAAATATGGTGATCAGCAAATAAATCGATTCATTATTAGCGACCAACCTGTCCCCACCGACAAAACCGCTTTACAATTGGCTCACCAACGTGGAGCCTATAAAACACATCTTCAACATTGATGTTTAATCTGCTAACGTTTTGAAGATGAAATGGGCGTTCTTGAATCTCCATTGAATTATCACGCAAGTTTGTTTGTTAATGAAACTATTCATCCAAAAATCAGCCTCGTCTTTAAAGAGAATTTTTCGGCTAAAAGCAGAGTCAACTTCCAATTAATCCATAGACCAATCAGACAGTACACGGCGCAATAATTTTGTTTCACGTCCTTAACCAAAACCACTTTGTAACGATGTAATTTCAAGTTTTGGTGCAAAATCCACCAGTTATAGGTTCATGCAATGTCCAATTTTTATGCTCGCTGAAAAATTTATTTCCTTGGATTCTCGCGCACACTGTCACGAACGGCGACTATGTTTTCATTCGTGTTTACGTACAGATGTTATCGGATTTGCGACAAAAACAGTTGCGTCAAATGTTTGGATCAAACGTGCTCTCTTGCAGGGACGATTACGCATACAGTACTCTTTACGTATTAATAAATTTTAACGATATTTAGGCATTGTGGAATGGTGGAACGTTCCTTAGTTATTTTTCAACAATTGTAACCACTGAAAAATATGACTGCTTCATAAACACAAGAGTTGTTATATTAAAGTAGGACACTCTAGATATTAGAAGACCCTATCAGTTCTTCGTGAGAGATAATTAACCAAAAAATGTGGAAAGTACAGGAGCATTCTTAACACATCAAAATCAATAAAGTAAAAATTAAGTCGTACACTCAGCTCACTCTGAAACCGTCTTCATGCTGACATGTATAGCCGTAAACTAGATTGTCTTTTGTTCTATAATATACGCAATTTACTTTCCAAGACAACTGCTGTTTATACACAAAAATATTTCTTAGTTTAATTGCTATTGGGAAATACCGTTCATCTCTGCCACCTGTATCGCCAAAGGGTGTACGATCAAAAAAATTAATAACCACTGTATTAGAAAGTAATGCTAATGAGCTAATGTTGATTAACTTCGAAATCAAATTATACCAAAATGCAAAATCCAATTGTAACTCAAAAGGAAATCCCTCAATTTTGACGAATAAAATGGCACAAAACCTCAGATACAGATAATTTACTTTAGTAGAAATTTATTTAAATGCTAAGAAAAATACAAACTACAAAGGGGACTTCACCTATCAGGCCCGAGTCATTTTACGTATAACCCCCTCACTATTACAAAAACAATTAATGCAATAACTACTTATAGATATTGAAGACAACAAAGGAAATATTAATATAGTAATTGACTTGAATATTTTAATTACAGTGTTGGCTATAGTATGTAATTGTGTGAAGATGGAAAGGCAAGAAATGGATTAGTATGTAAATTGACAATTAGTTGATAATTGATTATTATTGAGTATAATGATTTTATACTAACCCTTTATCTAAATTCTAATAATTGAACAAAGTTTCCACCTTGATTGCATCAGACCCCAGTCTCCGGAAATTCAGCAGTGCGATAATTTACTGAATTCAATGGTGAAACTCGTTTTATAGAGAAAATAAGATCACCATTGAATTTAGAGGCAGCAAATGGACTATATCTGAATTTGGTGAGATTTTGATGTTTATGTACCTTTTTCTCAGAAAGTATTACAGATATGCCTATGAAAATTTACTGCTTATTTTTCATTACATTATTAGTTCTGAGTTTTAGTTTGGAGAATGTACTTCATAAAAACGACAATTTATTATATTTTGTAACGAGCTTATTTTTTATAAAAATAAAATTATTCATGTACAAAAAGTTCTTATGCAAATGGCCTGAAACTAGAGCTCAGCAATGAATGTAATAATGTAGATCAGCTGTAAAAATGACATGCTCTATCTTCATTAGTTTATGAGAACAAAGTGTACATGTTGTGAATTTTTCACTTACGACTAAAAAGTGTTGAAGTTAATACAACTAATTGTCAATTTACATACAAATCCATTTCTTGCACCTGCATCATCACACAAAGTAATATTGCCACCAACAGACAATTTTACTAACACTGTAATTAAAATATTCAAGTTAATCACTATATTAATATTTCCTTTGTTACCTTCAATGTCTTCCATATATTTACCAGATATCTTTTTCTTAAATGCACAAGGGGGAATGTATTTAATTGGTTTATCACTCACTGAATTATTCTCTTCAGAAACAGGTCTATTATTTACATTATCACTACTGCCATGTTTTACTGAATAGGTTTTGTAATACCTATTTCCTTTGTTTTTACATTTTTATAAACCCTAGTGGACCTAGGTATGATATTAGATGCACTTAGGAAAGAAAGCTTGTAAAACCGAAAATAAACGAAAAAAAAAAACAGTTCAATTGCTTCAAAAATAAAACATACAAGTAGTCATAAGTTTGTTGACATTTGAAACAATAATTTACCTACCAAATACATCAAATCACTACCTTCTATAACAAATTGTTGCAGAGATATTTTCATTTTTATGCAATAGTGCGGGTTATTAAAAACACTTGCGTAATTAAAAGCACTCACAATTGAAATTGTTCAATTGTTTAGAACAAAAATTTAAATTTGAGTTTTTCTTTTCTGTTCTTCCCTTGAGCAGCACATTTTGTGATCGGTAACAGCAGGTATTTTTATAACAGTTTCCCTCCGGTGAGGACTGAAACATTAGATATCAGGTGTCACGAAAAACATTCTTGCACACGTTTCTAATGCCCTTTATAGCATAGAAGAACGATTTTTAATTGAACAACACGTGGTGTAACATTTACCTTTTTAAAATAAAAAAAATTAATTTATTTACAAACAAATTAGTGTTTTTATTTTTACAAAATCTAAAATTTTCTATTTGAAACTAGGAACTGACTTTAGAATAACAGATATATACGGACAGTACATACATTACTTGCATATATAAAATTCAAATCGCAGCTTTGAAGTGCAAATGCCTAAATACATACGAACCCTTAACCTACTGGGGTTGGATAAAGTATAAAAACTTAGGTTATTTCAGTTTCGCAGTGACCTCTCTCTCTCTCTCTCTCTCTCTCTCTCTCTCTCTCTCCGCTAGGCTGGCCAATAGGGATATTTTTCTAGCCATACCTCATCCCTATATGAGCATTACTCGGTTAGGGATGCAAGCTAAACGTTAAAGTCAAATATTGTGACTCAAATGTTTGCCTACTTTGTTTAAGTGCATACAACCACTTAAAATTTACCACCACCAACAATGCCATTAAACACAAGTAAACAAAACAAAAACAAAATGAGAAAGCATCCACATACATAAACAGATCGCTGTTGCTCGCGACAGAGGAGCTTGTATTTTGGTTGGAAGAAGAAATTACTGCCTGCATTTACAGTGTGCGAATTTTATGTACCTAATAGTTAATTGTGTAACTAGTGTATAATCTCGGCAATTGTGACATGTGTGAATGTTTAGCGCGCTCACTTCCGCTCACGTGCTAATTTTCACGAGTGTTCAGAATGAAAATTATACACGTGTTGCATACAACGTTTTATGCAGTTTTGCAAAATATATTATGACGTAGTAGTTTGACGTGTTATATGGTTGCTTAGTACTAGTTTTTATGACGATGTTATTTTGTTTCTGTTTCGAAGAATTCAAATGGAAATGGATGCTAATTGCGCAATGTTTGATATTAAAAACATGGATTTCATTCTAGAATAAATGATAAAGCAAGCTGAGGGTTTGATAATTATTTAAAAATCGAAACGTGTATACGAAAAGGAATACGACAAGTCCTGTACATGGAGAAAAGAGGAACTTGTTCAACTAATGAAATGATCTTTTTGGCATATTTTTCAGGGCTGGTAAATATAATATAACGTTTATTAACAGTAGCAAGGTGAAATGTTAATGCAGTAGATATCGATAGATATTCAGGAACAATACTTTATAATCTGATTGAACTTTTAATATATACATGCAAAGTAATTGTAAAATCAATCTAGTGAAGTTAAGAAAGTTTTCTATTAGTTGATTCAAGATTAACGTTTTGAAATGAAAAAAAAATTGTAATATGATTAATTGATAAAGTGCTTTTTCAATGTCTGCAAGTTTATTGAAGTTAATTTGTGATGATTAATAATTTATACTGCTGTTATAGTTTCAAAACATTTGTTAAATAAAATTATTATCGTATTTAAATGTTGGTATGCTTGTTAGGGCTAAAATTCTAGCATTTTCTTACAGGCATGTTGTTTGAAACTGTGTTGCGAAGGCGGTGATGACTTCATGCAATACTAGTTCTAGGTAACCAGTGCCAGAATTTGGCTAATTGTACACCATTTATAGCTCACAAGAAGCATGACTTAATATACTAGGATCGCATAAATATACTTTCTGTGTAAAAATTGCATTTCAAAATAGTATAAAAACATTCAAATTCTATAAAAAATATTTATCAGCGCATAAAAACAATTTTGAGTATATTAAACATTTAAGAGTCCATTAATTGATAGCGTGAATATAATGCAACTTTGTTATTTATATATTCTAACAAGTGATCTTGAATCTGGCGTGCATTAAGCTTCTCTGCCGACACAAGTACGAATAGTTTCCCCTTCATTTGTTAACAGAGTTTTAAAACATTCGGTGGAATTTCTAGGCCTGGTTACGCTGGCTGTGCTGTTTACGTGTGCAGCAATACGATATACGAGTGTCAATCTTAAATTGAATGACCGTTCACATACAGAAATTGATAAAAATGTGAATAAATATCTTGCAGTTTTAAGTTATACAGGCAAATGTAAATACAATTAGGTTGTTTGAGTTGCGGTTCGACAGAGAGTGGCTATGTACTGGGAGAAGCAAGTAGTCCAGGTTGTATAATACATGTTCAAGTAGTAACTTGTAGTTAGTTTGAGGGAGGCTTTCTCAGTGTGTGTCACTCACTGACCAATGAAGAGAAAACGAGGAGAAAATAATGTACAGGGAACTGCTGAGTATGTTCCTCCAAAATGTCCTAAACGTTTGACAGATATAAGCACTGGTAATGAAAGTTGCTTTTATTACTATAACACCCCAAATAAAGCTCAGAACTGCGTGAGGGTAAATGAGAATGACTCAAGACCGGTTGTTCTTCGACAAGATTTTCGTTCTCGGAAGTGAATGTTCACAGTTTTCTTCAACTATGAAGGAACATTAGTGGTTGACTGTATGTCGGAATTAAGAATATTATGGCACTTATATTTTGGATCCTTTATTTGAAAAGCTCAGGTGACGGCGTCCAAAGACCGGAATTTCAAGTCTGTTTATTTTGCACGACAATGCGTCTCCTCACAGAACAGCTGCAAATTTGAAGAAACTGGAAGTCGTCGAAGTCCAGTTGTTTGACCATCCATCCTAAAGTCCTCCTGACCTTGCACCGTGCGACTTCTGGTTGTTTACTCGGATGAAATCTTGTATTGCTGGAAAACCTTTAAATGAGTGCAAGACCTTACTCAAACTATACATTCAGCTCTGTTGACAATGTCTCAGTCAAGTACCGTAGTGCTTTTGACAAGTGGTTGCACCGCCTGTGTGTGTGGAGAGAGGTGGAAAGTATTTTGAAGAATTGCCAGGTTAAGTTTTCGAATTCAGTCCTAGCTTGGACTTTAATGTGACAATTGTAAAACTTTTTGAATATCCCCGGTATATTTTATCGCAATTGCTTGTCTAAAACCCCTCACAATTACTAAAATTGTTGCGTTGCTGTGCATTAACACCCGGTGTTTAGTTTTTAACTGTACACGTAAGATTGTTACAGTAAAAAGTATTCAATTTCTTACTTAATAACTTTATTTATTTTTAATTGGTTTTAATTGGTTCTTAATTTACTTTATTTTATTGTCAATAAAAAATTAATAAATCCATTTTCTTTCTTACATGAAAAACTGTTTCGTTTACAAAATTCTCTGCTCAAATGTTATTTTAGTCACTGCAGCTACGCTCATAGGTCCCACGCAGTCAGTTGTCTAACTTGTTTTACTGCAAAGTAGCAGCATAGCAAAAGTTTTGATGAAAGCAATTAATAACTAGCGTAATAACATTTAAATGTTTAAAATACACACATTATGAACTGCTGACATAAATACTAAATTTTAGGGTATTTGATGCTGTTAAAATGTTTATGAAAGCAAATGAAAAGCTTAAACACTGAACGCCTCTTAGACAGTTTTGATAATAATCAATTGCTACAGTAACATCTACATGAATTTTACGATTTCAACTGTTGTCCTTTGATGTCTTTTGCTCGTGAAATTCAGGAGAGCTTACTTTGGTATGGCTTTTATTTAGATTTTGTGTCTGCCTTGATGCCGGCTGTGAAAGTTTTGACTGTCAACTCCCAAATAACTCTAAAATTCGATTGTAATGCATTGAGGGGACAGAGGAGGATTTCAGGTATGGAAGCGCACCGGGAGGAAGGGGTGATGCTAGGGATACGAAAGGCGGTTAAGACGAAAGCGGCGGGTATTTACTACTGGGAGCTGGAGCGATGGCTAACGACGTATGCGGGAAGAGGAATTTACCTGACAAGTAAAACATTATGTGCATCACCATCTATTCAGATACTTAACAGTTGGTCCATCTCCTTGCGTTAACAAAAGCAGAATATTAATAGTGAACAGTTGAACGTTATCACAGGTCGGCTGAGGTTATTTCCTCAAGAAGCTTCAGTCCTTTGGAAGAGCCGCTTCCACATCAGATGCCATGGCATAAACCTTACCTGAGCTATCACTAAGCCTATTCCACCGCCGCACACCACACAACACCAACCTGCACCGCCTAGCACTTGTTGATCTAGATCTAGAGCTACAGAATGTTATGAGATGAAAGGGAAGAGCAGAAAATTTGTGGAACGTAAATATCTCAGATGACCAGAGGAAGGCATGGGAAAATGGCCAAACTCGTGGGATTTAAACGCCAGTCCTAAGCGTTAACACTTAAGTCACTGTGCTCCCTAAGGTGTATTTAGAACTAAAACTAAAATAACTGTGGATAGCATACTTCACACTAAGCCAATTCCATCGCTGCACGCCGCACTGCACCAACCTGCACTGCCTAGTGCTTGCTAATCTTGTTCCAGAACTACCGAGTGAAAGGAGAAGAAAGCGTTGAGCAGAAGACAGGGGGAAAGTACGGAAAACCCCAAGGTGAAAATAGTCGGACCTAAGGGATTTAAACGCCAGTTCCAAGTGTTAACACCTGAGTCACTGCGCTTCTTAAGATGTATTTAGAACTAAAGCTAAAGTAACTGTAGATAGCAAATTTACACGTTGAGTGTATTAATTTGTCACCGAACTATAAACGTTGGAGAAAATGAAGGTATAATACAGTTCCACTAAGTACTAAAATTAATTTAACACCAGAACCCAGGAGAATTCACTTAAAATCGCTAAAACGTTTCTTACCTTGATAAAATCGAACTGGTGCTGAAGCACAGTGAACTCGTATCCCTTACTGCTGCTGGAAAAGCAATCCATTAAGGCTGCCTGACTGCTAGCGGTTATGACGCCAGTGAAATAGATGCAGAGGGGGTAAAAACTTCCCAAGTGCTGCCATTATGCACGTCGAAACTACATGAAGCGTGTAATATTCAGATTTTAGTGGTTAAGTGCTGCTAAAGTTTGGGTGCAAGGCTGGTAGTACGTCTTCATGAGAAGTTTGGCATTGGAGCGGTTGCTAAGAGACTGGAGTGTGTACCACAAAACAAACGGTAAAGTGATTGTGTCAGACAAGTGAAACCAATTCTCAGATACAAGTGCCCCAAAGCGAGTCTAGGATAATACGAACTGCGGGCACATATTCCACTCTAATTGGCTGTAGTCCGTGTCCATAAACTGATCAATTAAAGTACGAACGATACCATATGAAATGGAATGTAAAATTACAACATTTATTGATCTCTCGAATGCTTTTTTTTTTTTTTTTTTTTTTTTTTTTTTTTGAAAAATGACATTCCTAGGTCTAACAATTACATGTAAAATTAGCCGTTGTTGTAGTAATTAGTTACAATTATTTTTTCATAAAGACAGTTCTCGAAACTCTTAAAACAAAAATCTGAACAAAAGCGCATTTTAAAGCTTACATTTTGCGGAATACAATGATTTGTAAAGTCATCGGACTGCCACCGGTGGCCGAGGTCGTTAAAGCGCGGGATATCTGGGGTTTGAAACTCGCCAGGACTGTCTCCCCTGACTGAGGTTTTCTCCAGGTTTACCTCAGTCTTCATAAATGCCAAATGTCGGGGAGGTACCCTAAACTTAGGCCTAGAACATTTCCTTCCTTAAAAAAATTCCCAATGTATCATTTCATCTCATGTATCATTAGTGTCCACCGCCTGTGGCGCCTCTGTAGTAAAAACGAGCGATAAATACTATTAAAAAAAGGCCATCGGGATTCTTAAGCAATTAACTTAACATTATCAAACTACTAGATCAATATAAAAAAGCAAAAACACAAGTTTTGAGCCACGGACCGACAAGTAGACATGAATGATTGGATTAATGAATTTATTAATGAGTGTATTTTATGGGTCTACAGGACCGTATATGCTTTTCATAATACACAAAAGTACATTACTTAAATAAATAATTAAAAAAGTCACCTCCATTGCTTAAAGTAGTTAAAATAATAATAATAATAATAATAATAATAATAATAATAACAATAATAATAATCATCATCATCATCATTTGAATATTAGCTGCATATACATATACAGAATATGGAACCACCTCCCTCCCATTTTAATAGTATTTTAACGTCCGTTTTTACTACTGAGACACCATAAGAGGTGGACAATGATACTGAGATGAAATGATAAATTGGGAAATAATTTATTTTTAAGTAAGGAAACGTTTCAGGCCTAAAGTTTAGCGTACCTTCACGGCATTTGCCATTTATGAGCACTGAGTAAAGCCTGAAAAAACCTCAGGCAGAGAAAACGATCCTGGTGGGAATCAAACCCCATACCTTCCGCTCACGAGTCCGCGCCTTAATGACCTCGGCCCTCATGTCGGTCCCCTGCCTCCTCCTGAGTGCAATAAGTAAACTCGATATAAATACTTTTGTTTTAATTCAGTTTAGTTCCCCTCGCCCCACCCCCGGGTTTTCAAACCTGAGCTGTCTCACCTTATGAATTGCCTACCTGAGACAAGTAAACATGAACTGATGAGTGACAGGTGTTAGGGGAGAGGGTGGAGCCCTCCCATCTGTTAACTAGAGTATGAAGGTTTTGGTGAGGATTAAAAGATACGAGGGGAGCTCGTTATACACACCCGTAAGAGGCGCTTTAAACCGACCCCACATTTTCTCACGAGTATGACAAGTCAGAAATAAGACAGCAGCGCCCTATTCCACAAAAGTATGGTCTAATACATACAAATGTATTAGTGCAGGTCCTTGTAAAGTGTGGTCATGTAACTTTCTGTTCCACGAAAGTAATGCAACTGTTGTAAAGTATTAGTAAAAAGTTACAAGTGACGCTATATAAGAACAAGATGGAGAAACAGCTGTTTGTCATACGTCGCCATACCTTGAATTAGGTTATGTCCACTCCTTAGGAGTTTTATGTGCAGAGCTGATTATGTCATCTCTGCTAAATGGTTCTTGTTTTTTTCTAAGACATAATGATAATTTAAAGTTTTTATTATGAATTTATCGATATTCAAGCTTAATAATCCACTCTGAGACGACGGTCCCATAAGGCAACATTTAGGAACATCAATTTCTTCTGTCGAGAGATGACAGTAAAATGGAATTTCTCGATTGCTCTCGGTCATTTATTTTATTAGTCCATTTGATCATTTATATTTGTTTATATTGCTTGACATTCTCGTTATAAGCAAAAAAAAATTAGGAAAATTGTGTCAAACGAGATTATCTAAAAAGAGAATGAAAAATGAAAAATAATATTTTCGTGACATATAGCAAGGACTTAAAAATGCATTTACTAGCTGCTTCTGAAATATGCATTTGAAACAGGAAACACCAATACAGTCATAAGCCATACTTTATTTGCACTTAACCTAACTCTATCATTATATACAAATATTTATTCTCTCTTTATACATAATCCTACTCATCATTATCACCCCTTTCATTAATACTTAGCACATTTAGGTCAACTGACCCCCAAAATCATTAAAAAGATAAAATATTTTGTGTTAGTATTTTAAGTTACCAATATTTCTATACTTGTAGAAAAAAATTATACAAGTTATAATTGCCCGACTAATACTTCTGTAAAACAGAACAATGAAAAATTACATATACAGTTGTAAGTATGGAGTTGTAAAGTACAAGCGTAATAGAAACATTTGTGGAACAGAATTTTACTAAAAACTGCAAGTTGCAAGTCTATACACTTGTGAATGCATTAGATCATACTTTGTGGAACAAGGTTCAGGAATTTGAACAGGGAAGAGTGTGGAATGCCAATCCCCCCCAAAAAACTGGCCCTTGTTTTGGATTAAATATGTTCACAGCGAAGCGAATATGAGATCAGTGGATCCAGGTAGGACGAACACACAGACGTGAATGATCCCAACGACCCGTCAAACAATCAAACAAGAATACAGGCATCATTTCTCCATGGTTATTGTAAAACGCTCAATGTGTTGCAGTTGTAATAACCAGCTGTGTATTTTTAAGCATATTCCATCACAGTTTGTAATCAAAGAAGTAAAAACGTTGTATGCGTCCTGAGAAAGTTTAATACACGCTTTTGAAATGTGTTGAAAAAGCGTTTAAAACAGTACACGAGCATTAAGCAAAAAGGTGGCATATATTGATGGCTATCACGTTTGATAAGCCCACATTATAAATTGCAAGCAAACCTGAGGAACTTATCCAAAGTTTGTAGCAATGAAAAAATATAATGCCTATGAACACAGGTGGCCGAGGTCGTTGAAAGTGATAGAGCTATGCATGTTTAATTATTTTTGGATTTCTCTGCAAGGAAGAGGGCAACAGCAACATCTCTACATATGCTCATATAGTTTTGTTTGTTTTAATTTTTTACTATTGTCCGTTTTTACTACTGAGGCACCACAGGCAATGAACACTGATGATACATGAGATGAAATATTGGGAAAGGGGTTTTTTTTAAGGAAGGAAGCGTTCCAGGCCTAAGTTTAGAGTACTTCCCCGGCATTTGCCATTATGAGGACCGAGGAAAACCTGGAAAAAATCCTCAGTCAGGGAGGACAGTCCTGGTGGGAATCGAACCCCAGACTTTCCGCTCACGAGTGCGCGTCTTAACGACCTCGACCACCCGTGGCCGTTTTCTAATATATACTCTATGATCAAGCAATTTTGTTGTTAGTTCATTGTTTAGCAGTTGTTTAAATACAAGCTTTTCAGAGAGTGAAAAATGGATAAGATTGGAATTTATTATTTGGTTCAATTTCTTTTTTCTGGAAGAGAAAGCAGCAAAGAAAATTCACGAGAGATTTTTACCTACATTGGGTGACGCAAGCGGTCGACACATTCAAAAGTTAAGAATTTGTAATGATAAAACTGTGAGAATATGAACTATTTAACTTCCGTTGAACAGAAAGTTTCCGCATATATTCCTACTCCTTGAACATATACTTGACTGAAAACGTGTATAATTTACTTATTTTTTCTTTGTGATTTTTAAAGGTAATATCTTTTTTAAATCAAAATGTAAAGAAGAAATGTTTTTTGGTTCTGAACAGCTTTCAGAAAAGTTACCCACTTATGCCACTAAGACCGCCACGGGTAGCCGAGATCTTTAAGGTGCGGACTCGTGAGCGGGAGGTCTACGGTTCGATTCCCGCCAGGTTTTCCTCAGTCCTCATAAATGACAAATGCCGGGGAGGTGCCATAAAATTATGACTGGAACGTTTCCTCCCTTTTAAAAAATCCTTTCCGAATTTATTATTTCATATATCATCAGTGTCTACGCCTGTGGTGCCTCTGTAGTAAAAAGGGCGTTAAACACAATTAAAAAAAAAAAATAATAATAATAATAATAATAATGCCACTAAAGTCGTTGCTTTTGATTCCCTACTCTATTTTTAACATATTTTTTGTACTTTAATGCTGCCTGGGTTAGTAATGAAGGGCTCACAATTAAAAAATATTTCAAAATGAAAGACAAGTAAAAATTATTTATACAGATTTTCGATTAGAGTCAATATGTTTACGAACCTATCATGATAAATGCAAGTACGTCACATTTGCAAAGTTATTTTTTCCTCTCTAAAATACTGGCACAATTTTGCTTCTTATTGCTTCTCCTGGAAATAAATTATTAAAAAGGAAAGGAAGAGGAAAATAACAAGGAATAGAACAAGAAGTCTGCTTTTTTCTCGTTCAGTAGTTTTTTTCATATCTTTTTTATAAAGGTCAGAGTAAGATTTTTTATTTCGATATTATTTGTTTCTTTTGCCTTACGCCATACGCGACAATAATCTGAGGCAGGTTCGTCTATTTGATGTCGAGGTGGCAGAGAAGCCAATGGCAGCTCAGTTTCTGGCCACTCAGTAATTGAGGTGGCATCGTGCCCCGTATTGACAACACCAACCCTTCCTGGAAGCTTTCCAGCTGATGGTGTTCATTTCTTGCGGGCTATCAACCCATATCCACACCCGATGTGCGGTCTTTTGGCTTCATAAATACACAACCAAGCAAATTGTATTCATAAGCTATCTGCCATCCACTGCTGCAGGCTGGAGATTAACCAAACATACATTGAGTGCTGGGGAAAAGAGAAAAGAGGGTGAAACCAAACATTTTGCTACCATTTTATATATTCGGATATCATTTTGAGTCTATAATTTCCTTTATGTATGAGCATGGAAATGAATGCACGTTAATCACATTTTTACGCCTGGGTCAACTGACATATATAGTAGCAATGCTATACTTTATTGTTGTTACATCAGTTTCATTCCATTGTTGAGGTATTTCAATCAGTTTAATACATAATTTTGATGGGGTAAAGATGTCATTAAGTCGAGGGGAGGTTGCTAAAGCAGTTGCCCTGTTGGAAGATGGACGGAGCACGCGTTATGTTGCTCAAGTGCTATTAGTCAATGTCTCTCCTATACAAAGGAGGTACCGAAGCTTCAGGGAACTTGATCTACCGCAGAAGACCAGGATCAGGTCACAGAAGAGAGGCATCTGCCAGAGATGATCAATTTCTGCGGGTGAAGCTTTGCATGATTGTCTCACAACAGCCGTAGAAGCTCAAAATTGCTTGCAAAGGGCCTACAGGAGTCAATGTCAGCGTGAGAACAGTGAGAAATAGATTTGAAGAAGAAGCGCAGCTCACCTTCAGAAGACCAGTCGAGTTCCCTTACTTAACCAGCAACATTGGCAAGTTCGCCTTGCCTTTGCTCGTCAACATCTGCAGTCGACTGAGGCGCAATGGAAAGTCATTTACGTATGAATCAAGGTTCAAGAGAACTAGAGAAAGATATGCTCCTTGCACCGTCTCATCGACGATGGCTTTCAGGGAAGGTTCCGTCATGGTATGTGCTGGTATCAGTGTGGAAGCCGAGACACAGTTGTTTTTGTGAAGAACGGGGCCCTGAATGCGAAACGGTATATTGAGGACTTTCTTTAGGAGCATGTTATCCCCTGCTCCATGTGTTGGCAATGATTTCTGCACGCATTGTGACACAGTATTGCATGAGTTGGGGATTCCGGCGCTAGTTTGGTCAGCACGAACAACAACATTGAGCATGTTTGGGACATGATAAAGAAGTTGTTTCAACATGAAAATGAGTCGGTGCTTTCAAGCCGCGCTGTTCAGGACAAATTGACCGAACTATGATTTGAAATGCTTCCGCATCCACCCTCTTCACCTGATATCACTCCATCGGGTCACTATCTCTTCCCATAACTCAAAACTTTCCTGACTGACACAAATTTAAATCAAATGAAGAGATTATGCGAGAGGTATTTTGAGGTCCAGAACGAAACCCACTTCAACGAGGAAATCATGAACGTAGAGAAGCATTGTAAAATGCGTTGAACCTCGAGCATGTCGACAAATACAGTACGTTGCAACAATGAACTTCATCTCTTTATATGAAACCAAGTTACTTATCTCACAAGAACCACAACTTCTGCCGGTCAAGACAGGAACCCGTTGTGCTCAAGAGTTACTTCTTGCATGTTAGGCTAAGAACTAGTCAATGACAACTCGTTTATTTTTCATCTGCAATTCTATTCTTGACTTTACTCCCTGTATAAGTCAACCTGTAACGGAAAGGTTTCGTTCTAAATGGACAAGGATGGTAAATTTGTAGGTATGTGCTTGGCTTCAGCGCGGAGGCCACAAGAAGGGAATTCCTGTTCTGACCCTCTCTTTAATTAGACCTGGTGATCCCTATTCCTGTCCTACTAGAAGGAAGTGGAGATAAATTGCAGAAGAAATAGTTCCCGCTTCCTTCTCTCGTCCTGTCCCTAAGGACACGTTCTCGGCCCATATAGGGTAGCAATTAAGTGGAAAGCCCCAAATCGCCTTCTGCAAGCAGGTTCTAATTTGGATGCTACATCTGGGGTCCGTTATTGCAAACATCGATCTCTGATACTTTTTCCTCATCAACGAGCCAGTCTGAAGTGATTTCACGTAAACAGGACTTCCCCTATGGATACACGGTCTTGACCTTTCATTTCCTGCCCTTCTTTGTACTTTTCTTCATTCTTATGCTTTTCTTTCACTTCTTTTGATTTAGTTTTTTCCCTTTCTTTCTTTCTTTCTTTCTTTCTTTCTTTCTTTCTTTCTTTCTTTGTTTTTTCCTATTTTTTCTTTTCTTTATTTCACTTTGATACTTTCTGATTTCCTCTATTACCTTTAACTTCTGTTTTCATGCTTTATTTCTTTCCTTCACTTTCTAATCTCTTTTGTCTACTTTATTTTCTTTTTCTTATCCCTTCTCTCTTCATGTTTCCTTTCCTTTTTTATTTTGTAATTTTTCTTTTCTACTCTTTCGCTTTTTATTTTCTTGGATTATTCCCTTTTTCTTCTCCTTTTTTCGTTTCCTGTATACCCCATTTCTTAGTTTTTATTCGCCTTATTTTCTACTCTTTCTCGTTTTCATTATTCATTTCTGTCTCGTTGTTTATTCAATTTTGCTTTTAGCTTTTACTTCTTTTCACGCTTCCTGCCTCACTTTTTTCCTTCTTTATCTATTTTTATTATTTTTATGTTCTTTTCATTCTCCCTATTTCCTTTTTTTTTTTTTTTTTTTTTTTTTTTTGCCTGCTACACGTTCTTTCTGTCTTCCATTTCCTTTCCTTTTGTCTCTCGCTATTTTTCTCTGTTCCCTTTAGCTTTTACATTTCTTTTTTCTTATTTATTTTACTCCTTCTTTACTACTGTGCTTTTCTTGTTTCTCTTCTCACTTCGGCAATTTTTGTCTATTTCTCTTTTTCATTTTTTCTTTCTGCTTTCTCTTCTCTCCTTTTCTCTTTTCAGAGCCTATTCTTTAATATTTTCTCCAAACTGCGTAGTTTTCCTTTTCTTTCTGCCATCTTTTTTCTCTCTGTTCCTCTTTTTTCAGATCCCCGAGTTTTCTCATCTTTTCTAAAGAAAAACTGGGGGAGGGGAGGTATCTCATTATGATGCTTCCTACCTTTCTAAAAATCCTTATTTATGCAAAGTATGCATAATTTTTAATATGCCTTCGGTTTTCTCCTTGTTTAGTTACTGTAATAATTATAATTCGCTTAACCACATCGAGAAAGCCTTAACCTCGGATTTCCAGACCGGACTCGCTGCCTGGAATATTCGGGTAGATATGCTGACTATCTATCTATGAATACTGTGCTATAACAACAGAATCACTCGATAATCGATCGGGGAATCTGGAAGAAACATTTCAATATTTGTACCAAATATTTATACCAAAGAGACACGAAAACAAACGAAGAACTAGTGCAGGTGTTTCTCGCAATTTCTGTTTTAAAACTTAGTAAAGTTTTAGACCTGGGTCTTGTTGCCAGTTGCATTATAACACATTGATGCTGTTTTCAGTTTCAACAACAAATTCTTTCGAGAAACCTCTTTAAATCAAACAAGTCTTTTTCTTTAAAACTGTGTATGCTGCAGATGAGAAGAATTTAGGTCTTATTTTAATTACTTTTCTTTGTTCATAGCCTGTAATTTAATCTTTCTGACAATTTAAGGATGGTCTCAGCTGAGCAAATATTTGCAAACGAATGAAGAGTACTGTGGGGAAAGAAATTGCATACGGTAACTGCAGAGTGAGCATTTTGTTCAACAAGAATGAGCTGGAAGACGCCAAGTACACACAAATGTCAATTACTTCAAATAAAGACATTTGCAAACTTATGTAGAACAATGCAGTGTAAATTTTCTACATTTTTAATTCTTTTATTATGCCCTTTATCTTCCACCACCCACATCAACATTGTCTCTTCTCTGCTTATTCCGTTTTTCTCTTCAAATCCTTCTTACATTTTTGTATAAATTGTTTATCACGACTCAATATTATTTTCTTATTCCTTTATGTACATTATATTTTTACGTTTTTCTCTTCTTTCTAATGCCATTTTCTCCTATCTTCATATCCATGTTTTGCCCGTTTTCAGCATTACCAGTGTAAAGGATTCCTCTGTCTTTTCTTAAAAGCTATCAGTAAATTAATGTTTTTGTCTACATATATTTTAAATTAAAAATACATAAAGAGTATCCACTTTATATAGTGTTTATACCTGTTTTATGTATTAACACTAGTCCAACAAATATTTTCATTTATATAATTTGTATACCTTTCAAAATTATGAAACAAACCTGCGTCCCAGTCACACAACTGCCGATCACGCTCGCGACTGATCTATAACCTGTCCCTATGCCCGTACAAGCTTGATTAATAAAAGAATGCACATAATCCATTGGCGTAACTTTTTGTATAAAATAAGGGATGTCCAAATCAATGGAAAATGTACATTGTGACAATTAAATAAAAGTATATTAATATTAAATAAAAGTTAATGTTCCATGACCTAACTTTAAATGTGTTTGTAAATAAGATCAACCCTCAGTATTTTTCCTGTGCATGTCTACATAAACCGTTCTTGCAATGAATTCATGATGTTTCACTGAACTTGTGATTGTAAAATATATAATGATAATCACATAATGATTGTAAAATATGAAGGGTTAGCAACTTATACGGTCCACGATCCCGGGTAGACTAAAATACGATTATACGAGTTTGAGAACGAGTTTTATAAAAAAAATCATAGGAAATTTATATTTACCAATAAGTTAAAGTAATCACATTATTCCATATTACCAAATACAACTAAAATAGCGAAATATTACATACGAAATTGATAACGTCTGTATTCCGATCTGCAAAATTTGAGAAGAGAGTAGATATAAACACAAGAGCTGCGACCAAGACTAGCTTACACAGGAATGAAAACTTCATGAAAGACCTTCGCCTCTTCCTTACAATGATTTGGAAAATCACTACTGCCCTTGCGCAAGACTGGATTATTGCTGATGGACTATCTAGTCACAGACAGCACACTAGTCCACAAATGAGCCATTTCATTTCGTCCATAAAAATGAACACTATCAGAACACACAAATGCAGATTTAATGAGCTTTCGCCCTGCAATTGACTGACCGGGATGAAGGATCTTTGTCAATTCAGACTTGCTCACTAATGGCAGTTTGTTTCTACGCACCCAATGAGGGCATTTCCGGGAGAAAGGAATGACGTGAAGAATACACCAGACAACTAGGACGTAAATGGGGTCCCTAACATGATTTTAGATAAGACTTGCCGATACTAGTGGAGCCCCCCCCCCCCCCGGCCTAGGTGTTCAAGTTCATCAGGAGGGCTGCTGCTTCCATTCCAAATGCTGAGACAGAAACATTTTCAAAGCTCAAGCCATCTCAAACCACGCCAGTCCTTCTCGCCTGACACTTTCGACCCAGCATTCACCTAAGTGACCAGGGGAAACACGGGGAGGGGGGGGGTCCACATCAGGATGACCGGCGCCAAGAGATTTGAAGCAAGTACCTCGGAAATGCGACTTCCAAGTGTTACCGTCTGTTACATAAGTATCTGTTTAGGTCATAATAAGTATTAATATGTGCATAGCATTCTGGCATGTATAACATTTGATAAAATAAAGTTATGGTCCGAAATTTGATTTCTTCCAGTTCATGAAATGTGGAGGGCAATTTCTAGACTATTTTTAGGGTTCCCTACAGATAATATTCGCACTCGGTAAGATTTGAGAAACACGAGATTACAACACTGTAGAAATGAGTCTGTTATCTAAAATCTCCCATACAGCCTGTTTGCACTCGGACACACTTGCATAATTAGGGGGTGCGCGGGTGCCAGGTTACGATTCCACTATTTCGACACTACCGCTAATGATACTAAACAAATAATAATAATAATAATAATAATAATAATAATAATAAATCTAGAATTAAAAAAGGAAGTAAATTATATTTCTCACTGAAAAAAATCTCGTTCTACATTACTTCTTTTTGGAACAGAGACATTACACGATAAACACATGTGTGTTTCTTCTTTTCCAATAAAACAAAACATTCACTGTTAAAGCTATAATTTCTTTGCCATTTTAAGAAGAGTTATGCTTAAAACATAACCGATTAATAACTGAATAATTTAAAGTTTGAATAATAATGAAAAATCTACTTAAAACATGTTTAATGTACAATTTATCACAACACAAGGCACTCAAAATGTTTTTTACAAATTCACAAGTTATACCGAATGTTCGCCTGAAAGCAAAGAACTTGGAACATTCCTATTGTAAGACTGTTGTAAATTGCGGCACAACATTTATGGGGTTAAAGTTAATATGAGAGCAATTGGGTGTCCCAATGTCGTCTTGGTGAAACTCTGTCATGGAATGACACTAATAAAGTGAATAACAAGGAAACGGCCTGTTTTACAGAATAAAAATGCGGATATAAAACATTTCCTGAGCTTCAGGATGGAACTTTTAAAACGAAAAGTAAATCATCTATAAAAATATCTTCAAATATTAATTAATTTTAATTTGGAAATTAGTTGCGAAGGGCGCCATAAAAGAGCATCGCGGACGGCGCATGGACAGAGCTGCTGTGAAAAACCACGAGCATTGTGAACTCTAGTAGAATTTTGTTGCACGATCTTTGTTTTTTTCTCATTAATGGGCAATTGTTTTAAAACAGAAAATTTGCATACGATGCCTCTCCAAATTTTCAGTAAGTTGGATAAATATGGCCCCTATTATTGGCCTTCCATTTACAGCATACCACAAAGCAATTTTTTCCTCATGCAAGGGATTTTTAGAGAATTAATTGGATTTTTGTGCTTACAGTCTGCGGAACTAATATTCAACGTAAATGAAACCAAATTTTATCAGAGAAAAATATCCACTGCGGATCAACAATACTTTCACAGCGGTTGTAATTCTTGGACTAAAACCACTCTTCTTGATGACAGATCATTTAAATAATATTGACATTTATTTGTCATGTACTTAAACTGAGGGTGCCAAAATGTATACACACTTTCACAGTAGATCTTTATTTATACTTCAAAGTTGAACCGAAAAACAACAGTAATGTGTAGTATGATGTTCTGTAAACAGATGTGACTCACATAAATTATGATAAGTTGCTACGTGAAAGGTAAATTAACAATGAACAAATGAAGCCAAGATTATCGTATGATGTTCTGTAAATAGATGTGATTCGCACAAAGTAATGCTAGCGTTGCTACAACAATGTGGAGCCAAGATTATCATTTAAATAGCGGAAAGCATTCTTGAAGTGGTATTGGAAAACCGAGAATGTTGTTGAAGTTCAAAGGCAATTGAGACATGTGTACAGAACAGAACCGCCAACGCGAGTAACAATTGCATGCATTGGAGACAAATTTGAGATTCGTGGTACCATATACCGTAGAAAAACCAGCTACACTGGCAGCACTTGGGGGAAGAAATTGAAACGGCATGTGCTGCAATCGACGAGGACACTTTCGCAAACGTTGCTCAATCAGCAGTTCAATGTACTCAGAAATGTATCGACGCTGATGGTAGGCATTTTGAGTAATTGTTGTAACTGTAAAAGTCTAAGATGATCAGTGCTCATCTTTTTCTGTTTGTGTAAATTCAGTTTTGTTATGTTAACACAGTTTTTTCTTTGCTTCAAGTGTGTATATATTTTTTGCACTGTCTGAATATGAAATAATTAGGCTATTATACTTTAATTTGATTTATTAATGTATTTAGTTCCTGCTGAAACTTTGTATTAAATATTTACATTTATAGAATGTGTATTAACAGTTATAAAATGTTTAGCATGCACCATCTCCCAGTCGGTTACCTGTCTTCTTTAGTTACTACCCCATTAGACTGGGTAGCTTATAGCAGTGACAATCACTGCACTTGGAGGTGTCCCAAAACTGTACAGATATTGCTTAATACATATTAAGGAATGAAAAGGTTCATTTAAGAAATTACACCAAAATATAACGTCATGTAATAAGATTTATTAACATTCCAGAAATCACTGCCATGTAGAGTTTTGGGATAGCTTCAAATGGAGTCGTTGGTGCTGTTATAGGCTACCCATTCCAATGGCTCAGTAAACAACAACACCAGGATGCGATGTATGCTAAAAAAATTGAAATGTTGATTTTAGGGATGTTGAAGGAAATTGAGGGTAACTTCAATACCAAAAGGAAAATCAGCATTTTATATGTCAAAACGGTTACCTCACACTCAATAAACCAGAGGGAAGGTTTAGGTGAGTACGGAGGCAGGAACCGCTCTTTCTAAGTCAGTAGGATGAGCCTAGAAGCAGGGGAGGGCTGTACAAGAAATCCCTTCTAGGCGGTGACAGTAGCGCATACACCGGGCATTTAACATTAAATAAATGCCACCATTACAAATATTTAGTCTTTCCGGTTTATGTCTTACAAAATTTATGATATTAATAAGTATACGGTAAAATGATGGTATTTAAACAAGAAAATCGACTTAAAGGAAAGCGGCCTTCACTTAAGAGTTTATATATAACAGTAAAACATGGACGGTGAAATACTGACTTAGACTAATGCAGGGAGACCAGTCCACACTTAGCGCTAAATGTTATAGACATAAAATACAAAATATAACACCAACGTTTTGAGCTGTAGAGGGGGAAAGAGGACTCAAGAGAAATTGGCCTGGGTTCAATATGGCAATGAGATAATGAAAATAATAAAAACATATTGAAGAAGGTTAGAACAAGGCCAGAGGTTATCACCAGGCAGGAAATCGAGGCAGAATGTAACACGAAAGTCTCCTTGAGCCTATCAAATTAATTTAAATAAACCTGGGGAAAATAGGTATATATATATATTTGTTTTAAAGAGAAAGGCGAGGTCAGGAACCGCCTGTTTTAAACTGGAGGGTTGGAAGACTCAAAAAATAACGAATAGGCCTAGTAGGAGAATCTGTTCATTTTGTGTAAGGGATGAAGATTTTCTGGTTAGAACGCATAAAGTAGTGTAATTAAAATTATGTAACATGTTTCCATTCATATATCTATAAATATCGTTTTTATTATTTTAACGTTTATGTATTTATTAAAAATATTGTTATTTTAATAGTATTGTTTGTTCCTCTTTCAAATTGTGTATCATACTTAAATATGTACGGTCTACAACCCATGCATAAATTATATTTGTAATATGTATATAGAATTTTATAACTGGTTACATTTTCAACGCATTGCTAATTTGTAAGGTTCTTTGTGTACGATTCTTATGGATTGGGGAATTTTTTTAAAATCACTTCATAAATATCTTTTGACATACCAAAGGCTTTCTTTTTATGTCTAGTATAATTATTAGAGGTTCTTTTGATATATTATTTTTTGTGAGATATAATAATCCTGTGAAACGCAAGATAACCCATAGTACAGGAATAAAAAGTAATTTATAAAATCCAGAGAAAACATTACATAAGATGGAGTGTTCTACTTGAAGAAGAACGAAGTATTTTCTTTTTTAACAACAGCCATTTATTTAAGATTATAAACTGATTCCATCAACGAAAATTAAACTAACTCTCTCATTCCCTTCTTAACGATTTAGGGGAAAATGGTACAACGTTGAAAGAGGAACATAGTTTGTGAAATAGATTTTACGAATTCTTAAATATACCGTGACAGCGATGTTAGGCATTAAATTGCCTTTCCTTTGGGATCTGTTCATTAATTCAACTTCAAATCTGACTTTTATAGTTCGCGTGACTGTTAAGGGAATATTAAAGTAGGTCATGTCTTTTACGTCCCAACATGCGAATTCACCTAAAAATATATGTTAAGGGGCAAAGTTTATACAATCGACTTGGTGAAGCGTAGCCAAATGGCGTCTTTTGCGTTAATGGATAAGAAGGAATTGAATAAGAGAATTGAGTCTTTGTTTTCAGTCTTCTTTGTCTGACTTAAATCTTTACTTTTTAAAAGTAAAAAGAAACTAAATGAAAATGTCGTTTCTGTGAGTTTGACCTAGTTATGCTAACTTTGCAGATAGCACTTTCAGCAGCTATTTTAACTGTTCCTTTTGTTTTAAGTTCTTTTATCTTTCAACCGGTAATGGCATAATATTTTTGTTGTTCCCAAAATACCTAGAAATATTTTAACATAGACTCATTTTTAAATGAACAGCTTCGGCAAAACCGTTTTTTAAAGTTAAATTACCAGAATAATTATACAAGTACGTTGTAAGAGTCAGTAGATACTTTTTGATATACTCGTTAATTAGCAGTTATAGAGGATTTTTTCAGGCTCACTACTGTTCATCAACGGCAATGTACTGTTGTCATCTTTCATTGTTTAGGAGTACTACACCACCACTTGTGTACAGCTGCCTGAATTTCGTCTTTGGAGAATTATTTTACCTCGCTGCTAATTCTTCATGTTGTCGAATAAATGAGCGAGATCCGGTGAATATGGTGGATGCTGCACATCAATGTCAACTTTGTTACTCGTGGTGTTGTTGGTGCATTGTCATGTTGAAGGAACACTCCTCTCAAGTACTTCCCCTTTTGCCATTGCTGAATCCTGCGTCCATATAAGGATCTCGCAGTAAAACCTCGTTGACAGTTGTTTCTCGAGGAAGCCAGGCTATTGGCGGTATGCCTGAAGTGTCGCAAAAGGCGGTGATCATCTGCTTGCCTGCAGATGGAGCAGAACGAAATTTCTTGGATCAGGGAATCCCTGGAAGTTTCCATTGTATGGAATGAACTTTTTTCTCTGGTGTGTGGTAGTGACAACCTGACGAGTGAATATGTCAAGACCCATGGAACCCAATGTGCGCACACCTTTTTAATATTCAAATCTTCGTGTAGGGTGCGCGGCCTAGGCCTGCCTAATATTCCACTTCATCAAATATTATCCGGCTTTCAGCCATAATCAACTCAGAGACAACTTCATGTTCCTGGGAGATCGCGATATTGACAGACGACCAGTACTCACATTGTAGTATGCAGATGCCCTGCCGCTGGCAAACTTATTGACACAGTTGTAAACGCTCTTCTATGCAGGAACTTGCCCCACATAATTCTCTTTTATTTCAATGAAAAAACACATAACTTTCTCCATTGTCTACTTAGTGTGATGTTTTTCACTTAACAATTGCTCGTATTTGCCAACTTTGTCAACTTCCACAATCACGATTTTCAACTATGTGATATTTGTGTTTCCATTGCTGTTAAAAAGCTCTTATTTATCAATACGTGATTTTCCAAATTATAAAATACATAAATATATTACATAAGCATATCATATTGTTCAAACAATTGGGTTAGGGTGAGTTATGGCACACACTATATATTAAAGCTTCGGTGATTTGGTATGAAGGCACTTATAGTTTAGTTACATTGATAAACCTACATTTTACCTAGCATTTCTACAATAAGAACACAAATACTGGAGGTTTCAGAAAAAAAAATGGTGTGTTAATGGAGGTATATGGGAGCGACAGTTTAACCAAATTTGAAAAAAAAAATTTAAAATGCTATATTTTAGAAAAAGATATTAGAAAATTATCAAATACAAACTTATATTATCAAAGTACTAGAATAGAACTTGTTCTACTAAGTGAAATGAAATAGCATTTTGAATAAATTACAAAAGTATGGTGTATAGAATGTTAAATTATTATTATTATTATTATTATTATTATTATTATTATTATTATTATTATCCTAATATTTCTTTATTCGTGACAGTCTATAAATATTATGCAGTATTTTCAGGCGTTGTAAAATATTGGACACAAAATCCTTTTAACCCAAAAAGAGCAAAAATTTAATGCATTAAAAAGTTCAACATTTAATTACATTTCACATTTTGGGTTCCCCCCCCCCATTAATATTCAGCATGACTAAACTACAAAGCGACTGAAAATGCACCATGGAATTAATATCGGCCGTTCTGACCAACGAAATTACTGATTAGAAACTCTTACCTTATTTTTGTACTCTAAGGATAAAGTTGTAATATAATTGAAAGCTGAGACAAACTCTTCACGATAGATTGCTTTAATTGACTGGAGTAAACGCGCTCCTATATTGGGTTGGTTAAATGATGCACGGTCTAAGAAATGAATGTTGCTACAGATATTAGCTCAGGATTAAAAGAAAGATAATGGAAATGTAAATAATTGTTAAAAGCTCAGTTTGTGTACTTTTAAAAGAAACGAAACCCAACCAACTAAAAAATTGCTCATTTCTGGGAAAAAATGTACGTTGGTTTCTATAGTACGGATGAAAGAGCAAAGAGAGAGATTGAAGAAAGAGGTTAAACAGAATTAAAGGAACGCTGTGCAAAGAAAAAAAAAGCGGGGGGTCTTGATTATAAAGTTACAAGGAAAAATAGGAAGGAAAAAGACAGACAACTGACGCGTAAAAAGGAGGAAGAATAAACGAAGAAAAGTAAAAACAAGAGAACTGAGGCAGAAAATAATGATAATAGGCAGAAGAAAGACTAAAAATGTAGTGGTGAAAGAAAAGTAATGGAAGGAAGATTTCCACGCCTAAGTTTAGGGCACCTCCCCAGCATTTGCCATTTATAAGGACTGAGGAAAATCTAAAAAAAAAAAAAAAAAAAAAAAAAAAAAAAAAAAAAAAAACTGTCAGGGAGGACGGTCCTGGCGGTAATCGAACCCCAGACTATCCGCTCACAAGTACGCGACCTTACAACTTCGGCCACCCCTGGCCGTACAAAAAAAATGGAATAGTGGAGAAGTGACGAAGAATATTGCAAAAGTAAGAAGAACTAGAAAGTACAGCAGGTGAAAAATGAACATAGAAAACAACGAAGCTTAGGTGTGTATGGAAAACGGACTGTAAAGGAAGGAAAAGAAATTCTGGTAGAGATATTATAGCAGAAAAGGAAGACAGGGAAGTAATAATAATAATAATAATAATAATAATAATAATAATAATAATAATAATGAAGCAGAAGAAGAAGAAGAAGAAGGTAATATTGAAGAAACTAGGGGAGACGAAAGATGTGTATAAAAGGGAGAGAGAAAATGGATGACGCTGGAGGAAAGGGGATGAAAGGGGATAAATAACAACCAGGGAAGGAGTTAGTGGCGATGAAAAGAGCAAGAGGTATGGCGAATGAATGTAATAAAAATCAGAGGAAAGGGAAAGAAAAATGTAATAAAAGAATAAGAAGAATTGATAAACGTTTCGTAACTGAGCCTGAAGATAAAATTTACGAGTAAAATTTGCAATGCTGAGCCCCTAACTCATAGCCACCCCAATGTGCCCTCCTCGTGAATCTCTTTATGGCCACAAACTCCTCCCACACATCAAAGAATCGGGGTAGGAAACAAATGGCGGAATAGTGAAATTTTAGCGTGTAAGCTAACATTGTCTGAAATGCAGCTTTGCCACTTCCTAGTCAATGCTTACACTGCACTGTTAGACTTAAAACTAACACAAAGTCCGGCAACTTTATGACCGTTATTTGCCAGTAGTGGCTCTACTCCCAAACCGTAGACTTGTTGTGAAAGAAGTAGAAACTAACAATGTACAATATTAATGCTATAAAATATTAGGCGACATCGACAGAACGGTCTCTGTACCGTTTTTCACAGCATCACCAGCGCTTGTTATATATTTGGCGCCGCTGCAGATGTTTTGTTCAAACAGCATACACGTTTGTATATCGTCTTCGGGGTGTTCATGTTTGCTCACCATTTCTCTGAATACTGGCTAACTAACCAGCTTAATAGTTTATTAATTCATTCTCGTCGTAATTTAATTTGTTTCACATTTAATTCTTAACAATAAAACATTTTTGGTCAGCTGTATATGCTGGAATAATTGAAAAGAGATGAGTGTGATTTAAAGTATTCTAGAAGTAATTATAACTGCCCAGAAGAAGTGCAAAGTTTCCGATAAGAGTGTCCTACTTTTAACATACAACAGCTGCCATGTTTATGAAGCTATAGCAGTCATATTTTTCACATGGTTACAGTTGTTGTTGACAAATAAACACGGAACATTACACCGTTCCACAACGCGTAGAAATTGTTGATATTTGTTACCAAGTATTACATGCAGTTGAGGGTGTGCGTAAGGTCCCTGCGAAAGAACAATTCGACGTTTGATCGAAAATTTAAGACAACTGGTTTTGTCGCAAATCAGTCAACGCCTTTACTGTACAACGCAAAAGCTGCAATGAGAACATAGTCGCTGTTCGTGAGAGTATATGCGCGAATCAAGGGAAATAAATTTTTCAGCGAACACAAGAATTGCGCCTTTCGCCGATTATAGTTTAGTGAATTTTGCATCAGGATTTGAAGTTGCAACCTTATAAAATTGTTTTAACTTAAGAACTGAAGCCAAAAGAGCATGTGTTGCCGTGTATTGCAAGTTGGCCCTGCTTCTAGCAGAAAAATAATCTTTAGCGACGAGGTGCTTTTGGGGGGGGGGGGATGAATGCTATCGTTAACAACAAAATGCTGTTTTTGGATAAATGAAAATTCAATAACGACCACTTCATTCACAAAACGTTATCATCTGGTTTGGCTATTGGTTCAGCAGAATCATTGGTCCACATTTTTTCCAAGATGAACGCGGAGAGGCTATGATTGCCAATGAAGAAAGATGCCGGGTTTTAATAATGGATTATTTTTGGCCTTATTTGGAAGGTGTAGGTCTCAAACGTCTGGTTTCAGCAAGATGGTGCCACATGTCACACTGCTGACGAAACAGTCTAACTTTTGAAGGATACGTTCAGAGACTTCAGCATTTCGTCTGCTGGTGATGTTAATTGACTCCATAGATCATGTGATTTAACGCGCTGGGTTACAACGTAGGGGTCTATGTTAAATCACCGGTTTATACCGACAAGCCAGAAACAGTTAATGAACCAAGGAGCAATTCGTGAATTGGGTCTGTCACTGAAAATTAGAAGATTCACATACGCGCAACCCAAAAAAACCGCGGCGGCCAATTAACTGACGTTCTCTTCCATGCGTAATGACATTAAGAGTGCCTCAAAATAATAATGATAATTTAATAAATGAACCTCTTTCGTTTATGCAACATTCACATTTTAAAACTCTTGGAAGACCCTATATTATTTCAATAAAATGAACATCACCAGTTCATGTCAGTGCATTTTGTTGCAATTCTACCACCTTACCCTAGAGTAAAACTATTATAAGCATAGAAATAAGCCTTTCAAATTAATATTGCATTCTACTGTAAATAACGAACGTTGAAACATTTGAAAGAGCCCCAATTTCATTAACAAAATAAAGTTGGAGGACTT
This sequence comes from Metallyticus violacea, assembly GCA_030762175.1. NCBI lineage: Eukaryota > Metazoa > Arthropoda > Insecta > Mantodea > Metallyticidae > Metallyticus > Metallyticus violacea. The sequence continues at coordinate 24,511,016 of CM060839.1, forward strand.
TTTGATAGTAACAACCGCCAACGAAGTTAAATGAAGATATGTTTATTTCTTGTGGCAGGTTGATTTTCCCCTTATTGTGAGTCAACTCAGTGAAGTATCAAGGGCCAGTTTAAGGAAGAAGTGGTGCTAACGTTTTCGAAAACTACTTTGGATGTGGGAGTAACGTTTCAGTGCCCGCCTTCGAGTAGCCTTTCAAGTTTCGCTGCCGAGCGGCTGTAATCAAATTTAGCCCCATGGATAAGGCTGTAAATGGACCGGACGGCAAGTGATATTCTTCACAGTTAAAGGACGTACGCTGTGCCCAATTTATTCAATTACAATCACTCTTCATCACCGTTACCATGGAGAACGGAGCAACTTTGCTACAAGCCAGAGTTCTGTGCTTGCGTTTAAAGAGAGGCTTTTATTTCAATTAAACTTGCCAAAAGGTTACGTTAACTTCTATTTTAAAAAGGAAATGTGTATTAAAAGTTTTTTTTTCATATAATATAAAATATATCGTTTAATGTACAAAAATATCACTCCTGCCACTAAAGTTTGCGTTTTACTAGCTTTTATATTTTTTGAAGTTACCATAGTAACGTACTCTCGGGTAAAACAAATGAAGTGTTACATTTATATTGATAGAGACATGCTTATTAGTAATGGGTATAATAACAGAATCTTAAGAAATAACGTTAATTAATAAAAAGACAGTTTATTTCTATATGAGGGTTTTTTTTTTTTTTGCATCGGTGGAAAGATAAATAAATAATTTATGCAGTCGAAAGAAAGGGGAAAAAATGTACCTAAAAGCAGTTTAATCAAAAAAAAAATAAATAAATAAAAGAGTTTTAAAATTAGTAACAAATATTTTATGTTGAAATGATGGAAATACACTAAAGGATTTACATTTTCATTTTCAATGGCAATAAAGCCCTCTAAAATTATTGCAAATTTCCTTTCTGAGCTGTTATCATGTCTCAGATAATAATTTTAAAAGAATATTATGCCGCAAATGTACCCCATTTACTCTTTTATTGGTCCAATTTTGTGGTTTTAAAGTTTAGTACCTTGAATAATTATATACTGGTCAATTAAAAGCCCGGAACTACCTAAATAACTTTTTAAGCATTTGGTTCAGTGGCATGAAATTCGGTAGTGGGATAGCCCAGTACCGAGAACTCAAAAATGATACCATCGACTTATAACCGGAAGTAGCTCCAACGCTTTTATTGTAAATAAAATACAAAATATTGTAGTGAATACCAAAAGAATGCGATTTTACCCATGAAAAGATTTTTATAAATTGTTTTCAAATCTCTATCGATCCTACTTACTAGGCACAAAAATGACAATTAACATTTACATGAATGAATCGGATAGAACAGAGTGGATGGCTGGGTGGGTGGGTAGGTTGGTAGGTGGGTAGGTGGGTAGGTAGGTAGGTGGGTAGGTAGGTAGGTGAGTGGGTGGATAGGTAGGTAGGTAGGTAGGTAGGTAGGTAGGTGGGTGGGTAGGTAGGTGGGTGGGTAGGTAGGTGGGTAGGTAGGTAGGTTGATAGGTGGGTAGGTGGGTAGGTAGGTAGGTAGGTAGGTAGGTGGGTAGGTAGGTAGGTGGGTAGGTAGGTGGTTGGGTGGGTGAGTGGGTAGGTAGGTAGGTGGGTGGGTGGGTAGGTAGGTGGGTGGGTGGGTAGGTAGGTAGGAGGGGGGTAGGTAGGTAGGATGCATGGATGGATAGATAAATATTCGCACTATTTTGTCTATATTTCGAACAACTTGTGTTCTTCAGAGGCAGGAGACAAGTGAAAGTAGTATAAATTTATGCTTATGGTATCACGTACCCTTGACAATGTGAAGACAAACGTTGAGTCTGTGCTACATGACATAACTCCAAATCAGTGTATTGGCATGCTTGCGCGCATCATTGAGCGCATGCAGTACTACTGGATAATGACGGACGCCATGTGGAGCATATTGGAAGACCAGACAATGTTTTCGGTTACCTTTTTTTTAAAAACGTCCTGTAGATCGTGACTATGAAGCAGGTATTTGGTTCCTAGTTGTAGCTAATAGTAATAATTCAACTACGACAATTTGACATCTCGTCATTAGCGTCACATTAAATTCAGGTCATAAATTTTACTCAGAGACCTCTTCTTTCAGGCATGGTGTTATTTTACGTGCTGTAAATCTATGATACGGTATCAACGGTTTGAAAGTTGATAGCTATTTTTGGAGAATTTAACCATTATAAAAATAATGAAACAATAACAGAAGTATTTTTGGTCATATGAAAGATGAAATGACGCAAAAAGGCCAAAATTGCGAACAACGTGATGTTTTTTTCAGTACAAATCGTCTGTCTCTTCCAATTCCTTCTGTTCCTCGGGTTTTGACTTAGTAACATCCACTGTTCCTAGGCTTGGTGGGAAGAAAATTTGGTACATTGAGGATGTTATATTAACAATTATTTTTAGAGCTTGGAAAAAGTTATTCTTCCAACAGAATGTAGAATGCAAAAATTGGAAGATTATATGAATAAATAAAGTTTATATTTTCCGGAAAATGTGATTAATTTCATTTTTCCCCAGCTTTTCGTTTGTGGCCGCCCATATAAAGTGTTACATTCCAATAGACCAACAAAAGAAAATATGTTTCAGGAAGAGGCCTTCATAATATCGTAATTGGCAAAACTTAACTAGGCGATCTAATGAAACAATAGGGCACGTGGCGTAACTTGAATTAAAATCTTTTGTTTGAAATATATTTATTCTACCTTAAACCTTGGGAAGTTATAGTGTGCTTAAAACGACACTTTATATAATATGTGAATCCGTAAAAAAACATTTTGGTAATCATCAGGAGTGAAAACCTTACATCCATGGAAAATGCAGTACCAGCAAGACGCACACGTAAATTATTAAGGCCACTTGGTAGAGATTTTGGGGCAAAAAATTTATTTTTGCCTCTATACATAGTATGAAATTACATAGTTTGTAGATTATTCTCATATATATAGTTTTTCTGTGTTTGAGGTATTTAAATGGATTTAAATTGACATTTAAATAGGCGATATGACTGCCACCCCCCCTTTCCATTGCTTTTTGAGCATTTAATTAAATAACATAAATTAATGGCTTGATTTATTAATATTTATCTTGTATGTAAATAGTATCTTTTAACGCCCTGTGTACCGAGGTTGTTAAGGCGCGGTCTCATAAGCGGGAGATCCAGGGTTCGATTCCCGCCAGAACCGTCCTCCTTGACAGATTTTATCCTGGTTTTCCTAATCCTCATAAATCACGAAATGCAGGGGTGGTACTCTAAACTAAGGCCTGGAATATTTCTTTCGTTAAAAAAAGAAATCCTTTCCCCAATGCATCATTTTATCTCATGTAACACCATTGTCCACCAACCGTGAAGCTTCAGCAGTAAAAATGGGTGTTAAACACTATAAAAAATGTCTTTAACTTTTCAATATTTTATTTTAGAAAAAATAAAATAATTAAACAAATGTTGCATAATTTCTTCAGGGCTAACTAAATATCCAACAGTTCCATTTAAAATTCTGAAGTTAGCCCCTCCCCTCAACCAGAGCTTCTTAAAGAATCCACGCAAGTTTTGCCTATGGCGCTATTATAAGTTTTAAAAAAGTAAATATTTGGTTTATTGGACTGGCTTTATGTCGTAGCTGGGCAATAAATAACTCCTATTTTCTTTTATTTTCTTTATCATGTTGCTTTCTGTTTCGTACAATGAAGAGAACGCCTCTCATCGGATTAATTTCACAAACAATTCTGACTTTTTGATTATCCGTCTCTCTCAGCTATCTGCTCACGTATTACTCAGTATCTTCCCGGGCTTGTTTTACATGCATTTAATAAATTTCGAATTAGCATGTCTGGATTCCACTCCCTTAAAAACCAAGGCAACCACAATGTGTGCTAGTAAACATAATCGAGTATTGATATCGGGCATACTGCAGGGTCGATCGATAGGCACAGAGAGGTTCCCGGGTCGACTCCAAGCTGCTATCTGGAGAGGGACGATAAGAGCCCTCTACATTACAGGAGGTTTAAACCATACATCCCATGGGATCAATAGCCGCACTCCAAGGTAATTAATTTACCTCTAGTTAAGCGAGGAGTTTAGCCTGTCCATTCGTTTGAAAATGTGAGAGAAGTACAGAAGTTAATTATCTTTACATAGATGCCTAAGGATAAATCTACAGAATATAAGACAGACTATAGGTACTTCATATAATATCTTTAAATCGTAAAGTGTACCGGTTCCAAAACTGTGTTCCGCGACACGTCTCCTAAACCTCCTTGACCACATCTTAAAGTTGTGAATCTTGTGTAGCCATGAGTCGTGTGTCGGTAAAAATCGAGTAGAAATAATTGAGGTGCGCATTTGACTTTCCGCAGGTAGCAATGGAAGTCATCCCGTGTCGATGTGTGTACAGATGGCTCAACGTCCATCACTAGAACAACGTCTGAAGTTTTCAGCAGTCGCTAAGCCCTTGCTGTGAGAAGTGTCAACCTTTCCTGAAAGAGTCCGGGACGAGAGCGTGAAATTAATTAATTTTATTAAATCACGACCTAAGAATACCAAGCTATTCAAAGTGTTGTGTGATGACATGGGGGGTGTACATACATCTTTACTTCTTTACACAGGAATAAGGTGGCTGTTTGAAATGAGGGCTGAAGTCAGAACCTACCTGACTGGCAATGCCTTCGCTTTAGTAGTCAGGTTATGTGATGAACGCTGGCTAATAAAAGTGACATATTTAGGTGATATTATTCATAAAGGTAAGAATTTAAGCCTCTCACTTCAAAGAAAAGGAACAAAATTGTTTGATGCCAGCGATAAAGTGCAAGGGTTCAAAAAGAAAATCAAGTTTTGGACAAAATCAGTGAACATTGTCAATCTTGACAGCTTCCTAATTGGTAAAACAATTTACAATATCTTAAATGAGTTTCAAGTTCACCTATTAAGTTTACGTAATAGTTTCAACGGTTATTTTCCTGAAGAACTCAGGAAAGGAAAACATGAAAAGAAAACTTTTCATTTGTAAACCCATTCTCTGCCATGTCAGGAAAGCCAGCCTCTCTTACAACATAGCAATATGAACATTTGATTGTTTTGACATCAAATTCTTTGATAAACGACAATTTTTTCAAATAAGAAGTTGCTATCTGAATTCTGACGAATTTAAAGTTTTGTCTGATAAAACTAAAACCATCTTTTTGCCTTTTGCAACCACAGGATTCTCTGCAGGTATTAAACAAACACACATCTCGTCTCGATGTGGAGTCAGATATTCGGCTCCAGCTATCCCCCCAAGTTCAACGAGATACAGCTAAGTTAAGTAAACTAATTCAGTTTCACCCTCTCATTAGAGCAGTTCTTTTGCTGTCTCAAATAGCACAACGTGGTTTTGCGACATTAAAACATTGTTTTATGTACCAGAGCTATGAGGATATAATATACATTTACAATACTTGCATGTAGTTAGTTTTAAAAGTGTTGTTTTCATTATTTTTAAATGTAATAATGAAATTAGAGTTTAATATTTTGTTGTAATGAAACAAACTAATAAAGCATGTTAGGCATGTTTAAAGCTCTACATTCTGAATGTTTACCTTCTATCCTCAAATTATATGTAAGTGCTAAATGAAAATTAATACTCCAGGATAAACTTTTCCACCAAAAAGTGAACCACGATGTAAAAAGTTTGGGAGCCACTGGTATGATGTATAACGCCTGTTTTCTCTACTGAGGCACTGAACTCTGACAAATGGGGACTAAGGAAAAGTTCCAGACCTAAGTTTAAGTACCTCTCCGGCATTTGTCATTGATGAGCACTGAGGAAAACCTGAAATAAATGTCAACCTGGGAAGACAATTCTGGTGAAAATCGAACCCCTGTCTCCCGCCCACAAATCGTGCATTAGCGACCTCAGTCTTTTTTTTACCATGCTGAGAATATATTGCATAACATGCATAAATTTTTAATAAATATTTATGATACAAATATTATTTTTTTAACTTTGTAAGGAGGAAGTTTACGAAACAAAGCACATAAATAAAATTAAACTCAGCTTAACACGTATGTGTACATCATACACAATGTTTAGGGAGCCCCTAACTTATCAGCTGAGCCAGGAAGTCCAGGCATTTATTTTGGTTAAAACAGGCAGGTAAATGGACACTTAAAATACTGAAAATAGGCAGTAATGTAATTAAAATATGTATTTAAGATACTTGATAATTTATTTATCACATAATTAAAATAAACTTACTTTTCTTGGTTACAAGCAACAATAAGATGTTTTTTCAAGGCATTAATAATGCGCAGTAGTTTCTTATCGAATTCATTTTCTATTTATGCGTTTATAAGGGACTCAGGTTAGAATCTCTCTTACTTCCGTACTGAACACATTGTAGGGACGGTTTATTGCACTGCTGTACCGCTCTCAGCTTTCTCACTTGGAATTGTTTGTTACATTTATGCAGCTGAGAAGTTACCCCCACCACAAATGTCCTAGAACTCTCTCGCGCAGATCCACACAAGGTTCAAAACTACAGTACTTCCCTCACCCTCTCTATTTCCTGGTATTCGTACGTAGGTGGTAACCGTGCATTCCTTTCACTGACGAAGATTCTGCTATTTAAAGATCTTAAGTGAATGGGTTGAGAAAGTTTTTGATGCTTGAAAAGAGATAAATGTGTAACAAGATTCTCAACAGATATTTTTGTGAGGTGAACATGCCACTTAATTTTTATTTATAAAAATGTTTTCACTTCCATTTATTGGGATTTGTATGTGCTTTATAAAATGCGTAAATCTTCTTTTCATTTGGCATTACAGTCCGGGGTGAGCCTTGACCTGTCGCTGCGACCTCTGCTTCCTCTACCTCCGTCTTACGATTTCAATGATAGAGGGCAGTATTGCAGAGGGCCTGTGATCAGCACCGTGATCGAAGAACGCTAATTATCCATCGGGCAACCTTCCAAATGTCCTCACGAGGTTGAGTGGACCCCATTCCACACCTCCCTAGCTTAGAAAAATTCCTAAACACGTACCAGGGATCGAACCCGGGCTTCCCGACCAGCAGTCAGTAACGCTAACCACTAGATCAAAGAGATGATCAAAATGTCTAATTAACCACAGAAAAAAATCCATAACGATCTAAAAGAGAGAGAAAAAAGTTTTCATTCTTAAAATAGGCAACAAGTCAAAATAAAAGCTCTACCGACACTTGTTCATTTTTATCCGACACTTAAATGTATGCACCCATAGAGAAAGGAGTTTTGCCTAACATCCGGGCTCTGCTTTTTACTTTAGACTAAACGACGACCGTACTGGGCGCTAGAAATACGATCCATCATAAGTTTATAGTGAATGTCACGTGGCAGAAGTAATTTTAATTGGCTGACCAGATTCTTTACTCCTGAATTAGCTCGCGAAAAGTAACTCTTATTAAATGTATATGCTGAGTAATTTATATCTCTTTCTTTACCATTTGATAGCGCAAGGAGAGTATTTTAATACATATATAAAGATGTTAGTTTGAACTGCTGTCCACACCAAAAATGTTTATGTAAAAGACACACAACACAAATAAACAATGAACGACGAAATACTGAAAATAATGGCGAAATTTACCACCTTTTTGTGTAACAGTAAATTTGATAGCCAACAACAAATGGGAGTGACAAAGCGGAAAACGGGGCATAATATTTTACCTTATAAATGATTCTAGTGTTGCCCATGGTGGTGAAACGTTTTGTGATGGATATCTCCTTTCTTCGGGACATACACTTAACGCCACGGGTGGCCGAGGCGTTAAGTGCGGACTCGTGAGCGGGAGGTCTGGGATTCGATTCCCACCAGACCGTCCTCCCTGACTGAGTTTTTTCCAGGTTTTCCTGTCCTCATAAATGGAAAATTCCGGGGAGCTACCCTAAACTTAAGCGTGGAATGTTTCCTTTCTTTAAAAAAATCCTTTCCCAGTTTATCATTTCATCTCATATATCCTCAGTGTCACCGCCTGTGGTGCCTCAGTAGTTAAAACTAGCGTTAAACACAATTAAAAAAAAAGAGGCATGTATTAAATGACTGTGAATTAGAGTATAGTATAAAAACTGAATTATTTTAAGAATAAAATACACTCTTCAATTAAAACATGTAATCGTTGAATAGTGAAATACTTAAGTTATTAAAATAATAGCCATATCTCATACAATATGTAAATTAAGACGTATGCAGGTATAGTAATTTCAGTTCTGTTAAATTGCCGAGTATTGTAAGAGGTAGAGGTAGCATAGACTAATTCACTGTGCTAGCACTTCGGTTATTACTTAGTCGATATGCGGGCGTCTTTTATCCCGGATTGAAATTCAAGCTACAGTGGAAACACCAACATTAAATTTTTTCAAGACAGCTCAGGACAAAAAAAAAGTATTTTTAAATCAAGTTAAGGTGGTTCCATGGAAAGATTGCCAATTTTAGATAAAAGTACAATTTGTGATTTACACTTCAGTAAAGAGTAAATCATGAAAACAGATTCTTTTATAATGGAAAACAAAATATGGAAACACTCTGGGTCATCTTGTTATTTCTTATCACAATTCAGAGGTAAAATGACCCTGCGGTACAACCACCATCTACATTTCAAGCTCAAAATGGTAACTATTGACATTTATACATAAGTCCACTCTGATATATGTAGTGGTAGTGGGAGATCCCTAAGTAACAGTAATTGTGATAACTATTGTAGAGTACCATGGCAAGATCTATGTACAGTACAGTTCATCCTTTTTGAATTCCTCAATGTTTATTGTCATGCATTACAATGGTTTACACATTTTCTGCTGAATGAAAACTGTTTTCTGATTCCTTACCACATGGAATGTCTCAAACTCATTAGCCTTAGCCTTAGTTTTGTTTCATCGGGCTATAGTTTTTCAAAAATTATATTATAGAAAATAGCACTTTTTATTATTTGTTCATTGAAAAGATACATAAAATAAATATTCTGAGAGATTTAAACATGACAATAAATTATTAACTTTGTGAATGAAACAGTAGGTTAAATTAGAGCATTGCACATATAAACTTGCCCACAAAGGAGCAATTTAGTTCCTAGAGAGAAAAATGTGAAGTATGAACGATTGGCTTCTATTTCCAATGTCCTTCTTCCACACTGTATATCAAGTTAGACCTGATGAAGGAATTTATTACTGCTCTGAATAAGGACAGTGATTGTTTCAACTTTCTTGTTACAAAGTTCCCACAGAAAACTGAAGCTAAGATAGCAGCAGGTGTTTTCGTGAGCTTATGCAGGATGAGATCTTTCCTCTGTCGATGTCCGAGTTAGAGAAGTCAGCATATAAAACAGTGACAGAAAACTTTCTCGACAATAAAAAATCTGAGAACTATACAGAAATTGTGTAGGAAATGTTACAACATTTTAGAAATCTGGGGTGTAGAATGATGTTAAGTGAATTTTCTCAACAGCCGTGTTGATTACTTCCCTGAAAATTAATGCATTAAGTAAAAAACATTAAAATGACGAAAACCAATATCAAGGCCTTTAGGATGTGAAAAGATACACAAGTGAAGGACATATCACGGCTAAGAAATAAATAAATAAATAAATAATTCCCCATTAGTGAAAAAATGTTTTGAAATTCATAATTACTGAGTCTCTTTGTTCAATATGTTCATTGATATTTAAGTTAAAATTAAACCTACAAAAACAATTTTGTCTTAACTATATTTATTAAAAACTAATAACATTTCATTAAATATATAAATATATTATTATATTTGAAGGTACATTGTTTAAAAATCTAGCTCGACAGAGTAAAACTGAAAACATGTTGGAATCAGGGCATTCATATTACAAATATTCACTTAATTTTTTAAGATCAGTGTTATTTATCATTTCCATATCTATTGTTTTCTTGACTAAAATTACAGCGTGATACATTTTTTGGAGATGATAAGTGTATGCTTGAATAAAATCGTGTCATTTAAAAAAACAAAGCTCTGTCTCCTCGTACCTCCTACATTAATGGAGGTACAATAAATATAACTTTAGCATGATGCTAAAACCTGTTTTTGTTAAACAATTTTTCATTTGACGCATCAGAAAATAATTGTTTTGGGTGAGAAAGATAAATGGGACATTCTGTATAATTAATAATTATATTCATAATTGCAACGCCTCGCGTGGAAATTAAAAAAAATAAGCGAGAAAACGGGCTACCAGAAAACTAATCATAAACTACATGACAAAAGGAAAGACATTTTTACGTTAGGTTGCAATCTTCGCATTGCATTTATACGAATTGACAGAAAAAGTTAAATCACCAGCAATTTGAATACACTCCAATGTAACGCTGGTACTAAATTTGCACCTTAGCATTTTTAAATTAAATGTTAATAGCTGGGTCTTTAGAAATAATTTTTTATGACTGGCAGCACTGAAGAGATATAAGATACAATTTATTCTCCTCGACATTCACAGAGAACGCCCTTAGCTTTTAATTAAAATTGGCCACTCAGTTTTCACACGAACGCGCCAAGAAGAGCATTAGCTGCACTCGACGCTTTTGAAAAACTTTCCCCCTTCCAGAATGATATTGAATTCAGGCGCTGCATGCAGGTTCATAAGCCATAGCCAACTCTATTCACAGATCTGTAGAGTATCATTTCTCAACTACCATTCATTACGCTGTATGGTTGATGCCTTGCCTGAGGCAGATGAACAATTCATACTCCAGGCAGCCTACGGCGTCCCTTTAGTTGGCCTAGCTCGCTACGCTTTTACATTCAGCTCCAAGAAGGTAGCACAAAATGTGCATTAAAACTCACATAAGTAGAGCAAATTAAAAGGAGATATTGCTGCTAAATCCCAAGAACATTTGAACATCGCGAAGCTCAAAGGGAAGGCAACAAGTGAAATACACGAACAACAGTGAAATACAGCCATCTTGTTTCTGTGATAGTAACTTGAAAAATATTTAATAAAATTAAAAAAAAAATACAGCTAACTGAACAACAGTTGAAAATGGATGTTAAAATTTATTGCAATAATATTTTAATCAGGTAGACGGAAATAAATCTTACCAATAGTACTAGAAGTTTAATTCTTTAAACACTACCAGAAATATACAAAATAAACACGCACTTATACAGGGGCGATGAATGATCTCCACTTGATTTCTCCACTTTAAGTGTATATACTGTAGACCCGGTATTTACAAAATGTTAATGAACTACACCGAAATAATTTGAGATGTCATATATAAACAATTTTATAGGCAATGCATGATCCACAACTAAACATAACGCAGTTATATGGTATTAAACATCTTTGCATCAGATGCTGATAAGTCGGTATTAAAGTCAAGCTGGGTGAAACATTTATTTAGAATGTCTTTAAAACTACCCTGCAAGCACAGAAATGTCGATTTTCGGCAGCCCGTAATCAGAGCTTTCAAGATTTAATGCTCTAAAAATATTTCAAATCTCGACCTAATCATTTGACAGTGCGACACTGAACATCTATTGATTGCATTCTTGCTTTGTGTAGCCTGCTCTAGAGGGAGCTCTTTTAACTGTTTGTCTGACGTAATGCATAATACAAAAGCTTATGTTCAGCGGGCGGCGTGTTCAATTTTTGTCATGCTGTTAACTTTTATTTTTAACGTGAAATGCTGCGATACGCATACTAAAAATTATAAATGAAATTCACTTAAAACTTTCAATTTTATTGTCTTTCTCAGCAATGAATGTATTACCAACATACAATGGTTAATAAATTTACTACTAACTTGATGACTAAAACTTAATTTACCTAACACATACTTGGGACACGATTCTGATTCGTACATGCAATAAAATCTACAAGGGTTGTATTTGCATGAATAGATATGTTAAGATTTAAGTGTATAAACTGAAATATCAACTTAAAACGTACGTTAAAGGCTGTATTATTAGGCACGTCAAAAAACAAAACAAAAAAAACAGAAAAAAAAAAGTGATGAATGATACTCGAACTCGAAAACAAATGACCATCTCTTACTCGAAAGCTAATGTCATAATGGCGCTAGAAAGATACTTTCAGATACCTGCCTTCATTATCGTGCGTTATGCCTTCAAGGGGCATCTTCATTAACCAGTGGCGTACTGGCGCTTTAGAAACATATAGCTTCGAAATTTGAACAGACAGGCGGTACGTTTTCTACCTCAGGTTACCTGTCTAAGACACCTCCACACTCTCTGAAATTATTTCGATGTAGTTCGTTAAGACACGAAGGGTAAGTCATAAGTCATGGAAAATACCTTTTTCATCAAGGACAAGGGACAACACGAAAAATCTAAGAGTATGATTGAAAGTATATGGCATATACTGCCGAGTGGTGCCACCAACGGAAGATTGAATGTAGGCGGCCCACGTAGGGAAGAAGACAAACGGGAAATCGGATAACGTTGATTAATTACACAAAACTCACTTACACAGGGTTGCAAATCCGTCACAGGATGGGTCTCCCAGATAATCCACGGTGTTTAGCAGCCAATGGAGTAGTCCCCAACAGTTCGTTGCCAGCGATGCGGAAGGCGCTGAATACCATCTGCTGCATGTGGGTTGCTAACGCAAGCCACTTCGCGTCGAAATGTCCGCCTTGTTAGCAAAGTTGCTTGACTTTGGGGATGAGATCATAATCATAGGTACTGAGATGGCAGTGTGGAAGAACTTTTCACCCCTACCGCTGTAAAAGACACTTGACACTGTCGGCTGTGTGGGCTGTCGCGTTGTTCAAAAGTTCTGGCAGTTTGGTGCGTACGGCACAGGACACTTGTCATACCACAAAAACAGACCTTATATACTGGGCATTCACAGTGGTCCCTCACGCCAGAATGACCATGACTTTTGTTGGTGAAGGAGTTTGGCGAAACTTGTGTTTGCATGATGTCCCATGGTGACGCCATTCACTGAACTGTCCCTTGAGTTCTGGTTCTTATGCCCTTGCCCACATTTCATCAACTGCAATGATGTGATTCAACATGGCATCCCCTTCTTCCAGAAATCTCGCCAGATGATGAGATATGAGTCCACTTCTGTATCTCACTTAATTGTTGCGGCACCCACTTTGCACACTTCTCCCGCATGCTCAGGTCCTCCTGTAAAAAGGGGGTACTGTTTTTGCCGGAATTCATGTTTGCTCTTCTAATTTCACAAGTGTCCAGTATCATGGAGTAAGCATGTTCCACCACCGCCACCTGCAAATCCTTGTGCGGGGACACAGCACGCCCACCGCGCGGCAGATTGACAGTTCACATTCTGTGCCGCTTTGAGCGCCTCTGTCCACATAGCCACAGCTAGATAGGACCGGGCACGCACACACAGTTCTTCCCGTAGCTCCGTGTGGCATTCTCGTTCATTCATGTCGCAGAGAAATTTTATTTCCACATCGCACGTTCACTCTTAGTGACATCCATTCTGACTAATGTCGTTTCCCAACTGAACTTCTAGGCGTGCTGATCCACCACCCGGTGGTTTCATTCCAAAGTACATTCCGCACATTTTTTATCTTCATTTTTCGTGTTGTCCCTTCTTCGCGAGATAGAAAAAATTGCCATGACTTATGAACTATCCCTCATATGTATGAGTTTATTCCTCTATTTTTTCAAAAGAACAAAGTACTTTGTTGCTACTCAATAAAAGCGTTTCTTATTCACGTAACCAGTTCATCTAAAAGTCAGAACTTTAGAAAAGCAAATCCTGCTATTCGTATATGGATGAAAAGTTCGATGAGAATGCATTTTACATGTTAAATTATATAGAAAATTCAATTTCCTGGCATAAATTGGAGTGGAACTAATAAAAAGTGTATGATAATATATTCATTGAGAAACATGAAGGGGACTGACGTTTAAAATTCATTGTTTTCTCAGTGAAAAGAAACAAATCCCTAAAATTTGCAAAACAAATGTTCACTTTCCTATGGCCATCTTCTTACACAAGCAAATGACACGTTCATCTCGTCTTGTAAGACCGACAAAAAGCGTTACCTTCTCTATATTTCTTATACAAAGAAGTAACGCGCTGTGAAAAAAAATCTGACAGTAGGCAGTTTGACAAAATGGCGGTGTCGGGGAGTGGCGTTACGATTCTCTGGAGGAAGATATTACAATATTCCTGTGATGATGAGTCCCGCGGGAAAATTTCCACCATGCCTGTGGGACCGCGACGGAACTCTCTCTCTCCCCCTCTCTCTGGTTTCAGAGAATTAAACATCGGGGGGTGGGGATATCCATTCTTCTTGACTCGTTCTGCAGTGCATCTCTCATAGCAATGTCTTTTGTCACGGCCTCCAGTAACAGCATATTCTTTATGTACATCATTGGAAATGTTTACCTGATGGGAAAATACGGTAAAATTAAAGCTTCATTTTGCGTTTATAATAACTTCATTAAAACTCACTTTGTTTGCTAAAGCAGATGATAATTAATTTTCATAGTTATAAACCGTTCTATTGATTTCATTGATTTGTGTACGAAATGCACATTAGCGAAATTTTCACGGGATTAAAGGGGTAAATATCTTGTACGCGATTCATAAAATGTGTTCATTGACTTGTTCATCTTTGTTACTTTGTATTAATTTTAAGCATTAGCAGTATTCTTGTACCTCGTAGTAACAAACAATTACTGCTTCCAAGATGCATAAACTAAACAGAGAAGTTTTATTTATTTTATATCGAAATCGTTTCACAAAGATGTTTCACACATTTATTTTCCAGGAATGCAGAACGGAACTACAGCCAGTTCTGGCACACGATTGACAGATGGGACTTGTGGAGCTGTAAGTTTCATTCCTCAAATGCAACGGCACAATAAGAGGACCTCGACGGGTGGCCGAGATCGTAAAGGCGTGGACTCGTGAGCGGGAGGTCTGGGGTTCTATTCCCACCAGGACCGTCCTTCCTGGCTGAGGTTTTTTCTAGGTTTTCCTTAGTCCTCATAAATGGCAAATGCCGCAGAGGTACGCTAAACTTAGGCCTGGAAGGTTTCCTTCCTTAAAAAAAAAATTCCTTTCCCAATTTATTATTTCATCTCATGTATCGTCAGTGTCCATCGCTTGTGATGTCTCAGTAGTAAAAACGGGCGTTAAACACTACTCAAAAAAATAAGAGAACCGTGCATCACCTGTGCTGTTCTGCTTATCGGGAGGTTTTCAAATTTTATATGCCCATTGGAAAAATGCAAAATATGCGTTTTCCGATATACCAGTACTGTGTCGTAGTTATTTGTGAAATGGAACTGAAACACCTTGGAGCTATAAATTATAATGCTGCAGAAATTACTCATTGTCGTATGTTGGATTGGGTTGGATTGGATTGGATTGGATTGAATTATTAGAGACGGTAGTGGGGGCTCGTGACATTAAAAGTTGGTGCATAATGAAAATAATGTTCAGTATCTACTACACAGTTTGAGTACTGGGATATACTGATATGTACATTTATTTCTATTCTCTCCGTCGGTCCTCGTGGTGTAATAATAAATAACCATACTTGCTTCCTAAACCAAGATCGCGGGTTCAAACACGGCCAGGATCGATGGATTTTTTTCGGGTGTGAAAATCGTAAATATGGCTTCCTTCGGAAGGTAAGTAAAGCCGTGGGTGACGTATCGAACATTTACGGCACGTAAAAGAAACTCAAGTCTGAAGGCAAAATTTATCGGTTGTTTCACGCCCCTGAATTGAAAGAGACGCTGATGACTTGAGATGTTAAAGAGCGTCCGTAAATAAACCGAATCAACATAATTAAACACAATTAAATCTAGTTATATATGTCTTGTAACAACAACAAAATAGTTTCGCAAGTTGAAGCTAAGTCAAGGCGATACTGAAAACCACAGACTTTGTGTTGCAAGAACTGCATTGACAAAGAAATCACCACCAGGACCGTACTCCCTGACAGGTTTTTACCAGGTTTTCCGCAGTCATAACTGACAAATACCAGGGAGGTACCCTAAACTTAAGCCTGGAACGTTTCCTTCCACAAAAAAAAAAAAAAAAAAAATCCCAATATATTTCATCTCATGTATCATTAGTGTCCACCGCCTGGGTGTCCCAACAGTAAAAACGGCGTTAAACAAAAAATTACAAAGAAAGCATGGAATTTATGAATATCTCACTTACTCTCCATATCTGCGAAGGAAGATATTTTTATTGAGAATAAAGTAACGGCGTTTTACAGAGGAGATATAATTTTTCCACACAAGACATGCTTTCGGCCCAGTTTGGAATTCCAGGTCAAGGTCGGGACTTAAACCACCTATACTTTTCATATGAGCTACGGTACCCTGTCCCCGATCTGAGTCTATACGCCTGGAAATCTTATTATCTCCTTACAGAGATATTGTCCCTAAGAGGTGACTCAAAGACACCCAGTCTTATAGCCTAGACTTCATAGTTCACCACCTCTTAGGGTTTGTTTTTATATCACGTGTATGCTTTGGTTCGAACCATGACAACCTTTTTTGCTATCTGGTGCTGATTCTAAACAGCTTATTATTTATATCTATGAAAAGTACATCGGTATTAGAGTACACTCTATTGATATGTTTAGTGGCTATAAATGTTTTAAAAATGTATCATCTGTGGATTTTATGACACAAAACTCATAAAATTGGTCAGCAACGATGCAATTAATGACTCAGACATATATATTTTTCGAACATTGACACCTCCAAAAACCAAACAATAGTCACATCTTCCAAGTACAAGGAACTTGACGATGTAAGTTAATGTATATATACTTTTTTACAAAATTCCATAATAAAGACAAATACATGTTTAAACCCCCCCCCTTTTTGTTTTGGATCGTTATAGATTTTTTCTGCGATTATTTTCGCATTATAAAAAACCCATAATGAATTTCAATATATCTAAGTAAAAAAGTTATAAAAATTAAATGGCACGTTTCACTTCACAAAAAAATATCTATTCAGAATTTTGTTATACACTTATTTCCTTTTAAGCAATCAAAAAATTTCTCCTCAACCCGTCCACTCAAGCTATTTAAATAGCAAAAGCTTCATCAGTGAAAGAAAAGCATGGGTACCTCGGACATACGAATCCAGGAAATAGAGAGGATGAGGGAAGTACTGTAGTTTTGAATAGTCTTGGCGAATGATGTTGTATCGATCTGCGCGAGACAATTCATGGAAATTTGTGATGGGAGTAACTTCTCAATTGCATAAATTTGCAAGCGAGAATGATGAGAACGGTATAGCTGTGCAATAAACTATCCCTGCAATGTGTTCAGTACCAAAGTAAGAGAGATACTAATCTGATTATCCTATAAACACATAAACAGAAAATAAACTCGGCCAGAAACCTTTGCGCATCTTTGCTTATTCGCCAGGACTATTCAAAACTACTTTACTTAGTCTTGATCAACATTTTCATGATGTCCTGAAAGGTGAATGTTCTGTTGTAACTGGTATGAGTTCTTCCGAAATATCTTGTTTTAAATACGGTCAAACTCCTTCAGTAAAAGTAGAACGCTGTTTTTCCATTATGAAAAATGTTCTCTCTGACAAGCGGCTGACTATGACAGTTGATACCTTGAAAAAACATCTTGTTGTTGCTTGTAATCAAGAAAAGCAAGTTTAAGTGGTTTAATTGGTGATAAGTAAAGTATCAAGTAATTTAATAATATATTTAATCAATAATGTGAGATATTACTCCCTGTTTTCACTTTTAATAAATACATGTTTTAATTATGTTACGGCCTATTTTCAGTATTTAAGTGCCTTTTTGCTGCCTATTTTAACCAAAATAAATGCCTGAACTTCCGGGCTCTGCTTAAAAGCTTCCAGAAAACTCAGATCGCTCACATTGATAAGGGAGAAACAAGCATAAAAAAGGAACAAGAAAAAGCAGAAATGGAAGAAGGAGAGATGTCTTAGACACTGCCAAGAGCCTGCTATGAAGTCCTGACTCAGTCCTTTATGTTATTGCGCCCAACAATCTGGCAGTAGTAATCTTTAACCAAGTCCTTGAACACAGCTGCTGCGTATTTCCAGTAGGTTTATGACAAGTTACAAACTATTTTAGAAGCAATTGAAAGAACACATGTGTAATGGTTTTGAAATCAGAAAGCCCATGTTGAATCTGCGATGAATACAAAACAAAGTACAGCGTTTACAGCCTATAAAGAAGTCATAACAAAATTTCTTGGCGACAAGAAATATCCATGTTATTAAAATGTTGTGGGCAAAATTCAAAGAGTTAGGCTGCAAGACGAGTTTGAAAATATAATTTTACACTCATCTTTGAATACTTTCCCGAAAACCTGAGTTCTTTTAGAGAAGAACAGGGTGAAGAATATTTAAAGAAGTTTGAGCCGGGATATTATAGACGATGGTACATCAATATACTTGCTGTCTGTTGTGGGGTGCTCCTAGGAAACGCATCAGAGGAACTTCCTTGGTGAAAAAGCGGCGATTGCAATAATGCAAAGGATTTAAGTTTGATTCATTTATTTAAGGACGCTCTTTAACATCTCAGGTTCCTCCTCCCATTTAATTGCAGGCGTGAAGCAGCCGATAAATTTTGCTCAGAGGCCTCTTCTTTTGGGCTTGAGGTTCTTTTACATGCCGTAAATGTACGACACGGGGCCCACGGCTTTACTTCCCTTCTGAAGGAAGCCACACTTAGCCCGAAAAATATCTTCTTCCCTGGCCGGGATTGAACCCGCGATCTTGGAGACAAGTATAGTTACCACTACACTATCAGGACCAACAAGGGATTGAAGTGAAAACCCTAAATATTGTGTAATTACACTGTTATTGATGATAACCATTAATGTAACAAGATTGGCAGGATTAATTAATGAAGCAAATAAAGTTATCAAAATATTAGAACAATTTACATACTAAATATATTTATATTAATATTTGACAGCTTGTATTTAGAAATAGTATGTTGGAATTTTTTTAGTAAAATCACATTAAATTGGGTTTTATCGTTAATGTGAATTTACTAAAAAGTCTTACCTGATAGTAATAAACTAAATTTATTTTTAGAAACCAATTTTATATAATTCGTTTTAATTGGTACAAGGAATAGCCGAAAAGTTGATATTCCCAGATTAATGATTAATGTTTAATTTCGTCTTACTTTTCAGTGACATATTAATGTACATTCTAGGTATAAAATTGGTACAGCATCCTTCCAGGCACATTTTGGTTCGGAATTTTCAATTCCGCGCCGCCGCGAGTATCCGTTATTTCATCTCCATTTCCTTAATTCCCTCACCTGACATTTCTCTGTATTCCTTACTTCACTTCACATGCAAGTAAACGAGTCTTTCAGTTTTAATTTCTTCAACATCAGAAGTGCGTACTTCTAACGCTCGTGTACTTAATTACATCTAATTTCCTATTCATTTACTCTCTTTGGCTTATACTCAAACAACCCTTACATCCCTTCCTCTTCCTTTGACACAAACGTGTTACATGTTTCGTATTCTGTTTGTTTTTTTCTGGCTTTACTTATCTGAAGATGTCTTTCGCTCTTATTAAAATATTTTAATGACACCAAAGACTCTTTTTTGCGTTTTCTTCCTCGCGTTTTTTCCCCTCCCCCACCCTGGTGAGCAGAGGCCTATGTCGAGGCATTGTGACGCAGCTTTTCCCCAGGAGGCATTAATTTCCGCGCGCCTTCCACAGTTGTCAATACTTCCAGACTCACGGCTTTACCGAAACGCTTGACTTTTCGTATTGGGCGATGCCATGCCAGTTCATTTCGCTTTCTTCCGATTATTAGCGACGAAGCTGGTGTAAAAGTATTTGTTTGGAAGAGGAAGATCTTAACTGCAAATGAGAAATGACGGTGTAGTAAACTTGGGCAATTTATAAATTCTGAGCAAGCCAAACAAGCATCGACCTCTCGCGCGGTATGCTCTGTTGAGTTCTTGCGGCAAAATCATCTGCGCTACAAATCAGGAAATGTTCGTTATTTCAATTCAATTTCATTATATTTAACCAAGATTGCTTGATATTAAAGTTCCAAGTCGTCAATGTATTCAAAGCTTCAAGGAGTGCTTGTTCCTGGTTATGTTTTTATTATTAGTATCTTCGATCTAACAGATTCTTCCCTTTAAAAGCCATTAACTTTGTTTTGTTTGTAGATATAATTTAATTGTAATACATTGAATTTTTGCTTAATTTATACACTGCTCTTTGTAGATTATCTTCTGTTTATTGGATAACTATTTGATTGTCAGCATATAGTAAAGTCTTTACAGATGTATTTAGTTGTATTTTAATTCCAAACTCCAACTCGTAGCTAGATCGTCAATATATATATGTGTGTGTGTGTCTTCTTGCCATAGATGAACTCAACGAATTCCAAATGTAACAATTTCAAGTGTGACTGTCTCTTAGTGTTTTATGCTTTCTACTGTTATAATTACTGTTAATTTGTCAGATTATTAATAGTGTTACTTTATTTTTATTTTATATTATATATTAAATAAAGTGGATGGTACATTATACCCAATTATTATTATTATTATTATTATTATTATTATTATTATTATTATTATTATTTACGGATGCTCTTTAACATCTCAGATCATCAGCGTCCCATTCAATTCAGGGCGAGAAACGACCGATAAATTTTGCTCAGAGGCCTCTTCTTTCAGGCTTAAGGTTCTTTTACGTGTCGTAAATTTATGACACGGGACCCACGGTTTCACTTCTTTCCGAAGGAGGCCATACTTGGGATTTTTACAGCCGAAAAAACCCATCAATCCTGCCCGGGTTTGGACCCGGTCTTGGGTTTACGAGGCAAATATGGCAACCGCTACACCATCAGGGCCGACAATACCTTATGCATTTCTAGATTAAATTCACGACGTTCTTCGATATTTTATCTCATTATATATAGTATATTATAGCTACATGAAGTCTTTTTTTTACAGCCGGGTTGTTCTTCTAATATTATTATGTCAGTAACAGCTTGTAACATTTCATACATATATTTTTAAATATAGCATAATAATACATCATTATATGTGTACTGAAAGCTTTCGTCGATACTGTTTAATTACCTATGTGCAAATAAAATGTTCCTTTCACTTTTAGTTTAAGAATGACAGACGCAAATAATTAGTTAAGGAACCAAATTCAAATCTGAAACTTTGTCACACCTCCTGTTAGTCCAAAATATTTGCACCTGATATAACAAGCTGTGAAAATGAGGAGGAGCGCCATATTGCAAGGACCACCGCTCCTTCTTTACCAGCGCATTACTACAATAGGCAGAATTCACACACCTGCCGACATATTAACAGTGAAAGTGTTAAATTAGAACATCATCTTTGATCGTGAAGGTAGACATTAAACACCTGGTGTCTGAACGCTCTCTTCCTGGCTTGCACGTGGATCCAACTCGTTACGTCTCTTGACGCTCCCAGCCGGAAGGGGAAGGCAGAGTGTCGAGATGTACTTATTCCCACTTGCGAGGGAAGGAAGGCACATCCCTCTCTCACCCTAGGAAAAGCAAACCCTTATGCATTTCCTACTTTAAGATTCCGTGTGTCCCTTTTTCAATACAAACCCGCAGTGCACTCATGTCAAATGTCATAGGGCTGTGTGAGCAATGAGAATTTACAAATAAAATGGACTTCAAAACAAAGCTCTCTCTTGTTTATAAAGGTTAGTTTATCTTTATGTAACCGTGGAGTTGAAAGTATAGGATTTTTATTTTATTGCTATTTTTTATAAAATTTTTGGGAAACATGTAATTAAAACAGAATTCTTAACGCAATTTTTCAATATTTGCTGCATTTATTATAACAGGAAAAGGTAAACAAATGCAGTTTATTACTAATGTCTATGGATCTCTCGCAAAACCTTTAACAGTGGCAGAATTGACAACAATATCCACTTAATAGAGAACTTTTCCCACCCTAATGATTGATAATATTTTCACGGGCAGTCAGCCAAGTGAAGATCTTGTTGTCCTCCAAGTTGTTGGCATTGTGGCTCTTTGGCCGAAAGCTTGGAGGACAGCAAGATCTTCACCCGGCTGTTTGCCCGTGAAACCAGCCATTATTAATATTTAGGGGAGTATGAAAGGCCTATCCTTGTAATGTTAAATTTACCAAATTTAGTTCCCATTTTCTCGAGGACTATTGAAACTAATGAAATGAAACTTTTACAACATACAGACGCATATAATTGAAAATTTCTGACCATTTTTACTACTATACTTCTATAAATAATTTTAAATATTTACTTTTTTATATTTTTTCTAACATTTTGCTTTTATTTTTTATTTTGTCACATTTTATCCTAACTCTACCATAATATAATATAATATATAATAATATAATATATACTATACCGCCACAGGTGGCCGAGGTCTTTAAGTCTCGGACTCGTGAGCGGGAGGTCTGGGTTCGAATACCGCCAGGACCGTCCTTCCTGACTGAGGTTTTTTACAGGTTTTCCTCAGTCCTCATAAATGGCAAATGCCGGGGAGGTACCCTAAACTTAGGCCTGGAACGATTCCTTCCATAAATAAATAAATCCTTTCCCAATATATCATTTCATCTCACGTATCATCAGTGTCCATCGCCTGTGGTGCCTCTGTAGCAAAAACGGGCGTTAAACACTATTCATTCATTCTACCATAATATATCGATATTATCACAATAATATAATGAAAAAGTGCTAAAAGTTCCAAAGTGAAAGCTTATACAGAGCCCAAAAATGTCTTTACATAAAAACTAACTTTTTGAGGGAAACACCAGCTAAAACCCTCCAACACTGTAAAACAAAAAGGATGTGGTCATGGAAACAAACGCTACCAATTCGTGAAATACAATCATTCAAGAGAAACCGCAGCCTTCTAGAGCAAATGGTTCCTGAAATGTAGAAAATGTAGAAAATCTTAACTGAACAAGTACATGCGGCGAAAACTGGGAGGCTTCCCCAATGACATTATTAAAATTTAATTAAAACACTTATAACCAAGGAACATTAATAAAAACACATCAAAATGAAGGGAAAGTTCCAAATAATATGGTACATAAAATAAAAATATGATTTGACCCTCCTTTCCTTTAATACTTCTCTTAACTTTGTCCCAAATAGAAATGATACAGGAAAGTTCTTATAATAATTAGAAATTATAACCGCACCTAAGTAACTTCATCTTAAACTTATATTCGATTAAAACTTATTTATTTTTAAAATATACAATGCTTTTAAGTTGACGCTTATCCGTGAAAGCGCGGCCTGCATGGCGGCTGGAAACACGTTGTCTGCCGAGTTACTCGGATGTACGACAAAGCCTGTCAACTCACAATCTTATACCTGCATTCCCTTCAATCTTTTAACTTCGGAATATTTTCCATTGTTTTTTTTTTGCACTATTTCACTTATGTAATTAAAATTCAACAATTCAACAAAGTTAAATGCAATATTGTTACACTAAATTCCACTACGTTCCAAAATCGTGCGGAAATAATACATTCCTTTACATTTGTAATTTGTTCTATGGATTTTGCATAGCTTATGAGTACACATTGTAACCTTGGATTTTTTTTTTTTTTTCGTGTTTCCCTGTGTCACTGGCAAACCCTGGGATAGCTATTTACATTACAGAATTCTCCGCTGTCACATTTCATATCATTTCATTGGCAACATGGACGAGCGGTATTTCTTTTTTCAACCGATAAGTGGGGTTGATCTTTCAGACGAAGCACGAGTTGTATATCAACCCTGATTTTTTCGCTTTAAAACTTCAAAACCCCTGCACCCTTCGATTGGTGAATAAGTTATTTTAACATCCGTTTGAGATGGATCAAATCGAGATGCTTTAAGCATTGTACATTTTGAAATTTTCCCCTTATTTAATGTTAACAGTGAACCAGGAACATTCTTAAAATCCAAGAAATCACCTGACTCCAACATTAAAAGTATTTATAGCTTTAGTTTAATTTACAATCCTATGTAAATCTTGAGGAAGGAAATTCTTCCTTACCTTTCCTTTCTCTAAATATTTATGTACTATAAATATTTCTCCTTAAAAAACTAGTATTATCATGAGAAGACATTAGAATACCAAATGACATTTAGAACTGTACTGTCAACAATTTCAGGCAGAAGTGTTTGCTATCCTGAACCGTGCCTTTTAGAGGACTTAAGAAAAGTTACCATATCCTCACAAATAGTCAAAGTAAACAGCACTTTCCTCCGACTAGGTGAAGCACAACTTTTATGGAAATGCCTAAATGCCCTATTTGCCCTGGCATCCACTGCAGTTCGAGATGCCAGGGCACTAGAGCATTTATGGAAATGAAAAAGCAGATCAGTTGACAGAAAACGGTATTGATACACCCTTCTTTGACCTTTGAACCCGCGGCTGGAATCAACACATGTACTACTATTAAAACATGGATTGGGAATAAACACAAACTAAGGTGGCAAACCTGTCCCGGACAAAGGAGCTAGGAAATTGGTACTAAATCCAAGCAACACTCTTTCCACATCCCTTCTAAAATTGGAGAGAAGAAGAATAATGGAAGTAATGGCGTTAATTACTGAACGCGGTCACTTCAGGAAACATCTACGAAAAATGGGACTCTATAAGGATGAACCCATTGGTAAACAGGATGAGGAGACTACCTGCACATCCTGTTTGAGTGTCCAATCCTGATAAGAAATAAACTTAACTCTTTCTGTAACCAGGGAAGAGCTAGGAACGGACGCTAATACTGCAATTTGTTCAAGGAACAGATTTTGGCAAACAATGAAGGCGTGTCTTCCTATGGGGTAGCCCAATAAGCCTCAGAGATTGACTTGCCGGATTTTATTTTAAATTCCATTAAACCCCCCGTTATCTAATCTAATCTGTTATGTAGTATTTGAACTAATTCATCTGTGTTTAGGCACTTAAAACACAACTAGAAATGCATTTGGGCACATAGAATGTAATTATGAACTAAAATGATTAAATTTAAAAATGACACTTAGAACTATTGACATTATGAGAGTTCCCTTCGATCGCTACACAGAAAAAAGAAATCAATAGTTTGATGATTTTTTGTCTCGTATTTCACTTTCTCGCTTTGGATAGTGACAGATATCCTTTAGCTAGTTGTGAAAATCCCAGTATTACATTAGTTAATTGTCGCAGCCAGGCTGTATTTAATTCCTGCTGCCCTCTCTATTTGTATTACCTTTACGCTCATGTTTCATATTTTATTTTCACGGTTTATTAGACTGCTAGCAGTCCTTGGCCTCTATTCCATTATCTCGAGTGTTTACCGTCTCTGCAGCTAATTTACATGTCTACAAGGTGGAATATTTGCATTAGTAACAATATAAGACGTGCTCCGACTTGCAAACCTTGAAATACTACGCTCCGGCAAACAAAATATATAAACAAAGGAGCATCGTACAGTACTCGCCTCTCATTTTGAAAGCAGCGAGACAAGGGAGTCTGTTCAGAATTCACTACCTGCTTCCTTTTCTTATTTAAGTTTGCTTTGCATGTCTGCCATTTCGAAACTTGGAGCTTAGTTTCGAAAACTGAAAAGTACTTGAAACTTTCGAATTGGCTTTTGGGTATAGAGTCCCCTATTTGTACAACTCAAAAAACTATGGGGGCTTTTAGAGACAAGAAGAGAAATTTCCACACCATGAAAGTGGTACATTTAAAGTTGTAGAACTAAAGTTTTATATTGGGAATGTTTTATGGACTTTTTGAAATAATATAATGGCTAGAAACATTTGCACTGGTATACAAAATAAAATAAAAAAATATTACTTTTTTATTTTTTTATCTGGATATATATATAATATGATTGCACTGAATTCAAATATGTTTTCAGTTTTACTCTATCGGACTAGGTTTTTAAACAAAATCACATCAAATGTAATAATAAACTTATTTTTATGAAATATTATTAAGTTTTAATGCGTATAGCTAAGACAAAACTGTTTCCATAGGCTTCATTTTAACTTAAATATTAATGAATATATTGAACAAAGAGAGCTATGTGTGAATAATTATGAATTTTTGAACTTTTTTCACTGTTACAGAAAACTTCATTTTTTGGAATCTCTGATATGTTCTTTAATAGTGTCCCTTTTTAAAACCAACAGTAATCAGTCATCATTAACACGTCCCAATGGCCTTGATAGCGTTTCCATTATTTTAATGTCTTTAAGAATGCGTTCACGTTGTTCTTCACTGAATACACCAAGATTCGCAGGGAAGTAATCAATATGACTGTTGAGAAAATGCCCTTTAACACTCATTGTATACCCTAGATTTCTAAAATATTGTAACATTTCCTACACAATTTCTTTATAGTTCTCAGATTTCATGTTGTCAAGAAAGTTTTCTGTAAATTTTTGTATGTCAACCATGCTGACTTCTCTAACTCGGACATTGACTGAGAAAAGGTCTCATTGTGCTTAAGCTCGCGAATCTGGGGGTACATTGAAAATACCTGCTGCTATCTTAGCTTCAGTTTTCTGTAGGAACTTTGTAACAAAAAAGTTGAAACAATCATGTCCTTATTCAGAGCAGTAACAAATTGCTTCATCAGGCTTAACTTAATGAGATGGTGGAAGAAGGCATTAGAAGGAAAAACCAATGGTTCATACTTCACATTTTTCCCCCCAGGAACTAAACTGCTCCGTTGTGGCCAATTTTATCTGGTCCACTGCTTTGATTTAGCCCTACTGTTTCATTCACTCAGTGAACAATTTATTATCTTAATCAAAACTATCAGGATATTTATTTTATGTATCTGCTTAATGAACAAACAATAAAAACTGTAATTTTCTATGACGATTCTGAAAAACTGTAGCCTGATGAAACAAAACTAAGGTTGAGAGATTCCATGTGGTAAGGAATCAGAAAATATGAACAATTTTCATTCGGGAAAAAATTGTGAAGACCAGTGTTATCGTTTTAAAATATGTCTTGTTTTGGATTTTTAACAACATGCTATGTAATTTTATTAGGCTTTTTAGATGTAGAGAGTTCTCGTCACACTTGAACCGAGAAAGTGGGCTGGAGGAAGCCGGTAGAACGCGAACTAAACAGCGGTATTTGAAACCGGTACTCATAAACTTTCATATGCATGCACACAAACATCATTTTATTTCACTAAATTGTTACAGTAGTTCGGCATTCACACTCGGATATTGTGTTTCAGCTCATCTACAGTTTGTGGGTTATTTCTATAGACTCTATTTCTTTAGGATTGCTCACAAATAATAATGCGGTTAGCTGTGGAGATCGTGCGGGCAATAACCCTTTAGAAATAATTCTGTCTCCAAAAACCTGCCTTATAGACTCCAAAGAATCACGGGCGATATGGACTGTTGCAAAATCTTGTTGAAAATGTGCATATTGTCTCTCATGGTCGTTTAATTGCTCAAAGAATGTGCCGTAACAACCTCCCACTCATAAGTCCGCGCTTTAACGATCTCGGTCTCCCTTGGGGTTAGGTGCATTGTTGCCAGCTGCTTTAGATAGGCTGGTTGCAAAACTTTTTGAATGTCCCTCTTACCTTCAAATTTGCATTTAATCGCAAGGTACTCTCGAAGTATAAGCACAAAATCAACGAAAAACGTACGTGGTACCAGATCACAAATAAGAAAGACTCCTAATTTCTTCGTGTGGTG
The DNA here is from genome assembly GCA_030762175.1 of Metallyticus violacea. Taxonomy (NCBI): domain Eukaryota; kingdom Metazoa; phylum Arthropoda; class Insecta; order Mantodea; family Metallyticidae; genus Metallyticus; species Metallyticus violacea. The sequence continues at coordinate 24,538,753 of CM060839.1, forward strand.
AAACAGAATCTTAAGCGAAAATAGACTTATCCACAGCCGTAGTTACGATTGGGGTTAGTCACATGTTTTTCACGAACGTTAGCAGAGAGCGTTCCTAGCCGAAGGTAGTTGACATTAACAGATATAGGGCAATAATCAGCCATGCCGTCAACTCGGTGTGATAGCTCAGACGATTGGAGCTTAGAGGAAATACAGGGAACGTTAACGAAGGGAAGCTAGTGAATTCGAATTATCACGATGTAATTTATTTACTTTTAATTTAATTGTTTAAATTAAAAGAGATTTGCCATTATTACAATGATTTACTTGCTAAATAGTACTGCATACACAATTCCAAATAAATTTATATTTACGATTTTTCCCAGCATTTTTTTTTTTTTGTAGATTTGACCGATGCTATTACACAAATTCAAGAACCCCCCCCCCACACACACGAGTTTAATGATAATGGGAGCTTTTAATGCCAGAATCCCGTGTTTTTATAGTTTATTTACCTGCTATCAATTTATATTTACGAAAAGAAGGCAAGCGTAGGCCGTGAGGCCGCAGCGAACCGCAAAAAACCACTGGGACCACCTGTTTCTAGGATTTACTCCAGGTTAGATTTAGGTTAGTGTGTGTGTATATGAATTAAATGCAAATTCCAATAGGCGAAAAATAGGAATGGCGCGATAACATTCACAATTCCAATCTAACATTACGAAACGCGAATTAGTTGTGCGTGTACATGAAATAATTGCGAATTCCAATGGGCGAAAAATAAAACAGGCGCGAAATTAACACTAAGAAGCGATAAATAGTGGGTGTATTTATATAAAATGCAGCTAAAAAGGTATTCCTCATAATGCAACATTTAAAACCATGAAACAAGAAGACGTTAAGGGTATAAAATAAGATTAGGCCCTAATTTAAAGTTATGTTGTTAATAGAGGTTGATTTTGTTATGTTATAGTATTTTAATATTGATTTCTTTTTTTAAGATGCCCATATATTTTGTTCATTTAGGAATTAATTGCGAATTCCAATAGAGGGAAAATAGAAGAGACGCGATAACATTCGCAACTCCAAACTAACACAATGGAGGCGAAGTTTCAGCTCGAGGCGTTCAGTTTTCTCCGCTGCTGATCGTGAAAAGTAGGCGTGGCTTTCCCCAGGACGCATTTTCGGCTATTGGGCAAGTGAAGATAGTGCCTAAGAGGACGAAGTAAAGTAGGAGCGATGGCTGGCAAGCGACGACTTCCAGGTTATCTTTTGTAGAAGTTGATGTGACATCATCAGTGTAAGTTAAAAGTTCTACTGTGTTATATTTCACATGCTAACGATGAGCGGCCCTGACATTAAAATGTGATATGATGCAATCGTGGAAAAAACAAAAGCGACAGTTAATTAAAATCCACCATTTTCATTGCGGAATTAGATAAACAGAGACTAACTGATTGGCACACAGCCACCAATCTGTAAACAAGCATATCGATATTGGAAATAACATTGTTTATGTATTATATACACAAAATATTACTGAGTAAATTGTCATATATAAGCAAAGCAATCGACTGAAATAATTTATAACTATTGGGAAAATAAATGGTATAGCAAATACAATACACTAACTAATATATGATTTAAAATGTTACTAGAATTTGTGTAATCAGCTTCTCGACTATTAAATATGCAGAACTAAGTTTTATTTAAAAATGTCGAAACACCTTAGTGAAGGCATTTCCGTGGAGGAAGGAAGTAAAATATTCTTGCACCGCAAATATTTCTGAAATAGGAGGTCCTGTTGACGTACTGCCTTCACAGAACTGCAGTTTAGGCAACTGTCATGCTCAGATGTTAATAGTTGTCAATACTTCAATTCTGTGAAAGCAACACGTCAATACCGTCTCCCATTTCAGAAATATTTGCGGTACAAGTTTTAGCTTATTCATCTTTCATAGTACTTTAGCTATATATCTTGTCCGCTAATAAAGGATGTTACTTCTCGGCTACTAGGTGTTCTTAACTCCGCTTTTCCTTTTACCATACCCTTGAACTTCCCTTTCTGTAGTAGCTCGCAGCAAATCTCACATAATAATCCAATGCACTCTTCAGTGAAATATTACAGAGTCAAACAGAGCTTTGTGGTAATTTCTGTTGTTTTTTTGTTTGTTTGTTTACTTTTAAGAGGCTATCATCCTTTATATAATGAAGGCATTTGTGAATTCGAATATGTCTGGCTAAGAGCATGGGCTGGATATTAAGTTAATTTTAAAAAAGATTTATCTGAAGTGGTGGCCAAATCTGTCTTTTGGAATTCCAGTAGGAGACAAATGATGAACGAAAGATAGACGTTAGCAAAAGTAGTAAGTGTATATTTAAACATTACAAATATATTTTATGCATGAGCTGTAGACCTATACATGCTTACGCATGATATACAATTAGAAGAGGAACATATAATAATAATAATAATAATAATAATAATAATAATAATAATAATAAACATTAAAAATTAAAAAAAACATATTTACAGATACGTGAATGAAAATATATTACATTATTTACAATCATACTAGTTATTTCACTCTAACCAGAAAATAAATTACTTCTAGCTTCGCGCACTTTGGATAGGAAATGCCCATATACAACGAATTAGTGTGGTTCGCAAACAGCTCCCAGCATGCCAATCGTCCTGTAATTGCCTTTATAAAGTTTTCAGAAAACATCGTTTTTCTCCGGTGTTCCCAGTGGCACATTCTGCCAGAATATGTACCCATTTCTCATCCTTTCCACAAAATGGGCAGATTCTCCTACCAGAGCTATTCGTTATTTTTTGAGCCTTCTAACATCCTAGTCTAAACCAGACCATTATGATCTTGTCTTTTTCCCTAGAATGAGCATATTTGCCTCTTTACCCCAGATAATTTAACTTCATTTGGATTGCTTAAAGAGACTTTTATGTTACATTTTGCCTCGATTTCCTGCCTGCTGATACACTCTAGCCTTGTTCTAACCTTCTACAATATGTTTTTGTTATTTGCATTACCTCGTTGCCATATTGAACCCAAGCCAATTTCACTGAGTTCTCTTTCCACTCTCCACCCCAAAAGGTTGGTATTATATTTTATATCTAGTATCTATAGCATTTAGCGTGAAGTGTGAACTGGTCTCCCTGCATTAGTCTAAGTCAGTATTTCATTGTCCTTATTTTACTATTAACTGTATCTTCATAGCAACACACCTCTCTTATGACCCCACAGTTTGACGTTCATTTAGAGAGCCCGAGAACCCTTTTCCAATAATCAACTTGAATTTTACTGACATGTTCAACTCTCCCCCACCCCATGTATTGCTTTACAAGACGACTAGATTGCAAAATAATAATAATAAAAATATTTCTTAAATCCTGTGTTTTTTTTTTCCGTCAGACCGAGAACTTTCAGAATGTTCCTAACCCACTTGCTACTCCTAAATTTTAATTTTATTATTTATTTATTACTAGTTGTCACACTTGGCTTAATTAATGTAGGCCGGAGGTTATTAAATCTTCATATTGGGTCCCTGTTGGTCAGTCCTCTTTAATGCACTCTGCTGGTAGCTGGTGGAGGTATCTTGTAATATCGCTACATTATGAAAAGGGCGCAGGGAACACGCTGCCCATGCCAATAACAGCTGTCGGTACGATCTCTCAAACCGCTCGATGATGAATGTTGTGTTACGGCGCGTGTTACAATTTCAGCCAATATTTTAACCGTCATCTGTAGCAAGTGTCGCAAAATCCCCACCGTTAATACCAACGAATTAGCAAGTGAACTTCACGACTCCCCGGGAAAGTCTGTGCCATTTGTCAAGCCAAGTGTTGGCAGGATTATTACAATAACGAATTGATGTGTAGATTAGAAATATTTTTCTGTTCTTGCTACAAAGAAGATAAATGTGTTAATGCGTTTATTGCAGAAGTGTTAACATGTTCTTTTATAATTGGTACCAATGCAAATGAAGCGTCTGGAAAAGAGCATGCGTTTGGCCACGAGTTTACAAGAACTGTCAATATTCTATGGTAGGCACCTTCGCATCCAAGATTGGTTCAAAGCCAGCCAAGACTAAGAAATTTTTAGCAAGTTCTCCGGGACTTGAAATAAGCTGTGAGTTCCATATCGTTAAAATATCACACAGAAAAGAAGTTCATTGATAAAATTACCCCAATAGATTAGTTTCGTGCCAAAATGGAGATAGACGCGATAGGATGACCACCTGTCCCTTCGACATCTATAGGTAATATGCACAACTAAATTCGAATAGATTCAGTGAAATAAAAAAAAAAAATGCTTGTGTTCAATATAGGAAAGGAAAAGTTGATAAGAATTTGGCGATGCTATTTGACAAGGCCAGCTCAACCTGCAATCTTCAGCATGAAGACTTCTGTGCTGCAGACAGTATTGTTTGACTCAAATTAATTCTTGGAATTAGTCTATCCAGTTTTTCAATTTCAGTTTTCATGTCCAATGGTTTCAAAGGCAAACGTTTACAATGTATATCGTTACGTTCAATTAATACAAAACGAAATAAAGCAACTTCTTCGCGAATATTGCACTAGCCTGCTACTCAGAAACAGATGAAGAACAAAATGACAGACAATCACACGTCTGCATCAGAGAGTATTGTTACCGCCACAGGTGGCCGAGGTCGTTAGGAGCGGACTCTTGAGAGGGAGGTCTGGATTTCGATTCCCACCAGGACCGTCCTCCCTGACTAAGGATTTTTTCAGACTTTTCTCCGTCCTCATAAGTGGAAAATGCCGGGAACGTACCTTAAACTTAGGCCTGGAAAGCTTCTTTCTTTAAAAAAAAACACTCATTTCCTAATATATCATTTCATGTAACAACAGTATCCACCGTCTGTGGAGCCTCAGGACGTTAAACACTATTAAAAAAAGAGTATTGTTACTTCAAAGGTATATTGTATATTAGTTCTCAAAATGATAGGGTCTAGATTAGATTGGGGACATGAATTAGGAATGAAATAGCATATGAGGCAATGCAGAAAATATGTGCTTGTAGAAAACTAGCAGCAGATTTTAATGGATTGCCCAGGTACCGAACAGTGCAGGATGACTGAGTTTGGAGCCAAGTTTGCAAGTCGAATAGGGATAGGTTAGCATGTTAGGATGTACTTTCGCAGGAAGACAGATGGCTAAAGCTATGCAAAGGATATGGAATTAGGAGCGCTAAGATGGAGTAGAAGAGCTCTCTAAATGTGAATGTGTGTGTGTGTGTGTGTGCGGTCTTGTGAACGAGCAAGTGAGTATTTATAGGTGTGTGAGTGCATGCGCATATTTAAGTGTTTGTGTTTAGGTGATAATAATTATAAATTTATTTTATTTGAGCTGCAAGTTGTTCTTTTCTGTAAGGGTCTGTGTAAAGGATAGCATGTACAGTCAAAAAACCTATGAGAATGATGTTGTACAAACATGTTTGTGAAGAATGAGCAATAAATGCAGATTGAGGAATCGATACGTACGGCGTATACATGGTAAACATATGAGTGAACCGAAAAATTAATTAGAAAATAAGAAAATTTGGATTAAAATCGACGAAACCACGGATTCCGTGGGGCATCAAGTTGCTATTGTTGTTATAGGTAAGCTGAATGCAGTGCAGGTAGAAACCTCAATATACAAGCTATGAATATGCTTTGGCCATCTTCTAAAGTATACAATTCGGTTACGGAAAACTTAGATAAAGTATTCTAAAGAACATGTCCAATGATATAATCCTCTGGTTTTAGGACAATTTCCCTTTTGTGAATAACTTTCTCAATGCGACCGAATTCTCTATCTGGTGGCATATGTGAGTGACCTGGAACTGGAAAAATTACTTTATTGTTTTCAGGGGAGATGATCTTCATTCTCCAACCACTTACCTAACGTACCCATCATCGTTTGAGTTTATTCTGCCCACCACATGCACAGATACTGGGAATGGCGTATTACCCAAGCAATGATGAACACAAGAAGCAATTTCGTTGCAACCTTTAAAACCTTCACTTTCTGTATAGCAATAGATAAATATGCTGCCTTTACTTTGCACATATTTAGATGTTCCTTCACACACAGTAAAATTATACATCGACTGCAATTGGCAGCCCGGTTCGAAAGCTTTGATAATACCTGGATCTGTTGATTTTTCTTCCATGTGAGGATATCTAGCTTTTGTTTTCCACTGCCTTCTGGTTCAGATTTGACGTTACAGGCAGAACAATTGTGGAGCTCCAGTCCCGAGCAACAGCGGAGAGAGCCGAGCTGCGCAGCCCCGAACGGAAGATAAGTGAATGCTTGTAAGAGTGTAAATGTCCCATTAATTATTTTTTTTTTTTTATTAAACGTAACGTAACCTATGCGTTGTCCTCAACTTTCTGAGTGAAATACAGAAATGAGTTATTCACTTGTTACCACCCAATGTCTTATTGGAATTCGCAATTAATTCACACACACACACACACACACACACACACACACACACACACACACATATATATATATATATATATATATATATATATTAACAGTAATTATAATAGTACAAGAGGATAATTACTGTTAATTTGTTACATTGTTAATAGTGTTACTTTATTTTTATTTTTCTTTTTCTTTTATATTATATACACACACACACATTAACCTTAACGCTAAATCCTAGAAACCGGTCCACCCAGTGGTTTGCTGCGGCGAGTTATGGCCTGATAGCCTACGCTCACCTCCTTTTCGCAAATAAATGTTGATAGGGGATTGTGTACTATTAAGTAGGCGGATAAATCATTTTAATGGTGACAAATCTCCTTTGATTCCAGCAGGGGAAAAATCGTAAATATCAAATTATAGCGGATTGTGTGCGTGGTACTAAGTTAGCAAGTAAATTATTGCAACGGTGGCAAATTTCCTTTAACTCCAAAAGAAGAAAAAATGCTTTAGGACGTAAGGATTCGAACTCACTATTTTTACACATATAGCATGACGCTCTAACCACCTGAGCTATCACGCCTTTGCATTTAAATTCCATATTATCTAGCTATATCTGTGAAAGTAACACTACCCTCGACTTTCTCCGGTACTGCTCGAGGGTGACTCGGGATTAGATCTACAAAATTTGTATTACTTGTAACGTTAAGTCTGATTTAAGAGGCACAGATTTTATTTTCACAAACTCCGACACTTTCTTGCACATCTTTTTCTATATGAAGCATTGGACTCATTGAACAAGATAATCGCCATCTCTATTTATAATGTAAGATACCAACAATAAAGAGCTAATTAATGACAAAATGCAATTAATTATTAATGAACTTAGTGTTATTTCCCACCACTTTATACAAATAGTAACAAACTAACAATAAAACATCTCCCTCAATATCCATTTGGCATTATATATAAAGAGTTTTGGAACAGAGCGTGCTGTGGGCGTACAAACTTCTGAAACAAGCCCCTGTTTTTAAGGTTAAGTATCTCAAGGACAAAATTAGTTACTGAAACAAACATTATACCATAAGACAGGATACTAACAACATTGTGGAATGTGCATTATCGCATTTTTTTATTTTATTTGTGGACATGTTGAGTTTTGGAACTATTGGCCTCAAGTGTGGAGTTGTAAAGACGTTTGTGGAACAGAATGTGAGCAATACTTTTCCCTAGGTTTAACAATTACGTATTATGCTCATCTTTCTAAAATATTGTCATCGTTTTCTAAACACTTGGCAGGTAGGGAACAATTACTAATCTATAGCAACAATTTAATAAACATCTACAACTCTGTATTAATACATGGCTTTAATTCGTTGAAATTTAAAACTTGTCACACCGGATTGCACCGGAGTGCTGCATATATGAATACGGTGGACCTTTTAGTTAAATGAAATAAAATTCAAATTAATTTAAGACAAAAACGCTCTAGAGGCACAGAATGAAATTACAGGGCATTTGCATAAGAATACCATCTCACAATGCTAAAATAAAAACGCCACCTCTTTTGCAAAAATAATATTTTTTGTTTTCATAACTTCATTGTATCTGGATGTCCCAGCAGTCCATTTTAGGTCACGTGGCGACATCTAAATATCTGTCTTCGCAAGGAAAATAAGAAACTGAGAGCAGTGCAAGCAAGAGAGACGGAAGGAAAAAAGGGGAGACGTGGAGATATACAATATGTGCTGGTAACATGGAGGAAACATCGAAATGAGATCTCTGTGAGGGGAATGGGAGAGTGTGTGAAAGAGAAGGGCAAGATGACGGCACAAGTTGTCTTATTTATTACGACTTGACGTCACTTCAGAAGGTTCACAATATACCTCTTAACTTTAAAATAAACATTCTGAACGGTACATTAAATATTTAAATATATAATATACTAGATCCCTGCTACTTAAGGCACGTTTTATGTACACAGCTGAAAACTCCATTCCACTGTCACAACAAGTTAATAGGGCAGCAAACAAATAGAAAAATTTATTTATTTCGTTTACGGAAAATGAGATCATCATCGATATGCGGAGGCAACTCACTTATCCGAAGTACAACATTTTTGGATCAGGCAAATGGTTTTTCTACTTGGCCTTACACGGAGAAGGCAATGCGGCTTCAAGCCGAACCTCCACCTTTCGAGACTGCGAAAACAACGAAGATGGATTTTTAAAATTCTACAAAATATTTAATATTACAATTTTAAACAATTAAATACCAAAAATTATCATATTAACGTGTCTGTTAATGCTCTATGAGTTGCAATTTTTGTTTTTGTCAACAAAACTCGTATATAACCGTATAAACGTATCAATTAACAAATGAATCGTCTAGTTCGTTAACCAGCAAAATTGAATCATTTGGGATGGGGGTGCAGGGTTAACCTAAAGCGAAAATTTAAAAGAACATTTAAATATCGCTCTAGCGGCCGCAATTTTTAATTTTCTTAAAGGAAACTGGGTATGTGTCATTGAAATATAGTAAGAAAAACAGTTTCCGAAAATCAATGAAATCAGATTATTAGGAGGGATTTCAACTTAAATGCAAGCTTTTAAAATCGCTCTAGCGGTATTCATATTTGGTTTTTCGCAACGAAGCCCTGTATATATCATTTAAATAAAACAAGAAAAGTAGTTCCTGAAAATTAGTGAAATCTTGCCTTTAGGAGTGAGGGTTTACTTTAAACCCAAAATTTAAAAATCGCTCTAATGGCGCAATGATATTTTTCACCAAAACACTGGACGTATACCATTTAAATAAAATAAGAACAAAATTTATGAAAATTAGAGAAATTTGATTACTATACCCAAGTAGAGGCATGCTTGTAACTGAAATTTAAAAAGAGCTCTAACATTTCATTTTCTTTCTATTGTTTCAAAATAAAAGGACAAAATAGTTCAGTATATAAACTGTAGTTATAACGATGTGTGTGTTTTATATTTAGCAAAGTCATCGTGGTGAAGATAGAAAATGTGAAATATTAATATAATATGAGTTTGAGTATTATATTTGTATGTAAGAGCGCTCTGTAATAACCTTCAGAAAACGTTTATTTTCGATTGTATATTTAATATTGATGGTTTTGTATATATATATACAAAACCATATCATATGTGTTTTATCTTTATCTACTTTTATTATTAGTGTTAATTTTTTGTGTATATATATATATATATATATATATATATATATATATATATATATACACACACACACACAGAGGGGGCCAAAAATGTATGCACACTTCAAAAAAAGAGAAAACTATGTTAACATAACAAAACTGAACTCACACAAACAGAAAATGATGAGCACTAATCATCTTAGACTTTTACAGTTACAACAGTGCTGCTAGTGTAGCTGGTGTTCTACGGTATACAACATCCTTAAGAGTTCCCCATAGGTAGAAGTCAAACGGGGTTAGATCCGGAGAACGCGATGGAAACTCAATCGAATCTCTTCGTCCTATTCACTACCTTGGAAGATTGTCATCAAGGTACGCACGTACATCTCGGTGGTAATGTGGTGGTGCACTATCCAGTTTAAAGTAAAATTCCTCATTTCCATAGAGTGTATGAATGGCGGGTAAGACGGATGTGCGTATCATGTTCAGGTACACTGGTCCAGTTACTGTTCCTTCAAAAAAGAATGGTCCAATTAGACCCCTAGATGACAACCCACACCAAACATTAATTGCAGGTAAATTAACAGCCTTTTTCAAAATAACATGTAGCTTGTTTGCACACCAGTAGACACAGTTATGTCGGTTAACAGTTCCGTTCAACTTAAATTGTGCCTCATCGGACCAAACAACTTTCCCTACGAAGGCCTCATCCTCTTGCACCAGTTCCGAAACCACTCACAGTGCTGCATTTTCCGATCAGGATTATCTTCATGCATGTAAAAGTCTTGGGATGAAAACTTTCAACTTTGCTATTTTAATAATACGACGTACGCTGGTTCAGCTAATCCCAGTCTCACGTGCACATGGCTTTGTAGATTTCTGCGGCGAGTGCTCAAAACGTTCCAAAACCATAACCGAGGACGCGGGGCTTGTTGCTGTGCGAGGTCTCTCAGATCTGCTCTTGTGAACATCGCATACGGTACCATGAGTCTCAAATTTGTCTCGAATGCATGCAATTGTTACTCGCGTTGGCCGTTCTGTTCTGTACACGCGTCTCCATTGCCTTTGAACTTCAACATTCTCGGTTTTCCAATACCACTTCAAAATTGATTTCCGCTGTTCAAACGATAATCTTGGGTCCATTTTGTTGTAGCAACCTAGCATGACGTAATGTGAGTCACATCTGTTTACAGAACATCATACGATAATCTTGACTTCATTTGTTCATTGTTGATTTACCTGCCACATAGCAATTCTATCATAATGTGAGTCACATCTGTTTACAGAACATCATACTACACATTACTGTTGTTTTTCGGTGCAGCTTTGAAATACATTAAATAGATATCTACTGTGAAAGCGTGTATACATTTTTGGTACCCACGGTATGTGCATAGTGCATTGTAATTGTTTTCAAATAGTAACATATAAACTCTTCTGAAATACACAAGGTAAGCGAAATGTTCTGCTATTTTTCTCCATTTTGGTATATGTAAAGATGATATCAAGTGCTCAGTTCATAAGTATAGTTAAATTTAAAAATGTTTAAAAATACTGACACAGTATAGCTTTGTCTGTCAATGGTCATATATTTAATTTAATTGATACTATACCGTTAATTTGTATAGTTTAATCTCAATTATATTATTTTTATTATTATTATTATTATTATTGTTGTTGTTGTTACTACCTATTCTAAAATGTTGTTTATACTTATAGATTGCAAGAATTCTAATTTTGTTTCCATATTACCACACAGTAACGCCATAATTTATTTCATTAGTTAATAAAGTTACAATTTAGATTTTATATTCTTTTTTAAAGTTACTCTAATGGTGAGCAATTCGCTTACATTATACAGCTTCTGCGTAACGATTTTTTTATAAAAATAATTGTGTTTGTATGCAAATGAATATTCAAATTGTAAACCTTGTAAACCTTTTCGTGAGAAAAAGGAAAAATAAACGGTGGGTAGAAGATTTAAATTATAAATTTATTTACTTTCCCGTTATTTTTGTTATACTAAGAAGAAAATATATATTATGTAATATTATATATATATTAACTAGCTTTTTACAAAATTATTGCATTACATAAACTGGAAAGTTATTTAGAAACACCCTGTTTATCACACACTACAAGTAGTCCAGAAAACTTAAAGCCTGAGGCGAAGTGCAAGGCTTCACAAGAGTTTGGACAGGTCGGAAGCTTGCCCCCGGCCATTAGGGAAAGCCGACAAATCTTAATCCCCCATGTCTACTCAGGTATACCTCTCTCGAGATTTCATCTTCAAGCTGTAAAAGGTTTCCATTATACCATGGAAAGTAACAACATTGCCTTGAAGTCTTCCGGTGTCATCAGAGGGAGTTGCCTTCATAGTCATTCTTTTATGTAAAACAGCTGAAGGCAGGCTTCCCAAAGCCGCTGTAGAATTAAGTGAGCCGTGTGATGGAACCGAAACAAATGCTTGGCTATATAGTCTCATTTGTTTGGATTGCCTAGGTTAGAAGCTATTTTCCGAGTTACTGGTTGAAAGAATGATCTGAAGTAGGTATTACATTGTATTTTAGACAATACTTATTTAGCATTAACTTTATTTATATCATATAGTAAAAAATCCGACACGCAGGAGCTACATAAACTAAGCAAATTCCTCAGTAAGTTGGATAACTTTAAAAAAGAATCTAAAATCCAAATTTTGGTCTTATTAATTAATGAAATAAGTTATGGCATTACAAACGCAAAAGTCTACTAATAAAAAAACTGAACTATAATATATTAATTAACTGAATTTGTTGTTTTTTTACCTTCAAAATCTGAAGTAAATGTATAAAGTAAAATTACTCTAATTTTCTGTTTGAATTCTTGCTATCTATAAATATTACAGAAGAGAAACATTATTATTATTATTATTATTATTATTATTATTATTATTATTATTATTATTATTATTATTATTATTATTATTATTATTATTATTTTAACCACAAAATTGAATTGTGTACTATTAATTAAATGAAATATATTGCCCCTGACAAATAAAGGTGATATATTTTGTGGGTATTTTTAAACATTTTTATTTGTAGCTATGTTAATGTACTGAGCCATTGATATCGTCTTTATATTCACTAAAATAGAGAGAAATGACAGAAAGAAACCTTGTGTATTTAAAAAAATAGTCCATATTGCTCAATTAAACAAAATTATGTTACTTTTTAAAAACAATTACAATACAGTAAGCATAAACATAATTAACAATGCACAATCGAAAGTAACATCGATTTTCAATGGCTTTGAAATTTAATTGAAATGTTATTGTAGTAAAAATAGGTAACAGAAATGTTTTCTGAAGGTTATTACCGAACGCTCTTACATACAAATATAATTTTCAAACAGAGAATTCAGATTAATATTTCACAGTTGCTATCTTCACGATAATGCTTTTGTTAAATATAAAACATCTACATCATTATAAATACAGTTTATAAGCAGAATTAATTTGTACTTTTATTTTGAAACAATTGAAAGAAAATTAAAGGTTAGAGCTCTTTTTAAATTTCGATTTTGAAATGTACCCCTACTTCTAATATGTACATTTCCCTAATTTTCAGAAATTATTTTTCTTGTTTTGTTTAAATTTTATATGCTCAGTGAAAGAACACATTTCGTGTTTTGAAAGAACAAATATTGCTGTATTTGTTGGTTTGAAGTAAACCAACCCGATTTCACTGATTTTCGAAACTAATTTTATTTAAATGGTATACATAGAATTTCGTTGCTAAAAAGCAAATATTAATGCCAATAGGGCAGCAATTTTAAACCTTTGGGTTTCAGTTAAAACCTTTTCCTAACAATTTTTCTTAGTTTATTTCAATGTCATATACCGAGTTTCCTTTAAATTTTTTAAAATCGCAGTTGCTGAGTGATTTTTAAATGTTCCTTAAAATTTTCGCTTTAGGTTAAACCCGCCTCTCCCAATGGCTCAATTTTGCTGGTTAACGAACTCGACGAATTGTTTGTTAATTGATGGTAATATACCGAGCTACATTGAGAAAAAATAAAAATTGCAATTGCTAGAGCGTTAACAGACACATATACTTATATATATATACTTATATATACTATATATATATATATATATATATATATATATATATATATATATTCATTGTCATTTTCGGTGCCTCGCAAGTAAGATCGATAGATTTGAAGAAATTTTTCAAAAATATTTTCATGCATACAATGGCAAGAATTCGCTAAATCCTACATGAATTGCTCACGGCGAGTCATCAGCGGTATGATGTAACCGATTTGATGGTAAGTGCTACCTCGAGCGCCATACATTCAGACTAGAAGATGACGTCATTTTTCCTTCTTGGAAGAGTTTTATGTGTCGGTTTTCCGAGTCATCGGAGAAGTGAATAGAAATTACCTTTACGTTAAGATATGGTTTAAGCATGAAGAGACATATAAATAGACTGCCTGAAATAAAATATAATTAAAGGGAAAACAGTGTGCATTATAATTTTTTTGGATCAGCGTCCCATTCAATTCAGGGCGTGAAACGGCCGACAAATTTTGCTCAGGGTCTCTTCTTTCAGGCTTGAGGTTCTTTATCTTGCGGTAAATGTACGACATTGGACCCACGGCTTTACTTCCCTTCCGAAGCAAACCATACTTAGGATTTTTACGTCCAACAAAGTCCATCGATCCTGGCCGGGTATGAACCCGAGACCCTTCTTGGATCTAGAAGGCCAGTATGGTAACCACTACACCACCAGGGCCGACATGTGAGCATTATGAAATAATATAAATTTATACTCCTACTTTTCAGAGGTCGCTTTACTCTCAGTTCAAAACTACAGCCTGCAAGTTATGAAGTGTCATGTAGGGAAAGACAGGGGCCTGCTATTCTCTTATGAAGGCAGCCACTGGTGCGGCAAATCACGGCTGTTCATATTATTACCGAAGCCATACGTATGCCACATGGAGGAACTCCGAGCACTGTCATTGGAAATGAACATGGCTTCCTCCATATCCAGAGTGTCGAAACCTAATATGAGCCAGCCATCTACAGAATAAAAAAGATCGTGACCTTGCACCGAGTATTATTATTATTATTATTATTATTATTATTATTATTATTATTATTATTATTATTATTATTATTATTTTATTTTTATTATTATTATTATTATCATCATCATCATCATCGTCACTTAACGACCGTAGCCGAGATCGTTAAGGTGCGGACTTGTGAATGGGAGGTATGTGGTTCGACTACCATAGGACCGTCCTCCCTGACTGAGGTTTTTTCCAGGTTTTCCTCACTCTTCATAAATGACAAATGCCGGGGAGGTATCTAATTTAGGCCTGGTACGTTTTTTTTTTTCTTAAAAAAACCGTTCCCAATTTATCATTTGATCTTATGTATCATCAGTGTCCACCACCTGAGATGCCTCAGTAGTTAAATCGAGCATTAAACACTAATAAAAATACACTTAACTTTACTGTTGCTTTGAAGAAGTTACTAAAACATTTTTAGATCCCGCAATCAAGCATTAGACAAACCGTAAGCTGTAAATTGACCTTAAGAGAGAATATTTTCGTAATTTTATGACTGATCAGTTTTGTCAGAAAATTTGCCGGCCAGATATTGTAGCTCCGCACATTCTGGAATACACTTCTTTTAATAGTGTTTAACGCCCTTTTTACTACTGTGGTATCACTGATGATACATGAGATGAAATGTTATATTGGGAAAGGAGTTTACGAGTCTGCGCCTTAACAACCTCGGCTACCCGTGACGGTATACTGCTACTGTTGGCTAGACTGCAAGGTTACAGATTCTTAATGACTAGAATTAAACACTGCGTGTGGCTAAATACAGTTAACAGAAATGGAGGAGATAGATAAAAAAATGTAGTTGTTACCACCTATTGGAACAAATAAAACACCCATCATACACTTTTTCATTTAAAAAATATGACAATGACCGTTTGATTAAAGTTTTGAATCTGCAGGATAAAGTCTTTCTATACAGAAAGCATTACAGTGTGTCGGATAAAATCACAACCAATAAGAAACTTTGTCTTATCTTGTGTAGAAACTCTCCAAGTTTTGTAACACTGAAAATTAAAAAATCCCTCACGATGGAGATCTAAGCGAATCCCTGACCTAATAGAATAACTATTAATAAAATATAAAATCCAAATTATGGCCTTATTATTAAAAGAAATTAAATAAGTTATGATTTTACTCTGTTACGGGAAACAAAATTAGAATTCTTGCAATATCTAAGGATTACATAAGAGAAACCACATTTTTAAAAATATTATTATTATTGATTAAATCGTGGAAAATTAATGGCATACTATTAATTAAATGAAATATATGACCACTGATAGACAAAGCTATACTATGTGGAGATTTTTAAACATTTTTTTAATGTAACCATGTTTATGATTTGAACCCTTGATATCTTTATATTGTGTAAAACAGAAAAATAACAGAACGTTTCGAGTTACATTTCATATTTAAGATGATTTTCAATGTTTTAATAAAACAAAAACATGTTACTGTTTAAAAACAATTACAATGTACTAAGCAAATACACACAATCAACAATAAACAATCGAAAGATTCATTGATTTTCATAGGTTTAGAAATTAAGTTTAATGTTACTGTAGAAACACATGTGACACAAAAGTTTACTGAAGGTTATTACAGAGAGCTCTTACATACAAATATAAATCTCAAACAAATATTGCTTATTTTGTTAAATTAAAATATATGCATCGTTACAAATATATTTTGTATGCTTAATTAATTCATCCTTTAATTTTAAAACAACACAGAGAAAATTAATGGAAAGAGTGCTTTTAAAATTTCGGTTTTCAAGTATACCCCTGCTCGTTATGGTCCAATTTCCCTGATTTTCAGAAATTATTTTTCTTCTTTTACCATTTTTATTGTGAAAGAACCAAATATTGGTGCCGCTAGAGTGATTTTTAAAAGTTGGGTTTCAGGTAAGGCCTCGCATCTAATTGCCCGGTTTGCCTGATTTTCAGAAACATTTTGTTTTATTTTATTTAAACGGTATGTGCGGAGTTTCGTAGCGAAAAAGAAAATGTTTATGCCGCTAGAGCGATTTTTAAATTTTAGATTTCAGGTGAACCCCGTCCTAATAGTCCGATTTCACTTTATTTTATTTCATTTGCATATATCTAGTTTCCTTTAAAAAGAAATAATACTGCGGCCGCTAGATCTATTTTTAAATTTCGCTTTAACCCCCACTCGTTTTTTTTTAAAGATATACTCTCATTGCTACTGGCCTGTTTGCCCTGATTTTCAGAAACTTCTAATTTTTAACAACTTATTTTAAAGAAATATATCGGGTTTCTTTGAGAAAAATAAAAATTTTGGTCGCTAGAGCTATTTTCTATTTATTATTATCATTATTATGATTGTTTTTCTTCTTATTATTTTTTAATTTTCGCTTTAGCTTAACCCCCCCCCCAATTATATAATTTTGCTGGTTAAAATGCTCGACAAATCGTTTCTTAATTAATGGGTATATACCGAGTTTCTTAAGAAAAAATAAAAATTGGGACCGGTAAAGCTATATAAAAAATTCCGCACACGCACAGAGATATATATTGCTTTTTCATTACCATTTTCAGTGCCTAGTGAGTAGGATTGATGTTGATTTGAAAAAGAAAAAAGGTTTAAAAACCTTTCATGGATACAACAAACAGGGCTAGGTCCTTCGTAATTTGCTAAAAGTATATTTTTCTGTTAGATTCTCTTTTCGTTCTTACTCAAATTCTAATAAAAAGCCCCTGATATATCAAAGCATTACTTTTTTGAAAGAGTCAATATTATATATTTCAATTCTGGTTGGCATTTTTTCCGTTAGTGGTAAGTTATTAAATCAACGGGAATTTCCCAGATCCCATTTTTGCGTTCGATAAATAAAACACGAGAGGATATATGTCATGTCCTCCTGAAGTAACGACACACAAAACAGTTGCCTAACCAAATGCTGTTAAAATGCTTCATTACTCCCTATATTTTATCCAAAAGAGCAAAATTATAAATTCATATTCACAGAATTACGTTCCGAATCATTAGCGATGTTTTCCATTTAATCAACGCTTTCAATATTACATAGGCACTGGGGGAAGTTATGAATCGCTGTAAAAAATTAAAAAAAAAAACTTAAAATGAGGGGATTGTTGATTCCAGAATATGGCACAGCGAATTGTTTTAGGCGTTGGTTTATTTACTGCTACATCGGAAACCCGTTAAAAAGGTGTTCATAATCATAAAAAAGACAGCTGTGAATTTTCATTCAGATACTGTTGTCATAGAAACTGTAAACAATACTTTATGATGAATATAATACACAATTTTTATCCCTCCTTCCCAAAAACGCTTAAAACATACTAAAGAGTTTATAGATAATACTCAACATAATAATTACCAACAATCGAAAATAAATATTCAAATCATTAATGAAAATATTTTCTACGTTTTAAAAAACATTACATATATAAAATCTAAAAAAATTCCCTAAGTGTTCGGTTCCACTGGGGTTTAAAAGTACAATGCAATGTATCAAGTTTTTAATTTATGTTAAGAAACATTTATTGTTATTAATGATAGCAAAATTTGTAAACTAAACGGCTCTAATTACATATTATTTACAACGGATGGGGATTAGCTCAGGCGGAAACGCTTGGGTCTGGAATTCGGGAGGTCGCGGGTTAAAATCCCCTGGGGCCGGTTATCCTGATTTAGGTCTTTTGGTGACTTCCCTATAACATAGGCAACTGCTGGGATGGATCTGGTTTTCCATGAATTTTTCATTTGTTCTATTACAATGTCGAAATACCAAGCTGGGCGCGGCGTGGCAGTGACTTGAGCTGTGTGAAAGTTACTGCACCCGATTTGGTTCGGAAGCTGACATTCTGTGAGGCTCCAATCACTTGGATGGGGGAGGGGTTCCACCGGCATCGGGATGTTCCATCTGAAAACATGTTAAGGACCCGTATACGTCTAGGCAGTCACAGACCGGTGTCACCCTCACCTCATCCCTTCCTCCTAAGACACCCCTCTAGGGTGCCAACTGTGAGAAAGCCTGAAGTATCCAAGTATTCTCTCCCACTCAAAAACTACGCAATTCAATTTTATTTGTAAAACGTGTCGTATTGTCATTGCAGTAAAGGGTCTTGTCTTATTCTCAAATTTGAAGGATTGCTGATTTTCTTGAAGGATATTTCTGTATATGAAAAATCTCCTCTTCGTGTCAGGTAATGCCATAGGTACTTAATTCTTCTTCTTCCATCACAGTGCTCCGACCTCACAATCGGCACAGAAACGTTCAAAAATAAAAAGTTAACATTGCAGCTAAAACAAAATTGAACACTGAAAGCACACGATATTTTGAGCTGGGCACTTGTATGCGCTAAAAGACTGAACTTGTCTTTCAGAGCGTACAAGACCGGCTTAAAATATCGTGTGTTTTTAGTGTTCGTTTTGTTTTACCTTCAGTAAAACAAAAGTGTTTCTACATCCCATACTAAGAGAGTGTATAGGATCTTTCAGGAAAAGTTTTAGTCTTGAACTGCTTGACAATTTTTAGGCTGGATCTTGCTTTCGGACTCATAGTAGTGCACTCAAGCTTTGTCCTAACCCCAGGCTTCCGTTTATCGTTGTACTGAACCAAAAAGGCTCAGACAGTTTACACACGAATCTTGTGCCCGTCAGTCAGTATTCTAGATATCCAACTGCACACTACTTCCTGCAACGGCTCCAATTCTGACATCCAATTCCCTGAACAGAAGGTCTATAGAAATGCGGTTGTGTTCATCAGCCTGTCCTACCTCAACAATGACAACCATGAGGGCCAGAACGTTGCTCATCACGCATTGATGTTTCCTCGTTTTTAAACGCACATATCCACTCATGCATTCTTCTCTCGGCAATGGAGACATCTCCATATTACTTCAGCAGTCCTTTTTGAGTTTCACCTCTGACCACAGAACTCTGATGCCTACTCGTTGCACCTTTACAGTTTCAAACAGCTGAGGCACTGCCATTTTGCATGTCCTCACTGTTCCGATTAAACACGCCATGCCATCTACCGAGCAATGTTAACATCTTCCGTCCTCCATCTTCAGGAATTTGAAATCTTAGGGGGTTTCGTTTCATGCCAATTTGCTGTTACATGTGACACTTTTACGGATACATTTATTTCTTTTTATTGCATTTATGAACGTCTATGTTGTGGGATAGTTAAAAAGGAGGAGGATACTGCCTGTAGTTTGTGCCACGAGCACCTTGTGAAGGAAGGGATGGAGTGAGGGAGACACAGGGCGACCAGGATGCAACATGGGCATAAACAGAATTCCTAATACGCTTCCCGATAGAATACACGACGCAAGTAGAGCCCCTAAAAGAAGTTCAAGCCACTCAGGAGGTCCTGGTGTGTTGCCAGGCGCTGGGGCAGAAACCTTCATAAAACGCAAGCCACCGTCACATTGCACCAACCCACCTCGCTTGGCACTTTTGATGCTGTAACAAAATGAATAAATTGTTGAAATAGAAGAGGAAAAATTAATGAAAAGCAAACATCCACCCCAGCATTCGTATAACCACAAACAAAGCGTTACCGCCTAAGCCACCCCTTCGATATCGGCTGCATAGATTCGTTTCTCATCTTTTGAGTATTACTGTATTAATATGCCTGGTGGTAGTTTGATGGTGTTAAACAAACAGCATACTTTGTAGTATCACAACTAAGAAACAGTTTTCTGTCATTCCATTGATCCAGGCGATCTAGTAATAACCATAGTCGCCTCGTAGATCCAAGATCGCGGGTACAATCCTGATGAATTGATGAATTTTTTCGGGCTTAAAATTTTTAAAAATGGCTTCCTTCGGAAGAGAAGTATGCTATGGATACCGTATCACGTAAAAGAACCTCAAGCTTGAAAGAAGAGGCCCCTGAAGGAAATTTATCGGCCGTTTGACGCCCTGAATTAAATGGGACGCTGATGACCTGAGATGATAAAAGTGCTTCCGTAAATAAAACATTTTCAATCATTCCAAACAGCCTACAGCAAATTTCTGTTAATGTCACTTTGCGATACATAAATCTCAAAATACCAAATTACGCGAGTGTACACAGACATTAAACATTTCAATTTTTCCCCCTTCTTTCTCTTCCGCAGTTTCGCGAAATTTGCCGCTTGATCACAGGCCCGCATGTACAGTTTACCTAACTAACCTTTAAAAAGGAGGGTGGGACTTGAGCGACACACCACTGACATCATGTGGCAAACAAAGCTAGCAGAACAAATTCCCTAATTACCGACAATTTGTACCAATTACAACAGAGCGAGCAGCAAACAACAGAAAGAGACGTAGCTTTCAACAGGAACTGCTCACACGCATGATAAATCCTTCCGATATCGTTCTCTTTTAGCTTCGTCACACACGGAACAAAAATGTCAAGGCATCAGTGGCGAACTTTTATTCTCTGCGCTGAAAATGACTAACCATTAATCTCCACCCGAAAAAAAGTTGATACTTAAGCCTGATTTAAATGATAACATTACATTTATGAGGGTTTAATAAAATCTTCCGTTCGACACTTTAACTGAAAGGTAATCTCCTATTTTACAGTTATTCATATTTATTTATTTATTTTAACGTGTACTGCGTAAATTTGTTCATTTCATTGTTATTTTTTGCAAGCGAAATATAGCTCAAGGGAATCAAAAACAGGCTTTCCAACCCTAAAACTTTGTGTACATTTATGGTAATAACTGGCTTTTTTTTCTATCTAAATTACGTTTATGAGAGATTGATAATTCCAAAAGAGCTGTATCTATAGGATGTTAATGAACTACGGAATAATTTCAGTGTGTAAAGTATATGCATAAGCAATTGGAAATATCTTTGGTCCTGGTGGTGTATTGGTAACCATACTTGCCTTCTAAACCCAAGATCGCGGGTTCAAGCCGGTCAAGATCGGTGAATTTTTTCGGGCGTAAAAATCTTAAGTATGGCTTCCTTCGGAAGGGAAGTAAAGCCGTGGATCCCGTGTCGTACATTTACGGCACGAAAAAGAACCTTAAGACTGAAAGAAGAGGCCTCTGAGCAAAATTTGACGGCCGTTTCACGCCCTGAATTGAATGGGACGCTGATGACCCGAGATGTTGTATAAATAAACTAAATCAAAAATTTGAAATAGAAAACGTATGGCCTATCTGTTCAAATTTGGCAACTGTTGCTGTAAGTTTCTAGTACGCCACTGGCTAATGAAGATGCCCGTCGTAAGAATAACACACGGTAATGAAGGGAGGTTTCTGAATGTATCACTCTGGCGCCATAGTTTGACATTAGCTTTCGAGTAAGAGATGGTCATTTGTTTTCGAGCGCGAATCTTGTTCATCACTTTTTTCCCCGTTTTCTGACTAGGGCCTAATAATACAGCGTTTGGCTTACGTTTTAAGACGATGTTTCAGTTTGTACACATAAATCTTAACATACCAATTCACATAATTACAACTCTTGCTTACAAAAGGTAGAATTATGGGTAAGCTTAATGACTTAGATGTCGTATATTAAAAAGTTTATGTAACTTTCATTCATAATTCTGTAGTATGCGTATAGCAGCTCTTCATATTAAATAAAAAAAATAATAACGGCATGTTAAGAACTGAACCCTGGCAAGCAAAACATCAGTTTTTGCGTTATGCATTATGTCACACAAGCAGTTATTGAACTCCCTTTAGAGCAGGCTACATAACGTAAGAAGGTAATTAGGTGTTCAGTGTCGCACTGTCAAATGATTAGTTCGAGATTTGAGAGATTTTTATGGCATTAAATATTGAAAACGCCGATAACAAGCTGCGGAAAATTGATTGTTCTAAGCTTGCAAGGCAGCTTTAAAGACATTCTAAATCATTTTTCACCCAACTTGACTTTAACATCGACTTATCAGCATCTGATGCCAAAATGTTTAATACCATAAAACTGTGTTATATTTAGTTGTGAATCATATATTGCCTATCCCAAATTGCTTATATACGACCTCTCTACACTCTCTGATATTATTTCGGTGTTCATTAAACCTCAGTACAATGCATGTGTTGGAATGGAATAATTCAGACTTTTTGTACATTTGATATGATGGTTTTATTATTCTTTACAGTGTTTTAAATATTGCAACGAGTTTATTCAAGTAAATGTGTGGAAACTCAATAAAGCCATCCCAGTGAGTTTGTATGCCAGTGTAGTTCAATTAAATAATTTTGTTAAAGTGATAGTTACTAAAAATTTATTATACTGGTATAAAATACTGTGTACATTAATTACTTTTGCATCTTAAATCATAGTTATCAATCAGAAAAATACTATGCAAAATATATTTTAATGAAGTTACACACAGTTACATAACTTGACTGCCTCGAGGTCTTGTGTAAAGATTCACTCTTTACAGTGTGTACTTCCCACCGGGACTCATCATGAGGCCCGAGACCCTTTCCCGTTAGCTTTTTTTACCGTCCCAACAAAGTTCACGAGGACTGTTCAGAAAAGAATAGTCATAATGTTTTACTGCCGTAATTTCTAGCATAAAAGTTTAACTTTACAATATTTTGTTAGCTTAATTCCTTTGTGGTACCAGTCTCATTGTTGTCATTTCCGGTTCCGGCCTACGAAAGGTATGGAAGTTGAGACATGTTCAAAATGCCGACATCAAAATGGAGAACAAGATGCTGTGCTTTCGCCTTAGCAAATCTTCAGCAGAGGCCTATGAAGAATTTTTTTCTTCCCTATAGCACATTGAAGATAGTTGAAATGTTTAAAGATGGCAATCATTTTCAAAGGAAGGTGGACCCGACCCTCCAGTTTGTACTCTAACGGAAGAAAACATTAAAACCATTGCTATCATTTGAGAGAGGATCGTCGAATAATATTTAGAACACTTTCAGAAATTCTGAATATTTCACTGGATGTTACCCACACTTTTGTACTAGTAGAGTGTATTTATTACAATGGTACCAACACAATACAAACTACTTCAATAGGCGCACGGGTCCAACGGACCGTACTTACTTTTATGATACACTTGGTACGTTTGAATTGGCACAAGATATTACATTAGAAATATACAACAATCTACAACACATATGTACAACAATAAAATAAATAAAAAATAAAATAAAATACAAATCAAAAACAAGAATCATTTTAAAATATTAAAAATACAAAGAAAGCCTACTATGGGTAACACAACTGGATTTAATCAATTTGTTACCTCCAACCCCCCTTCCCGATTATCAGCCTTTTCAGACCTGAGCTGTCTCACTTTCATCAGAAATTTACCTTATCTCTCCTCTCCTTCCTTGCCTGTCTGCAAAACCCAAATTGACCATCTCCCTCTGTTCGATCCTGTAAAGCAGCACGCTTTTGTAACTGAAATGTTGCATATGAGACGTGTTTGTGCACGGTAGGTTCCCGAACAAAAGATCGTTCACTTGCAGTTTTGCATGCATTGGAAGATGCTACAGGAACATATGGAGTTTCTTTCAAAGATCAAGCGACACTTGGCTACATCATTTTCGTCCTGAGAGCAAAAAGCAAAATTCTTTGTGGAAACCTCCTTCGCCACCAACATCAGATAAAGCAAATGTTGCTTTGCTGGAATCATTATATCATCTCATTTTTCGACAGTCAATAATTAGTTTACCAGTATATCGCACCTGCATAGTCGGTCCTGATGACCTAGTGGTAACCATGCTTGTCTCGTAGACCCAAGATTGCAAGGGTAAATGGATTTTTTTCGGAAAAAATGTATCGGCCTTTTCACGCCCTGAATTGAATAGAACGCTGGTGACTTGAGATGTTAAAGATTGTCCGTAAATAAACTGAGTACCACTAGTACCTGCACACACAATTATGACTAGGCAATGCTATAGAGGTATCCCAAAAATTCTGCAAGGCCATGTCACCTTATGCAGTCCAGATTTAGTCCTGTGTGACATTTTTCTTTTTTTCCAAATTGAAGAGGCATTTTACATCACCAGAAGCAGTGGTGAAGGATCGTCAAAATTACAAGTATGTGTTGTCATGTTATTAAAAAAATTATGTTCATTCTTTACTGAGCAGTCCTTTCACTTTCTAACATTATGTCCTTCTAAGTACTTCCATAGTGCAGAACTGTTGCATGTGGAATAAAGCACCATCACATATGTTTCCGATATCACTCGTTTTCAATTTTTTACTTAGAGCAGGATGCATTAAGGCATCAGTGGCGTACTAGTTACACAGAAAAAATTAAATTTAGCGTGGGAACCTTAGTTTCTTAATGTGTTTATTTGGAAGAGGGCGGTTTTACCTAATAAAAACCTACTGTTAAAATCCTACTTTGTTTTTTTATTTTCCTTTTTAAACAATACGTATGCACTTATACCAGTTGAAATAACTAGGTCTAATGATTTTAAAAATTGTGCGACAGGTAGATGTTAGCTGTTTATTTTTATGTCTAATTACATGTTTTGTAAGTTGAAATCATAAGCTCGTTTGATATAGCAACAGAAGTTCATACCGGGTATTGGATGGTAAAAAGTTGTTCTGTGTAAAGTAATTTTAACGGCACTAGTAGCAAATGATTACAGAGTATTTCAAGTCATAATACAAATTTTACAACCTACTCAATTATATACTCAACAGCTATCCTCAAGGATACCATTAACAGTATGGAGAAACGGTGCAAAAGAAACTTTCAGCAAGGATTTGTTCTTTCACACAGCTCTACATCGACTTGTATCACTTTTGCGCGCACTTTGTTTACTTTTTAACAGTGTTTAACGCCCGTTTTAACTATTGAGGCACCACAAGCGGTGGACACTGATGATACATTAAATAATAAACTGGGAAAGGAGTATTTTATTAAAGGAAGAAAGCGTTCCAGGCCTAAGTTTAGGGTACCTCCCGGCATTTGCCATTTATGAGAACAGGGGAAAATCTGGAAAAAAAACCTGTCAGGGACGGTCCTGGTGGGAATCGAACCCGGACCCCCCGCTCACGAGTCCACGACTAAACGACCTCGGTCATTCATGGACATAAACCAAAGAGGGTGAGCAAATACTTTTACCCCAGCGCATAACTTTTTTTTGTTGGAAAGGATACCTGCTGTAGAAGATTTACGATATTCTATCTCTCTCAATGAACACTCCAAGTACAATTTTATTGTGCGCCATGTCACGAGACCTCGCCGATTACGTCATTATACAATTAAGAACTTTTTTCCTGCCCTCTGAATTAATCATATTAATTTCAAAACTGAGATTTTAAATTGTTTATGAATATTACGAAATGCTATTTCAACGCTTATATTGATTTGTGGAGAATTCATAACTTTTTTTAAATCTTTTCTGTTGAAATCATTTTCTGGAGTTTCACAAGGGACCAACACATTCTGCTCGCATACCACTTTCCCATCTTCTCAGCACCCATATATACAAACAAAATTGTTAAAACTCAAAACTTACACTGTCTGTTGTCTTGACAAGGTGATCCCGTAGCACGTGTGCATTATTGTGAGTGGTTTCTTTCATCAGTGACTGAAACACTGACTTGTGTTTTTTTCAGACGAGACATGGTTCCACCAAAATGACTGTGTGAACAGTCATAACACTCGCTATTAGTGTCCTCAAAATCCAAATTGTGTACAAGAAACCCCTTTTTATGGAGGAAAATTGAAGTATAGTAAGCGATTAGGGCAAGACACATAATCGGTCCAAATTTTTACGAGCAGACAGTACAATTTTATTTGCTTGGTAGCCTGAAGGACTAAGTGTACAAAATTCAAGGAAAACTTAAAAAATTAAATCAGAAACCATGGTCGAACTAAATCGTATCAACCAGAATATGTTTCACTAGTACGATGCTTGTTTAGTTGAGGAAGGACGATATTTTCAGCATTTATATAAGGTAAGATTTTATATAGTTTTAAGAACTGAAGTCGGAGTACAAGAGCGACCGGTTATATCATGTTCAGCTGCCGAGATGAAAAATGTTGTATGAGCGGTAAGGATATATTCTGGAAGTTCTGTAATTAAACAGTATCAAGACACTATATTGATTTCTGTTTTATTATCTGTAGCGGGAACTTATCTGCATTTGCTCTTAATAGCTTTAGATACAAGAGTGTTAAGAAGATTAAAAGTAATTAATTCATTAACTACTTTTCGCATCTCTCAATCATTATGCCTTGATGAAAGGGCCCTTTCGCCACTGACTGTCTATGTTCATACGTCCTCTCGATGTAATGAAAGCAATTTTCTCGATTTCGGATGTCGAACATTGCAGTTTATTTGCTCTGTCCCATTCTGACACGTGAAATATTATTGGGCTGGGAATTCCAATAACGCAAGAGTAATTAGTTGTGAGTCGGGGGATCCGAACATCAACTGTCATTTCACTACCAGAGTTTTCTCTCGCGCCAAATTGAACATGAAAGCAAACCGAGAGTCGCTACGGACCTCCAGAACACGAAGGGGGTGAGAGCATGCGGGTAATTCCGTGGCAAAAGTGGTACCAGTAGCTTTGCCGAATACTCCATCTCTTACCTGCAAAACAAATATGCACATCAAACATCCAGAGAACGATCTCAGTGTTAAAAGAAAGGCGCACCAGGTATTCATTGTGCTCAGCCAAAACTTTGGCACACTTTATCTGTGAACTATAGCAGAGGTTTCAAGTCAGACGAAAAGTTCTATAAATTTTAATAAAACAGTCAGAAAAATTCATAAAATAGCATCATTCTTATTTCAATCACATGTAATCTGAATAAAAACGATATATATATATATATATATATATATATATATGTGTGTGTGTGTGTGTGTGTGTGTGTGTGTGTGCAGTAATTAAACATTTTTATTTCAAGATGTGAGGGGCTCCCAAGTTGAATTAATTTTCATGGCGACTCTGCATCAGCGTTGAAAATTCTACTTCTGCACGAATTAATGTACATGTATCATGTATCGTATATGCACCGAAGATGAAGCGCGCTCCAGACACATTTCAACTGAATAAGTCCTTGGAAAATGAATATGAAAAACCAGTGTGGGATGTTGAATCTCATTCAGCGTTAGTATTAGTGTGTGTATATGTGAATTAATTGTGAATTCCATTAAGAACACATTTTCCACCGATATAATATGTTACCCGCCGAACAATCCCCTGTTAATTTATATTTAAAAGTTACGGAGGGTCATATATTATGTTTAAAAATAATAAAAGAGCCTATTTGCCCCTGTGATAATATTTTACCAGCTTAACAATCCCCTACCAATTTGTATTTAAACGTTACGCAGGACAACGCATAGGTTACAATATGTTTAACAAAAAAATGATACATGCAACACTTACAGTGTTACAAGCGGCCACTCAAACAGTAGTTCCTGTCGCTCGGGACTGCAGCTTGGAGCAAGTTGCACTAGTTATTTTCGATTTTCCTGTATGGGCAAGCTATGGTTACTCGCTAGGAATCATGGTCTGACCTGCAGTAGTTATGCAGCGCTGCATGAAAATTACGATCAATCTTGAACGACCTTAGTATTTTCAAAAAAATTAACCTGTTTTTTTTTTTCTTCAAAAATTTCAAAGATCCCTGCATTTACAATATAGTCAGTACCACCCACTCATCGATCCATTTGTTTATTCTGAGTTGGTTAAATAAAACTATAAGAGACTACTGGCCTAAACATAAAACATTTATACTTGCCTCATAGACCCAAGATCGCGGGTTCAATCCCGATCAGGGTCGACGTATTTTTTCGGGCATAAAAATCCTAAGCATGAATTCCTTCGGAATGGAGGTAAAGCCGTGGGTCCCAATTCGTAGATATGCGGTGCGTAAATGAACCTCAAGCCTGAAAGAAGAGACCTCTGAGCAAAATTTATCGGCCGTTTCACGCCCTAAATTGAACGGGACGCAGATGACCTGAGATGTTAAAGAGCGTCCGTAAA
This sequence comes from Metallyticus violacea, assembly GCA_030762175.1. NCBI lineage: Eukaryota > Metazoa > Arthropoda > Insecta > Mantodea > Metallyticidae > Metallyticus > Metallyticus violacea. Next base: position 24,567,423 of record CM060839.1, read on the forward strand.
TAAACCAAATAAACAGGTTATTTATGCCGTCTGCTTAAATTAAACAAAGAAAAAACGCTTTTATAGTATACGAAAATTAGACTATAAAGTAGATTTGTCACAAAGGAGGTAAAAGACAAGTTTAGCTTCTGTGGATATTTATACACGCCCTAAAGAATATAAAATGTTCTGCTTTAAAGAAAAGACCACCGACATCTTTCTCCTAGATTAAGGATATTAGCACTGAAAACTGTAAGCGTACCTACCTCCCTGTTTTCGTTTGCATTCCAGTATTAACCTAAGCGCTAAGCAAACTCGGAGACTTGAGGAGTAACATTTAAACAAAGCTAGAGAGTGCAAACATAAGAAGGAAATCTCTGGGGCGACGTTAACCGTCTCTACAGAAGTCAAATCATTCCGGAACGTTAAAGCTTGGCTAAACTTTGATTCCCGTTCAAGGACGGCTTGCTTGCTTGTTTGTTTGTAGCTTTTTTAAAGTTCAATAATCAAGGCACAACTGCCTCCGTCACTTTTACGCTTACAGCTCTTTGATTTCTGGAAGGGAGTTTCTTTTCGTATTTACGCATGGGAAATTCATGAATGCTACTAAAGAAACTGGGCTCGTGTGTTTAATTTCCTTGTATACACAAACTGAAATTTAACTTGTATTCAAACAAACAAGGTGAAAAGCCCATAGAGAATCAAGGATACGATTTTTTTTCCTCCCCAGAAATAGAAGAGGATATACATGCAAGACAAACTCTAGCGTTTAAAATAATGAAACGATTAAATAAAACAGAAAAAAATACGCACAATTAATAGACTTTAAAAAATGAGAAGAACATTATATTATGCTGTAGTGAAGAGAGGTAATTAACATTACAAGAAAAAGAGCCTGACAAACTGCTTTATACCAATTGAAATAAAATAACTAAAAATAAAAAAGTACTTGGCAGAGTTAATATAAATACAAAATTAATAAAAATTATAAAATTGCAATTTTTAGCATTAACTGCCACAAAACATAAATATTCTAATTTTCTTTGTTATATCCGTTGCCTGAACATCCTTCTGTCTACTAGCAACAGTCTGATATGTAAGTCAGTGTATCTGCGTATTACCACAGATCAACACTTATCCCTGCATACACTACAATCCCTTTCTATACCATATTTTAGATATAAGGCATTTGTAGTGTCTTCGAACCTTCCTGCAATATACAATTTCATCATCTTCTGCTAGGTGGTAAGGCACCAAGTCATCATTGGAAAAAGGTAAGAGACAGCCCCATTAATCAATCATGCTCTGGGCGAGCTCACACTGCAATGATGGAAAGTACTGACATTTGAATTGGGCACGATTGGCGAATAATCAAACAAAATGTTATAACTGTCGTCAGTATCAACGCAAATATCTCTCAGTATGTGCCGTTTTTGCGCGCATTCTTTTGCTTTTTGGTCGATACATATGCCAGCATGGCACGAGCACACCGTGTTTACCAATGATTCAAGCAAAGGGAATGTTTGGGCTTATGGCTTCTTTCTTTACGTACACCGCCAAAGGTGGCCGAGGTCCTTAAGGCACGGACTCGTGAGCGGGAGGTCTGGGTTCGAATCCCGCCAGGACCGTCCTCCTTGACTGAGGCTTTTTCCACGATTTCCTCAGTCCTCATAAATGGCAAATGCCGGGGAGGTACCCTAAACTTAGGCCTAGAACGATTCCTTCCTAAAAATAAATCCTTTCCCAATATATCATTTCATCTCATGTATCATCAGTGTAGTGTCTCTGTAGCAAAAACGGGCGTTAAACACTATTCATTCATTTCCTTACGTACAGAAAGAAGACTTCATGTTTCGGCTCTTCTTTCTAAATTGTTAGGCCCGGAGCTTTCTCAGAAATGTACACTCAGTGACCCAGGTATTGGAACATTTAATGGTGAAGTGTTATTATTATTAAGCACTGTATCATATTGGCTTAAATTTTCATTTGTAATAATTTAGATTTGGAGCGAAAGTGTACACTTTTTAAGTCAGTGTGTTAAGGGACAGTACTTAAACCTTTTTACTCATTATTAAAGCAAGGGAATTTTATAATATAACTGTGCCCTAATATTTGTTTATCAGGAATGTTATTAAATATTGCACAGTAAATATGACAAGATTTAATGTTTTAAAGCGTCAAGTGTTTATTCTTGCAACTATTTAAATGACTTATTGCTGAGTTACGCCTACACAACCTGCATGTTTAAAGTTGATATATGTGTCATATTGAAATTAATAAATAATATAATCGTGACATGGTGCAAATTAAAGGTAGATTACGTTTAAAATGATACCTGTGTTCTTATTCTATCATCTACCATGGCAGGTCGGAAATTTGTGGGTCACACCTTGTATGTTTTGTTGTTGAAATTTCATTTTTCAGCGAAAGCAGACCTTGCAGGCGGTTTATTCCTTTAACACTAGGCTTACATTGAGAATCTATATCAACGTTTTCATTTTCCGTGCTGCAGCGAGCTGTTTCGTGCCTCGTTAGAGGGTCACTTGAGGGGCCTCTTCACGGGTACTCCATAGCCTGTTGAATTCCTTTCGGAATATCATGCAGCATTTCTCAAACATGCTACGAGGAGATTTCGTATACTTTTTGCTTTCTGTGCATCACTAGTCGATTTTTACATTATGAAACGCTATTTAACCAACTTTTTAAAGAGATCTAAAATGCAGCATATATTGTTTTCATTAAGAAACACAAATATTGAGGAAATACAGCCAAAAGTAAACTTATTAGGAATTAAATTGTTAGAAAAAAGGATTATGTTATAGTGATATAAATAAATTTAAATCTTATAACACATTGAAATTCTATCACAACTGCCATTTTCATAATGTTCGGAGTATGCCACACTTCTAGAAACGGTTATCATTCATTTTTCCGAAACGGTCTTTGGAAAGCTATGAATATTTTATCATTAGAACTGTCCCTCTCTTCTTTTTGGCTAATTTGCTATTTGGAACAGAGTTATAGACTATTTTATTAAGTATTCATTATAGAGCCTTACGATTAAGAAACGGAAGTTTTATAACACCTAGAATTGTCTATTTTGTTGGTAAGTAGCTATTTATACAAATTTATGTCTTTTAAAGCCTACTTCTGACAAAGTTCAAAATCGATCACTTCCTTTATTCCATTGCCACAGAATAAATTGAAAGAAAAATATGATTACCGCTTTCTTAATTCCCCTAAGTTTTTTTTTTTAATTTCCGTTAATTCCACGGCACTCTTCCCATATTAACAGTTACTACTCTCATCTTAGGCTCCTCAGTTAATTTTCTACATCTTCTACATACCTTGCCACTGTTTATTTCCCCTCTGCCAATTTAAATCACTTCATTTTCTGCAAAATGCGCCATCGCGTCTAAGTATTCCTTTATTCCCCATTAGGGGACTCTGTACATCTCTTCCTTCTGTTTACGCAATATTTTTCAGAGTCGCCAACTCTTATGTAATATTACTGTAGGGAGGACCAAGAACATTTCTTCGCGCCAATCTATTCAAGCGAGGCCTGCGAATGACACTCGTTGTCTTAAAAATATTGTGTGTGAACGAAAGCCAATCTTAAAATGTGACCGTTAGGTTAGGTTAGGTTAGGTTAGGTTAGGTTCTGTCTTACGAGAATCCTGTAGTGGCGAGCATCTGCTTATGTTAGGTGTTTGCTAAGGTAGCTTTAACAAAACTGCCTTAAATATATACTTGAGAGGTAACCGACACAGTCGTCTTTTCGCGCTGTTTCAACTCCACTGAAATCTAGTGCATTTCTTGGTGTTACCAACGACAGTGACGTCACCTCTAATCTCACAAATCAAACACCAGTATTTCCTTCCTGTCGTTGAAATCTGTTATATATCGCTTTTTGGGGAGGTTGAGTCGTGGGGATAATAGCCTCACATCTTCTCCTGATCACTTCTGCTACCATTTTAAATAAGTTTTGCAACTTGCTTTCACTTTCTGATAACATTGGGGGACTACGGGAGTTTTACCAGAGTATGATTGAAGAAATAATGAATATATATATATATGTTCATTATATATATATACATATATAGTTACAATAGAATATATTTCATCGTCTCTTAGCAATGAAGACCACGTAGATTTAATATTTAACATCAGACTGTTCAACTGTCGGTAAAATCTAAAATGTGTCAACACGGTTCTCTTGCAGACGTTATTAAAATCGCAGTTCATTGTTGTACCATTTGTAATGAGCTGTTTGGAATGATGTTTTGATTCATGGTAAGAGTTCTTGCGTTTTACATTAAACTAGAGTAATGCCAAAGCAAGTATCTTCTCGGTGTATATTGCTAAATATTATAGTGATGAAAATGGCTTTAATTTTACAACAGACAGTCGGATCGTCTTCTGCAAAGAGGTAATTTGCGATGTTTAAGCAATTTTCTCAATTCAATACAAAAGTATCCATCGTTTCCGGCAAGAGGGGGCCTCTAACCTTAGTTTGTAAAGACATAATTTCAAGATTTATAGATTTTTTTCCCCGTGAAGGATAAATGCGAATAAAATGGCACGTAAAATACAGCAAGCTATTAAACCAAAGCTGACAGATAATAATATTCAAACATGTCATTCTTCTACTTTTGATGACAACCAAAAAATTATATGCAGAGTTGTATCCTACAGTGCCTTTAGTAAGCCTAAAATGACAAATGACATACATCAAGAAACACTTTGAGAACTTTCCTAGGAAAACTGAACTCCTGGGAAAGAGAGGTTACTATAACAGATGCAATAGACATAGTTAGAAACACAGGAGGGCCTGAAAAAACTTCCGGAAAAGATTGCAGCTGCTGTTAGGGAAAAATGGAAAAAATATTAGGACGGAATGGGAGACAGTTTTGAAAATAATGGCTCAGTAAATGAAGAAGTGCAAAAAGGGAGGAACGGTAGCCACCCCAGAGGGCTTGTTTTACTTATTCTTGTAAGGTTGAGAGAACATTTTCAAGATTTAAGGACATGGTTGTACTTGTTTTCATAGGAGGCAACTTCTGCATGTGAACAAAACATTACCGCTTGCAGGGATTTTGCAGCTCGGCAGTTGGACACATCTTATGCATCTTATGCTTATTGCACATTATTCTCCACTTTCCCTCTCATAAACGGGGGGTTCTTGTATACAATTTGATTTTTCAGAACACCAACAGCTGGTGCTGTGAGTGTTCCCACGACCATTTTGCTGGAATCTCGTCTCGTCTGAAAAGAACACAAGCTGTGGTTCGATTAACTCTTCAGTCACTGATGAAAGAAACCCCTCACAATAACGCACACATGCTACGGGATCACCTTATTGTAGACATTGCATATTTTACACCTGTAAGTTTTTATTTTTAACAGTTTTGTTGGTGTATGTGCAGAAAATATTGAGTCCCCAATGTATGCCAATTTCGGTAGTGGTTTTATTTGCGAACGTTCAAGATTCCGTCAACTTCGTCTAATATGTCTTCTGTTAAAAATGCACGTCTTCGTGTGTGTTTCTTGTTTTGCACTGAGCTAGTAGATTTATACACAAAATCGTGAATTGTAGTTCTGGAAGGAGACAAATGCTTAAGGTACTTCCGAATGAATTCTTCTGGAACACGACAAGCTGAGTTACATTTATAATAACATTTATATACAAAAATACCTTGATCTAAAGACTGTTGTCTTGCTACCTATACGAACGAATGTAGAATGATGACTGCTTGGAAGTTCAAGGACAGGTAAGCATGGAAAGTTCATTAATTTATAAGCAAGCTCAGACCCTCTTGTGATAATGAGGTGCATTCAAGTTATAAAACCTTCGATTTTTTTCCCTCAGAACTGTAAACAGTTAGAAACTTGCGGTTATGGCGCACAGAACTCTAGCGGCAGCGGCGAGAGTGAGGACTGTTTTTGATACCTCAAAATGGCGACGTTTTTATTACAAGAACAGGGTGTAATCATTTGTTTTCGCCATTTGCGTGTTTTGACACTAATTGAAATTCATCGCCAGTTAAGTGAGACATGTGGTGATGGTGTCATGCATGTGTTTAATGTGCGTTCATGGGTGAGACAGTTCAAGGAAGGCAGATCGTCGTGTGACAACAAATCAAGGCAATCTCGATCTCGCACTCGCAGGTATGACGACATGATTGTGCGAGTGGAGAAAGTTATTTTGGAGGATCGCCGAATGCGTGTGGAACACGTCGCCTGCAAAGTTGGTATTTCCGTGGTATCTGTGACACAATCCTGCATGCAGACCTGAAAATGCGAAAAGTGTCCCCCATGTGGGTGCTGAATGCTGACGAACGACCACAAGGCTGTGGGCGTGGCATGTTGCCAGGCAATGTTGACACTTGATGAGGCATGGAATGGGACGTTCTTTCCATCCATTGACAATGGATGAGACATGGATGCCGTTTTTCAGTCCTGAAACGAAGTCTGCTCAATGGAAGCACTCAGGTTCACCGCCATCAAAATTTTTTCAGGTAAGCGCCAGTGCAGAAAAAATTATGGTGGTCATATTCTAGGACAGCGACGGAGTAATCATTACTCATTGCGTTCCAAAGGGCACTACGGTGATAGGTGCATCCTACGAAGACGTTTTGAAGAAGAAGCTCCTCCCAGCATTGCGTGAAAAACGGCTGGAAAAGGCTGAACGTTGCTCTTTCACCAAGACAACGCCTCAGCGCATCAGGCGAACGTGACGAAGCAGTTTCTTCATGAAAACAACTTTGAAGTGAATCATCATGCTCCCTACTCACCTGACATGGCTCCTAGCGACTTTTAGCTATTTCCAACGATGAAAGCACTCTCCTTGGTCGCACATTCATTAGCCGTGCCGCTATTACATCAGCGATATTCCAGTGGTCAAAATAGTGTTTGCAGCGACCATGGAATCATGGCGTCGAAATTGTGAAAAATGTGTACGGCTGCAGGGAGATTAAGTCGAGAAGTGACACAAGTTAATAGTTTTCGTGTTATTAGTGAGGAAAAGAATCGGAGGTGTTATAACTTGAACGTATCTCTGATAATACGTTGAAGAGTAGTAGCCTATTCGTCCATACCTAGATACATTTTATGTTTATTATAATTTCATTTGGCTGCACTACTTTCCCGAGGTTTTGACAGGGAATTTCTTAGCCATTTAAGGCAATATGTTCTTTCCTTAGTAACTCTCAACACACACTACAGTTGAAATACTTCGGTGATGCTCTTTTGTTTACGAATAGCATGCACCAAACGACCAACAAACTGCTCTAGCGGTCTTTATATATATTAAGAAGATTGCTACAAACGATACGGTGGGATCGTTACATTCCTGCGTTTTTATATGACCTGCCAAGTTGCCACTTCTCTCTTCGTGCGATTTCTGTAGAGTCAACAAAAACAAAGCGCCGTTGTTGTGACGTCTCCTCTGCGGAATGAGGAATGGGAATACTTCTAAATGCTAGGAGGGCGGGTCCGGTAGAGAGGCAGGAGGGGTGCGCGGAAATCCTCATGAAACATGCAGCAGCAACTGAAGGAACAGAAATTGAAAACAAACGATGGAGGTTTCGTTTGTGGAAGCTTTTGCAAAAGCTGAGCAACCGGTGTGTGATTTCGACTTTGTTTTCATTTTGCAGTGGACGAAACAGAATAGGCTGTGCTTGTAGCGAGATTTTTCGAAAAAGTTATATTTCTGCGACATTACAGCTTCCTTTACCTTCTGAATTAGTTTTCCGGTAAAGTAAAAATGACATTAGAATATTTGTGATGTAAATTCGTTTTGAATTAAATGTTATTTATTTATATATTTGATACAAAACTCTTCTCCACATGACTTTATTTCAAAAATCTTCCAGTCTGAATAATTATCTATTTAACATGTATTTAGTTTAAACAAAAACATATCGATTTAGATGTTGAGGGAGATTTAAATGGTGTTTAACGCTCGATTATACTTCTGAGGCACTACGGGCGATTGACACTGATGATACATGAGATGAAATGATATACTGGGAAAGGATTTTTTTTTAAGGAAAGAAACGTTCCAGGCTTAAGTTTAGGATACCTCCCCTAAACATTTGCCATTTATGAGGACTGAGGAAAACCTGGAAAAAACCTCACTCAGGGAGGACGGTCCTGGCGGGATTCGAACCCCAGCCCTCCTGCTCACGAGTCCGCGCCTTAACAAACTCGATCACCCGTTGCGGTCAGTACTTTTAAGGTTTTCCATTAGTAAAATAGTACAAACTTGGAAACTCTAGGGTCTTTTGGTTAGAATTATTTAGAAAAGTTCGATTTAATATCAACATTTTATTATTATCGTTACTTACCTAGCGTGCAGCCAAAAAAACTATGCGTAGGCTTTAATTCAGGAGAACGGGTAATACCAACATATTCATCAACTGCCAGAAACCTGGTGACTTCGAGAAATAACATTTATTTTTGAAAAAAAATATTATTTACTATTGCTTTTACCATACTTATTAATCTGCGAAACACGAACATGACGTTCAGTTTACACTAGCACCCCAATTTCAATCCCTAGCTACCTTTCACCTCCACTAACTTAATTTTCCTACAAAACCAGAACTCGATAAAGTTTTATATCTTGATAATTTAATAATTTGTTTTTTATTACTTTCATAGGACATAAGTATAAAATAAATTTTAATTTATATACTATTGATGGTGCTAAAAGTGTTTTAAACATTTTTATCAGCAGGAAATATTTAAATTAATAGTAAATATTTCGTAAATTATTACACACGATAATAATAATTATTACTAGGGTTTCGATGGTATGCACAGGTCTGATAGCTGTTTATTAACAAAGTAGTAATAAATATTCTCCGTTTGTATTCAATTATACCATCCCATAAGCTTGACCTGACCGAGATTCGAACTCAGGACTCCGGCTTAGTAGTTGCAAACGCTACCAGCAAAGAGTGGAGGCGCTCCAATAACATCTTTGCGATTGTGCAAATGCTTTTCCTTAGTTTTCAACTTGTAGGACAGTGCAAATCCTTGATCTTTAGAAAGCAGTGTTCGATGTCATTCTCCAACGGATAAAATTCCTGAAAATATATTGAGGAATATGTTCAAGCTTGAATAAAAGATAAATAGAATAAATAATTACAGAATATTAGGAAAATGCTAAATAAAAGGCTTAGAGAAACAAAAAAAAAAAAAACTGGTAGTCATTGCAGACAGTTATCTCTGGTGGGAAAACTATGTTGCTGAAACCTCCAAAAAATCCATATCTTTAAAAGATTAAATAGTACCTACCTGGAAAATTAAAAACCATCTTGGTTCAACCCCCTAGTGATGCCACCCTTCCACTTTAGTTGCGATTTTCTACTAACAAACTTGACCTTTAACAGCAGTATTCTCATAATGTGCATTTGTTTGACCATATACTTGTCTTGGTTCCGCTTGATACCTTACCAAATTATCCATATATCTCCTTCATATGCTTCTCGTTTCCTTTCACAACCTTAACACATGTTCTGAAACCCGCACGAGGGTTTTTACGAGGACAGTTCGATAGGTCCATGCAAACTCAAAAGGTGGTAACACGTTGCCTTGGCAACCATTATTCGTCATCATCATCACCTTGACAGAGATAAAAGTGAGAATCCTGGTGAAAGAGAACAGTGAAAAATTAACAACATTTTTATGACCGGCATATGCACTTGTTTATTATTCTTTTTATCCGTGATTCGCTTATTGCTAGTAGAAGAGATGAAAAGTACACTGTACTTTAAAGCGATGTTTCATGTTTTATAACACAGTATTGCAATTTTTAATTGGAATGAAAGCCAGACATTCCTTTGACGTCATTCTGCCGCTAGTTGTTTTGTGACTGTTGTTATGATCCACTTCTTTTGGTTGTACAGCTGGGATCGATTCCTTTGCCTGGAGCTGGTGCATCAGGCGCTTCGTCTAAGGTGCTTGTTTATTACTGGGGAAAACAAATGAAGGTCGTTCTTTGTTGGGAGACTCTAGTCATATTATCACATTTTCCTCTTTGTGTGTGTGTGAACAATCGCCTTCTGGGACAGCGCTTCCGAATTTTCCTGCCCTGGAAACTGACTAGCGGAAGAGGAAAGGGGACAGGGAGAAAAAAGAAGTCTCATATGTGAATGGTAATTTTAACTAATTTTGGCGTGCTAAATTCAATGCTGAAATCCGTTTTCCCCTATCACGTAAGGGTTGTCAACAAATAACAAAAAGAATTTTAAAAGAAGTAGTTTTTGTGAAATAAAAACTAAAATGTCATCTAATACACAAAATGAGTGCCTACATACTTTAAAAAAGTTCGGTGTTTGGAGATCAGCATCTTTTGTTTGGTTGGAAGGAAGACTGTGGCTTTACGTTTATGTTGTGGTTGGTTGCTTTCTCTCTTCAAGCACAAGTATCACTTCGTTCTTCTGTCCCTGATATCGTCTGTCCATCTCCTTAATTTCTTTATGAACTCTTTGACCTTGCTCATCACTCACGAGTCCCAAATTAGGTGGAAAGTTGTCAAGAAGTGAAGTTTCAAACTCATATTGCAGTCTTCGTAACACATTCCTTACAGTTTCTTCGTGTTGCACGTCTTTTACATTTCCAAGGAACTTGTTCATTACATCCTTACAAGCACAATATCGTTAATAGTGTTCAAAAAGTCAGTATCCTTCATTAGCTGTCTGATCTGAGATGCATCAAATACACTCTGTCTTATTTTAGCCTCAGACAAAAGTGGAAATGTACGGTATAAATACTTGAAACACAAGACATTCTTGTCTAGTGCCTTGTTGATGAATAGCTTCATGATACAAAGTTTAATATGAAGGGGAGGCAATAGCATCTCTTTAGGGTCAACCAGACTGACACGTATTACGTTTGTTTTCTCTTAGGCCATTCTTTCGTTGATTATGTTTGTCCCTACATCTGCTGTCCCATTACATTTTGTATACCCACTCTGCTGACCAAGATACCACAAACTTTTAGATCTCCACAAAGTAGCCATTGATGTTCCGGGTATTTAAGTTTTTTTCTAAAATGGATTTCCAAGCTTTTTTTTTTTAATAAATGGAGTAATATTATTATTTTATTTTTTAACAACTACGAACGACATATGAAACAGAAATTATTTGAAATGTTTATACATTGCCGTCTTGGTGTGCCACAGCTTGAAGACATCTTATTATTAGTTCCCTGGCACTTCATACACAACACAAAGAAGAATTTAAACATAGCACGAAACAACAAATACACTACCGACTACATGGCTAATGAATTTTAACTGACGTCTTTGTGGTTTTAGGCTATGACGCAATCACTTTCCTTTCTTCCAGCCCACGCTCCAGTCACGTTGGAAACTTTAAAAACATGGCACAGGAACTGATAAAGTAAATAAGAATTGCTTAGCATTCTACATATATTTTATGTAAGTATATGTATACATATAATTTGTGTGTGCTAAAGCTATTCATATTTGCCACGGTATCATTATCACCGCAATTAAGCAGCTCTGTACGTGTTATGAAAACACTGATATAATTTTCGAAATCAGCTGGCCATTTGCCTTACTATTTGTTTATTTTCACCAAGACAACAAAATCATCGCAGGCCAATGGAATTGCAAGAAATGGATTTTTTGCTTCGCACCCTGAGGAGTTGAATTCATCGTTGATAGAAGGTTCTCGATTAAAACGATGCCCATACTAGGGGAGAAACTACCTTGTGATTGACAGTTCTGCTGCCACCTGACAGAGCTAGTACACTGTTGCAACATGTCACGCGCTGTCCAGTGGCTGCATCATCATCAACTTCTTCTTCCTGTTTCTCTTCTTTGTTGATTTCCAATTCCAGTTATTATGTTCACTGTCACTGGTCACCGGAGTCACTGGAGCTACAAAGCGTTCCAGTACTTCTAGGATGTCTTCTTTCCACGCATTCTCTAGCACACCTCTCGTATGTTCCACCTCTAACTCGTCACCTCGTCTATTCCCTTCACCTCACTAAACAAACTTGATTGTTATTTCCGTTAGCACATCCTTTTACTTATGCCCATATTCCGATAGGGTTAAAATGACAATGATAAGGGGACAGGCAAATTACGCGATGACCTTTCTTCTTAGCAAGCTCACCTATGACATATATCTGGAATTGAAGTTTATGATATTGAAGCAGCCCCAACAGCTTCATTTTCTTCAGCTGCTCCACTTTACTCCGCCAGTTTCTTTAGGAACCCGCATATTTCTTCTTTGCGAATATCTGCTTTTACGAGAGTCACCTTTTAAATTGATACAAATGATCGCCAGATGGCTCTATTAAGATATGTCGTTATTATTTTCGTAACCATTGCCATTTATCAATGTGAAAACAGTTGCAGGTTAGAAATTGACCGAGTAGTTTATTTACAGTGCATTTAAACAAAGCAATTTTGCAAAAAAATAGAAATGCCTCTGATTTTTTATCTGATTCTCAGGGATATAATACAAGCTCTTCTTTGGGAGGTGGGGTGTCTAGTCTGAAAGCGACAAAAATTTTGATCATCTTATAAATTGTTAACAAGAGTAAATTTTTCAAGAACGCCTGCAACTTATCAAATTTTGCGCTTTTCCTTGGACATTACAGTATTTTAAATGTCTTTTATTATAATTATATTCAGCTTTTTAAAAATCCCTCTAACTTAATATCTGTAATACTTGATTTCAGAAAATAACAAAATAAGCAAAATGTAATCATATTATTTTTCATAGAATATTTTGTAGGCCACTTTTAAAACAAGTATAAAAAAGTCATTGTTTCTTTCGCTGCATATCATCATAATGAGGTAAGAAAGACAACTAAGTAAGGATTAGCTGAAGAGTGGAAGCATATACCAAAAAAGCATTGAAGGACATAAAATTCTTTTTCAGATTTTGCAGATATGTAGTAATGACATTTGATGAAATAAAAATAGTAAGTAAGACTTCTTGAGAGATCTTCATTTGCTCGTTTGAGGTTATAACGTCTCTCCTAAAATTACTTGGTAACGCTACAAATGTTTCCACGTAAATTGTCCTGCCCCCACCGTTAGGGTTGATTGGAGTTAACTGAACCGGCTAATGCCGTTTGTTAGTTAATTGCACTCTTTTATTTTCGATCAGACATCCCAGGCTTTGTGTAGACCGCTGTTGCGAAGTTATCTCTTTTAGCCATGCCATTTGCATCCCAGCAAACTGTGGGGACTGTACTATGACTGGGTTAACAACTGTCAGTGGCTATGATTATGTAACTGTCCAAAAGCGGCAAATTGGGAAAGGACGGAAAAGAAAGAAAGGGAAAATAAAAGACAATTTTAACCGGAGTGTAATGATCGCGGTTAGCCACACTGGAGTGAAAGTGCGCCGTTAAAACAAGTGAAATACCAATTGACTATCTTCTAGGGAGCTGATTGCTTTCATTGTAGTATTTCTATTGTTACCAGTATGTTTAACATTGAATATCATGATAACAGTGCTGTATAATATCCAAAAGACTAAAATGTTACCAGATATTTTATTTATTTATTTATTTCCTATTATTTTTATCGACTCCAACTCTTTTCCCTGGTCGACAGAAGTATAAATAAAAGTTTAAGTGCAAAACATATTTTCTTTCATTCTTTCATTCGTAGTTCAAAGAAAGGTTTGTTTTGTTTTTAGACAATTACATTAAACGTTCAAACTTTCGCTGCAAATATACAAAAGAACTGCCTTAGGAAGTAATTACTAGCATAAAACATTAATACCATTCCGTAATGCATTGATGCAATGTAATTGCATTCTATTTATGACATTTAGTAGCAACAAAACGGTACTGTGGAGCAGCGGTCACATTTCCCCTTCATCCCCAGCTTTTAATCCTTATCACTCACCATTCCAATAGCTGCAAGAGGAAGAGACTATGCCAAATGTCTCTTTTAGCGGATTCTGAAGGAATGTAGCTATTGTGATTGTACCCATGAAAAGATTTTGGAAAAATTTCTTCAAATGCCCATCGGTCCTACTTACTAGGCACCAAAAACGACCATGGAAAAAAAAAATGCGTGTGTATCTGTTAACGCTCTAGCTGTCGCAAATGTTTTTTCTGGGTATATAATGATCAATAACAAACGATTCATTGAGTTCAAAAACCAGCAAAATGGACCATTTGGGGGCGGGTAAGCAAAAGCGGGAATTTAAAAATCGCTCTAGTAGCCGCAATTTTCGTATTTTTCTCAAGAAATTAAGCATATGAAATTTTAATAAAATAATAAAAATAGATTCTGAAAAATGATCGAAATCAGACTAACAGGAGCGGGCGTTTACCTAAAACCCAAAATTTAAAAGTTGCTTTATCGGCACCAATATTAGATTTTTTTTGGAGCTCTGTATTGTATCATTTAAATAAAATATGAAAATCAAGGAAAGCGAACTATTTGGAGTGTGGGTATACCTTAAAGTCGAAATTTAAAGAGTGGCGGTTAAATCGAAAATTTAAAATTCGCTTCTTTCCTCCCCCCCCTCCCTCGCCGAAACTCGGCATAAGTCAATTAAATAAAATAAGAAAAATAATTTCTGAGTATTGGGAAACCAGGCTATTAGGACGGGAGGGTATACCTGAAAATCGAAATTTAAAAAGCGCTCTAGGGCACCTGTTTCTCTACTCTAGCACTCTGGAATACCCTTCACAATTTGACTTGCTGGGGAATTTGCCTAGTTTATGGAGCTTCTGCGAGACGGAATTTTTTTTTAAACGTTTTTCTACAACTCTGAAAGGTCGAAGAAAATTGTTCGTTCCCTCGTTGAAACCTCTATTTGGTTCAAAGGATGTCACGTATACCCCCTCCATTATGCGGAAAGTACTTCATAGCTGTCACCAAAAAGAAATATTCAGTTAAAAACCACCCGCTTTATATGAATCACTCTTTATTTTGAGAAATGAAACTATGCATACCTGCATTTTCTTTACTAAAAACATCAGGTAGTGTTTCAGAAGACCCTGTAGCTTTGTACTGGCGAGCTTGGCGTTGCTATGTCGTCTAGACGCAGCTGTTTAGTCCGCTGTGTGGACATGAAACGCTAGTAATGAAGACTATGTACCCTGGTGGCCTGGAATTAAGAGACCTACCGAGCGGAACAACCGCGTCGCCACTCCGCTATTTTTTAATTAACTTACATTCCCGAGGTAGCAAAAAAGCTAACCATTCAGTACCCTAGATATCGCGGTCTGCATCAACCACTTGCCTCTTCATGCAAGGAAAGAACCGCACTGCCTTTTGCAAGTACGTTTCACCTACTTAATGATATAATTAAAACTCACACTAAAGTCTTCATACGAAAATGTCAACTATCAACCATAGCGTCCACACTCCATCTTCAGACAGTTTGAAAATTTAAAAGTCATTACTGTAGCCCGGGTATTGTAATATAAAATATAGAAATTCATAACCAAAATTTGTTAAATCAGTAGATACAGAAAGTAAGTTACACTTAATTATTCCGGAATAAGAAACTCTTCTTCGTCAATAAAATATTCCGCACTATTTTTCGATAGAATAATTCAGTCCGTATGGTTCTCTAATTTTTCCATTCCTTGACGATAGGAATACGATCCAGATCACCTCAGACAACGAAATGAGTACTAGCTATTGATATACCCAACTCTTGTGCAGACACTCTGCGGTTGCTGAGAACCATTGCACCAATGTTTTCTGTGCTTGACGTTGTTGGTCTCTTGATGGAAGAGACATTGCATTTGGTCCCATATCCTCAAAATCTCACGAGACGTTTTGCCCACAAAAAGCATCTGTTTCTTCCACTTCAATCTTGGAATACGTTTCCAGTTGACGCATCATTTTGTACTCGTGCTATGGTATACGAGGGGTGTTCTAAAAGCTTTCGGTCTTATTCACAGATGTCATGAAGATGGTCAAGTTACTATAACAGTTGTTTAGATGCACGCTGTAAAGTTTCAGATCTGTAAGTGTAGTAGCCTGTTTGTGACGATCGTGTAAACCAACTAGTGTTAACATTTTCTACAACATGGAGAAAACTAAAATGCAAGCTGCAGTACTTCGCTTTGAAGGGCTTAATCCAACAGAAATACAAAAGCAGTTATATTCCACCTGCGTTTTCACGGTTAAAAAGTGGGCCGCTGAGTTAAAGGCGTGTTCGTACATCCATGCAAGATGATGAGCGCCCAGGGCGTCCCAAAACTGCCACGTTCAACGAGAATGTGACAACATTTAATAATGCCGTACTCAATGATCGCCGAGTCGGCTGATTTGGAAGATCTGATAGACCGTGCCACTTCATTTTACAAGAAGTTTGGGTATGAGAAACCTTTCCGCTCGTTGGGTGCAACATTTGTTGACAATGGACCAAAAACGCTTTGGAATAAATATCCCGCAAGAATGTTTAGACTTGTTTAAATGTAATTCCAGTAAGTTTCTCCAACGTTTCATAAATGCATCACTACACGTCTGAGGCGAAGCAACAGTCCATATAGCGGATGGTAACAGGTGCAAGTGCACTAAAGAAAGCAAAAGCTTATAATGCCTGAACATCGGACACCTAGATACATGTTTATCAGATTGATGCATAATTCGTTTTTTTTTGTTTGTTTTTATTTTCTTATTCCGTTTCTTTTTCCTATGAAAAAGTTTTTGTTTGAGAAGAATAGCATACAGAAATTTATCACTAATATATTCGCTTCTATTATCTAACGATAATCTTGGACAGAACTAGTCGATGTTGTTCACAAACTAACGATGACAGATGCATAAATGGCCACCCAATGATTTTTGTTGTTTTCACTTAAAGCTGCGGTTCCCATGCATCGAATTTTTTAACATGCAAATGTCGCACGTTGTTTTAACTAGTCACAATGCATCGCATCTGTTAATTCCCGGGTTGACTGACGTGAATAATATTGGATTAAAGATTTCACAAGATCTTCATCAAAGTCCTCCTGAACGTGGTGGCGAATCGCTCAAGTCAAAACGGACCTCTTTGAAATGACAGAACCATGTTTTTGCTTGCCCGTATCAATGATTCGAGCATCCTCAGGTGTCTTTGCTGTTCTATTTAACTCAAAAAGAAGAATATGTCGGAAGTTTTCCTTTTTTTTAATCCTTTCTTTCTTTTTCACTTGATATTCCATCTTCTTTAGCTCACAAATAACACAAACTTTCTTGAAATCTTCAAAATATGAGGGGTATATACAAGTACAACGCTCCAAATAACGGATGACAGATAACAAACGGTAAACAATATTTCATGTGATGACCAGCTATGAGCTTTTGCATGAGCCTAATATTTGTCATGATTTATTTGCAATATTCCTTTACTGTACTACTACAAGCACTACAGAGAACAATAGACTAAAGTACGATTTACAGCTTCACTAATCAACGTGAGAAGCTCCTGCGAAACGTTGATCAAGTGCTGAGGCCCTGGAGGAAATCAAACAGAGGTAACGTCAGAATCTCGTCAACCAGATGTTACCCTGCAGGTTGGGGAGAAACTCCCCCCTGCTCTCAAGTCGCACTAGAGTTCGAAACGGTGTCCCCCATAGTCATTGCCAATTCAGCAATGGGATACGTCTCCTGGGGCCTTTGCACCCCCATCGCTACAGCAAAGATACTCTTGTCGTAAGCGAAATTACACAAAAAGGAAGCTCGTTAATTTAGTATTCGCCACTCTACACAAAGACTCGCTGAGGGAGAAAAGTCCATTATTCTGCTTAATGACACTGCTGTTACATGAGTACCGTCCAACACAAAGACCTTTCTTGTAAACGGCTCAACAGAATATGTATATATTTTTATAATACACTTACAAAATACTGTCATCTCATGCTTAGCTACAGGTTCTAAAAGAATCACCTTTGCTGCTTAGGCAGCGGTTGCAACAGTCAGTTAATTTTCTTTTTACCCACCGCAAAGAACGTCTTACGTTATTGTCCAGCGCTCTAGTTCTGCGTACAGCATTTCCTTCGAAACGTTCTGAGCTCTCACAACTGTGGGCTTTTGAAAAAGCCTTAATATCATTGTATCACCTTCGATCAATGAAGAATTTGCGTGTACCTCCTAAAATAAAAGCGTGGATACACACAGGTAGTCACGTGCAGTAATTCAAACCAGAGCACTCAGAAAGTGAACAGTTCGCAGTTAGGCTCATTGCGATTTATGGGAGGCTAATCTTGATATCGTCGCATGCTATCAGATGAACAGATGAAAAGCATTTGTCAGTGAGAATACCATTTGAAGTATGACCAAAACAGAATTCTTTGAAGCAAACTTTCAAGTGCTTCTAACTAAGGTTGAGACACAGAACATTAACCACCCCTAAGGAAAGCATTGCTGCTGGGTCAAAATTGTTGAGTCATTGGTGTTGCCATGTAGCAGGCAGAGTTCTGTTGTATTATCCATTTTCCCACATTTCATGTTTTAAGTCTGGAAAATGTGAACGTTTTCTTGTTAATGCAATGGAGATTCAGAGAGACCATTTTCATGCAATGCTTTTAAATGTGGCTTAAATGAAACGCGGTCACTTGAGCGTTTGACGGGTGAGATTAGAGATTTTTAATGTACAGAGCTGATTATTGTCATTCCTACTAAATGGTTCTTGTATTTTTTTCAGTTGTAATGATAATTTAAGTACTTTATTATGTATTTATCGATATTCAAGCGTAATAATCCACTTTGAGACGATGGTCCCATAAGGCAACATTTAGGAGCATCGATTTCAGCCGTTGAGAGATGGCAGAAGAATCGAGTTTCCACAATGCTCTCGGTCATTTATTAATCCATTTGATCATTTATGTTTATTTATTTGTGCATGACAAATCATGTTCTCACTATAATAAAAAACTGGGAAAATTGTATAAAAAGATTAGTTTAACAGAGAATGAAGAATAAAAAATTAATTTCGCGTCATGTGGAAAGAATCTTAAAATACATTACCTAAGATGCTGGTCTGAAATAAGCATTTAGAACAGGAAACGCCAGTATCAGTCTCAAGCCGTACTTTAATTGCATTTAACCTAACTTCATCATGGTACACAAATATTAATTTATTCTTTCTTTATACATATTCCTATTCATCATCATTATTTTCGCTAATACTTAGCACATTTAGGTCAACTAGCTACCAGAATCATTAAAAAGAGAATAAATGTAGTGCTAGTATTAGAAGATAACAATATTCCTACACTTGTAGAGAAATTTATATAAATTACAAGTGTCCGACTAATACTAATACTTATGTGGAAAAGAACAATGAAAAATCATTTGTACATATGTAAGTGTGGAGTTTTAAAATACAAGCATACAAGAAATATTAGGGTGACAGAATTTTATTTATAAGTCCATACATTTATAATGTATTAGACGGTCATGTTTAGAACAGGGCCCTGTAAGTTAAAACGATCCATTAAAATAGCACATTAAGAAAAAGTCACACTTAGAGACACCGTTACAAAGTTTATAAGATCAATTCCAACGTTACAACATGTTTTTACGAATTTATCCCAGTTTTGGAGAATCCCATTTGTTCTACGTTTAAAGGATAGCGATATATTATTACCGACTCTTTTGTCTGAGTATTCTCGAATCTAAAACAGAACGAATGATGGGTAAATTTTAACGCTCTCTTCTCTATATTGATGTAGCGCAAAAAGTATGCATTATACATGAGCACAGTCAAATAAATATGTATTACGTTGACACTGCGTTGTTATTTTTGCATTTAGTAACATTATTAATATTCATCAAGCAATAAGAAGTACAGTGGAACGTTTTCAATTTACCTGATTATTTAAAATTACAAAATGGAAACATTTGAAGTGAAAATTTAATTGTACAACATAGTTTCATAAGTAAATAATGCAGTACGGAATGGATGCTGGTCCAATATTTTTCGAAACAAGAGTCTATCAACTCTTTCCTTTAGAATATATTTTTTATTATTATAGATATCGTTTATTAAGCTACATGCTCTTTTGCATTCTGAAGTAGAAACTGGAACAGACCCCTATAATCTATATAAACAACAAAGTTCTAGTGGTTTCACGTTGATGTCAAAATATTCCTTGAAGACCTGAAAATATTTTGCTTGTTATTAAGATGGAAAGGTTCACTATATGCTTGCATCATCCACCACACGTCTCTCTTTCGGGAGGCCAGTTTTTATGTTTACGAGAATAATTCATGAGGTAAGTTACAAATTAACGTGGGGTATTCCATGTTTGAATGAGACACGTGAGGATATTGCCACTAAACGGTAGCATTAGATTCGGTGGCAATTGACGACATTTAATACAAGGCAATTGTTACAATAGTGAAACAGCAGTTGCAAGATGGGAGCGCCTTGCAACCTTCATAAAGGAAAAGTGACTGTCACGTCAAATTGTTTACAACTGGAGGGAGAAGTTCTTTGAAAGACGGGCACCGCAAGCACCGCATAGCCCGGCCTACGGAGAATACCATAGAGTTGAATTTGCAAGGAGGTGAAGGCTTAATTCCATCTACTACTATTGGTTGTTAACACGGCATGCCCTAACCTCATAATGCACATGACAGTTTAGGTTTTCACGAAGTCTGTGCACGTCCCACAACATAAAATGCAAAGAATGTGTGTGGCATTACAGCATCTCAGTAGCTACCACGATGAAGCCTGAACTATCGCAGATGATGAGTCTTGGGTTTACCTTTATGCGTCATGGGAAAGTGATGCTCTCAGTCCTCTGAGATCACGAAGACACGCTGCTCACCGCAGTCCAGTCTCAAGGACACACCTAAACGCCGACTAGTACTGTAACATACTTAGGAAACTTCGTAAGGCCAGCACTCCGCCAAAGGAGTGTTACTCTCGAATGATAACGCATCTCCTCATACTGCCCAAGTACAAATAAGACGCTGCGTAATTTCAAGTAGAAAGTCCTCGGGCATCCTTCATATAGCTCCGACGTAGCTTCAAGCGACTTTCATTTGTTTGGCCATCGTAAATACCAACTTTTGGGTGAAAAATTTCACCGACGATGAAGCTGTGGAAAGGAAAGCACCACCTGGTTTCGACAGTAGCCAAAAACTTTTATGCTGCTGGATTTTAGACACTTGTCAAACGTTGGGACAACGTACATGGAGATTAAGTTGAGAAATGAAAATATTTTTTAAATCCAGTTCTCTTATTTGTTCAAGCTTTATATCCAGTCTACCACACTGTAAATGTATTGCGAACATTCCAATCCGAAGGCAAGCCACGAAATCATAGCAACTCTTGAAGAGACAATCCAATTTTTCAAGAAAAGCAAACAGGAACAAGCGTTTTTTAATAGTATTTAACACCCGTTTTTACATCACAGATGATGATACATGAGATGAAATGATAAATTGGAAAACGGTTTTTTAAGGAAGGAAACGTTCCAGGCCTAAGTTTGAGGTAACTCCCCAGCATTTAACATTTATGAGGACTGAGGAAAACCTGGGGAAAAACCTCGGTCAGGAAGGATGGTCCTGGCGGTATTCGAACCGCAGACCTCCCGCTCACGAGTCCGCTCCTCAACCACCTCGGCGACCCGTGGCGTAACAACAAACGTTTCAACTAAGAAAATAAAATGCAGGTTTTTAAACCAAAATAGTAGCTATAATATCTCTAGCTTCAAACATAATAAATAACTTCACTCTTTATTTTCAATTGCATAACTTTTTGCCGATACACCGTTTTTATTTATTTATGTCGGTACAGCCCAACTACAGCAAAACCTCAAGTTCCATAGTACGTAGTATTTTTTACACAGCATTACGTAATTTAATTTTTGTTCCGTTTAAACAAGAGCGCTTCAGAAATGAGAACGCTCCGTCTGTGATGCCCCGTTTAAGACGGCACAAAACGTTTAAAGATAGCCGCTCAAGCTGTGAAGGAAACGGCACACAAAGACAACGGCTGTCGTTATTCGCACTGACCCATGTATCACTTGCACACAATCTGGGAATATGGTAGGAACGCTGCTGCTATTCTCATGTCAAGAGTTTGCGCGCCATGAATACCGCGACTGCTGAACTGTGTTGGTGTATGCCGCTACGCCGTTCAAGTTTGGGGCCATGCATCATCACTGCAGATGAAACGCGGGTGTAGTGTTGCGAAGTACAGCACACAATGTGAGTGAAGCGTGGCATAAAAGATGCCAGTGCTGCATATAAGATCATAGTTATTACTAGAGTCCTGACTTTTCTGTAGTATTATTATAAAAATATATACACAAACCTTAGCATTGTCCCAAAAAGTACTTTTCCCTTTTAAGTTCAGACACAAACTACACATTTAATGCCATGGGCTTTTTATGCAATCTTAAAGCTAATAAAGGTATGAAACACAATATATCAACATATTTCTCCATATTATTATGAGTTAGGTTCCGTCGGTAATGGGAAAGTACAGATCTTTCACGTAAAAATGCGCGGTGATGCACTCTTTGAAACGAGTGCAGGACCTTGCTCTAGCTCTGTTGACAATATCTCAGTCAGTGCTTTTGACAAGTAGTTACACTGTCTGCAACTATCTGGAGAGAGATGGAGAGTACTTTGAAGGATTGTGAGGATAAATTTTCAAACTGAGTCCTTAGCTTGGACTTTAAGATGACACCAGCAAAACTTTTTGAATGCTCCTTGTAACCCTGGGAAAAGCGAGCTGATTGACAGATCTTACTCCATAATGAGTGCGTCACCCTGCTATCTGAGGGCAACTTAACTTTAATCATTGTCATTAAAGCCCTCTATTATACAGTATGGACACGCTTTGCGGCGGAATTTGCCGAAAACCGAGCTCCGTGATTGGTTCACCAGCAACAACCGCCATTTTGGGCCTGATGACTGTGTGTTGTGCCATATACTTATATAGAGAACATTTTTAAAATGTAGTTTAATTTAGTTAATATGCCTTGGTGTTGTGCATTTGGTTGTACAATTCAAGAAAAGAAAGGCATTACGTCATGTCGTGTTCAAGGTTTAATTTGGCATGTAAACTGCATTCAAAATAACTTATGTAATGTAATGAAATATTTGTCAACATTGTATTATAGTGTACCCTGCTCTTATTCTGGAATACATTTGCCATAGCTTTCAAAAATTATATGAATGTATTTGTGAAGGCGTTTTGAATTTTTTTTACATAAAAATAGTTTGCCACTGCCATGTAGGTTTTTTTTTTTGCCACTATTGCAGAAAAAATGTTTACAAATGCAACATACTACTGTAGGATAGCTAAATGCACCTTCATAGTTGGAAGAAAAAAAATAAATAGAAAATGTAAATTTATGTATTATGAATAGCTTAAATTTTCAGGCATATCATTTAGTTTATTTATCTCTTGTTTTCACACACCAATTAAAAATATAGGTTTCTAGTTGTCAGAGCCATTCTCAGTGGACCAATTTAGAGCAGAGAAATGTTAAACTACATAAAGTTTTTGTTCTAAATTGAATTTGGTAGGAAGCTCTCTAAGCCCAATACTTCTTATAATTTATTCCTAACTGACAGGTTAACTGTAGGACTTATACAGTTTATGTCAACGCTGATATAATAAATGCATTACAACAAATAATTTAAATAGTGAATAACAAAATAATATGAGAAATTCTTATTTTTAGTTTAACGTGTTAAAAGGATGTAATTAATAAGGTCTGCGATTTCTGTTTTAACCGATGACAGCTTTTTCCTCTGCCGGTAAATGATCCGTCATTTGCCGCTGAGTTCGGATGTGGCACTACGCGAAAGTGCCGTAACTATAACTGACATAGTCTCAAAAGTTTGCATTTTCTGTCTGACTTAGGCCTTATAATGCAAAAAGAAGAACATGAGCAGACGCAGAAGATATCATTCCACAGTATAACACAAATGTTTTAGGAATTGACTGTATGACATTCGAGTAAAACGACAGAAACTTAACACGTAGTCCTATGGGAGTTAGAGACGGTTAGCCCAAAATGGAGTGTGTCCATACTGGTACAATAGAGGGCTTTAGTTGTCATTTGTTAACTGGTGTTACAATAAATTGGAAATGAGAGTGTATCTAAGATATTTCCTGCAAATGGTGAAGACATTTTTTAATATCTTTCTTTTTTATTTCAATATTCATATGAATTTTTCATTGGTACATTGCGCCCATTTATACCGCGCTCTTATTTGACGTTAGTTTTAGTTTTGTAGCTACTACCTCAGGTGAACAGTGAACAATTTGTGGATTTAAATCAAATTGGCTCCATTGGCAACTACTTTAGCCACTAAACTATGATCTTGGATCGATGTTTTTATCACCGATGGAAAAATGGTGTTTTGTCACCCAGCAGGCATTCAACAGTATCGATAGAAAATGAACGGCGAAATATGTATAACATACCACAATCAGTAAAAATGGAATCCCTAATCAATTCACACACACACACACATACTAGCCTAAACTAAAATTTAAAAATATTAAGAAAAAGGTTCTACTTACCTTGCATAGCGAAAATAAACATCGTTGAAACCCAGCAGCGGAGATCTTCAACTTTCACGATGCTTGATCGATATTAACATGGCCGATGTTCAACTGTCGCAAACGAAATATTTTCTTCTGATCTTCTGTGCGAGGAATTCCCTTTCAACAGCAGCGGAAGCTGCAAAAGAAACAAAATTTTAAATACAATCATAAACTGACATAAAAATGGTACTTTCATTAAAAGAGCTTTGACAAATAGTCAAAAATAGTTTTGGTTAATTTAAGCACCCTATGTAAAATAGGTACAAATTGTTATTTTCAAAATTTATGGTTAGTATATGATTATTCTTTAATCTAAGCTAACAAAAAGTTTTATCTTTGCTTTGCTTAAGTTTAATTGTTTGTTATATAGTAAAAAATTCAAATTATATAATATTTTACACTCCTAAATGTTTTATGATTAACTTTACAATAATATATTTATGAGTGCTTATTTTACAAATAAAATGAATTTCAGTCTTCAGAATAAACGTGACATTGTGCGGAGTATGTTGTAGTTTTATTAATACAACAAATACATTTGGGTTGTTCAATAAAAAATTATCATGATTTTTACAGGTATAATTTTTGCGCTAAAATTTAACTGTAAAATAATGTGTAATGTGCACATAGTACTAGTTTGTCACTTTTGGTTCCGCACGTGAGAGGTATGCAAGTTGAGACATGTACAGTTCCGCCTACATCAAAATGGAGGTACCATAATTATGCTGTTCTGAAATTCTGTTATCGTTTTAACAAATCTTCAGAGGAGGGTTGTGCAATATTACAAGAGGTCTATCGAGAGTTTGTTCTTCCCTAAAGCACGGATAGAAGATGGTTTAAAATTTTTAAAGAGGGCAAGCAATCAATTTAAAAGGAAAGTGGACCCGAGGCTTCAGTTTGTGCTCTAACGAAAGAAAACATTAACGCCGTTGATATTGAGGGACAAGATCGTCAAATAATATTATGAATACCTTCAGGAATTCTGAAAATCTTACTGGATAAACGTTCGTAGCTGAAAAGTTGCTGACAAGACGGTAGGTTCCAAAACGGCTGATTTCTGAACGTGCAGGTTGCATCAATTGAAGACGTGTTATAGAGAGATGCGGGGCTTCTTTCAAAGTTGATGAAACTTACCTACATCATTTCGATCCTGAGATCAACCAGCCAAGCTCTGTGTGGAAATATCCATCATTGCCAACACAAAAAGGAGAGGAAAAAAGGTTGCTTCTGCTGGGAAAGTTATGATCATTTCATTTTTCGATATTGAAGGAATGTTTTATCAGCATGTCATACCTGCACACAGCTGTAACTGGGCAACACTGTGCTGAAAATATCACACGCAACAAGCTGGATATGCACCATCGCAATTATTATTGTAGAATATCTCACTAAAATAAATGGGAGAATTTAATTCCGTGTGGCTTTTTCATTTTCCAAATTGATTGATTTGTTTTATTTACGGACGCTCTTTTAACATTTCAAATTCATCAGGGTCCATTCAACTCAAGGCGTGAAGCGGCCGATAAATTTTGCTCAGAGGTTTCTTCTTTAGGCTTGAGGTTCTTTTACGTGCCGTAAATGTGCGACATGGGACCCAGGGCTTTACTTCCCTTCCGAAGGAAGCCATTGACCCTGAACGGGATTGAACCCACGATTTCTGGTTTACGAGGCAAGTGTGAATACACTCGACACCAGGACCGACTATCCCCAAATTGAAGAAATATTTTCATGAGACATTTTTCATCATCAGAAGCAGTGGTGAAGGCTGCGGAGGCGATTCCGCAGAACCTGTCAAAAAATAGTATGCGGCATGTCTTTGAAGATTGGCAGAAACGCTGCGACAGGTGCATTGCATCCAAAGGGAACTACTATGAGAAATAACGTCAAATTTATGAGGCTGAGTAAAGATATATTTTCTAAAAGAAAGTTTTGAATATCACTGGAACAACAAACAACGCTGTTCTTTTTCTATGAACCCATCTAATAATGTATAAATGGAACACTTGACAAAACTATTTTCATGTTCTATCCCCATAAGCATCTTGAGTTATCTCGCAGGTCTCTTCCCAGACGGTAGATATCAAAACAGAGTCTTTGTGTTGCGCATTTTCTTCTTCTCCGTTTTGCCACTGTAAGCTCTGACTGATGGAACATCGGGATGAATCATCGGGTGATTATGCTCGTGAAGTCTTTCAAACCATAACCTTCTCTTTACTTTTAGAACAAAGATTTAACTTGCGCGCAGGTTTTTGAAATGCCAAAGCAACGCAATACATTCACACTTGTCACCAGTTTACCTTTCTGAAAAGTTGGTCCTGATGGTGTAGTGGTAACCATACTTCCCTAATAAACCCAAGATCGCAGGTTCAATCCCGGCCAGGGTTGATGCATTTTTTCGGGCGTAAAAACCCTAAGTATGACTCCCTTCGGAAGGGAAGTGAGGCCGTGGGTCCCGTGTCGTACATTTACGGCACGATAAAGAACCTCAAGCCTAAAAGAGAGGCCTCTGAGCAAAATTTGTCGGCCGTTTCACGCCCTGAGTTGAATGGGACGTTGATGACCTGAGATGTTAAAGAGCGTCCATAATTAAAACAAATGAACAAAAATCCTTTCGGGAACAGTTTGTCTTTTCATGTTAACAAACCTTCATCTTTAACTCTGGATTTGATTTTCTACCGCTATTGGAAATGTTTCGTCAGATGATATTGTTAGTAGCTTCTCTCTCTCTCTCTCTCTCTCTCTCTCTCTCTCTCTCTCTCTCTCTATCTATCTATCTATCTATCTATCTCTATCTCTCTCTCTCTCTTTTTTCTTCCCCACATCACACCATGAAGATTCAGTGGTGAAACGATTTTTCATCAGAAGAACAGATTTTACGTGAAAGTAGAAATATTGGAAACGCGTATGCCCATGCGGCTTAGTACAGAACGCCAGCAAAGAGCAATTGTTTGCCATTGAGTCACTTCATAATGAGCTACTCTGAAATTTTGCTTCCGTCTGCAGAAATGCAGTATGGAAGCATACACAATGTCCGCAAGCATATGACGATGATGTTCTGCCACAATCAACCGCACTTCGGTAGCTCAAAGTGCTGCAGCAGGGCTGT
Organism: Metallyticus violacea; assembly: GCA_030762175.1. Classification (NCBI taxonomy): domain Eukaryota; kingdom Metazoa; phylum Arthropoda; class Insecta; order Mantodea; family Metallyticidae; genus Metallyticus; species Metallyticus violacea. The sequence goes on from CM060839.1 coordinate 24,595,041, forward strand.
GTTTCAAGGTGTTACCCACATTGCAGTAAAGGAGACCATTATCAACACAGCTGCCGTCATTGTCACAAAATCGATGAACAACAGTAGACGTGTTACACACTTCCCACGATAGAACCTCACCATTTGTACGATCGCTTACACATGACAGCATATGTGCCACATGAATGCCGAGACGTCTGAACAGAAGATCGTGCGAGTGAACAAGTGTCGACACTGCAGCGTCTGAGCTAAACATAGCAAGCATAGCTGAATTCCATCATTACGTGGTGAGACTTGACTTGACTATTATGATCCCAAAAGCAAACAGGCGAACCCGATCTGAAAATTACCTGGTTCTTCGATACCAAAGAAGGCCAAGATTACTAGTTCCGCAGGAAAATGTGTAATGATTTCGTTCTTCGAATGTCGCGTTCTTCGAAAGCCCCCCCCCCATAAAAACTGTTAATGGGGCGTATTACAAGATTGTTTGAGCGTCCTGGGGAAACACGTCCAATCAAAACGCCCTGAATTGCATCCATTGGTTAGATACACTATGACAATGCATCCCCCTTGTTTGTGATATTTGTTTCTCAATATTTGGCCAGAAAAAACAGAAGAGTGTGTGGTCTACCCTCCACACAGCCCGGGTCTAGCTCCCTGTGATTTTTCTTTTCCTCCTCTCAAAAACGAGGTGCGAGGTCAGCGTTTTTGCTCATCAAAACCTTTCAAAAGAAGAAGGCGGAGGCGATTCTGAAGTCGATGTCGAAAAACGGTTTCCAATACTTCCATATCCGGCCGGGGATTTAGTTCAACTCCCCCGATCACTAATAACATCATCAACACAAACCGTACCAAATCATGGTCGCTTGATTATTAGAAACATTTTCTACAGCCTTAATTTTTCTTCTATTTGGAATAAATTTGGGTCAATACCTTCTGGAATTGCCGCGGGCCAAGCGCAATTCAATGGAAAAATCTTCGAAAAACCATACAAACCTCGACTCTGTCTAATATAGTTCGTAAGTAAAAAACAATGTTCTGTTTTTATTCATTATCCCTAATATTTTTATAATATTCTTTGAAAATCAGCAATGAACATTACATTTCTTAAGAGCAATTACTAACATTCAGGAATCCAGTTATGAAAAGCAAAATGTTTAATATAAATTTCAGTAGTGCCAACAACAGAAACACAACAAAAAATATTCATGTTCAAATTATGTCCCTCTACTGAAATGTGTCATATTTTCTGAACCCCTGTATCTCCAAATAAAGCATATTTATCACGTAAGCTTTATGCACAGTTTATACAATGAAACTCATACAAACAGTCGCAGTATTAACTCATTTATTATATGTGACATTTTGAACATGTACCATTTCTGCATTTCCATCTTCAATTTTTGTTGGCACTTTTCCTTCAAAGACTAATTTTTGCGGAAAAAGGAACAATATTGTAAGTTATAGGCTGTGGATCAATGGTTTGCAGTACCTATTATGTAAACTAGACGTAGCAGTTTTTTTTTAACTTAATATAATATTGGGCACTTCACTCAATCTCGACTCCTGGCTTTTCTTTATATAACGTTCAAACTAATTGATGTAAATAAATGAAATAGGACTTGGACATGCCTTGGTATTTGAGGTTATGGAAAGAAAATCTATTCTCCAGCTTATGAGAGCCTATTACGAGCTACACATACAGAACAGTTTTATTCGGTACACTTATTGTCCTCGCAACGGTAGATTGGTACACGGGAATGTGCTAAAGTTCGTAAATTAATAGCATGATGAACTCCATTGTATTTAAGCAACTGCACCACCAATATCAGCAATGATTGAAGTTGTTTCCTTCTTTAAAGATTACGTCATGTCTAATTCACTTTGATCACTAATGTCGCCTTATATCCAACTTTCTTTCTATGGGATGAACGAAAACGTACCGCATAAGGTCACAGTCTCTCGGCGGGAAATCTGTGACCCAGGATGTGTTGGTGAATATGATTAGTGTGAAGGCATGCCTTGTTGCTAATGCATAACAAAACTGAATTCATACAAACAGAAAATGATGAGCATTAATCACTTTAGACTTTTACAGTTAACAACAGTTGCTCAAAATGCTCACCATCGGTGTCGATACACATCTGCGTACGTTGAACTGCTGATTGAGCAACGTTTCCGAAAGTGTCCTCAGCGACTGCAGCACATGCTGTTTCAATTTCTTCCCGAAATACTGCCAGTGTAGCTGGTTTTCTACGGTATATCCTTAAGAGTTCCTCATAGGTAGAAGTCCAACGGAGTTAGATCCGGAGAACGCGGTGGAAACTCAATCGGACCTCTTCGTCCTACCCAGTGTCTTGGGAGATTATGATCAAGGTGCACACGTACATCTTGGAGATGATGTGGTGGTGCACCATTCTGTTGGAAGTAAAATACCTCATTTCCATAGAGTGTATGAATGGCAGGTTGGACGGATGTGCGTACCATGTTCAGGTACTCTATGCCAGAATAGCCCAATTAGACCCCTAGATAACAACCCACATCAAACATTAATTCCAGATAAATTAACAACCTTTTTCAAAATAACATGTAGCTTGTTTGCACACCAGTAGACACAGTTGTTTCGTAATTTGTATTTTTGTTTTAACAGCCGGTTGCCAGTTGTAGATCAGTGCTGGCTTCCAGCATGTATGGAGATTTATAATTTAGTTTAGTTTTATGTATATATTTTATTGTATGTGTTAAAGTAGACATTCTTATAGTAATTTTTCTTTTGTTCTTTCTCTATCTATTTATTATAATTACTATTTTAATCGCTTTTTATTTTAGTTAGTTTTTAGATTTAAATAAATCTGAACAATAATAATGTAACAAATGTAAACACGTAATTTTTCTAATAAAGAATACAAGTTTTGGAATATTGCGTTCCAGTGTATGAAACAAGGTACATGCAATATAGTATTACAGATATTTATTTTATTATTTTAAAACGTATAAAGTAAAATACGGGGCCGAGAGTGAGTGAAGCATTCTTTATATTACATGATGTTTAATGTATAATGTCGTTTTCTCAGAGATTGTAACGTAAGAACTACGATACATGATCAGTTGAAACTCACCCGATCATATATTAACATAACAATGAATTATTAATTATGAACTAAACAGGGAACATGTTGCTGTTTTTTTTAATAGTGTTTAACGCACATGTTTACTACCGAGGCACCACAGGCGGTGTGATTGCTATGTGAAACTGTTTTGCACCGCAGCTTTGACTTCGTTTCTTATTGTGGAAGCGTTTACCCTTCAGAAATTTCCTGAGAGGTCCAAATCAATGAAAGTCGTAAGGTGATAGGTTCAGAGCTGTAAGGAGGACATCGTCACCATACCCATGCGTGTTTCTGTCAGAACCCATTGCGTACAGACTTCGATACAATTTCTTGCTTATGTTCTTCTAAACTGTACCATATGACACACAGAGCCCTATTAGCTTGGGCTGTTGCGACCACATGCGCCTGTCCAGGGCTTGGAAAGTCAGCCATTTGCTGACGTTCTGTCCTAAACATGCTTGACCAGTCCTTCACTGTAAGACAAACGACACGAGCCAACCGCATCTCCTATCGGGGTATATGATCCGTGCAGTTGCCTCTTTCCCCACCCCCTATCACCGCTGATTGGTACGCGCAATTGAGATCAATGGAGACCTTTGGTCACCCCTTCTGGGGGATATCATGCATAATTGAGCATAATAAATTAATGAAGATAGTGTCTCTGAAATATCCACAGATCATCAGAAAATTTGCAAAGCTTACATCTACCTACGAAATGGCTTTGAAAACGGTTTATCAAATATCGTGTTATACAGTACAGTGCGATTAATGTAAATTCAGGATTTACTGCCTATTTCTGTGCAAATATTCTTAAAATATTGTCCATATTTATTTATTTATAACCACAAATACTGAAAAAGTATTTAAGTTTGCGTAAAAAGACAGACATATCAACTAATACCAAATATATCAACAGAAATTTAATACGCTAAACATATTTCTATATAACGTTCATTCACTCATAAAATACAACATATAATCTTCCGGAACTACAATGGGAAATACAGACCTCGGCAGGCCTACTGGTGCACCCTTGAAACCTACTTATCGACTCGTCGCGTTCCATTTTATGAATTCGATCACGTTCCACGCATAGCAATGAAATGCTCGGGTTTACGGCAGAATAAATTCTTAATGGACAGTTTAAAGTTCAGTGAATTTATTCCATGAATGTAAAAGCGCACTCTACACCTGGAGGCGACGTAGAGACGTCAGTGTGAGAGGAAGGAACGTGGTGGTGACAACCGGTTGAAAGCTAACTGACGATGAAGACAGCTTAAGCCTGGACGGTTTTCATGTCTTATGCAATGTGCGAGGCAGCGTTTACTGCCCGTCCTGTGTACAAGCGGCACCTTACTCACTTAGCGCCACAATTTTTGGATATGTAGCGTTTTAAATATTTGTGATCCACTTTAGAAGACTTCGAATATATATGAGTAGGTCTTATATGAGAAAGTGACCGTTGAGTACATACACGCTTCAAGTTCGTTTATTTGCAAATGAAGTAAGTTATGATTGTAACACTTTCCCAAAAATATCTCGCATCCAACAGAAAACGTTGACATAGTTATTATGAAAAATTTAAATTTTAGTAAAACATATCACTGCCCATGTTTAAATAAAATAAACAGGGACAAAAAATTATTCACAAAATTGAACTAAGAAAAATAACAAACGATGAAAAAGGAAAGCAGAAAGATCAAAGAAAAAAGCTGTATGAGAAAAAGAGAAGAAACAAAAGAGAGGAAAATGATACGCAAGGGGGGGAGATCAAGAGAGACAAAAGAATAGATAGAAAAAAAAAGTGAGGAGAAATGGAAGAAAAAAGAAAGATAATTGAGATAAAAAGGAAAAAAGGAGGTGAAAAATTAAAAATAAAGATAAAAAAAGGAAAAAAATGGAGACTTAGAAATAAAATACGAAAGAAACACAGAAAGAAAAAAGACGAAAACGAAAGAAGTCAATAAAGAAAAACGAAATAGGGAAAAAAGTTTTAAAAAAATAGAGAACGAAACAGATAAAAATGCCAGATTGTTACTTAATAAAAAATGTATAAAAAGTCATTTATAAACGTGAGCTAATAAAATCCTTACATTTTGACAATATTATTATTGTAACAAAAATAAATTTAAAAAGGTAAAGAAACATTTTAAAATCTAAAAGAGAAAAGAAAGATAAAAAAACAATTGAAGGAATAGAGAAACAATGCTCGAGAGAGTAGAGAGAGAGAGAGAGAAAGAAAGAAAGAAAGAAAGAAAGAAAGAGAAAAAGAAAAAGATGAAAAGGAAAATGGCGAGAAAGAAGAGATAAAGAAAGGAAAGATAGAGGTAAAAGAAAAAGGAGTGGAAGTAAAAGACTGAAAAAGCAGACAAAAACAGCGGGAAAGACAGAAAAAGAGAGGAATTGAAAGAAAACATAAGGAAAAAAAGCAAACAAAGAAATAGTAAAAAGAGATATAAAAATAAAAAAGAAAGTAAAAGGAAACGAAAATAGAAAAAAGGAAGTAAGACAAAAAAAAAAGAGGGAACAAAAAAAAAACTACGACTAAAATAAAAAAGTACAGAGTGTTATTTATATTTAACATTTTGACAGAAATATTAGCATTCTAAAAATAAATGTGTGATAAATAAGGAAAGAAAAATAAAAGCTTTAAACCGAAAGAGAAAAAGAAAGAGACAAATAAAAGAAAGAGAAAAGAATGAGCGAAAGGGTAAAAAAAGGCGAAGAAAAAGAAACAAAAAGATGAAACAAATAAGAAAAAGTTGGGATAAAAAAGAAATAAATAAAAATAGAGTAATAGATAGAAAAAAGAAAATAAAAGGAAAAGAAACAACGAGAGATGGAATGGCGGAAAAAAAAAATGAAAAGAAGAAACAGAGAGAGAATGCAACTGTAAATTAAAATGTAAACGTATAAACATGTTATTTACATAGTAAACTAATAAAACTCTGGCAAAGAGAGAGAAATAATAAAAAAGGAAAGGAAAGAGAACAAAGTTTTCAACTAAAAGACCAATAGAAAAAAATTCAGAAATAGAGGGAGACAGATAAAATAACAGGGAACGAAAGCACGAAAGGGTAAGAAAGAGAAATGGGAAAAACCTCCGTCAAGTAGGAAAGTCCTTACGGGATTCGAATCTCAGACCTCCCGTTCATAAGTCCGTGCATTAGCGACAGGCCAACCTTCCAGAGAAAAAGAGAAAGAGCGAAAGATGAAAGACAGACACAAAGGAAGAAAAGAATGACATAGAGAAAGAAATTCGGAGATAAAGAAAAAAAAGAGAACGAAAGGAACAAAAGGAAAATAAAACAGAACTAAAGAAATAAAAGGGAAAGGGAGATAACACGAAAGAAAGAAAGCTAGGAAAATAGAAATGAAAGAGAAAAGACGTGAATAAAATAAATGATAACGATAAGAAATGTAAAAATTTATAAAATGGAAGAGGGAAAGGATGAAACCCAGAGTAATAAAGAAAAAAGAGATAAAAACAGAGAAAGAAAAAGAAAAAAAGATAAAGAACAGTGGGAAGAAAACAGGGACACAAAGAAAGAAAAAAGCGATAAAGAGAAAGAAAGAAAAGGAAAAGGAAAAAAAATAGTGCCTCAATTTAAATATTAAATCCCGTTGCAATCGCTTTTTACTTGTATTTTTATTTATTTTTAGTGTTTTAGTGACAGAGAAAGTAGCTTAAAGAAAGAACTGCTTGAGATATTTCAAATCGGTTGTAACAGACAGAGAAAGGTTGGCCATTATTAGGGCCTTTGTATTTTGTAAAATACAATAAACCTGGAATAAGGTTTTTTATTTATAAAGATGGATTTCCGCTGTATATTTATAATAATAATTTAGTTCGAATACGCAGTATTATAAAAATACTGAAGGATGATTATTTTCTCTTGTACACTCCATTTACTGTCTTTCGCGAATTTAATATGCTGTTGCTGTTTTCCATTGCCGCACGCTACTCATGTCGGCCCAGTGAGCTGCAAAACTGCGGTTAATGTTGGCCACGCATTTCTGCCTACATGAATATTAAGGAGTAAGTGGAGGGTATAAGGGCCATTCTGTGTAGGAAGTTGGCCGGAATTAGCAGGATATGCATGAGGAATCATTTGAGCATTTCCTGATAACGGAGAGAGAGAGAGAAGACCTCTTCAAGCTGATGGTATGAGTGCAAGGATTCCTCTGGGGTTTGAGATTTGCAGTTATCTCAAGAAGTGTCGGAAAGTTCTGCTGCGACATCTAGAAGGCGATTCTCAGAATAACTGTTGCATCACAAAAGTGTGCACGTTTATGTAACAGAACAGTGGTAAGGTATAATTGCTTTCCGACATTAAGGCTTACACATTGAACTGAATTTATTATAAAATATCAGGGCATACAGAAACTTCACACTGAAATGTAAATTTTATATGTGTTTCGTTTTTATTCTAGAAATACAATTCCTTATAGTGTAGGCTGTTTTATTCTATAAAAAATATTGTATTGTATATTTATTCATCCATTTCATCAATATGCATTGATATAGGACATATCAAGTCTTAATCTAAGTCTAAAAATAAAACATATTATGTTTACAATTATATAGGTACAACGTTTATAAATACAAAGTTTGGAAAGTCGTTGTGATAGTATTGTGATATACCATACTTTCCATTTATAGCCGGGCCATAGATCGCGTATATAGGTAGTTCACTAGCACTACAATGACCTCGATATTATTACAGTAGCCCACTAGCGTGAATGGTCCGCTCAAGGCTACGTTTATCAGCTGTGTTATATTGTGTCAGTTGCTGCCTTCTGTTCGAGCTGTGAAGACTCGAGTTTGTCCATTGTACATCTCAAAAGTGAAAGTTTATTCAAGACATCTGTGATGTGTGGAATTACATTAGGTTATTCTTATTAATACCTACCGTAAAAGTCACACTTGAACAAAGAATTTTTATGTATGACACTTATGCAAACATCGAGTCAGGTAGACAGGCGTGTAGACAATTTCAGGAGAAATTTCCTGGTATTCCAGTTCCAGGTAGAAAAACTATTAAATTTTTGGATAAAAAGTTTAGCATAATGGGATTGCTAAACGCTAAACCTAAGAAGCGAAAAAGAAATGTCCCAAAGGAGGAAAAAATTGACGAAACTGGTGCATTATTCGAACGCTCTCCAAAGAAGTCTCTAAGACGTGTTTCACAGCAAGTGGGTGTTTCAGAAACCTCTGTTCATAGAGCAGCTAAACTTTTAAAATGTGTTTTTTTAATACTTTCATCACATATACTCTCTTTCTGTTCTGAATCATATACATATATGCAAACTTACATTCATTTATTTCCTCGATATACATTTATGAATGAATATTTTGCAATGTTTACTGGCCCAAGATTTTGGCAACATACAAAGTGATGTTTGGTCATGCAGAAATCACTGATGGTTCTTTGTGCTATACATGAGAAGATTCGAGCAGTCCCATAAAACACTTTTTTCTTCTTCTTCCTTCTTTCCTTTTCTTGTTATTGTATGATAACGTTGGCAACCGTTGCTAACTTTATGTAGAAGCATTATCAATACGATAGCTGAGAGAGTTTTGGGAATGTTTAGGCTGGATAGAGTTGCATTCTAGGAAGTGATAAAAATATTTATTTCCATCTCTTTTTGTTATGAAAGTAATATCAACAAAAATAAATAGAGTTAATTGGATATTACTGCTTAACTAAAAAGGAGATAAAGAGATTTATAAAGAAGTGTCCTTTTTTCAATTTATGAAACGGGCTAAATTTAGTTTCAGCCACTTTCATTCAGGGTCGACCCTGCCTTCTTTTTCGCTTGGATTGTATTAGATATTGGAGACATTTTCGGTACTTCAGCCGTATTCAATGACTGGCCGTTTATGCCTATGCATCTCCGGAGAAAGGAACAAGGATCTGACACGCAGTATCCAGGACGGTCGAGAGGAGGTTCCTAACATTGTTTACAGATACAGCATCCCAATACCAACAGAGCCCCGTTCAAAGGTGTTTGATACTCAGAAAAGGCTCTTCTACACCAAACGCCGGGACAAAAGACTTTCCATAGCTCGAGCAATCGCAACAACGCACATAGCATCACCCCATCTGGTCTGGCATTTTCTGTTCTGCAACAAAACCAACAAAATGAGGTGAAATAGTATAACAGAAAGTAAGATGCATTTCTTTCAACGACGAGGGGAATAAATGAAATAATCCAAAGTCTGGATGTTCAGTTCCAAAGGTTTTGATTCTAGACCTCCCGAATGCAAGTTACTGCCTGAGCCGCCACGGTAGTCCTTAGGAATTTGTGTAGGTATTTTAGGTTCTATTACTCTTTCTGTTTGGAACGATTAGTATATCTAGGTTTCTTGATTTGGAATTCGATCTAATATGGTGCGACTTTCCGCGGATCTGAGATATCTCATTACAATGGATTGTCATTGGATGATATTGTAGCACGGGTACTTTCAAATTATATGTTGTTAAAAGTGTAAGCATTTAGCAACATGTCATGGGACGGGTCCTCAAAGTTGTTGAGATACCGCCACTGTCTCGTGAGCGGCAGGTCTGGGGTTCGATTCCCGCCAGGACCATACTCCCTGACTAAGGTTTTTTCCAGGTTTTTGCTCGATCCTCATAAATAGCAAATGGGGAAGGTACTCTAAACTTAGGTCTAGAACGTTTCCTTTCTTAAAAAAAATAATTTTCCAATATATCATTTCATCTCATTTATCATCAGTGTTCACCGCCTCTGTACCTCAGTAGTAAAAACGGGCATTAAACATTAAAACACCATTCTATATTCTATAGAATTGATGAGAGACACTAGCGCATGCGTGGAAAAGTTTCAGATAACCTGTGTCCCTGAGACTACTTTTTCATCTATTGGATCCTTAATTTCCCTTATTGCTGTAATCATATTTGTTTATAATTTGCTTAATTCTTTATATAAACTTATTACAAATTCAACATTCCTTCTTCCCTGAGACGTGAAGCCGAACGTTAGCCCAGATCCTTGCAGGGCCACACATGGATAAGAGGAACATTATTGGCTCAAATATATCAAGTATTAATAAACTAACTTTATCATGAAATGATCAGTACAATTCGGTTTATAAAAATAATTATGTTTAAACTGCTTTCTTTAATATTTATTAGTTAATTTAGATGAAGGATGTGTCGAATAAAAGGAAACTTAGCTCTGACTACGCTTTTTAAATTGAATTAATTTGTTTTTATTTAGTTATTTAGTAACGCGACAATATAAACAATGTTTGGTTACCATACGTTAACGTGGTACTGCAATTAGTATTATAACATTTCTTTTGATTTTCCTATCGTTTCCTATTTCTCAGAACTCTTTTAGAGTACTAAAATAAGGTTAAAATATTAGGTTTATGTTCTATATCACTTTCTACACCTAAATAATTACAATGAGATTCCAGTTCGACTAAACTTATGAATAATAATTTATGGCTTTACATCACTTTACGCAACCCACATTTTCTTCCGTTCGTCTCTCCTTGTTTTCCTTTTTTGTATGATTTCATTTAGTATTTTTTCGAAAACAGCGATTACCGCTCATTGGTTGAAGCATGTAGCGGTATTCATTATTGACTGGTGACAAAAAATGGCATCATCTGATTGACCTCCAAGATCGTTTTGGACGCATTAGTGAGTTTTTCGTGGTCTGCTTAGAGCAGAACATCTTTCGTGCTTTGGATTCACTTTTAATGCGATGAAAATGAAATGCGTCTACTTACAACCCTTACCTCTAACTATCTATTTGGGGGTGGGGGGGGGGCAATGGTAAACTCCTGCACTTACCACCAATGGCCCAGGTGTTTGCCTGCTTAAGGATTATTTTGTGAAATGTCGTAAATCATGGAATTCCTTTCTTTAAATTACGATTAATGTAGATATTTATTAAGAAAGTAAATATTTATTATTAAGTAAAGTAAACTTTCATTAGGGTAAAATTATGATGACATTTCCTTTAATGCATTAATGTGAATTTGAGTATTGATTTGTACTGTTTTTGGATTGTATTGATGAAAGTAAAATAATGAAATGTTTTCAAGTTTTGGGTAAACCGCTGTAAAATTCCTTTGGTATACTTCTTGAAGTTTGTCATCATGCGTTAGGAAAGAAAATGTGAAAATCTTCTTTTCCCTGTGGGTAAACATTGTACACCTTCTGAGTTGAGTTATTAGAACTGGTACCTGCTACATCACTTGTTTGAAGATATATATGTTGTGTAATTGCATTTTGACCTGTTGTGCGATTCCAATTTGTTTTGTTCTTGCATATACTTATTCAAACCTAGTATGTTTGGTTTTATTGTTAAATACAAAATATATGAGGAGAAAAGTTTCAATATTCTTTCTTATTATAATTATCGATTCAATGTGCACCCTCTTGTTTCTATTTTTTAATTTAAAAATTAATTCTTAAAGGGGTTGTCATTAGCACCCGTCGTTGCGTTCCAGAATATGGGCGCCTTTTGTTGCGGAGGTTTCAGTTACCAAGGAAAAATTCAATTACACTTATTTTTCAACAGAGGATTGGAGGACAGATGGTTAGTCCATCGCCTTTAGCACTATCTTACAGGAAACTAAGGTATTAGCTTGCAGTGAAATGACTCATTATTTTGTCCAGGAACCTCTTTTTTCAGGTATGGAGATCTTTAGCGTGCCGTGAATATACGACGCGATATCCATGGCTTGTCTTTCCGGAAGACTTGTGCTCAAGATTTTCACATCTTTACAGATCTCTAACCCTGGCGGGGTTTAAACCACGAACCTAGATTCAAGAGGAGTGCATTTATTTATGTATTAATTTCTGAAAGCTTGTTAAATAAATTTAAGAGCATTGTGTTAAAATTCCTTCTTCTCGATATAAAATCCTTTCCATGACTAGATCTGGGACTAGGCACGATATCAAAAGTGCGACGGTGCTACCAACGTTACCCTAAAGCATTCATTCTGAACGGCATTTTAAATACAGAAAAACTTGAACTTATTTCATTGCCGAGCAGTATTACATTTTAAAATAACAATATTCTTATGTAGACACTCTCATGCAGCGATTATCAATTGTTTTGATGTCAGTTGTTGTTAAAGGCAGGCTAGTGAATTTTAATGGGAATCCGTGAAGTAGTTGCTTTATTTCGTTTTGTGTTAATTGAACGAAAAGAAAAGTAATACCATACAGAGCTTACATTGTAAGCCTTTCTCTTTGAAAACATTTTATAAATTCGACTGCCATATTAGTTTGAGTCAAAGCGTTGGAAATAGACATGCGTTCTGTATAGACAGACCGCACCCTACAGATTCCAGACTTTTACCAAATGCGATATTTTTATTAAATTCTCTCTCTCTCTTTCTGTTGTTTATTTACAACCATCGAGGTGTGATAACGGATTCTAGTTATTAATATTCTAGAAGCTTACGATCTAAGCTATATTCAGCAGTAGCAGTAACAGTGCACCTTGATTTTATGCTGCCGCGAGCCGCCGCTGTCATCTGTTTGTTAACAAACCAAACTATGTTTACCGACAGAGTAAAAATAAAATTCCCAGGTGTTTTTCGTGTCGCTGTGCAAAATACACAAAACATCTTAATACTCTGAAAAAAAATTAATTACTGATGCTGGTGCGCTATTATCTGATTTCATCAACATTTAAAAAGATAGCCTATTGTGTCCCTTAAGGGCAAAAGCCTCCTAACAAAAAGGGAAAGCTCGCCTTTTCCTAACGTGGTGAGCTATTCCATGCGAGTTGTTCTTATACAGTTTAAGACACTGAGTGATTTGTTCTTTGGTTACTCCATTTCTCACTGCACTAATTGCTTCTCGAGAGATTTCCATTTTTCTCTTCCTCTTGCTACTCTTGTCCAATCTGGACCTGCATGTTCTTTGTAGAGGTCTGTTCATCTTCTTCTGGGTCTGCCTTGTGTCCTGTTTCCTATAGGAGGTTCCCACATGGAGATCTTGTAGGTCCATCTATTGTCCTGCATTCTTGCGACGTGACCGCCCCATTGCCATTTGCTTCTGATAGCTATTTGTGCGATGTCTATTGTATCAGATAACTGGTTTATTAATACCAAAGGTATTTTTTGTCCTTTAAAGCTATTCCGAGGACCTTGCACGGCATTTTTCTTTGGCTATTTTTCTTTTATTCTTTTGTTGTTCTGTTATTGACCATGTCTGTCACCCATATAGTAATACAGCGTATACACAGGTTTCAAACGTCTGGAACCTGATTTTCTTAGTTAGTGTCTGGTCTCACAATATAAACTTAAGGATTCAAAATGCTCTCCAGGTTAATGAGATCCTTCTTTGTACTTCTTTTTACTTCTTTTTCCATTTTATCATGGAAGGAAATCTGTTGTCCTAAATATGTGAGGATTGTTCTATCTATTTTTATCGGGGTTTCAGATCCGTTTGAAATTAACTGTGTTTTCAGTTTGTTTAGTGACAGCCCTGCATTTTTGCTATGCTCACATAATTGTTCCAGCATAGTTTGTGGTGTTTTCGGTGTTTTGGCGAATAAGACCACATAAATTTAAACACATTTAAGGAGAGTATAAAAAGTCTACCCTTGTAATGTTAAATTTACCAACTTCAGATCCCATTTGCTCAAGGACTATTAAAGCTAATGAAATGAAACTTTTACAGCATACAGATGTGCATAATTATTTTCTTTATCTATTTTCACTACTTTGCCATGGCTCTGAAGCAAACTATTTTCAATTGATTGCTTTTTTTCTATTCTTTCCACACATTTTATTTTTTACGTTGTAACATTTCGTTATAGCTCTACCATAATAGATCCACATCATCACAATAATATCATGAATAAGTGGTGAAAGTTTCAAAGTGATAGCTTATAAAAATCCTACAAAATGGAAAACTTGTGCAAAAAAAAAAAAAAAAAACGTTTTTCAATAACTGCACCGAAAAAAAATTACAGAAAAACTAACTTTTTGAGGAAAACACCAGTTAAAACCCTCCAACAATATAAAACAATAAACAATGATGCCACAGAAACAAAAGCTGCCAATTTATGAAACAAAACTTTTTCTATCATTCAAGATAAAGTACAGCCATCCAGAGCAAATAGTTCCTGAGACGTAGAATTTTAACTGAACAAGGGCTCGCAAAATTTAAAAGAGAGAGACAGAACTTTTGTAGTGACATAATTAAATTTTTAGTAAAGCATCTGTAACCAAGGAACATTAATGAAAATAAACAGAAAGTTCCAAATATTAAAATTATACAAAAGAACAAAAATATAAGTTTTGACCCCGTTTCTTTTTAATGCGTTAATATCGAATATGTAACATGTGTTAATCTTCCAACTTCTGACAAGTATATATTAAACATGCTTGAGGATCCTACCTTATCGTGTATTTCCTAACTACAGGAAGTTCGGAACCAGTAATGAATGCGGTTGGTTTACGATACACGCTGACATGTTCAGCCCAGGAAGTTCATCAAATGGGTTTGAGACCAGTAACGGATTGCCGTAGCTATCGTGCCAGACGAAATACTGAGAGCTGAGCACGAATCCTCGTCATCCTGAGCTAACAACGTGGGGCAGAGGATTTAGTGCTGAAGAACACGTAACAACTGCAACAAAACGATGTCATTTTTTCTTCCCTCTGCCGCGTGATGGCCGTTACGAGCTATCAAAATAAATTGGGCGAGAACTCGCTTTCTTTTCGCTGCTAGGGTTCCCTTAGCTATGGTTAAAAACCAAGAGCCACGATAGGAGGGACATTCAAAAAGTAAGTTTCCTTATTGCGGGAAAAAATATAAAACTCACTTTTTAATTATGAAAAACAATGAGTCATATTATACAACCCCTAAGCCGTTTAACTACATAATCACCACTTTTTTAAAACATTTTCGGATTTGTAGCAACAATTGTTATACCTGCTCTGTTCTGATTGCATAGGCATCTCTTCACTGCGAGTTACACTTCACTCGGAGAAAGATCAGGAGAATAAATCGGGTGGCAGAAAATTTCCGGAGTTCGTTCAATGATTGCCGATGAGTAGTAGAACTTTGCGAGTCAAAACTCCGAGGCATTTCCATTTGTTCACGGCCCTAAATTGCATGTGAGCCTCACAGTATCTTTTAGCATTCATTGTAGTTCTGTGAGGCAAGTAATGCACTCTAAAAATATCCTGACAGTCCCAAAACACCGCCACTGTAACCAGCGGTCTACATTGTTCGCCATGCAGTTTTCATGTCATTCCTTGAACCACGCTGAACCATCTTCTCCATAAACAGGTGTTAAATAACGACGGTTTTTCGCAGCAGATTAAGTTTTTGCTGTGAAAAAATGCATGACTGCACGCAATTCACAATTGAACACGGTTTGTACAGACCCCACCACAATGCATGGATAACTATTTAATTCAGAGCTGTGACCCATCTCATAAATGTTCTTATTCAAAAAACTTCATCACTGCTGTTTGTTTTTCAGATATAAAAATAGAGAAACAAACATCGGATGACCTTCGAAAAGAAACCTCTTCTTACAAGGAAAACACTTGGGTTCGAACAAATAAAAGCATGCTAAAATTAAGTTACGGGTCATGTAAAGGGCGTAGGAAAGGATTTATAATAATGCTGTTTTACCAATACAGCACATTCTATGGACAGGTCCATTCACCAAAGTCGGTCCTGGTGGTGTAGTGGTTACCATACTTGCCTCCAATACCCAAGATCGCGGGTTCGAACCCGGCCAGGATCGATAGATTTTTTCGGGCGTAAAAATCCTAAGTATGGCTTCCTTCGGAAGGGAAGTAAAGCCGTGGATCCCGTGTCGTACATTTACGGCACGAAAAAGAACCTCGAGCCTGAAAGAGAGGCCTCTGAGCAAAATTTGTCGGCCGTTTCACGCCCTGAGTTGAATGGGACGCTGATGACCTGAGCTGTTAAAGAGCGTCCGTAAATAAATCAATCAAAAAAAAAAAAAAAACATTCACCATGCAAACGCTAGATGGCGGCTGTAAGTAATGTGTGCAACAAAAGGACGTGTTCGTTTGTTATCAAATAGAGGAAGATGTGGACGAAATGGAAGATGCTTTCATGGGCAAAGATAGACTCTATGGTATTTGTGGAAGAAAGGCGTCAAAACTGCAGAAATGCATAGATGTTTAACTGCGGTATGCGGTCAAGAGGCTCCTGCACGGAAGACCGTTTACATCTGGGTCAATGGGTTCGCCAGCGGCAGGGAATCACGCACAAGAATATGAGTGCTGGCCATCCGTCATTATCTCAAGAACATTGAGTTTGTGTCCGAATTGATTATGACTCATAGAATTGATGATTTGAAATGTCAGACAGGCCTCGTTGGTTTGGCTTAATTATGGGCGCTCTTTAACATCTCAGGTGTTCAGCGTCCCATTCAATTCAGGGCGTGAAACGGCCGACTAATTTTGCTCAGCGGTCTCTTCTTTCAGACTTGAGGTTCTTTATCGTATAGTAAATCCACGTCAAGGGACCCACGGCTTCACTTCCCTTCCGAAGGAAGGCTTACGTAGGATTTTAAGTTCGAAAAAACCCATCGGTCCTGGCCGGGAGTGAACCCCGATCTTGGATCTACGAGGGAAGTATGCTTACCACTACACCTTCAGGACCGACATCGTCGCAATTAATGGAAAACAGTTTATACTACTAATACCATGAAAATGGTTCTGTAAAGTAATCATAAAATATTTCGTGTTCAAAATTATTGAATGTGACTATCCTGTAAGTGAATATTAAATTTAATTTACATGGAATATTAAAAAATGAATTAATGTCTCATTACTCGCTCTCAAGCATATTTTTACCTAAATAAGCGCAAATGCTAGTCGTTTTACTGTACGTTTTACCCTCTCTTCCTCTATAATCTCATTAAGATGCCACGCTGTTCGCTGCAGGCGATAATTACGTATAAATAAAGCGGTTAAAACAGAAGAGTTATCAATCTATAATATAGTTTAAGGTCCTGTGTAAACTAAAATACAATTAAAGGGAACTATGTTAGTGTTTTAAAACATAATAATTAATAGTAAAATTAATAGTATATTTTAAATTAATATCGTCTGCCCCTCCGTCCTTCTGTTGGGTAGTTGATTATGTCTGCCCTCTTCCCAGAAGAGGGCAGACATAATCAACTGGGCGGAGAGGAGGATAGCCTTCAAACGAAAAACTGTCTTCATCTCTTCCTGACAATGACGTGAAAAATCACACTACTCTTATGCAACCGGGCGGGGTAACTCAGGCTTTACTCAGGGAAGTCCTAGGTTCAATTTTCTTTGAGTCGGTCATCCAAAGCTTGAGTATATTCGTGGTTTCCCCTGGTCACTTAGGGGAATGTTAGGATTCATATTTATATTTCACAAATTCCGCTCTCCCATTTCATATCATTTCGTTCCTTTGGCCCTGATACAGAGTAGAAAGTGCCAGAACGAGATGGGCTTGCGCGGTGTGACGGTGGCTTCCGCTTTAGAAAGGTTTCTGCTCCAGCATGTGGAACGGAAACAGAAAAACTTCCGAGGGTCTCGGACAACTTGGATGGGGGATCGTAGTGTTCTATCTGGAGGCTTGCTAGGGGCCCTTATCTCGTCTGCGTCGTTATCGTCAGGTGTTTTCCTCACCTCATCCCTTCCTCCCGGAGGTGCCTCCATTGGGGACGCAGACACAAGGGAGCAAGGCTCAAGTAGCGAAATGTCTTCCTCCGCCCCCAGACTTACTGAGGCTCTTGTGAAATGCAGGTTGAGTCTTCGACCTTATCTGCTATCTACATCCGACAGCGCACAAGTTCAAACAGGGAAATGGTTTCAATTCGTCAATAAAAACTAAAACACTAATTTGTAGGCTTAGCCTTGAAACTTTAATGGACGCTTCTCCTGCAAAAATATGCATGTTTTTGTTTCTCTTTAAGTTTAAGATCTAAGTGTAGGCAGACGAGGAAGCAAATTTCGTGACAGAGTATTTCAGTGCACAAATGCCTGCCAGAGCTTATCTTCTTTTTTCTGTTTTTATCAAGAACGTGCGTATTTTAGCCCCGAGAAACATTTACTATGTTACTACCCCAAACCGTATGATAATCTGAGTGCCTATACAGAGAAGTGGAGACGGAAGCGGAAGCTTGTTTGTGTTTTGTTTAACAAAACAAGAGCGAAACGGAGCTGGGTGAAATGTACCCGTAGCTGAGCTTGCTAGCTCTTTCCAATTATAACGCGCAATGCAAATCGCGATAAAGCAGGGAACGGAGCGGCACAATGCCTCTGATTTATCGGTTGAGACACCGTGGCCGAGCAGCAGAAGCTCTTAATGAGTGAGTGGTAGAGGTGGAGTGGGAGGCAAGGCAAATAACAGAGGTAATTTACACTCTAATTAAATAGTACAGGGCTTAACTAACTCTATGTAATGCACTACATCATAGAATCTGACTTTTGTTACCTTAATGAGTGCAAATTATTTCAGAATGGGTTTCATAACTTTTGTTCTTTTTTATACGCATCAACACCCAGGTTGTGATCATGCACCGTGAAAGTTTCTGCTCAGAGTGCGCGAGCGATGCTTCATTCCTTTCTGGTTGCTAATGGCCTGCCTGGTATTTCAGCTAAAGGTGTTTTGGGCTTAGTAAGGGTGGAACACATATTTCTGTAGTGAAAGACAGCAGTAAAATGTATTGTTTGAGCACAGTAAAACAATATTCAGAAGAAAAAAGTTGTAAATCAAACAACAGAGATTTTAACACTTGTTTGAACAGAAATAACAATATTGACACGTGTTTCAATTGTCTACCTTCCTCACATGTACCCAACAAAAAATAGTTCATACATGACAGATGACCGGAATTTTGCTCAAATAGAGTTAAGTAATTATAAACAGGGTATCGTACTCAGCTGATGATTGTATAGGCATTAGGCAAAATTCATCCAAAAAGATCAAGAATGGAACTGTACCGTTCTTGCACGCATTTCTTTGCTTTCTGATCAATGCTTAAACCTCTCCCTCTGCTTTGCTTTTCTTGCGTATTTTCTCATGTACACAAACAGGCTTCGTTTGCCATTTCTTCAATCTTATCTAATGTTCAAGCCTGTTATTACAGCCATGCTGGGTCATGTGTAGGCCCTGGGCTTTCTTCATCACATATACCCAGAGACCCGCGTAGAATGTAGTTTTAAACACCTTATGGTAAACTTTTTATTGTAGTCTATTACAATGGCTTAATGATTCATTTATCGTTTTTATCAGGAAGAAATGTGCATTTGTAAGTCAAGATACTGCAGTAATTGTTACTAAGAGATAGCACTTAAAGTATTTTATTCATTGTTAAAGCAGGAGATTTTATAATATGTCTGTGCTCTAATAATTATTTGCCAGCAATTAGATTAATTAATTTATGATAAATATGGCAAGAGGTTTAATTTTTAAAGGTTCAATTTTTAATGTTTAAAGTTGCTTTCTAATTAAATACAACTTGTTAGAGTACTAGTTTGAACTTTTTTGTACATCTATTTCATTTTTGTTATTATTATTATTATTATTATTATTATTATTATTATTATTATTATTATCTTTCATTAAATTATATTCATTTTCCTCCGCAAGAAATTCGTAGTCATTGATTTACTCTCGTATTGTGAAGTCGCCTTTCTTTCTATGGCCACATCCTGGGGGTTTTCCTTCCAACATGCTGCCAAAATTAAAACTTGTCTTGTCATTAACGAGAGGGATGTCGAATATACGCCATTAAATTATTTTACAGAACAGAATATAGTTAAAGATTGTAAGGAATGTTTTATAAAGTGGAAGTTACATCTTAAAATAATTGAACACATATCAAATATCGTAACAGCAAGAAGGACATCAAGTGGATTAATTACAAAAATAGGGAAAGTCAATTTGGATGAAACTAGCCCGGACAGAGCTTACAGAAATGTAAACCTCCTGGAGGCTACTAAAGGCAGGAACATTACAAAATATCTTTCCTCAGTTTCGATTGAAAAGCAATCTCGTTTTCAAAGAAAGACCCCTGGATCAGATTTCTAATGCTGAGGACTCAAGGGAGGGAAGTTTCAGATATGCAAAATAAACTTTATATATATTATTGAGAAAAAAGGCCTAAATTAATGGAAAATAACTATTTTTTATTATTGTTATTATTTCCAAACACTGTTGCACACAAAATGAGCATATTCTTTCGTTGGGAGGACTAAGCGACCTATATAATGCGAAAAACGTGGAAGGCTTTGCATGTCCTTAGGAGAGTGCTTAAAAAGGAAGTGCAGTTATGCGTATAGATCCCTTGTTCGTCCGATAATGGGATTTGGAATATCTTGCTGGGATTCCTATAAGAAAAACCAAATAGACTCTCTCGAGAGGTGCAGAGAACAGCAAGCAAATTCGTGAGAGGCAGAGAACATGCGTTCTTGGCAGCTAGACGCAAAAAAAGCGAGATTTTGGGCGCTTTATACGACGTAAGGGTCATAAGGTATGGGAGGATCTAGGACTGAAATTTAGCATAACCCAGTATTACTCAAAGGGAGGTCATAATACAAGGAAAGTAGCCGAACAAAGGTAGGAAATGTTTCGTTCTTAAACAGATCCATCGATGATTGGAAAAACTTACCTGCAGCAATTTATCACACCTGTCCTCTAACAGCCAAAACATTTAAGAGAAACGACTATAGTTCATAGATTATCCTTTGCAATTGGCAAGCGTTTAATTACGTCTAAATATATTTAAGTATCTTGATAAGCATTTAATTTGAGTGAAAGTTATTTAATTACATTGCAGTGTATTTAAATAGGTTGTCAGGTATTAAATTATGTTGAAATGTATTTAAATAGGATGACAGATACTTTAATAGGTTGAAAGGAATTCAGTGATATTGACCTTGAGTTAATTAGAATGAAATGTATTTAATTATGTTGACATGTACAATTTTAAGTATAAGCTGTAAATATTTTAATTTCACTATTTCTCTACTGCCACTGGGTGTAAGAAAATTGCACATTAAATTCAAAACAAAATATTCGTGTCTAAAATCAATTCTTCATATTGATGAATTCCATAAAGACACAAGCCCAGCATTTTCGTCACTTTATCACAAGTAAATACTTGTGTTCATCGTTATTTATCATTTCACAACTTTGTAACTAACCAGTTTCATTTGAGGAAAAAATTATGAATGCAAATTATCATTTTCAAAAGATATTCAGATTTTTTGCTTTTCTTAAAATATATTCAACTGGATGTGTATAGTTATGGAAGTCATGTCTTCAATTAGTTACATGAATATTTTGTTCTAGTCTGTCAAAGTAATGAGTACATGCCAGGGAGCATTTTAATCTATTTTCTGTATATGTGATTAACATAAGTTTATGCCAGCAATTTTCGTTTTTAGGAAACTCTCTAATTCTATCAAAAATAATTTTAAATAATAATTTACCATACTAAGTTTTATATTTTAACTACTGAGGTTACGACATCAGTGCAAGAACAGAAACTAATAGAGACATAGCACTAAGTTTGTCAAGTTTCAAATGGTATGGGGAATAAATTAGAAACATTACAAAAGCAGAATTAAAGTTATAAAGCAATGGCAATACAGTATCGCTGTAAGGCAATGAACCATTAAATTAAAAAGTCAAATACAAAGTGTAGGTTTTTAAGAAGAACCAAAATATGCACGAAGTTTGCCTTAATAAGATTGAAGATACAGATATATTCAATAAACAACAAAATAGGGAAATGCAGGAATAGCTGGAAAGGTTGTATAGATCGAATAGTAAAAAATACTGTTAAAATTGTTCAAGTATATAAGTCAATCTGGAAAAGGCCGTCACGCAGGAGCTGCGCAAACTAAGCGAATTCCCCACCTAGTACAGTAACTTTAGAAAAGAATATAAAATCCAAATTATGACCTAAATAATTCATGAAATTATATAATTTATGGCATTTCTGTGTGGTATTAGGGGAACAAAATTAGAATTCTTGCAATCCATAAGTATCATGCAGGAGACATATTTTCACATTTATTATTATTATTATTATTATTATTATTATTATTATTATTACTACTACTACTACTATTATTATTATTGAGATTAAACAACAAAAATTAATAATATACTATTAATTAAATTAAATGATGACCACTGATAAATAAAGTTACATTTCGTGTGTATTTTTAAATGTTTATAAACTGAACCCTTAATATCATATTTACATTCACTAAAATTGAGAGAAATAACAGAAATTTTCGAGTTACATTATGTATTTAAGATAAGGTTCATATGTTTCAATAAAATAAAAACATGTTACTATTTAAAAACAATTTCGATGTTCTAATCAAATATACACAATCACAATAAACAATCGAACGTTTTATCGATTTTCATTGGCTTTGAAATTTAATTTAAACGTTACTGTAGTAAAATCATTAATGAAGACGGTTTCTAAATGTTTTTTTTTAAGTTCCAAGTAAACGTCCCTTCCTAATAGTTCGATTTCACTGATTTTCGGAAACTATGTTTCTTAATTTATTTCCATGGCGTATACCGGGTATTTTTAAGAAAATATTTAAAATTGCCGCCACTACAGCAATGTTTAAATTTCGCTTAGCCTGAGTTTTTTTTTGTTTTGTTTTTATTTTTTGTTTGTTATTTTTTGTTTTGTTTTGTTTGTTTGTTTGTTTGTTTTTTTTGTAATTTTCGCTTAGGTCTAATTTTGCCGATTAACGAATTCAACGAACAGCTTGTTAATTGATAGGCATATGTCGAGTTTCGTTGAGAAAAACAAAAATATTTTAGATAGAAACAAAATGTGAAAAATTTAGTTGCACAGAAATGTACCATTTAAAACAATACCGATTTCAATTAAAAATTACATTTTTTTTAAATGGAACATGTATGTTTTTGTAGCGAACCGAAAACTAGAGATCTCATTAGCAATAACAGAGTCTGTTTCACTGTTTTAAACCGCATGAAACAGTTAAAACTTTTAATGTACACGCTGTTTCTGGCGTTAACAAAGAGTGTAGCCTGTACACAGAGCATGGGGTTGCTTGCGATGTGTCTGTACTAAAAGCATGCAGTAAACAACCCATTATCACTCTGCTTAATATACAAGTGGCTCCTGATCAGGTCGGCTGTACTGCTGTCAACTTCAAGCAGGGATTAGAACGTACTGTAACATATTTTACGGTTTCTGTTCTCAGCTAATGCTACTTTCCGTGTTGATATTTGGAAGCAGTTGCAAGTAAGTAATGTTTTGTTTACGGATGAAGCTTGATTCACATATCATGGTAATGTGAATTTTAGGAGCATGCACTTCTGGTCCATATAAAATCCCACTGGCTTCACGAGGTTGCTCATCAACGACATGGGGTGTCAAAGTTTAGTGCGGTGTTATTGGCAGGTCCCTATTTATATCAAGGAATATTAAATGCACTGCGATACCCATCATTTCTGCAAGACACTCTACCCCTTCTCATGGAGGACGTGAGATTGGAAACGCGTCTATCAATGTGGTTCCAGCATGTTGGGTACCCCGCACACTTCGCCCATGTTCCCAGAGATGTAAAGTTTACAAACCGGCGGATAGCCAGCTCGGTGCCCCTATTAGCCACCATTAGACTACTTTCTCTATGAAGGATAGAGTGTATAAGGAACTCCCAACAACACTAGAGAATATGAAACAGCATGTGTGGCAATATCTGTAGAAACGCAGCGCTCGCTTGTTCACAAGTACTTATGTAAACGGTGTCATTTTGAACATCTGCTGAAGTGACACAGTTTCATAACATAAGACGTTATGCATTATTTGTGAGTTTTCTGTCTGAATATAATTTACAAACATCTTCTTCTTTGAGCTATAGGCAACTAGTAATTTTCTTTAGGAAAGTATCTGTTATCAATAATTAGTTCACTAGAAAAAAAAACCGCATATGTTCCATTTAAAAATGCAACTTTGAATTGAGAGCGGTTTTGTTTTATTTAAATTTCTGGATTTTACATTCCTTCCCATTGTGTAAACCCCTGACATGGGTACATTCCTGCGCAACTACATTTTTCACATTTTGTTTCATTTCGAAAATATTTCAGGTTCCAGAGCTAGGTGACACCCAGTACATATACAGAGGGGCATTTATAGTGTCGCGGCCATTTTAGTCCGAAACGAAGGGGAAAATCAAAAAATGCTTCAAACAAAATGAGAAGTACTGTTAGAGGGACATAAGATAGTGACCTGAACTCGTCCTTAATACCATTCTCAAGGTCATTCCAAGGACAATTTGGTTTTTCAAATGGAATTGTGTATTTTTCCTCGGAAATTTAAACAGTATTCAATTTTCAGCATGAAAGTTCTAGTTCATCTATTAGCTAGGGGTGATAGGTGACGTAATATTGAACAAATAAGATAGCAAATGTTTTTCACTTACTTTCACTTCTCTCTCTTTTGTTTTGTTGTTGCTTTGAAGCAAACTAATTTGTTTTTATGCAGATGTTCATTTGTTGACATCGGTACACAAACAAGTGCCCATCGTTGCCAATTGAAACCTCAAAGAACATTATTCTCTGTCAGTTCCATTTCGTTTTTCAATTATGGATGTTTCTATACGATCATTGAGAGGATCGGTATGATTTACATTTATGGCAAAGCTCACAAAAACGCTAGAGCAGCTTGCAACTTATACGGAGATCGATAACCTGAAAGGAGGCAGCCATCTGTTAGAAATTTTTCTACGACTTGTAAACTTATTCTCCGAAACGGGAGGTGTCGCATCAAGAAAACATCATCGAATGAGAAGTGCTACTGGGGAAAATTTGGAAGTCGCTGTATTAGCTGCAGTTGCCGCTAATCCTCACGCAAATTCCCGTCAACTGAAACCTGATTAGGGAATCTGTAAAAGGAGAGAGATTAAACGTCACAAATACCATCCATATCACATTAACCTACATCAAGTCCTTCATGGGGATGATTTTCAGAAGTGTGTTTAATTTTGCCAATTGGTTGTACTACAAATTAAAAACGGTAACTTTTCCAACATTTCATTTTCTGATTAGGTGACATTCTCCAGTCATGCTCAGTTGAACCGACATAACATGCTTTATTGGGCAGTGAAAAATCCTAGATGGTTACGGGAAGTAGAGCATCAGCGGAGCGTTATCATTGGTTGTGGCATTTTGGACCAAGAACTTCCAATGTTGCTTGAAGACGTGCCCCTTGTGGACCGGGCTGCAATGTGGTATCAACACGATGGTTGTCCATCTCATGACTCAGTTGTAACTCGAGAAATATTCAACAGAGAGTATCCTGGTCGATGGATAGGACGCAGAGGACCTGTCCGTTGGCCTGCCCGTTCCCCTGATTTCACTTCTCCAGACTTTTTCTTATGGGGTTACATTAAGGATAAAGTTTATAAAAAAGTACCAACCACACCTGGTAAACTACGTCAACAAATTAGTAATGTCTGTGCAAAAATCAGGGAAGCAATGTTGAGACGTGTTCATCGATCTTTTGAACCACATTTTCGGAAATGCATCAAAGTTAATGGTCGTACTTTCGAGCATTTATTGAATTGAAATTGTTTGCAAAGCGAACATGACATTGTTCAAATATGATTATTACTGTACTGTACGTAAATTGATGTCAGAAGTGGAAGTGAGTGAAAAACATTTGCTATCTTATTTGTCCACTATCACATCATCTATCACTCATAGCTGATAGATGTACTAGAACTTTTATACTGAAAATTGGATGTTCTTTCAATTCCCGGAAAAAGAATTACACCATTCTATTTCAAAAAACCGTTTGAACTTGAAATGACATTCGGAAATGCATTTCAAGGAACAGTTAAGGTCACTATCTTATGTCCCTTATGAACACTTAAAATTTTGTCTGCAGCATGTTTCGATTTTCCGCTTCGTTTCGGAGTAAAATGGCAACCACACAATGAATGTCTCGCCTTGTATACGTACATACATTGTTTTTTTTTCATTGTAATTTTCGGTGTCTATCAGGTAGGATTGAGAGAGAATTCAAGAAAGTTTTCAAAAAATCGTTTCATGCGTTCAACCTCAATTCCTTCGGAATTCACTAAAATAAGTATTGGAAGACCAGTAGATAGATGAAGAGATTTTCTATGAAAAAGCTAGACTTAGTCCGTTAGTGTAGGTGATAATGATGAATTTCTGCATTACTTTAAGACTAGAACAAATAAACGTTTAAATCTAGTGATAGGAAAATACCGTTTTACATAGATCGTGGCAGATTTTTAGAACCTCTGGTTTTGAAACGTGGCATAAACTTCTTTCATTCTATGGTACCCGAACAGAATGGTAGATTTTTTTTTTTTTTTTTTTTTATTTTCCATGCGTAATAAAGTACTCCTTTACGAGGATTGGTTTTTTTCTTCTTCTTCTGAACCGTGGGGTTTTCCGTTTGAAGAGGTAATGGAGTCGACTGATATGATTTCCAGTCCCGGAGTGACCCAGATC
Organism: Metallyticus violacea; assembly: GCA_030762175.1. Lineage (NCBI taxonomy): Eukaryota > Metazoa > Arthropoda > Insecta > Mantodea > Metallyticidae > Metallyticus > Metallyticus violacea. The sequence continues at coordinate 24,621,649 of CM060839.1, forward strand.
CTGGGGGGCGCTCGACCCACTTACCTAATGTAGTGGGGACACTGCTGCCTCTATCTGTATACTCTGCAAAGGCGGGCGACGCTGGGATTTTCGCTCTCTCTAACACAGCCTGGAAGCTTGAGACTGGCTTCTGGCTTGGTAAACACGGCATCCAGTCAACTGTTATCTATTGACACTTCCGTGTGTATCAAACGTTTAACATTTGCTTACGGTGAACATATAATTATAAAGTATTAATACTGCAAATGGATTTACACAAGCTTCCACCCTTAGAGTATTCTAACCCCTAAATGCGAGGGATTGATTGATTTATTTATGGACGCTCTTTAACAGCTCAGGTCATCAGCGTACCATTCAATTCAGGGCGTGAAACGGCCGACAAATTTTGCTCAGAGGCCTCTCTTTCAGGCTTGAGGTTCTTTTTCGTGCCGTAAATGTACGACACGGGACCCACGGCTTTACTTCCCTTCCGAAGGAAGCCATACTAGCGATTTTTAAGCCCGAAAAAATCCATCTATTCTGGCCGGGTTCGAACCCGCGTTTTGGGCGTAGGAGACAAGTATGGTAACCACTACACCACCAGGACCGACTATAATGCGAGGGATGTTCAATAGAGAATCACCAAATTTGTTACAAACATAATTTTTGCGTTAAAATTTATCTTTACAATATTGTGTTAGCTTAATGAATAATGTACAATACCACTAGTTTCGTTTTCACTTCCGGTTCTCTCTTATTGCAAATTGATATATGTTCAGCTCCGCCTACAGTAAAATGGAAGTGATCTGAAATTCTGCTTTCGTCTCAACAAAGGTCTATGCAACGTTACAGGAATTTGTTCTCCCCTACAGCACAGCTCGAAGATGTTTTAAAATGTTTTCAAGAGGGGAGACAGTCAATTTCAAAGAAAAGTGGACCCAACCCTGCAGTTTGTGCTCTAACTGAAGAAAACATTAACACAGCTGCTGTCATTCTTAGAGAGGATCGTCCAATAGCATTAATGACGCCTTCAGAAGTTCTGAAAATTTCACTGAATGCCACCCCATACTTGGTAACTGAAAAGTTGCATATGAGAGGTGTTTATGAACGGTGTGCAGTTTACATGCAATTGAAGATGATGTTACAGGAAGACGGAGCTTCTTTCCTGAGAGCAAAGATCAAAGCTCTGTGAGGCCACCAACACTAGAAAGAGCAAAAAAGTTGTTTCTGCTGGGAAAGATATGGCCATGTCATTTTTCTGATATTCAAGGAATGGCTTACTAGCAGAGATGGAAAATTGCAGGTATCACTGTTAGCATAGATTTATAGAACGTGACCAGTAAATTTCGTTATTTCATCATGCTCATGTTTCCATGGTGTTAAATGTTCTTAAACCCACTTTGACAAATATGTATACATCAGAGTGGCCTATATGAAAATAACAACCATTTACTACCTAAAGAAACACTTTCTGAAATGCTAAGTTAACTGCTAATTTGAAGTTCAAGAGGAAAGGAAAACGCAATAATTTCATTGTACGAGACAGCGGTGATGGCCGTTTTTCCTGTAACTTAGATTGCAGTTGTCTATTTATACTTCGTTGATACGACACGAGTGCGAAATGCGATGCATCGGATTTTCTCAGGAAAACATGGAGAATTACCATGTGTTGCAGTAGGGTATTGTTGTTTAGACGAAAGCGATAACACTATACACTCACATGTCAGTGGAACGGGACAAAGTTTTAAGGTTTGTCCCGCACTTTACGAGTTAAGCATTTTTGAACATCCATCAAAATATTCCAAATTTCTATACAGAAACTCCAATTTTGTTTTACAGTATAAACCACCTTTTCTTCTTTTTCTTTTGCCTTGAGCCCAACTGCTGTACAACTTTGACGGTTGGACTGTTATTTTTGTGTTTATCAAGAAATAACTTGACAGACTACTTAAAAATGGTAAAATTATAACATAAATCTGATTTGCTGCAATATTAGATACATTGAAAGAAAAACAGTAAATATGTGAGCATAAAATGTTATCTTTCACAGGGGCAAAGTACCTTCTCACTAAAGAGATCAAAGTCCCTAATTTTGCGAGACTGTCCCGCAATTCGACGTTTTTCAAAGCGCCTCGCTCGAGACGCTACTGCACAGTTTTCACATTTCATGTACTTAGGTACTGTGAGATTGCATTAAAGTATTTAATTTCCAGATTTGATTTTTTTTAAGAGAGAGTGTTCAGTTCAAGGTGAGTGTAACCTGAAACCAAAAGTGGAAGAAATTAACGATATTACTGGAATTGGTTCAGGACTGGAAACTGTAATTAATGTGGATGAATTATATGAGGAATTTGTGTTCATCAAAGAATCTATCCAACTAGCTAAAAGAAATAACAGTGATGAACAAGTGGTTTATAATTATGAACCCTTTGTTTACAGTAAAAAAACGTGTGGCATCTTCTGTAAACTGATGAACTTCTTTTTTTCAATGCTTTTGTAGAAAGGAACTTCATTCAAGGAAAAATGTTATGAACCGATATTAGAAAACAACTTGAGATAGGCGCATTGAAGGCAGCATTTGAAGTGAAAATAGATTTCAATGTAGAGTAGTAAGAGGTTTATATGAACAAGTGTTGCAATAAAAGGACAATCTAACGAGCCATCGACAAGTTCCTCCGCATTCGAGTGAGTACACCGCACAGGATAAAGTTGGCATTCCTACATTTCTGACACTGTCGGTCCTGGTGGTGTAGTGGGAACCATACTTGCCTCCTAAACCCAAGATCGCGGGTTCAATCCTGGCCTGGGTCGATTGATTTTTTTCAGACGTAAACATCCTAAGTAGGAATCCTTCATAATGGAAGTAAAGACATGGGTCCCATGTCGTAGATTTACGGCACAAAAAATAACCTCAAGCCTGAAAGAAGAGGCCTCTGAGCAAAAATTTTACGCCCTGAATTGAATGAGACGCTGACGCGAGCGTCATAAATAAACCAAATCAACAAAGTTGTAACGTTCGTTCTTTTATTTCTTTGAGACCTGTTTTTACCAGATGATCCACCTACCAATGCTAAAGTTTGGACTTTGCAGTGTGTGCTTGCCTTATGGTTAAGTGAACACAATAAGTATACGCTCTGCGTGCGCTCAATGTTGCCACCCAAATTCGCTTCCCTAGTGAAATCTGGCTGCAGAGTGACTTCTCAATGGCCCTTTAGTATACGCTTGGACAAACTCAGTCAATAAATGTACGCTGAAAATTGTAAAAAAATGAAAGAATTATAGATATAAAACAATAATGTTAATACGAGAAAATAGGATTTTACCTAAATATGTTGCGAGCTGTCCCCCAAATGCATTTATTATATAACCCTTATTTTTTTTTATCCTTTCTGTCCTGTTTGTAACTTGAGAACTGGTAATTTCCACATATTAATTGCAGCAATGCATCTACATTTTCCAGTATCGAGTTCTTAAAATTTGGCTTGGTTATAAGAACGTTTTCCTCAAGTTAGAATCGACGCTGTCTCTCTCTCACTGTCTATCTCTCTCTTTTAAGTTTGGTAATTATCGACAGGTGAAACATTGTAAACTCGCAAAACAATGTTTTTGAACAAAAAAAATATTATTTTTGTTTTTTTAATTAAAAAATTTTAAACTGCCCTCGTTAATTTTTTTTTTTTTTAAATTTAGTAACTGGTCTAGTGACAGATTTATATCTCCTTTTTAAAAGATATACATATTCTAAAAGAAGATTTAATTAAGCAAAAAATAAGTATATACCGTCATTAGATATTCACTTGGAAACCGTTCGTGAAACCACTAAATTTTCTGCAATGAGCCCGCATTTTTCTCATCTCCAAACTACCCCGCCCCGCAGCATAAAATTAGTTTGACGGTGTACCTCCTATCTACCCCACACTGAAATAAAACACGCTTCCATTTGCAAGCCCAGCTCGCGATAAAACAAAAGCGTGCTGCTCAGTTTTGCTTGTTCCCATCTTCGCGCGCAACGGTTTGCAAGCGGGACGCAAGTGGGTTTTAATGGCATTTGTATTGTAAGCCCGTTAGGGAAAAAAAATCATTTTGCATTGAAATCCGGAATAAAAATTCGACAGCTTCAGATAGGCAAATATTTCATACTATATGCGAGTTTAATTGTGAAAAGGCTTTAAATAGGATTTTTAAGCTTATATCTTATACTAATTATCTCGGATTTAAAGTTACAAACTCTTAACCTCTTCAAATGCAGCCTATTCAAGAAAAACCGTTTTGTGTGAAATGCAAGAATATAGCTTAGACGCTGATGCTTACAATGTGAGAAAAAGGCATATGCATATAAAAAAGACGTAATGTGTTGCAACACATTTGCTCTGCAAATATATCCAAATTAATTAAACAGTGTAGTGAAACAGTTGTAAGTCTTAAAAATGTTTTTGTAATGCAATGCTTAAAAAACTCGGCATATTCCACTGAATATAAAATAAGGAAAAAAGTTTCTGAAAAGCAATGAAATCAGATTATTAGGAATGGGGGGTTTACTTGAAACCAAGCATTTAAAAATCGCTCTAGCGGCACCAATATTTGTTTTTCACAACAAAATTCAATATATAAGATTTAAATAAAATAAGAAAAATATTTTCTGGAAATTACGGAAATCGGGCCATTAGGAGTGGGGATATAGCTGAAAAGCGAAATGTAAAGAGTGGGAATTAAAGGAAAATTTAAAATTCACTCTAGCGGCCGCAATTTTTGTTTGTTTTTGTTCTCTTTCTCTCTCTCTCTGTCTCTCTCTTTGTCTCTCTCTGTGTCTCTCTCTCTCTCTGTCTCTCTCTCTGTCTCTCTCTCTCAACGAAACTCGGTATATACCATCGAAATAAAGTAAGAAAAATAGTTTCTGAAAAATAAGTGAAATCAGATTATTAGGAATTGGGGTATACCTGAAACCTAAAATTTAAAAATTACTATAACCGCACAAATATTTGTTTTTCGCAACGAAACTCTGTATACACCATTTAAACAAAATAATAGAAATAGTTTCAGGGAAATCTAGTCATTAGAAGTGGAGATGTATCTGAAACCTAAAATTTAAGAATCGCGGACCCATATTTGTTTCTTCATAGCAAAATGCGATATGAAGCATTTAAATCAAATAAAAATGTTTCTGAACATTAAGGAAATCGAACCATTAACAGCAGGGGTATACTTGAAAACCAAAATATACAAAGGGCTATCTCCATTAATTTTCTCTTAATTGTTTTAAAATTAAGGGACAAATTAATTCAAGATATAAACAGTATTTATAACGATGCATATATTTTATATTTAACAAAAGTATCGTCGTGAAGATATCAACTGTGATTTATTAAATATTATGTGTATGAGGTTGTATTTGCATGTAAGTGCTCTGTAATAACCTTCAGTAAACGTTTACGTTGCATGTTTTTAGTACAATAACATTTAAATTAAATTTCAAAGCCAACAAAAAAAGACCGAGCATTGGATTGTATATTGTTAATTGTGTATATTTGCTTAGTACATTGTAACTGTTTCTGAATAGAACATGATTTTTGTTTTATTGACACTTATGAACACCTACTTAAATACGCAATGTAACTCAAAACTTTCTGTTATTTCTTTCTATTTTAATGAATGTACAGATGATATCAAGGCCTCAGTTCATTAACATGGTTATATTTAAAAATAATGAAAAATACCCACACCGTATAGATTTGTTTATTATTGATCATATATTTAATATAATTAATAGTTTACCATTACCATTTTGGTTTAATCTCAATAATAATAATAATAATAATAATAATAATAATAATAATAATAATAATAATAATAATAATAATAATAATAATAATAATTCTAAAAATGTGGTTTCTATTGATTACAAAAGTTCTACTTTGGTTCTACTAAGAATACCATAACTTATTTTATTATAATAATTAATAAGACCATAATTTTTAATTCATATTCATTTTTAAAGTTATTCAACTTGGTTTGGAATTCGTTTAGTTTACGCAGTTCCTGCATGACGGACATTTTCAATTTACACCAAAATAATCGCAGGCTGTTAAATCGGGGGACCGAGGGGGCCACAAGTCCCTGCTAATAACTCTGTCTTTGAAAACACACTGTGAACTGCTCTCATTGAATTATCCATAGTATGAGAGGTGACAGAGTCCTGTTGAAAAAATGCATGATCACGCTCCCTGTCGGTTAATTCTCTTAAAAAAGTGGTTAGTATGGCATTCACATAAGTAGTAGATCCAACTGAATGCTCCTATGATTTTTTCATCACTGAGTTAACACATATGACACGCTGTGCCTTTGTAAACACAGAGGCATGATACACTTAGGTATACTTTCGAATTAAAAAGCGAACAACACAACACACACCGGGAACAGCTGCGCTACGATAGTCAATAAGGTCAACAAGTAAGCAAGCAGGTTTGCTATTCCCCCCCCCCCGACGCTGCAAACAAGCGGGGTCTCGCTAATAGGAAAAACATCGCTCCGATGGGGAATGTATCACTGATCGCACTGTATTATGTATATATATATATATATATATATTCATTTTATCGGCGCTCTGTTTATTGAAAATTCACTGCGCCTTAAATTTCCTTTCTTCCTCTTGACGAGACAGCTCTCATGGGCATTGGACTGTAGCGATCACTGTGACCTCTACTTCTTTCTTGTGACATTATCGGCAGAGGCTGGTATTGCAAGAGTATTTATGGTTAGCACATCGATACCCCGCCGGTTCCTGTCGCGCGGCTTTCTATATCAAAGGACGCTACCGCTCTATCAGGCATCTTCCCAATTGTTCTCAAGGAAGCAAGTAAATCCCATTCTTAACTTATAAAATTTCATAACAGGATCCGAGGATTGAACCCGGGACCTTCCGGGCAGTAGCTAGCAGCACTGACCATTAGACCAAGAAGGCGGCTGTACTTTAACTGTGCATAATAAGCAAAACCAAAAAAATGCCACTATGACCATGCTATTTTTATTCTCCATTTTATTCCCCTCTTTTATCTTAATCTTTCTAACAATATATATATGTATATATATTGTTAGAAAGATTAAATATATATAAATTTATATTAAACATCTCAAATAGTTTTGAAATATTTCATATTTTTTAAAATTTTTAAGAAAATTCAGAATTTTAAATACACAATTGCACCGCACGTGTGCAGCTGTAGCATTTAAAAATTCACCTCACAGAAACAAATACTCGTTCAGAACGATCTGCAACAGTTGCTTTTTCAGAGCCTTGTAAAAACATTCCCCAAATAACGTTGGGTTATAAGGTACCCGTTGTAGTAGGCAATGTGCACAGCTTATATGTGTTGCGGATTATCTACACAAGGCTGTTGCAGGCACTTTTTCAGCAGCGAAAGAGAAAGTGGCTTTGTTGAGACTACAATGCATGAATGTGCCTCAGAGATAACATCAAAGTTAGGAATACATTAAATAAAAAAATTTAGATGAAAAGTATGATTAATTTTAATGTGCGTTCCCATAAGGATGCGTTATGTCTTCCTAGGGGAATACAAAATACTCTGCAAAATTCTAAACTTAGAAGCAGAGTCCTGATATCTGCCTTGCACGACGATAGGACTGTCACTAGGGGGAGGAAGTTTATGACATGACCCTTTTTCATTTCTGTTAAAAATGTATAATAATCACAATTTCACATAATATGATTAAAATTGGGTGCTTTTCATCGGTCATACCAGCTTTTATTTTGGCTTTTTTTTTGCCATTATTTCATTTTTCGTAATTTGCTCATAATTAACATATAATTCCCTTTCCATGTATTTGCTTACAGTCTCTCAGTGACGGACTTAGCGCACCTCTAAATTGCTGCTTGTAATTTCTCAGAATATTCTTTTCTAAAAAATTCTTTTACAAAACATCTATGTCCATTGAAAGTGCCTTGAATTCAACAATAATGATTTGACTTTCTCAAATACGCTCAGTGACATCCTGCGCAGTTTAGCGGAGTATTTTCCGATGCAAGTGAATGTTGAGTGACAATAGAAGATCGTTTTAATTGAAAAATGTAATAGCTTTATGTGAAGCGTTACTGTAATCCTTAGTGCTCGTCCATCTTGTTTTAGCATTTCTCTTGGTATTGAGCGCCATCTCTTGATTAATTGAATAAATTCAAAATAATAATAAAATAATAATTTATTCGGTTACGTATTTAAACTATTTTGTAAAATTTAACTTAAACAACGCAAGCTTTGAAAATGTGACAGAAAATTTTGTTGTTAGGTCATATTCACAGTTTTAAGGTCACAAATGCTTGCATAGTTCCAAAAGTTTAGATCATTAACATACGCACCACTAGTCTCAAGTCAAAGTAGTACTGCTGACTTCACGCTCGAGCCTCAGGACCACACCTGGACACAAACGGCAAGACCCCGCATGTTCCAAATATTATTATTTAACCAAAATATATCATTAGGAGTGTTTGATGATGCGCCAAAATAATATTGACACACAGACACACAGACAGACAGACAGACAGGCAGACAGACAAATAGAGAGAGGTCAATCATCCCTTTATTTTGTTTGCACTGCTTTCCATCCGAAAGCTAGTCAAATGAAACAATGATATACATAAACTTTTACAAGGGAGTGCTAATTTGAAAGGATTTTGATGTCCAATGTCATTTATCTGTGATTTCTTTCTTTTTCAAATCGTGACATAAGTTTTCCATTAATGGCTACACTTCTGGCTTGGTCCTCACATTTGTACAGCAAGACGGAGGACACTTGGCAAAAAGAAGAAAGGACCAAGGAGGTAGAAAGAGTCACAGAGAAGAAACACAAAAGTTGTGAAACTGCCAAAAGGAAATTAAGAGTTCTGCAACACTTCTACAGAAACTGAAGACGCTTGCTTTTTTGATTTATGGAGAAAATTATAAAAAAGAGTTAATTACGATTCCATTTTACAAAATGTAAACAATGGTAACACTGGTCATGGGCCAAAAATACTGTTTTGGCTCTGTTGTTATGATTAAAAGCGTTTTACCATATATTGTGAATGTAATGTTTTGTAAATTCAAAAAAGTATTTTTTCATTCTCAATCTATAGCGTCAATTTTGGCGCTGATGACAAAAAAGAGGGAAATAGATAAATAAAGACAGAATGAATATAATTAATTAATCAATCAATTCATGATAGAAAGAAGGAAAAAAGTATTGAAGGGGATAAAAGAAGAATGAAAAAATAAAGAAAACATTAAAGAAATTAAAAAATGAATGAAAAAATTGAAAAAAATGAAAATAAAAATAAACAGAAGGGAGGAGGGAAGGAAAGGAAAAAATGGTGAAAGAAAGAAAAGAAAGGCATGAAGACAGACAGCAGGAAAAAATAACACGATATAAAGAACGAAAGGAAGAAACTGGCGGAAGAAGAAAAGAAAGAAAAAGAAAGAAAAATGAACGAATGATTGATTGAATGAATGAATTCGAGGAAGGAAGGAAATAATGTGTATAATAAATAAAGGGAAAGAAAAAATTAAAGAATGAAAGAATGAGTGGAAGAGAGAAACTAAAACTAATGAATGTATGGAAAAAGGAAACGAAGAATCCATTAATATATACTGAACAGAAGAAAGAAAAGCAAAAGAAAAGTACGTAAGAATGAATGAATGAGGGAATGAATGGAAAAAGAAAAAAATACATGAATAAATAAAAAGCGAGTAAGAAAGAAAAAAGAAGGCAAGAAAGAAAGAAAGAAAGAAAGAAAGAAAGAAAGAAAAAAGGAAGAAAGAATGAATGAATGAATGAATGAATGAATGAATGAATGAAAAAGATTAGTAGTTCCAAATTTCCGGTATCAACTAAATACATTAAACAATCTAATAATACTTTGTGTGTTATACTGTAAGTACCTACCACGCTTTTTGTACAATTAATTATTGTTGAATCCTGGAAGCCGCACAAAATGTTTGTAGAAACTGCGCACGAGCGGAAGGGATTTGAAACAACTCATGTTTCATTCCGGATTTATATCTCGTTTCCTGTTAAAGATACCACTAACCTGAAAAGTATTATTTTATGCCATTTAAGTAAGTAATCAACATGGACAGTACGAGTATAATATTTTTTTAAAGTGACTACAAATTGATGAAGCAAATTAATTCCAAAAGCAATTACTTAGAATGAAATAATATTTAATAAAGAGCTATTTGCGGCAAGCACATCAGGAATTTCACTAAATATTAATTTGGTTCAAATATTCCGAAACATTTCAGATTTATTTATTTCTAAAGTTCAAAAATACTCTAAATTAATACTATTCTAGCATAAAAATTATTAGCGACTATTTCACTTGTGACATTATAAAATCGATCAATGAAATTGAACAAAAGTTTCTCTTTTGACCAATCACAGCCTGATATCGCAGTGAAATTATCATAAAGTTTTATCTAATTCCTTTACGATTCATTTGTCTTTCGGTCAGTGTAGCCAACTGTAAACCCCCACTATAATTCCTGAGCATCATAAGATTAATCAAGAACATCATTCGACAGAACTAAATAAAGTGCGAAATTCTGTTCCACATGTTCATCTACTAATTCCCAAACGTCCTTTGTAATGAATGAAATTGCAGCCCCCTGATTCAAATTTGATAACTGTGTTTTCAATAATTGTACAATCAACTAACTAATATGTTTTCACTCAAACAATTGTTTTTGCGTATTCAGTCAAACAGTCTGAAATCAATTTATAAATTATGTAACAATATCTACCTAAGTAACCATAAATTTTAATAAACACGTGTTCAGAATGGTAAAATGTTATCTTTGTTTTGTTTTTCTCCGTTGGTATTAGTAAATCGAACGGTAGCAATTGTAATAGTCGACTTTCGTCTATTTCAGTCTCACGATTTCTGAAGAGGTAGATATTTATAAGTATAACATTTTATACAAATGTTAATATTTTCAGCGCAAATTTCTAATATATATATCACTTTTATTTTATTCTATTCATGAAACATCCTAAACTCGCATTGGCTTTTCTCTATTGGCATTAGTGACAATGGGCATTCTTCTGTTGCAAGATAACTTGAAAAGTTAAATATATATAATACAAATATACAATTGTTTGAATATTGTAAACCAAGTTTAGAGAAATAATATTTAAATTATTTTATTACTGGAATAGTCCTAATAAATATCACTCGAGCGTCTGAACTTTTCACTCACTATGTTCATGAATTTATCAGCTATCTCAGACCTTCTTCTGATAATTACTCATATTTTGCATGACGCGTACTCTTTCCTGTTTCTATAAGTTCCAAAATTTTGATTAAATATAAACAGAGAAGGAATTTTGCTCGATTTCACGTGGACTGGTCCTTATGGAAACTATTTGTGCATCACGTCAACGTTTATCTTATTTTGTGCATCAAAATAAGTAATTGCATAAAATTCAGCTCTAATAACGAGTTACCGGTGTTCATTGTTTCCTCCTGTCAAAACACTGAGTCAATATCTCTGAACAATCTCTGACAGCTTGTCGGTAGAGTTCATGTATAAAGTTCCTAGGATAGTTATGTACTTTCTAATAGTATTTCCTATCTTAGAAGCTTAAAATAAAACGCTACTAATTATGTGAAAGGCGCTTGCTCAGTAATGAAATTATATATTTAAAATCTTTAAGATATTTTCCAAATGAAACTTTCACGAATAAATGCCTAAGATATGTTCAGAAGTATTCAAAAGTTGCTTGCTTGGAAAGGCTTAAATGACACACACGCGCGCGCGCACGCACGCACACACACACACACACACACACACACACACACACACACACACTTGGCCCCATGGTTGTGCCGTTCCTAAACGTGTTTCAAGAACGCTTGCTTTTGAATGGCTTTCAACTCTATCATCACGTTCCGTGTGTTATAAAGTCTTCGTTTCTGGTTCGTTTGGTCTTCAGGACTTCCGCGGTTTGAAAAAGAAATTGATTTTGTCCCAGCGAAGACATTTGGGTAGGCATTTCGACTCTTCACAAGTCTAATGTATTCTTAATACAATAAGAGATTGTGCTGATCCCAGCTTCATGGGTAATTTCTATGACGGTCAAATGACGATTATTGATAATCACAGAGCGCATCTGATAATGGTCTCTCCATCTTTGAGCCGTTCAAATCATTTTGTAATCTGTATAAACCCCTAATGCATCAATGACGAAAGTCGACTAAAACTGTACCCTTACAGATCGACGAAACATTGGCCGCAGCCCGCCTCCTTTCACGAACACCAGTGGAGAAAACCGAATCCAATTCCAAGAGAAGTGGCCAGCGTAGGAAACCGAAGCAATTCCAAGTAAGTGTGGTAGTGTGAGTTCAACGAGCAAGCAGATAGAAAAGAGTCTTAACGCACAGAAACAAGCATTCGCATTCCAAATAAACTTTGTAGGAAGCATGTTAATAGTTATTCACATTCACTAAACAATGAAATGAAATGGGAAACTGTAATGTAGCAATGTAACACGAAAAGGAAATAATAATGATAGGGGGAAATGCTTATAAGTTTGCACGTATTCCGAACTGTGTAAGAGTGATATTTGTTAATATGAGGTGAAACTAATGGCTTCTTTTCAATCTTGCAGCAAAGAAAGCGCGAGATTGTTCGCTTCGTTATATCAGGGTTTGCAAGGCGAACGCAATAGTCTTTTTTTCCCCCTCTCTTCCTCTCTTTTCAAAGAGTCTTCTCTGTGGGAAAATGTTCCACTTTTGGGAGTTTCTTTAGATTTGGGCATGCATACCTGTTCATTTTGGTTTCGAACTGGCTAATGTTGCCTTTAAGGATGCCGCGTGTTTCTTCACAAGTTTAAGTTCTGTTGTTGTGGAAATTTCAATAATGGCAAACACGGAAAACATATTTTCTTTTTGTTCTGATAGGGGCACAGAACAGTTGCGATTTTGTTTGCTCTTTTGTGCTTGCATTTCTCCTAGTGTTACACCCAGTATTGACACGATACCTACTTTAGGATATCAGAAAACATACCATAGGAAAATTATATTACAAAACGCAGTACCTTCTCTTTTGGTCATTTTTCACAAATATAAATTTACTATCTAATACAGCAACGATTCAACCTAATGATACGAAACATTTCATCATTTCATCTATATGCATATTGAAACTTTCTAAACCATTTAGAAATCTAATATTCAGAGATATTAAAATAATAAACACGAATAAAGCTATTTAATTTGTTATTTAAGTTGTGACATGGAACATTTTCTAAGTAAATGTTCATTTTTATGTCAGTTAAATGTTAAATATTTAACACAAATACAGATTATTAAACTTTTTAAATAGTTTTAACGCCCTTACATTCAACATTTCTGGGTTTACTTTAGACACTTGTTGTTTAGATTTTTATTGTACTGATATTCCCTCCCACATTCCAGGCATACGAACTGTTTTGAGTCGGTCCTGGTGGTGTAGTGGTAACCATACTTGCCTCCTAAACCCAAAATCGCGGGTTCCCGGTCAGGAGCGATGGGTTTTTCGGGCATAAAAATCCTAAGTATGGCTTCCTTCGGAAGGGAAGTAAATCCGTGGGTCCCGTGTCATACATTTGCGGCACGAAAAAGAACTTCAAGCCTAAAAAAGAGATCCCTGAGCAAAATTTGAAGAGAATTCATACAATAGACGAATTAACAGAGTTAGTCACAGATGCACTTCATGACATGAAGCTGATCGTAATTTTCACAAGTTCCAATTGTTTTATAGCGGAAATGGAGGACATTTTGAACATTTACGAGGTTAAATATTCAATATCACTGTCAATATCTGTATTAATATGTATTAAAAAGAGAAACAAATTAAATAAAGTAGACGTAATTAACTGTATAACCACATTTGAGTCACCTTGTAGTGCCAAATGTGCAATTGGAGTAGGGTGGTGCTATGTACGCTGTGCATTTTGGTAAGGTTTCTACCTCGGCTTTAGATATAGAAGCAGTCCTTCTGAGGTGGGCTCTGCCGATATCGGAGTACTCTAGTAGTAGGACGAGGAGGAGAAGTGTTTATTTCAGTGGGACACTACAACAGGTGCATGGGTACATGCTTTTATAATACACACTAGGTCTGTTTGACGTAAAACAAATATTATATTAGATATTTTACAACTATAAAAATATATATTCAGCACTAAAAGAAAAGATATATAAAAAGAACCGTTTTTAAATATTGTTAAATACATATAGGTAATAGAAATAAACCTCGCCGTGAATGACACGCTGCTGTCAATCTATTTGTTTCCTTCAACCCCTCCCAGGTTATCAGATCTGAGCTGTCTCACTGGCATCAGTTTATCCAATCTCTCCTGCAGCCACAGATCAGCAAATCATTCTATTCAATTCTGTAAAAGAATGCAGTAGGCCCTCTTACCTCCGTTCTTCCGTACCTTTACATTCAACCAGTATATGTATCCATGATTCCCCCTCCTCACAAATGGGGCAAATTCTCCGCTCATAGTCATCGGTGTACTTAATCATCCGTCATGCCCCTTTCTAGTGAGTCTGGCCCCGGTTTTAATTTACTGTTTTATCCCCCAAGCAGATTTTACCGCGATTGTGCTTCCAGCAAATTCATCTCTCTGCATTGCACAATTATCTGCTGCCTATCCATATCGCTCAAGCGGTTCTTAACATTCCTCCATGCGCTCTTTTTTGTTTTCCCTTGGCTAGCCATCTATATTTAATTCTCTTCGTAATTTGGATGTTCGTCCCTATTCCCACTTGGTCCTTTATCTGAAAACTGCTTCTGTTCATTCGTTTTGTTTCTTTTTTATTTAATAGTTTCCTTTTTTTATTAAAACGTTAATAATTTAATTAGATTGCTACAGAAATTTTAAGTCGAAAGCCATGGTTCTACCACTAAATGTCAAGATACACCTGGTTGAATGATATTATGACAGTAGAAACTATTTTTCAAGGCCTGAGAAAATTTAAAACACATAACAACTAAGGGAAGGCATGTGTCCTATTCGTAATTGTGGCGATTTAATCAGAAAGTGCTAAGAAATCGGTTCTGTTGCCAATAGTAAGAAATCTGGAAGACGGAAAGTTATCAGATAATCTCTAATAGTGTTCTTTTTTATTTGTTTATTTTTTCTGTGGCTGTTGTATTATGCTATCCTGTAAAAAAATTGGAATAATCCATGACATTATTTGTGAAATGCTGTGAATGACATGATAGAAATAATCATGTATGTTGAACATGAAAACTGCTGAATAATATTTCCGTTATTTGCCTATCACAGTGATATTTTCGTTTGTTTGTTTACTTTTCTTTTTCTTACCTCAATTATTACAATATTTATAGCTTTTTAATATCTGAAGTGACATTTGAAAGATTAAATTACTTTGTGCTTTCATCTAAATTATGCTTGGAAACTATGGCAGAGTTCAAAGCACGGCATGACAAATCTTACTTTGCATTGAGTGGGTATTGTTATACCATGTAGTTTTTAAAAAATTATTTATGAGATATAAATTACAGAAAATAAAACTTTTAAAATGTTTTTGCATAAATGATTTTAGACGGCTGCACTATTGCATTTCTAGAGCAGCGCTTAAGGAAATACTGTAAACAAAAGAATATATATTTTAATTCTCTTCTATAGAGATATTTAAATAAAATGCAGACTTCATTTAAATATCATCATACGTGCTCCAGGTGCTTTTGTGATAAAGAACAACGTGCCACAGCGGAAATTTGACAGGACGCGTCTGTGCGCAGTTCCGGAGGACTCCGGATTTTCACTACGCGATTTTTACGTTTTAGAAAACGGGAGAATGCATCGTGCGGAACTGATAACGGAGCGGCACACCTGACCCAGGCAGTAAAGGGGATGGCATACCATCTGGTAGCTCTATCAGAAAATGTACACGCAGGTTTATAGCTGTATTGGAAAACAACTCCTTTCCTGAGCTGGGAATTTTGTGCTGCATCCAGGTTTCTACAATTACATGTACAGAAAACGTGGCAGGTAGCTTGTTGTACAACATACAAAATGTTATTAGGGGTTTTTGAGTTGAAAATTTGAAATTATCATTCTGTTTCTTTGTTTTGTTCTTTCATTCATCCTTTTCTTCTTTTATTTTTCTTTCTCTCTTATCTTTCTTCTGTTCATTTCATTCTTTCCTTCTTTTATTTTTCTTTCTTTATCTTTAATCTACCCACTTATCCACTCTTTCCTCTCCTTTTTCATTTTTTCTTGCTTCCTTTTTCCCTTTTAGCTAATTCTGAAGGAAGTTAGCTATTGCGTTTGGTCTCGTAAAACATTATTTTTTTAAACAAATTCTTAAGGAACGTACACTATTGCGGTTATACCTATGAAAAAAATGTTTATTTATCTATCCAAATCTGCATCGATCATACCTCCTAAGCACCTGCAGTAAAAAAAAAATTATCTAGGAATGTGCATGTCCAAATGTGTGTGTATGTCCGTTTTCGCTCTAGCGGTCGCAATTTTTGTTTTTTCTCAACGAAACTCGGCATATAACCATCAATTAATAAACGATTAATCAAGATCCTTTACCAGCAAAACTGGATCATGGGAGGAGAGGAGTTATTAACATAAAGCGAATTTAAAAAAAAAAATAGAAAAAGCACTGCAGCAGCTGCAATATTTATATTTTCTCAGCGAAACTCTGTAGATTTCATTAAAATAAATTGGTTTAAAAAAGCGTGGCAATTGGGGCGCTAGAAGTGAAGGTATAGCTAAAAAACGAATGGGGGTAAAAGCAAAATTATAAATTGCCCTAGTGGCCGCAATTTTAAATGATTTCAAAGGAAACTCGGTATATGCCATTGAAATAAAATACTAAAAATTGTTTCCAAAAAATCAGTGAAATTAGATTATAAGGAGGAGGGTTCTACAGCACCCCAAAATTTAAAAATCCTTCTTGCGGCATTAATATTTGTTTTTCGCAACGAAACTCCGAATATTTTTTTTTTTTTTGAGTAGTGTTTAACGCCCGTTTTCACTACTGAGGCACCACAGGCGGTGGACAGTGATGATACATGAGATGAAATGATAAATTGGGAAAGGATACTTTTTTTTAAGGAAGGAAGCGTTCCAGGCCTAAGTTTAGGTACCTCCCCGGCATTTGCCAGATATGAAGACTGAGGAAAACCTGGAAAAAACCCCAGTCAGGGAGGACGGTCCTGGCGGAATTCGAACCGCAGACCTGCCGCTCACGAGTCCGTGCCTTAACGACCTCTGCCACCCGTGGCGGTAACTCCGAATATAACATTTAAATAAATTAAGAAAAATAGTTTCTGAAAATCAGGGAAATAGAGGCATTAGGAGTGGCGGTTTATCTTACCCAAAATTTAAAAATTCATCTAGCGGCACCAATATTTGTTTATGCATAAAAACTCGGTATATACCATTTAAGTAAAAATAGTTTCCGAAAATTAGAGAAATTAGAAGTAGCGGTGCACTTGAAAACCGAAATTTAAAAAGCGCTCTAGTATTTAGTTATTGTTTTAACATAAAAGAATAAATTAATTCAGCATATAAACTATATTTATAACGATGCATATTTAACAAAAGCATGGTCGTGAAGATAGCAAATGTGAAATATTAATTTAATATGTGCTTGAGAATTATATTTGTTTATCAGTGTCCATACATGTTATTTAATTAATAGTATATTAGTATTTTTGTGATTTAATCTGATTAGTGATAATAATGCTAAAAATGTGGTTTCTCTTAGTTAGTGTTCACTGCCGTGAATAAGAAGTAATTCTTCTGTTGCATTCATTTCGATAGCAACAGGAGCGAAATATTCATTAAGGCTGTAAAATTCAACATTTGTATGTTGATTCGTAAGTGTTAAAAATATTGATAACTGAAACATTTGAACTAAGCGCTTCCTGTGACGTAATAGCTCATTATCAATACGAGGGTCACTAGATCACTAGTGAGACAGGAAATATTGACCGCACCTAGGGAATGAATAGTTGCTGGGTCAAAATATTTGAGTAATTGATGTTACCGTGATAGCAGGCAGAGCTCTTTTGTGTTATTTATTCCCCTGCATTTTATAATTCAAGTCTGGAAAGCGTGAAGGTTCTTGCAAGTACAATGAATTCAGGGAGTCTTTCTGTGGTTTCAAATGTGCATTAAATGGAACACAGCTATTTGAGCGTTTTAGGGGGCTTTTGGGGACTTTTCTCCTTAGCGTACTACTGTGTTCCGCTGGTTTCGTAAATTAAAGAGGGGACGGCAATCTCTTAAAGCTGATGAAGAGAAGAGTGACAGACCGACAACAGTAGTGACTGAGAAGAACATCATCTCTATGGAAACAACGATCATTAACCTACAATAACATTGAGCTGGCATTAACGACTAGTTCGCCGAGTTTCAACGTCCTTCATGAACACCTTCGTGCAAAAAAAAAAAAAAAAAAAAAAAAAAAAAAAAAAAAAAAAAATTCAAAGATGGGTACCCCACAATTTGTCTGAAGCAGAGAAGTTCGACATACAGAGTGGAATGGTGCCAATAAATGCTGCAAATACTTAACTGGAAAACCTGACCGTGTTTCAGATATCGTTACTGAATGACAGATATCCAGAAATAAAACACCAGTCCTCCATTTGGGTTTTTCGAGATGACCAACCAGCTGTCAATGAAAAGAGGCCAAGGAACGTGTGAAATAAAACGTTTGCCTCTTTCTTCTACACAGATAGTCAAATGGCAACCATCGCGTTCGAAAATCAGAGAACTGTTACTGCAAAATGTACACAGAAGTTTGCCTTCCGAAAGTGTTTCAGAAAATCAAAAACACCAAGTCCAAAGAAAGGACTAAGAGGCATTCTGTTGTACCATGACAAGGCATCTACTCACACGCTAATGTAACAATGGAGATTTTGCAAGACAAAACTCATCCATTCCATAGCACCACTGTGTGATTTCTCCCTGTTTCCTAATGTGAAGAACCCACTTCGAGGTCGCCGATTTTCTAGCCCAGAAGAAGCGGTTGCAGTATCTGCAGTGCCGGAAACTGAGGGGCATGGATGCTTCCAGAGGATGGAACTCTTCGTACAGTGCCAAGAGGAATACTGAGACAAACAAAACGTTTCTATAAGTAACAATTATTTGTTGTCTCAATGGTTATCCGGTGACCTCGTAAGGTGGTGAAAGCGGTCTTTCATGATAATTTCACCGCCACGGATGGCCAAGGTCGTTAAGGCATGGACTCGTGAGTGGGAGGTCTGCGGTTCGAATCCCGCCAGGACCATCCTCCTTGACTGGGTTTTTTTTTTCCAGGTTTTCCTCAGTCTTCATAACTGGCAAATGCCGGGGAGGTACCTGAACTTAGGCCTGGAACGCTTCCTTCCTTTAAAAAAAAATCCTTTCCCAATACATCATTTCATTTCATGTATCATCAGTGTCCACCGCCTGTGGTTCCTCAGTAGTGAAAACGGGCGTTAAACACTACTCAAAAAAAAAAATTATAATTTCATTACTGTGTAGGCTAGCCTTGGGCTCGGTTCAATTGCTTAGCCTGCCCTCTTCTGAGAACAGAAGTCCAACATTCAGACAATACAAGTTTAAAGTACATTATTTCGTTATTTTTAGTTGTGTTGTTTTAAAAATTCATTCTTATACTCCCTCAATTATATTTTAATTTAAACGGGACCGCGGATTGTATAATAGATTGGCAACTCTTTGTTTATAACTGTTTACCTTTATTTCTGCATAATTGTTGGCGGCAGTGGAGCGTCACGGTATCTTACTAGGATTATAGAGAAAGAGACATTAAAAATTGAGTGAAACGTCATGAGTTCACTTCAAGAGTGATTGATATGCATGTAGAAAAGAACGGCCAGAGGATTGAGCTCATGTATAAATAGATTTAAGGCTATGTCATGGAAAATGAGCTATCTTTTATTATTGCACGTAATTTAATTTAATTATACATAGGCGCCGACTACTGGGAAGAGAGGGGGCAAGAGGTTAAGTGCCCCCGAGTTACTCGTCGCTAGGGGATCACAGAAACTCATCGCCGGGAAAAATTGCCTGTCTATTGTTCATGTTTATTAAATACTAACAAATAAAAGAACGCATTACATCAAATGGTATTTTCATATTGTAGCATAGTTGTATCGTTTAGCATTGTCTTTACTAGAAGGAATGTTAGGTATTAAAAATTTATGTTTTAGGCATCTAAAATAGGTTATAAAATTATTTAATTAGGCAATATATTTTATTTTAGGCAAGAAAAAATGTATACTTCGCCATCTAAAATGAGCCACAAAATGGTTAAACAATGCACTACTTTTTAATTATGCAGGAAATAATTCTTATGTTATTTGTTTTCATAATTTGCAGCACAATGTATTATCAAGATTTTCTCCAAAAATTTCAACAGTTAGGTCAGGTCTTTTGTCTATTAAAATTATTTTAAAATGTGAAAGTTAACTTTCCACTATGCAACAGTTTCTTTTTGTTGCGGTCACAAGCGGTCAAACGTCCAATATGACGATGACCTGAGAGATCCGATTTTGCTGTTCGTTAGAAGAACAATTTTTTCTGCTTAAAATGATTGTCGAGTTAATTTTCACCATAGCCATCTGGATCCCTCTTTGTGCGCTGCTCTGGCCGCCGACGTTAATTGAGTATATGAAGTATGCGGCAGTTCGTATAAGATTCTTGAAGTTCAAGATGTACGGACATCACTTTGGTGTTCCCCTGACTTCGAAATAAATTGCTATTAGAACGGTTATCGATGTGTGATCTTACAGGACTTCGTGAACTACATGACTGCCTGAACTGTAATGTAGAAATGCCTTAATGGAGAATGCGTGAACCGAAGTCGGGAACTGCTCGAAATGAAGGCCCGAACTGCATCCACTCAAGTCTTAGAACGCGTGCCTTCACAAGCAATTTCCCTTTTATACTAATTTCAAAAATGTCACCAAGTGGTCCTCAGAGCTCACGGGGTTCACAGAAGGGAGTTCACGGCTAGCTGAGCCTTCGAAATGTTCAAATATTATTCGTGAGCTCTCATCCTCCCAAATGCACCCACTTAAACTTTTCAAATCTTTGGTCTCTGATTGGCGAGTTCGTGGTCAGCCGATGTCGATGTGAAAGGAATTCAGTCATGCCAATATCTGCATTACTGTCTATTGGAATATTCAACTGTTCCTAAAAGATTAGTAGCTTCTTTATACACAAAAGGGTATTGTTATAGCTCGTCCTCGCCAGGTGCACCTTTCTATTGTTTTATCTCGCGTCTCTCGCCGGAGGCTCCAAAGCGACCATATCAATTTACATAATCTTCTGCAAATACTTGCTCTTTACAAGGAATTTTCTTACACATTGATGATTTAACTTATAGAAAAGAATTATACAATAAACATCAAACCTATAGTCATCTGCTCTCCCTTCTGAATTCCTATACCATGTCTACTAAATATTAATACTAGTGTATGCTTCATGCCATTTACAATATACGAGACATTAAGCAATATTAATTAGCTATAATTCAATAAGTAAATTTTTTCTTGTGGGGAAGGGGGCGGAAGATGTCTCAAATGACACAGATATTATAAGATAAAACTTATATTTTTCATTATTAATAGTAATAATAATAATAATAATAATAATAATAATTTTATATCTCCGGAGAAGAAACGGAGTATGATTTAGCATTTCTTAAAAATTATTTACTGGCTTGCATACCGTAAAAAGAAAACGTATAATTCTTACCTGTTTGTTACATATGCGACAAAAAGTATTTTTCCTTCATAAACAACATAATTATAATCCACCAACAAGGAACAAAGCTTTTGAATACTTGTATTTTGACATTGTTTCTCTCCACACTACCACTGACAATACAGGATATGACCATCAAAACCGCCACGAGGTCCGAGGTCGTTAAGGCGCGGACTCGTGATAAGGAGATCTGGGGCTCGAATTCCGCCAGGACTGTCCTCCCTGATTAAGGTTTTTTCCAGGTTTTACTCAGTCCTCATCAATGGCAAATGCTTTAAAATTAGGCCTGGAACGTTTCCTTCCCTAATAATCATTTCCCAAAATATAATTTCATTTCATGTATCATCAGTGTCCACCGCCTGTGGTACCTCAATAGTAAAATCGGGCGTTAAACACTGTTAAAAAATGAGCATCAAAAACCATACACATGCAGAGAAGAAAACTAGAAATGATATTTAAACTGTGTTGCGCATTGTCATCGAAGCATTCAACACGGGTGGGGTGGTAGTTAAAATGTTAATCAAAAGCATGAGCATTGTTGACGCGGCCACCGTGAATGGTTAGCGTTTAATTGTTGACAATATTTCTCCTGTAGACTTCGCACGACAATGTGGTACAGATCAATACGTGAGACAAAAAAAAAAAAGAAAGAAAGAAAGAAAGAAAGAAAAAAAGAGAAAAAAAGAAAAAAAGAATGAAAGAATGAAAGAAAGAAAGAAAGAAGAAATTTTAAGTTAACAATATTAATTCTGTAAAATTTCTTTTTAGGCAGTTTTAGTCACAAAAAGACAGAAATAGGCACTGACCCCTATTTTAGGCAATTTTAGGCACTACAAAAGCACTCACAATGAGTATAAATTTCCATAAATTGCTAACAGCTGCAATAATTTTGGACAACTTCCTTAAGGAACTAATTAGGCATTTGCCTAGAAATCCGAGGTTTTGTTACGATAGACGACATTATCAAAGACGGCACTGCACAGTTTAAATACGGCGGTTTCATTTGTTATAATACAAGCTGCAGAGGGTCGAGTATGCTTGCAAAAATATCACATGTCATTTATTATGTTTATGACTACAGCCACAAGTAACAATTCATCTGCAGACGCAGATATATAAATACATCAGATTAAAATATGTAAAGCATACAAAATAATATCGAATGTGTCCAGAACGAGTTATACATTTATTTACTGCTAGTGAAAAATACCTATATTGAAGTAAAGTGCATCCCTCGTGCATTCAATAATTTTGTCAACATGAACACCACCCAGGGAATTTAGAAAAATCGGCGCTTTTGTAATCATGTAAATTATTATAGTCACAATCCATGAATTTTAATATGGCTATTTCACTTATATGATATCATAAAATCGACTAATGCTATTAAACAAAATTTTGAATTTTGACTAATCACAGCCTGATATCAGTGAAATTGTGGAAAAGTTTTATCGAATCCGTTTTATCACGCGATGTGCATTTGTCTTGTGGTCAGTGTAGCCAACTCTATACCTCCACTATATGATTCCTGGGCACGCATTACTGACCACTTTTCCTTGTTTTCAGTAATTGTAAATTTAACACTTATTATGTACTCACTCAAGCAACTGTTTTTGCGATTTCAGTCAGTCTGAATTCATTTTGTAAATGGTGTAACAATACGTGCCTAAGCAAGCATAAATCTTAATAAACACGTTGTTCAGAATGTTAAAATGTTTTCTCTCTCTCTCTCTCTCTTTTTTTTTTTTTTTTTTTTTTTTTTTTTTTTTTTTTTACTCTCAGTTGGTGTTAGTCAATCGAACATTAGTGAATGTAAGTTGACATTTGTTTATTGCAGTCTCACGATTTCTGAATTCATAAGATAACATTTTACACAAGTGTTAATTTCAAATATGTATTACTTTTATTCATGAAATAGTCCCAAACCCGTATTTGGCTCTTCTCTATTGGCATTATGACAATCGACATTCGTCTGTTGCCAGATTGCTTGACAAGTTTAAGTATTCATAACATAAATATACAATTATTACATACTTTTAAGCCAATTTTACTGAAATTATAATTAAATTCTTATTTTATTCGTGAACTAATCCTAATAAATGATATTACCTGTGACTATTTCATTTATATGACGTCATCATAAAATTCACCAATGAAATTAAACAAAATTTAGTATTTTGACCGATCACAGCTCGGTATCGTAGTAAAGTTATCATACATTTTTTATTAAATTCCTTTACCACGCAAGGTGCATTTGGCTTCTGATGAGAGTAGCTAATTCTATACCCCTACTAGAAGTCCTGAGCACCATACAGATTAATCCAGAACATCATTCGGCAATAATAAACAGCGGAATTTTGCTTCCACAACTTCATCTGCTAATTCTCAAATGCTCTTGTTCCAAATGCAGTATATTCATTAAAATTTGATAAGTGTGTTTTCGATAACACATATTTAACCAACTTAATGTGTATTCACTTAATATATATATATATATATATATATATATATATATATATATATATATATATACGCATTCAGCCAAACAGTCTAAAATCATTTTGTAAATTATTTAATAATACCTGCCTAAGCGACCATACATTTTAATAAACCCATTGTTCAGAATGGTAAAATGTTATCTTTGTTTCGTTTTTCTCAGTTGATATTAGTAAACTTAACGGTAGCTATTGTAACAGTCGACGTTCATTATTTCATTTCCACGGTTTCTGAATAGGTAGCTATTCATAAGTAAATATAAAATGCTATACAAGTGTTAATATTCTGTGCGCGAATTTCAAATATACAGACTGATCCTTTGGGTAACGAGAAAGTGAAAATACTGTTAAACACTTACTAACAAACTTTACATTTTCAAATTTGATGTATACAACACTCAAAGATAGGCAGATTTCACGGAACGCTACATGGCCTCCATTGTGCACTCTCCACATCTCATAACGGTGATGCAATTCAGTCCATATCCGTTGTAACATCTGAGGAGTGATTTTTTGGAAAGCTTGATTACTTTTTAATTTCTTTAGAAAATGAGAAACCTCCCATGCCCAGTAAGGGGGGTACGCCCTTTCTGGAATACAATATTCATATTTTTTTGTCTTCATCAAATTGTGGCAACACAAACAACTGCAACATATCCAAATGAGATTCCTAGCGCTAGCTGTTGATTTGTAGTAGTCATTTCAAACATCTACGATTTTCATTTGTCATTATGTATTGTTACTTTTTATTCTTGCCACGTACGAACTCCCATCTTTTAATCAAAATATTACTAGCAAGAAAAGTCTCCTATTACCATATTAGTTTTTATAATAATATTAAATATTATTCATATTCAAAAGAATCATCTTAAATGTTACTTTTATTCTTTTTCTGTTCCTGAAATACCTCTAAATCCATACGTGGTTCTCTATTGGCATTACTGACAATAGACATTCTCTGCTGTAAGATGACTTGAAAAGGTAAGTATTCATAATACAAATATACAATTACTTCAATTTTATAAGCTAAGTTTAGGGGAATTATATTATTTTATTCGTAAAATAGTCCTAATAAATACCACTGGAATGTCTGAGCTCAGACCCTCTTGTGATATTACTTGTGAAAAAACATTATAAATTCCATTTGCATTTTAATGGTATATTTATCATAAATTAGACGTTTTCGATAATTTCGATATCCTATATTCATTTTGACATCAGCATACCCTACACAAAACCCACGCTTTGCCAATGGATAGCAGAAATAATTACTTGATTGCTGATTGTTTTGAACTTATCTATACGAATTTTTCAGTTACTAGTTATAACTTGAAGAAGATTAAACGTAAAATAATTTTCTAACGTATAAATCATTACATGAGGACGTAAGCATCCGCGAATTATGTCCATAGTTAAAAATATTGACTTCCTTTACCACTACGACGCGGAAGCCAAGGTTTTAACATATAAACGATGGCCTGAAAAGGAATAAAAACCTTGCTCTTACATATAATTACTTCATTACATATTTATACATATTTAAAATGTTAGCTATATAATTATGTACATATTTCTCAATAATTTTTATTTTTTCTTCAAACTCTATGATATTTTTCCATTATTCAGCATTTGTTTTGCTTTTGGAAGGCAATAATATTCTTTAGAAGGCGAGTACACATCCTCCCACGTTTCCAAGGAGATGTACCTTTGACAATTTGGGGGTACAAGTGATTTCAACATGATGGGGCACCGGCACATTGTGCAGGCGATATTTGGAGCCACATTCATGCACATATGGTCAATGATGGATTTGTTGTGGTGTTCCTGTTATATGGCCAGCTCGTTCACCACACCTGACGCTGATGAACTTCTGGGAAATTGTTTTAAAAAATTGGTGCGTGTGTCACAAACAGGTATGGTTACCGCAATAGAGCAACAACTGCGCCCTAGGGTTTTTTACTTGTTTATTTATAATTTGGCGGTTATCTGTTCCCTAGTATTGTTTTGTATATCGCTATCCAACGGATATGATACATCCCATACCCAGAACAAAGTAGAAAGAAGTAGAAACAGGCCATCAGGTCTAATCGGGGATAGTTAATTATGCCTAATACATCAACATCAAAGTATTTCAATATGTCGTGTAATGAGAATTAATTAATTAGATACCATACAGGGGGTATTGATAGGCATTTTTTTTCGTCCTTTCAACATCGATCTATTGTTAGCCGCAAGGAACATCTAACAGTCATCGTTAAAATAATTGTTATCAATTATATTTGAAAGGAAACCCATTTCTCGTATTTTTAAAAATTCCAGCTGTTATTAGATAGATTTCTATTTCAAAAATGTTTTCTATTATATGGACAGCTGAATGTTAAATTACTCAGAAGTGTCCTGAATTAATGCTACTGTAGTTTGTGAAACGCTGGTCCAGAGAAATTTCTGACTATATCTCTATTTTTTTTTTTTATATATAAATCATGCAAGCTTCAAGTTTTCAACTATAACGCAAGGCTTTACGGCGAACGGGAATACAGCTACATAGTTTTTTTTTATTTGTTTTATTTAAGGACGCTCTTTAACATCTCAAGTCATCAGCGTCCCATTCTATTCAGGGAGTGAAACGGCAGACAAATTTTGCTCAGAGGCCTCTTTTTTCAGGCTTGAGGTTCTTTTTCGTGCCGAATGTACGTCACGGGACCTACGGCCTTACTTCCCTTCCGAAGGAAGCCATACTTAGGATTTTTACGCCCGAAAAAATCCAGCGATCCTGGCCGGGTTCGAACCCGCGTTCTTGGGTTTAGAAGGCAAGTATGGTTACCACTACACCACCAGGACCGACATATACAGCTATAATAATAATAACAACAACAACAATAATGAAAATCAACTCGGTCCAAAAGCTTATATTTCTCTCTATCCCGTTTACATTTTTAGCTGAACATCCTGCGGCCATTCCAGGAGATAACGTCAAATTCATGGAGGATTTCACCATAAATTTAAAGACCTTAAAATTATTAGGAAATAAATTTAACTAAAATGTTATGAATTAAAATTTGTAGAAGTATATTTAAATAATTATACAGTTGACCAAAATATTTCTGTCACTTTCTCGGTGCTCTAATTTCAGGCGTTAGCAAAAAATCAAGTTAAAGCGTGAATGTTGCCAGCATTTATACTGTTAAGCTGATAGATATACTTTTTCAGAGTGTTAGCCAGAATTCCCAGAAAGCGCGGTCACCATGATCACCAAGAAGGTTGTATGGTCTGTAAATTTAAACTGGGGAACAATGCAACTGCAATGCAGTGTTATGAGTTCACGGGCGGTACAAAGATCGTTCCTGAAGTTCTAAGAAGAAAACGAAACCCTCGAGGATGAGGCATGGACAGACCAACAAAGGAAAAGGTTCTCTTAGTGACTATTGAGATGAACAACCAGATTTGTGAGAACGTAAACAGCAATTCAACGTAAGTGCAGAAACCATAAGAGTTTCATTTCCATCGTGTGGTCGCTGAGTCCACACGAGTTGACAATGACAGTAGGCGGCATGACCTGACGTCTATTTTGCACACTTGTCACATCAGCTGAGGGATCCCTTTGTTGATAAACAGCTGACATGCGATGGAAAGTGTGTCCTCTACAACACTCCAAGACGCCGTTATCACTGGTTGGTCGCCCCAAATAAACCGAAACCACCACTGCACTGGTCCCAGCCCAAATAGCACTATTGTGTACTCTAACCAGCTGGAAACTAAGGACCAGTACTCGTGAATTTTAAAAATTCTCATTTACATGGCAATGCAAAAATCACACAAAGTGGCTCGTAAAATTCATCTTTGTGGAGAGGCCCTAGTGCACCAATCATATTTTACAGACATTGCACAATCAGATTTTTTTTTCCCTTTCTGAAGGAAATCACCCCTGAGCACAGAAATACCGAACATTTTTTTTTTTCTATCTGGAAACTGCCCTAGATGATTTTTTTGCTTCCTACCCTAAGGATGGAAATTATAGTCTTCAATCACAGGGTTCTGAATATCGATGGTTTATATTTAATAATGAAGATGCTATTTTGTTCAAAATATAATTCTTTGAAATGTCTAATTTGAAACTCTCAGAACTCTTTTTATCGCCTTGAAAAATAATATTTTAATATTATACCCAATTTAATTGAAATGTTAATAAATTCGCCTATAAACAATTATGTACGATTGAACTATTCATTTTTAATATTGAAGAATAATTTCATGCTCCAATTCATTCTTTGAGAGTTAACTTACTTTAAGATATAAAATTTGACAATGCTAAAGAAATTATTTTCTGAAATACAGGTGGTTATAACGTCTATCATATTATTATTCAGAATTTAATATTGCTGTTGCTGACAATGTTGAATGTTCTGTATATTTACAGGACCTTTAATGGTAGCATGTAATTTTAATATAATTAAAAAAGAAGAATTAATTTAATTTCTACCAATGTATATAATCCATGCCAATTTTGCTGTAAATAAAGGAAAATTATTTAAATTTTTTTCCATTTTAAAAGTTGGTTTAAAATGTTTGCTAGTTTGTTTTTAACAAATTAATTTCTCCAAGTTATACAATTAAAATTATACGTAACTAAATTTTCGTAAGGTTTACTCTATGCATGGTTTAGATGCGGCACAAACTTCCGTTGTGTATGTTTTCTGACACTATTTCTATCATCACCACATTCTCATTTCTCTCATTTTCTCTTAAAAAACGTTATTTTATATTAATTATAAAAAAATGGCTAATATATCAAATATCAACTTAATGTAGATGTAAATATTTCTGTTTGCAAAAAAAAAGTTTGTAAATTTAAATTGCTCTGTCCGCAGCCTATAGAATAGCTACAATATATACTTAGGTGTTATTGGAAATAACTTTCTTACCATAAGAAGGGGAGCACCGTTGTGATCTGGAAGACTTAGAAATCAAATCACACAACCGTCTTTCCGGAAGACGAGATTGTTGACAGCTAATAAAAATAAAATAACAAATTAATTAAAGTCACAATCCACAATGAAGGAACATTATTAACCGCGGAAAGTTTTACCGCTCTCAGTGTTTTGATCTTCTAATTCAAACACTTGATCTAATTGCCAGAATATGTCACAAATTCCCTAGAAAAGCATTTCTATACGCGACTAAAGTTTCTCGATGGTGTTAGCAGAAACTTAAACGGTTTGTTTCAGCAAGTAACACCGTGAAAGGTTAAGATTATTGGCTAACATTAAACCGTGCAGAAAAACGCGGGAACTGGATTTTGAAGTGCACGTGAGGTTAGATTTGCTCGACAGCAACGAAGTCGCGACATAATATGATAAACACTTTCTCTTTTCATGCACTCAAACACAACACACGCATTCCGAACACGGATCGGCTTCGGTAGCAGGCTGGTGTGTCCATGCGGCGGGACGCGAGAGGGCGAACTGAATTCTCGTCCCCCACTTTAGACACTGTAGCGAGTGAGTGATCGATAGATCCGCACTGCGCAGGGTCCTCGGCACACCTACTGTATAGTTACAAGCCCTCTGGATCAATGGTTTCTTGTTGCTCACATTTGCTCAATGGCCTCTGATGTAGTGGTTATTTATATTTTTTTTATTTAAGATTATTGTTACTTTTAATGACAATTGCTTCGGATTATTGTACTTTCAAGAAATCGAGAACAATTTATAAAGGTTCTTGTGTTATCGTGTCCTTAACATCATGTAGACCCATAGGAGCTACTAGAAGAAGGAAAAAATCATGCTTGAAACTTATGACGAAATTACAGTGACATCATTAAATGATGTATGGCCGTTAGTAGAACCTGAGGTCAAGCCTCATTCCCGAGAGTATTGGCTGCCGCAAACAGGATATGTGGACATGCTTATTGCTTTTAACTGGTCCCATTGAAAAGTATTTTCACGCTTTTTAAAGTGCCTTTGCTACTATTGTAGCTTCTTAACTGACATTGCAAATCTGCTCCTAGAATGTTAGCTATTTCTTCTCCTTTTGCAGTTTAGATGATGTTTGTGGGTTTGATTTATAGATACTGTCATAAAAGGATAGTGTGTTTGAAGTAGGCCATATTCTTCATTATTAACTGTTGTTAAAGAGGTCAGCAATTGCTTACAGTGAAGTTCAAGCGACATGAGGTTTAGCCCCGTCTTGCTGGAACACACTGTAAATTCCCTTTTATTTAAAACTAAATATTCGTCACGTTAAAAATTTCATGGTAAAAATAAGGTCAATTGTCTCGCGTTTATGACTCATCATTCAATTAATTTTAAAGCTATGCAGCTGTTTTTCGTATAAAGAGTTTTGGAATTACTCTTGATCACTTTGACTGTTAAGTCATCCATGCAGGTGTAACTATGCCGTGTCACTAAATCACTATTATGGCCGTCATTTGTGGACTGGAGAAACCAGTTTTTCTCCAGTACGGTTTGCAATTCCTGGAACAAGTTTCAGTAATTCTAATGTTATTTTTCAGTTCATATTATGTGTTTGGATTTGTATTATGCACTTTTTCCTTTACTGCCCTCTGGAGATAAAAATTTCAAGACCTTAAAACGGAGGACCGAGGGGCTTATGTAGTTAGCGGTGACTTTATTCACGCTTTGCATGCAAGAAGAAATAAGCTGTGTGTGCGTTGTAGAGTGCTGTTGGAAAATCGCCTACGTTCCCTCAGAGTTAATTTAGGGTTGCAAAATATTTTGCACATAACTACAACTATAAAAACAAAGTTAATTATGCTCTCGCCGCTAATGGTGCACCACACTCCTATCTTTTGATCATGCAGGGGTTCCTCGTTTTTCTAAACACTAGTATTGGTTATTTTGTGAATTAAATGCCCACTTAGGGGAAGCAAGATTCGTCCCTAAAGAAAATTAGATTAGGGTTAATATCTCCATCATTTACACTATTCAAAA
Organism: Metallyticus violacea; assembly: GCA_030762175.1. NCBI lineage: Eukaryota > Metazoa > Arthropoda > Insecta > Mantodea > Metallyticidae > Metallyticus > Metallyticus violacea. The sequence continues at coordinate 24,652,868 of CM060839.1, forward strand.
TCTATTCACAAAATCTACTGCTGGATGCAGGGTCACCCGGTTTGTTCTTTACCACAGTAATTTTATACGGTTTTTAATTTCAGTAGCTTTGTAGCCATCCCAACAGAAGAAAAGGAAATTCCCGTTTGCTAAGAAAGATGTCGAACGTTCCAGAGCATGTCCGATATTATCTAATGTTTCTTCGTGAGTACTGTATGTGGCTGTGTACGCCTTTTATCAAGAACACTTCCCGTTTCACGTAATTTATTTACCAGTCTCTGAATCGAACTTCGAATTGGAAGTTGAATATTAGGAAATCTCTCTTGGAACAATCTCCGCCGGTTCTGTACGTACTAACGTAAGGAACGTACGTACATAAAATTCGAAATAAATAAATAAATAAATGCTCTTTAGGAATATAATATTTGAATTGGGTCACATTAACATAATCAATGCATTATATTACACTGTCTAATGAATACTTAATACAGTGCCACACAACACACGAGAACACGTAGTACATTCCTAAAGTTAAACTTGTACTGACCTCCCCTTCGGCTCCCCGAATGGCTTTAAAGCATAGTAACGAAACGAAAACTGCAGAGCTATCAACTCTGGAGCGGTCCCTGAAGGAAAAATCGCCCCTTATCTTTAAAAACGGCTTTGACAGTATGTTAAACTAAATTCTAAGCGTTAATATTATCCTATTACTGTTCATCATATTTAAACGGAATGTTTAATTTGTAAAACGAAACTTTTAAGAAAATAACTCTCAAGAGGAAAAATAACAAAGCCAATTAATTGCTGTGCATAATAGGGATGGGAGGCTTTTTTATTTGCACTCTGTTTCACAGATTGGTGCGGGAGCTGTTCATTAAAAATTGGAAGATGCAAATACTTCCCGAAATATCCGATATCGCTGAGATAATGCTTAATTAATATGTTAAGATTTTGCGAATGAAAAGAAAAGTGGAAAACATTTTCCCTCCATAGGAAGGGGATTTAATGTACGAGGTGAGAAAATTACTTGTCGAGAGAAGCAAATCCCTTAATTTCCCTATTAATTCGAGCCCCGTTAAAAAGTCCACTAACGTGACTAGTTATATTTAAAACCTCGCCCCTCAGAGGAACTGCAGCACACGGTGATCCAACAACATGTCCACCGTAGTACAGATTTCAGCAACGAAGGCATTTTATAAATAAATGATTTTACTTAGTTGTGAATGTATCATCCGATAGAGAATAAACATTAAACGGTATCGAACGATGCTGTAAGGGACATTTAGCCTATTGTTATCTCATTTTTCCATTATTATTAAAATAAGGACCATGGCTGGATCGAAGTGGTTCAAATGATTGATATGCACGGAACTCTGACCTCTTCCGAGGAGGACGTTTATCGTGCCTGACCACAAACTATGGATTACTTGGTATTTAAATCAGTCTTGCTTTTGTTTTTCAGGTAACTGGGGGATTGACATAAATTATTAGTAAATTTATCACTAATTTAATTAATGTGCTCCTACTCACTTAACTTTGTACTTATCTTGCTTTGTTTATAACAAATTAATGCAGTAAGAGAGCTTTATTCATCAAAAAGACTACGTAGTTAGTGTTTCACCAAGAACTATTAACAAATAGATAAATTAGTATGAACCAGGAACACGGAAATAAAGATATAATTTATAGTGGTAGCAGTAGTGTATTTACTTACAAATCTAACTCGTCCATTTCGCACGGATACCTTGTGTGTTTTTCCAATAACTAGAACATAGATTTAACTGTGCAAACCAACATTTAACTCCTAAGAGACAAACATTATATATAATTAATTAAATAACTAGAAAAATAAGCAATATATAATAGAAAATTTTAAATACCTAAATGAACTAAACAAAACAATACAGCCGTATATAACTTACACTCAATATAGGCAGGAATGGCGGCATATAAGTAGTAAAGTAAAAGTATGTAAGAAATGTACTGGTCACCAGTATAGCTTCTACCGGATACTGGTGAATATTTTACAGTTAAAGATTAAGTGGAAGTAGCTGATTTCCAGCAATTAGGAAGTAGTGAAAGGGAATGTAATTTTGTTATTTATCAAATTTGTTATTTTTATTATTTTAGTAAATGTATAATTGTGACCCTAGGTATAAGTATCATCTGAAAAATAATAATGTAAGAATGTAATTTTGTAATTTAGAAATAAAGTGTAAGATTTTGCAATACATGTTTGTAGGAAAAAAGGTATCGGGATAGAGTATTTCAGATTATTATTATTATTATTATTATTATTATTATTATTATTATTATTATTATTATTATTATTATTATTATTATTATTATTATTACTACTCCCTCACACATATGTACAAAAATATTGTGAATCATGTTCCCGTAGTCTGCCTCTCCCGATCTGAGCTACCTCACTTTGTTTAAAAATTTACCTACTCCCTCTTCCTCCTTCCTATCTGCCAACTAGCATATATTTAGGAATATTTACATTCGGTAATAATTATCATTATAATTCGATGGCATACACATGCCTGATAGCTGTTTAATTTATTGAAAAAGTAGTAATAAGTGTTCTCTTATATTCAATTATGTCATCATTTATTTATGCAGTGTCGTCTGAATAAGAATAAAAATATTAAATCCAATTTCGTGACAAGCGCGTTCAGAATTCGATCACACAAAATATCCAAGCCATTCCTACTGTATATAGTGCAACTGAACACGCACATTTAGTTATCTGCCCAAACACAAAGTTCTAAAATGGGCAAAATGGATATTACGTAACTGATACACACAGATACACGCCAGACTCCGGACATAAGAAGCTTTCAATAAAAAAACCGAGTTCAGCCGAGTTCAAACTTCGGACCCTAAGCACGGCAGAAAGGTGTCAACCGATCGCGCTATGAGGTCAGTCAAAGTGCTTTGTAAATTAAGTTTTAGTACGTTTACTTAAAGATAAAATGAAAATAATTTCACCACTGTAATTTAACTTCTTTATCAGTTTCAATAGTGGTCTTTTCAAATGCTGTTTATTTTGAAATAATATTTGTAATCAAAAAAAAAAAAAAAAAAAAAAAAAGGCTTTTACAATCGTACAGATCAAGACGTCAGAGGCATTTTAAAATGTATGTCGCTCTGCAGCTTCTAATTTGTTTTAGCCAAATCTGTGTTACTATGGCAACAACGTAATTTGTTGATCAATTTAGTTAGTTTTAGGGCTATAAACAGAGTTTGAAAGAATAATTGCGACTCTTGTGATAATAGAATATGGTGAAAGAAAAGCACACAACAGGAATATAGATAAATACTAGCAATAATAATTAAAAATGTGCAAAGGGAGTTTAGTGCAGCGTTTTAAATACTGCCGTAATGTAAGTAAATTTATATTGTTATGTTATTCTCTTTGCAGTGATTTGCGGTTAGATTTCTCGTATTTTTACAAAATAATTCTTCACTAGTGATAGAGCTATTTGTGTATACTCCAAAATATTTTTGTTAGCACATTTCAAAAATCAGTTTATAATTATGAAAGAACTGGTTTGGGCTTGTTGTTTACTGGACGTTATTCATTTGTTTAACCACGTAAACACTTTCTTGTTTCTTGGTAAATTAGTATTTAGGTTATATTTTGAGAATATATATAAAATGAATTGCAAGAACTCTATTACGATTAAGGAATAAATAATAAATTAATATAAACAAAGTTTTTTCACCCAGTGTGACTTAATTATTGGTTGAAATACAGCTAACACCGTGACTGTAAAAAATAAATGATATAACAAGGAAATGCTAAGACAAAAACCAACATTGTTTTCGAACAAAAATGTGCATTTAATAATCTTAAGTTTGCCCAATATTTTTAGATATATTATTTTTAATGTTGCTTTTATTATTACGTATGCAATAACGATGCAGTCGCAAGCATTGCACGTGTATATGATATAGATGTTTTATTTTAAAATAAGATTCATTTACATTAACGAGGTCTTCCTGGGATTCCTTTTGGGTGACTTAAAACACAAATGCAACATACGTTAAATAATGTCACACGCCACCACTTTTTGTTAACGTTTTACCCGAGTAATTATTCACTAATCTAACCGCTTCAATATGAGAGGCTACGTAAACTGTTTTGTAAGGCTGTTGGACTATTCTATCCTCCTTACCTTCACCCCAACCTTCGCCAAAGTCGGTGAACACGTCACGGGATATATCTAAACAGAGTAATGCAACAGCGTGAGACGTTGTTTTCTGTTGTTGAAGAACTGGGTATAGTGAAATCCAGTAGCTGTGTTGGCGGGAGGGTTGCACTTGATTTAGAAGAAAACGGAGTCGGCTGTTGTTTACACCTTCCTTCTCTCTATTCAGAATAGATCAGCAATTGTCTGCATTGCGTAATATATTCGCTCTTTTTCCTGGAACATAGAGTACTGGCTTTGCTTCCTGTTTATGCTTACAGTTACGATAATAGCTTCGTATAACGAGCGAATGAAAATTACCTACCCACTAATATTGAGCTTACGCGTTCTTCTGTCTCTCATAACAGTTTAACATGTTTCTCTACCGGAACATGATTGCTAGAATATTTTCTTGCCAATTGCTTTAACACTTCTCAGCAAGAATTCGTCAAGACTATATTTACATATGTTGTGGGCTATGTAGTGGCATAACTAACGAACAACAGTTAGCACACAATGAAAAATTGAGTAGCACAAAAATGGACTATAAACTTCCCTCAAACTATAAGCTGCTGGCTGCACGGCCTTGACGGGTATGCAGTCGCGGTGTACGCGCCCGTAGCTGAAATAATCTCACTGTATACCGTGAAAGTGTAAGAATATCTCCTGGGCCCTGTTCTACAAATGTATAATAACACATTACACGTGTATGGACTTGTACTTGTAATTATTAATAAAATTGTGTTCCAGAAGGGTTATAACTGCACTTGTACTTTATTGTTCTATACTTACAAGTTTGTTTTCATTGTTTCGTTCCGCACTATAAGTCACACTGTTATAATTTAAAAAGCGGAATATTGATAACTTCAAATAGTAATACAATCTTTATATCATTTTATATAATGCAGGGAATCAATTGACAATACGTGACTGGATATTAGTGAAAGTTTTTTTCATGTAATGAGGCATCACAGACGTATATGAAATAAAATTACTCGACCTTAAAGGTAGAAGTTACCCGAAATCCTGAGCAGTCCGAGCAGTGCCGAGCGGCAGCGGAGAAATCCGATTTCCTCAGTCCCGAAAGGCAGGGCAGAATCGTACAGCAAAGGATAACAAACAGCTTTGTAGGAAGCATGTTAATTACACGAAAGCTCTGATTTTAGAAAGCAAATGATAAAAATCACACGAAAGCAATGGGAAAATGATATGTAGCAATGTGACAACTAAAGGAAACGATAATTACACGGGAAAAGGCGTGCGCTTTTAACACTATAAGTTTTATATGTATCCGAATTGTATAAGTGAGACATTTCTTAATTTGAGGTGAGGCTAAAAATATTAACCGCAGTGCACACTAACACCTATTCATAACACACACTTCTATTCACTTCATAACACTTTCTATTCACAACGCATTTAAAAATTTGGCGCTAATAGAGGCACATGTGCAACCAGTCGGTTTTCTTCGCTACAGTTCGGGTAACTGTACGAGGTAGTTGCTTTAATTCGTTTTTTATTGACTGAATGCAAAGAAACTGAACGCTGTACAAAGTTTCCATTGTAAACCTTTTCTTTGGAAGAGAAAATTGAAATTAAAACAATTCAAGGTATTAAATTGGGACAAACCGTGATTATAAAACATAGAAAGTATACATTGCTTTCTATATAAACAGGCTTCATCCTGTAGATCCTAGAAATCAAAAGTTCATAGACAATTTATTGCCATGAAAACTAGGATAATGTTTTTTTTTTTTTTTTTTTTGTTTTGTTTAAAATGGTGCGTTATTGCGATGTTTTTATTAAATCTTCTCTCTCTTTTTCTGTTGTTGACGTTCAACTACGCTCATATGAATGTTAATTCCAATTACTAATATTCTGAAAGTTTGCGAACTATATTTAGCAGGAACAGTAATAACTTTATCCACCACAGCTTTATGCTTTTTTGTTGATTTAGTTTATTTATGGACGCTCTGTATCATTTCTGGTCATCAGCATCCCATTCAATTCAGGGAGTGAAACGGCCGACAAATTTTGTTCAGAGGCCTCCTATTTCAGGCTTGAAGTTCTTTTCGTGCCGTAAATCTATGGCACGGGACCCACGGCTTTACTTCCTTTCCGAAGGAAGCCATACGCCGGAAAAAATCCATCTATCCCGGCCGGGTTTGAACCCGCGATCTTAGGTTTAGGAGGCAAGTGTGGTTACCACTACATCGCCAGGACCGACTATGGCTTTATGCTGTCAGGAGCCATGGCTGGCATATTTTTTTGTGAAACAGAAAGTTACTACTGTATACTGTACAAGGTCTTTCACTAATAATTCTATACGTTTGTGGAACAGGGTGACACTTATTATGCCATTTGGCGCACGCAAAAGTGCATTCACTTGTTCGCATCGTTTAGAAGAGTAATACCCGCTTATCGTTTGTTTGTAATGTTGTGTCTGTAGGTGATACATTTCATGCAAGTGTGAATAGGCAGTGACCCTCTAGCAATATCAAAAGTGGCGAGTTCCATCATGTGGCAATCAAAGTTGACGGCCCCCCATGGGCTTGTAGATGTTCGTTTGTACAACGCCAAGTCGCTGCTGACGTTTGCTTTTGTATCAGGTATTTGCAGAGCACAGTTGGATTAACTCTTGAGTTACCTTGTTCTGTGAAATAGAAGCTTTAGTGCTGAGCATGTTGAACAGGAGAACTTCCAACTGACACGTTGCTAAGGGAAACAAAGCGAGTGTTCCATTGTATGCCGACTTGAGACAGAGATAGGCACCAGTTGGGCTCACAGCACGTAATGTTAACTTAGTTCTTTTGTTTATGTACAGGCATATCTAACATTATTACCGGAGAGTGAAGGGCAAATTTTGAGGATGACAAGGGAAACTGTGGTATCTGACATTTTTGAAAGGTGACATCGGAGCCAAAAATGCATTACATAAATTCACGATTATAACATTTCTACACTGAACAGTATTTTCTTATATTTCAACTCAATATCAGGCCAAGAATTGCCTTACAGCTAATAGGGTTTATTTTAGCTGAAAACAAAACTGAAAACATAAGTTTGCTAATTTCATAGCATACTAAATGTTCGTAGGACTATTTATAAAATATCTAGAAAAGTCGATAGCTACTTTTCCTTCAATTCTATGATCAAGATACCCATCAAATTCTCTAGATCAATATTAGCAACGTGTGGACCGCGACCCTTCTGAGGGTTCCCGAATTCTTGCAATGGGACCGGCAATATTTTTTCTACAAAGGCGGATTTTGAGCTTTTTGTTATTATTATTATTATTATTATTATTATTATTATTATTATTATTATTATTATTATTATTATTATTATTATTATTATTTTAATTTCCCGCCTGGAATATCCAACAGTCCCCATCGTAGATTAGACATTACTTTCAGTTCTTTGAGATTAAACATATATTTTTATATTTAGTCTATGAATAAATGAGCATATTTATTCAAATTAACATACATGATATTAATTTAGCAATCTTTGCACGGTTTCACGGGTGCGTACACAAAAAGTACATTACTTAAATAAATTAGTAAATATGCTATGCCTCCATTGCTTAACGTAGTTATAATAATAATAATAATAATAATAATAATAATAATAATAATAATAATAATAATAATAATAATAGTTTAATGTAAATATACAGAAATAGAACCCCCTCGCCCTGGTCAATGAATAAGTTAATACAGTATCGTCTCTATATACATTTTTTAATTCAGTTTAGTTTCCCCCGCCCCTCACCCCGGATTTCAGCCTTTTCACACCTGAGTTGTCTAATCTTCGACATAAACTTGCTTACCTGCTCCTCATTCTTGCCTGCTAGCAGAGCCCAGCATGCCCCTGGCCCTCTTGTTAGGACCAATAAAGGAAAGCGGCACTTACTTTTTTCTGCACACCTCAGTGCTGCTACAGTTCACTAGGATGTGCGATCACGATTCTTCCTCTCCACATAAAGGACATATTCTCAGTCCATTTTCACCCGAGATTCTGATCTGCCCCATGCTCCAAGCCTAAAGCATGCCAGTCCCTGTTTTGCTGTACAGATCTATCTCTCACCCAGCAGTTAAAACCTTATAAAATTACTGTAGTGCAAGAACTTAAACCGGGTGACCCTGCATTCAGGAGAATATAGTGTGCAAGGCAGAGATATTTACCCTAAGTTTGTTTTCTTTATGAACGCGTCTTGGTGTTCAGAAAAACGTAACCTGCTTCACAAGGAACCCCCCTGCTTGATCAAGAGATGGGTGTATGGTGAGGAATTAGCGGCAAGAAATTAATACTTTTTTCCCCTTAGGAGACAGTTAGTAGTGAAAGGCATGTACAGAATATTTTGGGAACCTTTTCCGTGAATTAACTATGCGGGAACGTAGATTCGCAACTTTTCAACGTCCCCTTACATGCAATTCATGAAATATTCGACGATAGAGTCTTCGCTAACAACATATGTCCGCCTCGTTCCCCCGATTTAACGCTCTGCGGTTTTTATATCTGAGAGCAATTAAAGGAAAAAGTGTACAAGACAAACCCACACGCATGAACTGAACTGTAAACAACATTGGTTAAGACATTTCTTCCATTTCTCAGAGAGAATTACAGAGGGTAATGGTTAATTTCATAAGCCGATGCCAAAAATGTATGGAAAATGAAGGGACGCAGATTTCCACCATCCTCTTTGCTTGATAATGGTGAGTGAATGTAACTTTTAAATGTTTATTTTAGTAATAACTTACCAGGCAATGAGAGCTGTGGATATTCATTAAAGTATGAGAAATAATTTTGTACTATATCATACCTGTATAACATGTATATAGTTACCTAACTATACTATGCAATGTATCTATATTTAAGATAACTTCCATGCAAATCTTGAAATGTTCTATCATCAAAATACTTCCTTACGTGAACTCTTGGAAATATGTTATTATGTTTCGAAAAACCAGTTTTTCCTCAGTTCATACTTTTATTAAAAAGAAAGTATATTCCATTTTTCTCTAATACCCCACCTGTAGGAGATTCTGCGTTTGATCGGAAACCGAGCACGTGAAAACTTGTAACAGGACGTGACCATAACTCTGTATTATTATTGTTATTATTATCTAAAAATAAACCCATGAAGTGATGAAGAAAATGTACGGTCATGCATTCCACCAAGAAGATCATTGCAAAGCTCTTTTGCTTACGTCCGGGAATTTTCTAGATTAATTTCCAGGAAAGAAATCCAACTGTATGTAGAGTATTATGCTTCGCTTCTGCAGAAATTGCGCGTCGCTAGGGGAGGAGAAGATACGAGGAATGCTGAGTGTCTTTGCCTGCCTCATGAGAATGCCCAGTACAGCGTTACTCAAACTATGGGCCGCAGAACACAGATGTTTTCTTTAGCACATAGAGTGAACTCAAACACTAGTTTGAGAAAGAGGACAAAAAGTCAAGTTAAATTTAAATACAGATCTAACGATATTGTTGACAACCCAAAGAAACGGCATTTGCGCTGCAAATATTTTCTTTCGTGAAAAATGTTGCTGATCACATGTACAAAGTTTAGAAATCAACATTGAATATCTAACTGTGCAAGGGTCGGCAGACTCTGTTTTGTCTCCCATATCAAGGCAGCACGCGGATCGCAGTCGGAATGCTAATTTTTCGCAAGAGTTTCATTCAAAGCATAATTTAGCAATTTCCAAACTCAAAGACTAACATTAAAAGAGTCACTAGATAATAGATAAGTATTGAAACACTGAACATTGTCCATCCCTAGGGAAAAAAATTGTTGTTGAGTCATTCGTGTAAATGTTATCAAGTAGAGCTCTGTTGTTTTGTTCGTTTTCCTTCTTTTTATACTTTAAGTCTGGAAAGTGTGAACGTTCTTGTATGAAGGTAGGTTCATAAGTTTCCGGCCTCGCCGATAAGGATTATCGCCTTCACAAAAGCCTAATCTCATGTCCTACCTTATCTGTTAAGTAAATAATCGCAGCTGTAGTTTTCGCTCCGCCGTGTTCAGTTGTTCAGATATAGTTGCATAAAGAAGGCTACGTGTAGAAGATTGCGACATGTTCAACGTGGAGTATCGAGCTGTTATTAAGTTCTTCACAAAAGAGGGACTTATTCCAAATGAAATTAAACAGCGATTGGACGGTGTATATGGGGAAGCATCCCCCTCGTGTTCTACCGTAAATCAATGGGCCAAACTTTTTCGAATGGGTCGAGAAAGCATTGAAGATGAAGAGCGTGTAGGTCGGTCTTTGGAGGTGCTTACTCCTGAAAACATCCATCGCTCTTGTGGAAGGAGAAATTATGGAAGACCGGCGGCTCAAAGTTACAGAAATACCAGCAAGGTTTGGCCTTTCTAAAAGAGCGGCCCTTCGAATTAGTCATGAATACTTACACATGAATAAGATTAGTGCCTAGACTTATTTCCTCTGTCCAAAAGCAGCAACGAGTCATCAGTTGTCAGGCATTTTGGAGCTCTGCCGTGGTTAATGAGAGAGAAGATTTGCAAACCATTGTAACAGCAGTGAAACTATGATTCTCTACTATGATCCCTTGTCCAAAAGAGAATCAATGGAATGGCATAAATCTAGCGAAGCATCGCCTCTAAAGGCCAAGGTCACTCAGTCAACCAAGAAGATCATGGCGCAATCTTTTGGCACTGTGAAGGAATGTTCTTCATTGAGTTCAAGGAGAGGAACACCAAAGTAAATGCGGAGTACTATGCTGGCCTACTGCACAGACTACGTGCTTCCATCAAAGAGAAACGCGAGGAAATCTGAGTGACTGTGCACACAGCTCTCGCTGCAAAGGAAGTTGTGAAGAAATGTGGCTACAAGGAGATCGATCATCCCCCTTACAGCCCAGATATAGCTCCCGGCGACTAGTTCCTCTTCTCAAAACTCCAGAAAGACCTTCGAGGAGGGAAATGTAAGTGTGACGAAGAAGTGGTGAATGTTATTTATGCCCATTTTGCAGACAAGACTTCTGATTGTTTTTTGGGAAACGGGGATTGAAATGTTAATTCAAAGATTTGAGAAGTGTATTAAAATAAAGGGTAATTATATTGAAAAGTGAAATATAGTTTTTGTCTTTGTCATACCTAGAAAATGGTTAGGCCAGAAACTTATGGACCTACCCACGTATGCAATAGAAATTCAGAGAGAGCATTTTCGTTAAATGCTCTTGTACGATTTCAATTGTGAATTAAATGAAACACAGTTACTCGAACGATTTTAGAGGGGCTTTCGGGGACATTTCTCCTTCACGTGTTACTGTGTTCTGCCCCGGCAATCTCTTAAAGATGAAGAGAAGAGTGGCAGACCAACAACAATAGTGACTGAGAAGAACACCACCTCTGTGGAAGCAATGATCAGGAAAGATCCAAGACTAACCTACAAGGACATTAAGCTGGCATTAGCGATTAATAGGCCGAATATTTTAACCATCCCTCATGATCATGTTCATGGGGGGGAGGGACTTCAAGATGAAGAAAGCCTTATCGTGTTTAAAATATTGTTATTGGTTGGGAAACATGATATATCACTTTGATCCAGAAATAAAACGCCAGTCCTCCGCTTGGGTTTTCCGTAATGACCAACCACGCATTAAAGTCATGGTGCACAGAAGTTTGGCTTTGCCGAAGTGTTTCAGAAAATCCAAAAACGGCTTCCGAAATCAAGACTAAAGGGCATTTTGTTGCACCATGGAATTCCTGCAAGGAACTGAGGCAAAAACTAATGACTCATCCATACTATAGTCCCGACCTGGCACCATGTGATTTCTCCCTGTTCCTTATTGTGAAGAATCGAGGCCACCGATTTTCTAGGCCGAAGATGCGGCTGCAGCATACGAGGAAGCGTTACCTGCATTGCCGGAAACTGAGCGCGGGATGCTTCCAAAAGTGGTTCCAGAAGAGGCCGCTGCATACAGGGCGAAACTTTGAGAAACTGGAATAAACAAAACGTTTTTATGAGTATTCGATATATGTTGTTTCCATAGTTATATAGTTACCCTCGTGCTATGATTAAAAGAGAGAGAGTTGCGTATAAAAGAAGTGAAGCTGCACAGTGATGAAAAGCGAAGGCAGTTTTATCAGAAAATGTGAAAAACAAATCATACGTTCTAATTTTTAAGTTTATTGCATGACATCATAGCTCATGCAACCATTGCTACCGAAATGCTGCATATTACTCTCACCTCCAACAATTAATCAGAGTAACAAGCTACCTTGCACATATTTCAGATATAATGTATGTCATGCGTTTTGCAACACAGCTCTATTTTCGCCTTGAATTAAATCACGTACAAAGCATTTTTAAGTGTCAAAAGCCACTTGCATCTAGACACATTAAATAAGAATTAAACTCGAGCCAGAAAATAATAATAATAATAATAATAATCGCACAGAGTAGCAGCAATGAACAATATCTCACTGTTATGCTGCGCTTCTTTCGTTCCATGGAAATGTTTTTACCGAGTTTTAATCTCAATTTCTCATTTTCATGAGTCATCATTTCGGCCGTTTTCGTTTCATCCTAACTGAAGCTTTCTCACGCTCGCCTTCCACTCCTTTCCCCTCTCCTTTTCATTATTCCAGGGCTAGCACTGTCAGAACCATCTCCTTCTTAATCTTCGTCTTCAAGTTCGCCATTTTATTACTGCACCGCCTCCCGCGCTCTTCTTCTTTTTATCTCTTCCTCCCAGTCTTATTTTTCCATTAAATTGATAAGCAACTTTTGAAACTCTTTCCACAAATGGAAATTCGTTCCATTACAGGAATGTCTTCATTAATTCTGACATTACTACTAATTATCTCAGGTATTATGAGTAAAATATGTTTTTGTATTTTGCATCAAAAGCACAGCATTAATAGTTGCGTTAATGTATCGGGTGGTTGAAAAAAATCACCTCAGTTTGCGTCTATAATTTTAAAACCGCGAAAATTGAAAGATTATGCTCAGTCGAACATCTAGATTAAAATTCACACTTATGCAATGTCTACTACGGGACTTTATTTATAAACCTTGTTCACTTATGCGAGGTTTTACGTCGCCGCTACTAAGAATACCTATAAAACATTAAAGGAGTACACAGTCCTCGCTTTGCTACGCAGTCGGGCGTTGGTTTTGTCAACTGGAAGTTGCTGGGTAATGACCTCACCATCTGTGTCACATTATCAGAACTCAGCGCGCATATTTATTTATTAGTAGCAAATAGTAATGTTAATCAACATCGTAGTAAATGCTCTGGCCTGAATCATTTTGAAAAGATTTTGATAAAAACTTGTCGGTCCTGGTGGTGTAGTGATTACCATACTTGCCTCCTACACCCAAGATCGCGGATTCGAACCCGGCCAGGACCGATGGATTTTTTCGGGCGTAAAAATTGTAAGCATGGCTTCCTTCGGAAGGGAAGTAAAGCCGTGGGTCCCGTGTCGTACATTTACGGCACGATAAAGAACCTCAAGCCTGAAAGAGAAGCCTCTGAGCAAAATTTGTCGGCCATTTCACGCCCTGAGTTGAATGGGACGCTGATGACCTGAGATGTTAAAGAGCGTCCGTGAATAAATAAATAAAAAAATTGATAAAAACTTACAGTAATTAACCCTCCTCGGATATTTTATTCCACGCAGGTACAGCAGTTTATTTTAGTAATGAAGCTAACAAAATACTGTAAAAATTAAATGTCCATCATATCGACATTTAATTTTTCAAGATACAGTTTTCTTCTTCATTCCCACTACTGGAGGGGGGGGGCTTCGTTTACTTTTTCCCCGCACGCGGGCAGGGTCGGAAGCTGGTAGGTGGCGGCTGCACACGCCTACAGCGCGTATTGCTGCTGATATTCCTTTTTAGTGCATGTGTAAGGGTGAAATGAAGGCCCGATAGTGGTACACATATAAGATGTGCCGTAATAGCAATAAAGAGTGAATTTAGTGACATTCGCATAACACTTGTGTAAAATTAATTTAATGTTATGGGTTAAAAAGCACAAATCAGCTATGTTTACTTCAGAAGCAGTTGTTATATGACCATAATTATAGATGAAAATAGGTTTATCTGTGGAACCTTTCCCAGTTACCTTTCTCTCGACAAGCTATTCATAAATTAAATAAATGGTTTGTAACGACTGGGTCAGTAGGGAATATTCCACGTTCAGTTAGGCCTAAATCTGTTACTATGGAAGAACATGTTAAGACTGTAGCACAATTTTTTGTATATTTACCAAAGGAATGCGCTGTATTAAAAATATGTTAATTGTGCTTTGAACATGAATGACCTTTGATCGCCGAACATAGATGTGGTTCGTGTTATGTGTTACACAATTATCTGTTAGTAAATATTGGTAATTGTTTAATTAAATGCAAAATTATCTAGCGATTTATGACCCACTGTGTATAATTTGTAATTTATTGCATTTAGTGGTAATTCTAATAAATTTATCATGACTTTTTCTGTTTTCGCTAAACTATCCTGATGGTGGTAAATGTTCGTGGCTACTTGTGTTTTTGCGGTGGGTAAGGACTTATTACTCCAATCCATATATAGTCTCGTTGCAATGTGAGAAATAGACAAATTTACCCTCCTCAAAGTCATAATTTAACATATTATTTAAGTGATATATCCACCCTTGCAACTATAGCAACCATGTACCTATCATCAACAAAATTAACTGCATTCAGCAGTTTATCTAGCAATGTGGTCTTTATGTCCACTGTGTGGCTGATAGTAATAACTGGAACAGCATACGTTACATAGTCTGAAGGGGTAATTAATGTGTTATGTTAATTTTATTGGCGAATTGAAATGAACTTGTGCGTCCGATCACCAATAATAATGGGCGAAGGCTCAGCTTGTCTAGATCATTATCAGGGAGAGGTGAAGGGAGCCTTTCATGTAGTTTTCATTACTGTGTAGGCTAGTCTAGGTCGCAGCCCATTATTCTGTCCTCCTCTGGTACTTTATAGAACCTGAAGGGTGATAATATCAATTTAAAATAGTCGTATTGTGGAAGTATGGAATGCTGTTAATTGTTTTAACAGTAAATAGTACCATTTATTATGACTAGTTCGTTTTAAATCTCATTCTTAAATCAATTAGTTGTATTTTAGATCGCGATCCATATGATTAGTTGATACTTTTCATTCATAATTTATTTCTTTTCTCTCCATTTCTACGTACGACCGCCACGGGTGGCCGAGGTCATTAAGTCTCGGACTCGTGAGCGGAAGGTCTGGGTTCGAATACCGCCAGGACCGTCCTTCCTGACTGAGGTTTTTTTCAGGTTTTCCTCAGTCCTTATAAATGGCAAATGCCGGGGAGGTACCCTAAACTTAGGCCTGGAACGATTCCTCCCATGAAAATAAATCCTTTCGCAATATATCATTTCATCTCATGTATCATCAGTGTCCATCGCCTGTGGTGCCTCTGTAGCAAAAACGGGCGTTAAACACTATTCATTCATTCATTCATTCCATTTCTACGTA
This sequence comes from Metallyticus violacea, assembly GCA_030762175.1. Classification (NCBI taxonomy): domain Eukaryota; kingdom Metazoa; phylum Arthropoda; class Insecta; order Mantodea; family Metallyticidae; genus Metallyticus; species Metallyticus violacea. The sequence goes on from CM060839.1 coordinate 24,668,552, forward strand.
ATTATCATGGGAAACGACGCCGTATCTGCGAGGATTATAGAGAAATGGGTGGCAAAAAGGTCTGTGAAAAATCACGAATTTATCTCAAAAGTATTTGGTGTATATTCACAGAAAAAGGACCGGAGTTGAGAAGTCGGTTATTATGCGCACGCGCAATGATTGTCATTGCTATAATAATGGCGCTATTGAATATTGAAAATCAAGCATTTGTGATGGGAAACATTTTTCTTTAAAAATGGTGACTCAGTTGTAATTACACAACGATTATTTGATCGATATTTTAATGTTCCACGTCATGGTGATATTCCTAGCTGGGACATTATGAAGTTATAGATGCAGAACCCCTGAGCAACTGCTTCTGCAACTAAGAAGAAAGCATCAATCCTGTACACAATACGAGAAGCCACAAAATATCGAAAGGGTCAAGACAGGCAACGGTAAGGTGTTTTAGTCACCCAACCAGAAAACACACTGCTGCCTTACGTTTATCACGTACCAGTTTGAGAAGAATTTGCGCCAAGATTTAAATGCTCATCCTTACCAGTTTATTGTGCTTCAAGAGGATCATGATAAAGCAAATCGAATGACCTTCTGTGAAAGTTTCTCAAAGTATTTATTGATGACATGATCCTGTTAATGAGTGATGAAGCACAATTTCATTTAAATGGCACGTGGACAAACAAAATGTTATATATTGATCTAATTCAAATCCACAGCAGCCGCATATGCCAATCTGATATCATGTTCTGAGCCATACAAAGAGCTAGACGTTAGAGGACTTTCTTACTCCATAACTACATTATCGTGGATTCGATCTCAACCGCATCTGATTTCAACAAGATGGGGCTACAGTCCACACTGCCAATTTGTACATTGCAATGGTTAAAGAAATGTTTCCAAACCATGGGATTTCCAGAAGAGGAGACATTCCGTAACCCAGTATGTGGGAGTTATCTCAAGTCTAAAGTGTACATTAGGAAACCAAGAGACATTAATGGACAGAAGGAAATCACAGTCACGTCAAAAAACATGGTGCAATCAGCGATACAGAATCTGCGTAACACGTGATGGGGGCCCATTTAAGAGATGCACTGTTTAGAAACTGATGTCACGTCCTAAATGGCAGTTAATAAACTATTGTAATATAACAGTATTAACATTCAATATGTATTTTATGTGTTATAATTGCCATGGTCCCTTTGCCCATCCTGTACCAACAGATTTAGAGACAAGTTATAGAACATGAAGTTGTACAAGCTATCACTTACATTATTGGTAGCTTTAATGTCATAATTTTGAATGTGAAAGAATTATATGATAGGCATTTCGTGATAATTTTTTAAAATTAGATTTTCAATTAATTTCGTCATATCTTTGGGCTGATACGTATATTTTATACAGCCAATGAAATATACACTTCCAGATTTCTATATTTTTATGTTTCTCTACGACAAAACAGTGTAAAATGAAAATTTAAAATAATATACTATCTATTTAGTAACTGAAACATAATAATATGCATTATAATATCTCAATTATTTAAAATACCGATTTCCTCTATTGAAATTAATGAACGTTAGTGCATTAAATTACAAACAACTTTGAAAGTGAATACAGGCATGTTACAGAAACCATTTCCCTTCAAATCTGTGTGTAATTCTTTCGTTTCCCTTCTGATACTTCAGTCAAAAGGAGTAAAATCCTATAGGAGAGCGGTGTTCCATGCCGCCGTTTTAAGAAGATGGCATTCATAAAACCTCTTCCCTAAGAGCTCCTTGATTTGAGGTGCTTTGTAGAAAAATCGGAATAACCTCACTCTGTACCTGCTATCCCCACCACTACAGGATACCGCTAAGCCAGACGACACTCTATCCGCTCTTCTAAAAGGGGTCGATAGCAAAAGGATTTTCACACAAAACAACTGAAAATACAAAAAGTTACTGTAAGCTTCAACGTATGGGTACAGTAAAGTTATTCGGTATGATGCCTCACCTACAAAGAGAGTTTTTCTAAGAACAAATATTTCACTTAGAATTCGGTGCGGAAGATGTCTTTCTTAATGATAATGCCTGACCTCAAAATATATATCATACCTAGGAATGAATGCAAATAAATGGTTTATTGTTTTCTTGTTAAAAGAGAAGGAAATAGTGAAAAAGCATTTCTCTTACAAATTTCGTTTTGTCACTTTGCTTTTAAAAAATAATACTTCCCTCTCTTTTACCATTAAATGTCCTCGTAAAAGCAGTTGTTTTTTCTAACAAAAAGCACTCAAACTACAAATCGCCTAACTTTGGTTTAATACGTAATATAACGGTTATTAATAACTTAAATCTAAAATAAATTACAGATTTTATAATACATTGCAATTATTTTTTTAATTTTTCAAGGCGCTTTCGAAATCAGGTCATAATACTTTTAGTGATATTACATATAATTTTTTTTTTCTAATTTTTGTTGGTTGGCAATCAATAATGTTGGCAACCCTGGAACCATGTCGGGCTGGACAAAGATCAATAAGAGCAGATCTTATCATTGGCATGTCCAATAGCTCCTTTCAGCGAGAGGAATTTAATATAGCACCAATTTTGTTTAATAAGAGGGCTGTTCTATAAAGAATGATCATAATTTTTGACAACATATCTTTACTCATTCTCATACTTTCGATGATGTTTCTCAAAGTAGTTAGATGTAATGCATCTATCCCAGCGCTTCATGTCTTCAAAGACATGACGAAAACTATTTTTTGACTGATTCTTTAAAAAAAATGTTGCTATATCTCATGATACGAATTCCATTTTCAGGTGCGATTGAAGTAACGTCTCCTATGTAGCTGTCACATTGTTGTGAAAAAAAAGCTTCATGAAGACTTCCAAGCTAGGTAAGGAATACTTAACGACTAAATTCTTTAACTACTAGTTAACTTTATTCAAACAAATATTAATAGGTAATACAAATTTAGTAAAACCACCAGAGTGGGCAAGTGCTCGTGCGAAGATGCAGTTCAGTTAAAAAAAAAATATTGTTAATAAATGATATTTATTAGACTGGTATTTTACTTATTGTCATTCATCAACCAGAAAATACTACAAACTATATATACATATATTTTATGAAACTAAAGTTGTTAAGTGTATAAACTTTATTCTTAAATACTATATATTAAACAAGTATATTTAACAAAACTAAAGCTATTAAATTTATCGATTTTTATTCTGAAGCACCTCATATTATAATCACACATAATTTACGAAAATATAACTATTAAGTGTGTTGAATTTAATTCTTAAATACTATATATATTAAATAAATTAATATATAACGAAACTAAAGCTATTAACTGTGTAAAATTGTACTCTTTAATACCACCTACATATTATATACATATATTTTATGAAACTAAAGTTATTAAATTTGTCGCATTTTATTCTTAAATACTATATATTACATACACATATATTTTATAAAATTAATGCTAAGTAAACATAGCCACTGTAGATCGACCCCCTGATTTCTCCTTATAGAGGCATTCTGAAGTTGTAAACTGCATATACCATCTCCGAATGGAGTTGCAGTTGGTGCATCTGTTTTAACCTTCGTTCTGAAGTGTCATTGCACTGATTTGACAAACTGGTGTGAATGAAATGGAAACACAGCAGGCTTTCGTCCTCATAAATGGAAAATGCCGAGAAGGTACCCGAAACTTAGGTATGGAACGCTTCTATTTGTAGGTCTGTACCTAGTGTATGCTTTCTCAGCTCCTGTTACCATCTTAGTAACTGCTGCTGCGCTCTCGCGGCTGAAAGAAAACAACAACTTTTTGAGTTTTTATCTAGTTTTATCTAGTTGTGTGACAATACGTATAATAATACAGCTACAGTAAATCTGTGAAACCGCTTTAACCATGTGTAATAACCCTGTACTACTACGCCTGATTCGCCCTTATAAATTTATACTGCCAACTTACAACATTATTGCTTTGGAGTTTCCGCGGCATCCTTTTCAAACTTAATAATGTATAATTTCTCTTTTCACAATATTGCAAATTATTAATGCAAATAAATTGAAGAACATCTATTTTTTAATAAATGTCGCTTATTTTTGTGATTTTTCTTTACAATTCATTTAAGGCATAAAAATTATAATTAACATTGTTTACATTATTTTGCTATACATTAAAGAAACGATATAAAACTTCAGGTAATAGTTATTAAATTTTTTTTCAAATGTAATAAACATTTTATTGCCTATATTACTTATTTTAAGCGTAATTTTAGTTGATTTTTCTGTAGGTTTTACCGCCTGAACGTTTGGTTTCTATTAATCACATTAAACTTCATTAGATACGTTTATAAATATTTATATCTATGAGAAGTGCCTCCGATAGTGCTACAGAATCCCAAAGTAACGGAACATTTCACGGGCATTGCAGACAGACAAGGCAAATGGGTACATTACCCACCAAGTAGAGTGGCAAGCAATTCTCTAAATGCTCCATTTGTCACTAAAAATCTTCATGCAGTTTTTTGTTCCGCTGCAAAGCCTAGCCCGAGAGCTCTTACGGCGAGCGCTTCGTGTGTTTCGAATGGAAAGCGACTGCTGCGTCGTTTTTTTTGAGCAAAGGACGGCAGTTGCATCAAGATAATCAATTAATCTTAGCAGCCCGTCCGCCCTCCCTCCAAGGGATGGATTGAACATAGTGTCCCAGCTGCGGCTGGCTCGATTGTAACCTAACATAGTAAAGCATTGAGTTTAGAAATGCCATATGCCATGATTCCCAGGTAATGTAACCAAGAACATGGCAGGAGTTTTAGGCTCATATTTGACACATAGTTCAAATTCTATGGCGATAATTTCCACATTTTGTACTCTTAGGTACCCGCATTTCTCCTGATTCACTACAAGCCCCCATTTCTTGCAGTAACCTTCTATTTTCTTTAAGACCTTTTTTAAACCCACCACTGTAAATGAGCTCGTTCTGTATATTATAAAAGTCCGTCAGGCAGGTTCTGGATATTCCTCAGCCAGTAGAATAACTTAAATATATAAATTAACACTAATAATAAAAGTAGATAAAGATAAAACACAGAGAAAGAGTCGCACTTGAAATTGCAATTTCAAGTGTGACTCTTTCTCTGTGTTTTATCTTTATCTACTTTTATTATTAGTGTTAATTTGTTACATTGTTAATAGTGTTTCTTTATTTTTATTTTTCATTTATATTATATATATGTGTATGTATATATATGTGTGTGTATGTATGTATGTATGTATATATATACATCATCCAAATTATGATGTTACTGTATGGTGCTTGCATGACAAACCCTAAAACTGAATATAATAGAAAGAAAAATTGTATTATAATGCATTACTTAACTTTGTGGTTGTTTTTTTTTTCCCCTTCAAAACCACTTGAAAATAAATGTCTATAGTGAAATTACTCTAATTTTCAAAAATAAAAAGAATAAAATTAGACTTCTTGACTGTCTATAAATATTTCAAAAGAAAACCCACATTATTATTATTATTATTATTATTATTATTATTATTATTATTATTGAGATTAAACCACAAAAATGAATGGTATACTATTAATTAAATAAAATATATGACCACTGAGAGAAAAAGCTATACGGTGTGGGTATTTTTATACATTTTGAAATAACAGAAAGAAACCTGTGTTTTTAGAAAAATTTCATATTGGTCAATAAAACAAAAACATGTTACTGTTTAAAAACAATTACAATTTATAAGCAAATATTCACGATCAACAAATTATATTGCAACGTTAAATTTTAGCTCAGAAATTGTGCTTGTTAATAATTTATAATTCTTTATTGAATAGTTCTTGTGTAACGGAAAATCTCGGAAAATGTTAACATGATTATTTTTTTCAAAATCTTCTTCCATTAAATTCAGTAATTTTTCTGCTGCTCACTGTACATCTGCGGCTAGCTGCTTCGAAACACAGGAGTGAGCGCTCTCTTATCCAGAATCCTTTAAATAACATCCCAAGATGGGATGCTCTTCTGCATGAAAACCATTCTGTGCCGCGGTAGTCTCATTATAAACGGTTTTCACCATAAATGAGCAACATTTCAAGACTAAACTGTGCCATCTTAAACTGACGTTCCTTTGTTTCAAAGATAAACAAACAGTTGAAGTTAGTTGTTAAACACGCTATGTCTCTCATTTCTCTCGCGCAGCCTTGTCACGTTTTATCACAAAAAGGAGATAACTCTGCCAAACATCAGCTTTCAAAACATGTTTTAACATGGATTGCTTCGCTGTATGACACAAAAACAAATAAACTCCGAAGATAAGTATAAAAAGAAACTATAGCTTGTTTTTCTCAAATGTTTATTCAAAAGAGAGAAAAATGGTACAAAACTTTTTAGCTTATTTACCACGAGTCATCCCCAAAGTCTCCCTAGACTCTGTACTGCTGTGTGACATTATTAAGATGTTTGGTCTTTTTGCCCTGAAAGAATAAACAAATTCGAGAAAGTTTGACCTAGATTACTTAGCAAGTCTTTAAATTAGTATTTATATGCCCTTGAAAAAATAACCGGAGATTTTGACTCTAGAATATTCTGCATTCACTTCATTTTCATCAATAAATTTTCTTCCTTGGAGGTGTTTGTTTAATTGTAAGAAAATATAACAATCGTTGGAGGCTAGATATGGTTGCATGGTGGATGTCCAATTCTTTACGGCTTCCTATGCAATCTGTGCACTGATGCATTTAAGGAGAACAGCGAACCGAGTCTTTTAGAGAATTCCCAAAGAATGTTGCTGTAGTTGTTCTAGCCATGAAAAGATTTTTGGAGAGTTTCTTCAAATTTCCATCGATCCTACCTACTAGGCACCAAAAATGCGTGTTTCTGTTAACTCTCTAGCACTCGCAATTTTTGTTTTTTCCCAAGGAAATGTGGCATATGACGATCAATTAACAAACTATTCATCGAGTTCGTTAACCAGCAAAATTAGACGATTGTGGGTAACCTAAAGCTAAAATATTATAGTTGTAAAAAACGTTAAGCTTCAGTTACTTACACGATGTTCAATTGAAGAGAGAAGGAACTTTTTTGAATCTTTCTACTGTTTTTTTGTTTGTATAAGGTTTGAAAGAAGGTCGTCACCGCTCCAGAGTAACACCAAATAAGTGGTGGAGTGGCCCTACCTAGCAAGTGCTTGTAATTGAACTGAACTTTTAAGTGGGTTTGAATTTTTTTCCACTTCTCTAACGAGCTTTGCATTGTAATACGTGTATTTTTGTGCCAATGTTGGATATTATCGCCGCGCTAATAGCGTTAACATGCAGCATAGCGAACCTTTATCTAACCCCGAACAGTTCCTTCTCCTGGTAAATACACAAGCGTTGTTGTAAACACTAAACACTCAAGAACACGTCCTTACGTTCCTAGAGTTAAAATTGTACTGAACTCCCCTCCTGCTCCCCTGCCTACTTTCAAGAGTGGGAACTTCAGAGCTCGATGTTGCACGTGGAATGATCTCGGGAAGGAAAAATCACCCAGTATATGTTTATGAAACTATGACGTTAGTATACTGGTGTGCATGTAAGTTTAAATGTATAGCTACGAAGGTAATCATAGCAAATGTTGTCATTATTGGGTGTATTGTTAAAAGGATACGATATTATCATGTATGGCTGTAAGACCATGCGACAGTTATAATTATTTGTGAACTTGTGACCTTTTCACAATAAAAGTGACCACTAAACGTCTAATAATAAAATGTTATAAAAGCGACAAATATAAGATAAAATTATATTGTTTAAAATGTGAGTTTATGGAGTAATAATAGACATTTTTTGCATGGGTATAGGCATGGCCTAGCCCAGCTGTGCTCCTTGAAGATATTGTAAGAACATCTTAAAGAATCAGTGAACTTCCAATAGTAAAAGAAGTTATAGAAGAACTAGATGCAGACATACCTGGGGATATCTGAAATTAATTTCAAGTTCACCTACTAAATTTGCTTAATAGTTTCAACAGTTATTTTCTTGAAAAAACGAAAGAAAATTTTTGGATTGTAAACCCATTCTCTGTTGTATCAGGAAAGCCAGGCTCTCTGACAACATAGCAATATGAATATTTGAATGTTTTGACATCAGATTCTATGATAAAATATAATTTTTCAAATAAGAAGCCAGTTAAAAGACGAATTTAAAGTTTTGTCTGATAAAACCAAAATCATCCTTATGCCCTTTGCAGTCACTTCTTTATGTGAATCAGGATTCTATGCTTATGCAGGTATTAAAACAAAACAAACATCTCATCTCTCGGCTCCAGCTGTCTCAAATTCTACCAGATATGGTTAAGTTATGTAACCCACTTCATTCTCATTCCTCTGATTAGAACGGTTCTTTTTATGGTCTCAAGTAACATTTTTGGTTTTGCAACATTTAAAAAAGGGTTTACGTTCTAGATCCAGAGGACATGCTGTGTATTTCCAATGCTTGCTTTTAGTTCGTTTTAAAAGTGTTGCGTTAATATTTTTTGTAACGTATGTAGTAAAATTAGAGTTGAAAATATTTTTTGTAATGATATATACTAATAAATAAGTTTAACATGTCTGGAATTCTAAATTCTGAATGTTTACTTTCTATCTTCAAACTGTATCGTGATATAAGTGCTAGGTTAAAATTAGTGTTCCTAACTCCTAGTGCTCCTAGTGATGAACTTTTCCGCCGAAAAGTGATGCATGGCATAAAAAATGTGGAAACCACAGTTCTAGTGTTTTACATTTAAACAGAACAGCTGAGCAAATCTTATAAATATTTAAACACATTAATAGAAAATTGATAGTCTAAATTTCAAGCTATAAAAAAGAAGTACACGCATTAAAAATAGACACATGTATCTAGTGAAGTTGGCAAAATAGGTTGATTTCAAAATTATTTCCAGAGCTCGACAATACCAACACCCAGATTGAGACGTTTGCTACTTAGGTTTTCTAGGCAAATTTCCCTAGATAGTTAAAAAAAATTAAAACTACCGAGCTAGTTCTGATGTATGATCAAAACGTCAACTTTGGAAGCAAAAATGATTTATCTTGTGTAAATTAGGATAAAAATTTAATTTTTCTTTACATTTTGGCATATGTGTATCTCGATGCTTTCTAAATAAGGCTGGTGTTGTTTCTTAAAAGCTAAAAATTGTTTCAAAATCGTGTAAAAGTGGTTATTTTACCTAGACCATATACCATAGTTTGATAAACGCTTTTTTCACTACAAAGTAGGTAATAATATTTTGTGTTTCCGAACATTTCCGCGTGCTCACAATAGGATATTCATCATCGAATAAATTCTATTTGCCATGTTCCTTTTTTACCGGCTGAACAAAGTATGCAGAATACCCAAAGCAAATAGAACGGCATTCAAAGGAACATACAGTGACTCACAGCTCACGGCTTCTTTCTTTTTAGCTTTTATTACATTTTAACGCTGAAAGCTGAACTCTAACTTTTTTATTTCTTTTTTTTTTTTTTTTTTTTTTCGCCGAGCCTTTCGTCTTGCACGTCTGATGTGAATAAATATTTTATGAATTGCTTTTACGTTGTACTTAGTTCTGTGTGAAAATGCAAACTGACGTTTATGTATGATGGCTTGCGTTTATCTGTGTTCCAAAGGGGCTGCCGCTTAAGAGTTCTGTTAAGTGTACTTTAAATTTAATGAAATTTTTAAGCATTTGTAATCTTAACTTAAAAAAAAAAAAATAATAACCTATCACAAAATGTAATATTTCACTACCAGACTGAAACATGCTAATAATTGGTACCACAGTGTAATCAGAATACCTACTTAAATTAAAGAGAACAAGGTGTACCAGCCAAGAGTTCACGAACTTCAGGGCAGAATGAGTAATCTGCTAGCGAGGAATGAACTGACAGTCCCGCACTCTCATTTCGTACCCTCTCGAGGGACTACCGCGCCCGGGAATTTCACAGAAATGCTGAAAGTATATAAAATTTTCTTCTTGTACTTTTTACATAATCACAGAAAAGTGTAGGACAATTGCAATTGTCATTTTCCAAGACCTCAGTACATTACTGCTAATCTAAATCTTCTGTAAGGGCTCTGTTTAGAGAATGGCGGTTTTTTTTAAGACAGAGCCTGTTTCTCGCTAATTTTTCAACACATTGCGCACATACAGCGCTGTGAGCGGAAATCTCACAGCTTAAGACGTCTGTTTATAAATTACGTGATGATGTAACAGATTGTGTTGCTATTTTACTGCATGTGTAATAAAAACCGCTCCTAGTTCAGCAAAAACTTTGGAGTGAATGAGCAGATATTAGCAACTTAAATTTTTATACTTTACACCTGGTGCCCCATTTATCTTATTCATCAAAAATAGTTTGTTTTTTTTCTGACGCGCTGAATGAAATTTTGTTTCAAATAAATGTTTAACATCATGCGAGAATTCTTTGCTCAGGACATACTTTTGAATAGGAATAGATTGAACAGTATTTTTTTCTGCAATAAATACCTAATGCTAAATACTACATACAAAAATAACTGAACAAATCGTTAGTATTGTTATAAATGTAGAGAAAATGAAGCAGTTCCCTCATAAAATTTGATAACTGGTACAACACTGGAAAAGATTGAGAACCCTTGGTCTGAACAATAACACGCCTCCATGATATACCTACAAAGTCTCCAGCATTGCCGTTGTTATCTTCTTACATAAAAAATTGAACACAATCTATGAATATTTCCCGGTTTTCATATTATTAAGAATATATGAGGGTGCATTTATTAATAAATAAATAATAATTCAATAAATTATGCGCATAACCAATAGAGTGATGATAGGTTTCCTATAAATCATTGATCATAATTAAAAATAAAATCGCGCCAAGTACGGATCCTTGTCACACTCAGTGTTTAATCATACCAAGATCAAAATATCATTGAATTTACACATTGCCTATGATTTAAAAGATGATTACTATGATTTGATTTATTTAAGACTCTCTTTAACATCTCAGCGTCTCATTCAATTCAGGGCTTGAAACTGCCGATAAATTTTGCTCAGAGTTCTCTTCTTTCAGGCTTGAGGTTCTTTCTCGTGCCGTAAATGTACGAAACGGGACCCACGGCTTTACTGCAGGAAGCTATACTTAGGATTTTTACGCCCGAAAAAAAATCCATTGATCTTGACCAGGATCGAACCTGAGATCTTGGGTTCAGAAGGCAAGTATATTTACCATTATACCAGGACCGACAATTTAAAAGATATAACTAATTAATTTCAGTTGCACGTCTTTAATCCCAAGATGATCAATTTTAATAATAAGTTAATCGTGTATAACAGTCAGGAGACCGCCACGGGTGGCCGAGGTCTTTAAATTGCGGACTAGTGAGCGGCAGGTCTTGGGTCCGAATCCCGCCAGGACCGTCCTCCCTGACTGAGGTATTTTCCAGGTTTTACTCAGTCCTCATAAATGGCAAATGCCGGGGAGGTACCCTAAACTTAGGCCTGGAACGTTTCCTTCCTTAAAAATAAATCCTTTCACAATATATCATCTCATCTCGTGTATCACCAGTGTCCATCGCCTGTGGTGCCTCTGTAGCAAAAACGGGGGTTAAACACTGTTCATTCATTCATACAGTCTGGAGGTCACAAATAATAACACTGACAGATTCACGATCTTCAAATGCATTTAAAATAAAATTAATTTTGCCGCTTTAGTAGAATTTCGATCGTTCATGCAACCAAATTGATTCTCCGAAAACGAAGTATTTATTTTAAAATACTCACAACTCTGTCTTTTAATACTTTTTTCAATTGCTTTGGAAAAAATAGGCACCAAGGAAGTAGGCCTATATTTGGAAGGGTAATATTTTTTCTTGATTATAAATCGGAATAACTTTAGCCCCTTTTAGTGCTTTTAGAAAATTTCCTGTTAGAAAACAGTGATTAATAAATGCAGTAAAAAAGATATGAACACATTAACTTCATTAAATTATTAGATATATCACAAGTATCATTGCTTCTAGGATTCTTCGGTGAATAAAATAGTCTTACATTATCTATAGTTGCTTCTCTCCATTTAAAATCTACAATTGGTGTATGAATGAATGGTTTTATTTCAACAAACAGTACTACACTTAAATTTACATAAACAAACAAAATATCTAACAATTTAGCAATACCGAAACTAAAATTCTTTCATAACTTACCATCTGGTTATATGTACGGTGAAGAACCCCTAAAATAAATTAACATTTTCATAACTGTGTGCCCTCAAGCTCCTACCTTATACTTCTCTTCCACTTATCCCTTACTTTTCCTAAGAACTCCCAAATCTTGTAAATTTCTCTACCCTCTTGTCCGATAACATTTTAGTTGCCACTGTCTTATTGTAGTTTGTCCCATTTTTCATCAGATACTATCGCTCCACCATTTTACCGTTTGACATTCACAATAGAATGGCACTATCTACTTTCCCATGCATAATATCCCTACTTTAAAAGTTTTTCTTAATTCTTTTAGAAATAAAACCACTCTACAAATCTATTTTTCCAATTAGATTACAATTATCTACATATTTCTCCCTTCCCCAACTTCTTTTAACTGCTTTATATACGTCTAAAGAACCTTTTCCCTCTAAACTGGCCCAGATCTGTTGCTTCTCTATGTCTTCTACCCTCTGTCTCACTTCTTTCCAAAACCCACTGATGTTACTTTCACCCAGTCGCCACACAACCCCACTCCAACTTCTTCTAATAGTTCCCCACTTCTCCAAATCAACTCTCTCTTCCCTGTACATCTCTTTGTTACATAGGACACTCTTTTAGTACATTGCTATTTTCTAATTTTAAACATCTGCGTCAATGTTTCAAAATGTTCTCCACTATTATACCTTTCCTCCCTACTCTTCCTAATTCTTCTAAATTTACCCCACTGAGCAAACTTTTTGGTAACCCCATAACTTCTCTATAAAACATTCTATGTATCACATCATACCACACTTTGATACTCCCCAAATGTCTGCTGCATACATCAACTTTGCCTCAGCCACAGCCTCATTTCATTGGCAATGTGGGAACTTATTCCAATAGCTTTCCTAGCTAATTTACCTTTTGCTTGTGCACATCTAGACCGGACCTCCTACCTTCCATTGCTTGTAAAGCTCACTCTCAAGAAATCAAATTCTTCACTACCTCTATTACTCTCGATTTATAAACCGTCTTTCATCTTTCCTTAGTTGGTGTAAAGTGTTTGTTAGCATTATCATACATATTATTTGTATTCAACAACTGCAGAAGAATTTTATCAGGTAATATAATGGTTATTACACTGATCTCTAATAATTAAAACATGCGAGTTTGACTTTTGATATGAATTTCTTTTAATCGACTACAATTATTTTGTGTAGTCTCAATAAAATTTACATTAGCGTTAAATCTAGAATTTCGTATGCCTTTTACATGGTTCATGTTCATTTCATTTTAAATATTCCTTATTTTAGCATTATTAGTTTGATTAATATTAGCAAATACAGTTCTACGGTGTTACATGAAATACTGATGCATATCTTTGTTCTCCGAAGTACATGAAAACAAGAAGAAAACGAAAGGAATATGCTTGGAAATATGCAGCAGCGAAAAATGTAAAGTGAGTTAGTCAGTGTCACCTTGAGCGACAAAGTGAAAAATGGCGACATTAGAAAAAGAACAGCATGCGTTCCGACTGTGGAACTTCCGCAACAGTAGCCTGGGACCCAAGGACAGCAAGAAGAAGTGCTGTCAGCAAAAACACGGATGGGCAGCACTTGGGATGAGAGACACTAGGAATCAGGCAGAATGTAAAGAAGTTGCTGCAAATAGATTGCATTCAACTAACAATGCTCCCAATGTCAAAGTAGCAGTCTGTGCTGTTATGTAATACGGGCGAATTATGCATACTTATGTAAAGTTAGTTGTAACTAAACCATTTCAAAATTGACTATCTAAGCAACACTCGAGTTATAACTGAAAATGATTTCATTCCTTAATGCGTATATTTCCCAGCGTATAAAAATTAAAATTAATGGAAAATCTCTTCTCTCAGACAAATTTAGTGTTAGATTGGGTTGGATTGATAGGGGTGGAGGAGATATTTCAGTAGTTGAGCCTTGCTCATGGCTGGCCATTTGTGCCTGCCTCTCAATGGGGTACCTCTGGGAGAAAGGGATGAGATAAGGGGGATACCGGACAGCCAGGTTCTAGGGGCAATAATGCGCGGACGCTAACATGCTGCCAGACATTTATGCCGGTAGAAGCCCCCCCCCCTCCCCGGAGTTGGAGTTCCTCAGAAGGTCCGCTTCCATTGCAGACCATCAAGAAAGCCCTGGCACTTTCGAATCCGTAAGAGAACCTAAAAAATTAAATGGTAAAGCGAAAAATTCGTGGAAAGTAAATATCGATCCCAGCATTTACTTAAGCGACCAGGGTAAACCACGAAAAAACTAAAAGTCGGAAGGCACAATCCCCAAGGTGTTTGAATTTGGACTACAGAATGCGAGTCCCAGTCACCTCGCTTGGTAATTGAGCGTTAATAAATATTCTTGCTCGGGTTATTATGACTACAACATTACATTATATTAATATTTAAACGATTTCTCTTTTGCTGAATTTCTGTTGTACAGAACACGCCTATTTACGTACTGTAGTAAATAATAAATGTTAAAATAATGTCACCGTTTATTCACATGCCTTAAGTTTGAATTTGATGAGCAAAAGAATCGATGAAAACTCCAGGATGACCGTCAAATTTAATCAATTTTGAAACTATTTCGCAAGAAAAAATAAATAATTTCTTTTTGACTGGTACATCTTCTTTGATCTCTAATTTCTCATTATTAATTTGGCTTCAGAAAATTAAATTCTTACCTACAAGAACTTTTTCGTTTAATTTTACAGTTCTACATACTAACGAACAGAACAAGTATACATGGATATGTTTTTAATTACTAAAAAATCTTTTGATAAGGCACTATAAGGTTGTTCTTCAAAGTAACAAACTTGGTTAATGTTGTTCTTGGCTCTCTCTTATATCTGATTTACGTTCATGATCTTTCAACCCCGGAAATATGTTACAGGGCTGTTCAATAAATAATGTTAATAATTTACTATAATTTATACCTTTACTCATTTTCTTAATTTTGATGGTCTTCCTCAAAGTAGTCCCCGTTGGATGGAAAGCACTTGTTCCTGCGTTTCTCCCAGTCTTCAAAGACACGACGAAAGAAATTTTATGATGGCTCCTTCAGCATCACCTCAGCTGTCTTCATCACTGCTTCTGATGATATAAACTTCCTTCCATGGATGTGTTTCTTCAATTTTCGGATAAGGAAAAAGTCACACGTGCTAAATCAGGACTATAGGGAGGATGAGAGGCACACTTTAAATTCATTATTGTGAGATATTCAGTAACAACATTTGCGATAGTACAGCATTCA
This sequence comes from Metallyticus violacea, assembly GCA_030762175.1. Taxonomy (NCBI): domain Eukaryota; kingdom Metazoa; phylum Arthropoda; class Insecta; order Mantodea; family Metallyticidae; genus Metallyticus; species Metallyticus violacea. The sequence goes on from CM060839.1 coordinate 24,684,032, forward strand.
GCTTGATGCATGTGGCAAGTTTAACAGATTGTCATCTGTTTGTATTGCGATTAACGATATCATTTGTGTGTATTGTTACCAGCTAAAATGAAGCGATATACGAAGGATCAAGAGTTCAGATTCTAAAAGTGCATTATAAGTACGGCGAATGTTATGCAGAGACCGTTCGAAGACTTCGTGTAATTTTTGGTACACCAAATGCGTCTAACGTATCAACAGTATAGAGATTGGTATGGAAATTTGAAGATACGGGACCAACAGAGAATATCAGATCATCTGGATGTTCTCGTCGAGCAACAGAGACAGGGGTTGCTGCGAGTCCAATGAAGTCGATTTACCACCGTTCACAACCATTAACCATTCCGAGAAGCAGTTTGCAGCTCATTTTAACAAAAGATCTGCATACTATGTATCCTTTTAAGATAGAACTAACTCAAGTGCTGGAGCCAACGGACCATTTGCAGCGTCGAACATCTGCCTCTCTCGCAACAGCGGTCAAATTGGTCCCGAGATCATGTGATTTGACACCATGTGACTATTTTTTGTGAGAAATCTTGTGTTTATATGAACAATCCACGAATATCCCTCAACTAAAAACAAAAATTAGACGTGTCATGGGTGAAATTCAGCCGGAACTTTGCTCTAAAGTGTTAAGTTTTTGCCAACAGAGTGAAGGACATTTGCCTGATATTTTGTTTCATGTTTAATGGCAGTGTTTGTGTTCATATTGATTTAGTAATATTAACACTTTTCATATAAATGATGTATTTTATTATCAAAACAAAAAGTACTTTCATTATGAGACACTCTACATAGCCGTACAGATTTTTCAGGACATCTTGTAGTATTACCCAGTTTCAATTGTGTATGCAGGTACAACATGCTGGTAAACCATTCCTTGACTTTCTAAAAATGAGACGACACTAACTTTTCCAGAAGAAGCGACAATTTTGCTTTTTATGGTGTTGGTGACCACATAGAGCTTTTGCTCTCACGATCGAAATGATATAACTAATTCCCTTTCAAATTCTTTCTGCAACATCATCTTTAACTGCGGGCGAACCTGCACCTTTTAGTTCGGAAATCAGCAATCTTGGAACCCACCGTGCACAAACACGTCTCATATGCAAAATGACTCCCCTCTTTAAACATTTTAAACCATCTTCGGGTTGTGCTATAGGGAAGAACAAACTCTCCATAGACCTCTGCTGAAGATTTTTGAGACGAAAGCAGAATTTCAGAGCAGCATATTGTTCGTCACGTGTTACCTTCAGTTTGCTATAAGCTAAAGCGCTAGTATGGCAGCCACGTTGGGCGCCAAATTATGAAGCTGTTTAGTAGACTCCGGTTATATGCCCCCAGGTTGGGCTCAATTTTGTTATTGCCGACGTCTAATGGCCTCAGGCTATGATGCCAATTTTGAAGTGATTTGGTAGAGTGATTATTGGTCGACCTCAAAGACCTCAACGAGATTAAAAGTCCTTCAGGTTTATTACCATGCAATGGCAGTCTTTTTATAAAAAGGAACTCCACGCTTGTCCCTTTTCCCTTGTGTCGCGTTTATGATCCTCTTGCTTATGCAAGTTATCGCAACGGAAAACACCAGAGGCTTTATCTTTTGTACAATTATTCTTTCTTTGAAGGTAAAACTTATAACACAAATATATACATAATATTTATATTACTAATTACAATGCTAAAATGTTATGTTTTGGCTTACATAAATATGCATATAATTATATTTAACTGGAGATGGATCAAAGGAACTGTTACAAAGCGGAACTGAACATGTCTCAACTTGCGCATCTTTCACTGGTCGGAACTAAAAGTTACGGTAATGAATGTACATTATGTATCAAGCTAACAAAATATTTTAAAGTTAAATTTTAGTGCGAGAAATTATTCCTGTAAAATTATTAATCTTTCTTGAACAGCCCTCTTAATTAATAATTTAAGAATGTGAAGTACAAGCACCGAAAGAACTGCTGGGCTACCTGTCTTAAGTGGCCTACTTCCAAATGATAAAATTAAGTTCCTTCATTTGTTAACATGTCTCACACGATTCATATAAACGCGGCTGGTGAATTTTCTTCTTTTGCCAATTGATTTTTATCACAGAATGTTCTATATATTGCCACATGGGCTTTAACGGTTTTTTTTTTTTTTTCCCATGATGGCAATGATCCAAGCAGATCAATTTATCAGCGCCTTTTGTGAATGTAGTTAATGCTTCTACAAGGTTTATGAATGTATTGCCCCTTGCTGGTGACTCCACGATGTATTAACAAAACTGACACAGCGGTTCTCCCACAAGGATAATGACGTCCAACATCTAGACATGATATAAATGTCATGTGGTGGATATCTGGGCGTAATAAGGCCCCATGTTGAATCCTGAATAGGTCGATTGAAACGTCAGTGAATTATTGCGTTGTTTGGAGACGCGCTGGTACGTGCTAGTGATTCCCCCCTCACACAGATGGCAGCAGTAGTGTAGGCTCTTCCCGAGGCCCATATTTCATACGAGAATATGGCCTGAAAGGGAGAAGTGTAAAGCCAAGGAACAGTGGCTGAATGAGGTCACAGAAAGTGTGTGACAGTAACAAGATAAGAAAAAGTGGAGGACGGAGGTCTCCCCCCTCCCTCCCCAAGAGAAATAAGACTAGTGCCCAATAAAAAGAGAGTTTAAGGCATCACTTTGATGGGAGGTAGCGCACGTTGGGTACAAAATTACTGCTTCCAGAAGCTGAACTGGGAACTGTTACATCTTGTGGCATTGTGTCAAATAAAACCTTGCACCGAAGTGAATTCTTAATCCAGAGAGAAATTTTAACCGTTTCTAAGACACTGGTTTCATACCATGAAGTTTTATCGCTTTTTGAAAGAGAGGGTTAGTTATTTTTCTATCATAGTAAACACCTGTTGGAGAAATTGCTGTTATTTGAATTAATTAGGAATTTAGAACAATTTTAATTTCAATTTTATAAAATCATTTGGGGTTCTAAAATATCTAAAAACATTTTATTAATGAAATGACTAACACAATAAAATGTAAATATAATAAGGATATTTCAAGGGAAGGTGTCAATAAAAATACCACCACTTGAGGTCGAGATCGTGAGTGGAAGGTCTGGGGCTCGATTCCAGCCAGGACCGTTCTCCCAGATTGAGATTTTTTTCCAGGTTTCCTCAGCCCACATAAATGGCAAATTCCGGGGAGGTACCCTAAACTTAGACCTGGAACTCTTCCTTTCTTTAAAAAAAAAAAAAAACTTTCCCATTATATCATTTCATGTATCACCAGTGTCCATCCTGAGGTGCCTCAGTAGTAAAAACGGGTATTAAACACTACTAAAAAGGTTAATAAAATGGTAAAACATTCAAAATTGCCCTAATGCTTAAACTATAAGTTCCAAAAAATTAAATTAGAAATTCAACGATAAAGATTAGCGGCCCTACCTCCACAAGAGGTCAATTTAAAAATAATGTTGAGTAGGTACTACACTGTTTTAGACTACTTATTGCCAACATAATACTGATAAATAAACACTACAATATTTTAACATAAAATGCAACACATCAGAGGTACTAAAACAGGTATATAATAGAAAAATTAACTTTCAAAACGTGTATTGACTTACACAATTCTCAGCGTTTGTAGGCCGTTTTATGTAAATGCAATACTGCACCTTAAGCAATGGATGGTGCCTTAGAAATCCGAAGATACAAACACTAATACCACACCATTCACTTCATACAGTCGGAGCTAAATAAATTAGCAATTAAAATAATACGCTCAGAATAAAAATTTTGCAACTTGCCTCCTAAACCCAAGATCGCGGGTTCGAACCCGGCCAGGACCGATGGATTTTTTCGGGCGTAAAAATCCTAAGTATGGCTTCCTTCGGAAGGGAAGTAAAGCCGTGGGTCCCGTGTCGTACATTTACGGCACGAAAAAGAACCTCAAGCCTGAAAGAGAGGCCTCTGAGCAAAATTTGTCGGCCGTTTCACGCCCTGAGTTGAATGGGACGCTGATGACCTGAGATGTTAAAGAGCGTCCATAAATAAATCAATCAAAAAAAAAAAAAAAACAGCTAAATCACTGTAACAGTAAATGAAAAAGTTTAAATTTTGTAGCTAAATGAAGTCTCAAAAAAGTGTACTTATCAAGTTGACAGTGCACGCCGGTTTACGCAACTCTTTCTGGGGCAGCCAATCATCACATACATTTCTGTTCGACCAAGACGCTGCGCACTGTCCGATTCTCAGTTTTGGCTGTACTTGCTATCTCGGCACATAAAGCAAGCGTCTACCACTGCCATGGTAATCGCTATTAATCAGGTCACAAGTGTAGCCAAATTCGTTCTGATGGAATAGGGGGGTACAGGTGTAAAAAAACATGCCAAAGCATCGCGATGTTATCAATAAATTCGTGTCAAGACTCAGAAATAGTTTAAATTTGATTTAAAAGTGCGAAACGATGAAATTAATAATTATGTGTATCTGAGTAAGAGATTGTTGCAGCAGAGTTTTGCCTGCTACACCTTAAAAATCAACCCTGCTAAAAACTATTAAATGTCCACAGCACCACTCTCCCTTTTGTCACAGATAGATTAAAATTGCGGATTTTTTTATTACTTTCTTGCATGCAAAAGCTACAGAAAGTGGAGTATTAGGTTTACTGATCAGTTAATCTTCTAGCGGTGATCTGTTGAAACTGTTTAATCTTAAAAGCAGTATTTTTTAAAACTATTAACTTAAGAACAAAAAATAAGAAAATAAAATAACAATAATATACAAGCACCAGCAATGATAATTAAACATATATCAATATATTTAAATGTTGAAAATGTAAATAAATATACAAGCAAAACATAAAATCAAAAACCCTAACAATGTTATGAAGGAGATAGGAACATTTATGGTAGTAATAACAACAACAATGATAACTCTACAGCAGGGCAAAACAAACAAATGCATGTATTGTAACAAAAGGAAATAATGATAAGCTTTTGTTCCCTGATCACTTTCATAACAGTAGTAGATACAGTAACTTGCATGGCTACGCTGTTATAATGTAGAATAAAGAATGATATAAAACACAGTGAAACTAAAAGTAATTTCCATAATTGCAGCTTGGCAGTTGTGACTTAAAGTAGTCGCGTGCAGTCCAAAACCGTCGACCTGGAAACAAAGTATTTCACGAATGTTGAATTAGATCTCTTTTCGCTTGGTTACCCCAAGTTTCTATCCTCTACACAGAAATAGCAGCTCGCCCGACGTAATTAGCATAGGGTCTGTTAACTCCAAAACAAATGACTTGGAGGTTGCCCTCGAGATTTATCGCTTGTTACTACGATATATCGCTTTCCGTACATGTTGTTCAACAAAACATTGCACATCTGACCTCAACACTGCGGATTATCTTCGGCTTTGGACAACTTTCTTTATTTTCTAAAGATAAAGGGTATAATAAAAAGAAAAAAACTTGAGAGGGACTGGGCTGAAGATATTAACGGAAATATCAGTGTTAGTAATGTATGAGGGTAATTTGAAATGTCATTCAAATGATTCACAGATGGCAGCAATAGTTCAAAATGAATTACTTTATCAAAAGCTTACATTTTCCACAGAAACAGCTGTGCGATAATGTGAAAACCATAATAAGTATTGCTCTTTGTTGCAGTGCGAAATATACGGTCAAATATCGAACAGTCAACAGCATAATTGTTTGTGAATTTTTGGAGAGTTTCTCATACACAAGAAGAGACGAAAATCATAACTAAGTGAGGAAATATTTACATTTCTTATCTGTAGTGATTGTACCAAACCCACTGTAAATATCTGTATGTCTTCGCTTCACAATCCATGTACAAAAAATGTGAATTTTATATTTATCCTTACAAACTCTAATCAGCTGCAGGTGTGAATATTAGCGAACAAAGGCCACTAGTTAACATTTTAGTAATTGCAATACTTTACCTTACTCTCTGAACTTCTTCTCGTGCCCATCTCGTCTGCCAGTTACTTCCACAAATATAGGTATATAATTAGGTACTCTAGTACAATGACATGTTAGCTCAAATGGTTAGAGCGTCTTGTTGTAATACAAAGAAAGGTAGCTGATTCAAATACTCGCGGCCGAAGGCAATTTTTTTCTTCTGCTGGAGTTATAGGAGATTTTCCACCATTACAATGATTTATACGCCTACTTAGTATTACACAAACACCTATCAATGTATATTTATGAAAAAAAAAAAAGGCGAGCATAGGCCGTCAGGCCGTAGCTCGAGCACTAAACCATTGGATCCACCGGTTTAAGATTTACCTGAGGTTAGATTAAGGTTAGTGTGTGTATAAGAATTAATTGCGAATTCCAATAAGATAACAAAGTGATACATTCCTGAAAAGCTCAGTTTTTAATTTTAAAAAAGCACATTAAAGCTAGAAAGTTACCGAGGACAACGCATAGGTTACGTTACGTTTAACAAAAATATAATACCTGCAACATTTACACTGTTATAAGGGGATGATTTTTTCATTTTGGTTTCGCTCCAAACGTTTGAATAGGAGACGTTCGGTGTTCTCCGCTACCATCTGTAAATCTCATGCCTCACGAGATCGGAAGGAGGTAGACGAGATCGGCACGACGAGATGTTCATTGCGTACGGTTAAATTTAACCATGGGCAATTTTTTTCTTCTTATTTGTTATCTTTTTCCGTCAGAATAAATAAATGTAACTAGATTTTTATTTATTTTCATAATTTTTCTACACTATTCTTAAGAGAATAAATGTTATTTTTTCATACGTTAAGTAGCACAGTTTGAGTTTAACAAAAAATAATAGAACATGAAATAAATTTTTACTCCATAAAAACACTGTTTATCGTATCGTAACCAGTCCGCTTTCTTTGCACGGTTCGGGACTCCAGCCCCAGCTGCTTATAACTTGTAACGTCAAGCAATTTTATACATTTTTTTTTTAATTTGTTTTTGACTAGGAAATTCTGAAAATTTCTCTGTGTACGCCGGTATGAAACTTTTCGAAATTTCTGAGTCAAATGAATGGTTTTCGATGAGTGTCTTATAAAACGAAATTAACTCTTTTTTAAAAAAAATACACTTTACTTGTATTTGTATGTAACTTTTCAAGACTCTGCTACCACTATATCTTTAACTTCTGTCACACTCCTGGAGTCTCGTTTTGTAAACTATTTCTATCATCTAAACCACTTACAAGTTTGTTTCTCCAACATAATGCTTCTCTAGCTGGAAGGAGAAAACACAATATCTGCCTACATTGCAAACTTGTGCCGGGCGACAGTTATATTCCCAACAAAAGTCTACCATTGCGGAAGCATTTAGTCTATTCATATACAGCAGCACGTGACGCTCAATTGTTTTCATACACTCGCCGATGAATTTCCACTGACAACTCTACATCTGCTGCAAAGATCTTTGTAATAGGATACATTCATCATGGCAAGCGTCCTTTTCTTTGTTCTACTTCTCTACTCTTTGATGCCCAGTACGATAAACTGGAGAAGACTGGCGGCAAAGAAATTCTTTCGGATATTAGAAAATAGCTTACTAAGCCGACAGATCTCTGGCTGCCCACTGAGAGAGCTTTCATAATGCAAATTATACTTTTCGTTTTCCTCAATGATTCCTTGTTATTGCTTTTCATGAATTTTTGCACGGTTATTTTTAAAATTATGCATTATTTTTTGTCATATTCGCAAATCGGAACAACATGTTAGGAGGGTAGGTCCATAAGTTTCCGGTCCATAAGGATTATTGCCTTCACAAAATCCTTATCTGGTGTCATACTTTAGCTGTTAAGTAAAAAATTGCAGCTGAAACTTCCGCTCCGCTGTGTTCAGATATAGTTGCATAAATAACGCTATGTGTAGAAGATTATGATATGTACAAAATTAAGTAGCAAACTGTTATTAAGCTCATCACAAAAGAAGGACTTACTCCAAATTAAATTAAACAGTGATTGGACGGTGTATATGGGGAAGCACCCCCCTTATATGTCTGGATCTCTGCTGGACTTTGCTTTTGAGCGTGCAAACCTCGGATGACTGCACGAACTTCGCAGTTGGCGGGAGGCAATATCAGAGCACCCATTTTCTCCTAGCACAGCGCGGTAACCACGGCGTCACAAGGCTGAAATTTTACTGCATTATTACCACATACTTCCTCTCTATTCCTGCGCATGCGCATTCCTATCCGACTAGCGGTGCCATCTCTAGGCGCGATTGGGACTTACTTTCTGGATGCCGTAATAGATATTCTTGCATACAAAAGAAAGACAAAAATAGGAGTAGTTAGTTCTGCAATATGATAAAAGCAAACTCCCTTATAGGACGGTCTGGTGAATGCGGCAGGTTAATTGAGAGCTAACCTATCTCTATTGGACTTTAGGAAACTTACCTCCAAGCGCATTCAATCTTCACTGCTCGACACCTGGGCTTGCCATTAGAATGTGCAGCCAGTTTTCTCTGTCTTCACAAAAAACCATATTCTCTGCACAGCCTCATATGTTATTTTAGTCGCTTTCCATGCCCCCAATCTAATCCACGCTAGAACCATTCTGTATTTATTTATAATATATTGATATAATAATACATGTGAAGAATGCAGCGCTTTTAGAGTTCTCTCAGGAAAACATCTCAGCAATTTCTTTCAGTTCAGAGATTTTCCTTTGCATTTATTCGGTTTATTTACGGACGCTCTTTCACATCTCAGGTCATCAGCGTTCCATTCAATTCATGGCCGATAAATTTTGTTCAGAAGCCTCTTTTTTTTCAGGCTTGAGGTTCTTTTAGGTGCTGTAAATCTACGAAACGGGATCCGCGACTTTACTTCCTTTCCGAAGCAAATCATGCCGAGGATTTTACGTCAGAAAATATTCATCGATCCTGGCCTGTATTCAACCCGCATTCTTGGGTGTACGAGCTTGCTTGTGCTGTGAAAGTTATGGCCATTACATTTTTCCATATCAAGTAAAGTTTACCAGCATGTCGTTTCTGCACACACAACTGTAACTGGTAAATGTTATAGAGTTGCCCTAAAAAATCTCCGCATGGCCATATCATACACAAAAAGACCACATTTCCATTCAACAAGCTGGATGCTGCACTACGATAATGCACAGCCGCACTTTGCAAATGTTGTTGCTGAATATCTCACAGCTTTGTATATAAAGTGTGTTTCTCACCCTCCCTATTGTCCAGATTTAACCCCTTGCGACTTTTTGCTTTTCCCCAAATTAAAGTAGGAGGCATTTTTCATCTTCAGAAACAACGGTGAAGGCAGCAGAAGCGATTCTGAAGGACCTATCAAAAAATGGTTTCTAGCATGTCTTTGAAGACTGGCAGAAACACTGGGGCAGGTGCGTTGCATCAAACGTGGACAATGATAAGTAAATGTATGTTGTCAAAAATATTATGATAATTTTTATTGACCAGCCCTCGTGTCTATAAAATTAGAAAATTGACTTATATTTTAGTTAAAAAGGATTGAATTTTGCTTTTTTGCATATTGTGTTGTATTATCAATATAAGTATTTTAAATATTGTTTACTCAACTTTTATGATGAGATTCCATTCATAGTTATGAAAACTTTTAAGTAAAATGCTGTTTCCCAGTTTTAATCAAGTTATCGTATTTAACAGTAAAGATTAACATTGTATACAAAATGATTTTGAGATAGTGGCATAAGATTATAGCGCTCGACATGGCGGCAGAATTATGAACAGCACGCCAGCGCTACTTGTGAGTCTAGTTAGCATTAATACGACTACCGCTTTAAACAAAAGAGAATGCTTTTCATTTAACTGAGTGATAATTTAATTTCCAATACACTCGTAATAATAAAAGTTTTTAATTTGATTAAGACCGTGAATTTTCATCCCCCCATGTTAGTTAATTTGCTCCCTCTGTCCCTAACCTTCTTTATTTGCATATATCCCTACATTTTTTCTTTTATCCACGGGATTTCTGGGACACAATTGATAGAGTGGTGCCATTATTTGGAACAGTCGCATTAACATTTTTATGCCCCAGACATATGAGCTATAACGTTACCCGCTCCATGTAAATGCATGCAGTAAGGGCAAACTACGGAGATCGACAACCTTGCTTTCATGTGTTTTTAGCATTAACCAACCGACTATTTTCAGGTGATCATTTATAGCACATGCCAGCCTGTTTTACAATGAGGTTGTTTGAGTACGGGCAGCCTGCACCGTGGAAATCCAGCTACCACAATCAGAAAAAATTTCCATCACACAGGAGCTGCATTAACTAAGCGAATTCCTGAGCAATTCATATTTGTGAAGGGTATTACAGAGGGCTAGAACAAAGAAATCGAGAGCATTTTTTTTTAAATTTTGGTTTTCTGGTATACCCCAATTCTAAAGGCCTGGTTTCTGCCTTTTTCAGAATATATATAAAATAATAAAAAAATAACACTATTAACAATATAACAAATTAACAGTAATTATAAAAGTAGAAAAGGACAAAACACTAAGAAAAGTCAAACTTGATATCGCTATATTTCGGACTAGTGGAGCCCTTATAAGATGTATTAAACAATAAAAAGTATTAGAAAACACAGAGAAAGTAAGAAATAAAAACATATACCAAGTCCGTTGCGAAAAAACAAACATTGGTGCCGCTAGAGTGATTTTTAAAATTTGGATTTCAGGTAAACTTCCTCAAATTAGTCTGATTTAGCTGATTTTTAGAGACTATTTGAATTATTTTATTTCAATGCCATACACCGAGTTTCATTGAGGAAAAAAAAATTGCGAGCGCTAGAGCGATTTTTATGTTTTTTCTTTAGATTAACCCCACCCCCAATGGTCCTACTTCATTGATTTTAAGACTTGATGAATGATTTGTTAATTGATTATTATATGCCGAGTTTCGTCAGGGGAAAAATAAAAATTGCGGCTACTGGAACGTTAACAGACACACATAAGCATTTTATCACTATTTGTGATGCCTATTATGTGGGATCAATGGAGATTTTAAGAACATTTTCAAAACATCATTTCATGGATACAATCGCAACCTTTGGAATTTGCTAAAAGTGAGCTAAGAGTCGTAAAGTTAATATTTTTATTTTTACTGGAAGCATAAAATGATAATGTATTTATAACTGATAATAAGCACTAACCTATGTTCAATTAGATGTTGAAAATGATGCCCCTCAGCGGCAATATATTGCTGGCATCTGCGTAGGTAATTCTTTACTTCATCTAACTTTTGCTTAAGAACTCGACAGTTCGGATCACGTTTTGAGAGATCCCGTCTCTCGTAACTTTTTATCAAGTTGACGAACAGTTTCTCTACCTGGAATATGATTGTGAGGATATTTTCTCTGTTTCCTTTTGTGTATCGGTATGGGAACCTGTTCTTCAAAACTGTTAATGTAATGGACATAGCTGAAGTAAAGCAATTAAACATTATTTACGCATAATAAAACAAAACAGTAACGCAAGAACGCACAACTACTCAGTTACAAAGTCCCCCTCAAACTAAATACAAGCTGCTACTTGCACATACATTATAGGCCTTGACGACTGGTTTCTCCCACTTCACGGTCGCTTTCTGCTGGCCCGTCACTCAAATAACCTTACTATATGAAGTATAATCTGCTCTTGCGTTCAAGAGTGAAGACCAGTCTTTAAAATAGATTCGTAAGTTTAAGAAAGAAATACCCTCATAGGTGCATAGCACCCATTATATCTTATTTGAAAAGAAGATAAGGATAATTGGGATAAATGTAGTGGCATTAGTGTTCCTTGTAGTGTATATAAAAGCACACTAAAAGAATATAGAAGATTGTAGAGAATATGCTATTAGAAAAACAAATGGGATTTCCTATACACAGAAGTTGTACGGATAATATTTTCATTCTAAATCAATTCATATAAAGAGATAGAGAATTTAATAAACAAGTGCAAATTTATAAATACATCTTGTTAAGATGTTAGGTAATGTAATTGGAAGTAAAATATAAATTATTAATTTAAAAGAAGAAAATCAGTACAAGGATATAGCCTGTTGCCCTTATTTTTAAATTTTTACACTGACGCTATTTCATAATAGTGGAGGGTTGACAATTTAATGATAATGGATTTAATTTATTTACTACCCTATTTTTGGACAATATTTTATTCTTGAATATTCTCTCGAAAGTGAAAAAGGTTTTATAGAAACACAGATGAGGTCTTTATATGAAAATATATAAGATTATTGGTGATACTATTAATAAATATTTAAAAAATAAATTAGGACTGAACAAAAATAAAATTATATTGATGTATTGAGCTTTCCTGCTTAGTTATATGAAGCAGATGTTTGGACTCTTAAAGTAAAAGATGAAAGAGGACTCTAAACCATCCATCCATCCATCCCTCTTATCTATTTATCTATCTCTCCACATTATCTAATTATCTATCTAATGTATCCATCCATATTTATCTTATCTATCCATCCGTCTATCTACCTATCTATTCATTCATTCATTCATCCATTCATTCATTCATTTATCCATCTATCCATCCATCCATTTGGTGAAAGCGATTTTTATCTAATCCTGTGTAAGTAAACACATTTAATTTTGGGTATCCCTGTTCAAAGACTCAGAAAGTAATCCAACATTAGCGTTTTATGCACATTTCACATGCAAGACGCTCTTTTGGAAAACTTTGGGTCACATGCGGGACAACTTGGGGTTGTTTCAAAGTTTTACAGGCATACAGATTGTGTTCCGTAAAGTTTGATTAATCCCACACAAGACTTTGGAAAAGAAAAGGGGCGAGACTCCGGTCCCCGCATACAGTTGTGGTTCATATTTCCAAGTTACATTGAAGTCGCATCTCCAGGACGCCAGTTTTAATATCCGTTTGAGTGCCTTTGATCTAGGAACCGCTGTTTGCAGAGCGCCCACTAGAAGACGATATTCGTTTGTTTGCTCGTTCCCGTCCCAGGGACCCTGTCTTACAATTAAAGCTACAACTGCTACTCTTTATCGTGCGTCTTTTGTCAGCAGCTGTACCAACTTTGGAACAAGCTGTGGTAACGGCCCGTCTCTCTTTGTTAAGACGACTTCTGCGAACAGATTTCAATCAATGTCTCGTCTGATGTAGAACTTTACATGCATTTCAAGTAGGAAACTACAGTTTCTATACTGAGTTAGGCTCAAAAACTTTCTTCAGCGATATTCTTGCATCTACCGCTGTCGGACGTGTTACGTGATATGGGTACAGAAAGAATAAGAATAAAAACTGGGTGATCCAATAGCTTTAGGTTCGTGGCAATTTTTGGCACTGTTATTAACCGACCACAGAGATAGTTCTATACGGCTGACTCGGTTAGCAACACGAATAAATGGAGTAATTGTATTAAATTGAAATAGGCCGCCCTACCAGTGGTGCTGGTAGCCTAGCCGACGGACGAAGGTGTGGGTAGACAGCGTATCTGCTTTCACCCTCAAAAGGGGGAGGGATCAGGATTTAGTAATCTAGTTATCGTTTCAAGAAAACACCCGCCAAGGGAGTTCCTCTGGCGTGTACCTTGCGGTAAGAGGAGGGATGCTTCGAACAACAACATTAGATTGCAGAATCCCTGGCGGAGATTCTCTTGCATTTAAGCTTCCAGTTGTTCGTGTTGTATTCGCATTGGGGGAGAGATGAGCACTAATTAGACGGTTCATTAATGCACCATCCAGGTATTATTCAGACATAAAACAGGTGACATATAACAAGCCTACACAGTATGGAAATCGCCAGGTTTCCAAGCACCAAAAATGGTGAAAGAGTTCCATCTGCAGGGAAGGTGATGGTGACCATGTTTGTTTTTGACTGTACGGGAATGATTTACCAGCAAGAAGTTCTCCCTCACACTACACTGAAGAAGCACACTGCAAAGACCGCAACTTCATCACGATAATGCACGACCTCATATCGCAATCAAGTCATGCCGTTTTAGCTAAATTCAACATTACCTGTGTATCACATCTGCCCTGATCTCACGCCCTGTGACTTCTTCTTCTTCTTCTTCTTCTTCTTCTTCTTCTTATTATTATTATTATTGTTGTTGTTGTTGTTCCCGTCGCTAAAGGCAAAGCTCTGAAGCATTCGATTTGAAATCTTTGAAGTAGTCAAGTGGTCAAGAAGTGTGAGGCGATTCTGACTAAGGATTAGTGTTCGAGAGCTGTCAGAAACACCGTAAGAAGAACATTCAAGTAGAAGGGGGCTACTTTGAAACATAGAAATGTGAGGGCCGTCTGATCAGTACTCGGCCTAACAATGAAAGAGCGAAATTATGGTTTTTAGGGGTATTTCCAGCTTTGAACGTAATCTCCTTCAAGAGCAATACACTTATTCCAGCGATGGTCTAGCATTGTTATCCCATTCCTGTACAGGTTTTCTGGAAGCTCTGCAGAATAGACATCTACAGTCAATCGCCTCCTGGTTCGACGAAGAATGCTGTCCTGCGAAAAGATATTTGAGTTCCTGGAAGAGAGGGAAGTTTGAGGTAGCCAGATCCGGGCGGATGTTCCAACATTTCATAGTGCAAATCCTTTTGAAATTGTCAGATCGATTTTGTGGGCAGGTGAGTTGCCCTGGTAAAGGATGACATTTCCTCAGCAAACCAGGTCCTTTCTCTCGAATGTTGGCATCTAGTCTGGTTAGAAGATCAGAGTAATACTCTCCTGATATTGTTTTACCCTTTTCAAGATAACCCGGGCAAAATTTCCTTAGCATCCCAAAACAGATGCCATAACGTTTCCTGCTGATGGAAATGGCTTTGCCTTTTTTGGAACTGGGTAACCGGCTTCTGTCCACTGCTTTTGACTGCCGTTTGCATTGTGGTGTATGACGAATCAAGTAGTGGTAGTGCTATTGAAGTATTTGAGAGACTTTAGAGAACTCCCGCACTTCAGTCATAGACTTTTTGTGCCAGCCCCAGATCCCTTATAGTATTCCAAATTCCATGTTCTTGACGAGATCCAGAACCTTACTTTATAAATGGGGGATCATCCATATTTATATATGGTTATGAATCAATGAGTTGATGTCTTCTTTTCTCCAGGACTTCACACTCGAGGAGTATTTGCTTCGCAGTCTCATGGAATTGGCCACAAAGTCTACAAATGGGCTCTCCCTGAAAGAGTTCCATTTTCTGGAAATGCTTCCTAAATTGACCATGTCCAGTATTTAATCCCATCTCCCCCCTTAACCTTTTACTTCCGAACATCAGGAGCGTTTTGGTGAGTGTGGAATTGGGTCCGTTGACAAGACTTTTTCAATTGTACCAACGTGTTTTATGTTTCTTATTGGCCCATAACGTGATGAATCACATCCATTGTAACGAATCTGCGAATACAGTCAGTTTTGTTCCTGTTCATTCTCTCTAAACACTGCCCAGAGGTTCTCTTTTGATCTGCTGTGAGCAATGCGGCACTCATCCTGCGCTAAGCTTTCTCATCTCCAAATCTTCATCTAAGATATAAATATGCCTATAGTCTCAGAAATTTCACGCACCTTGACTCGCCGATCGTCCAGCACCATATTGTGCACTTTATTTTAACCATTTCCGGTATTGTAGCACATTTTGGGCGTCTTTCGCGTGCATCTTCTTCTAGTTTGGTGCGTCCATGTTTAAACTTTTTCACAGTCTAAAATTTAAACAAAACTCCACCATACACTTCAATGAACTTCGCATGAATTTTATTCCATGACAAATCTTCTCTTGCTGCTAACTTCATAATATTCGACAGGGCGGGCACTTGGCGAGGCAATAGCAAGACAGATGAGTGCAGATAACAGCTATATGAGACCCCTACGTAAGACACCTCCAGGACTACCGAGAAGAAGAAACATTCAAGGAACATCTCGAAGTTCAATGCTCAAGCATCTCCCGCAATAAAAGTGAGTGGAGTCAGAAGTGGCAAGGACTCAAAAAGGGCAAAAAACTATACAATTTTTTTCAGTAGAATCCTTAACTCGTGTGGAATAACTCAGCACATTAGTCACAAAATGAGCCTTTCGCTCTAGCAGGAGACCCCTAGCCCTTTATAATGGGCTCTTTCATTTCAACAAATATAAACAAATATCTCGCTTCAGATAGCTGTATGCAACAAGCAGCTACATAACAAGGTTGAATTCTTGCAGAAACGCTTATAACATATCTTAATGAAAAAACATCACTGCATTAGCGCTGCCATTTCTGTTCGAGGCTCAATACTTTTTAGACAGCCCTTGTAGAGTAATAAACATCTTTAAAAAAAATCAATTTCAGCATTTCTTGATCACCCCTTGTATTTTACTTTAAACTTCAAATTAAGCCTTAGCGAGATAGCTTAAAAGGGGTCCGCCATTAAGGAAAGCTTGAACATTGCTGATACACATTAAATAATTAGATGTAGAAGATCTAAGAGAGAGTAAAATATTAATATACAGATTGTATCATTATACCAGCATTGTAAACGTAATTGCACTAAATACTTAATTAAATTAGTTTAGTTGCAGTGAGTCGTTATGAACCAATATCGTTTAGCATTGTGTTAATTACTAACGGACAGGATTAATTCTCTTATTACCGCAATTTCCGTACATTGCCCTACTGAATTATGAACGTGTGCATGACTGCAGGCAGATAAAGCTTCCGTTGCAATTGGTTTGCAGGATAAACTTTGCAATAGCACGTCTGTAAATTAGGACTATTAAATTGAATTAATTAATATTATATTCAGTTAAAATATGATTGGCTTTATAAATTTAAACATCGGTTAATAAGAGGAGGTGATCTTCTTAACTAGAGCTTATTCTTTATTAATAAAATAAATAAATTATTAGGAAGACCTGCGATAATTATCTCAGTTTGTCTGTTTTAACTGTTGAAATAATTATCATCGACATTCGCGAATTTGTCCATTCATTGATAATTTATACGTTTTTCTCAAGCACCAAGCGTCCATGAAGACCCTAAGACTGAGCCTAACCAGCATTTGTATTTTGGATCGTAGTGTTCATTCTAATTGACCTACTGCCTTATTTGATTTAGGCGCTGCTTGTGGCGTAATAGCCGGTCATCAATAAAATGGTTGATGGCTCAGCCTGCCCTGCGCAAAGGCAGTCGATTTTTCAACTAACTGTCAATTAGAGATGAAGGGAGTTAACTTTCATTACTGTGTAGGCTAGCCTTCGACTCAGTACAGTTGCTTAGCCTGCCCTCTTCTGAGATTTTGCAGAACCTAAGGTCCAATATTCAGACGATATCATTGCAATATATAGTACTTGGCTATTTTAATTACATTGTGATAATATGCAATAATGTGTTTATTTTATTTTAACACCAAATGACACTCACTATTACTTATTATTTTTTAAATTCATTCTCACATAATGTTTTAATTTATGCGGGAACGCGGATTCTATAATAGGTTGGTAGCTCTAAGTTTATGACAGTTTCTCCTCTATTTCTACATTAATTGTCAATTGCAGCGGAACGGCGCGGCATCTTAGAGAAAAAGCCGTTAAAAATTCAGTGAAACGTCAAGATTTTATATCAAGAGTGATTTGTGTGTTTGTATACAGAAAAAATAACACCGCAGGATTGAATTTATATACAAATATATTTAAGGGCGAATCATGGAAAATTGGCTATTTTTTAATGTTGCACTTAATTTAATTTAGTTATTATTAGAGCCCCGAGGTTTAAAAAATGCTTTTTCTATCTGGGTGGATATATTTAAGAATCAGATATAATTGAAAAGACTCCGTACATTTGGGGTCTTTGGGGCTAGTTTTTACTTTGCCTTTTTTTTTTTTTTTTTTTTTGGCTTCTGTTGTCTATTTTAAGGTTTAAAACCTTCTTTTTGTTGTTTTGGATCGTTGTGGATTTTCTACGATTATTTACGGATTTTAAAAAACACATATGGAAATTTAATGTATCAAAGTGAAAAAAATTATAAAAATTAAATGGCATGTTCAACTCACAACTTAAAAAAGCATCTTGTTGCTGCTAGTTACCAAGAAAAGTAAATCTTAAGTATTTTAATTATGTGATAAAGAAATTATTAAGTATCTTAAATACCTATTTTCATTAATACTAAGCAATATTACATTCACTTTTAATAAATACCTATTTTAATTATATTATTGCCTATTTTCAGAATTTTAAGTGCCTTTATTTTTCCTGCCTATTTTAACCCAAATAAATGTCTAAACTTCCAGGCTCTAGTAATTATGCATGGGCGCTGACTACAGCGGGGCAAGAGAGCATATGTCCCTCAATGACTCGTCTCAAAAAAAAATCTGTCTATTGTAAATAGATTTTTTTAGATGCTTACAGCTAAAAAGCGAATTAAATCTAGATAATTTCATATTATGATCTTGGTTGTATCGTTCAGCATTGCTATTATGATAGGTGTTGCACATTTTACATACGGCGGTTTCGTTTGTCATTTATAACACAAGTTGCAAAATCCACCTGCAGAAAAAGACAGGTAAACACATTTGATTAAAGTATGAAAAACGTATTAATTAAGGTTGGCGGTGTCCAGAACAAACATAACGTCTTTATTAGCTACCAGTGAACAATATTTAAGTACTGTATGTCCTGTGTATTCAATAATTTTATTATGAGTACCCCCAAGGGAATTTAGAACTCGGTGCCTCTTTTATCATGTCTCAGCCACGCCTTGCCATTATTTTTTTTCTATAATTAAAGAGTGGAAATGTCAAAACGTTCTAAGTACCATTTTCTAAAGTTTACAGAATAAGTCAAAAACTACCTATTTCCTTATTACAACCAAAATCACAAGACTTTTTAACTATAAAATTGTTTAATAATAAGTCGTTGCCAAAAATACAATGGCCAGAGAGAAAAATAATTCAATAACAATAAGAAAGTTTTTTGTGCCATATGATGCAAGCACCTGTTAAAATTTTCATCCATACATTTGTTGCATTTTATTTCAGGTTTTAGAAGGAAATAATTACAAAAATAACATTAATGCTAGCATGAACATATTTAATAATATTATCAAGGGCAAAAGGACAAAAATGATTATGAAACATGATGAACAAATCCAGATCTTCGTATTTTCTCCTCACAATTGACAGGTTGAATTTATTTTTTCATTCTTACACACGGGTTGAAATTGAATGTCTCACAAAACTCTGTGTGCTCTTCAGGAAGTGATGGTAAAATGGACGAGAGGTCTTATTTTTTTCAACTAATAAACTGGGTTAATCTTTCGGACGAAGCACAGGTTGCTGTATATCAACCACTGATCTTCCTTTCTTTAAAACTTCAAAAATCCTTCCTTTATAATGACGAGTTAATTATTTAAATAGTTATTTGACATGGATAATATCGAGATGCTTTAACCATTGTGCATTTTGGAACGTTGCACTTATTTGATGATCAGCAACAATCTTAAAATCAAACAAATAACTTGAATGAAAAGTGTTTGTAGCTTTAGCTTAATCTACAATACTATACAAATCTTGGGAAATGAGGGCGTTACTTTTATTTTCTCTATAATAGCGAAATCTCTCACTAAATATTTTTGTACTGTACTGTACTATAAATATTTCCCTTAAAAACTAATATTATCATGACATGGCACTTAGAACATAAGTTGGCAGCATTGCATGGCATTTAGAATTGCTATCTATTAACGAGTATTTGAACTACTTTATCTTATATAGGCACTTAGAACACACTTTCAAAATAAAACGATTAAATTTAAAAGAGGCACATAGAACGTTTGATATTTCCACTCTTCAATTCATAGTTCCTATGTAATAAATACGCAAAGTTGTTACATAAATTTATTACACTTCTGTATTTCCTTTGTCCAACCGCCTAAGGTTTCCCATCAATTAAATAATATCCTATATTGAAATAGGTCTGTTAATCGTACTGGTGCAATTAATATTCGATGTAAGTGATATATCCCTTTCAATTGTTTCATTTCCCACCCAAATGAGCAGCACGCAATGTTTCCAAAATGTATGTGATGTAAAAACAATTTTCTTTGCTGTCCTTTTTCTACCGCAGGGTAAATTTTGGATTAAAATTCAATTTTAGCCCGGACATATCAGTTATGCGGGCTGCCGCAGGAACGTCGATAGATATCATATCCCAAGGGAGGAGCCCGCTCCATAAAACCCACTAACGAGGTAAGCCCTCTTGTATCATTGTGCCACAAATTATCCTTTTCCCTACACTCTTCCTTGCTTGACGTGTCGTTCTGTTCATGGATGTGGAGAAATTGATTGTCAATAAGAGGCAACAAAAATTTCCTGTCGCATTGATTCGTTTGAAGGAAAAATGTGGAAGATTTTTCGTAATTCTAATACTGCGGAAATGTAAATAGGAGCCTAAATCTCCATTAGAGATATAATTAATATTACATTTTTCTACATAATTATTCTCTTTTACAACTCGCTTCTAACTCCATAGCACCAGGTTCTTAATTACAATTTTTTTAAAAAAAATTTGTTTGCATCTGCGGCCAGAAACGCACTCCAAATAAATTTAAGCAACGCTTGGTTTATTTAGCCTATCAAAGCATCCTTCAGGAGTGCAAATATCATATAATATGAAAGAATAATATAAGGGTTGATGCTGTAAGACCTGAAATCTCTGTCACGAGTTCCAGCGCTCGTGTTGGAACCTTAAAGGAGAAGAATGTTTTTACACAAAAGGCCTTTGCTACGACTTCGAATTGGTTGCTTCAGTTTCTGTTCCAACATTGCGCTATTCATTGATTCGTCCTTTTCATGATACTGCGCAAAACAGGTCCTTTCATGTCCCGGAACACAGCAGCTGAATCTTTCGGGCGGAGAGTTGAGACTTTAATTTCTTGACCGTAACCATGTGTGTTAGTTTATAGCAGAAATCCGACCAAGAAGGATGAAATGGCGCTGTGGTGTTGTACCATCAGCAAAAATTGCACCCAGCGCCTGCAGGAGTGTAAAGACTAAATGCAAGCAAAATTTTCAAACCATGTAGTGCATTGTTAATTTGTTTTATTTACGGACGCTCTTTAACACCTCAGGTAATCACATTTTATTTAATTCAGGGCGTGAAACGGCAGATTAATTTGGCTCAGAGACCTCTTCTTTTAAGCTTGAAGTTCTTTTACGTCCGTGGCTTTACTTTCCTTACTAAGGTAGTCATACTTAGGATTTTAAAACCGAAAAATCCACCCTGACGTGGATTGAACCCGCGATCTTAGATCTACGAGTCAAGTATGCTTACTACTAGACCACCAGGACTGACGTTGTATGAAGGGAAAGGATAGAAGGGTGGCTGTAAAGAGATAGACAATGCGAACATAGCGACTAAAGCGTTGAAACTGTTGGCATGAGAACACTTGTATAGAAATACCAAAAGAAAATGGAAGATGAATACAATGCACAAAATAAACACATCAAGGCAACAATCGGCAAAAATGGAATTCTTAATCAATTCATATAGCCACATATTAACGTAAAACTAACCTCGGGTGAATCCTAGAAAACCGAGTGCCCAGAGGCTTACTGCGGCTCGTTACGGCTTGACGGCTTCCGCTCGCGTCCTATTCATAATTATAAATTTGTCGAACATGGGGGCAATGTTAAATTAAGCAACGATTAGCAGCTCTGAAAAGTAAACGAGGAGCCGCTGAAAGTGATGCACAAAGAAGACTCGGAACACAACACATCATTTAAGTCCAAGGGCAGGTGCGTGAAACAACCGGCTCCAAACAGTTCAAATTTTGCTGTAATGTTGTCTTCGCTCACAATTTTGTTATTTTAGGTAATTTTAAGTAACTTTAAAAATGCTTGTGCTGCATACTTACACGGAAGTTTCAATAAAATAATAAATATATTAAATATAAAAAATAAATAAAGAATAATTGTTAAAAATGTTGTTTGGCATTAGTTTTTACTTTAACTGAAATCATCTTTGCAGTTTTTTCATAATGCAAATTAAAATGAATCGGTTCATTAGAGATGCTCATGCCCTCTGTTAACTCGCGTACTTTTCACCTGTCTGTCAGCCAAAACAATGTCATGGATTTTATCGACGATTTCTGCCTCAAATCTGATTTTGGAGCTCCAGGACGTGGTTCGTCTTCGATGCTTGTTTTTCCATGCCTGAACTCATTTACTCCAAGTTGATCTTCATTGGAAGAGCAATATCATCCAATTTCAGAAAAAAAATATTTCATGAATTTCTTTCGAAGTTTTACCTTAAAAATATGAATCACTACTGATTCCCCTTTATTTATTTTGCATTGTCACTCGAAATTTTTCTTTTTAAACAACTGGCAATCAATGAATAATCAACAGAATTACTTGAGACCATTATTGACACAGAGAAAGCAAACTTTATGACCCCATATACAGATGTTACTATTGGCCTTTGTTATAATTTAGATATTTATCATTGTTCTTTGATAAAATATCATGAACATAGCAAATATCTAATTTGTCTGGAGAGTGGATTTTAGCAGCACCTTAGTGTGTAAAATGTCAAAAATTAGTACTAATACTACAGGAAACAAATAAGTAAATCACCATGGCTTCATGCTTATTTCGAAAAAGGAATGCATGGATAAGCACAAATATTCCACGTGAACGGAGGTTTTTGTAAAACATGTCATTTCAGTTACAAAAATAGATTCAAGGTCATCGAGTAATGTTTTTGGAAGATATTTATTTTTTCCAGTGTAAACCCATCGTGTGTTCACAAAATTTCTCATCAATGAAGCGAAAATTGTTACAAGAAGTAACTGGCGCAGCTAAGTTGTCATAAGAAAGAAAATAAAAGAAGAAAAATACAGGAATTAGCCACATTAAATTATATTTAAAGCAACTACTAATCTGTGTTCATCACTGCGGAGAAATTATGCACACGCACTGTATTGTTACTTAGTAATTCACTTAAATGTTTCTCTCTAAAAGGCGTCCCGATTTTCGGGAAACTCTACCTAATTTGAACCAGTTCCAAGCATATGGAAGCTTAAAATGTCATGTTTATTTTAATCTAAGCAGAGCACTTTGCAGCCTTTGGGAATGGAGAAGCGCCGTTTGCTGTGATTTTCTTACGTACTCCAGGAAGCAGGAAAGGGTATGAGAGAAGGGAGTGTCGGCCTCTTGATGCAGCGTTAAGAGACTCGGAGTGCTCTAAGTATTGATGCTCAGATAACGCACGACACCACCCACTTGGGGGCGAAACAAAACGGAGATCGCGAGAACCGAAGAGAGCAAAGGGCAACAGAAGCAAAGCGCTGTGAAACACGATGATCAACACTGCGCGTATACAACTACACCAAGTACTGCAATAGTTGGTCATGCATTTTACTGTGAAACACGATGATCAACACTGCGCGTATACAACTACACCAAGTACTGCAATAGTTGGTCATGCATTTTACTGTGAAACACGATGATCAACACTGCGCGTATACAACTACACCAAGTACTGCAATAGTTGGTCATGCATTTTACTGTGAAACACGATGATCAACACTGCGCGTATACAACTACACCAAGTACTGCAATAGTTGGTCATGCATTTTACTGGGAAACACGATGATCAACACTGCGCGTATACAACTACACCAAGTACTGCAATAGTTGGTCATGCATTTTACTGGGTTAATCTCAGAACGCCATGTCTTTGCCATGTGGGCATATTATTTTCCAGTTTTTTCTTTCCGTCACATGTTTCTTTCCGATTATGACATCACCTTGTTATCGCAAGATAAATAATTTAATTTTAAAATTTTCTAATAATGGTTTTTGGGCCTTGTCATCAAACTAAAATAGTTACCTATTAAAATAACTCTTAAAGTCTATCAAGGAATGTACATCCACCAAAATGGCAGTTATATTACCCTTTCTTTTTAATACTACATCCAGTGAGGTAATGAATACAACAGTAAATGCTGGTTCCTTTGTCAACAGCTATCTCGTTTTATGACATCCAAGCATTCGAGCGTAACCCTAAGGGGTTGATTTTAATTGAAATCTTTACACTCGCTTGGCTGAAAGAGATGTTGTCATATTAAGCCTTTGTAGTCCACTGGATCATATTATAACCTTATTACAACATTTCAAGTATCCAAGAATGAGTAGATAATGCTTACTGGTTTGGTGGTTACCCGTCAACTATGGTTTTCCTAGCTGTTCCGCATGAAGGGGAAACTTGAAACCACGAATCACATTAAGGTTTCCAAGTAGCAGCATTTACCGTCTCTTTTCGCTTAACGAACATTTTCCCCGGCCCAATAATACTAAATCAATATACACTACAGCAATTACTACATTATCTTGAGCTGAATAGTAAAATATACTTTTAATTGCGGACAACATGCTAATTATTAGGACTAGCACATTGATGAGTTTTGCGATTAATTTTTAGTGAGTCTTAGAATAATGAGTTGAATGTAAATATAAAGGAATTTCTAAAGTTTTCACTACTGGCATTTATATTGTCAAAATTTAAAAATTCTGTGTTGTTGCACAGTTGTCTTAGATTTGCTTTGAAACCATGACAACTACGATTGATTAGTAACCATAGCAGAAGCTAGCGCGCGGTAGCTATTGTTGCAGCAGCAACAAAAGTTATTGTGATCGTGCGATCGCTGTCTGATGTAGTAGTAGTAGTAGTAATACTAGTAGTAGTAGTAGTAGTAATAGTAATAGTAGTAGTAGTAGTAATACTAGTAGTAGTAGTAGTAGTAATAGTAATAGTAGTAGTAGTAATACTAGTAGTAGTAGTAGTAGCAATAGTAATAGTAATAGTAGTAATACTAGTAGTAGTAGTAGTAGTAATACTAGTAGTAGTAGTAGTAATAGTAATAGTAGTAGTAGTAATACTAGTAGTAGTAGTAGTAGTAATACTAGTAGTAGTAGTAGTAATAGTAATAGTAGTAGTAGTAATACTAGTAGTAATAGTAGTAGTAATAGTAATAGTAGTAGTAGTAATACTAGTAGTAGTAGTAGTAGTAATAGTAGTAGTAGTAGTAGTAGTAGTAGTAATACTAGTAGTAGTAGTAGTAGTAATAGTAGTAGTAGTAGTAATACTAGTAGTAGTAGTAGTAATAGTAATAGTAGTAGTAGTAGTAGTAATACTAGTAGTAGTAGTAATAGTAATAGTAGTAGTAGTAGTAGTAATACTAGTAGTAGTAATAGTAGTAATAGTAATACTAGTAGTAGTAGTAGTAGTAATAGTAATAGTAGTAGTAGTAGTAATACTAGTAGTAGTAGTAGTAATAGTAATAGTAGTAGTAGTAGTAATACTAGTAGTAGTAGTAGTAGTAGTAATAGTAATAGTAGTAGTAGTAGTAATACTAGTAGTAGTAGTAGTAGTAGTAATAGTAATAGTAGTAGTAGTAGTAATACTAGTAGTAGTAGTAATAGTAGTAGTAGTAGTAATACTAGTAGTAGTAGTAGTAATAGTAATAGTAGTAGTAATACTACTAGTAGTAATAGTAGTAGCGATAATGGTAGTAGTAGTAATACTACTAGTAGTAATAGTAGTAGCGATAATGGTAGTAGTAGTAATACTACTAGTAGTAATAGTAGTAGCGATAATGGTAGTAGTAGTAGTAGTAGTAGTAGTAGTAGTAGTAATAGTGGTAGTAGTAGTAGTAGTAGTAATACTACTAGTAGTAATAGTAGTAGCGATAATGGTAGTAGTGGTAGTAGTAATAATAGTAGCAGTAGTAATAGTAGTAATACTACTAGTAATAATAGTAGCAGTAGGACGTAAAAATCCTAAGTATGGTTTCCTTCGGAAGGTAAAGCCGTGGATTCCGTGTCGTACATTTGCGGCTTGTAAAAGAACCTCATGCCGGAAAGAAGAGATCTCTGAGCAAAATTTATTAGCCGTTTCAAGTCCTGAATTGAATGGGACGCTGAGTTGTTAAAGAGCGTCCGTAAATAAACCAAATCAATAACAGCGGCTTCGGGTATAGAGTTCCTTCAAAGTCTTTATCATGTTCGTCAAATTACTTTATAATTTTCAATTAACTTTCATACCATTGAGTTACTAAATGTTTCAATAAAATCAACAATAACTATCAATACACTAACGCGTAAATATGTATATAAATAGATACTGTATTTATAGTTCTCGTTATTTCTAACTTTCCAAATTAAAATAAAATATATTAAATTAAACATAAGTTAAATTAAAATATGGTAGTGTGAAAAATAGTACGAAATATACATGTTGAAATGCTCATTTGCATCTCTGCGTTAAATGAACCGAGGTAAACCTCGGGTTGCGCAATGCTTGCCCTTTAACACTTACATTACAACATTATTATTCAATAAGGGCTTCACACTTGTTATAGTTCCATATCGAGTGTTCAAATATATATAAAATTTTATTGAAAAACAATGAAAACCTCTACTACCAAGCGAAACCTGGTGTGTGAGTTTCTTTCGCGATGCTATTAAGACCTGCTACCCGGAACTGGAGAATCAGAAGGCCAAAAACACCATTAACAAATATCTATAGACCATAGCCTTCTTATCTTTGCTCACCTTTAGGAAAAGTCCGCAAAAACATGCAAAACAAACTCGGCATGAATAATTGTGAAGCATCAGAGAAATGAAATGAATGGAATAAACGCATGCTACGGCTATATATAAAAAGCGAGGAGAGCATCAAATGTCGTCACATCTCCAAGCACCGCAGTAAATCAGAGGGGCTGTGTTACGTCATAATGCAGACTCCGTGCTGAATACAAAAGAACCTCCCAGCAAAACAAACGAACTACGCCGCACTGGACGAATCCAATTTCCGCTGTCCTGGGGACACATCGGTGCACATTACTCACTCGGAACATCGCCTTCTTCAGCAATAGCGAGGTCTTCTGCCTCAGAGTCTCCAAATTCTTCCCCATTGCTCACTGCTGTAGATAAGTACTTTGAACTGCTATTCCACCTCTGCATCGAGCAACGGTCTATGATATTGTTCAGTCAGATACGACGATTGTTGACGTTTGACAGTTTAATGAATAGATCGTTGTTACTGCTGCCATAAAAATGGAAAGAAAAATATTCCATGTAATGATTACGGTTTGGTGAAATTCATGATAACAGAGTAACAACGTTGAACAATCTTTATTTCTTGATAAATGCTTTTAGACAGTTTTACATTCACCGAAGATGAAGCGCGTTCAATAGAGGTCATTTCCAAAGTTATCTTGTTGAATAATATTAATTAAAATAATCGATTTAACTTGCGCAAGAGAGCTGAATCTTAGCAGCTCAACTGAACGATTTTCGAATATGACATAGCTAAATGCTTGTGATGGATTTCGGAAACTAAAGCAAAGGATGTTCCAGTGCAGTGTTTTGTGTGTTTTGTCGCAATCTGCAAGATATTTTGTGTCGAATCATTGAAAGTGGTGGACGACAAATGAAAATGTCTGGGTGGGTGATAACCAGTTTTTTACGGATTTTCAAAGAACTATCCCGGTAGACTAATTGGCAAAATAACAGAACTATATTATGCACCATCGTTGGATCGTTTGAAAGATCATTTCAAGGTAAACCTGCTAAGATTGGCGCATGAAAAGTATGCTGTCATCAGAACATGACAAAAACAGAAGTGCACGAACTTGTTTTGAGTTGATTCTACATTCAGCCTATTCCCTAACATAGTCTTCAGTGATTTTTTTCTCGTTTCCGAACTTAAAAGTTTCGGATCGATAGGAAAAAACATTTGTCAAGTCCGTGCAAAATAATGAAGACATAATTTTTATGTGAAAAGTAACTTTATTTCTTAATATAATCTTTAAAGTCTATGCATTATTCCAGTAATTTTACCCCATCCATCAAATGCACTTTCTTCAACTTCGCAAAATAGCATTAGTTCTAGGTAACTTTCTTGATAACCGTTTCTTCGTGTTAGGGAACAGGGGCTGGGGAGCCAAATCTGGAGAATAGATGGATAGGAAGAATTTCATACCTTAATTTCAATAATTTTGAGGTTGTAGTCATACATGTGTTGGCACGTTATCATGATAGATAAACAATTTTTTTCTTCGCCAATTCTTCTTGATTACGTTATTTAATTGCTCCAATGCATAGCGTAATATTCACTGGTTAAGTTTTTTCCCTTTTACAAAAAAAAATCCATGGCTTAAAGTCCCGCCCTGAAAAAATATATCGACTCCAGCCGGATTTGAACGTGCACACTTTGGATCCAACGAAGAAAGCGCTACCCACAGGCTGAATCATAGCACTTTCAATGCCATGTTCATAACAATTTCATCTTGGGTGATTTTCTCATTAATTCCCAATTTGTCTTCTTCACTGCGGAGAGACTATAAATACGTGCTGTAGCAACAGCAAAAAGTAGTAGTAAAAAGCAAAAGACACGCACTGCGCTATATTGTTAAAGTTACCAACTCGATTTTATTGTGTCCCCAATTAATCTCCGGCATCATATTTTTAGATAAATAAGGAGTTTCCAGTAGCCCGGATTTTTAGGTTTTTATAAAATCCGTAATTAGTTTTTTCAACAGGTTAATATAGTATTTTTTAATTTTATCATTTTAGGATGTTTTTTTTTAAGCTAAAGTAGAATAAACACCATGAAACAAGCTTTAAAAATTCCAAGTCTTTGTAATATAAAAGCGTCGAATTTTTAAAAAGTTTAATTTTTTTTAACTTTTAAGTTGTAAAGCACCAAACTTAAATAGAACATTTAGCAAACTCAACTAAAACATTTTATTATTTACGTTACTGTTGCGCTGCACTATTAAATACATTGTTAGGTTTTCTATCGTGAAACTTATTGTTTTTTCTTTTAAAACATTTTTATAACTAGAAAAATGTTCTCTCCACACAACGTGAAGTCACTGGTACAAATTTCACTGAAGTCACTGTTGTCGGTTCCCACGGTAAATCTTCTACAAGACTCTTGATGTCTTCAAAATGGTTGGTATAAGAGATGGTTGACTGCACCAAATATCCAAGCGGGTGATGATGGTTGTTGTGGCAGAGTATTTATGGTAGCATTTCCTTGAAAATCTGAATGCGACTGGGAACTTTCAGAAAGGCTTTATTCGGGATGAAATAATGTTATTAACTCCTGGGAAATTGTTCTGTCCTCTTCAGTCAAAATTCATTTAATTTTTTTTAAATGATACTTTTAGCCATTTTTAGATTTCGGTATCTAATTAGGGTTTTTAGGTTTCATAATATTCATCTGTGTGACTCCCATGATATAGAAACCGATAATTATGTTAAGATAACTCAGTTGGCTAGGAACTGTGATATTTTAACCTAACCTAAGATTCGGGCTCTAATCAAATTACAAAGCGTATATACTTAATTCTTCGTGAGTTTTTCATATTTGCGTAATAATAATAATAATAATAATAATAATAATAATAATAATAACTCTTGTTATCTTGATCGTTGAATAGAACCCAGACAAATGAACTATTTGCTGTGTACGTTTTACAACATTAGCAACTTTCACTATATAGGGTAGACACATATACAACTATTTTTAGAGAAAGTAACTGCAACTGTCACAAAAGACAGTTTCCCGCGCTAAATCACGCTCTTTCTCGCTTCTCTGTAATTAGTCTGAACAACGGCAGGCCGTTATGGCTATCTGCCACTGGTCTATATTCGCTTCCCGCGGCGCAACTATATTTAGATTGAGATTTTATCACATTACCCATGAAACCACAAAGAGGAGAGAGAGAGCAATAATTGGTTATTTCTGGTCAGAATGGCTAACTAACGTCAAAGTGTTTATAAAAATGCAAATGCTTGCTTGTTTGGTGCCAGGATATTCTAAACACCAACACTCTTCCCAACACCAAAGGATTATTTTTTAAATTGAGCTAGGATAAAAATTGTAGCGTAATGAGAAATCTGATCACCACTTTGATTTGTTGCCTGTCCTGGAGAAATGCGAAAGGCTACTAATGAAAAAATGACGATTAAAAATAGGAACAAAGAATGTGAGAACTAAAAGAGAGGATAAATAAGAGAAAGAAAACAAAAGATAGTATCGACCACTAGCGCGGCACTTGCTCCCGCAATCGACAGAGGTACACTCGCTGAAGGTTTAACGGTCAATCACCGGTAGCTTGTGTGGGAATGTTCGCTTATAACAAAACTTGCTCATTGTTAAAATTTAAATCATCAAATGACCAACAGATTGGTTGTTAATACATTCCAGGAAACGCTAAGTGTTGGGTGTATGAAGCGAAGGACAGAACCCACCTCTCACAGCAAACAGATGTTAAGATAACTGTATTTAAACAAAGTATTCGTTTCATAAATGTTCAGGAAATATTTCATTTTCGGCTACATTATTGTTCCTTAATATACATTGGTACTATACCGTCATATATAAAAATAGCCGCGCCAGTAGTCAATGCCTGTATGTCTCTTCGTGCATAAGAGACAAATAAAGAAAGTGATGGCAGCAAATTCATAAATAGCAAAACAATTTATTCTAGAACCTTTACGTTCCTTCAATGTAATCCTGTGCCACAACCATCACCCGCTGCCACACTTCTGAAAGTCGGTCCTGGCGGTGTAGTGGTTACCATACTTGCCTCCTAAATCCAAGATCTCGGGTTCCATCCCGGCCAGGACCGATTGGTTTTTTCAGGCATAAAAATCCTAAGTATGGCTTCCTTCGGAAGGGAAGTAAAGCCGTGGGTCCCGTATCTTGCATTTACGGTACGTAAAAGAACCTCAAGCCTGAAAGAACAGACCTCTGAGCAAAATTTGTCGGCCGTTTCACGTCCTGAACTGAATGGAACGCTGATGACCTGAGATGTTAAAGAGCACCCGTAAATTAAAAAAAAAAAAAAAAAAAACACACACACTTCTGGAAGACTGAACATCCATAGTCAAGCCATTTTTGCTAAAGTTTGAGAAGGGTATGCCTTGTTCTGACTTCTGCGGCTAATTCCCTCACCTCCAGCAGTGATAGAATCAAAGCAAGTAGTGTGCTTCAAGAACGAGAGCATCTTCCATTCTCTTGCATTCTTGTCGAAAGTCTGGCACCCCGTGGACCACCGTTTGATATGGCAAAGTTTCATTGTCACAGGCTTCTCGCAAAACGCTGACTTTCTCTTACGTTCCTAGCACGGCCTTCTGAATGCTAATCCATGCAACTGCTCATTTTCAGAAAACGCTTCTATCCAGATTTACACCATTACTGGATGGCTTCGTATTTGTCCGTCTATTGATAGTGCACTAGTGATGCTGGTGTGTTGGATAGCTATGTCATGGTCAGATCAACAGCGCTCTTACGTATTCTTTAATAGTGTGACAACGGCGCTCGTATATAAAGTTTTTTTTTTAGTTTACTTGTTCTTTAACTTCGGCATTTATAAATTTACAAAAATAATTATATTTCTACATACCTTTATGTAATTACATATAAAATATTAAAATTATCTCTTCAGTTCGAAGAAAAGTATATTACGACCAAATAAAAGAACTAATCAAAATGTGAAATTACCTCAAATCGTGACATTGATTAAGCAAAGCGAAACTTAAAATTGATATATACAAAATATATTTACAAATTATTAATTATTATATTTCTCTATTGCAAACATATTTTATTAATGTAGTTGTTTTTCTTTCATAAGAATGAATTGAACATATAGGAACAGAGGAAGGCATTTGTTTATATTTGTCTACATTTTGTTATATCCATGTTGTATTCTTAATTTTTTTTCTTAATAATTTCTATATTTATACATTTTGTATATACAATTACCTCTATTACGATATCCAAGTTGTTTGTTTCTTTGCTATAGTTTATTTTATGCCTATTTCATCCGAGTGAGAGTGATTTCTAATGCTAACTCGCTTGCCACCCAGGTATTGGTAGTTCCGCACACTGGCGTCACAGAGCATTAGGCTAGTCCATTTCAAATACGCGTACCGAAAAGGGGCAGACTACATTACGCTGAATGATGAAGGTGAAGATGTAGATAAGATGATATCGAAACAATTACACCCCTTCTACCACCACAAATTGCGATCGCTGGAATCGAACTCGGGTGGCCTTGGGGAAAGTCAAGCAGTGTAAACACTCAGCCACGGTGTCGTCGCCTATTTAATCTATCCAGTCTATATTTCGCTCATCTTGTTTTCTTTTGTCGCTTATTATTCGTTTTGTTAATGTTTCCTTGTTAGGTATTATATTTTCTTATTGTATTTATTTATTTATTTATTTTAGTTAGCAGCTTATTTTAGTTATTTTTGATGTCGGCCAAGGCCGGATCATTTCCCCACTCAAGACCGCCTGCCAGTCGGAACTTCCAAGCGGTCACCAGTCTCTATATTCGTTCGTAAGGACTTCAGAGCAACGTATTTTTGTATGTAAATGATATCATAAACACGAATATGCTCGTCGCGTGGTAAGGAATTTATTCGGAAGTTCTTTGGACAATTGTCTTCTTCCAGAACTGCAATTTACGATCTTGTGAATAAATTTGATACTCCTGGTTCCGTGTTAAGCATAAAATACACTCGAGAATTTACAGTTTTAATTGAAGACACTGACGCAAATCTTGAACGTTCACCAACAAAATCATCAGCGAAATTAGCACAGGAAGTTTGGAGTTCAGTGTTGCACATACAGCAACAATATTCTTAAGATCCAAACCTTGCAGCAATACATGTTTCCATTGTCTATGACAAGATGATCCCGTAGCGCATGTGCATTATTGTCGTTGGTTTCTTTCATCAGTGAATTAAGGATTAACCGATCCATGGTTTATGTTCTTTTTGGACGAGGCTGCACCCTCACTTGAACACTCACAAAACTCGCTATTGGCGTTCTGAAAATACAAATTGTTTACAAGAAACACCTCTTACAATGGGGGAACTAAATCGCGGCAATCGGAATGTATTTGCCCAGTATAAGTGATATTTAGTTGAGAGAGGATGACATTTCAAACATTTGCTACGGTTTTATACACAGTCTGAAAAAGCGAAGTCGGAGTAGAGAGGCGGGCGGGTGTGTCATGTGTAACTATCAAGACGCAAAACCCATGCGGGCAGTAAGGACATATTCCGGAAGTTAAGTAATTTATTTATAATTACCTATGTTATTCTCTGCTCTCTGTAGTGTACTTGTTAATTGTTTTTTTTTCATGTGTTATTTCTTTGACGCTTTTTTAATTGCGTTTAGCTTAGGTAAAACTCCGCTTATGAAGTTTAAATTTAAATAATAACCAAATTTTTTATCATCTGTGTAAAAAAGTTGTATCATATATTTAGAAAATACTCTGTTTAAAAAAACTTATGAGTAATATACCTAAAGCAGAATTTTTAAATACATCAAGAATATAAAAATGTTACCAGAAAACAAAAGTTACTAAGGAAAAAGGAAACAAATAATAAAATGACTACATTCCTCGTTTTACTGTCACTAATGAATTATTTATATTCAAATTATTTTTATTGCCTTGTTTGATAGATAGTCTCGAGTCTGTCTCGGCATTTCGCTTAAAGAAATTCTCTTCTGAGAGGGCCTGTGAGGTAGGAATTATTGATGGTGACAGACGATGTCTCCGTGCATTTTCTTGTTTATATAACTCTGTAGCAAATAACGATTTATGCAAAACAAGCATGACATCTCCGAACCCAAGGGAAGTAAATCTTCCTGGGGGACGTGACACACTTCTGCCGCTGTCAGTTCGAAATGAAGAAGTTTCTTTCTCGGATATTGATTTTATTATCCGGATACCGAAAGCCAATCATCCAAAGCCATTCTCTTCTCTTGTCCACCGTTCTTACCTGTCAACGTCTTCGGCCATGAGGCGGGGGAGAAGGAAACACTTTGCAGACTTGTCTTGAAACGTCGTCGATCAGCATCATTCGGGTCCTCTGGTTGAACCGAATTATGAGACTACACTAACATAAATCCTTGTCTAATACACATCGATTAATTAGACGGGTGGTAGACAAGGCAACTCTTGGCGATTTAAACTTTCTTATATGCCACCCGGTTTCATAGCGAAGTATTCAAGTGCTATTCACCTCAACTAAACAAGTGAATGCTGCAATTGTCAACTGTCATTTTTCAAGAATTTTTGGCATCTGATTAAAAACATCTGTTGATGGATTTCCTTTAGATCTTTTTTCCTTAGTTCTCAAGCTCTTGGGGGCATTCCCCCCTAGCGTGGACATTTGTATAGTGGAATTCTCAGGTCGGGACGCCCATAAAGCGCCTCCCAATGGAGATGATGCTGAAGGTAACATGGTTATGATGAACTAGGGATGTCCTTAAACCTAAACTTAAACTAACCATACTATGATTGACATATAGATCATCCTATCGAAGTGTAAATCTCTAAGAACAGAAGTCAGGAGTTCTATATCATAAGACTGCCAAAGATTATACAGTTTACTTTCCACATGGTGCGTTCGAGTGTTCGGCTGGCATATATCTTCAAATTCTTATCCATATTTTTAAACACTTGTAATTTTCCTACTCAATTTATAAAATTTATTTATTATTATTATTATTATTATTATTATTATTATTATTATGAATAGTTACTACCTAGATGCAAGTATTTAATAAACTTATATTCCTCTATACTTCTGTATCTCTAAAAATATTTTACTAGTGCAATTAATTCTAAAACCAACGTTTGGAGACTTTAAAAAAATGCAAAAAACATACACGAAATCCAGAAAAACCTACCCATGAAGGAATAATCATTCAACAAGTTTTCTTTGGCATCTCTAACTTGTTCTCGCATTGTACACATTGTTTGCGCACAGTAAATTTTTAAAGCTTCCGTGGTGCATTAACGCGTTAAAAACAAAGTGAGATGTTTTGGTTGAAGTTTCAAGTAGGGCCGAAATTTGTTGGAAGGTTAATATAACGTTTCTGAAATTTAAAACGAAAACTACACATTGAGGCAAGCAGCGAAGTCGTGGTGACGCTAACGAATGAACCTTTAGACATAGAAGAGAGAGGAAGTCTCCATGGACCCCAATGAATCATCTCAACCCTGTAGACCGGCAATAAGGTGATGTAGTTTCGAGCCATTTACCACGTAATAAGCGAGTAGTTTAATTGAAGTTATTGAGAATGATTGAGAGATACCTGGGTTCAGATCCTGGTTTGTTATTTTAATGAATTCAAATAAGGATGTTGAAGATATATTTAGATACAGTGAGTAAAGCACGCCCCCGTTATATTGTGAATTATTCTATTATAATAAAAGTAAATGCTCTAATAAAGTGGGTCAGTGGGTTAGTGAAGATGGAAAAATATTCAAGATAGAAAACCTAAACCGAAGCCTATTGTTAATTCTGCACAGCGCATAATAAGAAATCATGGTGGGTAGTTATGATTGTTTTTATTATGTTTAATATGCTTTCACTACTAACCATAGGTTGACTGTTAATACATAAGATGAAATTATACATCTTATGTATTTTATAAAGAATTTTTATTTACAAATGAACAATACCAGATTTAAGTTTAAGGGTGACAAAATTCCAATCTCCTGGACGCAAAATTCTACCAAATCCTACTTGTTACAGGGCGCGGTTCACAAGGTAACCAGCAAAGTTGTGTAATCAAAGCAGCAGTTGTGTTATATGCATGGACTAAAGACGCTGTCTAGTGCGTGTGTTCCGTTAGCTCCGTGGCAGAGTGTGCAGTGTTCACACTACTGTAGCAATCTGATATACGAGGGTAGGTCCACAAGCTTCCAGGCTAAATATTTTCTGGGCACGATAAAGACAAAAAAGTATATTTCACTTTTCAGTATAGTTACCCTTTATTGCAATACACTTCTCACATCTTTGAATTAACATTCAATCCAACCGTAAACTGTCAGAAGTCTTGTCTGCAAAATGAACACAATAAGCATCCGTCACTTCTTCGTTGCACTTAAATTTCCTTTATCCTTCTTCAGTTATGAGAAGAGGAAATAGTCGCTGGGAGCTATATTTGAACTGTAGAGGGGATGGTCAATCTCCTTGAAGCCACATTTCTTCACAGCTTCCTTTGCAACAAGAGCTGTGTGCACAGGCGCGCTGTCGTGAAGAAGGTGCACACCACAACTCAGCTTTGCACGCCTTTTCTCTTTGATGGAAGCACGTAGTCTGTGCAGTAGGCCAGCATAGTACTCCCCATTTACTGTGGTGTTCCCCTCCTTGAAGTCAATGAAGAGTATTCCTTCACATTCCCAAAAGATTGTGGCCATGATTCTCCTTGTTTGACTGAGTGGCCGTGGCCTTTAGAAGCACTACTTCGCCAGGTTTACGCTGGAGTTCCAAAAATGCCTGACAACAGATGACTCGTTGCTGCTTTTGGACTGAGGAAAGAAGTCTAGGCACTAACCTTATTCATGTTTAAACGTTCATGAATAATTGGAAGGACTGTTGTTTCAGAATGGCCCAATTTTGCTGCTATTTCTGTAACTTTGAGCCACCATAATTGCTCCTTCCACAAGAGCAATGTTTTCAGGAGTGAGCACCTCCAAGGCCCGACCTGCACGCTCTTCATCTTCAATGCTCTCTCGATCCATTCGAAAAAGTTTGGCCCATTCCTTTACGGTAGAATATGAAGGGGATGTTTCTACATATGCATCGTCCAATCGCTGTTTATTTTCATTTGGAGTAAGTCCTTCTTTTGTGAAGAACTCAATAATAGCTCCATACTCCATTTTGAACATGTCACAATCTTCTACACATAGCCTTCTTAATGCAACTATACTGAGCAACTGAACACAGCGGAGCGGAAATTACAGCAGCAATCATTTACTTAAGAGATAAGGCATGACACCAGATAAGGGTTTTGTGAAGGCGATAATCCTTATCGGCGAGGCCGGAAATTTATGAACCTACCTTCATATCTATCATTTCTATGATTGCCTCAAACATTGTATTAATGTGCTTGTTTCTGAGAAGTAAATAAAAAGTAAATGTTTTCCCTTATGACTATGAAGTGCGGTTCATAAGTTTGCGGCCTCTTCCTAGGTGGGTAATAGAATAAAAATACAAGTATCATTTTTCAACGTATTCTTTTAGTACTTTAATGTACTTCTCATATCTTTGGATTAACATTTCAGTCCCGCTATAAATAGTCTGAATCTTTGTCTGCAAATTGCCGGAAAATCTTTAATGTACCTGAATATTCTGCCTCGAGTGTCAAGCTTCAGTTTTGAAAACAGATAACACACAATAACTGGGTTATTCGGTGAATGACCTGTAAACCTCATCACTAACACTTGTGAACTGGTGCATTGCGCAGCAGACGAACTCCTCTACTCAGCAATTCCACGCCTCTTTTCCTTGGTGACATTGCGCAATTGATGCAGTAGTTCAGCACAGTACTTCCCAATCATCATGTATTTCTTTGAAATCTACCATAAGAATTCCTCTGCAGTCCCAAAAAGTATCGCCATGATCATCTTAGTGGACTGTGTGACCTTGACCATTTATGGGGCGCTTCACCGTTCTTCCGCTGCCCCTTGATTCTCTTTTTGAGCGACAATTATAATAGAGAACCATTGTTTCGTCCCCTGTGACGATAAATTCTACTACTGCTCTCTCGTCACAACATCAAAGTTTCAAAAATTTCTAACAACATTCCACGCGCACTTGCATTTATACTGCTGAAAAAATTCGGCACATCCATTGCACTGAGCTTATGCATATGTAAATGAGGATGAAGGGATCTTGCAGCTACTTGTTTTGTCTTCAGACGCCTGTCACTCATAATTTTCTCCTCGACAAGGAAGATGTTGATTTGTGTCAAGGCATTCACCAGCCCACCCTCATTTTCAAGGATTTTTCTGCCCAAACGAAATGGTATTGACTATACTTTCACAGTGGAACATGAAGGGGAAGATTCCCCATACATATCATCAAGGCTTTGTCTAATATTACTGGGTTATCTTTTTTTAATTTAAAAACTTAATCACTGCTCTGAATTTAATTTTAAACATCAAGTTGCATTATGCAACATGTTTGACTTAAATGAGCGTCTGTAAGTAAATTAATAACGTGTATGAAAAAGAAATGCAGATTTACACTCATGAAATACAGAATGTCCCACATAAAACCGGTACGCCTCACTGTCGTTCACGTAAAAGGCACGTGTCACTATATTATATTATTTCCTATGTAAATATCGCAGTTATAAGACATACCGGCTTATAACAAGTGATGAAAGTGCCCTCCACCTATATCCATGCTCGACAATTTTGTATTTAACACGCTGTAATTCTTGAGGACAGATGTTATGTATTTCATTTGTTACGCTCTCTTTCAGTTGGTCTATTCAAGGGCTGTTAGTATACACTTTGCCTTTCAGAGCTGCCCTTAAATAAAAATCACAGGATGTTAAGTCCGTCGATCACGAGGGCCACAGATTTTTGCTGTTTTCAGGAAACACTTCGCTGCTACGGGCCATTCTCTGGTTGGATGTGTGGGAGGTGCCACTATTCCTTTTCATTTTCTGATAGTTGTGAATAGAAGGACTCAAAGATCTGAAGATTTGTGCTGCTGATGTCTCAATGAAAATTATGGGGCCATAAGGCACATTCCTGACATTGCACACCACATGCCTATCCTCTCTTAGTGAAGAGGTTCTTCATGCGCAATATGTGGGGTTATCCTGCGACCTATATCTGCAATCTGTGAGTAAACATAACCAGGCTTCTTCTGTCATAAAGAAGAGTATGAGATCCAAGTAATGAGTGTTAAATTAAAAACTGCACCATTTCTCTCACAAAATTTCCGTGATAATTACAAAAACTGTTAAACTCAACTGTCGAACTCTTAACAATTGTATAAACGAGCGCAGCGAGTCAAATTTTAAATGTGACCGCAATTAGGTGTAAATATTATCACCATAACGGCAGGAGCCAACATCTATTTATGAAGGCAATGAGGCGTGCCGGTTTTATGTGGGACATCTGTATGTGAGCATCAGGTAGCGTGAACTTCGCAACAGTGAATCATGGACTTTATGTTAGACCGGAAACTCCGTGAAATAAGATTGTTGAAGGAGATTATGAACTGAAAATTTCTTCACAATTTAGGACTCAAATATGTTTCAATTTAATCATCGTAGTCCACATGAGATAAAAGTTACACGTGGAATTAAAAATTGTTTTCTTATAAGCAGGAAATACAACGGACGAACTCTTACATATTCCGGACTGAACTGACGCTTGAGTCACTCTTCTACCCATATTCGGTGCAGCTCTAGTGAAAATATTTTATAACGTCCCTCCCTCTGTTCTTCAAACACACCCCGAGCCACGACGGACGTTAATAACTTATAAAATCCCAGTGGACAAGTCCTGAGGCCGGCCTGCGCTCGATTCTGTAATCGTTTGACAATAGAGTTCCCCTGTTCGTCAAGACCGAACTTTACAAAACCTCGGCCACATAACGAACGAGAGCTAGAGCAACATTGGAGGCCATGACCCCAGGCTGAATCGACTTCGAAACTCGCTGTGTCCACTTTGGAAGCGTTCGTCAATTAATCAAGCTCTACCTGTAGAGGAATGGCGTTGACTCTCAGGTGTTCTTGAGTAGTGTCTACATGTCACGTTCCCGCGTTTTAGTTTCGTTTTTCATCTCTAGTTCTTCAGCTAACGCTATAATGTGAGATTCTTGTTTCCTCTACCACATAGGCTTATTGCGATCTATGGTAACAACTAATGAAAAACCATGCCTCCATAAGCAATAAAGTTCTATGTGGTGACTTTGGCCGTGAGCTATCGCTGTGTATGGCATTTTTCACTGCAGCAAGCTGGTGCCAAGCAATTTGATCCGCTTTATTTCGCTCCTCCCGGCAGACTGTCCAGAGACCAACCACATTTCGCGGTGTTCTGTTTCCAAGGGCTCTTTTTAATAACTCATTTGCACAAATACGAGTTGCCAATGCATCAAATGATACATGGGAAGTCGCTGTAAAGGATGGAATGTAATCCCATTCTCTCCCTCTTTCAATATCCTTAAAAATGGTGAGTTGAGGCTTTACTCCGATACATCCAGATCGCTTTTAAGTCCTGGTTGATAATGGTACTAAAAGTTGTAACTGAGATCACCGGAGTTGCTGGATTTGGCCCAGAGACAAGGGGGTTAACCTTCAGAATTATTTCAGGGTTACAATTGGTGGCTGTTTATGGATTACACGCATGACGTGCTCTTTTTTTTTTTTTAAGGTGAAATTACTCTTGTGAGTGTGTTGACGTCACTTTAAACTTAATTATATTGGTCAGTACATGTCTTTCTTAAACGTTCGAGGGTTTATTACGTTGGGTCGACGTCTTCTCTTCTGAGCTGTGATCGTGATAGGTCGTAGATGAGAAGTTCCCGAGGAAGCCGCAGCGAAGGTGATGGTTTCAATTTTTTGGGACGCAAAAGGAATTCTCTTGATTAACTACTAACCATCACTTTTGGAGAGAGTGAAGACAGCACAAAAAAAAAAGTTTCGGAAATGGACAAATGGGCATTATTATTTGAACATGACAATGCACCGTTGCGTTCATGCCATGTCGCTCAGGAAAAATGGACCAAATTATGTTTTGAAATGCTATCGCATCCACCTATTCACCTAATACAGCTCCCTTGGAGTACCACCTGTTCCATA
This sequence comes from Metallyticus violacea, assembly GCA_030762175.1. Taxonomy (NCBI): domain Eukaryota; kingdom Metazoa; phylum Arthropoda; class Insecta; order Mantodea; family Metallyticidae; genus Metallyticus; species Metallyticus violacea. The sequence continues at coordinate 24,724,719 of CM060839.1, forward strand.
ATTTTAAATTTTCCCCTGCTGGACACAAATTTAATTAAATGAAGAGGTCATACAGGAGGTATATGAGTACTTTGAGCGCCTCGAGAAGATCCACTTCCATGAAGGAATTAGGAATCACTCTCTTATCACATTTACACCCAGGACACCATCTTTTTAGTAGCATGTTATTAGCATATTCTTAAGCATAACACGTTTCCCCGGGGGTAGCTGGCAATTCTTGATGGATTGCAGAAGAAGGAATTCCCTTCATCCACAGATACCTTTGGTCGAAAAGCTACCTTTTAGAGTCAGCCCTAATTATCATTTCTACTGCTGTTGTAATGTAATGTTCGTGTAAGAACTTGACACAGCGTATATGGCGTTTATGCATTTCAGTTATTCTTGTGTCCTGAAATAAACTTTTCAGATAAAATAGGAATTGGTAGACTGAAGCATAGAAAAAAAAACGGTATGTTCTTAAACTGCTCCTCGCTTCTTTTATAAACTGACTGACACAGAGTTGCTTAATGTAATAATATAGGCGCAAACTGAAAGCAAAATATCTTGAATTTGTTTATTTATAAAATAATAAAATGCTATAATGAATAAATTGCAATTCTCCAGCGACAATAAACACTAGTTCTTATCAGAATGTCATTTAAGACGCAAATTAAAAGTAATTTCAATGTTTTACATGTAAAAACATATTTAGTTTTTTTTTTTCTAATATAATGGCTCACAAACAAATTCGTTGATTTCAGAATAAACTTTCCTCTTGCATTAATTACTTGGCTCTTGGGCTGGAAGTGTCAACTAACACGCAAATTTCCTTTCATTTTTAACATTCCAACTTGTTACTGTCACTTTTTTTGAATAGTACAAACAAAACAAAAAAAAAAAAAAAGACACAAACCCCTCTAGTGGCGAGGCGATGTAATTACTGCTAAAATTGCAATTCAATAACTGAACGGCGGACGCTTGTCATGTTAACTGTTGCATCCAGTGGTGGAGTGATTAAAGGCTGTTGTTGTTGGTAGCGAATTCAGGTGATCGATAAAATACGTTCTGGGAGTGAAGTAAATACTTTATTTTTCGTTGTATACGAAAATAAGCACCAGAAATGATTTTCAAAAGCGAGAAAACATTTCAAGAAAATTATAGTCTATAGGCAATTACGAAAAATAGAATAATTGAAATGTGGAACTTCTGAGAAATGTTACGTTAATTGTTTGCAAATATGGTGTAGCTTTAAAGGGAATTTATTATTATTATTATTATTATTATTATTATTATTATTATTATTATTAGCAGCAGCAGCAGCAGCAGCAACAGCAGCAGTAGTAGTAGTAGCTTTTTTTTTTTTTTTTTTTGTAACCAAAGGGGCGGATAATTTGGAACAGCTGAACTGGGTTGAATTTGTTAGGGACTCAGGTGGATATTTCGGTTTACCCGTTTCAGGTGATGTTACCGGAGGCGAGTTGATGAACTGACTGTTACGTCATACTCAGTACAGGCGCTTTAGATTATCAGTGCACTGCAGCATGTGTTTGAATACGGTAGCGTAGGTTGTCCTATATTAAATAAACGCGTTACCCATCGCGTGCGAGTGGGTGGCATATGTGTATTGTTTACTACTGTGCCGTTTCTTTAATCTGTTCTAATACAGGGACGAGCAATAAGTGTGTAACTATGGAAACCTACCCAAGAAATCATTACTTTAATTTACAACGTACAGCAATTCTGTAAGGAGAGAAAGAAAACGGGTCTTGCTCTTCCTTTAGAGAAAACCGTAGAAAGAGGAACAAAAACCGTGGGAATAAGCGACAATTAACAAAGAGTACGAAAGGGCAGAAAGACTAGGCATCAAAGTAACTATTCCCAAAACCGAAAAAGCCTGTCCAGCTGGACGACTTTGACTAATCTCTCATTCAAGAACTTTTTTAAAATATTACCAACTTCACAGCGAAATTCTGACCTTGAAAAAGATTATGTTTACTGTAAGGTACAAAATCCATTTTAACGGAAGTAAAACCAGCTTTGGCGAATAGTAAAAGTGTTGGAATGACAACAGAGGCGTTGCACAGATTCATAACATTACGTGACGATTTGTACCCATCTTTGGCATATAAACAGCAAGTAGCGGTAGCCTGAGTATAAACGGGTAGTATATCAGTCTAGCTCAACCTGGCCGTTTGTGCCTGCGCCCCCCATTGGGACCACCTTCGGAAGGAAGGATGAGATGGGGGACATGGGAGGAGGGGAGTTGCCCGGTTCCCAGACCCCGTCGCCGGTGGAGGAACCTCCACCTCCACCGTCCAAGATGTTTGAGCCCTTTAGCAGCCACCGCCTCGCCGCTCCAGCGCACCTCGCCTGACACTTTCGACCCTGTAACAAAAACCAACCAAACGGAATATGAAACGTGAGAGATCTATTCCAGCATTCACCTAAGCGACCAGGATACCTGTGAGGATATGAACCCAGTACCTCCCGAATGCAAGTTTCAAGCGTTACCACACTGTAGTTGTTCCACCGAACTGTATGTGCTGACCAACATTGCCAAGCTCGAAAGATTAAATGATCTCTTTTGAACTTTAATGTTATTGTAATTGTTATATATTAGATAAAACAGGGTTAAATTGTTGTTAGATAATTATAACACAATTAGAAATAAAACATTGTAACATAACAGTAACTGATACATTACATCTATCATCGATATGGGAGGTCGAGGTCGCTAAGGCGTGGGCTTGTGAGTGGGAGGTCTGGGGTTCGATCTCCTTAATCCGCATAAATCGCAAGTGCCGGGGAGTTACCCTGAACTTAGATATGGTATCCTTCCTTAAAAAAAATCCTTTCTCAATGTATCATTTCATTTCATGTATCATCAGTGTGCACCGCCCGTGATGCCTCAGTAGTTAAAACGGGCGTTACACGTATTTAAAAAAAATATTTACCGAATCGAGTACAGTTTGTTGAAATAAAGAGTAAACATCACGCTCTTTTAAATTGGAGGGTGTAGCTTTAAGGAAAAGATGGTGGGTACAAGTTACTCGTATCTGTGCTAAGTCATCATTATTAATTCTTATCGCCTTTGACGAGCTGTTTGCAATGGGCAGATATTCCAATACCCTACAGATTTTTTTATTAGTGTTTAACGTCCGTTTTTACTACTGATGCACCACAGGCGGTGACACTGATGGTACATGAGATGAAATGATAAATTGGGAAAGGATTTGTTTTTTTTATTTTTTTTTTAAAGGAAAGAAACGTTCCAGGCCTAAGTTTAACGTAACACCCCGGCATTTGCCATTTATGGGGATTGAGGAGAACTTGGAAAAAACCTTAGTCAGGGAGGACGATCCTGGCGGGATTCGAACCCTAGACCTCCCGCTCTCAAGTCCGCGCCTTAACAACCTCTGCCACCCGTGGCGGTAAAGACCTTACAGTAATCCTTACCTTAAAGAGAGACTTAATAGACACATAATGAGAATTTTGTGCTCAACTCATCGGAATACAAGCTGCGTTTCCTGAAAAAACTAGCTGTCCATTTAAATTAAAAGTTTACCATTTATTAAGCAATTATTTCTAAATTATAAACTCTTCTCAAATTTTGGCTAACCTTAATTGTTGTTATAATTATTTTAATAAACCAGAAAATATATTAACTCTTAACATTTTTGCTGCTTTAGATACACTTTTCACATAAACTGATAATCTCACCATCCTCAGATTTTAAAAACATGTTACTTAACATTACAGATGAAATAATAAGTAATTTAAAGTAAAGACTTAATATTTTTAAAATATTTGCATATAGTGTCATTGTTTACGCAAAGTTGAACCCATATTTTTTTAGAACTCTCATGCATGCATGCACAAGTAAAAACCTTTCACCAGTTATATAGAACGATGTGTTTTGCACATACACGAAAGAATTCATACCTCTGTCTTACACAGTTTTTAAGAAAAGTGCACCTAAGTTAAAATTATGCAAGTTGAAAAACAAAAAGATAAGAATGTGGTTTTGTAACAACATGGAGGCCATATTTAAAATGTAACATAAGCAATTTAAATTCCACAAACAAACAAAAAGCAGCAGACCATGTAATTTCGTATTATGCATAAAGCCAAAAATCGATTTCTGACCCAAAATTTCTACCTAGTGTCCTTAAGGATGCGCTAGGAAAGCTGATGGTTCCGGTTGACGTTTTAGGCTGAGTAGCATCTTTAAATTGGTTCATTAGTATAGCACGACACTCCCTGGAGATGGTTCTGCCCTTTTGGAGGTTGTCTATGAGCACCAAACCACGAGAATCCCATAAAACGTAGCCATGACTTTTCCTGCATATGGGGCCGTTTTTTATTTCTTTGGTGCACTTTCACCTGTTGCATTCCGAACTTCTCCTTCGTCTCTGGCGTGTAATGTTTCATCTGCTGTTATGAAACGTCGGAGAAACTCACTGGAATTGCGTTTAAACAAGTTTAAAGCTCTGCGACATGTTCATTCGGATGGTTTTAGATTCATTGTTAACAAACGCGACATCTATCGAGAGGAACGCTTTCTCACACCCAAAACTTTGTGTAAATGTCTCTATCGATGTCAGTCAGCTCGAGTACCTTCATTCGGCGATTATTGAGTACCACAATGTGAATCTTTGTCACAATCTCGCCTGTTGTCCGTTTTGGAGCGCCCTGAGCTCTCATCATCTTCAATGCATGGATCACCTCGCTTAAATTCAGCAGCCCATTTTTTAACCGTCTAAAACGAAGAGGAAGAATCCTTTAAAACGGAATTTAATTTCTTTTGTAAGTCTGTTGGGGTTAATCCTTTCAAAGCGAGGGACTTATCACAGCTCGTATTTCAGTTTTATTCATTCTGTAGAAAATGTTAGCACTAGTTTGTTTACACGATCGTCACAAACAAGTGACTATACTTACGGGTCTGAAACTTTACAGCCTGTCATATAGAGGATGATACTTAGTAACCACTATAGTAATTTGATCATCTTCGCGACATCTGTGAGTCAGGCGGAGAACTTTTAGAACACTGCTCGTATATAAACTTTGCTCCGCTGCAAGCTTCTGCGAGAAGAAGCAGTTTGAGTAGATATTAATATAGAATTAATTCTAAGGACACACATTCCGTTCAGTTTTACGCCAATAAACCTGTTATAACGCATCTTTAGCATAAATTTGCGCCCAGAAATCGCAGGAAGCAGTCATTACGGTGGCAGTATTATTTCTTAAGTGAAGAGTCACAAGAAGTGCATACAAATGACTCACAAAATGTAATTCCCCGCTCCTCCAGGCGGTGACGGCGAACGTCTAGCGCTAATATAACGTGAAGCGGTAGGAGAGAGCAGGAAATTTTCCCTGTAAGATGAAAGATAATGCGCTGGCTGCTTCTTCAAAGTATCAAAGTTGTCTGTCGTTTGCAGGGCCCGCCTCCGCCTTCCCCCTCACCCTTCTATTTTTGGGAGTCAGTTACCTTCCTGGGCGTCATAAAGAAGATCGTTTCTATCAAATATAACGAGCAGGCACTGACAGCCTCCGCTTATTATTACTTTCTTTCTGAGGCTTAAAGAAACTCTCTTGCCTCGTGTATTTAACAGTTCATCCATTACGTTGGCAGTCTTGTGGGAATATACCTCACTGCGTGCGGTTCACAATTATTCTGTTTTTCTTTATTCCGCCTACTTTTTTTCTTTCTCCACTTCTGTATTGTCCCATTTGCTTTGTTCCTCCTCCAACGTGCATTTTCCTTTAACTTTAATTTTGATATTAAAATATTAACGTACTGTGGGTCTTCATAGCTTTTTACATTTGTTATAAAATACCGCATCTCTTGTAAAATGGAACTTTTACAGATGCGTTTCTCATTAATACAAACATACACAATTTTCGAGGACATGAGAAGCATGGTTACGGACACAAATAGAGTTGCTGCTCTCCTGTCTAACACATAAAGATTGTGTGATGCTGTATTTGGTAGTAGCGTGACGCATCTAATTGTGTTGCTCTTGCCATATTTTTTTCTAGCTGCGTTTATTTATATCGGTTCCACTTTTCCGATTGACGAACGAAGTTCGAAACGGGGAAGTTTTTACTGGTAAGAAGTCGAGATCAACACATTAGAAATTTCTTGAAAATCTTTTAACGCGATTAGTTCAACAACTTTGTGTATCAGTCAGCAGTGCGTATAAAGCCACTCAGCTATTGCATCTTCATTCATATTAAATTACTCCTGTCATGAATTAAAATCAATGGAGGCACTGAAACAAAATATACAAAAGATAATTTACAACATTCCGGATTTGGTTGATTTGGTTTATTTACGGACGCTCTTTAACAACTCAGGTCACCAGCGTCCCATTCGATTCAGGGCGTGAAACGGCCGACAAATTTTGCTCAGAGGTCTTTTCTTTCAGGCTTGAGGTTCCTTTTCGTTCTGTAAATCTACGACACGAGACCCACGGCTTTACTTCCCTTCTAAAGGAAGCCATACTTAGAATTTTTACGCACGAAAAAAATCCACTAACCTTGGCAGGGATTGAATCCGCGATCTTGGGTCTACGGGTATTCGGAAAAATGAGTTGCCGTGAGTATACCAAAAATGTTTAAAAGTGTTCAGGCATGACTCGTCAGTTGAGAGCAGGCGCTTGTTAACATTTACTATGATGGTTAGTACAATATTGATTGCTATTTAACAAACAAAAATGCTTACAATGAGTTCTAACCACGCAGTAATTATGATTTCCCTCGGCAGTTGGCGAGGCCGTTACGCAGTCAGCAAAATCAATTTCCCATTTCTAGCAAATTAGTACCGTCTAAAATTTAATTTGGCTACCTGGTGACCCACATGCTGTGTCATGTTTGTAGCATTGTTAAAATATACAAAGATTTTTTAATGAACCCAATAATTCAGATACGAATAGAATAGTTAAACTTGAGTTACTAAATATGTTTGCCACGTGATTATGAATCTCAGCTACTCACAAGATCTTATCATTTGCCCCAAATTCTCGCTGCGTGGCGTAATGAAAGTATTGGCTATACAAAGCAAAAGTACAAAACGAGTTCCTAAAGCGAGTTTTACAAATAGAGAGAAGTTACAGGCAACTGTTAGATTTTACGAAAATTTGGGCACTATGAATACACAATTCACTGAAAATTGGAATAATTAAGTGCTGATTACGTATAATAAAAGTGGGTTGTACAGCTTTTAAGGGTTTTATGATACTATAATCAGATTAGTAATAGATATCCAAGAAAATTAAAAGAAATTTTGAGAGCATTGGGATGGGATGGATGTGGGAAAAGGGAGCATTTTTAATAGTGTTTAACGCCTATTTTTACTACTGACGCATCACAGGCGATGGACACTGATGACATATAAGATGAAATGATAAACTATGAAAGGATTTTTTGTAAAGAAAGGAAACGTTCCAGGACTAAGTTTAGGGTACCTCCCCGGCTTTTGCCATTTATGAGGACTGAGGAAAACCAGGGAAAAGCCTCGGAGAGGACGGTCCCATTGGGAATAGAACCCCAGACCAACCGCTCACGAGTCCGCACCGTAACGACCTCAATCATCCGTGGCGGTAGAAGGAAGCAAGAAATGGGCATTATGTTTGGAGGAAGGTTAAAAAAAAGCTTGGAGAAATTAACCAAATGGACATAGAGACGGAATGCAGAGAGAACATATCACTTAGTTTAGGTAACGAACTCAGATGGTGCGGAGAGATGTGTATATATTTCCATGGATTTGCAAAATAGGTCGGTTTGCGTGGATTAAATAGGTGGCGTGGAAGATGATTAAAATAACACATGAGGCTGGGGAGAGATTAGCTTCTTGTGGAGACAGATAAAACTGACAGCACTTCCTAATTAACTGTCAGGGTGCGAACAGTGAAGGTTGACTGCGCTAAGTCGAAAAGGGATAGGTTAGCATGTTGGGGTCTTTTTGCACAGGAAGACAGTTGGCCAAGCTTGGTTTTTTTCTATGCAAAGTGCGTGGAACAGGGATTATAAGCACTTTGTTGGAGTAGGCGGGTTCATTTAGTGTTAAGGGGGGCACGAAAGGCTTGTCCTAACAATGTTCAGTTCCCTTTTTAACAAAGACTGTTAAAGTTGATGAAATAAAAAGTTTACAACATACAGATGCATATAACTGAAATTTGCTGATTAATTTTTACTTCTACACCATGACTCTGAAACAAATTATTAAATTAATTACAATTAGTTGCTTTTTTCTGTTTTTCGCAACATTTTATTTTTTTACATTGTCACGTTTTATTCCAGCTCTAACATAATAGATGCACATCATCACAATCTTGAGTAAGGGTAAATGTCTCAAAATGATGACTTATGCAGATCCTTTGGAAACTTATGCAAACATTTTTAGTTTTTCAATAATTGCAGTCAACTGTTTGAGAGAAACGTCAGCTAAGACCCTCCAAGCAAAGAATGATGTCATGGAAACCAAAGTTGATTTATGAAATTTAACTTTTTCTACCATTCGAGGCAAATAATTCTTCTAGAGCAAATAATTCCTGAGATGTAGAATTTTTACTGAATAAGTGCTTGCTAAATTTAAAAAAAAAAAAAAGAAAGTTTTCTGCAGTGACATTACAAAAAAAATGTATTAACATACTTATAACCAAGAAACATTAATGAAAATCATATAAAATAAACAGAAAAATCCAAATATTAAAATGGTACAAAAAACTAAACTATGATTTTTGAGCTGCTTTTAATAGTTGCCTTAAATGTGTATGTGTGTGGATGGGCGCGCACGCATGCATCTGAGCATGTACACATATTTATAAAGGTATGTGCGTGTGCTTGGATGATAACTGTAAACGCATTTGATTTGAGATGGACATTCCTTTTGTATATGTGTAATGAATTTCATGGTACAATATTATACAAATAATGAGCAATTTTGAGCAATAACGCTCGCTTTTGTTAAAGAATTTTTTCCACCTTGTCTTAATGCACCCTTCTTCAATTGCGATCTCGAAAATATATGACCTGTGCTTTGAACTGCTGTCACATGCACCATATTCACCAGATTTGACTCCCGGTGACATTTTACTTTTCCCAAATCTGAAGAAATAGTTTGCTAGAGAAAGATTGACTTCAAATACGCAGATCACAGCTTAAACAAACGCTTGTTTTGTAAAGTTGGAAAAATCATTTTATACTGAAGGTATAAATAAACTAGTATATCGTTGGGCTACGTGCAGTTAAAAGGAGACTATGTTGCAAAATGAAAAAAAAAAAGGGGGAGGCTGGTTAAAAATGGGTGGGGTGATTCAAAATTCGTATTTTCTTTCTCAGGCCGCAGACTTCGAGGAATCGCCCTCGTTTGCTAAAACGGCTGACCATTATCAATAAAACCTTCAATGCAAAGTAATTTTTCCCGCATAAGGAAACTTTCTTTATTATACAAAATAAGTGCATAAGAAAATTTCTCTATCGCATTTCAGTCAATTGACTTTTATTGACAATCTAATATCCTTATTTCAAATAACAAAGTTCTTAATTATGCCACTACAGGTAGTAGAAATCATCTGCTAAGCGTGACTTTTTGTATATTGTAGGCTGGGCCATGAAATATGGCAATTAATGGAAATTTTAATTTTTGAAATGCTATCATTAAAACACACTTCTTTTGACGCTATAAGTCGTGCACAATTAGCCAAATTCTGCACTGGTCACCCAGCAACTAGTATTGCATGAAGTCACCGCCTTCACAGCTAAATTTCAAACAACGTACCTGTAAAAAAAATCCAAAATCTTCGTCCTAACAAGCACACCAACATTCAAATAAGAGAATCATTTTACTAAAGGAATGTTTTGAAACTAAAACAATGTAAGTTATTAATCATCATAAATTAACTTTCATTATCTTGGAAATATTGAAAATTCAGCAAATTAATTAATCATATTACAATTTCTTTCATTTCAAAACGTTAATCTAGAATTATTAGAAATCTCGATTATACAAACAGAAAAGTTACTTACATTGATTTTACTTGCGAAATTATACACCAGAACGGCGAAGGCATACAAATCTTCTACTGAAAAAATAAAAAAATCTGAAAATTTAAATTTTAAATTACTTACCATATTAATAACAAATAAACTTTATGTTATATATTTACTCTGAAATATATGCCAACAGGATTTTTTTTAATTAGTTGAACTAACATGTTTCTCTTTTCTCCATGTACAGAACTTGTCATACTTTTCGATTTTTGAGTAATTAAGAAATCCTTAGCTACCCCAGATTCTAAAAACAATATTTAAAATTTGCTCCCTTCTCCCACACCCATCCTATCCCAATTCTCTCAAAACTTCTTTTAATTTTCTTTGATGTTTATTACTAATCTGATGTTAGTATCATAAAATCGTTAAGGTTGTATGATCCCCTTTTATTATTCGTAATCAGTACTTAATTATTCCAATTTTCAGTGAATGGTGTCTTCATATCGCTCACATTTTGAAAAAAACCCACAGTTGGCTGTAATTTCTACTCGCAAAATTCGCTTTAGGAACTCGTTTTGGACTTTTGGTTTTATACAGCCAATATTTCTACTGCGCCACGCAGCGATAACTTGAGACAAATGATAAGGTCTTGTGAGTAGATGAGATTCATAATCACGTGGCAAATACATTTAGTAACTCAAATGATATAGATTCCTATATAATTTATTTTGTAATTACATCCATATTTTCAACATCAAACATTACGGATTGGCATCCATTTACATTTGAATTCTTCAAAACAAAAACAAAAAAACATCGTCGTAGTAACAAGTACTTAAAAACTATGCAGTATCATGCGTCATATCTATACGTCACAAATCACATTATGCAAGTTTTAAATACTTTTTAAAAATATTACAATGCTGAATTTGCGGAAAACGATGTATGCAACACGTGTATAATCTTTATTCTGAACGTGAGAGGGGAAGTGAACTAAACATTCGCTAGGTAAATAACTATTATAATAAATATCCATGAAAATGGCTCTGTAATATTATAAAAATGTTTACATTTTCAAAGTTATGTTATTGTGTCTATAATAATAATCAGAGCCCGGAAGTTAGGCAAAATGCTTTTCCTATCTGGGTGGTTATATTTAAGAGTCAGATAGAAATGACCATATTTCGGTATATTTAGGTCGGTAGGACATTTCCGGTTTTTATTTTGTCTCTTTTGACAGTTTTTCCCTCTGCTGCCTAATTTAAGGTTTTTTACAACATTTTTGCCTTGTTTTCATCGTTAAGGATTTTTTTGCGATTATTTACGCATTTTTTTAAAAGGGAATAAGTATTTCAATATGTCGAAGTAAAAAAAGATATCAAAATTAAATTGAATGCTCACCTCTCAAAAATATGTATCGAAAATCTTTTTGTTCTTTTCAAGCAGTTAAAAAGTTAAAAACTTTCTCCTCAAACCATTCACTTAAGCTCTTTAATAGCCAAATCTTTATTAGTGAAATGAATGCACGATTATCTCCGGCCTACAAATAACACAAAATAGAGAGGATGAGGGAAGTACTGTAGTTTTGAATAGTCCTTGCGAATGACCTTGTATCAATCTGCGCGAGAAATTCTAGGAAATTTGTAATGGGGATTACTCCTTAACCGCATAAATGTAACAAACAAATTGCAAGCGAGAAAGATGAGAGCGGTACAGCTGTACAATAAACCGTCCCTACAATATGTTCAGTACGGAGATACTAACCTGATATCCCTATAAACTCATAAACAGAAAACGAACTCGACCAGAAACCACTACGCATCTTTTGCTCCTCATTCGCCAGGATTATTCAAAACTACTTTACTTTGCCTTAATTAACATTTCCATGATGTCCTGAAAGGTGAATGTTCTGTTGCATCTGGTATGAGTCCTTCCGAAATAGCGTGTTTTAAATATGCTCCAATCACTTAAGTGGAAGTAGAACGTTTTTCCATGATGGAAAATGTTCTCTCTGACAAGCGACTGACTATGACAGTTGATACCTTGAAATAATACCTCGTTGTTGCTTGTAACCAAGAAAATAAGTTTATGTACTTTAATTGTGTAATAAATAAATTATTGAGTATCTCAAATACATATTTTCATTAATAACGAGTGATATTACTCTTTGTTTTCACTTGTAATAAATGCCTATTTTAATTATATTACACTCTATTTTCAGTATTTTAATTTGCCTGTCTGTTTGCCAAAAGTCCCGGGATCTGATAATATATATGACAGCACAGGGGGCGAATTTTATAAATTCCCGCGGGACCACTCGGGGTAATAAAAATGAATGCACTTTGGATATAGGGTACTTAAATATAATAAGTAACTTTCACTAGTACTCATGCAATCCTACTAATTAATTCGTTTTTCATATTCTAATGTAATCTAATCTGCCACACACCGTCGGCAGTGAAAGTGTCCTTTGCAGCTAGTATTTTCTTATGTTTTATTATATTCGCTTTGACTGCATTGGTGTTTTATCAACATCTGCAGATTGAACGTCAATACTATAGGTGTAAGTTTGTAATTACAAATGAAATAACATGAAATAACAATGGCACAAATGAACTAGGAGTTCGTGGCGCTTTGCGTTTTACCTTCTAAGGGTAAGGAAAAATTCCGAAATAAAACAGCTTGACCTAATCTGGGATCGACCATTGGAGCTCCGTATTCACAAACGCTACTACTAGATCGTGGAGGCGATAGCATAATATGAAGTTATATCAAGCGCTCTTTCAGCTTTCAGCATTTACCTAAACCAATCCAAATATCTCGGCGATGAGTTTCTAGGACTTTCTAGCGGCGAGTTTCTTGCACTCGTGCAGTCGGCCCCTAGGCTTGACAGTGAAATTAAATTAAAATATATAATATCATGTTGCATAACTCACTCTTAAATTGTTTCTATATAAGCTCAATTATCAGCAAATACATAATTCACCCTAGATCTGAATTCTTGACGTTTCACTGGACATATTTTCCACTATGGTTTTCTAATAGAAGACCTCGTATATATTTGTCAGGATATACTCGTAGGGGAGGGTGTAGCATGTGTTATCAAAGCAGTTATAACTTTATATTGATTGTTGTTTTTTTAACTTTGTTTTTATCATTCACGATTGTTGTTTCCAAATAACGTAAACATAACCACAAAAGCTTGAGATGTGCGGAATATATCAAATAGTATTTTATATTTCTGTTGATGCTTTTTGGCCAGTGTAATGCGCACATTAAATAATTTGATATGTTTGCGTCGCATTATGTCTGGTTTTCATTGTAATTATTAACCTAGAGCGCTGTTGGCATCTGTTGGTGTAAACGATCTATCGTTTATTGTTCTGACTGTAGTGACAAAAGAATAACCAGCTCAAACGGTTGAATGTCCTGGATAGCAACATGACGCAATATAAAACGCTCATTATGTCACAAATGAATAGTATGCTGGTGAAACTCATTTAAAGGAAAAACCTTAGAATAATATGCTGTTTATTCGATGTAATGGAAAAATCAAATCTCGCTTTAATTCTGTTATTTCTGAACTGTACGCAAAACCTCCGTGTTGGTATGACAACGCTATCACTAGACCCAAAAACAGCTTATTTTCGCACACATGAAAATTCAAATTACTCCTCGAGGCGATAAAATGGACCAATTAACGTGAAATTTTCAACAAATACTCTTGAAATTAAATTAATAAAATTATTCACAAGAAATGTTTAATAGATAAAGGCAAAAGTCTCATATATGTTTAAAATTACATCAAAACACCACAAATTAAGAGTGAGAAATGTTTTTGTAAAAATATTTTATTCAAAGAAAATTTATGCAAACTATTTTTATGTGCCATCATCATAAAATCGACCAAAGAAACGAAACAAATTGTGAATATTGACCAATCACATTCGGATATCGCAGCGAAATTATCGAAAACTTTCATCAAATCCGTTTTATCACGCGACGTGCATTTGTCTTGTGGTCAGTGTAGCCAACTCTATACCTCCACTATATAATTCCTGAGCACGCAACACTGACTACCTTTCTGTGTTTTCATTAATTATATGTTTAACTAACTTAATGTGCATTCACTCAAGCATTTGTTTTTGCGTATTCAGCCAAAGAGTCAGAAATAATTTTGTAAACTTGGAACAATATCTGCCTAAGCAGGTAGCGATTGTAATAGTCGGCTCTCGTCTATTTCAGTCTCACGGTTTCTGAATAGGTAGCTGTTTATAAATAATTATAATATTTTATACAAGTGTTAATATTATGTGCGCGAATTTCAAATGTATATTATTTTATTCTTATTGTAGTCATGAAATAGTCCCAAACCAGGATTTGGCTCTGCTCTATTGGCATTACTGAAAATCTACATTCGACTGTTGCTAGATGGCTTGAAAAGGTTAAGGTATCATAATAAAATGTACAATTATTACAATTTGGTAAACTAAGTTTAAAGGAATTATATTTAAATTCTTATTCCATTCGAGAAATAGCCCTAATAAATATCACTTGAGGGTGTGGCTCACTCGTTCATGAATTCATCAGCTATCTCAGATCCTCTTGCGATATTACTTGATAATTGCAGGCGAGAGCCTTTAGCCAATGTACGGTCTCGTTGATATCTTATTCACCAATCAGAATGGAACTTAATGGATAGTTTTAAAGCATTGTGCTCAAAAACTAATAACTGATAGTTTTTTTTCTTCCTAAGTTCATTCTTTTTTTCCTATAATCTCTGCTTCTATTTGGCTAGAGATCTAGGAAGCGTATTCTCATGCACGATTATCTCACTGCATCGCTAAAGAAGCTCTGGTCACAACATGGAACATAACATAATTGATACAAAAATAATACCAAATGTTAATTGTTATAATAGTGTTCAGTTGTGATCTCCACGCGGTTCCGCTGGAATAAAAGCTAACAAAATTAACATTTATTTTCAGAAAGATCAAACAGGTAAGCCAAATCTCTTCAATTTTCATACTAAAATTAGCAAAAATTGGGTAGTTCTCGCTTTGCAATTATCTTAAACAACTCCCCACTTGATTATATTTTTCTTACTTAATTTAATTTTTGTCATAATACCAATTAAATAACTGAAAATTTGTCAGCAACGTGGTATTACTGAAGATTGTTGTGTCTATTATGTGCTTGAAACATAAAACTGCCTTTTTCTTCCAAAAATGTGAAAACTGCACCGCAAGGTGGCTTTTATTAGAAGGCACATAAAAATCATAAAATATTTTTATCGGTAAATATTGTATGTACATCTTAAATTTCATAAATTATTTCATTTATGTGACGTCATCTTTAAATCAACCAATGAAACGAAAATATATTTTGAATTTTGACCAATCACAGCCGGATATTACAGTGAAATTTTCTAAAAAATTATCAAATCCATTTTATCACGCTAAGTGCATGTGTCTTGTGGTCAGTGTAGCCAACTCTATATCTCCACTATAATTCCTGAGTACACATCACTAACCACTTTTGCTAGCAGGCGTGGGGAGCTATTGATAGCAGCGAAAGTACGGATAATCGACAATCATAACGCAAAATGGAGGGTTCTTCAAATAGATATTTATAAGTATAACATTTTATACAAGTGTTAATATTTTGTGAGCGAATTTCAAATATATATTATTTCTATTCTTGTTCAATTTATCAAATAGTCCTAAATCCGTATTTTACCGTTCTCTATTGGCATTACTGACCATCAACATTAATTTGTCGCAAGATGACTTGAAAAGGCTAAGTGCAAATACACAGTTATTACAATGTTACAACCCTAACTTAGAGGAATTATAGGTAAATTCCTACTTTGTTTGTGAAATATTCCTAATAAATGTCATTCGATGCTCTGCGCTTACCAGATAAATTCACTCACTATCTTAGACCCTCTAGTGATCGATGATCGACAGATATAACATTTTTGGTTTCCTCAAGTCGGTCTCCTGAAAGAAATTATAAATACTGAATATAATTTTCATAACTTTGCTACTAAATCTTCTCAAATGAATCGTTAGTATGTCTTACTGAGACGATCTAATTTGTTTTAAACTCTAATATATTAAATCAGTCACAAAACAGACTGATGTTTTTTAAGCAGGTATCTAGGTGCCAGGGTCACCCTATATGTAAGTTCAAATATTTAAAAACAAATAATCTATGTTATAAATATATTTTCTAAAAATTGATAACAATTTTGATTTTTTCAAGTTTCTTTATTTTGTGAATATTTTTCTGCTCGCTGTCTGAATTACCTCGTCTTTTATTTTAACAGCTATTTCATATTCTCTTTAAACGCAGTAAAGTACCGCACCCGCTTACAAATGCTGTAATCACTGCAGTTCCACTACTAAGAGCTTGGAAGGTTTTGTAACAGCGCTGCAGGAGCTCTTTTGACGTACACCTCCCCTTATCTTGTTGTTCCCCTACAACCTCTCCTCATAATGCGATTACTTACGCCCTTCGTTACCTCAGTATTCGCGGTATTATATTGACTTGCAACTCCTACGTACTTGCATTCTGCCTTTGAGCGGTACCCTGGCAACCCGCAATACAAGAAGCTCTCGTTTGTGTGAAGTAGGCGGCTTGAGTATGTTACAGTTATCTAGGCACAGCCACGTTTTCCGTTTCTGTCAGCTCGATACAACTAAAAATAAGCTCTTTTTTAATATTTCACTTCTTAAGAGGAAATAGCTAAACGGGTTATTTTTGTTAACAATATATATATATATTTCCTCTCAGAAATTATTTCCACAAAAAATTTGAAACTTCTGTCACTTCTCTGCAGACGCACACATTTTTCACAACGTCGATTCCATGACCGAACGCTTTTTAGTAGTCTGTTTTGATCACTGGAGATATCTTTCGTTATTAGAAAATGCCAAAAATCGCTAAGAGTCAGTTCAGGTGAGTAGGGAGCGTGAGAAACCACTCTGCATCATGTTCCCACCCACCTGAAGGACACTTTCAGACCTTCATGCAGGTTTTTGTGCACAGAACCTATGGAAATGGCAAAATTGGAGGCGATATCTTCCACACTTAATCGGCGATCCTGCAAAACAACTTCCTCCATACGCGCAACCACGATGTCTGACCGGCTGCTGTCAGGCGGAGGTTGTTTCGTTTTGGCCTTCTTTGAACTGTCACACCCCCGAACGCACATTTTTCACATTCATAACATCGTCACCATATGTCTCACTTAACAGGCGATGAATTTCAGTGGGTGTCACACCACGCAAATGGAGAAAACGAATTATTACTTGCTGTTTTTGTACATCTTTTAAATATAAAAAACACTCCTCACATAAAACCAATAGGAGTACGTTTGAGATATGTAAGTACTTTATATGCTGTCCTCTCTAACCAGAGATTTTCCTTGTTCATCTCATCTTGTTTATAAATTTACACAGCTTCAGTACCAAAGTTAGACATGCCGTCCTATTCCTTGACCTCACAAAGTTTTCGGAGAGAATCTGCCATCTCCAGCTTCACATCCTGCAAGAATATGTACCCACTTTCCTTTTTAACACACGTAAAGTCTCCTTCTAACTTTCCTCTAAGCATTTCTTCAATTTCTAATTCCCCCCTCCCATACCTACCGCATTCCTATTCCTCGTAAACTGCTTTTTATGGTAGATCGCACTTCCAGATTTTTTAATTGTTCCTGATAGCAAATTAATTTTAATAGTGTTTAATCACCATGATTTTAAAAATTATTGCGTCACAAATACTGCCGAACTCTTTTCTCATCGCACAATTTGCCGCGCTCCTATCAACCCTTTGATTTTTTCAAAAGATTAGTCTGAATTTGTAGATTTTCTGCTCGCTCACACCGTAATACCGAATGTCACTGAAAGATGTGCAGAATTTGGTGTATACTTTGAAGTGTATGCGCTTCTTTGAAAAAGTTTTGACACGTCCAAAAAGGTGATTGGCTATAATCCCTCACGTCTACAGAAGGAGCACAAAATGTACTTTGCAGTACATGATCTATCTAAAAGAGGACTATCCTAGCAGAGAGCTTGCCTTCTTTCACTGGGCGATCAACCGAAAGTGGCGAGGTATCAGTTATTCTTCCGTTGAGGGGCTTCAGACTCTCAGATCACCAAGAACCTGTCACTCAGATGCACACGGGTTGAACCTCCCGACGCTATTGATCGTTACTGGTGAGCCCAAGCGAAACGGGTCAGGGAAGTGGCACACTGACTTTGTTTTTGTCGGACGCCGTCTCTCTCCATGAACTGATTCCAACAGAGAGTCGGTTCACAAACTCTCGACACCCAGAGATACTGTGTGCCCATCACCTGAAAACCTACGAAGTCATATCGTTTCAAAATAGTAAGCGATCTTTGTTATGTAGTCTGTATGCTTAAAAGTTTGACTTTTTAGTGCCTAAAGTAAGATTTAAAAAATGGGCTACATTTAAGTGAGGAAGAAAATCTTTAGTGAACGAAAAAGGGGTCAGGACAAACCCAAAAGGGATATGGACATAAGAGGTCTAGTTTGCTATTTCCAACTGAGCATTTTTTCTGAGCCATATTTCTTTTAATTGTTTACCATGTGCTTATAACTCATTGTTATACAGTCTATATGTACAAGAGTTTAAATTGGCATATTATTTTAACACGCGTGTCATGTATTGTTTTAGACAGACTTTAAAGTAAATAAATAATTATTAATTATAAGTTAAATTTATAGCAGTCATACTTAAATGTTGTTTGTTTAAAGTAAATAATTCGCGCATTTCTCACCAGGAGGAGCATGGAAGGAAAGTTACTTGCTTAAATCATTTTTAAAAAATGCTACCTTTTGCAGCAGGGTTATTTAGTGGTTTTAAACGCTTTTAAAGGGAGGTAAAATTAAAAATTATATTTTGTTTTTATTATAACAGTTTCTTTAAATATTAATTTGTCTTATAAGAAACATCGGTTTTTAAATTTGGTGTTTTACAAGATTTAAATGTTTTTTTTTCTTTGGCAATATTATTTACAGAATGCCACAGTTAGTATTGTGTATACTGTGAGCACGTGGCATTTGCCAGTTGTTAATAACAATCATAAAATGGAGATAACTAAGTCCTAGACTACCTGACGTATGGAATATTGAAAATACATACTGAGTTTTGGAAGAAAATGCGCAAAAGTTAGTCACAGGCTGTCAGAAGAACTTTATGCATAGCCACATTATGAAACTTAAAAATTACACAGAAGCTGTAGATCCAGATTTCATGATTGACACCTGTACAGGCTCAACGCGAGTGCATATCTGTCGTCAGCTTATTGTAGATCCCATGGAAGACAGATTTATCAGGAGAATTGTTACGTGTAATGAAAAAAGGGTACATTATCTGATATTATCTCAGATATTCTTATTCAAATGTGCACCCATAACGTCTTGTAACATAGATCAATCGCTACTTTAAAACATATATTAAACGACAGTGCTGCAATATGACGGAACAAAATGTACAGTCGTTATTGGTTACTAATTAGGACAAAAGGAGATAAAAACTTAATAATGTTTGTTTTCTGCTTCAATGTGCATATTTATTAATTTTATAGAGCATGATTGCATATGTATATATCCATGAAACTCTCGCTTTACTAGTAGTTATGTAATATAACTCATTGTAGTATGACGTGATTTCGAAACAGCCCAATAGTAATGTAAAAATTAAATGTGTAATACATTATAATAAATTTTACTTATTTGGTTTATTTACGGACGCTATTTAACATCCCGAAAGTCATCAGCGTCCCATTTAAATCAGGGCGTGAAACTGTCGACAAATTTTGCTTAGAGGCCTCTTCTTTAAGGCTTGAGGTTCTTTTACGTGCTGTAAATCTACGACATGGGACCCACGGCTTTACTTCCCTTCCGAAGGAAGCCATACTTAGGATTTTTGCACCCAAAAATATTCATCAACTCTGGCCAGGAATGAATCCGCGATCTTGGGTCTACGAGGCAAGTATGGTTACCACTAGACCACCAGGACAACTGTACATTATTATTTATGTAGTGATTTGTACCTGCTTAAATAGAACAATAAGACAGCTGGAAAAAAATTCGCATCAAATGAAAAGGTTGCCGAAACAAATAGAACTGAAGAAATCGTATTTTATGGAGGGAATAAAAAATGTAAATTAAAAGAACAGGTGTATAGATTTGAGCAAATTATGTTGAGAAACAAAACATGCTTTTTTCTAAAAAGTATGTAGCGTTATCGAACAGATAAGAACGCGGGGCCTAATCATAGCTCTAAATGGACATGTCCAGTTACAGTTTTATAAAAGGCAAATAATGCAGCGTAACAAAATTCTTAGCATTAAAAATTATTAAACGAAATTTTGGTAGAGACTTTTCCAGAAAAGTAAGTTAATAGCTTTGATCACCTTTACTCCCGCATGCTTATTCCAAAGAAACATTTATCTTACAGCTGTCGAGAGGTGCGGCCAGCGAGTAAAAAGAAAAGTTTGATTTCGCCGCTTAAAGGTCCCTTTAACCATATCACTTCAATCTGAGGATCCTATAAAGGTTTGACCAGCTCTGAAAGCGATAGTCTAACTCTAGTTCCCTTTGTATCTTTTATTTCCTCTTTTAAATGATATTTACAAGTCTTTCTTCATAATATTCCATAAGGCATAAAACACCTACTTTCATTTAAAGTAACGGAAACTGCTATATAATATTGCAATATGTTCTTTAAGAGAATTTCCTGCTTCGCGATTTAAATTTTCATTATAAAAGACACCGCCACGAGTGGTAGAGGTCGTTAAGGTGTCAGCGAGAGATCTGGGGATGGAATTCCGCCTCCCTGATAGGATTTTTCCAGGTTTTCCTCAGTCCTCATAAATGACAAATGCCGGGGAGTACCCTAAACTAAGTCCTGGAACGTTTCCTTTCTTTAAAAAAAAAAAAAAAGCCTTTTCCAATTTATCATTCATCTCATGTATCATCAGTTTCACCGCCTGTGGTGCCTCAGTAGTAAAAACGGACATTAAACACTAATCAAAAAAAATTATAAAAAACAAATTAAAGCAAGCTTTAGTTGTATATGCTTTGTCGTTTTAAGTAAAAAAAAAAAAAAAAAAAAAAAAAAAAGAAAAGAGATATAAAGTTCTAACAGGAAACAAATAAAAATTAACTTTTACCCTCTAAAGACAATACAAAAGCGATATGAATTAACTTGGTGGTATCTGCGGACGTTTGGCTGATGGAGTTTGTGGTGCTGTGCGGTTTATTCATTGTCACACAAGGCAGAGCATAGTCTGATATTCTTCCGCAATTTATTCTCAGAGGTAAAAACGTATAAATAAATAGGTTACTGCGGATCAATTAATGTTAAAACAAACTAAAATTAAAAAAAAAAAAAAACTTTAGACCATATTCTCAAAAAAACGGTAGCAGGAATAACGGTGTTAAAAGCTCCCTTTATCTCGCTTTCCATGCGAAATAAAGGCAGAGAGGAAGATTGACATTTCCACTTCTGCTTGCGAGGAAAAAGCAAATGGAAAAGGTTTAGGAAACGCTACATTTGCTCCTGTATTGCGGTGGAGGAGCTTGTTGCAATTTGCTTCCTTGTTCTCTGGGGCAGAGAGGCAGATATCGCTGTACAGCCGTGTTCAGTTCATCAACCTGGCACAAGTGTCAGATTGGGAAGACGGTAGTTTGTATCAGCTGTCGAAAAAATGTGACATAGCCTTGCCCTGCTTTCTTTCTACACATTTCCTACATCATTTTCTTATCTCTACTCCTTTCTCCTGTCCGTTCCTCTTATCTCCCCGTTTCTCTTATTTTCTTTCTCTTTTATTTTATTTTATATCGTCTCTCCCTTCCTTTGTCCTCTTCTGATCATTCTTATTTTCTCTGATGGGACAGCAAGAAGAAGAGAAGAGTGGATAAAAAGAAGAATAGGAAAAAGAAAATTAATGTAGAATGAAAAAAAGAACAAAGGGTGGAAGATAAAATAAAAATAAGAGAAAATAAAAGGCTAGAATGGAAGAGGGAAGACGAAGTAGGAAAAATGGAGTGGAAAAGAGTAGCGAACAAGAGCAAAATAAGTTAGGAGATGTACAGAGGAAGAAAAAGTAAGATAAGAAAGAAAATACAGTGAAAAAGGAATTAACGAGGAGATACAAATTCAGGGATAAGAAAACAAGATACAAACAGAGCAAAATGTGTGCCTTTACTTCTTTGTTTTTATCTTTCCTTCTCCGTCTCTTATCTTCCTGATATTATTTTCTTCTCTTCTCTGTTTTTTTTTTTTATTTTTATTTTTTTTTTGCTCCGATTCATAATCTTTTCTCGTTTTCTTTCTTCCGATCATTTCTCTTTATGTCTTCCCTTATATTTTACATTGTCTGTGTTCTCTCTCTGATCTGCTTCATTAACTTTTCTCTGTTTATCTTTTTTCCTTCTTTTCTTTGCTCTTGTTATTCCGTCCTGTAGAGGATAGAAATGAAGAGAAGAAACGAATGAAAATAACAGGTAATTATAAACAAGAAATAAAGAGAAGAACCCATTCCTCGTCCTTCCTTCTTTGTGTTCACCTTTCTTCTTTCCTTCCCTGTCTCTAATCGTTCTCGTCTCATTTAATTTCCTTCTCTCTCTTTTTCCTCTTTTGTGCATCTGCTTTCTCATTTCTCTGCTCCCGTTGCTAGTAAGTTTCTTTCTCCCATCTTCTTCCTTCCAATCTACTCCTTTTCTTTTTTGCCTGCTCTTCCATTTTACTTTCCGTTTTCTGTTTTGCTCTCTCTTTCTGCTCTGCTTAATATTTCTCCATCTAGCTTGCACTGTTCTTTTTTTTTTTTTTTTTTTTTTACTCTCTCGTTCTGGAAACTCAAATGAAAAGAGAAGAGAATTGTAAACAAGAGATAAGAAATTGAATGAACTTCCCATTCACCTTCTTTCTTTGAGTTTATCTCTCTTTTTCCTTCTTCCCCTTTTATTTTCTTCACTTCCCCTCCTTTTTCTTCTTATATCTCTTCCCTTATCACTCTGTTGCTTTTTTGTCTTTTTTCCGTACAGCTTCCTATGTATTTTTCTTTTCTCGCTTGTTCTTCCATTCTTACCCATCTCCTTTTTCTTTCCTTTCACTCTTCTCTTCGTGCCTGTGGTGCCTCAATAGTAAAAACGAGCATTAAACACTATTAAAAAACGTTCTCTTCCTTTTTCTTTTCTCTTGTATTCTCCTTTTCTCTCCTCCAATTTAACCCTTTTCCTGTTCCTTCATTTTTTTCTCTCTTTCGTTCTCTCAAACCCCTTTACACTTTCTTCTCTGTTGTGTTAATTCTTTCTTGCTCCCTCTTCTCTTACTTTTCTTATACTCTCTGCCCTTCTTCTTTCCTACAATTCTCTTTCCTCCTCATTTCCCATCTACAATTTTTCCCTATTTTTTTTTCTTTCTCTTTTTTCCCTGCTATAGGCTCCGGTTTATTTTCTGTGCAGCACCTCGATGAAAGCACAAGATAAGACTGAAGTACATGCGTTCAAAGTGCAGTTATTTTCTATGTCCCTCATTAAAACTGTTAACGATGACTTAGACAAATAATCAAATCATAAAACTGGACTCTGAACATTGCGGAAGTAACGCTAAGGAAGAATGGTCGTCTCTTTGTCCTTGTGGACAGACAGACTTGAATGGGTTACACTTAACAGAGCTAAGTTATTGCTTTCGGACGATAGAGAGCTCCAGGCTATAAAGAATGAGTTCCGAACTGGTAGTTTTATTGTGGGAATGCCATTTTGGAAAGGACATTTCCAGTGATGCGAACATGGAAGAAAAGCAATAAAAATAAACCCCCCCCCCCGAATCGCGTCTGCTGCCTTCCTACCGACATTTCGTTAAACTTGCTCCAATCTTCACCAGGCGGGGAGAAAAGGGGATTCCCCCACGGTCCCATTCCGTTGAAAGGAGCAATCCACCAACACTCAGTCGGCGGTTTCCGAACATACTCCTCAAAGTGACGTTGAAAGGTCAGGGTTTCAGCGACTTCACTAAAAGTACGTTCTTAGAAAGACACTTAGGTAACAGTAATGCCCCAAAAAATCTTAAGAAGCACACAAGAAACGCCCGAGAAATAAGTTTCTCTCGATTGCGATATAACTTAACGATTGGTAATATATGTATATTTTGCTGGTCTTCCTGAAATATTCAAAACATTTAATCTCACTTATTCAACATTGAATTATATCTTCTGAATATTATTCTTGTTCCATGTCAAAAACTACACCACATTCATCCCTGTTTTCCACCCTTAACCAATATCTAGTTGATCTATGTTGGGTATGTTTTTATGACCCGCGTTTATTTTGTTTTACGAACGAAGCAGTTTCAAAAGAATTAATATTTTAATGCAACTTTTCTTAAAAGGTATGATATATGGGTGGCGGCACAAGTACATAATTTCCAGCATTTTCTATGAAGAAGTTATGTGGTCATTGTAGTTATATAATTTGGACTCGATGAGATGAATTTGAGGGGCTATGAATATCAGGCTCCCCGGCAAACAGTGTGCTTCTCGGTGTCAACCAAATCCCTGTTAACCCGGCCAAGCTTCCAAACGAAGGCTCTGTAAACAAAGTATTATTATTTTTCATAAAAGTGAATAATGTCTTTTTCATTATTCAATTACAAATATTTTAGTAATAACAATTTGTCGTTATGAACTTGCAGATTTAAACGCGGCGTTTATACAGAGAGTGCAGCTAATCATAAGCCGTTGGTTAGATTTATAAATACACCACGGTTCCATGGCAAACATTTTGGGTACGAGCTGATATCCATATGAAATCCAGATGTCTCTCATAAGAAGAACGTATGTTTGTACGTCTATTTCTCTGCTTGCAATTACAATATTCTCTCTTTCCCTTTGCTTGCTTTCACAGAGCCAAGTCAAATATTTGCACAACTTCAACACAATTTTCTTCTTTACTCCCAGATTCTCCCGTCAGTAAACAACCTTATTTAACCATCTGTTGATCCAACTCAATTAAACACTCCTCATAATGTAAGTATTACTTTTCACATTAAACAATGTTTGCTCAAGAGCTTTGCGTTTCGTTACACATGCAATATAGCAAGCAAATGTATTGACTTTTCTCTTTAACATCAGGACCTGCATGTTAACTCTGAAATACCTAAGCTCTGTTGTTACTATAAACACCTAAGATGTGTCTCCCAGACTCACTGTATTTGCATGGGAATAGTGAAGCACTAGTATCTTGAAAAATCTGCCTCAATAAGAAATATTTATTTAGTTAAACATAAAGCACATTTAACATGTGGATAATTTTACATTGCTAATCATTGCAACATTTACTATGTAAGTTATTAGGAACACCTTTAACACACTCAAATATATGCCTCTTTATACGTATTTTTACCTCTCTCCTTAACATAAGACCGAAGAAATATTCACTGCCTCCTTTTCAAAATTATCCACCTATTCTATCTTCTCGTTTTCAAAATCTGTCGTCCTCTCATATCTTAACACACGCTCTGAAGCCCGGCACATTGCATTACATTGCACCGAACACCACTTTACATCATTCACAGTAGCTACCCAAGATCGCGGGTTCAAACCCGGTCAGAACCAATGGATGTTTAGGGTGTAAAAATCCTAAGTATGGCTTCGATCGGAAAGGAAGTAAAGCTGTGGGTCCCACGTCATAGATTTACGGCACGTAAAACAACTTCAAGCCTGGAAAAAGAGACCTCTGAGCAAAATTTACCGGCCGTTTCACTCCCTGAATTGAATGGGACGCTGATGACTTGAGATGTTAAAGAGCGTCAGTAAATAAAACAAATAAAAAAATCTCCGTAACCACCGCCCATGTCTGGAATGCATTCCACGGGATGATGTCAGAGACTACCAAACTTTAGGTGCATTTCATAAGAAATTGTTTAATGTTACTAGAAATAATCGATTACCCTAGATTCAGATGAATTTTGTTATAATGCATGTGTTTATGCAGCTGTAGAATTATTCATTCTATTATTTTTACTATTATCATAAATGTTCTATCTCTTTCATACCATTGTTAGGGTTTTTAATTTTATGCTTTGCTCATACATTTATTGCAGGATTTATGTAGGTTGATATATGTATAAATTGTTATTGCTGGTGCTTGTTTATATTATTGTTGTATTTCTTATTTTTCTCTTCTTCTGAAGTTGTTAAAAATGTTAAAAATGAACAAATAATATCCAAACGGGTGTAATATGTAAATACCTACAGAAACAGGCAATACTAATTTCAGTATAAAATATACAGGACTCCAAAATGCACTAGAAGTTACTTAATAATAACAGTAACAATACAAACCACAAGGGATGTTCCAGAAAAGGACAAGAATACAGAGTTGTATAAATGCAATTAATTTCCCTGCGTCAGGAGCAGCTTTGCGTTGAAGGAAGAAAAACAACTGAAGATCTTTTCGCGCTAAAACAACAGTTTTGGGCGTTGCCAGGAAGTGTTGGCCGTGGAAGACAGCAATTATTTACAGGAAGTGTAATAAATACAGAGCAGGTTCGTGTTACCTGAGCAAAACCTCTCGCTGATATGGCTCATTAATCTTGCTTACAAAACAGCGACAGTTTCCAAGGGAATGCTTAAGACCACATGTTTCTTGGCGAATTCAACAGAAGTCTCGCTGATTTATTTCCGTTGCCTTTAATGTTCTCCTTTTAAAGGGAATTTGTAGCAACAGAACGGAAAAATAACCGAATAAAACGTTTTTAGCTTCTGCTTTTGGTAGAACAGTAGAAGGTATTTGGAACTACACTTTTAGCTAATTCCGAAGGAATGTATTGCATTTGTTTAAATCTCTTTTCGTGTTACTTACTAGGCACCAAAAATTACTATGAAAAAAATATATAGTACTTGTGTATCTGTTTACATTCTAGCGACCATACTTGCCTCCTACGCTCAAAACGCGGGTTCGAACCCGGCCAGGATCGATGGATTTTTTCGGGCGTAAAAATCCTAAGTATGGCTTCCTTCGGAAGGGAAGTAAAACCGTGGGTCCCGTGTCGTACATTTACGGCACGATAAAGAACCTCAAGCATGAAAGAGAGGCCTCTGAGCAAAATTTGTCGGCCGTTTCACGCCCTGAGTTGAATGGGACGCTGATGACCTGAGATGTTAAAGAGCGTTCATAAATAAATCAATCAATCATTCTAGCGACCGAATATGTTTTTTCTCAACAAAAGTTGGCATATAATGATCAATTAATAAATATTTCATCGGGTTCATTAACCAGCAAAATTGAACCATAAGGGATGGGGATTAAACTAAAGCGAAAATTTAAAAATCGCTCTAGTTGCCGCAATTTTTATTACATCTTTCAAATAAATTCCGTATTGAAATAAAATAATAAAAATATTTTTTGAAAATCAGAAAAATCACTGTATTAGGAGTGGGGGTTTACCTGAAACCCAAACTTTAAAATTCGATCTAGCGGCACCGATGGTTTTTTTTTTTTTTCGCAACGATATTTTATATCTAGAATACAAATAAAATAACAAAAATAGTATCCGAAAATCAGGGGAGAAAATATAACAACAAGACTTTTTCTTTAGTTGAATTAACAAATTTCTCTTTTCTTCATGTACATCTTTTCATATTCCTTTTCGTATTCACTTTTCGATTTTTGAGGAATTAACAAACCCTCAGCTACCTGAGCTTCCTTTATAATTTCTCCTGGAATTATATGCATATTTTCAATGTCAAACACTGCAGAATTAGCATCCATTTTCATTTGAATTTCATCAAAAAAAAAAAAAATAAATAAATAAAAATAATTTCGTCATAGAAATCACGCAATATTACGCCATATCCACACGTCATAACATTACATTTAGCAATTTTTAAATTCTTTTTAATATATTTTAATGCTAAAATGGCATAAAAATGTGTATAAAAATTACCTCGTTAGCAGAAGTGAACAGTAAACATTCAGTCATGTCCCAATTACCAAGATCATGCACCAGTTAAATAAATAACTTTAATACGCCATGGGTGGCCGAGGTTGTTAAGCCGCGATCTCGTGAGCGGGAAGCCTGGGGTTCGATTCCCGTCATGATCATCCTTCCTGGCTGAGATTTTTTTGGTTTTCCTCAGTCCTCGTAAATGGCAAATGCCGGGAAGGTACCCTAAACTTAGGCCTGGAACGTTTCCTTCCTTTAAAAAAACTCCTTTCCCAATTTATCATTTCATTATCATCAGTGTTCACCGCCTGTGGTACCTTAGTAGTAAAAACGGCTTTAAATACTATTTAAAAAAACACAATACTGTAAATGTTTCAGTATTCTGCACCAAATCCTCCATATAGTTGACATGTTAAACTTCAGCTATATGAGAAATAAACGTAGAGACATCTGACAGACCCATTTGCTGGAGCGGAGAGAAGAGATTTCTACCGGAAGGGCTGGCTCTTCTGCAGCACAACTAAAAGCTTCTAGAAGTTGCTGCCCCAAACTTAGTTATGTGCAATTTCTTCAAGCGTGTCCCAAATAAGTTTACCTAGTTGCACTTTCCATCCATTAGAGGTCTCTCCACGCTAGATTTATCTTGAGTTAGTAGCGAGGCATTTCCAGACTAAAAGCAACTGATAGTGTTAAAACTGACAACGGCGTCTTTCCAGTAAACCTTTGCGACGCATTTTAAAAGGGAACGGCTTTTACGTTTATTAATTTAAAACATATCTCAAGTGATGTATGGTGGAACAAAAATTATTAAATAAAGTATCTAGGTAGCTCAGGTGGTCTATCCACATTCATTCGCTGTCATGCATTGACTAAACTTCATTATCTGGGGCTTCAGTTAATCTGAGGATTAACCTCCGTCAAAACCGTGCAATGCCTTCGCTGTCAAAGCTACCTAACCTAAAGTAAATATTTAGCACACTAGATGTGAGTGATGGTTTTAGTTAGAATATAGTTAATAAAGAAAATCAACTTATTAAAATAAAATACTGTGTACCGTGTGCGACCGCCAGTCGTGCTGGAATTCAGCAGACTGAAGGTAGTCCACTGGACTTTCAGCAATGGCAGAAACAACCAGCAATCTTGAAAAGCTCTGTGTTCAGCCTATACATTTTAGAATTCTCCTGTACTTTTTGTTCTACAAATTTCGTTCTTTCATTCCCATATCCTTTCCTTCTTTTTTTCTTTCCTGTTCTTTCTTCCATTCTATTCATTTTATTCGTTCAATCTTCGTTTATTCTATTTTTATTCCATTTTAAAGTTTACTTTTTCTTCTTCCTTCTTTCTCTTCCTCTCCTATTTCATCTTACTTTCACCTTCATCTATGTACTTCTTTTATCCAAACTGTATTCCCGGTTTCCTCTATCCTTTCCTCCCCTTTTCTTTATTCTACCCGTTCTTCCTTTTCTCTTTAATTCCTTGCCTCATTCACACCTTAATTCTATCTTTATTTCATCTTTATTTGCTTTATTCCTTCTTTTCCTCTTACTTTCTTCCCTTCTTTCTTTTCCCTCAACAACATATCTTTTCATTATCTCTTCTACTGCCGTGCTTTCTTACCTTTCACTATGCTTCCTTTCTTCCTCTTTTCCTTTCTCCCGTTTTATTTTTATTTCTTCTTAGCTCATTTCATTTTCCACTTTCATTTCCTTTATAAAAATTTCATTTTCATATCTTCCTTATTTCCTCCCCCTTTTCTTCCCCCTTCTTTTTTCGCTATTTTCTTCTTTTCATCCTTTATCCTCGTTTTCCCTCCCTTCTTTTATCCCCTCCTTTTTATCCCCTCCGTTTTTCTTCATTCTCCCTTATCAATTCCTCCTTTCACTCTTCCCCCCTTTTCTCCTCCTCCTCTCACACTTGCTTTATTTCCTTCTCTTTTGGTTCCCTTCCTTCTTCAATCTCTTCTTCCTTTCTTCTTCTTTTCCCCTTTCTTCCTGAGTTCCCCATTCCTGCTTGCATCTTCTGTACCTCCCCACTCTTATCCTTAATTACTTTTCCTTGCTACTTTTGTCTTTCTTTTCATACTTCGCTCCCTCTATCATTTTCTCCTTCATATTTTTCTTTCTTCCTTCCCTCCCCTATTCACGCTCGCCCTACTGCTATTCTGGACTTTATACAAATTTTGTCCAAAGCATAAGATATAGTGTACCTAAAAATGATAGGTATAATTTTTATGTTTATAATTTCAGATGGAGAGCCACGGACAATAACAATGGTGGCAGATAATCACCACCGTAAACCTTGAAACCCAAAGATATGTGGAAGAAATGTCTTAATCGGATATGGTAAGAAACCACGAAATACCTAGAAAATATCATTTAACTTAAAAGCAATTTAAATAAAAACTACGTTTATATTTGTAAATGCTGCTGGTTTTATTTTCTCCAATTTAAATGTTCTATAATTTATTTTAAAACATTTTTCTTAGTGCTTGACTTTGCGACACTATGTAAATAAATCATTGATTGTAACTTCCGCAACACAACCACTGTCCTCTTTTAACCGGCATATAAAGTGAAAACTCCTAAATTACCAAGAGAAACGCTTGTTGAGTGTGATTCCAAACAAAAAGAGACTTTATTTACGCAGCTGTCGTTCCGTTCCTGGGCAACCGAACGGAAGCTGAGTCATAATTTTAGTAAATACTTTGCCGAATGAAAAATAGACAATTTAGCAGCGCCAGTAACTCGTTCGCTGTCCCAGCCTATCGCAAATTGGGTCTGCTTTGTTATCATCTCTAGCGGAGTTTGAGTAGCATTTGTCAACGTTGCTTCACAAAACGTTACACCGCGTCGCTGCTGGAGCTAGCAAGCGAAGTGAATATAATTAACGCTTGTTGAAAAATAATGAATTATTGTTAACCGTGTTTTCTGTATTCGAATGGTGAATAATTAGAGCTAATATTATCAAAATATGTTTGCAATTTCAATATAAAACTTCTGCACCAGTCAGGCAGGAGAATGTAAATAATGCAGTAATAATCACAGATGACGTTGCTTTTAAAAGTTAATGAGCTGTTTGTTGGCTATTAACGTACTGTGTGTCACAATACTGCAATGATCTGGTAGCAGGTGTTTTGTAGCCTAGGTCAAGACCCAATGAATATGATCCTGCTCATTATAGCTAAACAGCTGGATACAATCACGCAGGTAGGGTATATTACTGGGTATCTATAAATTTACTTTCTTATTTTAAAAGAAATAATTTTTGCATTTTTTTTATAATTTCAGAACGTTATATAGATAAGGCGAGGTAAATTAAATTCGGTAATTCTGAGCATCTTGCGAACAATGGAAAATTCAAGTAAAATTAAATTAAAATAAATTCTATTATCATATATTTGTTTCAATGTGTTTATTCTATTTTAGCTAGGAGAAACTTTAAAAAAAATACCGTAAAATGTTAAAAAAAGATTGAAAATTTTATCTTAACACGTTAAAAAAAACTAATTATTCATGGTTCAAAAACCGCTACCTAGAAAAACATTATCTGGGTTTTATTATAGATATTTAACTTTGTCCCTAAATTGTCCTTTATCTATTGCACAGCCTCGGGACTCTACGGTTCCAGTTAAATTTTTCGCCTTTCAGTTTTGTTTATTTGTCTATTTTATACAGTCTGGCAACACATGTTGCTCGGCAGACTATGTCAAAACAATAAAACACTCTAAAATCTTGTAAATGGGTATCTGAGTTAAACAATTCATTCGTATTATAAAAAGTCTTGTTAATGAGTCAATTATAGATACATTTTTAAATTTACTTTTTCCAGCATTAAATAACTGGTATGGAAATTTATTGGCTGTCTTAATAACCATTAATTCAAAGTTCTTGTGATTTCTACTTAATCTACTAAAAGGAACTTAGAACACATTTTGTTGTCTAGTATTATAAAAGCGCAGCTCATTTCTTATTGTATAAATATTTACATTTTTAACAAATAATATTCAAGTATATATAAGTATATAATAGTAGGAATAAAAAGAGATCGACAGTGCTCCGTAAAAACAGTTTGTCAAAACTGTGATGGCTTTTTTCTGTAGTTTAAAAACCTTGTCAATACCAAAACTATTTCCCCACAATAGGAAAGCATACTTCATTGGACTATTAAAATAGGCTTAATACACTGTTTAAGATATATATACCGCCATAGGTGGTCGAGATCGTTAAGCCGCGGACTCGTAAGCGGGAGTTCTAGGGTTCGAATCCCTCCACGACCGTACTCCCTGACTGGGGTTTTTCAGGTTTTCCTCCGTCTTCTTAAATGGCAAATGCTGGGAAGGTACGCTAAAGTTGTGCCTGGAACGTTTTCTTCTTTAAAAATAAATCCTTTCCCAATATATCACCAGTTCCAGCGCCTGTGATGTCTCAGTAGTAAAAACAGGCGTTAAAAACTAATCAAGGGGGGAAGAATCGTTTTCAAATTTTTCATCAAATATAAAAATCTAGATAATTTAACACAAATAAGCTTAACGTGAGTTTCTAGTTTAGATTCAACATATTAATGTATTAATATCAATGTGTGGCAAAGTGAACAATGATTTTGTCTCTCTTTCATTTAATTTAAACCAGTTTTTAGCTTCAGAAATATATAAATTCATTTGGTTCTTTAATTATGGCTGCTGTAGTATCATTTGCATATAATATAACACCAGATTGTATGTAACTCCGATATCTTAATTTCTATTAAAAATAATAAAAGAACTAAGGGCTGAGCCTTATGGAAGACAATAATGAACAGTCCTCATGTTATATTTATTGTTATGTTTGGGGATTAGTCCCGTAAACTTTACTTCTCAACTTCCCACATCACATACTGTCTGCACCTCCTTCCTGTATCTTTCTACATTTATGATACACGTTTGCTGTTGTGGGTTTGTTAACTTAGCAATTTTTGAAGAAGTCATTCGTTATGCGTCAGAGCCACATCTCCTCTCGCTCGTCAGAGCCAGAATTTTAATATCATTGCATTTTCTCATTTTTTGATGTATTAGAGCGTTGGAATAACTCTTATAATGTTATTTAGCAAATTACGACCGTATAATTTAACAAAATCCCTCTCATAATCCTTGCCAAGCGGGCATGTAGGCGGTATGTAATTTTTAAGGTAGTTAAATTGCATAAGGTCATGTCCTCATACTTAGATGTTCCAGGTAGAAGTAAGGAAGAGAGGATTGGTGGTATTTAAAGGTAAAAGTCACGAAAGAATTTTATCACGCAGTAGTCAGTTTTTGCCTTAATTCTTTCTAATATCGACTCTTTTCATTCTTGTGCCGGAAACCAGCCTGAAAGCTGTGCACTTGAAATAAAACGGGATCGGGTTGAGAGTTTCATATTCCTCCGTGGAGACTTGTGTCCATATTTGCTATTGGTCGCGATATTGCCATGCTTCCCAAACAATATGCTGTTTGCTGCGTAAAAACTCCATGGCCCTTGGCCTTGCAGTAATGGACGGGCACACATTGAACGCAAACACAAAAGTTGTCTTCGGCGCAAGTATCACAAGAGATTTTATGAACCCTTTCTTTTAGTGTGCTAAGAAAAGTATATTTCACATATTATAACATTCTAGAAACTTGATAGTTTCCACTGACAACACGAATAGCTTATATTTACAGATCTTTGGTTGCAAAAAATATCTTTTTTTTTTTTTCAAAAGTTTTGTCAGAAGTATAATAAAGTTACACGTTATGTTATTTATAAATACATAAAAATATATCTTCGCTTTGTAAAAAAAAACCAATTCCAATATTCCTTTCCAAAATATATTTTGTGATCCGTATAGGTTATATACTATTTAATTTACAAAGTTTCTGTCTGCCATTTATTTCAATGCAAAAATGTCACAGCAAAGTGTCGTATCATCATTATGAGCAATTATCACAAGTAATATAACAAGAGGGTCTGAAATTGCCGATAAATTCACGAACTTAGCGAGTGATATTTATTAGGACTATTTCACGAATAAAATAAACATTTAAATATAACTCCCGTAAATTGACTTACAAAATTGTAAACATTTTATATTTGTATGCTTAAACTTTTCAAGCCATCTAGCAATAGACAAATGTTGATTGTCAGTAATGCCAATAGAAAAAAGCCAAAATAAGGGTTTATGACTATGATTATTTCATAAATAGAACATTTAAATTTGCGCACAGATTATTTTCAATTGCATAAAATGTTATATTTAACCTAACTATTCAGAAGCCATGAGACTGAAATAGATGAAAGTCAGCTATTACAATCGCTGCTGTTCGCTTTACTAATAACAACTGAGAAAAATAAAATAGATAACGTTTTACAATTCTGAACAACGTGTTTATTAAAATGTATGGTTGTTTAGTCAGGTATTGTTACATAATTTACAAAGTGATTTTAGACGGTTTGGCTGAATACGCACAAACAATTGCTTGAGTGAATACACACTAAGTTAGTTAAATGTACAATTATTGAAAACACAGAAAAATGGCCAGTGATGCTTGCCAGGAATTATACAGGGGGGGGGGGAATACAGCTGGCTACACTGATCATAAGACAAATGCACTTCGCTCGGTAAAGAAATATGGCAAAGCTTTATGATAATTTCACTGTAATATCGAACTGTGATAGGTCAAAATTCACTTCTTTCTCCCATTTCATTGGTTGATTATATGACGTCGTCATATAAGTGAAATAATTAGAGTATATTTTACTAAACTATTGTTGAATTTGAAGCTGTCAGTAAATATCAAAAGAGATTAGGTGAAGAAGGAACAAGGAAAGAGACAAAAAAAAAGAAGATTACGCTGACTGTGGTTCAGATATGTGCTGGATGGAGTAATAGCCCATTTCCTCAATATTCAGGAATTATTGAATATTTGCACTTTTATGGAACATTGTCATAAGAAAACATTCAAATTTCTGGTAATTTTTATAACGTAATAATAAAAGTTTAGATTTTATAGCAGATTCAAGTCAGAGGGAGCCAAATCTGGGGAGTAGGGTGTATGCTCCAGCAATTCTTACTTCATATTTATATATTTTGTGGGAAAATGCTTTGCCTTGTTGACTTTTTTTTTCTTCCTGTAAATCCAATCGTGATTTTTATCCAGTTTGATTCAAAATTTTGAATTGTACATTTCGGTTATGTTTTACCCTTCTGAAGATAGTCAATAAGTAATATTCCTTAGTGATGCTGCAGATGAAATCGACTTTGTTGCCTTTGGTGCTGAACAACTGACTTCTATCCAGTAAGTGCATTCTGATGCATGCTCGTGATCCCAGTTATAAGTATGCACAAAATAAAAAAATTGAGGGTTATTGAGTGGGAAATTTAAACATTTTAATATAGCAAAGTTTCATGTATTGAGTATAGGAAATGAGAATTGTTTGCTTTTGATTATAATACGTGTACTAGTTTGTTAAAACTGCATTAAATTGGTTCTATTTATATGCTCAAAATATTATATCTGGAAATTTCAAGAAATAAATTAATTCATTCAAAGCAACTGTTAATGACTTTCTGGAACAAAAAGAAAATCTATGCTTCCTTAGTGAATGATAATTGCAAGGATAGAATGCTGCATAAAAATCACTTTTTACATTCACACTTTTTAATAGTGTTTAACGCCCGTTTTTACTAAGGCACAACAGGCAATGGACACTGATGATACGTGAAATGAAATGATATATTGGGAAAGGGTATTTTTAAGGAAGGAAACGTTCCAGGCCTAAGTTTAGGGTACCTCCCGGCATTTGCTATTTATGAGGACTGGGGAAAACCTGGATAAAACCTGAAGGACGGTCCTGGCGGGAATCGAACCCCAGTCCTTCCGCTCACGAATCCGCGCCTTAACGACCTCGGCTACCCTTGGGGGGTCACATTCACACCTTGAACTTCTTCCCCGTAACACTTGGGCACCGTAAGCGATGAGCAGGGTAAGCGCTTGCTCCAAGACATCCTTCCTATGAAACATGTTTACACACAGGTAGAGTCCGTCCTTTGTTTCGGAGGTCGATAGAACATTAACCGTGACAGACGTGGCAAAATCGCTTATATCACAGAAAGAGCATACCCCCAAGTTTGTATTCGTAATAAGCGCTATGATGTACTTGTAGATTTAGCCGCTGGAGAGAAACCATAGCGAAAACATGGCATTCCTGATGCATATGAAGTTTTCTGCGTATTAGAACCCATTAATTGCGAGTCCGTTGTGACGGTACAAGACGATTTCGTACGAACCATCTACAGCCAAAACATTTGAAGTTATTGGCTGCTTGTGCGATGGACAACGAAAAGATGTTGACTACAGGATTGACGTATGCCGTGTCACTAACGGAGGTCATATGAAACACCAGTAAGAGACTTGCAGATGTACTGTGTCCACTGATATAAGCGTTTCCGCTCTGTCTGTCATGGTTACTGTTATATCGATCCCCAAAACCAGAGAAAGCTTTAGACTCACCCTGTATATATTCTGTAAAAACTGATTTTTCTATTGAATTCTGGAACGAAAAAGTAAGTATATCTACGCATTTATTAGTTCTAAGTGTAATTGTTTTGATATATCTAAAAATCGTCAACGTCTGTCCACTTTTTTGACGTGTGTATGTTAGTATTGTTTATCTATGAAATGTGGCGTAATACAGAAAAACTATATTTTTTCTCCCCCCCCCCCTCACTGTATTCAGCATCCCAAATTTAGGTATGACCATGATATTCAAACCAGATACAGAAAAAATGTTGAACTTTGTTAACTAGTGCTTTATATATTCATATACACTAAATCGAATGCTTCTGTTGCTTTTATGTTAGTTGTTGAAGCGTTCTCTGTGCACGGGATACCCCGTATATCCATACATTCTGCCAACCTCTGGCAGCAAGCGATTTCTTTTAATTAATTTCCCTGCAGCCGGTTTGTTAACGCTCCCGAGTTTCGCCTAACGTAGCATATCAATGTTTCACAAGACGGTGAATTATTCCTTTATCGTGTTCCATGGTACCGGCGGCGTTTCAGACACTTGGGACCTTCGTAATACAAACCGAAACTACGGCGATTCATGCACAATTCATGCAGCCGTCACTGCTTGTGCAGTGTTTATTATGCAAGATGTCTTCTATTCCGATATGGCGTCACGGATTCATTTAAATAACCGAGAAATAATTAAATTGAGCCCTTAGGAGGTCGTGAGAGTTAATGGGTTGTTACAGATGTAAATGCAGTTGCCAGGTTACCAGAGAAATTTCTGATTTACCCTGACATGTAATACTCAGTTTATTGTTAGAATGTATCCATATGTAGACAAAACAAATTGTATCTATCCGCCAAAGTTCTGTACACACCAGATCAAAAATAAATAATGAGCTAATGGTACACATTACTATATAGTGTGCGTTGCGCCAAATGATCAACAAGAAAAAAAAAAAAGTATCGTGATTGTTTCTCTTATGTGACGCCATCATAAAATCTACCAATGAAATTAAATAACATTTTGAATGTTGAGCAAGCCCCATGTCGTAAAGTTTTAACAATTCCCTTTACCGCGAAGTGCATTGTAACCAACTCTATACAGATTAAACAAGAACATCATTCGCTGGGGGAAAACAAATCGATTGATGAATGTGTGTCATTAATAATCTGATATCTTTAAACATTTATATGTATTTAAATAGTTTTAAAATTATTTTCTGATAATTACTTTATTCCATATTTATGTTTTATTTATGTATTTTATTTATTTGCTTGTATTGTTGAATATATATGTTTTATATCTCATTGTGAATATCTAATGTAATATCTTGTGCTAAATCAAACATACCAAGTGCATCTATCATAGAAGCCCGTACGTTGGACCCTTGCGCTTGTTGAAGTAGTGTGTATGCATGCAAGTATGAAGAAAATGTTGTTATTTGATGTTTGAGTTACGCCCAACAGATCGCAACCGCTTGCTGGGTAAAGTCAGTCATCAAGGCCGAATAATGCATGTGCAGAAAGTAGCTTGTAGTTAGTTTGAGGGAGATTTTGTCAGAGAGTGATGATCACTTTCATTTGTATGTAAATTGTTTGCTAATTGTTCATTGGTTACTCTACTACATAAAACAGGTTTTTATGCATGTTACGCACATTAAAATAGATTTTTATAGAGATCTGCTAAGGCAATTCGCAAGAAAATATCCTGACTATCGTGTTATTTAAAAATTACGAGAGGCAGGATATCTCTTCTCAATGACAAGAAGGAAGGAGCGTTTTATGAAATACAAGAATTCCTTATCTAGATTTTGGCAATGTATTGCCACTGACAGACATCATTTTAACATCACTTATAACACAGATTAGTGTTTTATAATCAGTTTGAAAGGCATTTTGTGCTCTCGGTATAAATATAAATACTTAAAAAGAATATTTACTCTTGCGCAACGACACTATCTCCCCTTTTTCGGTTGCGGCGGTTGCACTTCCGCAGTAAACAACTGTTCTCGCCAGACCATAACTGTAATAACCTCACTATATACATTATCCACAATACCGAGCACTTGATAAAGCTAACGGTGATGCTGTTGAGTAACGTATATCACTGTGGTGCGGTTATTTGGTTTATTTAAGAGCGCTCTTTAACATCTCTGGTCATTAGCTTCCGATTTAACTCATGACGTGAAATGGCCGAAAAAATTTGCTCAGATGCTCGAGGTTCTTTTACGTACTATAATTTATGATCAAGTATGTACCACCGGCTTTATTTCCTTTCCAAAAAAAGCCATACTTAGATTATTAGGCACCGAAAACTCGCATATGTTTAACCGGTATGCATTTTATCAGCGGAGAGTGCTCTATCAGAAATCGCTATAATTTGTAACAGTTTTCTAATCATTTCATTTTCTATAGCAGGCTTAGAGTGTAAAACACTATTGCAGCATAACAGTTCCGAAAATGGGAAGTCGTTATCATCAACTCTATCAATAAATCCTTTCATCTGCTCGTCTCTTTGATCTAAATAGCTAATCTAAAAATACCAATTATTTCGTTCATTCAAATGAAAACTGTAACACTGATACATGTGCGTTGGAAATACGGGCAGAATTTTAAATGAGACCATTCTTTAAAATCATTCTCCATTCACTCTATAAAATTCTTTCAGTAATCTGTTAGGCATATATCTTTGGAAAAAAAATCTTTTCCTTGTTAGAAGAATTATACAAGGTAAATTCAAATACTCTAAGAAGGAAAATAATTTAAATTGATAAGTTAAATGGAGGCATGATTACATGTTTTAAGTTATATGAGGAAAATGCAAATAAGTTTA
The DNA here is from genome assembly GCA_030762175.1 of Metallyticus violacea. Taxonomy (NCBI): domain Eukaryota; kingdom Metazoa; phylum Arthropoda; class Insecta; order Mantodea; family Metallyticidae; genus Metallyticus; species Metallyticus violacea. Next base: position 24,764,016 of record CM060839.1, read on the forward strand.
CATGATTAATCAATATTACCCTTAAAATTCTTATTTGTATGCCATGACTAGTGTTAGAATATGGTTAATGTAGATAGTAAATATTGCATAGTAAGGTATAAAACAACGGAACATGCCGAATAAGTGATAAGAAAAAAGAAACAAAATTGTTAATTAAGTGCAACGTCCGCATTAATACCTCTGTCCCAAAATAATCATCAAAATTTATAGAGCTATTTATTAACAATGAGTGAACATAACGTTCATTTACAGAGATTACTTACCAAAATAATGAGTAGATGATATTAGTAATATTAGCAATATGGGCGCATTAGCAGTGTCAGGGTTGTTGAGCTGTAAGTTCTGTAAAATTCCAGAAGAGCGCAGACATAAAAACCAAGGCTAGTCTAAACAGTATGGAAAACTTAATGAACCTTTCACCTCTTCTTAAGTCGGTCCTGGTGGTCTAAAGGTAACCATACTTGCCCTGTAAACCCAAAACTGCGGGTTCAAACCCGGCCAGGGCCAATGAATTTTTTCCAAAGTGCAAAAACCCTGTGTTTAACTTCCTTCGGATGTGAATCGTCGATTACGGCACAAAAAGAACCTCAAGTCTGAAAGAAGAGACCTCTGAGCAAAATTTATTGGCCATTTCACGCCCTGAATTGAATTGGACGCTGATGGCCTGAGATGTTAAAGAGCGTCCGTAAATGAACCAAATAAATAAAATCTTGAAGAATTATTAAATTATAATACAAACCCCGCCCTTGCTGTTTCTGTCTGATGAAGTCATTGCAAAAATGAACTAACTTCCCCAAAATCCCAATTGTAATAGTAACAATTAAAGCTTGTATAAGAAACATACGATCTTTGAGGAATGAAGTCCAGAAAACTCTTCGCCTCAGCCCAGACTACTGCGATCAAAAGGTAACAGTTTGCTGCTGCGATTATTTTATCTTTGAATTTTTCTCTTACCGTAAAATAAACCTTATCCTAGGCGTTCAATGGAACTAAAAAGCAGCAGCGAAAGGCCCCAGGTCACTTGTTGGGTGTTCTGTCCAGTCAAGGGATGTGTTCAGCATAATCAACTCTTGCCATACCTTTGGTTTTCGTTTTGAAAAAATGATATGTAGACGTTAAGAATTGTAAAAGACAGACATGTTCTTACTTATAGAGCAAACAAATTATGTTCTTTGTAGTTATAGGTTTCCCTCAGGGATGTTAAACTTCAGAGTGTCAAACTACCCTCTCACTTCACACTTTTGCTGTGGTTAAGCGTGCCGCAAATTTAAAACCGTATGAATCATTTAGCCCTCCGCTGGAGGCAATTCTAGCTTGTAACAGAGTTACAACGCAGTGTGGTATTACAGTTTCATGGCGGGAAAAGCGTGTACACAGAAACTTTACATCACATAATTGTTTCAGGTCCCTTGCCGCCCCAAGAAGTGGTACTCAACACGGTAATCTTGCTCATTAACGCAATGACGTTGAGCACAGGAGAAAGCGTTTTCTATTAACGCCGCGAGAGGCGTGCTTCAGTTTTTGTTTTCACAGGGGGCCGTGTGAATAATGAAACAAAAAAGTAACGCTCTGTGAAAATTTTCAGCTGTCAAAGCTACGTTGTGTAACCAGGAGACAAAAAACGTCTAGTAATTCTCCAACCGACTTACACTGAAATTTCGTTTTCGAAGGGTTAAAGCAGTTTGAGGCAACTTTTTATATAATTTGAGGATAATTTATAGGGTAAAAATCTCGTAATTTGGAGAAGTAAATTCTGCAGGATACTCTGTGACACCTTTTTTTTAGAGAACGTAGTAAATATAACAAATGAATTACCAGTAGAGCCCGGATTTGTGGATTTTTATATGGATAACTGCAAGAAAAGACCCAGTATACATAAATGATATTCTTGAACTATAAAACTTTTTGCCTTTTTGTACTTCACAGCCTTTTTCGTACTATTCTACCTACGAGGGATAAATCCTAAGTCATGGCAAGTATATTTCCCTCTCGTGAACAAGAGACGACACGAAAAATCTAAGATATACAATTGAAAGTGTATGATTTATCCTTTCGAATGAAGCCACCACACCTGCGTGTCTCAACAGGCCTCGAAGTTCAATGCGACACTGATCGGGAATGGACGTCACGAAGAGTGAACAACTTGCGTATTGAAAATATCATTTCTTCGCGGCACAAATGCATGAGAATATCACACAAAGCTACGGTAAACACCATGTGCATGTGTCTTGCTCTATCTAACAGCAGAGAGGTGGACAGCAGCCTTAATGTTGACTGCCAATCTTCCGCGCAGTGGGCGTACTGTGTCCGCGGACGTACAAGTGATTGTGGCGGAACAATACAATAGAAGAGCAAATAAGGATTCTGGCAAAAACAGAGCACCGTATTTCACGGGAGGACCTGAACATAGTGAATTCATTACGAAACATGTCGCACCATACAGGCGAGATTTCAGGTATGCCACGTAAAATCCCATCATTGCAATTGAAGAAAAGGAGCAAAAGCGTAAGAACCAGAACTCAAATGACAGTCTAATGAATAGGTTACCTGGGTCACCACGTAAACACACGTTTCGCCAAACTCCTTCACCAATAAAAGTCATGGCGTATGACAGTCCAGGTGTGCTTGTGCGTCATCCAGGGCGTGAGGGGGCCACTGTGAATGCCCATTATTACAGGTCTTTTCCGTGTCACAATTGCGCCATGCCGTACACACCTAACGCCCAGAACTTTTGAACAACGCCATTATTCTCCATCATAAAGGCGACAGTGCACACAATGTCAGTGTCTTTTACAGCGGTGGGGATGGGACGTTCTTACATATCCGCCATATTCGTCCGATCTCAGTCCTATGATTATGATCTCACACCCAAAGTAAAGCAGTCATTGCTTGGGAAATATTTTGACAGCATTTTGAATCGAGGTGGCTCCCGTTAGCAACTCACATGCAGCAGACGGTATTTAGCGCCTACCCCATCGAACCGTCGATGTACTTGGAGACTACTTCGAAGACTGCTAAACACCTGGGAGACCCGTCCTATGACGGATTTGCACCGCTGTGTAAGTAGTTGTGTGTAACTTTTGCTCATGTCATAATAAACCAACGTTGTGCAGTTACCTGTGTTTTGCTTCTTCCCTACGAGGGTCGCCTATATCCAACCTTGCGTTGGTGACACCACTCGGCCGCACTTTCAATCGTATATCTTAGATTTTTCATGTTGTTCCTTGTACGCGATAAAAATAATAGTTGCCATCTTTTGACTTGTGTCGTTTCAACTGGATCGAAGTAGTTCGCCTTACAGGCGGCCCGGCCTCAGAAGACAGTCGCAGTGCCGAGGGAGAAATCCCCAAGAGTAAGGCAAGAAGGTTTGGGGAAAAAATGTTTTGTGATATTTAATTAATAAACTTAAGGAGTATCAAGTAAGGTATTTGTGTGCTCAGGCATTTTTTATCGACGTTGGCCCAACAAGACTATACGGAAAATACATGTTCGTCTTTTGAAAAAAAGAAATCATTTGGCAGACCTTACAGCAGAGAACTGCTGATATATTCGTGTAGGTCTTTAATCGTTGTATGTAGAAGAGAGTACCCATATCATAGTAACAAACATGCATGTAGACCACGTGACACCAAATTTATTTTCAAAGACTGTAAGAACAGCTGATTTTCCTCCCGAAACACATTTAGTTCTTGGTTAGTGGGCCTCTGTGCTCATAATAAGCGTTTTCTGTTTTCTATTGTCCACTGATGACATTTTTTTTAACCAGGGATAGCGAGTATAGCTTCCAATATATGGAAAAATTAGCAATGGTGATTGTGATTGGATCCTATATTTTGACTGGAAGATTGACAGGAGAATCCTACTGGTAATGGTTTTACAGAAAGGAGAAAAGTAAACAAAAACGGAGGAAATTATAAGAAAAATTAAAAGATAAGGGTAAATGAAATGGAATGGAGAATCAAGAAGGCTTAAAAGAAAGAGATAATAAGAAAAATAAATAAAAAAGAATTTAAAGGGAAAGCAGACAGAAAAAACGAAGAACAGATAAATAGAAATATGAGGGAACAAAAACAAGAAGCAGCAGATGAGCAAAAACAAAGGAAAATATAAAAGTAGGAATAGAAAAATAAAGACTGACGAATAAGATGAAGCCGCAGACTAAGGATGAAGGTAATAGTATGGTGATAAAGAAGCAGAAGAAATGAATGAATAAAAAGGTAGAATAAGAGAAACCAAAAGAGAGATATAGTACAGTGTTGCTATAAAAGTAAAGTAGGAAACGGGAGGCGATAAGTGATACAAGAAAGAGAGAAAAATAAAATAGAGATGAAGAAAATGGAGTAGAAGAAGAAGTAGATTGAAAAAAAAATATCGATAGAACAAAGGAGAAGATCAAGAAGAACAAAAAATATAAAAACTATAACATGAAATAAAACTAAACAATAAAAATAAGCAATACAAGAGAAGAAACTGTGAAAAAGGTAAAGGTAGGAGAGAATGAGAGAAAATCAGTAGAAATAAATACTAAGTATGAACAAACATAGAAATAAAGGAGTAGAAAATTAAGAATAAAAAGAAACTAAGAGAAAAGGCAAAGAAGAGCAGAATATGGGGTTTAAAATAAAAAGTCTTTAAGAAAGAAGGGGGTTACAATGCTACTGATGATGTAAGGAAAATGATAAAGATAATGTGCGTTAGTGACCCATGAAGCTCTTCATGTAGACCTAACGCACTACTGCACACAGACCGACTACGTATTATGACGACATGGACTTTTCTAGTGAACTATTTGCAGGACATTTACATAAACTAAACACTTGCACTTTCACTTGTTTCCACAGAACTAATATATGAGAAGAAGAGACTGCGGCACCACAAGTGCCATCTTCCCAGAATCTCTATCAAATATAAATCGTTTCGGAAAACAGATGGGGTTGAGTCATTAGAGAAGAAATTGACTGTCTCCAATTTTGCAGTTCGGGATTTGGGTTTGAAGTTCCAAGGGTACAACTTAGGGAGTTGTGATCAGCCATGCACCGACATCATATGTTTCAGTCATTTTTGTTCAGCATGAAAGCACGGCTGCTTTCATGCTGAACAATTCTGTACAACATCGGATAATGGAGTGTTCTGGAAAAACTGCAATATGGACGTGAGTTTTAAAAAAATTCGATAAATGGAGTGGTGGTTCTTAGAAGCCGACAGCAGAATTTGTAACACCTCAACTTATGCATAGAAATGAAGCACTCGGGTATGGGAGGTTCCACTTGGATGCAGCGGGTGAACGGTAATATAGTTAGGACCTGGAGCATTTTGTCAGATATCTTCATCGTGCAAGGTGGTCGCTGATACAGAAAAAGCATAGCCAGCCGTATACACCCTGCATTTATAAATTATAAACACGTTTCCCTACAAAAGAAGAAAAAACTTGGCTAAAACTGCCCTCCATTTTTCCATTACTAATTTACCAAATGTCTTCTTACCCTTAAAAAAATATAAAAAGGCAGAAAATGAGCGATCTTTAAAATATAATAAATTTCAATTTAAAAGTATAAAATGTCACCAGATATAAATTAAAAAAGAGATAAAAGGACTAGAACAAATTTTTAAAAAAGAGAAAAAAATGTAAAGAAAATAAAAATAGAGAGCGTTATTTGAATGAAACCGGGGAACCCGGATAAAATATATCTAGACTTAGTCAGCACCGAGATTTGAACTCGGTCTGCAATCATAACAGACCAACTCACACCGCTTAAGCCACTGGATAGCTCAGAAAGAATATGAAGAAGTAAAGCGTCATAATTCCACCAATTGGCTGTCTCTTACCAGCCTTTTCCCACCCAGAAAATGTTCTTTGCAAGCCCTACCTACATTTATCATTATTTCCTGCACAGCGGTTCAGCGGGTGGAAAAACACTAATGGAGAATATCTGTCGGTTAACAGACAACACAGAGATAACATTTTGCCCCACGGGAAAAGGATAAGGCCACATTCTGGAGGCAAGGTAATCTTCATCAGGTAATTACTCTACTGTACCTCGTACTCTTTGTCCTGGGATGTCGTACTCTTCCACAGAGTAAACAACTGCGACTGTTTGATTCCTCTATCTTGTACATTGTTTGCTCTCCTAAGAGCGCATGTAAGCTTCCTAGATATTTTATTTGTTATTTATTAAAGCAGAATGTATGTACAGTGTGTTCCTGAAGTCACGGTGGCGTTTCAAAACTGAGAGGCCGTGTGTGTTTCTAACATGCCTTTACTCATTCTCATAATTTTGATGATCTTTCTCAAAGTAGTCCCCATTGGATGCAATGCACCTGTCCCAGCCTTTCTGCTAGTCTTCAGAATTGCCTACACAACTTTAACCATAGCTTTTGATGATGAAAAATGCCTGCTTTCAATTTGGGGATGTAGAAAAAGTCAACTGGACTATAGGGAGGGGAGGTAGGGTCACATTTTACATTGATTTTTGTGAAATATTCAGCATCAACATGTATGTATACGCAGATACGACATGCTGATAAACCGTTACTTGAATATCGACAAATGAGACCCATAACTTTCCCAGCAGAAGCAACCACTTCTGATTTTTTTTTTTTTTTTTTTTGTATTGATGATGAAGGATATTTTCTGGAGTGTTGCTTTTTACTATCAAGATCGAAATGACGTAGCCAAGATTCATCAGCAGTGTTTACATTTGAAAATAACTCCGCATCTTCCTGTAATATCATCTTCAAACTGAAGGCAAACATTTACGGGAGCGTCCATCAGCAGTAATGGAACCCACCGTGCACAAACACTTCTCATATGCAACTTTTCAATAACCAACATGAAACCAACCACCCAATGAAATGTTTACAATTTCTGAGTGTTCTTCATAATGGTAGTAGCTGTGTTAATATTTTCTTCCGCTATCGTACAAACTGGATCGTGGGGTTCACCTTCCTTTGAAATTGATTGCCTTCCCTCTTTAAACAATCTGCGAGTATGCTATATGGAAGAACAAACTCTTCATAGGCCTCCTGTAACACTGCATTGGCCTCAAATGAAGATTTATTGAGATGAAAGCAATATTCAGAGCAGCAGGTTGTTTGTCCGTTTTGATGTTGGAGGAACCAAGCACGTCTCACTTGCACACCTCTCATAGTCTGGAACCGGAAGTGAGAACAATAAAACTCATTAAGCTAACAAAAGTGTTTAGCGAGAGAAATTATGAACATTCTTTATTAACAGCTTTCGATATGTCTGTTAACATGTATATGCTAAATAAGAAGTGACTTCATAAATTTGTGTGTAGTTTTTTTTTTTTTTTTTAAATGGTTTCCTTTTGACACATCTAATTGACACTCCAGATCTTGGCACACACGATAAATGTGACATATTGAACAGAATTACTGTACTGTACTGCGCTGTACTGAAATATCATCGACACGAACACTGTAGGTAAAAATTTTGTTTCATGTAACTCCAAAAGCAATGGTGCCAACTTATTAGAACGTTTCCATTTTACAGGATTATTTGTGCAGCAATTTTAAATATGAAAAATGGGATGAAAGTATCTAAAATGAGAATTTTTAATTGTTTTGGATTGAAACATTTGTACAATGTATATATATATATATATATATATATATATATATATATATATATATATACACGCATCTTTACTTTTCCACATAGTCACTATCCCTAGCCAAAGACTTTTGTGTACCTGGGACAAGTTCTTGGATCTCTTATCTAGGAATAGAAATTTAGTGCTGCCACTTTCAATTCTTAGCTGATGTCAAAATTTGGAGAACTTAGTCATTTCTTGAAGTGAAGGTGTGAGGTCTGAATAATATAATGGGTGCTCATAAAATTATATAAGTAATATCACAAGAGGGTCTGAGATTGCCGGTAAATTCACTCACTATATTCGTGAATTCTTCTGGAAAGCTCAGACTCTCGAGTGATATTTATTAGAACTATTTCACGAATAAAATAAGAATTTAATGATAATTCCTCTAAACTTGCCTTACAAAATGGTAATAATTGTATATTTGTACTTAAACTTTTCAAGCAATCTTGCGACAGAAGAATGCCGATTCTCAGTAATGCCAATAGAGAAGAGCACAATACGGGTTTAGGACTATTTCGTGAATAGAATAAGAATAAAAGTGATATATATTTGAAATTCGTGCACAGAATATTAACACTTGTTATACTTATGAATATGTATTCTATTCAGAAACCGTGAGATTGAAATGGACAAAAGTCGACAATTACAATGGGACTAACCTCGGCATTAAAATGTCCAACCAAGTTCTCCCGCGTCATTGAATTGGTCGAAGTGAACCACATGATTCAAGGACGCACGTGCCACCGTTCGCCACAACCATTCATGCGGTCAGAAATCGCACTGACACGTTGTAGATTCAGTGAACACTGAAATTCTGGGGAAAGTATGGGAAATGTTGCTTGTGTGTCAAGGGAGTCAAATTCTATACAGTTCTTAAAATATAGAAATTTGGCATGTTATTCTGTCATTTAATATACACAAAGATAGAAAAATTGTTCTTAGGTGCCGAATAAACCCGTTTGAAACCACTACAGTATTCTAACAGGGATTTACCATGATATTCGTAATTGTATTTGAGATAGATAACTGTTTTAAATACGCCAGATTGCTGCATTTGGAAAAAAAAAATATTCCAACCATCTATCCCTGAACAACGAAGCTTCTCTGTTCGGTCTGCAAATTCTCGTATAAAAAGCGTATGGTGGTGAAGCTTTTCCTCGAGCACTCTTACAAATCCTGAATTGCCTTAATCAAAGAATCGCCTTTCGCGTTTCCCGCTTGGGAATCCAAGTTGTAAGTTCCTCGAAAATCCCTCTAGAATATGAGAGTGACGAATAGCAGAGAGCAATCGATGCACTCCATTGGCTGGAAATAATGAGTCATGATGCGGCTCGGAGAAGAGATTTGCCGCTACTGTGTTGTAATGAGGCTCGCCGCCTTCGATTTTATATCCTGCTTTGTAGTCGGAAGAATCCGCAGCTGCAGCAGCGATAAAGGACGTCTTTCCCTGTATCGCTGTGTAACACTTCATTTGTTTAACAAAAGCGTAAGTTGCTACGCAAACAAAATATTTATTGAAGAGTTGAACTATTTTATTGCTAAAATCAGCATAAAACGTTGCATTTAAGAGGGAAATAGAGGATTTAGATAGGACATGATGACAAAAACGAACACATTAGAATGTAAGTTTTTTTTCTGTGGCGTCCTGGTATTGCGATATTGTAAATGTAAATGTTTCTAACTATGAAGTTGTTTCTCTATGAGAAATGTAAATACCAGGGCTGTTCAATAAAGAATTATCACAAGTAATATCATGAGTGATATTTATTAGAACTATTTCACGAATAAAATAAGAATTTAAATATAGTTCCTCTAAACTTGGCTTACAAAATTGTAATAATTGTATGTTTGTACTTAAACTTTTCAAGTAATCTTGCGACAAAAGAGAGCAGATTGTCTGTAATGCCAATAGGGCAGAGCAAAATAAGGGCTTAGCATTATTTCAGGAATATAATAAAAATAGAAGTAATTATATATTCTTCTGAAACTCGCGCACAAAATGTTAACACTTGCATAAAATGTTATCTTATTCCATTCAGAAACCGTGAGACTGAAATGGACAAAAGTTTACTATTATAATCGCTACCGTTCGGTGTTCTAATACCAACTGAGAGAGAGAAAAAAAGCATACATTGTCTCTATTTTTCTTTGTATTCTTTGGTTTTGAATTCCTAATGATAAAAGCAATTTGTACGTTTGGCGCATCACCAATACACTTTCAAGAACCCTCCATTTTGCGTTATGATTGTAGATCGTTCATGCTTTTGTTTTCAATAGCTCCTCACTGCCTCTAGCAAAGGTGGTCAGTGATATGTGTTCAGGAATTATATAGTGGAGGTAGAGAGTTTGGCTACACCGCCCACAAGACAAATGTACGTTGCGTAATAAAATGGATTTGATTTTTTTTTTTTTTTGCGTAATTTCACTCCATAATCCGGCTGTGATTGGTCAAAATTCAAAATTTTGTTTCGTTTTATTGGTCGATTTTAAGAAGACGTCACATTAGTGAAATACTCAATACAGGCATAATTTCTGCGATAAAAGTTAAGTTTACAAACTTTCTTAGCTTAATGCATAATGCACACGTCATACTAGTTCCATTGTTCTCGATTCCGGTTCCCGCCTATGAGAGGTGTGCAAGTTCAAACAAGTTCAGTTCCGCCTATATCAAAATGGAGGTGATACATGACGAATTATATGCTGCTTTGAAATTCCCCTTTCGTCTCTACAAATCTTCAGCTGAGGTCTATGCAGGGCTTGTTCTTCCCTATAGCACAGTTCGTAGATGGTTTAAAATGTTTACAGAGGCGAGGCAATCATTTTAAAGAAAGATGATCTAAAATTTCGCTGGGTGCCACCCACATTTTGAACCCCCCCCCCCCTAGAGAAAATTCGCAGGACGTTAAATCGGGAGACCGAAGGGAGCATAAAGAGTAGTAGTAATAAACTCTATCGTCGAATGTTTCATGAATTGCATGGGCTGCATATACGTTGCAGAGTCCTATTGGAAAGTTGCAAACCTACAGCTGTTCTTCCCTATAGCACAGTTCGTAGATGGTTTAAAATGTTTACAGAGGCGAGGCAATCATTTTAAAGAAAGATGATCTAAAATTTCGCTGGGTGCCACCCACATTTTGAACCCCCCCCCTAGAGAAAATTCGCAGGACGTTAAATTGGGAGACCGAAGGGAGCATAAAGAGTAGTAGTAATAAACTCTATCGTCGAATGTTTCATGAATTGCATGGGCTGCATATACGTTGCAGAGTCCTATTGGAAAGTTGCAAACCTACAGCTAATTCCTGTGTGAAAATTCCTTCCAAAATATTCTGCACACACCTATCAGCGTTAATTGTTTCTTTAAAAAAATGGGGTATATTATTCTCTCGCCGCCATTGGCGCACTACACGCCTGTCTTTCTATTATGCAGGGGTTCCTCGTGAAGCACGTTAGGTGAACTAAAGTATCACTTGTTTTGTGAATTAACATCCCACTCAGGGGAACCTTCCTCCGATTAGGACGAATTTCTCCTTTATGCACACTATTCAAAAGATCTACTCCTGGATGTAGGGTCACCCGGTTTATGTTCTTGCATTGCAGTCGTTTTAACTTGAGTAGTTTTCAGAGAACAAAACATCTAAAAGGTACTCCAATTATCATTGCATAAACGAAAGTTATATTGAGCACATTAACTCTTACAATTATCTTGATTCAATAGTGAACTAAAGTAAAACAGAAGAAGAAATCGAAGCAAGAATTCTATTAGGATGCAGAGCATGTTATGCAAACTTGTATCTATTCATAAGTAATCTAATACCCGGAAGTGCTGATCTTTTTTCGCCCGTTTTTTCTACTGAGTCACCATAGGCGGTGGACACGGATAATACCTGAAATGAAATGATATATTGGGAAAGGTTTTTTTTTTAAGGAAGGAAAAATTCCAGGCCTAAGTTTAGGGTACCTCCCCGGCATTTTCCATTTCTGAGCGCTGAGGCAAACCTGCAAAAAACTTCAGTCAACTAGAACGATCTTGACGTGCTTCGAACTCCTGTTTTTCTATTCACGATTCCGCGACTTAACGACCTCGGCCATCCGTAACGGTAAAATGTCGGTCCTGGTGGTGTAGTGGTTACCATACTTGTCTCCTAAACCCAAGATCGCGGGTTCGAACCCGGCCAGGACCGATAGATTTTTTTCGGGCGTAAAAATCCTAAGTATGGCTTCCTTCGGAAGGAAAGTAAAGCCGTGGGTCCCGTGTCGTACATTTACGGCACGAAAAAGAACCTCAAGCCTGAAAGAGAGGCCTCTGAGCAAAATTTGTTGGCCGTTTCACGCCCTGAGTGGAATGGGACGCTGATGACCTGAGATGTTAAAGAGCGTCCGTAAATAAATCAATAAAAAAAAGTAACGGTAAATGCTAAACTGATATAATATAAAACAATATTTAGACTTATAGTAATTTATGCATGTGAAACAAGAAAAATGTATAACAATTTATTAGTATTTGATAGGAAGATACTAAGGAAAATCTATGGACCAATTAAGAAGATAAATGGTAACTGGTTAATACTATGAAAAGATGAGTTACATTTATATTTATATTGAAAGCCAATGAGAACAAGTGCAGGAAGAAGACCTAAAAATAGACGAGAAAATAGCACAAAGAAAGGTTTAAAAGAAAATAACCTTTAGGACTGGGGAACACATGTGTACGATAGAAATGAATGGCGGAAAATTACTGAGTAGCCAAAACTTTCTAAAGAAAGATGTAGCTGCCGATAAGAAGAAGAAACTTTATAGCCGTTCGAACAGAGGAATAGGAAATTGCCGTTTGACGTCCAAGCTATTTTCACTGTTATGTAATATTTCTTCTGTGAGTATTGAAGCGATTATGTTTATCAAGACTACTTCTCGTTTTACTAAATTATTTATCAATCTGTGAATAGAACTTTGACTTGGAAGTTGAATATCAGAATATCTCTCTTGAAACAATCTCCGTACATTATGAGACGGTTTAATACGCAGGTACGTATGTTATAAATACTCTTTGGGCGATAGAATTGAGCCGTATTAACGTAATTAATACACTGTATTACGCCGCCTAATGAATACTTAATACTGTCACACAACATACAAGAATACGTCCGTAGTTTCTTAGATTGAACTCGTACTGATATTCCCTCCGGCTCCCCGGCCGGTTTTTAAAACGTGGGAATGAGACAGGAACTGCAGAGCTCGGTTAACTGTGGTCAACCGCCACGTGGAGCAGTCAATTGCCGCCTGCCCATAGCCCTAGTTATTTGACGTTACTGGTTAAAATAACGTTACTCGCAGTAACTGGTTAAAATGTAATGTAATAAAATTATTTGTATGGATTTCTTCTTGGTTGAACATCAAAATAATGCTGACACATTTTTAGTCAAAGAGAGAATGTAATCTGCCGATAGTTTGGATTTTATTGTTTTCCTTGAGGAAATTAATCGAAATTAATTTATTGATCTGTGCTACTGTTGAAGTTTTGTATTAAATATTGTATATTCCCTTATAGAATGCTAATGTTACCTGTAGCATTTTTTGGGGGTTATAAGGTTCGAGATTTTTTTACAAATGTGTGTTAAGTTTATCGCATTAAAACTATAAAACTAATAGACTTGAAGAAAACCGTTCGTCATTTAATTATAATTACATATCTTAACTCTCTTTATATTTAATATGTACAACGTGCTAGTCAAGTTCCTTGGTGCTTGATTCCATATGGAGTGCAATAAATATTAATAGAAAGTTAATTACCTTAATGGAGCACACTTATGTATTCTGCTTCAGGAACGTCCCTTTTCGTCATCCAACAATAATACCCTAACATGACAGTGCTGCATTTCCCTTTGTATGTGTACTCCACCCTGAAATGTCTAAACAGACTCACCGTAGCCACAGCTCACGTCCCCACAAATAGAAGGAAAGAAAGCTAGGTGTGATGACAATAAGTGCATATTGCAACTAGTTTTTCATCTGAATGATTCAGATGCTGTAAAAATTCTGTGAAACTTCCTTGATAATCCTTCATAAATGGGGGAACAAATTTTGTTAAGTTTTCAGACATCAATTCTGAGCCCTATCTCACAAAAAGTATGTTCTAATATATTACATGTATAATAGTGCAAGTTATTGTAAAGTACTAGTAAAAAGTTACAAGTGACATTGTTTGCCACCTTGAATTAGGTTATGTTTCCTCATTAATAATAAATTCGTGTATTTTAATATAAGAGCAATTTAAGGTCATTCCTACTAAATGGATCTTCTAATTTTTCTCAATAATAATAATGATGATAATGTTAATGCTTTTGGATTTGTCAATAGTCAAGCGTAATAGTTCACTTTGAAACCACCGTCGCATTTGGATAGCTATTTCAGTTGTCAATAGATGACAGAAGAATCTAGCTTCCTATTGCACCCGGCTATTAATTTTATTAATCCATTACATCGATTATATTTATATAAATTTATTTATATTGTTTGGCAATTATATTTCCTTATGAAAGATGGAAATATATTAGTAGCAAGAACCTTAAAAAAAAAAAAAAAAAATCTCAGATGTTTAACTGCATTGAAACGAGAAATGCCACCATTACTCAAAAGCCCTCTTTTTAATTACACTTAACCAAATTTTTCATTATATTCAAATACTGGATTATTTTTTCTTTATAAACATTCCTCGTCATTATCATCACTTTTGCTAATACTTAGCATTTATCCTTACACAGAAGATAGAAAAACTCCGTGCTGCAGGCTGCAAGCGAGTCCCGGGCGACAGCGGAGAGAGCCGAAGGTAGTAATTAGTAGTTGTAGAGTTTAACGCTACTGAGGCACCACAGGCGGTTAGGTAGTGTTTGCACAATAATATTGGATAATAAGGCTTTAAAACAGAACGGCATGATAGCTTAGACGATTACAGTTACATACTACAGTGGTGAAGACAGTAGTTCGAAACCTCGAGCTCACTTTTTTTTTTTTTTTTTTCGCTGGAATTAAACGAGACATGCCGCCGCCATTACAATGATTTACTCGCTAACATAGTACCACGCACACAATGCAGCGCTATAAATTGAAATTTGCGAATTTTTTACTGCTGAAATCAAAGGAGCTTGCCACCATTTCAGTGATTTACCCACCCCTATCAAAAAAATACATATGCAACATTGACGTTGTTACAGGGGCCACGCAATCAGTAATTCCGCTCGCCAGCGGAGCCAGCAGCAGCGAGGATTTTCCCCTGCGTGTAAGTATGCAAGTATACTTGGCATATTTAGGCCAACTGATTCCAAAGCACCACGGGTGACCGAGGTCGTTAAGGCACAGACTCGTGAGCAGGGGGTCTGGGGTTCTATTCCCACCAGGACCGTCCTCCCTGCTCAGGTTTTCCTTAGTGCTCATAAATGCCAAATGTCTGGGAGGTAAGTTTTCCTTCCTTAAAAAATATCCTTTCCCAATATATCATTTTATCTCGTGTATTATCAGTGCCCGTCTGTGATGCCTGAGCAATAAAACGGACATCAAACACTAATAAAAAAAACTGATTCCAAAAATAATTAAAGAGATATTAACACTTGCACTAGTATTTGAAGTTATATTCTTCCACATTCAGAGAAATATATTCGAGTTACAAGTGCACGACTAATACTAATCTTCTATGGAACAAAACAGGAAAAAATCACTTGTACACTTGTAAGAACGGAGTTGTAAAGTACAAGTGTAGCAGAAACTTTTGCTGAACATAGTTTTACTAATAACTGCAAGTTACAAGTCCATACACTTGTAATGTATTAGACTATATTTTTGTGAAACAGGACCCTGGTGTTAATGATTGTCTTTCGAGTTAATTTTTCCTAACGTTATGGACACATATGCCGTGACTATTCCATCCTCAAAGGAAACGAGAGTGCATTCATTCCTTCCTTTATTCCACCATTTGATTTATAAAAATTTAGTTTTGTCAATAGTTACACTGAATGACAGCACCACGGGTTCCTTAGGTCCTTAAGGCATGGACTTGTCTTTCGATTACTAACAGGATTGTCCTCCTTACAGGTTTTTTCCAGGTTTTTCTCAGTCCTCTTAATAGAAAAGGCAGAGGAAATACCCTAAACATAGGCCTAAAAATGTTCCTTTAAAAAAACCATTATGCAACATATCATTTCATCTCATGTGTCACGGGCGTTAAACACCATTAGAAATAGCTGGTGATGATGAATGATGAAAACCAAGGGTCTATAATGCAATAGCAGTCATCAGAACACGTCATTTTCCTATTTAGATATTTTTGTAACAATGCATCGATTGATCAAGTCCATAGTAGCTATAGCTGTTTGTTGTAGTGCAATGTACGGAAAAATGGAAAATATCGACGTTTTAAATACTTGGTAAAGAAGGATATGAAAGTAACAGAAATTCCTACAGATATGACAAATACTCTAGGAGATTTTGCACCATTGTTTTTAACCGTTTTCAAATATACCATGAGTTTATACCCTGCCTTGAAAGCTTGAAAGATGATCTTTGTAGCAGGAGATCACAATCCGCCATGACATCAGAAACTATCGATGAGGTTCATGACATAGTTCTGGAGGATCGCCGGTTAAAGTTGAGCTTTGACATTTCAGGGGGACGCGCATGTCACGTTTAGAGGGAAGAACTGTGCTTGAAAAAAAGTATCGGCAGGATGATTGCCACGAATGCTGACTTGGGATCAAAAATGAACGAGAGGACATACCTCTCAGCAAAGTTTGACCTGTTTTCAGAGAGGTCCCGCCGATGGGTACAGTTGTGTCGGGTTTACTAAGCACTGGGTCCAGGAGTGCAACACAGAGGTCTGTGCTACCCGTGGGTTTTTGCATTAGGACGGTACCTTGTTTCCTAAACCGACCCGCCATTCGGCTGCAGACGATTGCGTCGCCCAGGCGCGCTAAGTTCCCTTAGCTTCCAGATTCTCACTGGTGGATAGGTCACTAGCTTAGACCTACTCGTATTTAAGAGGTGAGTCACCCCAGCATTAAGGTAGCCACCACCCTCCCTACCAACAAAGGCGATTCCGGCGCACCGGCCCCCAGAGTACACGCCTTAGGCACTCCCCTGGGACACGCCGCCATCGTAGATCCTCAAGTCCCCGTGAGTGACGCGTCCATTGCCAAGCCGAGTCCAACCCAATCCGGACAACTCCCTTCCGGGAGGGGCTCCAATCAAGTCCGGCCCGGCTCCCTCTAGTACGTCAGAGGTACCGCGGGTACTCAGGGTCCGCAGACCCCGCACCTGGAGCATCTGAAGAGCAACGACCGAAGCTGCGCCCCCCAACAGGGGAACGCGTAGGTCACGTTTAGAGGGAAGGGCTGTGCTTGAAAAAAATTATCGGCAGAATGATTGCCACGAATGCTGACTTGGGATCAAAAATGAACGAGAGGACATATCTATCAGCAAAGTTTGACCTGTTTTCAGAGAGATCCCGCTGATGGGTACACTACAAAACACCTGAAACAGAACAGCAGTCTAAACAATGAAAGCATCACGTTTCTCCGCCGGCAACGAAGACTAAGTATGTGAAATCGACCGGGAGTATCATGGGGTCAGTTCTCTGGGATGCCAAGGGTGTACTGACAATTTAATATCTTTCCACTCGAGTATCTATCACTGAGATAACTTTTTTTTACCAAAAATACGCGAGAAAAGAACAAAAGAAAGTTATCTTGCATCAAGGCCACGCTCGCCCTAGTCGCAATGGCGAAAATCAATGAATTGGGGTACGATTTGCTGTCACATCCCCTTTGGCTCCCTAAACTGAGCAAATTCCTTGGTGCGATGAAGAGCTTAGTCGAAGCACATTTTGCAGGTCTGGAGGAATCTTTTATGAATGTATAAAAGTTTTGGAGCATCGCTAGACAAAGTGCATTAGTGTCAAGGGAAACTTTGTTGAAAAATGTGAATAATCTAAAAAACATATGCCGTCATTTTGTGTTTCGTTTCGAGAACTTTTCAAACAACTCTTGTATAACGATTTTAGTTTTTGTATAGTTTTTAATAGTTTATATGACAAATAGTTTACATATTAAAATGAAATTTAGTATGATTATAGTTTTGAGTGTTTGTGCTAATAATGGGTAAAAAATAAATAAGGTAATGTTATATAATTTAGTGCAAAAATGGCATAAGTTACACTGTCAGCTAGTGCGCCACAGTTTGCCTCCCCAGAATCTTCAGAACAGGAACAGAAATAAGATCGAAGTTTGGTTGAGAGGTTTGTTCTTTGTCATTGGGGTTGTATGTTAACCGACGTTTCGCTCGGCATTTTCAAGCTTGCCCTTGAGCGGAATTCTCGGCGAAATCATAACCACTAATAATGAACCACGCCTAACAAACCCGGATTTTACATACTTCACAAAGTGGAAGCCTTAGCAGCTAAGTGAGGACTGTTGTTTCACCACGACAATACCTCTGTACATACCGTTTTGAAAACAATGGAATTTCTGCAAGTATCGGAAGTTATACTCGTGAACCGCCACCGTACAGTCCAGATCTGGCTACGCGTAAATTTTTCTTGTTTCTAGCAGTCAAGGAAAACTGAGGGGGTCATAAAAAGCTTTGATTATTACAAGAGGAGGCTGATGTCATCTTTAAAGAAGCATGACGTTGTTGCTTCTGGAGGAAGTAGGGTAGTAATTAAAAAAGAAATGGCAGAATTTGTGAGTTTGGCCTTGTACTCAGTAGACCTTTGAAAATTAGATAGTTAAATAAAGCTCAGTGGAAGGGTAATTAAAAAATGACCACACCAGAGACTCTTGACCAGTTCTACTGGATGGGTGCTTAGTAACGAGAAACTGCTATTTGCGTTGCGTTGGAGTGTGTTTGAACACGTTGAAGGTAACCTACATGCACCCGGCCGTAGTATAAAGCTTGTCGCATGAGGGAACCCATGGGATTGATCTGAAACAGAACTCTCCTCCCTTTCCCCTCCCACAACTCTTCTCCTTTATAATCACACGCATGTTAACGCAAAGGCAGGCAGGAATTTCATGCTTGTCATATGAGTTTGCTCTGACGTCACAAGCTTCCGCATCTAGTGGTATTTCACTTGCCTTAAAGAAGGAATTCAATTACATCCTAAAAGTCTTTGTGTAGTTCACAATGTTAATTAATAGCTTAAAACATGAACATTTTATTGAAAAAGTTCAAGACACTTAATTCCATAGTATTCTGTTTACATCATAAATTTTTCAGTTACGAGAAATCGAAAGAAATATCTTTAAATCAGCTAAAAGCGTGCACCAGCAGAACGCTCAATTTTTCGGCAACGAATTGCATAGTCTGGGACAGGCACTTGTTTGTGTGAAAAAACGTTTTCTGATCTCATTTACGTAAAAAGAAGTGTAGAAATCTTTTTAGGAAAAAACGCATCCAATACAAAATTTTCTATTAAGCTCGATATGACCTGAGAGTGAAAAAAAGTGTCTAATTAACGAGTATCGTTGTTCATTTGTTTTATTTATGGACGCTCTTTAATATCTCAAATCATCAGCGTCCCATTCAGTTCAGGGCGTGAAACGGACGACAATTTTTGTTCAGAGGTATCTTCTTTCAGGCTTGAAGTTCTTTTACATGCCGTAAATGTACGACACGGAATTCATGGCTTTACTTTTCTTTAGAAGGAAGCCATGCCTAGGATTTTAAGCCCGAAAAAATCCATCGATCCTGGCCGGGATCGAACCTGCAATCTTGGGTTTAAGAGACAAATATGGTTACTACTACATCACCGACAACAACAACTAATGATGAAATTAATAGGTACACACTACCGTAATAAGGCTAATTTTGTAAAAATATGCATTTACTTTTTGGTTTGCATCTTTAAATTTTGTAAAAGTGAAAAAGAATTTAAAAACATATAGGATGTAAATTTAAGTTTTTAACTTTGAATTTAATCTTAGGAGTTTACAATGTGAAAATTTTGAGAACTAGCAGAAGCTCGTTATTAACAAACGTTAGTAATGTAATATTTTATACTACTTTCTTAATCGCCAAATGTCGTCCTTTTTTTTTAAATTTATTTGCTGATATCGACCACAGTCAATGCTTGCAAATGTTGACTACACTAATCTAATGTAATTACGCACTTTAAGTGTGCTTTATTTGTTCCCTGCTAATGTAAATATCCATAATTTGTACCGTAACCTTTAGTTCCCATTGTTCGGGTGCATGTCTTTCATTTTTCCCATCACAGCGACTCCACCATTATTTTTTAGTGTAGACAACTTTACTCAATTCGATGCAACGGTGTTGGAATTGTACAAAATGGGCATATAAAAATACTATTAAGGTAACCAGGAAGTGCAAATCTAGCAAATAATGCACCAGTATATATTTAACACGGTATCTCAGAAAGTTTTAAGGCTATAATCATGACATTTTTGAGAGACATTAAGAAAACGTAATTAAAGCTGCTCTGTTAATTTTAGTTCTCTAATGAATATAACAAGTTTTTAAAAAGTTTTAAACGAAAATAAAATCTTATTAAAAATTGAAAACACTGTGACATAATCAGGTATTTTTCTTATAAACTATTGGTGAAATTGCAATGGTTTTTTACTTAAGCTGCAGGCAACATGCTATCCTGGTAATTAGAAAAAAATAACTGATAAATTAATTTTCAAATTTTGAAAAAAAAATATTTTCAGTTTGTTATTGGTATTGATTTTTATCAACTAATAGTAGCATTTAAATAATTCTACCCACCACTTCACATTTGCATACATTGTGTGTGTGTGTGCAAATTTTCAACAAGATTGGTACAGTCAATCCTGAGAATAATGCACATTTACGTCAAAACTTTTAAGTTATCGACAAATAAGTTTTTTTAAAATACATTTTATGTGCATTAGATAAGTAAAATTTACAGATCGTCTTTAGTTAAGTTTTCATAATGTCTCATAAAAATGTCATATTGATAGCTTTATAAATGTCAGATACAGTGCTAAATTGCTGCAGTATTTGCTAGATTTACATTTCCTGGTTACCTCAACACTGCTAATATCATTCGTTTGCTTAAACATAACCTGGGGATACATTTTAAGAGTTTTATAGATTACAGTTTTAAAATCCAGCCTCTAGTTTAGGTTTAAATTTCACGTGGATACTTATAAAAACGAATATTCCCTTAGTTAGGTTAGGTTAGGTTAGGTGTTCAGTTTAGTTTAAGCAATTTGCCTTAATTCAATCTTACCCTTCCAATTGTGCCATATTATCTGGAGCATTTCTTCCTGTTTGTTATAAGTCATGACCTCACGATCTACCCCAGCATTCCGACGCCATATTCCCTTCCTTCTTACGAAATTTCTTATAAATTCAATCGTAATTTTACGGGATTGCAGGTGGGTTACCAGCTAGCAAAGCGCCCACTACTTCTCCTGATAAATGCTGCTACCGTTTTATTTAAGTTTTGCTAAATGTTTTCAAAATCCTCACCATTTTTCGTCATTAGGTGCTTATTTACTTTTTCATTTCCTAAAGATTCTAAGCTTCGAAAATAAAGCAGCATATTTAGAATTTGAACAACAAGCCTTTGGTGCAGTGAACAGCAGGCAGCAGCGTGCAAGCAAGGCATCTTATTATAAGGTCGACTCGATACGCACCGAACACCACTTTGTTTACAATCCTCTTCACTGAAATGGTGTAGTGTTGCTCGGTCACTGGTTCTCGGTTCAATTATGCGCATTTGCCAACTTGAGAGCGAGTGAATGGCTCTTGAGTTCAGCACGTGTTGAGTGCATTTGATAGCTGAGGCTGCTGTGTCTTTCGATCTAATCTTATAGTTTTGTCTTCGGCTAAATACTGTAGGCATGAAAACTAACTCTAAAAGCATAAACGGCGGTCCTTTATTTCGACCGAAAGAGTGACAAACACTGAAACATATTTACGTGAAACAAATAAATCATTTCATTACAAGGGAAGGGTGGGTGAAAAGTCGGGGTGACTTTACGTCCCGATATTTTTTGGAAAATTTGCCTCGTGTCATTAATTTTCTTTGCAACATACAAAACCTTTAATATTTTATTATCGCACTGCTATATGTAATGTGTGTGAAAATAATTAATTATATACCAGGAATGTTCTAAAAGTGCTCAGTCTGACTCACAGATGTGGTGAAACTGGCCAAATTACCAAAAGATAAGTATCTTCATTTACATGGCGTGCTGTAAAGTTTCAGACACGTATGAGCAATAATTGTTTGTTAAGATCGTGCAAACAAATGAGATGAAATGATGTATTGGGAGAGGATTTTTTTTTAAGGAAGGAAATGTTTCAGGCCTAAGTTTAGAATACCTCCCTGGCATATGCCATTTATGAGGAATGAGGAAAACCTGGAAATAACCTCAGTCAGGGCGGACGGTCCTGGCGGGATTCGAACACCAGACCTCCTGCTCACGAGTCCGCTCCTTAATGACCTCGGCTACCCGTGGCGGTTTTATATACTGTGTGTCGGAAAACTACCTTAGGAGCTAACAATTGAAATAACCAGGCAGTATACGGGTCTCTGGTCTTCGGTAGATCGACAGAACATATGTTATTAATTGAAATAACTTCTTAGCCACAGGCCGTAAGAATTCGAACCCACTATCTTCACAATTATAGCACGACTCTCTAACCACCTGAGCTGTTGTATTCTTTAAACACGTCTGGGATTGTTGCATGACCAAGTGCTACCATATCCGCCATATTCGCCGGATTTTGCTCCCTGCGATTCCTGTTTGTTCCCAAGCCTATAGAAATGACTGGGCTGGACGAGGATTCTCATCAATTGATGCGGTTGAAGCCTAGACCGGCGCTTATTTTTCACAGTAGGATAAATTGATTATTAAAGAATTGGGAAGTCTTTGGAACACATGTATTGATTTAAAAAATGGACATGTTGAAAAATGAAATAAAAACATTTCTCTTAAATCTTGTGTTTTCTTGGTGAGGCCGATAAGTTTTATATCGTCCCTCTTAGTTCGAGATATGACATTGACAGTTATTATTGAAATTGATAATTACCGGGCTGTTTAGTTTAACTAGACGCTACTGTCTGAAGGCTTTCCAACGTATTCCTTATTCCTCTTGAAGCGCTGACAAATATTCCTTCCTTGATATCAGAAAGTTTAACGCCTCATCGTGGGGTTGGGCTCATTGCTGCTAAAGTAAATCATTTGGTCTCTAAAGAACTTTTTTTCTTAAAAAAACTGACTACTTTAAAGGGTGGAAAACGATTTCTTCTTTTCGTGTTGAGTAAAGTTATTTTATCATATAATTCCTACGTGGACGGCAATTTCCCTACGCCAACACCGTCAAAGAAGCGGTAACGAATAGAGTGGAGGATCTAGACGAATCCTTCCTTTTAAGGGGATTAAATCACTGGGAGTGATGCGAGCTAAGTACGTTGATGTCGAGCAGGATTACATTGAAAACTAACGAGGTGAGATCAAGCGCTAGATTTTATTTTCATTCCCCGGTAGATGAACGCACCTTCCTTCTCTGATCAAGTTCAGTTAACAAATTCACTTTTGCTACCTTTCCGCTCTGTCTCTGCTCTTTCTATTTCACAGAGCATTTCGTTCATTTTTATCGGTGAATATATTTGTGTTTCTGTGCGTAATTCTTCCTGCATGTTTTAATCCGATTGATGCATACATCATGTGCTTTATTTACATAGCTTTTAAATTATTTTGTGTTCGGTGCTATCGTCTGCATTTATGTACGGGGTGAACAATCCTTCACGCAACCGCGGCGTGCGGCCGGCCGGTGATGCTAGCTGCTGTGTCGGCCGGCCGGTGATGCTAGCTGCTGTGTCGGCCGGTGCGGGGGACAGGAAGTCCGCAGTAAATATAGTAAGGTTCGTCGCGCGATTTATTTCTAACATATATAACATAAACACTTAAAAATAAAAGTAACTTACTCACGTATATTAAGCAAGGAGAGGCTGGAACTGCCTCCCTTAGTTCTTCAAGCATTTCTGACACCTGTTTAGGAAATTGCTCTTGAAATAAACTCCTTACAGCACGCGCTCATTCTGTACATGAATACTCTTTGGGAAATAGAAAATTGTATTGCCCCGTTTCACTTGATTCACTTTCACTGTATTGAGCCACCTAACAAACACTTGCTATTTGCGCAAAAGTTCAAATCACACTGAAGCCTCACGCAGCGGAGGGGAAATATATCCCCGCTTTCGCCGAAATAGTGACATAGCCCTGCCGGCCAGTTCCGCGGTTGCGTCAAGCATTGCTCACCCAGTATTATTTTGCTCTATCTATACAGAATCTTTTTCAGACAGTTTTACTACTATTATAGCCGAATTTAAAACATATAGACATTATTCTCTGTGTGCTTAACCACTTAGACACTTTCAAGAGTATAGTAAATGGCATAATAGCTTTAAAAAGTCTCAAGGTGCATAAATAGAATACAAATTTTAAATAGAAAGTTTCATAAAGCTTTGTCTTTCGCTCAATCAATCCTAATTAATACAATGAATTATGCAAAAAATTATACAAATATTTTAGCAACGACATCTACATTGCTGAGCATGTGTCACTCATGAAATTAATACAAAACACCATATTAAATATTCAACCCACTGAAAAATCAATATTTTCGTAATCTTATCCCCTTTGCTCTTAACCTTTCTTCCTATATTGACGATCGTGAGTTTTATGGCCAACACTAGTAACTCCAACATTGGAAATGAAGGTAAAATTTACGTGTTTTATCTTTGAGGTACACATTCTTAGAAACTTTTTTAAAACAAGCGTGGAATTTCGCAGTTTTATGGAAAACATCCTTGTGCACAAATCTGTAGCAAGTGTTGTAGTATACCGGATCAAGTTATATTCATATTTCATGATTAGGTTTAAAATCTTTAAAAAGTTTTCTTTATCATTTAACTGAATATAAAATTCTTTTCCATAATTTTAATGCTGAAAAATGTATGAAAATTTCGCTTCAAAAATGTATAATTAACCTTAACTTTATTTATGTGCAGAAACACATTATACAAAAAAGTACATTGATGTACATAATATTTATTATTATCATGTAAAATTTCAGATTTCTATGTTCGAAAATTAGAAATATTAAGATGTAAATATATAAAATTATCATTAATTATAACTTTAGTTTTGTGCAAATACTTCTACAAAAAATAAAATGATAAACACAAAATTTATAATTATCAGGCAAAATTCCAGCATTCATTGTTCGAAAATATACAAGTTATAAAAAATTAACTTTTTTTTTTTTTTTTTTTTTTTTTTTTTTTTTACATTCATCTACTTTTGCATACGAGACTTTACTTACTGCTTATATGAAGATGAGGCATCTTCACATGGATGCACTTGCAGTATTATTGCGTTTTTTATGACCAATTAGGTTCCCCTTACTTTTTTTTTTTTTTATTATTATTCACGTTAAGATTTCATTGTGCAAGCAGAGATTTCTGTAGTAATTGTAAACCTGTGTGGCACGCATTTTTGCTGTAATATTTTGGAAACATCCTTCATTCGTCAACTTCATGGACTCATTTTGAATTTTTGTTTATGATGATGAGCTCACATTTAATTTTCAGTAACAATCTGAGAACAGATTTTCTTCAAAGGAGTTCAAATTCTTCTGGCTATCTACTGTCAACATTCATCTATTAATCGGCAGTATAAGAGTTGAATGCAGAGATTTGGGAGCGACAATCAAAGCAGTTCACATGTATGAAAATTCAAATGTAAAAATGAACCTACGGCGCCATAAGCCCCACTTTCCGATGAACCCATGTCGCTTTAGGAACCAGAAGCCTTCCAGCCCTATGAGACAACTGTTTCCAGAAGTTCAGAGCTTGCTTTTAGAAGAGTTCCCAAGCCAGAACCACGAGGAATATTTGAAAAGTTCTCGGAATGAAACACAAAATGACGGCATAGCTTTTTGAAAGTATCCTTATATTTCAACATAGTTTCCCTTGACACTAATGCACTTTGTCCAGTGATGCTCCAAAGTTCGAGTTCTTCTCCTCTAAAACGACGCTCGTCCGCATACGGCTGCTTTGACAAGAGAAAATCTCGAGGAAACCCATTGGACAGCATTGGCACACTATCTCTGCGTTAGCAAATGTTTGGATCGTTAAAAGTTCGACCAAAAGTCTATAGTGAGATTATGAAGTTTCTTATCCGTTGGGAGAAGTGTGTTTGTAAACTGGGAAATAATGTAGAAACATGAGATGTAGGCCATTTTTATTTCATTTGGTTTTTACTGAGAGTGCTGCATGTTCTGCAAGAGGTAAACAACGTTTTTTCTCAGGTGCGTAATTAAGAAAACAGGTTGTATGTTTTGATTGAAAACTATTGCACAAAACCTGATTTAAAAATAATATTCCATATGCTTTATGCTTTATTAGATTTATAATTTTGTATAAACTCTTAATGAGCAAGAATCAGTTTGAAGACATGTCTAGGCTTTATACTTTTTGATTGCTTCACCAATGTTCACTTTCAGACCTACTTCTTGCATAACCATTCTCTAACTTTTCACTTCCTTCTATTGTATTTTTTTTTTTTCCAGCTCCATATTCCAAAAGGGATTCGGTGCTATATTTTGCATTAGGGCTAGAGTTGATGCCTCGCCGCAGGGCGTTAGACTTGGTAAACTTCATAAAAGCAAGAAGACCCGTTCTCCGATAAACCGCTCTTTGAGGCCGCAGGGCTCTCAGATGATGCACTAGATCCTAGTTCTCTCTCTGAAAGACAATATTTGGTGAGCCAAGAGGAATGGCCTCTACTTCTAGTACCTATAGAGAATGTGTCACATGTACAAATGCAGTAGAGATGTGCTCAATCAGAGTTTTTACTGTATTTGTACACTTGGCCTTCTTCGTTTGTATTTGTACACCTTCTCAACACCCTTTCCTCACTCATGTTATTTTGTACTGTTCCTTTCTCTCTGTGTCTTTCTATACAAATATTAGAGCATTAATAATAGTAAAAATAGTTTATATCTTCATTTTTTCCTCTCCTGTGGTTTTTTCTTCGCTTTTTCTCTTTCTGATCAATATTATCTACATAATATATGCACGTAACTTTTCTTCCTTTCTTCTGTCTTATTTATTCTCTCCGCCTCTTTTTATTCTATCTTCTCCAGTCACTTCTGTTGATTACTACAGGTAGGAAGAAAAAAAATTAATAAAGGAGCAACTCTAATTTTCATTTGCACATTTTCTATTATTTTATATAACAACTTTGAATGAGTATTTCCTTCTTTCCAAAATAAAATAATACAATAGAGATAGAAATACGAATGTGGAGGACATTCAAAAGTTTTGCAAATGTCACCAAGCTAAGGTCTGAATTCGAACACTTATCCTCACAGTCTTTCTGTACTCTCCATCTCTCTCCACACCACTTGTCAAAAGCACTACGGTACTCGGACTGAGATATTGTCAACAGAGCTGAATGTATAGCTTGAGTAAGGTCTTGCACTCGTTTAAAGGTTTTCCAGCAATACAAGATTTCACCCAAGGAAACGACCAGAAGTCGCACGTGCAAGGCCAGGCCTTTAGGATGGATGGTCAAGCAACCGGATTTTGGCGACTTCCGGTTTCCTCAAATTTGCAGCTGTTCTGTGAGGTGACGCACTGTCGAGCAAAACCAACAGACTTCAAATTCCTGACTTTGGACGCCGCCGCCTCAGCTGTTCAAATAAAGGATCCAAAATATAAGTGCCATGATATTCTTCATTTAGTCATTCTTTCTGACATACAGTCAACCACAAATGTTCCTTCATAGTTGAAGAAAACTGCGAACATTCACTTCCGAGAACGAAAATCTTGTCGAAGCACAACTGGTCTTGGGTCATTCTCATTTACCCACACGCAGTTCTGAGCTTTTTGGGAGTTATAGTAATAAAACCAACCAGTGCATATATCCGTCAACTGTTTAGGACTGTTTGGTAGAAACATGCTCAGCAGTTTCCTTTCTGACCGCCAGAGTGGCCGAGGTCGTTAAGGCACGGACACTGAGTGGAAGGTCTGGAGTTCGATTCCCATTAGGACTGTTCTCCCTGACTGAGGTTTTGCCCAGGTTTTCCTCAGTCCTCACAAGTAGCAAATGCCGGGGAGGCACTCCTAAACTTAGGCCTTAATGCTTCCTATCCTAAAAAAACAATACTCCTTTCCCAGTTTATCATTTCATTTTATGTACCATCAGTGCCCACCGCCTGTGGTGCCTCAATAGTAAAAACGGGCGTTAAACACTATAAAAAAAATCCGTTCTCCTCTCCTTCTTTTATTTGACTACGGAATGGAGAACCCATATTGTACAAATTTTTCGCAGCTTTAAAAATTCATGTAGTATACTGTCAATTCTGCCAACACTGATTTCAACAGTAATATGTTGAATTTCCCCCACCAAATTCCTCACTCTTTGAATTGTTCTCTCGTTCGCAATTTCCCGAAACCGGCCAGAGCGAGGGTTCTCTTTCAGAGTTTCTAGCCCTTCTTCAAATGATCGAATGCATCTTGCAATGGTATCAAATGAACATACTTGATCACCATGAACAGCTACCAAGTTCTCGTGGACTTTTTTCATTCTTTCATCTAACATGAAAGTAGAATGTATAATCCAAAAAACGTCGGTCCTGATGGTGTAGTGGTTACCATACTTGCCTCCTACACCCAAGATCGTGAGTTCAAACCCGGCCAGGACCGATGGATTTTTTCGGGCGTAAAAATGCTAAGTATGGCTTCCTTCGGAAGGGAAGTAAAGCCGTGGGTCCCGTGTCGTACATTTACGGCACGAAAAAGAACCTCAAGCCTGAAAGAGAGGCCTCTGAGCAAAATTTGTCGGCTGTTTCACGCCCTGAGTTGAATGGGACGCTGATGACCTGAGATGTTAAAGAGCGTCCATAAATAAATCAATAAAAAAAAATCCAAAATTTTCTTTAGAAATGTTTACGATTTTTCACCAGTTATTGACAGAGGACTGAACTCAACAGACTGTACGACAGTGACTATGTAAGTTAAACTTGAACTTATGCATATTTTGAACTTAATGTCCTTTATTGCCGACTGCGTTGGCTACATTTTTGTAGACATTAATGCCCAACAATGATTGGCTGGTTGCAAACAATTTTAGTTGCTCCTCGTATTGCATGATACAGTTAAAAAAGATTTTTATGCTTTGTCACTGTGCAGATCTCAACACCATTTCCATGCCTAAGCATGTCACTGATGATGCTTTAAAAAGTGGTTCCGGTACGCACCATCATGTTCGTAGAGGAAGGAGAAAACATGGTCCTTTGCGTAAACCTAGCAGGAAAAAAAATAATCGCAAGAGGTCGAGTGATCGAGGTAGCCATTACAGGAAATCTGATCACTTTCATTTCCCGCTGTGGAAAGTGCTGCTTTAAATATCTCTATAATGAGGTGGAGCGCAATCTTGTTGTAGTAGGAAATGATTTCTATTCTCGTTAGCAGCAGCCATTCAGTAAACATGTCCAAATAAGATAGTCACATTACTTAGAAAAACGGGCCACTTTGTAGAGTCTCGCTCTTGTGCAACATAACAATAGGGATCTTTGTTTCCCATTTTTAACATTATATTTTTTTTAATTTTCCATTTAAATTAAAGATTGGTTCATTATTTAACATCAATTTGCTACTAAAAATCGCCATCTTTCTTTCGCTACTGTAGTGCAATTAAAAAGCCTCTGTCGGTACCTGTCACCAGGTATTAAAGCTCAACAAAGTCCAAGGCGGTTTTGTAACACAAGCCTAATGAGTAATGCCCAGTTCCCTGGACTTCCTAGAGCTATACTGATAAGTTTCTCTGGCCTGGTTCATTGTTTCCTTCAACAAATAGGGACGCCCAGTGCCTTTCTCTTTACACAAACAATGCGCACACCATTTGTGAATGGAACTGTCAGAGGGAGTTTTTCCAATTCCGTGCGAAATGGCGCTGGAAATTGTAGCGGATCGAAATTTATTATATTCGAAATACAAAATGCCCTCTCCTTATTGTTCGCCACCGTGTTGCAAACATTGACAGCTGCAGGAAACAACCTAACTATTGAGTGGAGCGTAGCAAAGAACAAACGTTAGACAGCTTCTCTGTCCATTTGCGCTATGAAAACAGCCTCATGTTCTATTCATTATCCATTAGACATTCACAGAACGCCGACATAGGTTTGCCATGGAATGATGACACATTCACTTTATATTACTTGACTTTTGGACAGACCTCAGAACACTTTGAAAGATTACGCAAACTAATGTGTACCTCTTTAATCTGCACTGATTTATTTAATTCCCAAGATAATTGATCGTTACAGATAAAAAAAAACTATCAGCCAGTTTAACTTTCTGTCGAATTAATACGCTAAATGGACAAGATATGTGGGATATAATGTTTAATTATTTTAAATAGTCGTTGATGTCAAAACAGTGCATCCAACCACTGGAAAATGCTTTTGGAGATGAAGTAGCATTAGGAAGATTTGTGTTGTGGAATTATTTACATCATCCATGATTTCAGCGAGAGTCGATTCGAACAGCAGAAGATTCAAGTCGCAAACTTTTGCTGGGAAGTAATCTTTCAAGATTTCAATGACTCTATATTTATGCATTTCCGGGACTATTGATTGATACAAGCTGAACCCCACCGGCGACTTCTCTCAAAAGGAGAACCGCTGCTTCATGACAACGCCAGCCACCATACGGCTGTGCCTACAGTTACTTATTTGGATTTAGGAAAGTAAATTTGCGAGCTCAAAAGTTTGCAGGAGACGCGGCAATATCGGCGATGTAAAGTTGGTTAAAGGCCATACCAAAATGTTTTGTCTTGAGGACATCACCAAGTTTTTGGACAAGTGTATCAAGTGTGTTGCAAAGCAGAGTGACTTGTCCAAAAATAACATAAAAACAATTTCTGTGAGTATATTTCTGTTACTTTCCCGGTGAAACTACCCATAATCATCCACAAATTGTTTGCCCTTCCGGAAAAACGTAGGCATCATTCATTTTTTATGATTTCTATTATTTTTTAACTTTAGTAGTACCTGACAATAACTGGTGTGGTCTTTCTGCCCAAATGCTCGGCAGTTGGAGCAATGCCGCAGGAGAGATCGACACTTGTATAGCTCACCCAGTATTTCAACAACAGCTGTTTAAAATGAATCAACTGGCGAGATAAAGAGGGTGATATATTTTCTTTCCCAGGAGATATTCAGCTCAATGTTAATGCTTGCTATAAAACTTGAAATGCCCACAAATGTCGTAAAAGTGTTTCATTTCTCCAGGGATAACAACATGACGTGCTCAGTTTTACCTCACGCTGGTATTTTTGGATCCCAGTAATACTTTAGTGATCAAGATCGATTTAGATTCGTTCATATCAGCAGAATATAATAATAACTTTGGGTGTATGTAAACGTCAGTTGTTTCGGACATTAAAACGATAGAGGGCGTAACGTTTATTGGTCATTAATCTGCGTGATATTACCGATAAGTTTGTGTATACGTGAGTAGAGAGAGAGAAGTGATGAAATTAAATTGGCAATCATCCTTTTAATCTTTTTGCACAATTCTCTTTATAGTTACGGCAGAGAAAGAGAGGAGAAAAATTTAATTCTGCGTTTTAAGGGTTCTTTTATTTTGTTTGATTTTAGCCTACCATCCCTAGTGGGGGAATAAAAATAGAATTACGATTATTAGCGATGCTCCATATACGTGTTTGTTTTGCACAAAATGAAATAGACAGTTTAATCTCGCTTCTGTAAGGCTCTGATAGATAAAAACCAGTTTTATATTTATTAGATGAGTTACATCGGTTCATGTAATTTCTTATTCCCTGTTTCAGTATATTTCGTAGGATAATAGATTAGATTATAATGTTTGATCCAAATAAAATTGCACTTTACGTTAGCATTGAATCCTTGGCACCTTTCATATAGATTTCTTACTGTTGTGATCTAAAAATAAAATTCCACGTTGTCATCCTTCTGATTGCTTATCAGCATTCATTGTTTCTGTTTCATGAAATTGTTTCAAGATGTGATGAGATAATAAATGGGATGAAGAGATGACCTTTTGTTTTCTTGGCATTAGTTATTAATTGTTGTAGTGCCTTGATTTGTTTTTGTTGGGAAGGGAAAGCAACCGTCAAGTGAATAAGCGAGTGGTATTTGAAAGTTCGCTGCTTGGAAGCTTTAATTTGATAGGTGGTTTGAACTCTCCCACATAATAGTACGGGTAACAGCTAAGAAAGAGTTTTCTGGACAGCAACCACCAAACAGGGTAGAGGTGTCAGTGTCACATCTCTCGCTCTCTATCATGTAGAATCTGCTATATTTTTGGATAAATTAAAATGTAATAACTTGAATAATGTGATCTAGTGATTAAGAAGTGTTTAATTTTCAACCAGGTGAACCCTGTAGGATTACGTTACCAGACTTGAATGTCGTAGAAAGGGATATTTGTAGCAAAGGAGCCATGATTCATTATATCATCGGATGATAAACGAGGAATATTATTTCCATAAACGTCGAAGTATGTGAATAGTTTCGCGATATAAATGTCTGGTGACTGGTTAATTACATATTTTTGAACGCTTCAGAAAGTTTTTTCTGTTCAACACAAATATAATTTACATTAAAAAAAAAAAAAAAAAGCCAATTTAAAGTATTAAATTTTACCTCCAGTTATCTTTTTTGAAATTTTAAATGACACCTCTATCCTTTTGGTGGTTAAATTTTGAAGAGGATGCAAGTGTTAGCATATCTTTTATTTTCTATTGTTGCCTGCTGGACTGTTATTTTATTTATTTATTTATTTATTTATTGAATTTGGACAGAATAGAAGTACTAAAACTACTGATAATTCCATTTAATATTTTATTTTACTAATACGTTTTATCAAAATGGTGTGTACCTTACAAGAAAGAACAGAATATAGGAAGTCAGAAGTTCCTAAATAGACTGTATAACTGTAATATTAATAATTGTAATGTTTCCCAAAATTAATTGTTCCTTCGTTCTACAATCAATTGACTGCTTTTTTGTTATTCTGTCTAAATTTATACAACAATAACAACAGTTCATTTTGCCAGACAACGATGAAAACAAAAGATGTGATAACACTTGCATCCTCTTCAAAATGTAACCGTCAAAAGATATGGGTGCCATTTGAAATTTCTAATTGAGGGTGGCTGGGAGTGAGGGAGAAACTTAAAATTTAATCAGTATTGGTTTAAAAACTTCCCCCTCAATATCTAAATTGGCCTTTTTTGTGTTTCAATGAAATTTATGTTAAGTAAATGGGTAGTTATTCTGACTGCCAAGTTACGAAACGAAAGCCCTCAATATACGAAATACGGCGCAGTGGATAGAACTGGACATGCAGTATCAGGAATGGTCTGTTAATCATACGAAATATGTGTTTATTTCATTTTTACTCCTGAATAAATGAGATACAAGTAAGTACTAGATTAAAAAACTGGGAATTTACGCAATGGGAGGAGGATGGATTTGAAGGGCAGTTTTAAGTGGCTCAGTCTGTACATGATGAAGAAACAAAACTATAGAAGGCTTAATCAAAATACAATTTTAACATAACACGTACATGAATTTCTAAGAACGTCTATAGGAAAGAGAAAATAGAAATGTATATACTAAGGTTACTAGATATGTATTCAGAGACGAAACAATGGCCACCCCTAGGGAAAGCTTTATTCCTAGGTCGAAATTATTGAGTCATTGGTGTTGCCATGTAGCAGGCAGAGCTCTGTTGTTTTCTGCGTTTTATGTTTTAAGTCTGGAAAGTGTGAACGTTCTTATAAGTGCATTGGAGATTGAGAGAGGGCATTTTCTTGCGATGATCTTTACGATTTCAAATGTGGCTTAAATGAAACGCGGTCACTTCAGCGTTTTATGGGGGAGGGGATTTCGGGAAACTTTCTCATTCATTTGCTGCTGTGTTCCGCTGATTTGGGGAATTTAAGAGTGGCAGACCAACAATAATAGTGAGTGAGAAGAACACCATCGCCTCTGTGGAAACAATGATCAGGAAAGATCCAAGATTAACCTACAAGGACATTGAGCTGGCATTAGCGGTTAGTTCCGCGAGCTTTTCAAACATCTTTATGAGCACTTTTTGTACAAAAAAATCTTCAAGATTTGTCATAATTTGTCTGAAGCAGGAAGATCCACAGGATGGAATGGTACCAAGAAATTCTGCAAAGATTTAATTGTTGAAAGTCTCGCCGTGTTTCAGATATTGTTACGGGTGACGAAACATGGATTTGTCAGTTGATCCAGAAACAAAACGTGGGTTTTTCGTGATGACAAACCACCCGTCAAGAAGACAAGGAATGTGGGAAAGAAAATGGTTGCCTCTTTCTCTACACAGGTAACCACGTGGCAACCATTGAGTTCGAAAATCAGAAAACTGTTACTGCAAAATGATACACAAAAGTTTGCCTTCCGAAAGTGTTTCAGAAAATCCAAGAGCGGCATCCAAATACAGGGCTAAGAGGCATTTTGTTGCACAATGACAATGCATCAGCTCACACCGTTAATGTAACAATGGAGATTCTGCAAGGAACTGACTCGTCCATCCTATAGTCCCGACCATGCGATTTCTTCCTGTCCCCTATTGTGAAGAACCAACCTATTGATGAAAAAAGAGGAATTTGGAAGAAAAAAAAAAAAAGGAAGGGATTTGGAGAAAGGAAAAAGAGAATATATTAATGAAAAAACGAAAGAGAATATAGGAGGGGAAAAGTTATGAGAAAAAAGTAAATCAAAGGAAAATGAAAAAGAAGAAAAAATAAAAGCAGCAACGAAGAAGAAGGAGTAATAAAAGTATGGAAAGAACTGAAATAATCTGAGGACGAGAAGCAAAGTAGGACAGAAATCTTTTATTTTGAGTTTGAATTTTATACTTACCCATAAAAAATGTCATGGCTACCTCTAAAAAAACGTAAGACTTTACATTCCCTTATGCTCCTGTTAAAAATCTTTTGTTCTTCCACCCGTCAGTATATCGCCTCTCACTTCGGATATCTGTACCTAACTCGAACCCGGAATCTGACTTTACAGTCTATTCCTCGTCACGAACTCATGTCTGCTTAACCTCATTCAGCGTGTCAGTTCCCAGAATCTGGAACTCTCTTCCTCCTGAAGTCAGACATTGTCGGATAATAAAGTAAATTAAACGTGGACTAAATTATCAGCTTTACTCTAGGAATCACAACAATTAGTCTCTCGTTTCTTCTTCCTCTTCCCCCCACCTTGTAATCTAGAAAAATTATTGAACATCAAGAGCAATTCTAACACTATCCTTATCAACTTTCTAACTATATTAAATTCTCTATACGTAATATTTACATGCAGTATATATCTTTAATTTAGCCCTTTTTTCTGTATTTTATGTAACTATGTATTTTTTCCTCCACCTGGTAGAATGAAAATTTATCTTCTTGCCAAGATAAATAAATAAATGTTGGTCAAACATATCCAGTTCACACGGCGGTCTGTAGTAATACCCTATCATAACAGTTTATGGTTTATATACCCATTCAAGCTTCATTCCGTGACTACTAAAATAAAGCACTAATGGCAACTTAATTAAGAGGTATGTAGTATATTGCGTTTCAGCTTTGAGAACGACGCGCTATACAATTGCGCATTATATTTCAGATGCTTTGTTTTCAGGACGCAGTGACGTGAACTGATAGACGTAATCGAATGCACAAAGAGCGGCCAAAGCTTGAAATTCGATATCTTCGGCTCAACGCTGCGCACAGTTCTCATGCTGGTAATCGTACTGTAGGAACGAGTTGTAAAAACAGTTGACAGATGTCGCGATGAAACCGCGGGCTCTCTTCTTTTCTCTTAGTACCAAGCATCGGCCGTTAGGGTGCAGTAGCGTTTCTATTTTGTTAAAGAAGAGCAATTCTTTAAATCGGTAACTCCCATGTTTTATGCTGTGAGCATGTTGTTATTAATTAATATTATTATTATTATTATTATTATTATTATTATTATTATTATTATTATTATTATTATTATTATTATTATTATTATTATTTCTTTCAGGGCAAAGATAGTTATGCGTTAAAAAAGGCAAAATAGTTATGTATTTATGGGATTTAAAATAGGCATATATCCATTACCAACACAGAAAATAAGTACTATTCAAAACCTAACAGAAATAAGTCCATTAATTTTGACACTGAATATTTAAGTTATCATAATGTACAATCTACCAAAGCAATTAAAATGTTGTAAACTGGAAGTGCTGCTGAAGTGTACATAATTCTTCCCATTGCAGTATACAACAGCAATGATTTTAAGATTTAAAAAATCTTTGTTGATTTAAGAATTGATTTGTATTGAGAAAAACAAAGTTCGGCTACAACAGAGGTTAGAGGTACATATTCAAAGTTCCATCCAGCAACAATGTTTTTTCAATGTCCGACAATTTGGACTACGTTTTACAAGGCAAGGCAACATATTTTAATGTACGGTATATTGAGGTACATAGATCTTTCTTTGCAATTTCACCTGGCGCAGACTTAAACTCCATTAAGAGATTTTTTCCTCCTCCTCCTCCTTCTTGTTCTTCCACAAAGTATAGGCCTGTCGACCTTTCCGTCCTGAATTAAACATCTTGTTCTTGGTCTTCCTACTAGGTTTTTAATTTAGTGAATATTTTAGTATTCGTTCGTCTTTCATGCTAGTACCGATTATTTTTATTTTCATTATTTTTTTCCATTTAAATTATATATATATATATATAATTGTTTTCCGATTTCTTTGTTTATCTGGAAGAGTAAATTGAACTACTGCTGTTGAAAATCTCATCTCTGCAGTTCCTGTTCTTTTTCCATCTGTCCCCATTCTTAATCCAGTTTTCACTTCCATATGTTGCCATTGGCAATCTTTAAATTATATGTCTCTATGATATCTTTCAGGTTATTAACGCTTCTATGTAAACTATCTTCCGTTTACAAAGAGAGACAGAGAGAGAGAGAGAGAGAGAGAGAGAGAGAGAGATTTTTTTTCAACTTACGTCTGTTAATTTGAATATCCCCAGTAAAGTAGCATTTTTTTCCTTTCCCCCACTCTTTGAGCGCTTCGACTATATTTCTGATGATAAAGGACATCTCTGTTTGACGCCTTGGTTTATTTCTTCTGTTTTGCTTCCAATTCTAACGTCATTGTTCATTCTTGTATTTTTATATAGACTCAAAATTATTTTAATCAGATGACTCGGATATCCTTTCTCTTGCATTACAGTCCATAGTTAATAATCAATTTATTAATCTTAAAATTATATGAAGATCCGCAGTTAAATTCCCTTCTCTTGTGTATTAGTTGTTCCACGTAAATATACAATCTGCACAAGATCGCCATTTTCTAAAACCTCTCTGTTCTTCCCCTGGCAGTACTTCACTTATAGCATTTAATCTTCTAAATATTATTTTTGCACATATTTTATATACTGCTTAAGGAAGGCTTGTGTCTCTATAATTATTCAAATTATTTTTATCTTCTTTTTTAAAAAGCGACAAATTTCTATTAGACTTATATTTATGATAAGTGGTACTTCATTTCGTTCGAATACTGTGATAGCTTTAGAAATTCAGGTGAAATGTACATTAATTCGATCCCTCATATGGCATCCAATGCTTTCTGCTTCTTTTTCATTCAGTTCTTTTAGTATCTCCTCACTAATGTGAAAACTGTTAACAATTATAATTATAACATCCTCAAACCAGGTCCCCCAACTTGTAAAAATTGGTACCGGAGGAAGTGCAATTTGCGGTGCCAACTGTTTATAAACAAATTGATTCTGCTCGGAGGTTTAAGACAGTAGGAAATTTTAAGTGCAGTTTCACTCAGACGGTACACTGCATGCGCCTAGCACGTTACATGAAACACTTTTAGCCCCATTCCTGCCTTGACCATATAGAGGGCAGCATCAGATAAAAATAAAACTACATTTCATAGTTAAAGCCCTCTGACCACAATAACAACATTGCGCTATTGAATACTTTCGCGATAGTTAAATGATTTGCTGCTATTTCTTCCGCTGTTAGAAGACAAACCCTTGAAAGTTCGTTGTACCAACAATTATATTACATACACGTATCTGCATTTTCATCCAAACTGATTCACATTAAACTATCTTTAAGAGAATAGCGATTTTATTCTCTCTTATTAATTAATGGAAGATTGTTTGCGAAGAGAATACTCACGTGGTATAGTTTATATATATACACATATATATAATATAACAACGCACGCAATTTAGGATGTTCTAATTTATATCGTGGAATGTCAAAAGGTTGACAATTGGGGCCGAAAGTTCAACAAGTAACTTATACCAGGGGAGAAATTACTTTATGATTGACGTTTCCACTGCCACGTGGTCCCACCAGTACGCGTTGCCACATCCCGTTACTCACTATACAAAATCAACGACTGCACTCCAAGATCACCATCTTCTTCTTCTTCCTGGTTCTCTATATTTTAAAACATAATTTTACACTTCATATTTATCCCTGGTATAGTACATATTTTTACATATATGACAAGAACTGTTATGGTTTCAAAATTATTGCAATGATGGAAAATTTGCTTTAACTGCAGTAGAACTTGTGTATCAAGCTGCAGAAATCATAAGCTGGACTTGGATGCATTGGCGCGGAGTAGCGTACAGGTACAGTAGGAAAATGTACAGATTTGATAAAAAATCTTACGGAATCGCTTTTGATTGATGAATGGTACAAAGCACAACCAGTCTTAATAAAATACTTGCATACGAAAAATTAGATCAGTGCACACACTTGAAAACGTTGCTACTGGGTAATTTTAAACTTTCTAACCTAGTAACTGTTGCAACACCGATAATGTCATGCCTCTGTGAAACTGTGTTTTTGTTACCTGTTTGGACGAGCCTCTTGCAGGCTGAGTCGCCGACATGAACACGGCCCAAGTGTCAATCACAAGGGTTGTTTTTTTT
Organism: Metallyticus violacea; assembly: GCA_030762175.1. Classification (NCBI taxonomy): domain Eukaryota; kingdom Metazoa; phylum Arthropoda; class Insecta; order Mantodea; family Metallyticidae; genus Metallyticus; species Metallyticus violacea. The sequence goes on from CM060839.1 coordinate 24,802,707, forward strand.
TTTTTGCATTATTTTTTATTTTTTATTTTTTTTTTTTTTAGCAAGCGAACCCTGGAATTTAACTATAACAGAATGGGAAACGAAAGGTAACGTTCGACGACTCACAATCAAAACTAAACTTGAATGCAGACCGCCCCTGCGCACTCTGCTGTGGCGCTGCTCTTATGGTAAATCCCCATCGTGAATTTCCCGGCCTTATTGCGCAACATTACATCAAGGCCACGCACCACTCGCAATATGTATCTGCATTTAGGTCCAATTACGCACTTGCCTGGTGAATTACCGTCAAGAGTTCCCCGGCCCCAACGAACGGTACTTTCCGAATGAGCTTTATTTTAATGTATTTGTAATTAATTTTATTGTAATTATTTTTAAAGGGTAACTAATAAATTATATTTTTATAATTCACATGAATATGTTTTCATTTTCCTATGAAAATCTAAAAGTATGTGAAAATAAGTATAGTTTTAACAATATTCTCTAAATATTATGCAATTACGAAAATATCAATTATATATATATATATATGCAGCATAAATGTTCAGATTCGTTTCTTTTTTTCTTTTCTTTTTTTCTTTCTTTTCTTTTTCTTTTTTCTTTTCTTTTCTTTTCTTTTCTTTTTTTTTTTTTTTGAATGGTGTTTAACGCCCGTTTTTACTGCTGAGGCACCACAGGCGGTGAGCACATATCATTTCATTTCATGAGTACATGAATGTTTTTATGATATACTGGAAAAGAGTGTTTTTACAGGAGGGAAACATTCCAGGCCTAAGTTTAGGGTACCTCCCCGGCATTTGCCAGTTATGAAGACTGGAAAAATCAATTATCGTGGGTACATTTACGGCACGAAAAAGAACCTCAAGCCTGAAAGAAGAGGCCTTTGAGCAAAATTTGTCGGCCGTTTCACGCCCTGAGTTGAATGGGACGCTATGACCTGAGATATTTAAGAGCGTCCTTAAGTAAAACGAATCAATCATTTAAACATTTTAGGGGGTTAATAATCGCATATAAGAGGAATTTGGCGTGCTTATTAGCAAGACTTTCATAGTTAGGTTGCTGCAGCACAGTTAACAACCCTTGCAAGGAGGTTGACGGAATTTAATGAGAACAGAAATGTCAACAAAGAATGGGAGTAGAAGACGTAGCTGAAGGTAATTTTATTTGAGTTTTCTTTCTAGTGTAGTTTTTGAGTTAGAAAAATATTCCTTATTTACATTATTTTATGTGATATTTGGTTACTCTCTGGCGACTTTTTGTGTAAAGTTGGCGACAGTGATCAATCATCTGACAATGCCGCCCTTAAACTCAACTACAATCCCCAGAGTAAACTCATTATTTCCCAAACATTTAAAAAAATAGTAGAATGATAAAAGGCTATTCTAGTAGTTCAATAACCAGAAAACATTTTCTGTGGTATCAAAACGTTAATTATATTAATAGTATTATCTACATTTTAGCGGAATATTTCTGTTACAATTTTAAAAACGCTTTTGGGAGGAAAAGTTTATAACATTACATAGAAAAAGTGAAGCACTTTGGTGATGTTCAGGTATTTGCAAATGGTTTCGTTTTAAATTAAAAGATTAAAAATGTACAGGCTTCCGTGGCCAGCTCTTTACAGTGCAGACCGCTTCATGTTTAGTGCTGGTTGCGAAGCACGCAGTGTCGTATGTCACTCTTTTGAGCCAAGTTCAATGTGAAAGGAATGACAAATGACATGCGAAACTCCGCAAGCAGTTCAGAATAAATGCATTGCACCTAAGACAATGAAGATCACATATAGCTTGAAAATATCTACAACGATATGTTACTTCGCTAAATAGCTGCAATTGCAGAGAATCCCCTAGAAACAATGTCAGTTACAGGCAGTTCAAAAACGAATGCTTATCCTCTCAGACAGTCAAACTACCTTAAAAACACTAACCTCTGACCAAGTGAAATCAAAACTGGTTTGGGAGTGTCAAAATGCCATATCTGCCCTGGTATCCCACAGCATGCTTCAACTGCGGTGGGTGCTGGGGCTTCAGGACACTTATGGGAATGAGAAGTCAGATCAGATGGCAAAAGGGGGTGCTGATACGCCCTTTTTTGGCCCTGACCCCGCGGTTAAAATATATATTGGGGATAAAGATTAACTAAGGTGGCAAACTTATCTTGGACAAATGTAAGCTAGGAAAGTGTTCCTAGGTGCTAGCAACACTCTTTCCACATCTGTTCTAAAACTGGGCAGAAGAGGAATAAGGAAAGTAAGAACGTTAATTACTGAGCATGGTCACTTCAGGAAACATCTACGAAAAGTGGAACTCTAAAAAGATGAATCTATTAGTAGAAAGTGTAAACTGGAGACTGCCTCGCAAATCCTGTTTGAGTATCCAATCCCCTGTTAAGGAATAAGAGTATTCTTTCTATAACCACGGAAGACGTAGGAACGGACGCTGACCTTGCAACCAAAATAATGCAACTTGTTCAGGGAACAGATCATGCGAAACAATGAAGGCGTTTCTCCCAATGGGGTAGTTCAATAATCCCATCCATCTATAGGCCTTTAAAAGTAATATTATACTATAAACACTTTTACAGCGCGCTATTAGGACATTTTTATTATTGCAGACTTGCCCTCATCTACTAAAGTGCTTATTTTTAAGTTTTATTTATTGTCTCTTTGGCTGCATTGGTCTCCTCGCGACGTCTGTAGATTGTAAACTGAATACTATAGATTAAGTCTGTAGGGATGAATGAAATGAATTAATAATGGCGCAAATGAGCTCGGAGTCTTGGCGCCTTAAAACTATCTGACATTATGCCGGTCCTGGTGGTATAGTGTAACCATACTTGTCTCCTAAACCCAAGATTGCGAGTTCAAACCCGGCCAGGACCGATGGATTTTTCGGGCGTAAAAATCCGAAGTATGGCTTCCTTCGGAAGGGAAGTAAAGCCATGGGTCCCGTATCGTACATTTACGGCACGAAGAAGAACCTCAAGCCTGAAAGTAGAGACCTCTGAGCAAAATTTGTCGGCCGTTTCACGCCCTGAATTGAATGGAACACTGATGACCTGAGGTGTTAAAAAGATCGTTCGTAAATAAACTAAATCAACAAGTTATCTGCCATTCACCTTCTTAGGATGAGAAAAACTCCGAAAAAAACTTCACCGGGATTTGAACTCAGGACCCCTGAATTAATATTATTAGACACTACCACTAGACGACGGTCTAATTTTCAGGTTTTTAGTTATTTGTAATATCCACCCCACTCGTTTGCCGCGCCGTGGTAGGAGTAGCAAACCTGCTTGCTTACTTGTTGGCCTTGCTGACTGTCGCAGTCGTAGCGCAGCTGTTTCCGGTGCGTGCTGTGTTGTTAGTTTGTTTGTATATATAACATACAGTTTCTTATGTGAATGCCCGCTTATTTCAGACAATTAACCGACAGGGAGCGTGATTATGCATTTTCAACAGGACTTGTCACTGCTCACACTGCCAATAATTCCATGAGAGCAGTTCATAATGTGTTTTCACAAGGCGGAGTTGTGTGGCCCCTTTGTCCCCCGATTTAATACAAACGATCAGCCAGGAGCAAGGCTCAAATACCGAAGATGCTCCTCCGCTCCTCAAACAATGCAATCCAATGATATAAAAGGGTGTGGCAGTTTACACAAGGACATCGGCACGGTAAACCAAAAACCTTTGGTTCGAACCCCGGCCATAACCCTCCAATTTTTCTGTCTCTCATTCTAGAACAGTAAACTATTTTCGTATGCACAAAACACACGCTATCTACGTTAGTGCTTCTACTGATCATTTCCGTGCAAAATCTGCTTCCCTCTTAAAATCTTCAAGATATTTTATAACCTGTTTTGGAACCCAAAATGCCTTTCTATGTTCTAAAAGATCATTTTACAGCACCAAAACAAACTGAACAAAAAGGTGTAATTCATGGTGTAATTTTTTAAACTTTAGTTCAATTGTGTGAGGGTCAAATACTAACCAATTTATGGATAGAAAAAAAATTAAAAATGGGGGGAAAAATAAAAAAGAAAGAAAGAAAAAAAAGTCTTATGTAATCTTTGTAACAAAGAGATGTAACTTTTGAATATTGATTTTCCACACTCAATGGAATAAGATCTTTCTTTATAATTTATTGTGGAGAGTAAAAATGCACAAACTTATTCTAAATGTTATAACATGCATACAAGACAAGATAAAAACAAAAATAAATCCGAAAGAAAATATTTATTTACAAGATATTCATCTTATTTACATCATAAGGATTGCTTTGTACATTTCAAACAATTGGCAAGAGAGCAAGTACTTTTTGTAACATCATTATTTGATTTCCAAACCAGCTAACTTTATGAGAATAGTTAAAGTATTCAAAATGTGATGAACATATACATGCATTTCAAATACACAATACACATTGAAATTTAAAAGACTGTATAATATTTAATCATTTTCAGTACTCCCTTCCCAAATAGTTAAAACCTTTATTATTATGAATACAGACCATCACGAATTTTATATACAATTATATATATTTTAAAAAATACACACTATATACACTAACAGCATTTACGTACATATATTATTCATTATCTGAATTATTTAAAACTCCCATGCATTTGTGCTTTTAGCATTATATATCATATAAAATATAAAACTTATAAGGTAGCTAAAATAAAACACTATAGGTACATGATATAAGAATGCATTTTTTTAGAATAGGCACTTGTCAAACTAAACAGCTTTTATTGCACATATTAAAAGTATCTGCAGGTTTATTTTTATATAAATTCATATTTTTCACTAAAATTAAAAAAATAGCATTCTGATTAGTATCGGGTTTAAAAACAGGCACTTTTATAAAAATGTCTTCTTATGAAGCTGTTTCTAGGTATGCTTTCTGAGATCAATTAAGGATATTAAAATATTGTTCAGTAAAGGAAGAAATAAATTTTAAAATATATAGCTGCTCCCAAACTTCGAACTGCTGCATTAGCCATGATATAAACCTTTATGTTCTGCTTCACCTTAAAAGAGAATCTTCAGCACCATTTTTTATGATATTATATATGAAAAGTTGTAGTTTAAAATATAAATAATTTTAAACCATAATTGACTTTTAATCCTAGCAAATTGTTGCTAATTATAATTGAAAGCCAAACTTCCTAAAATTCCTTTGTTATAAAATTGTAATTTTCAGGAAACATTACAAAAAAATTGTAAAAATGTTAACTTTATTTATAGCAGAAAATATTTCATTTCCTTTAATTTTGAGAATTAAAGTAAAATTCAAATTCTATATAATTTTTAGAACTTAATAAGTCAGTTTATTTTATACTTTTTCCACAAGATGTAATTTCAATTTAAAATATTATACCATCATGATGGCATAACTATCATTTTGTACAATGTACAAAAAGAGTATAACAAATTTAATTAAGTAATCAAAAATAGGACGATAAAATTAAATTTCTTGCAGTTTCAATGTCTAAACTTTTCTAGTAAAGCTTCTAATAGTAAATAATTTATTCTGTCTATCTACAAAAGAATATCATCATTTAGTTTTTATTCATATCTTCTTAACATTTTCCTATATGTTCAATTCATAATCTTTCAGTCATGTTTTAGAATTAAAAAGTATCAATGATTTAGTTCGGAAAAAATGAGATGGTAAATCTTACAAGTGTACATGTGTCTATTGCCAACGACGAGCTGATTCCATTGTGTGCGCTAAAAACTATGAATAATAATACATTTAAAACTCCTTGAAAAGTTGTAGAGTAAATTTATATAGCATAAGTAACAACTATCAAGAAGCGTCTCCTACAAAAAAGATATGTTCTTGCAGTAGTACAGCAAGTTTGATTCATATCTTACAGAAATTCAGCAAAAGTCAAACATTTATTCTGAAATATGCTGAAAAAATTTAATTATAAAAGTTTTCTGAAATTCTCATTATTTGGATATTAACTTACCTTATCCATAATTTTAAATACAAACTGCATAATGACTGTTATTTCATTATAATGCATTAAATATTGAGACATTTATATGTCTTTCATGTTTTAATGCCTAATGTCAAAAAACATATTTCGCTGCTAACTTTAACTGTTATCAGAGTACTTAATTTAAGACTTTCCAAACCTTAATATAGCACCAATTCTTCAAAAAACCAGAAAACACCTCATTAAACACAGGATATGAAAATTTGAAACCAGCAACAGCTGTTGTTATTATTGATATTTTTGGAATTATGATGATAAAAATAGTTTTCTTCTAACCTCCCAATAAAGAGCTTCCAAGACTCTATTGTTTTGCTTACCATTATCAATTTAGCTACACTTTATTAAATATTGCATTTTTCGCTGAGTATCTGCTCTTCTATTCTCTTCCAACATGTCCTGTAATCCACCCTAGATTATTTCCTCATATCTAAACACTCTTTATATTTTCTTTATTCTCTATATAACTTTAGCTGCTCCATTGTAGTTAAATACACTTTGAAAAATTATGAAAGCTACAGTGGAAATTTTTGGACTTGACATAGTGGCATTAATATAATTAGTAGAATTTCATTAAGTATCATTAGCTGCAGAAAATTAGGCTAAACGTAAAAAACTGATGAAGGAAATCTTTGCAGTTCCTCTACTAAAGAGATTATTAATTAATTTTATCTTTAAAATCCTTTGAACTGACTTGTTTATTTAAAAACTTGTTCAAAATATATGAAAGTACTAGTACTTATCTTAATTATCCCAGTTAGATCTGAAAAAGAGGAAGTTACTTAGTGCTTACATTTTTGACATGTTTTAAATTAAACATAGAATTTAATTATCTAATGGCTATGTCTGTGGATTGTCGATACTGTATCTCTCAGAATATGGTCAGACACTGATGAAGAAAAATTACACTCGAAAGACTTACAAAATTGTTTTTAACACAGGTCCTGAGCACGAAAGCAGAAATACTTTCTTTTTTGATAAACTTAATACTTATTTTCATGGCAAGAATGGTAATTTATTACATAAATATGTACCTAACTTTATTTGAATGAGTATTAAAAACAATTATTTTTTGTATGAAAATATAGCTCTATTACTGTTATAAAGCTCCTTAATTATAAAAAAATGGATATTAAAAATCATAGTCTATTAAAACTGCAAGAAAAAACTATAACTAATCTAAAAAAAACATATAACTTTTTGATTAGTTTCTTAAACTCACAATATTTCTTGCAAGCAATACAGACTGTAATATTCTTTCAAAATGTGTAAAATAATAACAGCAAACAGGAATTATATGAAACTAAACAAATGCTTCTACTACTACTTTTCAGGAATATTGCAAGTTTGATGCTCGTAACCCTGTACAAAATATATATATATATATTTTTTTACAATATTGATGTGACTAGCACATTTCTTAATATTTGTATATTTAACAATTTTTATAGCAATGATTTTAGTTACCTATTTTACTCCATTGGTGTTTCACATTAAGAAGTAAATAAATAACTACATATATCCTATAACAACATATAGCTACACTTTTTGTTCAGTGCTCTTTTATATGAGCAAACTGCCTGAAAATCACAGCAATAATGTCTTTTTAGTTTCCAAGACACATACTTCAAGAGGACTAGTATGCCCGTTGTTTTAGTTTTAGCAAGTAACATAATAATGTTACGATTTTAGAATAGCTTTTTTCATTTTTTTCCCTAGAAATGCATTAAAGTTTCAAACTTAATGTGGCTGGGACATATTTAAAATGTAAATATAGATAAAAACATTTTTGGGAATGGATCTTTGATGCTTCTAATTTTAATTACAAGTATGTTACAATAACAATGTTTTTGTGGCTTAAATGTGGGCACGGAAAGGTTTTGTAAGGACAAATATTGTTAGGGGTACAGGAGGCTAATTCGATACTTCAGCCTTGCTCGATGGCTTGCTGTTTCTGCCTATGTCCCTCCCCTTCAAATGGAAGGAAGGGATGAGGTGAAGCAGACACTAGAGTGGCCAGGATTCACGGACGGTGATGCATTAATGTAAATGGGATTCTTAACATGTTTCCAAATAGAACACCCCGACACCAGGGGAATTTTCCCCTTCCCTCAAGGAGTTCAAGATCCTCAGATAACCTACTTCCATAATTCACCTCGCTGGGGCAGAAACTTTTACAAAGCGCAAGTCACCGCCAGACCGCGCTAGCCCACCCCACCCTGGAACTTTCGACTCTGTAAAAACTAACTGAACTAAATAGGAAAGCGGGATTTGTTGAAAGTAAAGATCAATTCACCATTCGCCTAAGGTACCAGCGGAAACTGAAAAAAACCCTACATCAGAACGACAGGCTGCAAGGAATTTGAACCCGGAACCTTCCGAATGCGAGTCTCAAAGCGGCACCGCCAGAGTCACCTCGCTCGGTTAAGGGCAAGTATTTACTAGAATACTAATAATTTGAAACAATTTGGAATTACCTCTAGATGACACTTGCTGGATGCAAACTGCGCCTGCTTCGCTACAAACACTTAGTAGGAGAGCTGTAGCACATCATTTTCGACTTTAAAACGAGGCCATGAGAGCTTGGAAAATGATGCTCAAAATGGAAGTCCAAAATCTTCCATAACGCTCAAAATAATGAAAATGTATTGAAGGGTTTCCCATTAAAAGTAGCTGAAGTTGCTGGAGCTGTAGGCATTTCGCATTATGACGTCAGGACAGTGCACTACTATACAACAGCGTGGTTGTTCATCCGTCAAACACACTGAGTCCAAAATAGTGGAGGGTTCAGTTTTCTACTGACGATTGCCTTCTTGCCTACAACCATTATTGGGGAATATTTTAGTGGTCCTTTGGATCAACTAGAGAGAGTTGGAAAAGGATAGTAATCTTTCATCAGGGTCCTTTTACACAAAAGTATGGTCCAATACATTACACAAGTATTAGTATTAATCAGGCACTGGTAATTTTTCTCTACAAGTGTAGGAATATTGGTAACTTCAAACACTAGTACGCAAAATTTATGATGAGCAGGGATATGCATAAAGAAACAATAGCTAAGTATATTTGTGTACAATGATAAAATTAGGTCAAGTGCAAGTAAAGTACGGTTTATGACTGATATTGTAGTTTCCTGTTTCAAATGCATATTTCAGACCAACATATTAGTAAATGTATTTTTAAGGTTCTTGCTACATACCACAAAAATAATTTCTTTTCATTCTTCGTGCATTTTAAAATAATCTCTTTTGATACAATGTTCCTTTTTTTTTTATATGAGAACGTGATTGTCAAGCAATACAAACAAATAAATAAAAAGGATCAAATGGACTAATAAAAATAAATGACAGATCGGTAAGCGCGATTCTTCTGCCATCTCTCGACGCTCCTAAATGTAATCTTAAGGGACCGTCGTCTCAGAGTGAATTGTTACGCTTGAATGTCGATAAAGACATAATAAAGTGTTTAAATTATCATTATATCTGAGAAAAAATAACATCCGTTTTGCAGGAATGACAATGATACACTCCGTGCATTAAAAATCCCCAAGAAGTTTGATTGATTGATTGATTTATTTATGGACGCTCTTTAACATCTCAGGTCATCAGCGTCCCATTCAACTCAGGGCGTGAAACGGCCGACAAATTTTGCTCAGAGGCCTCTCTTTCAGGCTTGAGGTTCTTTATCGTGCCGTAAATGTACGACACGGGACCCACGGCTTTACTTCCCTTCCGAAGGAAGCCATACTTAGGATTTTTACGCCCGAAAAAATCCATCGATCCTGGCCGGGTTCGAACCCGCGTTTTGGGCGTAGGAGGCAAGTATGGTAACCACTACACCACCAGGACCGACTCCCCAAGAAGTGAACATAACCTAATTCAAGGTATGACGACGCACGGCACACAGCTGTTCCTCCATCTTGCTCTTATTTAACTTAACTTATTAACTTTTTACTAATACTTTACAAGCGTTGCACTTCTTTTGTGGAACAGAAAGTTACAAGACCATACTTTACAAGGACTTGCATAATACACTTTTATGTATTAGACCATACTTTTGTGGAATAGGGCTCTGGACAATACTTCTTCCTACAGGTACCTTTGCAATGGCGAATATAAATTAATTATGATATAATGTGGCTATCACATTTTCACCATATTCAAAAGCTATAAGCAAAATCCCTTTGTAACCAAAGGTGAAGTTAGGGCAGCCGTTGAAGAGTATATTGCAAGCGTGAAGAAATTCGACTTATGTGATAGTATTTGGAACATCGTTAAACAGTGTAGCTTATGGGAGATTGCGTTTTATTAGAATTGCAGTATGTTATGGGAGATTCTATAAGCGAACAAAAGAAGTTTCATGTTTCAAATGAAAGTCAAACATTTCATGTCTCTTCTATTGAATTTCAGTGCTGAGTTTGCCAAGCCAAATACATAGTGAAGAACATGTTCTTGCCAAGACAGGTTTATGTGCTTTAAAAGCGAATTTTACTGTGCATATTCTGCGATTAATATTCTTACCTGTCTCTGTAACATGATTCTTGTTCATTTAGTTCCTCTCTTTCTTTTCTCTCTACTTTTAAGCATTATCATTTTACCATTTCCCAGCCTGTTTCATTTCTCTTTAGTGTCTCGTATTAAATATAAAATATTACTTGGATATCTAAAGTCTTTCCTTGTAATTCTTACGTATTTTCTTAAAACCCACGTCCTTCTTTACGAAGAACGTTTATTTATAGCGCTTTGAGATCGTTGTCCAGCGAGGGCATTGTAAGGAAGTTGGTGCACAAATTCCTCTTCACGATTTATTGCCTCTGGCCGTTCAACATCTGATCAGCGTCCTCTTCTCCGCAGGGGGTCTCGCGAAAACGCTGTTTCTCCTTCATCATCTTGGGCAGAAACTGAAGTAGGAGAAGAGGAAGCAATGGATAGACAGGAACCTGAAAACCGTACCACAGGATGTTACAAACTGTATTCTCACAGGGGATAAGGATGTAAAGCATTTGGGGTCGAAATTGGTGTGAAACAAATAAGCAAAGGTGGTGAACAAGAATAAATGCAAAAATAGAACAAATAAACATGAAATTCACTAAAAAAAATTGCCAATTGTCTTTAAACACAGCTAATAAAAGAAATAACAGAATTAATCACTAAATAATGTTTAAATAAAACTTTTAAAAAGTAAATACATAGTAAAGAAACTACAGTAACAAATAAAAATACAAAAAAGAGATGAAAAAGCTAAAAAGTACACATGTAACACAGCAAAGTATTACGAAAATAAATAATGATATACGTTAACGAAAAGAATGTAAAATGAATGAAACAAAGAACATTAGTAAGTTTTTTAAATTAATGAAAAGATGGAAAAAATAGTTGAGAAGTAGGGAAAAACGAAGGAAGATAAATTGCTCGCAAGGTTCTATGATAAGACCGCCTTTACCTTCAGAAAATGTACGAAAGGAAACTCCAGAGGTTTATTGCCACTTGTTTAGTCATAACGTTTAATTTGGAAACAACCGAACAGACTTCGAATCGAAAGTATATCTATCTCACATTAAAAGTGCATTCCAATCAATTACATCAAGCAAAACAAAATATAAGAATCAATAAACACTTAACGACCAGCATATATTGTGTTTTCCAATAGGCTACGTTCTGTAGTGATTGTCGTAGCACAGTAAAACGTAAATCAATATCAACCTATGAATTAATAGACCTACTGTTCGGTGAAATTAGCAGCATTATTGTATTACAAGATGGAAGCGGATCTATGACTTTCCATGTATAGGACGACTGCGATCAATAAAACAAAAATGTTCAGTGTCATTTTGCCTTTTTTAAGAAAATGTTGGTAACTGGTTACTTAAAACACATAATATGGGTAATTTATTTAAATTTGAAGCGGTTTCTTAAGGAATATAATAAGATAGGATCATTTTCTACATGAAAACACTTATTTTGCAATCATAAGTACTGATACTGATACTGATTAGAAGTCTTGCAAGATTATCATTTTCTGTGTAAATGCAGCGTCACAGGACAGCACTGCAGTTTGAAGAATTACATTGCGTATGCTTTTAATAGCGATTTTCAGCTGTTGTTCTGCTGCGTATGTTTTAATTGCTGCTTTCAACTGTTTTGTTTATCTTTGAAAGTAAAACAAACGACGTCATTTTATAAAATGACATAGTAATAAAGAGTATCTTGAACTGTTAATTATTTACGGTGAAACGTCGTAACGAAGCTGCAGCAGGGTGAATTTATACAGAACGTTTTCCAAACAGAAGAGTGCGCGTCCTAAGGCGTTCATTAGCCTCTGTCAGCTGTCTGCGTAAGTAGTTGCACAATAATCTTATCCCAAAATATCCAGCTTATATTACGTTTTAATGTATACTTGTAATTGTTAATAACCCTTGATTTTTATCCTACACCGAAAAAACTTTTCATTATTTAACATGACAGCTGCAGAAGCAAACATTTAAATCCATGCCTTACAAGTAATATTCATTACCGTCTACAATACCAGTTCTAAAAGTTTTCCAGTTATTTAATTGAGCTTAAAGAAAAGTTTCCACCTTTGGTATGCTAAAGTGTTTATAAACCTTGTTCAGTTGATCTCATATTGAGCAAAGATCTAGGATACAGAACGTGTCATACAAAAATAATTATATATTAGTGAATATGTAATACGCAGCACATGCATCGAGGTTTGTTGTAATATTTTACAATCTCTTCTGGAAAGTTTTAATGAGTTTGCTGATCTATGTGAATCAGTTCTGTGTTTAGTATCGTGAAACAATTAGCCTTGAAGCTTTCATAATTATCAGCCAGGTGATACAAAAGTGAATACATAGTCTTAATTATTCCGGTCTCGAAATAATTATCTCACGACAACAAGCAAGAGTTTAAAAGCGACATTAAATTGTCTCAAGAAAATTATCGGCATTTATAAGTATTATTCTGCAAGATTTCCCAAAAACAATCTTGGTTTTTAATTTTATTATAAACAATTAAAAAGTTCAGATTATATTTTCGAGAAAAAAATAATCGTAATTTTAAATCCGAAAATGGTAATCTAAACATTGGTGATAGAAACGAAAACCTCTTTAAAATAAAAACATCTGAACATTTAATATTATAATGACAATTCATTTTGAAATATTTACTTATAGCTTTTATTTTTTACACAGGGCTTTCAGAATATATTCTTACCGCTGGAATGGAGTTTTACGTCTTAGCAGCTGGATATGACAGCCGGCCGCGCCTGTACTCGGACTTTGCTTCTTAAAACAGTGTATAAAGTTATAGCAAATCCATCCTCAGCTAAACAGACATTACACCCGGTAAACACATTCCGGTTTAGTTCGACCATTGTAACGTTTCTGATGTCACTTCGTATGTTTTCTTTGTGCTCTTCCATTGTATACTTTGTCCTTCAGGCAACCCCAGAAATAAAAAGCACAGCAGTTCGATATGGGGAGGACACCATACACCAGCACTAATCACTAACCACTTTTTCGCAGAATCGTGTTCAAATCACTCATATGGTTTCTCTTCTACCGTCAGCTGGTTAAAAAATGGGATCAAATGTCGTTTCGGTACCTCCTTCCATTTATTTCTTGCTCGTGAAAAATCGGACCGATTTTGCATCTTATGCTAACCGACATTAAGTTCCAATTTTCCTATCATAAAGACACTTTTTAATACAATTTTGATTTTCAGAACATCAATAGCGAATATTGTGAGTGTTCACACGATCATTTTGGTAGAATCACGCCTTGCCTGAAAAGAACACGAGCTAAGGATCTACTGACTCTTCAGTCACTGATGCAAGAAATCACTCACTATAACGCACACATACTACGGGATTACCTTGTGGTAGAAGCGTGTAAGATTTGAGTTTTAACTATTTAGTTGCTGTATGTGCAGAAGATACTAAAAATGAAACCTCAACTTGTATTAATTTAGATAGTGATTTTTGGCGAACGTTCATCATTTGCGCTAATTTGATCTAATTTGTCTTTTTAAAAGGGTACGTCTTTGTGTGTTTCTTGTTTTGCACTGAACCAATAGTATCAAATTTACGTACAAGATCGTGAATGCTGGAAGCAGGCAATTGTCCAGGAAATTCCCGAATAGATTCTTGACAAACGCGACAAACTGATCCACATAAATATGTTACTCTAAAGTTAGCTGTCTTGCCCTCTTTGTGAACGAATTTAGACTGGTGATTGCTTGGAAGTTGAAGAACAAGCAGAGAGGAGGCCGTGAGTGGGTAGGGAAACCAGTGCAAAACCTGTGCGAGCGGTCAGGACATATTCTGGAAGCCCAATATTTACTGCATCAAATCTTGTAATGTTTGATTCATAGTTTTCTAGTAGTCGCCAGTAATAATAATAATAATAATAATAATAATAATAATAATAATAATAATAAACATGATGCAGAAATAAAACAAATTAATTTAAAAAACTGTTACTTATTCGTTTTTAGCCCCATACTATTTACTATCAGTGTAATTGAACTGTCGTTGGTGATTCGAGTACCATTCCTGAAAGATATTCTCCTGGAATGTCTCAGATATGAATTTCATTGTGACAATATTTATAAAAATCATTAAAATAACAGAACCTTTCTCAAGTTTAGAAGAAAGTTTCGACTTTAGTCAATCCTGTATAACTAATTGGATTGTATTTACCCTGGTTGATGTACATGGACAGATAAACTTTCTGAATAGAGCAGACATAACACTGGGAATATGAAACATTCGCAATTAATACATATAACACAATGCATAGGGACATAACTTCACTGGGTGATTTAACGGGATAGTTGCCAAACAGAAGTCGAAACTCGGAACCTTTACAGTTAAAAGTGAAATATAAATTTAGAAAGTATCAAATAAAATAAAGGAGACTTGAAATAACAGAACAAAAAGAAGATAGAGCGGATAAGAGCAAGAAAACCCCAAGCATGAAAACGAGGACTGCCTTTAGCCAAGAAAGAATAAAACAAAAATGAAAGAGCAAAGGAAAATAATAAGCCTCGTATAGCTGCTCGAGCTTAATAGCAGTACGTAATAAAATTAGAAACGGGCTTGTTGAGAGAATGAGGTTATGTTTACCTGGTGGGATCAATGCGTTTGTTGAAGCCGTCTATCTTGACGACGTTCATCTCCTCTTTGCTGTACCTCGAGTAGCTGAACGTGATCTGAAACAATAAAACTCGACTTCAATAGACGTCCCTCCTTCCTTTCTCTTCTGGTAACTTCAGCTGTCTCTTCGTTGCTTTGCCACATTAACTTCTAAAGAGCCTGCATTATTCTGTAAATATCTGGAAAACTTAGTACAGAATTGCTGAGTAAACTAACTATAAATGCAAATTCGAGAATTATTATGAAATTATGCATTTAGTGACATATAACCAGCATTAAAAATTCAATAAATAAATGAAATCTCCACTAAGTCATCATCCAAAATCATCTCTATGAAAAACTGCAATTAGTTGGTGAATCTATTAAAACTTGTACCGCAAATATTTCTGAAAAGGAAAGTGCTGATTTCACAGAGTTGAAGTTTAGACAAAAGCTCATAATTGCAGCCCACCATAGATGTTAATAATTACTAAAGTGTGTATTTCTTGAACAAAATTTACATGCCTGAAATTTCAAGCGTTTGCGACAATTAAAATAAACAAATAAAGTTAATGTGGGTATGCATTGTTGCCTAGGGCTAGACTGTTAAGCTGGTAGTTTCAATTGTTCCTAATATTAGCCAGTATTCCGAGAAGCGCGCTCAAACATTAACCGCGAAGATGGTTATAAAAGTTTGTGTGTTTTATATATTTAAACTGAGGAACAATGCAACTGACGGCACGAATGCGTTCACAGCGTTGATGCTGTGAATGAATAGACCGTGCATAGTTCCAGGAAGGCACAGATAGGAAGAGCAGCAATGAATGAGGCTCGCGAACAACAGCCACACCTGTGAGGACGTGAACAAGCAATTCAACGTCAGTACATAACACATGTGGTTCCTTCTCCACCATCTGAAAAATGTCGTTCGGCACAGGAACTGACGCCTGTTTTGCATTGTTTTTACCTCATTCCTTTCCTGATAGGCTGCTGACATGCAATGATAAGCGAATCCTCTATTACACTTCAAGACACCGTCGTCGTTAGCCTATGGATCCTGTGTTTGGTGTATCTAGAACTGCTGCCAAACGACCAATCATTGTGTACTGTCTAAACAGCTGGAGCGCGTCCGCGAAAAACTGAAAACTAATGAGCACGCCCTCGTGAATCGCTTTTGTACGAAAGTCACATTCAGTTGAGCATGCTCGTGAAACCATTATCCGTCTTGGTTGAGCGACTCTAAAACACCCACCATATTCTTCAGAGATTATCATATTCTACTTTCTTTGAATAATCACTTCCAAGGACAGCCATTGCGAACCTTTTGCCGATCTAGAAACTGCGCTGGGTGGATATTTTGCTTCTCGCCTAAAGGAGTTCTACAACAATGGCAAAAGGCCTCAGTAGCGATGTTGACTATATTTATAAAGATTTGTTTTTGCCGTACTTCTTTTGTCCTATCGGAGGACTTGCCTGTTTAGTTTTCATTTCAAAACTTACCTGCCGAATAACTATCTATTTAATTTCAATAAAAATACACCTCAACTTGGGCATTAAGCGGAAGTTTGAAGTTTCAAAAAACACCTCTTTATTTGAAAACGATGCAATTGTTCATCTTTTATTGTTTTTATCATTGCCTGGAATCTAAACTGTTGTAATTGTTAGAATTTGAACAGAATAATATTATAAAAATTACCGAGCTTTTAACGTAATAGCTGTGCATCGGTAACCAATCGTTTCAAAATTATGTATCTCTATAAAAAGAGCAGAATGCAAGCGAATTAGCCAGGAGTTCCCAAATGGACTATAAATTGTTTGTTTCATCCAACAACCAACTGACTTACTTTTTATTATGTCCAAATTCAAACAAAGGTCCAGGTTTGCCAGGCAATGATAGAAAATAAAAGATGTGAAAACAGTTTAATCTTTTTGAAAATTTAGGTACAAAAATAGTAGAAACGTCATTTGAAATTTCAAAGTGAAGGTGGCTGGCGGTAAGGAGGTGAACCCTACTCTAATTAATGTGTTGACTTGTATACGTTATTTTTATTGACGAATTGAAATGCGTTCTAATTTGAACTTGTACATATATAGTCGATGACCAACAATATGGTAAGCCTCTGCCTTCTTGTGCAAGCGCAGTGTGCTTTTGTACGTCATTGCCAGAAAGAGATGAAGGGGGTCTTTCATGGGATTTGCATTACTCTGTAGGCTAGCCTTGGTTAGCACATGTGATTATTCTGTCCTTTTCTGGGATTTTATAGAACGAAGCCTAACCGAAGGAACAGGATGCAGATGATTAAAAACATAGCATTTCGCTATTTTAGTTATATTGAAGTAATATGGAATGATGTAACTGTTTTGTTTTAACAGTAATTGCCATTAATTGTGACAAATTGTTTTAAAACTTACATTTAAACTTACTTAGCTGTATTTTAGTTTACGTGGCCCGTATGATAGGCTGGTAACTCTTCATCTATAACTTCTTTTCCCTCCATTTTACGTAATTGTTAATTGTAGCGAAGCGGCGCTGTCTTTTGTAAGGATTATAGAAAAGGGACGGTAAAACAATTCAGGGAATCGTCACGAATTTGTTTTAAGAGTGACGTATACGCACATAAAATGGAATGGAGAGTTTAATTGTACATATATTGCATCTAATTTAATTTAATTAACGCTTACATTTTGCTTGCCATAATTCTATAATTATGAACAAAAAGGAATTTTATGACAGCATTGCAGAGCGATTTTCATTATATATACTTAACTTAAATTAGATGTTTCATTAATTTCGGCATTCCATGTCTCAACCTACCTTTCACAAAAAGCCGCGCTTCGTATATTAATCAACATTGGTTTTAAACTTTCTCCTCGGTATTTTTAATTAAATGCATTTAAATCTTCGGTGGCCAGTAACGCAATCTCCTTTGGACCCAAGGTTCTAGGTAAAAATCTACAGCGAAAGTCCTCCTGTAGGGACTTAAAGCCGCGGGTCCCGTTTTATAGATTTGTTGCACGTTAAAGAACCCCATGCATGAAAAAAGAGACATCTAGACAAAATTACTGGTCGTTTTATGTTGAATTGCTTGACTGTTCATACTTGAAGTCACTGGCTGACTATTCTTCTGACATCTGTTGGCACTAAGTGTATTCCGATGATTCATGTAGTCAGGACACGGACCAGAAGAAGAAAAAGAAGATAATGCAACTGACTATGAATTATTAAAATGTCTCAAATTTCTGGAATCTACAATCTCTGGTGGTAAAAGGTTATAACAGAGATAGACCGTTAAGAAATAAAAAGCGAAGCAGAAAAAATAGAAATAAAACCTAGAAAAGTTAGGGACAATATAAAAATTATAGAAAATAAAAGAGATTAAAGAAAGCAAGATAAAAAGGAGAGAGTGATAGAGGCAGAAGAAAAGAGATAACGTCTTGCACAATAAGAATAGAAAAATAATCAGAAAGGTATAAAAAGAAGAACAGAGGACGGGGTAAAGGTAAAACAAGGAGAAAGAGAAAGAGAGAAATGTACGAGTTGGAAGAAAAAGAACTGCTTCGTGTAAAATTAGTGAGCATTAATAAGACATCTGTTTTCTCCACTTGCACTCAAAGCTGAAGGCTCGGCATTTCAATCGTTATGAAGTTAATTTTTCTTGTAGAGAATGCCCGGGATTCCAGCTGTTTCAAAGTATCTCTGGATGTAGGTTTCTCACGTCAGGGCCTGTTAATGACTACCATAAATCAGGGAAAGGAACTTTGGCCAGCCTAAAGAACCTGGTCACTTGATCTGCTAAGGACATTATTAATGTGTGTTCTTCATAAATTGGTCCGCCTACAACTAACAAGGGCGTGCGCATTTTCAGAGCAATTAAAATTCGCGGTCGGGGTGCTCGACAGTGGCGTTTCGCGAGCCCAAACAGAACCATATTCTGTTTTAGGTTCGTAGGGCCGCTTTTCTTATTCCTAACTAGGATTGCCACACCCATACAGTAATTATGTTAGAGGCGTCAAGTAAAATACATCCCACAGTATGTGAATATCTTCTTTAACAAGTTTCTATCGCAATGTATTTAAAATTAATGTATTTTAACTGAATAAAATATTTATATAAACTAAATGTTAAAATTAAGTAGCAATGGGAATCGAATGGGAAGGGATGCAGGTGAGATCGAAACAGTTCTGAAGATCTGTTTGGATTGGATTGTAAGGGAAGAAGGAGGATATTTCAGTACTTCAGCCCTGCTTAACGACTAGCTTTGTGCCTATGCCCGCAGCGGAGGAACCTCCGTAAGGGAGGAGGTGAGAGAGACACTGGAAGACCAGGATCTACGGGCGGTGATAGGTCCTTAACATTGTTTCGAGATAGAAAACCCTCGAAGCTAGCGCAGTCTGCTCCAAAGAGTCCCAGCCTCTCAAAATATCAGCTTCTAAACCAGATAGGTATATTTCCAAAGCAGTTTTTCGACCCTATAACAGAATCAACGGAATGAAATGGGATAGCGGAAAGTTCCACACAAGCATTCGCCTTAGCGACAGAAGGAATACAAGGTCAGGATTACTGCAAAAGATTTGACCTAACAGCAAACGTTACAGCCCGAGCCCCCCCATCAATGATGAAGATGAAACAGTGCAAGGTTATAATGATCACCCTTTAGATTGTTAATGGTTATGGTAATTCTAAACGGTATCTTTAAATATTTGACCATTTTTATTTACTTGAATGCTTGCAAAGTTGCAGATAAAAACATGAAATAGCCGCCTTAGAACGGCATAAAAATATTTGAAAACAATCTACTCCTTAAGGACGGTTCGATGCACTCTTGTATTTTCTATAAAACTATTCAACAATGTCCTTTGATCATTTGCATTTATATGCATATTAAAAACACCTAAATCGTTTATAAATTTAATATTGTGTAATGTTCTTTTAATGTAAAAGGTTTGAAAATATTTTTAAACTTTTTCGTTTATTACATTTTTCTCTGATTCATTTATTTGTTCTCATCTCTAATAATAAAAAATTCGATAGATAAAATGGAAAACGTTTATTGTTTATCGTGATGTGAATAGTTCTTTATATTACTTGATTAATAATTATAGACAGTAATAATCTTTTGGGGTATGGGGGGGATAGAAAGGAAATGATGTGTAAATAATGGAGCTTAATAATTCAAATGCTTATAATGCAGCCCATCATTTTTGTAAGTGCAAAGTATTCTTGAAGTCAACAATTCACCAGTTGAACTGCTGCTAATGCATCTTTTTAATGGTCTTACCTCATGCTTTTACAATGAGAATGCGTTACCTGTACAACGCTGTTACGAGTTGTGCATCTTCACTGCTCACGTCTCCCGGTAGACTGACACTTTTTCCTAATCAAAACCTCCAAACATTGCAGCTATGCGCATGCGCAGAACTTCGCTTTTCCTATGTTTCTCACACGTACACGAGCGTGCAATTAACTCGCAATTGTTGACTTCAAGAATACTTTCTGTTACAATAATAATGAGTCTCATTATTAGAATAATTAAATCCCTTTATTAAGGCCCCCATATGCCACAATATTGCATTGACCAGGAAGTTTTTCCTAAAATGTCTCTAAAATAATGTTTGTTGATTGTTATTTTAAATAACAGTTTAAGAAAAGCTTGAAGACGCCTTCGTGGTCTAGTGGTAGCGTTTGCGGCTACTAATTTGGGGGTCCTCGGTTGGAATCCCGATTAGGTCAAGCTGTCGTGGTGAGGTTTTTTTAGTTTTTCTTTACCCTGAGAAGGTCAGTACCAGATAGCTTTAACGCAGGTTTCTTATAAACTATTGGTGGAATTAGAATGTTTTCTCAAACTGCAGACAACATGCTATCCTGGGAACTAGAATAATAAATCTATGCTATTTGCTTGAAAAGTAATTACTTTGAAAATGTTGAAAAACAATAAGAAATATTTTTCATTTCTTATTAGTATTGATTTTTATCAACTAATAGTGATATTTAAATATTTCCGGTTATCACACGTCACATTTGCATATATTATGTGCATGAAAGTTTTCAACAATATTGGTTCAGCCAATCCTGAGAAAAATGAATTTTTATGTCAAAATTTTAAGTTATCGAGAAATAAGATCTATTTTGTTGAAAAAACGTTTTATGTACATTAGAGAATTAAAATAGTCAGAGCATCTTTAGTTAAGTATTGTTAATATCTTAAAAATTATTCATATTGATAGCTTTATAAACTGCTGATTACTTGCTAGATTACCTAAAGATTACATTACCCGGCTTTAATGTTTAGAAAGCGCGCTATAATGCATCACTAAATACTTCTGCCTATCGATCAAGATTTAGCCAAAAAAGTGTTGCATCACCCAGTATATATGTTGCGCCTTATGACTATAGTTTGGTATCAAAAACACATTTTTAGAATTGGTCTTTAACTCTAACTCCAAGGATTGGAACAACCACAAAGGCAATTCAAATGCCGGCAGAAAGATGTATGAAAACTGTTAAAAATAACCTATATTTTGAAGAATATTTCGTGTAATTTTATATTAAGATACCAGTCGGGGCGGTCCGTCAATAATGGCCAGATGGTCCCGCCCCCACTCTCCATCCCAAGAAAATGCCATAATTATTTAGCATTTTTTCTCCTTCTGGTCAACTTTTAAAATACAAAATACATGAAAAGAGCGATGTATAACCGATTGGTTCTTAACTGTACCTTGTGCAATAAAAGCATTTCCTTTCTACTGTAGTAGCGGTAGCATGCGGGCCTCCGTTAGCGAGGGAAGCTTATGGCCAGCTCAGAAAATTTTACGCCCAGAATTTATACCTTCATTAGCCAGCAAAAGTGATAAGGACTTATATTTGTCTTCCTCCAAAATGCTTATTTATGTTTTCTTGGGCCAATAGGAGGCCGGCCCATGGCCAGCGATGGATATTCTCTCTTTTCTTAGGAACCAGATGTTGAGGGGTTACTGACACCACCCATTACTGATTAGGGATTGTTTTCGCACATTGTTTGAAATTGAACAGCTTCCTTGACTTTCTTAGTGTTAACTGTTAAGTTACGAAAAAGTGTATCTGTTTTGAGGTAATGAATAAAGTGGTTATTTTACTGAAGCTCCATTTTCGCGTCTAAGTTTAACTGTTAAGATGGAAATGAAACGATTTGGACCTTATCAACCGAAAGCTATAGGAACTTAACTCAGCAAGACAGCACGCTGATGACCTGAGATGTTAAAGGGCATTCTTAAATAAATCAAATAAGCAAAACAGCACAAAATTGAGAGTTTTTAATGGTTTGGAAAAAATGTTTTCGCTGAGAGCGTGTGAAGTGAGAAACGTATCTTGTCTATAGGAATGAGATTAGAAAAGAAATAGAAAGGGCAAATTTCGTTTCTGTACAGGCCGATGAAACGACAGATATTACACGTATGTCACAATTTGTTGTGATTTACAATACAACAGTGGGGGTAAACCGGTTGAAAGATTCATAAAATTCATTGATGTTTTTAAATTGACTGCAGAAGGCTTAAGGCGTACTTTAACAGCTGAATTAGAAGAGTTCCATATAAACCAGAAGTGTATAGCAAAGACGTATGATGGCCCTGCAGTTATAAGAGAATGGGAAGGAATATAAGTCTTGATAAAAGAAGCCTTCCCCCATGCCATTTAGATACGCCCCTAGCCCATCCTTCTACAGGAGCCATGAGCCGCCACTGATGCCAGTTATAAGGGAAAACGTTCTGGCTAAACTAGTAAAAAATATGTTTTTATACAAAATCTATATTACATTTTATAAGAATGTCCGATTATGAAGTTAACGCAAAGGATTTTGATAGTGGCACAGGTTAAAAGCAACATTTGACGCACGTAATAACAAAGATGAAGCATATCCAGGTCATCCACATGACTGACTTTGTGTGCTGTACGCCACTGATCACCCTCGCAGCATCTTTGCTTTATCTCATCTTTCACCAAACAATGCCATCCGTCACTGCCTCGCCCACAAAGCCAACCCGATTACTTTCTTGTGCTTCCTTGCTGGGTCAATTATTTTATAGCCGGTCTAATTCATACTGGTCCGCCGCGATTCGCTTCACTCATTTGTAAAATGCAAAACTACATCGCGTGGAGTAACTCTGGCGACCTCACAGATTTACATTACAAATATACACAGTGTGTTCGTGACCGCGTTACCAACTTCTCGGGGTGGTACAGGAGATTAATGAGCCCAATTGCAATAAGCGAACACATGCCCGGAAATGTGTCCTGCGTAAGTATAAGCAGTTTCAAGTGAAGTAGATAATCCTAGTCACTCAACTGCTCAAAAGCAAACTAAGCGAATTCCTCAGCAAGTTAAATAACTTTGAAATGAATAAAAAATCCAAATTAGGCCTTATTAATATATGAAAGGAAATAAGTTATAACATTACTGTGTGGTAAAACAATTAGAATGTATGAAATCATACGTATTATAAAAGGGAAACCACATTTTTAGAAGTATTACTAATATTGAGATTAAACCACAAAATTAATTAAATGAAATATATGATAGACTAAGTTATACTTGTGGGTATTTTCAAATGGAACCATGCTTATGAACTGAGTCCTTGATATCATCTTTATATTCCCTAAAATAGAGAAAAATGACAGAAAATTTCGACTTATCTATATATTTAAGATGTTCACATATTTCAATAAAACAAAAACATGATACTATTTAGAAAAAATTACAATGTACTAAGCAAATATACACCATCAGCAATAACAATCGAAAGTTTCGATTTTCATTGGCTATTAAATTTAATTTAATTGTTATTGTAGTAAAAACATGCATTTCAAACGTTTTCTGTAGGTTATTACAGAGCGCTTACATGTAATAATTCTCAAATACATATTAGATTAATAGTTAACATTTGGTACCTTTATGACGATAATTTTATTAAATATAAACCTATGCAATATTATAAATACAGTTTATATGCTGAGTTAATTTGTTCTTTTATTTTAAACAACTGGAAGAAAATTAAACACTAGAGCACTATTTAAATTTCGGTTTTCAGGTATACCCCCTACTCTTAATGACCCGATTCCCCTTGTTTTCAGAAATTATTTTTCTTATTTTATTTAAGTGGTATATGTCGAGTTTTGTTGAAAAAATATATAAATATTGGTGCCGCTAGAGTGATTGTTAAATTTTGCGTTTCAAGTAAATCCCCCTGCTAATAACCTGATTTCATTGATTTTCAGATCCCCCCCCCCCAAAGGCATATATGTCGAGTTTCCTTTAAAAACTGTAAAACTGCGGCCGCTAGAACGACTTTTAAATTTTGGTTTTCAGGTATATTCCCACTTCTAATAGCCTAATTTCCCTGATTTTCAGATCAATTTTTATTTATTTATTTTAATGACATATACTGAATTTCGTTGAGAAAAAATAAACATTGCGCCCGTTAGAGCGAATTTTAAATTTTCTTTTTAGGTTAACCCTCACCCTCAATGATCCAATTTTTCTGGTTAACGAACTAGATGAATCACTTGTTAATTGATGGTTATATACCGAGTTTCGTTGAGTAAAAACAAAAATTGCGACTGCTACAGCTTTAACAGATTTATGTGTGCGCATGTGTGTGTGTATGTGCGTGTGTGTGTAAATCTTTTTAATTTTTATTTTCGGTGTAGGTATCGATGGAGATATTTGGAGCAATTTTTCAAAACTCTTTTCATGAGAACAAACGTAATTCCCTCCGAATTCGCTAATTTGAGCACTTACTTGATCGTGAAAAGTGTCTTGTCGTAGGAACTTCATGGGCTCGAGATGCGAGTGGAACTGTTCGATGACTGTCAAAGGCTTCCTCAACAGGTGCTCTGCAACAATAAATAAGTAATCTTCAAAGTTACATCATAAACTCTTAACATTTGAACAGCATATGATATTCATTTATAATGCAATAATTGTATAACATTATAAATGAACTTCATGTTTTTTATACCAGAATCACAAAAAGATATTAAAATATAACCAATTTTCAAATCCATTGACTGATGAATTAACTCTGAAGTCAATGCCTTATTTTATTAAACTTATAACTTTATTGTATCCATGAATATTATTTAGTTAGTTTTTTCTATTACTTTAAGGTTAGCGAAAATAGACTTGCCTCAAGAAATTTTAGGCCAAAGGAATATGACATACGTTAATTGAACGAACAGTAAAAATACTAACGATATTTCAAAACAGATTAGTATTACTGGTAGTCTAGTAGTAACCGTGCTTGCCTCGGGTTCAATCGCGGTCAAAATCGATGGATTTTTTAATCCTAAGTAAAGTATGGCTTCCTTCGGAAGGGAAGTAAAGCCGTGGGTCCTGTGCCACGTAAAAGAACCTCAAGCCTGAAAAAAAAAAAAAAAATGGTCTCTGAGTGAAATTTATTGGCCGTTTTATGCCTTTTTTGATTGATTTATTTATGAACGCTCTTTAACATTTCAGGTCATCAGCGTCCCATTTAACCCAGGGCGTGAAACGGCCGATAAATGTTGCTCAGAGGCCTCTCTTTCAGGCTTGAAGTTCTTTATCGTGCCGCAAATGTACGACGCGGGACCCACGGCTTTACTTCCCTTCCGAAGGAAGTCATACTTAGGATTTTTACGCCCGAAAAAATCCATCGATCCTGGCCAGGTTTGAACCCGCGATCTTGGGTTTAGGAGGCAAGTATGATAACCACTACACCACCAGGACCGACATTTTATGCCGTGAATTGAATGGTACGTTGATGACTTGAGATGTTAAGTAAGGAACGTCCATAAATAAACCAAATAAAAAAATTATCAAGTTCTGCTATTAATTTGGTAGCTAATATTAACCTATTAATTTTTTTATTATTCTGCAATGAAGATCACTGATTTGTTGATTTTGTTTTTAGTAATACACAAATTGTTTTCATAATATTATCTAAATATAATATTCATTTGGTGAGAGCGATGAAAACAATTTGATGAATTAATTGCTACTATAGAATTTTATGCAAATAGTGGCGTAATGCAGGGGCGGCCCGTCAATAAGGGGCAGTTGGGCCAGGTCCTCCCAAAGAAAATGCCATAATTATTTACCATTTGGTCAACTTTTAAAACAAAAAATGCATGAAAACAGCGACGTATAGCCGATTGGTTCTTAATTGTATCTTATGCAATAAGCGCATTTCCGTTTTACTGTAGTAGCGGTAGCATGCTGGTCCTCCGTCAGCGAGGGCAGCTCATGGGCCAGCACGGAAAAGTTTTCGCTTTAAACTTATACCTTCATGGACCAGCAAAGATTTACAAGGACTTATTTTTGTCTTCCTGCAAGATGGGTTAGCCTTTCTGCTGCTTATTTCTGCGTTCTCTCGAGCCAGCAGGAAGACGGCCCAGGCCGGCGCTCGGTATTCTCTCTTTTCTTAGAAACCAGGGGTTACTGACACCACGTATAACTGACTAGGGGTTGTTTTCACGCTTTGTTTGAAATTGGGTGACCTTTGCCAGTGAAAAGTTGACTTTTACAGTGATAACTGTTAAGTAACAAAAGTGTAAACGATTTTAACAAACAATAAAAACGGGTTTTTTTTTTTAATTTTGGTATAAAAAGCATTTATTAAGAATTAAAATGTAAGGTGTTTCAAACTGATAATCGAGGTTTCACATAACACAATAGAGATAGTAATATGAATGTTGTTGTATTGAATACTATAGTTCAACATGTTTTTTTACATGCATATGTCTCTGGATATAAATCCGATGGTGCATTTCTTGTCACACAGGCCTCAGCATGTCACCGATGGTGTTTTGAAAGGCGATTCCGACATACACACTTAAAAATTTAGAATAGTCGCAGGGAGTGAAAGGACAGAAAAACTTGCTCCTTCGCGTAAGTTCCAAAGGGAGATCGGGTAACTGAGGTGGCCCAGACAAAAGCATCTGATCATCGTTCCCCCGCGTCGAAATCCATTGCAAAGTTACATGCTGGTTTGAAAATTCCCTGACCTCCAGATGGAAATGAGGTGAAGCGCCAACTTGTTGCTGAATGAAACCATTTCTGTCCTTTGGGCAAAGAAAAACGGGCCGTAAACCTTCAGCTTGGAAACAGCACATAAGACATTAACTTTGGAAGGGGGTCGCTCATGTTCAACATCAATGACAATTTTCTATCCCCCGTTTGCGAACATTAGTTTCCTGAATTTTCCACTTAAATGAACGGTTGATTTATTGCGAGAGGGTCTGAGATTACCGCCAAATTCACAAACGTAGTGGAAAGTTCAGACTCTCGAGTGATATTTATTTTACGAATGAAATAAAATGTAAATATAATTTCTCTAACCTTGACTTATAAATTGTAAAATGTATACTTAATCTTTTCAAGCAATCTTGCGATATTCAGAAGAATGCCGATCGTCAGTAATGCTAATAGGAAAGAGCAAAATACGGGTTTAGGACTATTTCATGAATAGAATTATAATAAAAGTGATAATATTTTAAATTCGCGCACAGAATATTAACAGTTGTATAAAATGTTATATTTATGAATATCTATCCTATTCAGAAACCGCAAGACTGGAATGGACAATAGTCGACCATTATAATCGCTACCGTTAGATTTTCTAATACCAACTGAGATAGAGAGAGAAGATAGCATACAGTGTTTTTATTTCTCTTTGTATTCTGTTGTGTAGCATTCCTAATGATAAGATCAATTTGCACATTTGATGCATCGCCAAAACGCTTTGAAGAACCCTCCATTTAGCGTTATGATTGTCGATTGTTCATGCTTTTTGTTGTTATCAGTAGCTCCCCACCCCTTCTAGTAAAAGTGATTAGTGATGCGTGTTTAGGAATTCTATAGTGGAAGTATAGAGTTGGCTATACTGATCACAAGACAAATGCATGTTCGGGTGATAAAAGGGACTTGCTTCCCCCCCCCCCTCGGAAATTTCACTCCGTAATCCGGCTATGATTGGTCAAAATTGAAAATTTTATTTCGTTTCATTGGTCAATTTTAAGATGACGTCACATGAGTGAAATCGTCACTAAAATTCAGTTTGTCGCCTTTCATCCGTTGCTGCAGTGCGATACAAAAGCACATCCCTTCGGTATCTGTCAAGCTTGATGCGATATGGCTTGAAGGTGCTTTAGCAACACACGTCAAACTGTTGTATGTTCAGTTCCCTGCTGCCATTTGCAGGCAAGTTTCCTAGCACTGAGTTGCTAAGTTTCTCTGACCTGGTCCACTGTCTCCTTGGATAGAGGAACGCCCGGTATTTATTTCCTTATTACTAGTACCCCGTCTCCACAAACTGCATGGATAGAATTGCCGGAGGGAGGAAGTTTTTCAAATGCCGTGCGGAAGTGGCGCTGGGAAATCGAAACGGCCCGAAATTGATGACATTCGAGACACAAAATGCATTCTGCTTCATTGTTCCGGCATGTTGCAAAACTGTAGAATGGCGCGTGGCAAAGTACAACATTTTGACAGTTTCTCTATCCATTTGCCCAATGACAACAGTCGCATGCTTAATTCATTGCCCATAAGAACTTTACATAATCCCGACAAACATGTTACTTGTGTCTAATTGCATTTTCTTCAGCTGGCGGGTTAAACTTTGAATTTAACGTAGCGTATCTTTGTCACCGCCCGGAGACGCTATTGTCGTATTGTCTCTGCAAACTGCACTGTGCTGAGCTAAAGTATTGGGCACCTTCTTGTTAAGTTGTTGATACCTTCGATGATGAAAATAATAAGGAAATTTCTAAAATAATATTGCATTGAATTAATATTTTTCTGAAAGAAATTCCTTAGCCCTAGTCACAATAAAAATTATAGACATTCAAAGTTAAAGAACTGTTAGATTATGAAAATAGTGGGAAAGGAACTCAAATCAAGGTTTCTTATTGGTTTTGAAGGTGGATTTAATTGTAAATTTTTGAACATTATTATGATGATTTGAGTTGTATGATATGCACACTTCGCCCGTCACTCTCGTTAGTAAGATAAAAGGATATGAGAATGTTGGGTAAGATCCTTAATGTGAGAAAGGGAACGCATTTTGAAAGCTACTGTACTTCCTTTCAGGTGAAATAAAATAACTTAACCAATTTGTTCTGCAGTACAGCTACAGTAATACAAAGAGGACTTTGAAACGCAATGTATGGCACATCTTGGTGTATTACAAATTGCTCACTATCTCTGTAGGTCAAAAATTTCTTCTGTCTACCTCTATCAAAGGTAACAAATATTTTCGTCTAATGAAAGTTGTTTTTAGCGAAATAAATAAAAATGTCTAGAAGTGTAACAACGGTAAGTCAATTCTGTGAACTTGCCCTGAAAAAAAAACTTAAGTGTGTTTGTGCGGGAACAAAATGTAGTACATTTGATCTAATTCATAATTATGAGCTAAGGAGCATTTGCATTCATTAAGGATTAAAAACATTAATATAAATGATATTACAAATATATTTTATTACGTAATATTTAATAATCGATCAAAATAATTCCTCTGTGTACGCGTGCGCAATGACCTTCATACCTGCACCAGCTGTAAATGACTCGTAATGTTGAATAATAATTAATATTTTAAATTACTCATGAAAGCAAAATATAACATGTTGAAAATATTTGAAAGCTTCGTATTGTTCTACTGACAGGAATATCAGCTCTGCGAGCTCTCTATAGGTTGCAAGCATGTATAACAGTACAATTGACGTTCTAAAAGTTCTCGAGCTGATCTACAAAAATTTAAGTGAAATGTGTTTATTTTATTTTATTTATTTATTTTTTCCCCAACATTGTAAATTAATGCATTTAGCCCAACAAATTTCCAACTTTTTAATACTCTCAGTAAAATAAAATTTGGCCAATTGTGAAAAATAAGCGCTATCTCAGCTTCACCCATCCAGCCATTTCTTCAGACTTGGAAACAACAGTTTGGGAGTCAAATCCGGCGATTATGGTGGATGTTGAAGCACTTGGAAGCGAAGATCATGCAGTTTTGTAGTAACAATCCCAGACGTGTGTGAAGGCGCATTATCGTGATGAAAGGGAACTTTCTAACTCGCAAGGTGTGGACGTTTAGTCTGAATAGCACCCTTCAGTTGGTCCAGTAATACTCCCTTCTGGAGGTAGTCTAAGAGCACCACACCATGAGAACCCCAGAAAACCGTAGCCGTGTCTTTTCCTGCAGATAACCGTTTTTGCTTTCTTTGGTGCACTTTCACCTGTTGTCACCCACTATTTGGACTATCTGGCGTATAGTGATGAATCCATGTTTCTGATATTGTCATGAAACGTCGGAGAAACTTACTGGAATTGCGTCTAAACGCTGTTGCGAAATGTTCATTGTGAATTTTTATCACAATCTCGTCGGTCATAGCAGTTTCAGATTTCAATAGTGGTGTTATCCTCGTTGATTTTACTCTGTAAGTGCTAGTTCTCTTTTTCTCATGTCATTTTAGTAGACTGCAGAATTTGTTATTGGACATTTAAAAAAAAAAAAACAGATTTGACGAGAATTATGTTTTTAATGAGAAGGACTGAAATTTCATGAGGTTATCTCGCTCACAAAACAATTTACATACACATTTATAAAGCAAGAATCAGTGTCACGATCGGCCTACCTTGCCATCTGACCCCGGGAAACTTCCTCATCTGATTTACCCCGGAGACGGCCATTCTTATTACTAAACGGCCTGTACCAATTTTTTTCCTTAACAAACAGAATGAAGAAAACAAAAATATTTACCTTTTGTGGCATTACAAACTTAAGTTTTACAATTTGACAGTGCATTTAAATGCATAATTTGACGTTAGTGCTTACTCCTTAGTTTCGTACTTAAAAATATGTATTTACATACAAAACTCAAATGACATATATATTTTTTTTATTTATTTTAAAAAGTTCATGTTGAGTAGCAGAATTTCGTCTTTCTGAAAGTAAGGACTTAGACAAGGTAATGAATATATCATTCCACTTTTGAATTACCCCATTGTTCTCTCTCTCTCTCTCTCTCTCTCTCTCTCTCTCTCTCTCTCTGTCTCTCCCTTGCATTTGATGCGTTAATGTGTGTAACAGAGTTAATTAAATATATCAACACTGTAGATCTGGGGTCTCAAGTGGGTCAGAAATGAACTTAACTTGATCACCAGTGTTTGCTCTTCCTACCTATTGAGCGGTGGAGGAAGGAATGGTTCGCTTTGTCACTAACCACTACATTCTATTTTGTTACACATGTGCATTGTATAGTTCTATTCTGGCTATTTAACTGCAATATGATTCTATCTGACATCAGTAATAAGTCCAGACTGGAGCATAGATCGACTGACCCTGCTTATGACGTACTTATTTCATGACAACCCGTACACCCGTGTCATTCTGCTCTCTTCGTGTACATCATACGTGAATTCCCCCCTCTCCACTGGCAATGCTATTTGCTACAGCTGACAAGTATGTTTGACAGATCTGACATTGAGATGCTTGTAGATTGACTTGGCTAAGTTCCCAGGTCACTTCGTGTGTAAACTACAATTGCCGAGTTCCTCGCAAGAATTGTTTGGAACGACTACAAGTTAAAATTTCCCTTATATTTTTGTGGCAATGGGAATATTTTTGATTGGATATAGAATTTTTTTTTCAAATATATTATGGAGGGAGGCTTTGCCTCGCGTAGTCTTTCAACCGTTACCACCCCCAGAAGATATATAACAGATAAAATAGGCTCTGTTATTTTCGTTCTATATTGTTTCCAGTTCCTTGACTGTAAAAAAAAAAAAAAAAAAAACGGAATGTTATTATTCATGAAGTGGCTATTTTTCTTTCGCCATGTTCCAGATTTTTACTACACATTTCTTCACTAATATTTGACATTTTTGAATACATATTTTGTTCAATTGTTGATATACTAAAAATTACAATAAAGAATTATAGACTGTTATATTAAGTGCACTACACACCTGCTACATGTTGCCATCCCCTATTCCCCGTTGGTAAACATCTCTAGAATAAACAATGAATTTAAAAAAAGAATTTTACTGTGCTGTTGATATTTTTAAATGTAATTTTGTTCATTATTTTATTGCATTTCAAATAAAAAGTTAATGAAATATGGTAATCACAAGATAAATCTAATTAGTATTCCCATAGTTACCCCTTTTCCTGTTTCGTTTATTGACGCATAGGATATTACAGTATTTTTGCTTTGGGTTCCACATAATATCGGTTAGGTGATCCAGTTAATAATTTCACGTACATTTATCACATTTTTACCTCAAAACCTCGTAGTGTGGGTGAATTCGTCATAATTTATCAATAAAATCTGACTGGGTTCATATTTAATTAAATTAAAAATAAACACAACCTGATAGGCGGCATTTTCCCGCAGTGCAGTTGCACTAAGCTTTAATTAAACCTGTGTAAATTATAAAGTTTGGAAAAATACAACTGTATGGTTGATTAGTTAAACATATAAACAGTTTTTCATGCAATAAACAATATATAAATTAGTAGCATTTCAATTAATTTTACATCTGCAATATTTGCTCACATGCTACAGGCTTGGCCATAAATGACTTTACCATCCAGCGAAAACTGTTTATTGTTGTCAAAAGTCCTGTATTATGTGGACTCTCTCGTATCCCACCGGGCCGTAGTTAATTTCCTTTCCACAATTTGCTCTCATTAATTTACCATACGGCCACTGCTGTTGTCTAGCGGTCTAGCGATAATATAATATCTTCCTTCATGTCGCGCAAGGGTTCATTCCCGATTAAGTCAGTTTTCTGACTTGGTTTTTATTTTCCCCCTAGTCTTAAGGTAAGATCAGAGGTCAAATTTTGGAGGGGAAAAAAATAGTTTTTTTTTTCCACATAATTATTTGGATTTTTCTCTAATGGTGTATCATTTATTGAATTTTTCCAATTTTATGTGTTTTAATTACGTAATGTGTTTTATGTGTCATACTAATTTTTAATAACCCGCAATATTGAATAAAATGAAAATAATTACTTTCTAGTACTTAATTTAGTGTATTATTCTTTTAAAAATCGTACTCATATTTACTAACGAAATTCGTGTTAGATTTATTTATTAAAAAACTAATTTATTTTGCGAAAAGTAACGTAGCGTAAATCGTTCCACACAGAGTGAGAGCTGTAAACAGAACAACAGAAAACCGAAAGAGCGTTGCTCGGATGTTTAGAAGCTGATTGTAACTTGTTTCTGTATTTTCCGACTTTGCACAAGCTCTGCGTTGTACTCTTGCAAGCTAAGAGTCGCTGTATACACGGGAATCCGTGGTATTACGTTTTTCCCCCTCCTTCACTCTCCCTTTAAATATAATAATTAACCCGCTCCGAAGGCGAAGTTTAATGACTGTGTATAGTACAGCAGACGCGGTTAGGAAACTGGTTCGAAAAACGTAATTGGTGTGTAACGAAACAAGATCAGAACATCAAGGTCACTTAAAGCATCGTGTTGTAGTACTACTTTTCTTTACACTCTACAAGGCGCAATATCGACTAACAAAATGACGCTAATTTTACTAGTTTTGTAAACTAATAAAAAGGTGTTTTGTTTCCAGTAAAATGTACGAATTGAACAGTTGCCATGTAGGCCATTCTGTACCATTCAAGTCGGTCCTGGTGGTGTAGTGGTAACCATACTTGCCTTCTAAACCCAAGATCGCGGGTTCAAACCCGGCCAGGATGGATTTTTTCAGGCGTAAAAATCCTAAGTTCCTTCGGAAGGGAAGTAAAGCCGTGGGTCCCGTGTCGTACATTTACGGCACGAAAAAGAACCTCAAGCCTGAAAGAAGAGGCATCTGAGCAAAATTTGTCGGCCGTTTCGCGCCCTGAGTTGAATGAGACGCTGATGACCTGAGATGTTAAAGAGTGTCCTTAAATAAACCAAATAAACAAAATCAACAATCATAGCTGCGGACTTTCTGATTCCAGTGGTACCAACTTGAACCGACCAACCATGGAGAAAAATTACCCAATATAATGGCAACAACTGAATGAGGGGTTAACGGCTGACGGCAAAACTGCATTATGCCAAGCGTGCGGGGGGGGATAGGTTATTCAATGAAGAAATTGAATTTAGATGTGTTTCGTCTATGTATACATAAATTTACACCAGAGTGTGCAATATTATCTGTAATGGAAACATCATTTAAAATATTCAGGAAATATTATGACATTTTGAAAGTGAAATGCCTAACTATGGTTAATAATGATAATTGGAAATGATTATTCTAAAGCACACTGAAGTAATGGGGGCTATAAATATTATATGCAGAGTGAGTGGTGATTGAAATTAGCTATAAGTTTCCAATGTTCAATTGTTACAGCCAAGATTTTTATGA
Source organism: Metallyticus violacea (assembly GCA_030762175.1). Taxonomy (NCBI): domain Eukaryota; kingdom Metazoa; phylum Arthropoda; class Insecta; order Mantodea; family Metallyticidae; genus Metallyticus; species Metallyticus violacea. The sequence continues at coordinate 24,837,223 of CM060839.1, forward strand.
AATCAGCTAATTATTACTTGTAACTTGCGTATGTTTCATATTAAATTACATTTTTCATTATATTTTGCATGTATTTCTGAATTTGATATTACATAAAAATCCGGTTATGGCACAAATATCTTTCTGTTTATCAGCAATCGGTATTTGCACTTTTATTGATGAAGTCCAGGTCTTATATGCGAGTCTGATGGGTGTGAGTGCTCATGAGGGAATTTTGCACGTACATGGCCCCTAGTTGAGTGGTCGTAATGAAGAACACTATCGCGTGAGGAATCCACGTAACGCATGTGCTGGCGTCGAGGTTGGGTCCGCGACGACCCCATGGCGGTTTCCTTCAGGTGCCAAACCATTAACCTCTTGATTAATCGAGCCATTTGTGGCTGGGAAGCGATAAAGGAAAAGCTCTCGACCAGCAGTAATTACTGATTGGTTTTCTGGATTGATAGCGAAGATGGTAATTAAGATAGTGGCTGCATACAGCCTCCACCTGGTGATTAGTTCCTCTGGCCTTGGAACCCGAGGGGGGTCGCTTTCCTTAAACGTCAAACCTCTTTCATTTCCCTTTGTGCATTGCGAGGCGGTTTTTTCCAACTGGAAGGAGTGAAGAAAGTGAAGAACACATAAGCATTGCATAAAAAAACGGAACGAGCTGTCACGAAAGTCCTGAATTCATTCTTCGTATTGAAGTATGTCATCGTCGGACAGAAAGAGGGTTTTGGAATGGAAGCAAGTGCGTAAGCAGTATAAAGTTACGTTGGTGCAATTTTTTTTTTTTTTTTTTTTTTTTTTGGTTGATTGATTTATTTAAGGACGTTCTTTCACATCTCTGGTCACCAGCGTGTCACATTCAACTCAGGGCGTGAAATGGCCGACAAATTTTGCTCAGAGACCTCTCTTTCAGGCTTGAGGTTCTTTTTCGTGCCGCAAATGTACGACACGGAACCCACAGCTTTACTTCCCTTCCGAAGGAAGCCATACTTAGGATTTTTACGCCCGAAAAAATCCATCGGTCCTGGCCGGGTTTGAACCCACGATCTTGGGTTTAGGAGGCAAGTATGATAACCACTACACCACCAGGACCGACTTGGTGCATCGTTGTCATATCTAACATTTATTTTGTAAACTGGGCATTAACGGTATTGTGTGACACTTATCAAGAAAATCCTTCAGTAACAATTCCCTAAAAAAACTAGTCATGACCTCATTCTGTGATAACACTAAATTTTGCTTCATCATTATCATCTGCTTAATGCACATCTCCAAGAAAAAGACTAAACTATTGCTTCTTCGGCCGACCTAAAATTCTCTTTCCAGTTTGTATTTTAAATGTGTTGATATCCCATACCCATTCGCTTTAAATGAGCCTATTGTTTAATATTATTATAATTTATATTATTAAACTTAAAATTTCTTTTTATATTTTCATAAATTTGTTTTGGTTCTTCTTTTCCTATTCAATATTCCCCAAATTCTGCAGTTAAATGCTGAAGTGTGATTTTTATTTATTTACGGACGCTCTTTAACATCTCAGGTTATCATTAACCCATTCAATTTAGGGTGTGAAACGGCCGACAAATTTTGCTCAGAGGCCTCTTCTTTCAGGCTTGAGGTTCTTTATCGTACCGTAAATCTACGACACGGGATCCACGGCTTTACTTCCTTTCCGAAGCTCATAATTACAATTCTTACGTCCGAAAAACAATCCATCGATCCTGGCCGGGTTTGAAGCCGCGATCTTGAGTTTAGGAGGCAAGTATGGTTACCACTACACCACAACAGACATGCTGAAGTATGGTGGGGTGCTGTGACGTACAGGATTGTGGCATTACGCGTAATGGAGTGTTTCTATGTGACACCTAAATTGCGTGTAAAATATGAGAAAATATAAAATACGTAAGAAATTAAAGAAATAAAATAAACCGTGTTAAAAAGATACACTTTCCACACAAAAATTACAGTAATAAGGCGGATGTGGCAGCAAAACGTACTCTAAAGCATTGTTTTTCACCATGGCACCGACATAGGTGTGAGGGCGTGCATTTTCTATGCAAAATAACTTTCTTCTTTGATAATCCCGGCCTTTTCTTGCGTATTTTTGTCCTCAATAGGTGCAGTGGGAAGATAATAGTAAAGCACCCTTGGCATCCCAGAAAAACGACGGCATGATATTCCCGGTCGATTTCACACATTTAGTCTTCTTTGCCGTGAAGTTTTCATTGTTTAGACTGCTGTTCTGTTTCAGGTGTATAGTAGTGCACCCATGTTTCATCACTGGTCACAAATCGAAGCATAAATTTTGCTGAGATATTTGCACTCTGATTAGCTTTTGATCCTGAGTCCGTAGTTGCGATACCCATCTTGTCGAAAATTTTTCATGGAGAAACTCTTCCCTCAAAATGTAAAATGCGCGTTCCCCTGAAATGTCCAGAGCTTCAGCGATAATTTCTAACGTCATGATGACGGATTTTGGTTGTCCGTTGCGTGGGTCATCTTCCAAGCGCTCACGGCCGCGTTCAAATTTCGTGGTGCATTTGGAAACGGTTGAAAATGATGGTACAGAGTCCCCTAAAGTGTTGATCTTATCTGCATGAATTAGAGTTGCATTCACACCCTTCTTTATCAAGTACTCAAAAGTATTAAAGGGAAGAGGAGTCAAATATCATTTTTTTTAAACCATTTTAATATTTGAAATTTTCTGTTTATTTCGATATGGCTTTCAATAATGTTCCTTGGTTACCAGTATTTTTAATAAAATGTTAATTGTCACCGCAGAAGTCGTTGTATTTGGAAGAATATCGCGAGTACTTGTCGGTTAAAATTCTATATCTGAGGAACTATTTACTCCAGAAGGCTGTAGTATGTCTTGAATGATAGAAAAAGTTAAATTCCATGAGTTGACAGCATTTGTTTCTATGACATCATCCTTTTATGTTTTAAAGTTCTGGAGGGTTTTAGCTGGTGTTTTCCTTGAAAAGTTAATTTCTCTCTAAAAGCATTTTTGGCTGCAATTATTGAAAAATTACTCTTTTTTGTATGTTTCTAATTATTTTACGATCTGTATAGACTATGACTTTGAAACATTTACCACTTATTCATGGTATTATTGTGATAAAGTGCATCTATTATGGTTAAGCTAGGACAAAATGTGACAATGTAAAAAAATAAAATGGAGAAAAAAACAGAAAAAAAAGACCAAAATATTAAAGTAATTCATAATTTGCTTCGGAGTCATGTGAAAATAGATTATCAAATTTCAATGATTGCGTCTGTATGCTGTAAACGTTTCATTTCATTAGTTTCAGTAGTCCTTGAAAAAATGGGAATAGAAATTTATACATTTAACATGACAACGATAGGCCTTCCACACTCCCCTTAATAACCGCACGATGTTGAATATTTCCCGTTTCCAGTACGTACACGTCTCACTGCAGCAAACAGGTCAAACCATGCCATTATTGCACAGGTTTTTCTATAAAAGATGGCAGGTTTTGATAACAAAACTGCATACAAACCGCTGCTGGTCATTTCGAGAACTTTTCTGTTCACTCTTAGTACATGTATAAAGTAAGTAAATAAATAATGATACATATCTTGGAATACTTTTAAATATTTATAAAGTATCTGTTAAAATTTGCGAATCTTTTTTATAATGAAAATTACTTATAGCGTTTTCTGAAAAAATATCCCTAAGAGATTAAGAGGAGAGTAGCACAAGCTGGGAAAGTCTTCGGTCTCTAAACAAGAAACTGAGACTCGAGGTACTTAACTCGCGTCTTTCCGGTGCTGATGTCAAACCTGGTCCCTTATCGACAGACAGCGGCAGAGCTGAGCATCATGTGGAAAATGGAGAGGAAGACCCTAGGGATAACACTAGAGACAAGATCTCTAACACTGGACTGCAGGAAATCACAGAATCATGGACAGAGTTACAGTGATAGGGGTTGGCACTTGGTGAGGCAACAGCAGGACAGAGGACTTCAGGATGACCGAGAAGAAGAGGATCAGACACATCTCGGAGTTCATTGGTGAAGCATCGCCCGCAGTGAGTGGAGTGAAAAGTGGCAAGGACTCATAAAGGACAAGAAACTATAAATTGTTTTCCTAACTCATGTGGAATAGCTCACCACGTGAGTCACACAGTGAGCTTTTCCTTCTAGCAGGAGGTCCTAGCCCTTTACACGGCATAAGGACTCTTTCATTGCATTTCATTTCAATTCTAAATACTCTTTGCTCTATAACATTTTGGTGCTAACGGTTTATACATAAAAATTTAAAGTCGTAACGATTACTAAAAGATGTCTTTAGTGCATATATAGTGTGAATTCCTTGATCTACATTGGCCATTGATATACGACTGTAAATATGGAAAAAATCTGTTGAAATGAATGTATACTTCATTGAAATTGAGAAATTGTGACTACATCCGGCATAATTTCGCTTAGTTTTTTTTTAAATTGAGAGAGACTAAAAAATTGAAGTATTTCTTTCTAACAGACCTTCATATATTCACTTTTTTTTTTTCCGGCCTCCCTTTTCATCCTACCAGAAAATGTTTCCTACCCATTAATTTACGTTCTGCATAAATGGATTTTAAATTCTTATAAATTCTTCATGAAAATATAAGCCCTGTTTTTCAAAACGAAAATAATTTTCCTCGTTGTTGGAGCATAGGCTGGCTACATGTAGAGAACGCAGCGCATTCTTGTTCCCATGAGTCAGATCATGATTGCACAGCTACCTCGCCAGCCGTAATCTCTAACCCCATCGCGGTCTATACGGATAATTAAAATCCTTTTATGTGAAATATACAGCAGTCTTATAACCTCCTTACTGTGTATGGTCAGGCGTGACCAGGAAGTGGAACCCTGCAATGCATCACAGGACCCCGCCTTTGTGCCTGGCCTTGCACAGCACCTGGAATTTGCTAGTGGCTAACTTTACTGTATTCTTCATTATCAAAAGTTAATTTCGACAACGTTTTATCACATATTGTTGTACCTTGTAGTCTATAAATTTGATCACATTCACGTGAACGAAATCAAAATTACACTAGTGAAATGCTGCAGTAGTTCAATTGGTAACATCAGCATCTATATACCACAGTTGGTTTGCTCCAAACCTCCAGAACAATTGCTCAAGGGCTCCACATCCAGAAGGAAGGGGTGAGAAGGGCAATACACAAGGTAGTCAGGATCCAGGTACGAACATATACGGGGTCTCTAACTTGTTTTCCCGACATAGGTGGAGACCCCTGCCTGTATGTCCAATTCCATACCAGATGCCGGGCCAGAGTGCAAGCCAACGTCACACCGCACCAGCTCACCTCCATTGGCAAGTTCAACCTTGTAACATAACCAACGGATAATTATATGAAATGGAAAAGCGAAAAATTCGTGAAATGTGAAGATCTCTTCCCGCATTCATCTAAGCGACGTGGGAAAACCACGAAAAAAAAAAAAAAAAAAAATCTTAGGGTCAGGTGGGGTGCCCCAAAGGATTTTAACCCGGATCCTCCTCAATGCGAGTGCTAAGCTTTACCGCCTGAGCCACCCTGCTTGGAAGTATGAAAAGTTAATTTAGAGAATTTTCGAAAGAGCACAGCGCACCGCAGTCTCAATTTAGGTTTGATTTCAAACATTCGAATGACAAAAAAATAGCGATATTCCAGTTTTATAATATCCATCATCCCCGGTATTAAGTATTTTGTGTATTAAGTAATACTAAATTGAAAAATATGAATGGTGCATTTTTGGATCATATTGTGACCTATAATGAAAAGTGCATGATCTACGACAACCTCATACAATCGCCATAGCAGCCGAGACAGGATGAGGCATGAATACTTCACAGAACGAAATCAGAAGCTGCAAGAAAGAAGCACTAGTCAATAGAAAAGGGCCCAACCTCGCAAATAACACTCCAGAAGCCGAATAACTGGGCTGCGAAACTTTACTTCAGCCTGGCCTTTTACCAACTGACTTTCACTTATTAAAACTCTAGGACAGTTTCTTGAAGAATAAAATAACCAGAGGAAGCTAAGCCAGCATAGAACCCCCATCCTTTCCAGGACGTTGCTGGTTTGCACTTTCCACAAAATGTTCATGTTTAATTCCCTCAATAAGTGTTTATGCTTAAAAGAAAAAAGAAATAAGTAAATTAAATAAATAAAATAAAATACAATGTCCCAGTGATTTTGTGGAATAATAATAATAATAATAATAATAATAATAATAATAATAATAATAATAATAATAGCTAATGAAGTTTGAAAAAGGACTTCATGTTATTGGAGCGCAATACAGAATAGCTTTCATTGTTAATTGGTAAGATAATATGGTCCCTTTCATCACATTATACACCTAACACTAACACCTGACCAGACAAGAGGACGTACTTATCTCTTAAGAATTCAATTATATACCATACACCCCTACCTAAAATGAAATGATAACACGGGAATAATGGATCAAAGTAGTCTCTGAAAACACAAACACTCCTAAATTAAACGATATCATTTTATGTACATAAATAATAATTACTTAAACTCGAGTTGGCCGTCGTTAAGATGGCCCGTCCCGGAGTCGACAGTGCAGGGTCCTTTCTCCACGATCTCCCATGCTCGACTCTCTGAGAAACCTTTGGAACTCCACGCATTTACATTTTGCGTATGCACAGAACTAGTCTTTCCCCGAGCTCACACATGTAGCCAACACGTGGAATAACAAAACCCAATTGCCGTTATATGTACGCTACAATATGCAAAATCCTACCATATTGCTAACCCCCCATATGCCACATTTGCCCCGGGCCACCTCGCACACGCACATAAAATAAATAGCATAACACATACAGATCATATAAAATTAATGAATGGGGGTTATACAAAATTATACTCCATCACAAAGAGTTAAAAAAAAAAATGGAAGTCTATTAACTTGTTTGTCTCCAAAGTATTTCCTTTCCGAGTTCCGCTCTATTTCTCATACCACAAACAACTGCTGCACTATAGCCGGTAACAGTATTACCAACAAAAAATGTCACTGCACCGCAGAAAGTTTGAGGTAGAAGTACAATATTTATATACTACCTCGGCGAAACATAAATCCAGCAATACATCATTCAGGAGCCCTAGCTTGTCTCCCATTTGTTATGTACGTGTTGTAAGAATGTCATTGCCATAGCAGCTACAGTGAACCAATTGAGGACTTTTTTTTCTTCTCAGAAATCTATGCGAAAACCCGTGAGAAAATTCTTTGGGAACAAAATCCTTGAACGGACATCGAACTGTGATTTTAAGGCAAGTATGGTGCCCCTCAGCAAAAGCTATCTGTTTCTTCAAACACCTGTTTTGGAAGCAGCTAATCTATAAGTACTACTAGATTTCATTCGTGCTTTGGCAGTGTTTTTGTTTTTCCTTTGCTTTTCTTTTCCTCTAACGCAGATCAAATGAGGGCCACGCCTCTAAACATTTAATTTCCCTGAGAGACCAAAGAAATGAACAGACTGGACCATGGCGTTCCATGAGAACTGCACCTTCACAATTAAAGACGCGGACCAAAGTCGTGAGGGAAGTTAACAGTCTTCTCGAACAGATGCTAACCCCGTAGGTGTTTTTCTGACATGAGAGTCGCGCTGTTTCCGGGTCTTTCCTTCTTTAAAGTCTTTTGCAAACGATAACTCTGATTACTCACCGATGATGTACCCCATTGTGACATCATCTGGAAGCCGTATCTTCTCTCCAATGCTAATAAATTTACCACCACTGAAACAAAAGAAGAAAAATGTTGTTAATGTAACAGAAAATTACATTGTTTAAGACTAGTTCCTGAAGGTAACTACTCTGAAATGGGATATTAATGGGTAGGTTTCTTCTACACCGTATGCCCAAATCAATCACATTACAGCTAAAAGCAATAAAATTAGATAAGTGATCATTGGCGCAAATCTTGAACGTTCGCCAACAAAAACACTCAAAATTAGCACAAGTGCAGGTAACAGAATGTAAAGGAAAACTGTGTCAGTTAGATTTTATTTCCCTCCGGTTCAACGCCTATTTAGCTCAAGGATTACCTTCCCTAAACAACATTATCAACATTATAAACGCTGGCCCCGTTGCTCGTTTTTGAGACCAGGGAACAGAAAAAGCCACAAGGATCTACTGTACGGAGGGTGCAGATCACATTGTTTTCCTGGTCAAAAGTTGAGCAGCAACGTTGCAAACATTTGGGATGCATTGTCCTGGTGAAGCGCCAACCAGATGGATGCAGCTCAGGGCTTTTTTCATCAGATGTGTTTAGCCAGGACGCCCAAAATAGTCTTATGTTGATAAACCATTCCACGATAGTCGAAGAACGAAATCACTTTAGCTTTTCCTGCCGTAGGAAAAGTGTTGGAAAATCAGGTGATTTCCAGACTGAGCTCATAACATAATGGAATTCATGTATGCTACCAGGAGCTGCAGATCCCGATACATGGCCACTCGCACCATCGCCGTCTGCAATCTCGCACTCATGTGGCATAAAAGCGAACATGCAGAATGATGAACGCACTACCGTGTGCTGTTATTCGTCGATTTTCCGAAAATTGACAGCTATGTTAATCATGGTTCACTGCAGTGATTGGAGCACTTGGGCTGCCCTGCTTTATTGTTGAATATGAATTTCCTTGAACTCTTTGAACTGCCGAAATGCGGTTGACTATGGCCAATGCTTGATGTAACATCCCGTACTCTTCCATACCGGATTACTGCAGACGGAAGCAAAATTTCATAGCAGCGTATTGCTCATTACGAGGCGACTCCATTTTACGCAGCCGACTGACAAACACTAGCTCTTTGCTCCATACGCGCTTTCAATTTTTACCACCAATAACGTTAGATGTGTTCCTCTCACATGTGTGAAAAATTAATTTACCAATATATCTTCATTGTGTGATGATAAAAAAATAATAATTATCAGTCTTTATTGAATAACTCTCATATATACCTGGTCTCAGAATTGCTGTATAATTTTACGGAATAGGCATCACATATTACTTTGTAAGAATCAGGTAAAACAGCAGCTGGTTTAACAATTAGCGATACCTGACTACTGAAAAACGCTACAGATACTTCATATGTATTTTGTTTGCAAACAGTCCCCTTTGTTTTACTTCACTCGTATAAACCGATACTATATTTAGGAGTAAGAATTATTAACGGCTAACATAAAGTATATTTAATAGAGATATACACGTAGAGGAGGCAATGAACGTGCATTGATAACTGTATATTTGAATATTAGTTAGGAGGGTAAATCCATAAGTTTCCGAACTAACCATTTTCTAGATATGATAACACAAAAACTATATTTCACTTTTCAATAGAGTTACCCTTTATTGCAATACACTTTTCACGTCTTTGAATTAACATTTCAACCCCCCCCCTCCAAAGTCAGAAGTCTTGCAATGGGCATAATGGGCATAAACAAATCCATTACTTCTTCGTCACACTTTAATTTCCTTTCTCGAAGGCCCTTATTAAATTTTGATAAGAAGGAAATAGTCGTTGGGAGCTATCTCTGGGTTTTAGGGTGGGTGATCGATCTCCTTGAACCCACATTCAGCTTCACAGCTTCCTTTGCAACAGAAGCTGTGTGCACAGGCGCGTTGTTACGAAGAAGGCGCACACCACCACTCAGCTTTCCTCGCCTTTTCTCTTTGATGGAAGCACGTAGTCTGCAGTAGGCCAGCATAGTACTCCCCATTTACTGTGGTGTTCCTCTCCTTGAAGTCAATGAAGAGTATTCCTTCCAGTCCCAAAAGATTTTGGCCATGATCTTCTTGGTTGACTGAGTGACCTTGGCCTTTAGAGGCGGTGCTTCTCCAGGTTTACGCCACTCCATTGATTCTCTTTTGGACAAGGGAACATAGAAGAGGATCATAGTTTCATATGCAGTAACAATGGTTTGCAGAACTTCTCTCTCGTTGCTACGGCAGAGCTTGAAATACTTCATCCGTGTAATCACTTAGAACACTACTAAGAATGCATCTGGGCACATAGAACGTTTGACATTTCAACTCTTCAATTGTGATAATGGGAGAAAGAAATTAAAATGGGAATTAAAAACTTTTGGTTTCAATGTTTGAAATGTTTCCATTTCGCTTTCTAATATTTGCGATATTATACCTCATCACCTTGTCAACATATGTCTGAAATCATCCATCAACAAACATCTTTTAGACAGCTTTCACGCCAGCGGGAGCTAGAAAAACCGCGGCTCGGCAACATAATGAGATGCTATTACGTAACTTCCTGTAACTCCGTCCAAAGTAACACCTGCCGGCGTGCGATCGTCGTGTGGCAGATTCCGGGAGTGACTAACCAACCCGCGTGCTGCGGAAACCTCAGTAAGGTCGCCTTTCATTACCAACAGCGTATCATTACAGTTTCTGATCCCCTTTCATCGTCATAGGATTAACAGCGTATATGTTATAACTAATATGTGAAACACTTTGCAATTACAACAGCCAAACATGGGAGAAATGTGTCATATTAAAACTGAAACAGATGTTAGCTTAACACTGAAATACTTGAAGTATAAAATAATATGTTAAGTGAAATTAGTTTTCTACGTTAGTTGAGCAGCGAAGTTTAAAGTACCGTGCGATCAGTTTTGTTTTCCCCCGGAGCGTTTTGCCTACGGTTAGCTTGCCAGCCGGGTCTCGGAGGGTAAAACAATGAAACAAACCAACAATACACAAACAAAATTAAGTCTCATTACTTACCTAAATACCAAACGAGGTGCCTTCAATCTACACATATTTTTGGCATCTCTTTAGGAAATCATTCATCATTTTCTATAGTTCATTTTGAGAAATCCAGAAAATTCCTGACATGGAATTGTACATGGTATTTTTAAATTTCTCGCAGAGATAATCAGGGCACCGAGGGAAAGCATCACTGATCGCACGGTACAAATCGTGCCGCAGTTTCAAACAGTTTCGAGCACTTTAAAAGAGAGCTGGGTTCTTCTGAACTGAGATTTTCAGCGATGAGAATGACCATGTAGCACCCAGTACCTCCATTGTCATCTAAATGCGAGAATTTTCAATTTAGGCACGAACATCTCGGTAATCTATGTCCAGATAACACTGGGAAACATTTTTTTTGGGGGGGGTGTCATACAGTGAAAATATCTACTTGTTATGGAAAACGATGCGCTGATTCGGAAAATGACTTTGGATTTTTTTTTTTCTATAGGGCTAGTTCAAAAGATATCCAAGAAAAATCAAATTCTTCAATTTTTAACTGGAATTTAAATGTCAATTGAAATTTACTATTTTAGGACAATGAAAGGCACTTGTTAATAAACATAGCAATAAAACGAATGCATATAAACCCATTAAGAATACAAATAACAAAACATATCTTAATAGGTCCTAGCTTGCTGCCTGATGTCTTTCTTAAATTTTCACTAAAAAAAATCTAAGTGTGAATGGAGGAATTGCACTCTAGTGACATCTTAACAGCCCATTTCTTTATATCATTGTAGCAATGTGCTCACTAAAGATCTATATTGTTCATCCTATCAACTGTCAAGAAACCAATTCCATATATGTTGGCTTCCTTCCAAAAACTTCGTCTTTTAAAAGCTTCCTCATCTATGGGCCAACGAAAATCCCTGCTTTAACTTTGCATATCCGTTTCCTACTGACTGTAACTCTAGTCGTTTCAGCAGCATATCTGCTGTTACAACCTCGAGCCCTAGATTTCTGCTTGTTTTGTTCCCCAAATGTAAACCCCACACTAAGCCATCTAAATCTTGATATGGAACAACTGTATCGTAAGATCGTAAGTTGTGTCACCTGAACTTAAGGGTTTATTTGAATCATCAACTTTAATTAATACGTTTTCCAACTTTTAATTTAATTAGTTTACATATCTGCGTCTGCTGGCAAATTGTTTCCTCTGGTTGTAGTCACAAGCATGAAACTTGATATTATTACCGGGCATTTAACCTTCTGCAGCTGGTTTCGTAACCGCCGCATGTAAAATGTGCAGTGACTTGTTGATTTGGTTTATTTACATCTTACATTTCAGGTCATCAACATTGCATTCAATGCAGGACGTAAAACGACCTATAAATTTTGCTTAGAGGCCTCTTCTTTCAGGCTTACGTGACCCCACGGCTTAGGATTTTTACGCCAGACAAAAAGCTATCGACACTAGGCAATCTTGGGACTACCAGGCAATATGATTAATACTACACCACCAAGACCGGCGTGCAATGTCATCTTTGATACTGTAGCCTACCGTAATAGCATACCAAACGATACGGTTAAGATTATAATATGAAATTATCACTTCATTTAATGAGTTATTTCAGCTCAAGGTATACATAAAAAAAGTTAATTTACAATACAGGCAATTTTCCTCCACGAGAGTTTCTCAGGCCCCCTAGCGACGAGTTCCCTATGGTAGCGCACACCCTCTTGCTTCCCGTATAGTTGGCCAATGCGTGATTATTAAATTGAATTACGTACAATATTAAAAAAAATAGTTCACTTTCCATGACTCCCCTTAAATATGTTTGGATTTCTGGTCCTTTTTCTGTACACACACACACACACACACATCAATCACTCTTGAAGCGAATTCTTGACATTTCATTGAATATTTAACATCCCTTTCTCTATAATACTAGCAAAATACCGCGCCGTTTGTGATTGTAATAGGGGAAGTAACGCCTGTTCCAATTCTTCGACATTTTTTGCTAAGCGAAATCCATTTTGAACTTTTAGACATTCAGTTCTAGGAGCGGATTTTTCTCTCATGAAATACACGAGGAGCACGGTGAAATTCATTATTAGATGAGATGTCGGAACAATCAGAAATCTGTGCAATATACCGCTCGTCAGGTTAACCTAACATAACCTACAATTAAATGCAACTCTCATTGTTGTTATTATGTGGAAATGAAAAGTGAAACATTGAAAAAAGTCTATATCCAACATGAACTTGAAATAAATACGACTCAGCACTTTATTTATAAATGAAGTTATGCTTCTGTACTCTGGGAAAGGTTTTATTTAACATTTACTAAACTCTAGTTAGTGCTTTAACTTGTGAAATTTCGCGAGCTAGATTTAATTTGGGGTTAAGACGAAATAATCTTAGATTAGTGTTTAAACAACCTACGTTTCCATGCTAAGTATTAATTTTATGTCCTAAGCTCAAGTTAACTCTTTATACAACTAACCCTTAGTTGCAAAGATTTGAAATTTATTGATGCGAAGATAGGAAGGGATGCTAAAATATGTAATTACATACAAATCCGGACCTAGTTATAAACTTGTCTAAGCTTTCATCCCCCCTTTCCCCTCCCAAAAATAACATTTATCTCAGAGTTCATTTATATTATACAGCAGTTATTTCAAATTATTTTAAAATAAATTTAAAATTAATCTCCATTGGGAAAAGCATTTAAACTTCCAGTCAGTTAAATGATGGCGCCCTCATCTAAGTTAAGAGTTTCGCTTTATATTTATTTATTTTAATTATAAACTCCTATGTAAGGATTCTTTTTCTGGTTTCAAGAAAGTTTGGCAAGTCAAGTACTGCACTCTGTACAGGAATGTAGAAATCGCTGGAGTACTCTGAAGATATTCTGAACATACCCTCCGAGCCTACCATGTGACAACCATTTTAGTTACCTTCAACTTGACAGCATGACCTCGACTGGGATCGAAACCTTGGCCATGGTCCAGAAGCAGTGATGTTGGGGCTCATTATGAGCCCACGCAAACACGAAACCGCGAAAGTATTTTCACACGGTATTTGTCGTTCTGAATACAACCGCCCCTGAACTTTCCATGTTAGGCGTGGGGGTTCGCCCCCTGCTGCTACATTGGGCAATATTAAGGATTCCGTAGGCGACCCGAATTCGCTTCAGTGATACATGGGCCCTAATTAGACGCCGACAAAGAAAAGCGATGTCTGGGACCAACCAGGAGCAGACTAGTTCAAGAAACCAGTGGCGTATCAAATGACATGTTTTCCTTTTCAGTTCAAACACCTTTTGTGGTAGATAAATGGGATCTATCATTACAAGGGTCACTTTGAAAGTTTTGAGAATGAGAGCAATAACTTGCGTGGAACCAAATCTGGACTGTAGGGAGGGTGGGGAACTATTCAACTCCCGACTTTTGCCAAAATTGAGTTGTTTGCAGAGGCTCTCTGTTGTAAAACAGGATTCTAAGCAAGCCAATGTTAGAACGCTTCGTTCTCCTACCCATACATCGAAATGCCTGCACATGTTGCTATCTAAACCCTGTCTAAAGTTAAGAAACCCTGCACTGGCTTGTCACTCTCATTTCAGAGTGACCCTTGTACGATCCAGAAGCAAAAGATACAGAGCCTTCGTTTGGACGCATGGCCGACTTAATGGGGATTAGCTTGGCACCGTGAAGAACGCTATTTGCCGGCAGAGTTAGACATTCATAGCCGCAAATTCAAGTGCATAGATTTCTACGGTACACCAAACGCCAATTTTTTTGGTCATACAATGACATTTCATGTACAAGATCGTATTTTCTGCACTCCAGTATCCATTGTTTTGTGTCGCTACATGACCATATAAATAAAACCATGCTTCGTCCTTAAAAAGCATTAAAAACGGGCCAATAGAGCGAACATTAACATTATCCAACATCCAACTGCTTCCACTCACGATATCGCATGGTTGCAATTCCTGAACTACAGCTGTCTTACAGGGTTTTAATTTTAGAACTTCAGTCACATTCCAAGTCGAGGTTTGCGAAAATCCTTATACCTGTGCAAGCTTTCTCAGAGAGTTCTTTAGACCTTGTTCTAACTTTTGTCTTGTTATCCAGGTTTTCCTTTGTAAGAACACGGCATTTTATTTTCCGTTTCCTATCAAGAACAGATCCTGTTTTCCTAAATTCACAAAATTACGAACGGTTTCTTGTGAGATGCACGAACAGCAGGCAATCAGTCGCCGTGTCACTTCTCTACATGAGTTTGTTGTCACTTAAGAATGATACATAAAGACTCTGTATGCTAAAGTATACAGACGTTTTGGCATTATAACAGCACTAACACACTACAACAATGAAACACGTGGTCTCACAACGTTCAACTCCTGTACAATACAAAGTCTTCGCGTCAACACAGGAAAGGTGAGATAATGGAGGGGGAAACAAAACCGATTGGAAATAGGGCAGGTAAATCCCCGTTAATCCAGTCACGCGTCCAAATGAAGGACCTGTGTTTTCTGTCCAGAAATTGTCCTTCCGCTGTATTTACTTATTTTTATTTCTCGTTTATAACAGCCTTTTCTTCATTAACTTAGAAGAAACTGTAGAAAAAAACTGATATAGAATTTCTAAAGTTCGAACTTCTAAAAAGGTAATGCACTCTCATAAAGCTCCTATTGCGTTAAAACATTTATGGATATGACATTAAATTGAATAACCGTTCCCCATGTTCCTTATTTACTCCCTCATATTATACAAAGTATTTTACATCTAATTAACCATTAAATGATCTTCACAGAATAAGACAAACTATTTTCAAAATGATCTTTGTGCTATGTATGCAGATTAGATTAGATAAGTAAAACTTAAAGTATTTATTTTGACGCCCTCTTATCGGGTGGAAGAAGAATGACGATAGTCATTCAACTGTCTTGAGGATTGAGCAGATATACCGGACATCAGCTTAAGACCGCAGTAGACATGCACAGTAGGGTTGCATTGAGAAAACAAGCTGCTAGCAGTATCTTCTAGTGCGTGACTAAACTAAATATTATTGAAATTTTAATACTTTTTGCCTCTTTACAGTGCATGCATACGTTGTGTATTATTTTCATTCAACACATTCCCATGTTAGTATGCTACCACAATTAATTTCAATGTTTTTATTTATTTTATGTCGCTTTAACTTACATTGGTAGTCATATTGCAACTATATGTTAATATCGGAATTTATAATTTTATAACGTAAATATTTAACACTAAATAATACTATTACAGGTTTCATCATATATTAAATTATATTTTGTAATTTAATTAAGATAATATTATTACAGGTTTCATCATATATTAAATTATATTTTGTTATATAAATTTAGATTTTAAGTATTTAAACAAAGTTTTACTGGGAGATGGACTGTTAAGGACTTCTTAAGGGTACTGGAAATAATTTCTTTCACAGGTGCTTGAGAATCGCTTATGGTGATGTAAATACCTGCAACGAAGCGTTTCTTCAATATGGAGAAAAGAAAAGGCTAAATCTGGAGTATAGGGAGATAGAGGGACATGCTTCGCGTTGATTTTTGTCACAGATATTCCGCAACAGCATTTTTATTTGTTTATTTATGGACGTTCTTTAACATCTCAGGTCACCAGCGTCCCATTCAAATCAGAGCGTGAAACGGCTGATAAATTTTGCTCAAAGGCCTGTTCTTTCAGACTTGAGGTTCTTTATCCTGCCGTAAATGTACGACACGGGACCCACGGCTTTATTTACCTTCCGAAGGAAGCCATACTTAGCATTTTTACGCCCGAAAAAAATTCATCATCCTGGCCGGGTTTGAACCCACGATCTTGGATTTAGAAGGAACAGCATTTGTGATATGTGGTCGCTCATTATCTTGGTGCAGCATCCAGCATGTAGTATGGAAATGGGGACTTGCACAGTTTTTAGGATATCTCTCTAACATTGCAGGTACGGCATGCTGGTAAACCATTTCTTGAATATCTATATGCTGGTTATGGTGGAGGTTTCTATACAGAGCTTTGATGTTTGCTCTCAGGATAGAACTGATGTAACCAAGTGTCATTTCAAAGTGCCTATAGCATCGTCTTCAATTCCTGGAATCAGTAATCTTAGAACCGACCGTGCAAAAACACGTCTCATATGCAACTTGTGAGTGGTATCCAGTGAAATTTTCAGAATTTATGAAAGTGTACTTAATGTTACTAGGCTCCTCTCTCACAATGACTGCAGCGGTGTTAATTTTTTTCTTCCGTCAGAGTACAAACTGGAGCGTCGGGTCCACCTTCCTTTGAAAATGAAACATTTTAAACTATGTTCGAGTTGTTCTATACGGAAGAACAAACTCTCAATAAGTCTCCTTAACAATGTATTAGCTATAGCTGAAAGTTGAGATGAAAGCAGAATTTCAGAGCAGCATGTTGTTCCCTTTATTTTGCTGTAGGGGGAATCGAACGTGTTTCAACTTGCACACATCTGACAGGCGGGAACCGGAAGTGGCAAAAGTGAAACTGTGCCACGTGTACATAGTGCATTAAGCTAAAAAAATATTGTAAAGTTAAATTTTAACGCGAGAAATGCTGCCTGAAAAAAAATTAATACTTTTCTTTATTGAACAGCCCTCGTACTTTTGTGATCTCTTTGAAGGTGGTTCTATGGCGTATTGATGGTCGCGCTGGGTTTATACTGTGAAGCAGTGGGGCTCAAGTTCCTACACAGAGGGTAAGTTCTTTTTAAATTCAAAATGATAATACGGTAGCCAGGAATTAGTTACGGGAAAAGAGGCAAGCAATAAGTTATTTCTGTAAAACTTATAATGCATAGTCTTATTTATGTATTGTACATTTCAAATAAACCATAAACAAATAATGCATAACCTCTGATTTACTGGATAAAACTAATTACTTTTCGTATGACTAACACAAATATAATGTGAATTATACACTTTCTGAAAACGTTCTTTAATGTCAAATTGAACGAGGAATATGTGGGATCGGGTATTTAAAGATTTCTTACATATCTGGAATGCATGTTCAGAGAAAAGGTTGTGGAATTATTCGGAAACTAGAACATTCTCGGAAATGTATGGCGATGAGGGAGAGGGGAAAAAAAGAATAAAAAAAAAAGAAAAACGAAAGAAAGAAAATCTGC
Organism: Metallyticus violacea; assembly: GCA_030762175.1. Classification (NCBI taxonomy): domain Eukaryota; kingdom Metazoa; phylum Arthropoda; class Insecta; order Mantodea; family Metallyticidae; genus Metallyticus; species Metallyticus violacea. The sequence goes on from CM060839.1 coordinate 24,855,149, forward strand.
TCACTGATACAGCGATTCGAATCTTTGATATTCACTGTGATAGGTTACGTGCTAATCGCTGTGGAGCGAAGCGAGTGTTTATTGCGTGTCCACATGAATTTCGCATCGTCTGTAAAATGTAGAGTGTCAATTTACCAATCCGTAGGATAAATGGTGTATTTCCTTTAGCTTTGGAAGATTTCGTAATAATCACTTATAGAGAATGGTTTTTTAAATTCTACATCTTAGCTAAAAAATATAATCTGTCAAAGGGGAGATATCAAACATCATCTAAAATACAATTTAAAAGATTCAACAGGTATCTCACATTAATATTTCAAAAATATCACTGATAGGATAGAAAATACAGACATAAACATAAATCAGCAGATTTACAAAAAAAAAAAAAAAAAAAAAAAGGAGAATCCAGAAAACCCTTGGGAAAAAATTAGAAAAGATAAGTTAGCCTTGTCTATACGTAACATTATACAGGACTTTGATTGCAAAACAGGTCAGTCTGAATAACTGACTATTTAAAATTAATTTCATTTAATAAAATAAAACAAATGTTGGTTAGATACATTTTACGTTTTGCCCCTCATCTGCAGGCATTCTCACATTGCAATTTAAAAGTTATCCCTGCCTTATGATAGTTAAATGTTAAAGAGGATGCAACTGTTATCCAATATTTTCTATCGTTGCCTGGCAACCTGATTGTTCGTTGTTTGAATTCTGGACAGAATTAAAAAAAAAAAAAAAAAACTATTTAGATCACTAATTTGTTACGCTCTGTTCTTTCTTATAGGTGTAAATCTTTATTACCGAAACACAACTATTACATTAAAATATTTGTACTATTAATATACCCGAATTAAAAAAACATCAACAGTTCAGAATGCCACATAACGGTAAATAAAGGGGGGGGGGCATTTATAATTACCACAACCTCTTAAAATTTTCAGCATTGTACAGAAGCGAGTTGAACTTTCAAATTGGAGATAGTTTGCGGTAGGGTAGTGAAACCTACAACATTCGTTTTGAATTTCCTCCTGAGTATCTTAATTTTTATTTTTATATTACATTTTTATATTAAAATAATTTATTCACACGGGGAAGTTTAGAAGTGAAATTCGCGTATGGTAAAGAACTCTGTTTCTTTAGAAAGAATTACAATTATCCGTACGAAACGTGAAGGAGGTATTAGAAGAAGACAGTGTTTTAACATACATAGCTAAATATCAATAAATGGTTCTGTATTGAAAATGGATAACGCAGGATTAAAAAAAAAAAAAAACAGGCTATTTATACAATCCAGAGGGAACACGAAAGATTAGACGGCCAAGAAAAAGAACGGCTTCTGCTTTGATTTCACTGTAACAGGTCGAAATGGCCAATTCTTAATGATAAATTGAATGTTATTCAAGTTAATTCAAAATAACGAACGAAAAAGGGCTATGTGGTGGTATAAAGGGACACTTTGCTTGGAAATAGATGGCCTTACCACTTCAATACATGCCTAATATTAGGGGGGAACAGCCGAATTAAATGTGGTGTCTACTGGGGGCAAAGAGATGATGTTAAAACGCCACTGCAATAAACACGTGTAGGAATGGAAGGCAAAGGACAGCAGAAGCAAAAACAGAAAGGAGGCGGTATAACAGGAGGTTGAGTAAACAGAAATTCGAACTTCTTTCGGAAGAATTTCGTCTCATTATCCGAGGAAATTGACAGGAAACATCGCAAGGAAGATTAATGACTTTTGGCCGTTATACGCCCTTTTCCGGATCTTAAGATCTCTAGCTGGGCAAGTAATGTCTTTCTGTTTCATGAGCCCGAGCTACGATAAAATGTTTTTCGTATTAAAATTCACTCGATGACATGGTCAACTCTATCAGCAGATCAGAGAAGTAACATAAATCTTTGCTTTAATGCAGTAGCTTTTTCGTCTTATATCAAAACATCCCGTGTTTCATTTTCTAGGTCTGTCAATGGGTATCAATATTACATTATGGAGCGATGCATTCTATACATAATCGAGCTTGTATGTTAACTATAAGCACTGTTAAAAATTTCACTGCGATTTACTGACTAACTTTAGTTCTTCAATAAGCAATTTCGCGTATGTGAAATATGAAAAATTATTCGTCATAATAACAATAAGTCTATTTATGGCGACCTGGAAAATTCCCAATATAACCTATGTCCTTTGCGCACAGTAAATAGTAGATAACGTTATTTCGAAACCTCGATAAACCGGCTTTGTACAGTGAGGTTATTTAAGTTACCGGCCACCTGATTGCTGCTACTTACCGCGGAATTGTATTCACCGAAAATGGAAAATGGGAGATACGGTCCTCGCGCGGAATGTTAGTATGTGTTTATATCTTTACTGAAAGCATAAAACGATGTTCTTTTTTTAAACTAATAATAAGCATTAACCTGCGTTATAAGAGGTGTTGAAAATGATGCCCCTCGACGGCAATACATTGCTAGTATCTATGCAGAAAATTCCTATATTTCAATGTTACTTATCATTGAGAACTCCTTTGAGAACTTTTTAATAGCTCAGCGAACACTTTCTCTACTTGGGACACGATCGCCAGGATATTTTCTTACGTATTACCTTACCACTCCTCTGCAAGAATCCAATTTGACATATGTATCGTATATAAAAACCTTATGTTCATGTAATGACAGAGCCCGGAAGTTAGGCAAAACGCATTTTCTATCTTTTCTAGATTTAAGAGTAATATAGAAATGAACATGTTTCCGTACATTTGGCATCGGTAGGGCCAGTTTTTTATCTTTTATTTTTCCTTTTTTGATATATGTTGTCTATTTTAAGATTTAAACCTTTTTTTTTTTTTTTTTTTTTGCCTGTTTCGGATCATTGTGGACATTTTCTGCGATTATTTACGCATTTTAAAAAGCACTTAAAAGAATTTCAATACATCGAAATTATTAAAGCTAAATGGCGTGTTCATCTCACAAAAATATCTATTGAAAATCTTGTTATACATTTATTTCTTTTTCTAGTAATCAATAACTTTCTCCTCAACCCATTCACTTAAGCTCTTTAAATAGCAGAACCTTTATTAATGAAAGGGACGCACGGTTACCTCGCCCATACGAATGCATGGATAGAGAGGATGGGGGTATACTGTAGTTTTGAAAAGTCCTGGCGAATGACCTTGTATCGATCTGCGCAAGATAATTCTAGGAAATTTGTTGTGGGAATAACTTCTCAGCTGCATAAATGTACAATAAACCTTCCCTAAAATGTGTTCAGTACGGAAGTAAGAGATACTAGCCTAATTCCCCTATAAACCCATAAACAGAAAATGAACTCGACCATAAACCACTGCGTATCTTTTATTCATTTGCCAGGACTATTCAAAACTACTTTATTTCGTCTCGATCAACATTTCCATGATGTCCTGAAAGTTCTGTAGTAACAGGTATGAGTTCTTCCGAAATAGCTTGTTTAAATATGCTTAAATTACTTCAGTGAAAGTAGAACGTTCTTTTTCCTTGATGAAGAGCTTTTTTCTGACAAACGGCTGAATATGACAGTTGATACCTTGAAAAAGCATCTTGTTGTTGCTTGTAACAAAAAAAAAAGTAAGGTTTAAGTGCGATAATTATATGATAAATAAATTAATAAGTATCTTAAATATCTATTTTCATAAATGAGTGATATTACTCTCTGTTTTCACTTTTAATAAATGCATATTTTAATCATATTACTGCCTATTTTCAGTATTTTAAGTCCTTTTTTTTTTTTTTTGCTTACCTATTTTAATCAAAACAAAAGCCTGAACTTCCGGGCTCAGCATTACTAACGAAGAACAATTAGCACAAAGAAAGCACCAAGTAACACACGAACACATACATAACAACTCATTGACAAAGTCTCCAAATAGTTGCTATCTGCATATTTATTTTACGGCCTTGAAAACGCATTTCTCCCAATAGGCAGACGTGCTCTGTCGGCCCGTAACTCAAATAATCTCAATGTATGTTATAATAACAACATTCAAATTAGCATAAAAGTTCACTAAAGTGGATTGAACACTTAAAGTTGTGTCTAAACAACAAAATGTATTTTTAACACTTTCCTAGTGCATATTTCCAATCAGATCTGATTCGTTTCATTATGAAATGAGCATCTAATTGCCATTAACTTAAGTGCGCTTTTCCAAATTTAACAAAATGCAAGAAATGTACGGTTTGTTTTTACAAAAAGTTAAATCTAATTGAAATTTATTACAAAGTGTTTTTACGCTGATGGTTAGTCGTCAATTTGTTATTACGTTCTGTATACCAGAGGAAACATCGGCGTTGACTATAAATTATATGAGTACTCTTGCAGCTGCAGTTTTTTTTCCCCTCCCGGAGATGCTCTCTTGTTTTCGCGCTTGTATCAAGTTAACAGTGCTCTAGAAAAGAGCACAGCACAGCCTGGAGCGGTTACACATACCGAAACACCTGCCGCTCGAATTTTCGGAGGCGCTGGGCAGAGCCGTAGTGATAGAAATCGGGAGCTTTCCTTCAGTTTTAATTATTTTATGCCACGCCCGCCATCTGACGTCGTCGTGACCAAACCTTATGTTTTCTTTCGCTGTGAAACAGAATTACCTACGCACGCAAAACAGCGAAGCTTAGTTTTCATGCGCATCTGCTGGGGGTTAAAAAAAATCGAAACGAAAATAAAACAGTCGTAAAAAACTTGATGCTTCTATAAAATAGGAATGGGAAAAAAGAAACCGTGCAGTAATAAAAGTCAGTAGTTATAATAGCAATACCTACCACTTGTTAAGAGTCTTAACAAGAGGTATGGCACATCTTCGAACAAATGAACAAGTATGGCTGTGACTATTTCGTTCAAAATACAATAACACACAATAAATAATGCAGCACATTTTATTTCTTGGCCAGTTTATCTGGGAAAAACTATACAGGATGATTGATTGGGATGTCAGAAAAGTAAAACCGTATATATAACAAACTAATCAGATTTTTGCCTGATAATATGTGTAGGAGAGATAGGACATTGTGTGTGTGCTCAGTACATTAGCATCCATGATCGCCAATGTGAATCCTGCACTACCCATACCGCGCGGACATATTCCGCCACATGGCAAGCAACATTTTTGGATTGATCTGTTTCTAAGGCCATCCTAATCTTCTGTCGCAGTTTGGCTTCATTCCGTAGTTTTTGTTGTGCGTACGCTGTTGACTTGACATACCCACTCACATACCTATTCACTATCTCATTGTTCCACCTGCTTCAGCTGGCTGGCAGTGATTGCATTTCTTTTGGAGGAAAACGCAGCATCAAAGGCGTTTAAGGAAGGAATATGCAGAAATAAAGGCGGATAAAGACACTATGAGGCGCCAGGCGAAAAGACTGTCATCATCCAAAGAAGATGGAAGAAGTTTCACTGATCACTCCGGCCGAACACTGCAGTGATGGAATGTGCAGACATCTTTATCTAAAACGATCAACTAAACAACCCACTTACTGTAAGAATTGATACTCCTGCCAGTTAGAATACTAAGATATTTATAGTACCTAAAAGAGTTCCTCGAAAGCTTACCTGCCGATCAGAGAACGACCATGTGTACTGAGTTACTTGCTCATTATGAGGCTGAAGAAATGCATACTTCAAGCTTTTCTGAGATTCTGAAGAAATTATTTTGATAGATGTATTTATCTCCTGATAAAAGAGTTAATTGCGAAGTATCACCAGTTATTTGATGATGGCCAACGCGGAAGCGGGAGGCTGTATCGGTCGATAAACCATCACTCAAGATGGCGGGCGGGCCGAATTGCTACGTTGGCATTGAACTTCACACAGCTCAGTGTTATTTGAACAGTGAAAGAAACAACAAACATCTAAAGTCTGATAAAATATTAAATTGCAAATAATATGCCTAATTATGCATTCCATCATTTTAAAACATTTTTTTCTACAATACAATAGTTTCTCTTCAAACCAAAGTAAATTTTGCTCCTCCAGAAATTTCTCTCTTCAGCATCTTCTGTAAGTTTCCTCCTGTTCATACTTTTCCTGACATCGTCTATCTAATGTTCTCGTGGTTCTCCTCTTCTCTTCCCATCTTCAGCATACCGTTTATATTCTTTCCTACCCCATTCATTTTACATAATTTCAATTTTTGTCTATTAATCAACTTTCTATTATATCATTTTCAATTTCTATCATTTCTCTAATTCTTTGCTTTTTAATTTTCCCTGTTCTTGATTTCCTTGCTGCTCTTCGCCAACAGTCAGTGTCCGTAGACAGTAATTTATTTGCATGTTGTCTGTCTAATGTCTAAGATTGAGTGCTTATTTATGATTCGTACAGTTTCAAGACCGCCCTCGTGTTAATTTCTGCTGGGTGAGCAGTGCTTGGCGCAACCGCGGGACCGCTGGAAGTTCTATGTCGCTAGGTTGGCGGGGGCGGGGAGTATAGTTCCTCTCCGCTACGCTATACTTCAATGTGACTTAAAATCTTGCGCAAGTAGCACATGTTTCTTTTACGTCGCAATGCAGTGTAGTGAGTGAAAGTGTGCAATTGCAATGGGGCAATGCAAGTATTCTATTTCCCAAGGAGTATTCATGTGTGATTCATCTGTGCGTGTCGAATCAGCGTGTGTTTTCAAGAGGAATTTCCTTATGTTCATATTCCTAATCGGAGTTCGAGTCATTGATTAGTAAATAAATTTCGTGAAACGGAAAGTGTTCTTTATCTCTGGGGGAGGCATTAAAAGAGAAAGCGTACAAAACAAACCCACACACTTTAGATGAACTTAAAACTAACATTTTTTCAAGAAATGGCTGCCCTTTCTCACAGGGAACTGCAGAGTACAATGAACAATTTCTTAAGAAGGTGTCAGAAATGCTTGAATAATGAAGGGAGGCAGTTCCAACATCTCCTTGCATAATATACGTGAATAATTTACCTGTTTTGAAGTGTTATGATATGTATGTTATAAATAATTTACGCCACACACCGTACTATATTTACTGCGGACTTCCTGTCACCGACAGCAGCCTCGCCGGCCGGCCGCACGCCCGAAACCTGTTGCGTGAAGGATCGTTCACCCCGTACACGGGTACTAGTATTAGCCCACCGCCCTACTAATGGATGTGCATAGAGATTGCGCGGTATTCGTATAGCACCTTTATTGTAAATCATTTCCGTATAGAGATTTTGTCAGGTACTTTTCGCTAATTTGTTATCCCTTTATACATGCCTCAATATGCGAAAGTGTCTTTTAAAAGCTTGATAATTGCCCTTAAAATGTTTAAGCGCAAAAATAATTCTCAGTGTTCCCACTAATAAAAGCTGTGTCATACTTAATGTAATATGAAGACTCTTCGAAAGCTGAAGTAATGGTTTCAGTGCGTTTATTTTCACAAAGATGTCAGCGAATTTGTTAACGAAAACCCCCGAGAAGAACCTAGGTGAACTTTTCTTCCTCATTCACATTAAAACCCTGGTCTTGCGCCTTTTTAATTTCCACCATTAGTTCTCTTAAAGATGCAATTCGTAGGTGAAGATTTACTAAGACGAGGAAGTCATAAGCCGATGAGGAGATAGCCAAATGTAAAGCGGTAACGTCTCTCACTTATACAGGCATAAAAACCAGAGATTTGCATAGCACTGGGTAGCTAAGGATTTGAGGAACTTTCTAGTTTTTCTGCAACTGAAATAAAACAAAAATTCTGAAAGAGATTGTATGAATGAAAAGTATGATTGTGTTGCTGTAAAATTCTTTATAAAGACAGTCTGAATATTCAAGGATTGCAGAGATTAAAAACGATTAACATCTTCCACTCCCATTGTCAGATGTTTGGAGCTACTACACGCCAGGAACGGACATTACGCATGTGCATTGTGTAACTGCATTGTTGATTAGAGGTGAATGGAAAGTGTCCTGTTTTTCATGTAAATATTTCCAGAAATAATCGCAGAAACTATTTTGGTTAATAAAATAAAATATTGAAATAAATTTGGTTATTTTAATTTCTTTCTCGTGAAATCGTAAATCGCGTTCGGCATAAAATATCGAAATAAATAAATATTTTATATAAATAAAACACTGATTTAATAATTGATTACAAAATAAGCTGCAATCACTGACCATTCTGATTTTAATTACATCAAATAAAATTAGATCAAATCTGTAACTGAAACGGTATTGCATTTCTTAATTTTATTATACAGGAAGAGAAAGAAGAGAAGTGATTAAAAGTGATACGAAGCTAGTCAAAAAGTAACTTTAATATTATTTTCATTCATACATTGGGACTTAAAACACATCTTCGTTTATCAACATAGTCTCTCCATGTTCAGTGCAGACGTTATGGCGTTTCACTAATGACTGGAATACAAGAGAAAAAAAATTATCTTGGGACTGACTACGTAACATCCCATGTTCCGCATCTATCCACCTCATTGTCAATGCAACTTCTTGCCGTCTAGCGCTTCTAAAGACATGATAATCGTAAGGTGCCAGGTCCGGTGAATAAGTAAAATGTGGTATACACTTAAAACAATTATCTGCAATTTTTGCATGAGCTGTGTGAGGTCTTGCATTGTCGTGCCATAAGAGTACACCAGTTGTAAGCAAACCTCCACTTTTCGCCTGATTACGCAGGTCACAATATGACTCGCGGTTAACATTGCGTCCCCTGGGCACGTAATGTTTTATGATTGGACCTTCAGAATCCCAGAAGAGTTTCAGCATCATTTTACCTACTGACACGGCTTTGCGGAACTTTTTTTGTTTTTTTGGCGAAGATGAGTGCCGTCAGTCTGCGATCATTCATTACCAGTTTCAGGAAACTATCTCTTTCAGCTTCACGACGGACGCCGAAGGTCCAAATGACGTTCTTTCTGTTCGGAGATGAGTTGTTTTGGTAACCACCTAAAGGAAACTGCGGGTTGTACAATATCGTGAGTAATGTGGTGTGCAGAGCCATGGTTGATCTTCAATTCTACAGTCACATCATCCATTGTTACTCGCCGACGACTCGTATCACTTGCTCTATAGCAGCGATAGTATCTGGCGTAATCGCAGTATGCGGTCGACCAGAACGACTCACTCACAGTTGACACTCCAATTTTAAATTTTCTGTGCCAATCACAGGCCTGCTGAAGTGACACACAGGAATGTCTCTCTTGCCTTCTCGCCCTCACTATCCCAAAAAGTGTTAATTGATCGCTGCTACTCGCTCGTGCATGTTTCCAAGGGGGGCTAGGATGGTCGCTGACGTCACATTTCCGAAGTTGCTGCACGAGTTTGCTCCTTCAGCAGAAGGGTATAGATATTTATGTGTAGTGCAGCACTCTCGGTCCTCCCCCTTGCAGTGCTGCCCTATATCAATGAAGTCGCAAGTCGCAAGGTAAAGGAAGCAGAGGTCGCTGCGGCAGGCCATAGCTCACTACGGGCTGTAGCGCCAATGGGAAGAAGAATACGAGAGCCTACTACATCGCTGTAAGTAAGTTTAGGTTACTTTATGTCTCAGCCTCATATATTGGCTGCGATAAAGCGAAGTGTCGTATGTAACAGCCTCTACTCTCTTACGGACGCAGATTTTACCCCAGGCCGGCAGGCACTTGTTATTTATAGCGACCGCTCAATTAATGCCTTCTTAACGCCTGCCTCTCTGCATGACCGGTTGTCGCAGCGGAGTCCTCGTAAGTCATAGCCGAACGGAGCACCTGCTCCCAGGGGCGACAAGGATTCCCGCCTCTAGAAAGCAAGGAGATGCAAACCTTTAGGGTCCAGTATCGGATGCGAGGCTACAGTGGCGTCTGAATAAAGCAGGTAAATGCAGCTGCCGTCTGTTTGCGGGATAGTGTTTGTCGCCTTTGCATTCCAACGCCCACCCTTACGTTAATCTCCATGCAGAAGTGAACTAGGTACGATATTGTTGCTCTCTAAATGCAATTGCTACCACTGATGTAAAATAGGAAAATGTTACCGTATTATTCAAATTAAAAAAATAAATACATAATCAATAATTAAGCCACCCTCCCAACTCTGCGCAGACGGCCTTGCCGTAAACTGCAAAGGACGTTAAGAAATTATTTAGGGTATATGAAAACAGGAGATGAATAAGAAAGAGCTTAAAAAATGAAAAGAGGGCTGAGGATTGGCTGAAAATGTTCCAGTCTTGCTGTTTGTTTTACCGAATTCAAGCTGTGTACCTTTTCATTTAAGTTCTATGTCTGAAAAGAGATTGAATCATATGGCAGTTTCTTATGCTAAAAGGAGTAACTCAAATACAGTGCAATCCCGCCAGTCCGAAAACCTGGATAATCCAAAAAATGTGAAGCGAAAATTACACAAGAGGGTCTGAGTATGACCATAAATTCACGAACTTAGTGAGTCGGGAAAGCTCAGACCCTCGAGTGATATTTATTAGGACTATTTCACAAATAAAATAAGAATTTAAATATAATAACATATAATTATATAGCTTTGTTTACAAAATTGCAATAATTGTATATTTGTATTATGAATAATTAAACTTTTCAAGGCATCAGCAACAGACGAATGTGGATCGTCATAATGCCAATATAGAAAAGTCAAAGACTATTTCATGAATAAAAGTAATGTTTGAAATTCGCGCATAGGATATTCACACTGCATAAAATGTTGTACTTACTTATGACATCTACCTATTCAGAAACTGTGAGAATGAAATAGATGAAAGTCGAGTATTACAGTCGGTATCATTAGATTTACTAATACCAACTGAGAAAAACAAAACATAGAAAACGTTTTACCAATTTGTACAACGTGCTTTTTACGATTTATGGTTACTTAGGCAGATATTGTTACACAATTTGCAAAATGATTTAAGATTGGCTGATAAGCAAAAACAATGATTTGAGCGAATACACATTAAGTCAGTTAAATTTACAATTACTGAAAACACAGAAACGTGTCAGTGATGCGTGCTCGGGTATTATATAGTGGAAGTATAGAGTTGGCTGCACAGACCACAAGATAAATACACATCGTGTGATTTGATAACTTTTTTCGATAATTTCACTGTGATATCCGGCTGTGATTGGTCAAAATTTAAAAGTTGTTTTGTTCCACTGGTCGACTTTAAAATAGTCAAAAAAGTTTCATATTAAAATGACCTTGTATTGCACATTACCGTAGAACATAAAATGAACTGTAAAACTAATACAATATGATACGAAATTGCAGTACAGATGAGCCGATTTAACACTCCGCAAATGTAACAGTGAAGACAATAAAATAATAAAATATCTTACATCTCTTGTTGTTGCATAAAAATGCAGTCATTTTCTGTTGACCCAAAGTGGAAATATTGAGGTTGACGCAATACTCCACCATAACATTATGTCCGTAGTTGGGATGTTGCCTAATACTGCAGAGATGTGCCGTACCCCGGGCCTCCTCTTCCATCGGTCCAGCCAGTAAATTTGAAATCACTATTCATCAACTTACTGAGCTGGAGTGTTTTTTCTTGGATTACAGGGCCACTCCCTGGAACACCTTTCTGGAAAGGCATACATAAACGGCTTCATCCACTTTGACAAAGTCTGAAAATTTTTATGTATGTCGTTCTTCGATTACCTTCTCAGTCACAGTTCCAAAAATTTTGTTCTATCTTGATTCGATTTTTCTTCCAATCATTTACACTAGGTTACAAATGAAAAGTTTTTTTTTTCTCCTGCTTTTGAGGTGTGCTGGTGGTGTAGGTAAGGGTAGTTCGGGTCCATGAGGAATAGGCCATCTAGCTGAGTTCAGATTTGGATATTTAATTCCTGCCCTCTGTTATTTTATTTATTTTTTTTAAGCCAGAACTTTGCACATGCAAAAATAACAATCGTCATGGTGATTCTGCTGCTCTCTCCATCACATTGCCCTCCGTTTTCCTTCATACCAATAACATAATCCCTCAACACAACTGTTACATGTCATATGAGGCACGAACGATCTTTGAAATATGACTAATATAGTTTCTTCGTGACTCTTGTTTTACGTAACTTCCCTTCAAACACGTAACAAAATTTCTGAGGACTTTGTAGACACTGCCTCCTGCGTAATCCTGATGTAGACGTCGTACTAGAACTTTTATTTGAGCACTACACAGATAGAAGACGAACGTGCGCATTAACACAAGTGTTCAGCTCAACTGAAATTGAGATCTATAACTGTAAATGTAAATATAAATACCTCAGACATGACCTGACCTGACCCTTAAAAGTGGGAATATAAACACAAACATCTGGGTGAAAAGGGAGGAGGGAATAAGCCGATTAGGAAGAAAATCAACAACAGATTTAGAATAACATAATGAACGTAGCAGTAAGCTATGAATGAATTTAGCACCATAGACATACATGCACCTATCATAAAAACTAGATGTGATAGCCAAAAACGGACTTCTTTTTTTAAATCAGGGCACCGATTCCCATTAAAGTCACATATTTTCCTTTATACCGCAGAACCAATGTTGCTCAGTGTTACCGTAACGATTTCGACCCGAATCCAGCTGCTAATTTTGTTCCTCTTTCGCCTTTTTCTAAGCGTTTTGAAACTTCAAGTTTATCTCTTAGTGAACAAGATCTATGTTTTCGCTTGCCTACCATTTTTAATCAAACAGCAAAAACTAAAACCTCCTCACTGGATTAAAACACACCCTAAGCACGATACAGTACAGTAAATACACTAAAGGCATCCATGACGTTTTACAATTGATACTACACCTCAAATGAACTCGAACAAACGACAAATCGAGCGCTGAAATCCTAGTTCTAGGAAGATGAACAAAATACCCATGAGCCATATGATCTTGACGAGCTCACTTTCAACAATGGCGTTTACGTCCCAAAAATAACATGCTTAACTACATTGATTATAAATTTTTGCCTTTCCGAGCAGGGTTCGGTCCCAGTTAGTTCGGACTGCGGGTTTATACTGTACTTGTACATACAAAGACCTAGTTCATTTTTCTACTAAATTGCAAAACGGATATCACTTAGTTTTTCCTTACAAGCACAGGTCTCTGGTATTACTTGCATTATGGTAGGCAGTCTTACATAGATTTGTATAATATTTCTGACATATACCCCTCATGCACTGAACGATGCGAATAAATAAGCAGAGAACACTTTTGAGTTCCTCCTTTTTTTTTTTTTTTTTTTTTTTCGTGCCGAAGAATGTGGTCGGAGCAAACAGAGATTGAGCGTGGTGCTCTCTAATTGACAGGTGATCGGGCCCATTAATTATTTGCCCTTTGGGAAAGAATGACTGGTATGATGTGGAGACTTTTGTGAACCGCGGTTGGCCAGACTGATAAAGATTAACGAGCTACCGCTCAGTAAAACCAGAGAGAGAGAATAAATCCGTCTAATTAGAGAGGATCAAAACTTCTACTTCCAGCTTGATTATTTTTGTGAGACAACATGCCATTTGAGAGGTGGTACAGAGATTATAATTCACGTAAAATATTTAGCAATTCGGTTTCACCGTGGACTAATTAGCAGGAGGTTCGTTCATTGCAGCGAATTGCAGAAATGTAAACAGAATAACTAAAAGTGATGTAGCTTTTACTGACAGAATCCACTGTCCTAATTGTATTCAAGTATTTCTTCTACAGGGTGTTCCATAATCGCTAACTCTTGTTTTACTTCAAAGTAAGTATAAAATAGAAAAAAAAATTGAAACATTTATAGCTCAAACGATTCAGAAAATATATAAAATGACTTTAGTTACGGACTGAAAGAAGCCAGTCGTCAAGGCCGTATACTGCATGTGCATATAGCAGCTTATAATTAAACTGAGGGCTTTGTCAGCGAGTGATTGTGCGCTCGTTTGTTACTCTGTTCTTTCGCTGTGTATAAATTATGAGCTGATTTCTCTTCGTCAGTTGTGCCACTACATAAATATAGTTATGTAGGGAAACGTATCCTTGCAGAAAAATTTGGTGATTCGTTACAAAATATTCTGTTACTCGCATCTTAAGTAGACAAACTGTCCGCCAACTTGTTAAAAATTACGTTCCGAACAGCCGTTAGATAAAATACAGCAGTTTCCTTACTAAAGTACCGCCAATGAATGGATATAATTTTCAACATTCATTACACAAATTAGTGTTTATTGTCATCATAAGCTCTAAATAATGTGCCAGTTTATTTAATTCAAATAACCTCAGTGTATTTCTTATTTTATATTTTACTATGAAACAAATGCTGCTTTTATTAAGTCTTCATGAATATCTGAAATTGTAATTAACAATCATAGTTCATAATTCTTACATTATCAACAGACCAAATGCTTTTAAAAGTTCACTAAAGCATTCACCTTAACAATAAAGAATATTAGTAATAAACTGTTCCCTTTGCCCCACACACTCTTCCCAGTTTTTCCTTACCTTAATGTTGCTATCGGCTTATATGAAAGGCTGTTTTAGTATTTCTCTGCCAATTTCCTTCCATTTCATCGATTCTCTTTTCATTTTGTCTTTAAGTGCATGTGTCTGCATCGTTATTGTTTGTGATTTCTTCCAGGCATCGTCACTGAACTGACATCCATATATATGTGTACTCTATGTGTATTCAAAAATAATTAGCTTCCCAACAGGCCAGTGACCCAGGTATTGGCTTGTATGTCCTAATATATGGGGAGAGTAAATGATCAAAGAAGAAGAAATATATGATGAAGTTTCTATGAAAACATGAGGGAAATTTTTATTCACAACTACTGATGACTGCATTTAATAGGGCCGTAATATGATCAGGCGAGCCGACAAGTGTCTACTGCAAATTAATATTCGTTGTACATGTGATTACGAAAGGCAAGTCTGTTTTGGATCAAGCGCATGCAGATGGGCTCTGCTACAGCTTACGAAAAATCTTTTAGGCAAAAATGTTAATTGTAAATGAAACCAGCGTCCATCCATTAGAGACGAAATCTGAACTCCAGAGTATGGAATGGAAACACTTGAAATCAGCCAAGCAGAGGTTGAAAGCTTAACACTGAAGGAAAAGTGTTGTTTACAGTGTGATGCGGCTCTTACGGATCTATACTGAACTATTTAGAAAAGGAGAAACTATAAACAGTAGATACTAAATTCATACTAAATTGAGGGCCACTCAGAAAGTTTATAGACATGGGCCCTCCAAAATATTAAATTCAAAACTAACCTTCATATCTTCTCAAAGTACTCTCCCTCAGCCTCTATGCATTACCCTATCCTTCTGAACCACGAGTGAAAGCACTGGCGCCAGTGTTCTCATCTTCTGCGTCAAACCCCTCTTCATAAGCTGCATCATCTTCAAGCGATGAAAACTGCTTCCTCCGCAGTCGTTTCTTCACCGAAAGGAACAGGAAGAAGTAACGTGTGCCAGGCAGAGGGGATGGGCCAGCAGTTGAGCAGGGGTCGTCTGGACAGTGCAAGCAGATGTATTGTCATGAAGCTACAAGATGCCCCTCAATCCAATTTTGGTCGCTTTTCCCGCACTTTATAAACAACCGGCGGAGTACAAGTTGTTTGTGCAGTGACCATTCTCTAGAAGCATTGTTGTCATATGGCCAGTTGTGCGGGAAAAAAAAAAAAAAAAAAAAAAAGCCAACAATTTTCGCCCTTTTGATCTTTACAGGCGAATTGTCATCAGGGAAGACCCATGTTGAATACTGGCTTTTTGTTTCTGGGTCATACTGATAAATACATGTCATATCAACTGTTATGATCTCAGCAATAGGGCGAGAGCTCCATTATCGGATCTCTGCAGCATTTCTTGGCACCATTCCACTTGGGTGTCCTTCAGGCTCTGTGTGAGGTTATGGGGCACCTAGAGGAATGCACGAGAAGAAATAAGGTGCGAGTCTTTCCATGCATTAGCTCCGGTTTAAACCAATTTTAAAATTAACAGAATAGCTGCTCGAAAATGTTCTCTGTGCAACTCCGTTGTGCATGATGCACTAGTTGTACCCCTCAATGTCCCAACTGCTGCAGGAAAGGGATGAAGTTTGCGGTCAGGGAGAAACTTTCACTGTTGACTAACACAGAACCGTGCAAAACGCCGGTGTTCTCTCTGCTGTAAATATCACATTAGGTCTGAAAACTTTCAGAGTACGGACCAGTACTGTCAATCGCAGCATTTAGCAGAATAAGAGCATGACCAATGAATTCAGGGATATGTAAATGACTTATAACTGATTTTGGTGCGGTTTTATTTGTTCGAACCTGAGAATTTTCCTTGTGGGAAGTTGAGCAATTAACTGAAGTCTACAATTCGAGCTAAATCCTGAAGCCTGTCATCTCAATGTATAATAAAACATGCCTATATGCAGCCTGGGGATTCCGGCCCCTTCAGACGATCCTTTCCTCGGGGAGTCGTTCGGATGGGTTGGCTCACAGGAAATTCAGTATGCTGCCGCATAGTGGCAGAAAGGTGAGACACCAAAGAGCTCGGGTACTTATCTGCAGAGTGAGAAGGCTGGTGCTGGATTAGGCCACCTAACCAGTGATTGCTGGTAGCCTAGCCGGAGGGCGAAGTCCTGTGTAAGCAGTGTATCTACTTACAGTGCTTACTGAACGGCTAGGTTTACATTCTAGGTGCCGTCCTATGAGGAAACCCACCAAGGGAGGCCTTGGTTAGGGATTCCCATTGAAACATGCCTAATAGTCGCCCACATTGTGAAAAAACAAAGAAATAAAATGTCTGATGGTATATATAAGACTACCGTAAATAAACTAAGCAATTAGTAAATTAATGAATTGTAAAATGCATAGGGAGTGGATAATTGTTCGTGTTCACTTGTCTTTATCCTTGCAGAAAAACTGGCATGCTCTATTCATTCACCTGTCTAGTACTGTTAACACCAATACAGTAGAGTTGGTTTAGATTGTTTGGGTGGGAAGGGCATATTTCGATACTTCGGTCTTGCTCAGAAGCTGGCCGTTTGTGCCTACGCCTAATTGGGGCACCTCTGGGAGGAAGGGATAAAGTGAGGGACACACAGGGCAGTGAAGAACGGACGTAAAGAGGCCTCTAACATTGTTTCCAGATAGAACACACGATCTCTTTAAAAGGACATCTTCCATACAAGAAAAAAATTCTAAATGGCAAGCGACCTTCACACCTAAACTTACCAGAATTACAGAATTTCAATAAGGGACACATCAAAGGCAGGTAAGGGTTGCTCTTCCTCTGAAGTTAGTTAATTACATACTCATGGTCAGTACACTCAAATACATGCAATAACATAATCACTGCGGTTCATTAATAATTAGTTCATACGAACCTTGACAACCAGCTTTAAAATTTAAATGTATTTGAATTTCATTAAAGAACTTCCGTACCATTTATTGCTCCGCTTCTTATTTAATATTGAAAATGCTCTCTACAAATGTTCTAGAGTCTAGAATAATTAAAAAATAAGAAAGTAATATTCTCTTATTGTGGCACATGGGGGAGGGATATTATTAGCATTAACAATTGGATGTGCACGCGCCAAGCGGCAAAGTTGTTGTTATTATTATGTAAAATACACTTGAAAGAGATGGGAGGATTAGTACTACGCAAGCGCATTGGGTAACTACTAGCGGTTAAGCTTCATACTTAAAAGAGAGAGGATGTGTCGCCATACGACCCAATGGTACATCTTGTAGACGGGCAATAAAGTGACACAGATCGAACTATTTATGTTTTATGTGAAGTTACTGGGAACGATTGAAAGATACCTTGATCTCGATCCTGATTTGTTATTTTAATGAATTAAATTAACGATGTGAAAGATACATTTCGATACAGTTAAGCTCGCCCCCCCCCTCCCATGTCCAAGCAGTTATATTGAGAATTATTCGTATGTAGTAAAAGCGAGTGCTCTAATATTGGGGTAGGTCTATAAGAAGGAAACGCTGAAACATAACCATTTTTCTTCTTATGATATAAAATTTAGTCCGTTCAATGACCGTAAACTTGTCACGAAATTCCTCATAAACAGACAAGAGGCATGTTCAGTGTGGATCTCAACACAGCAAATTCGCGCTTCGTATTAGGACGGTATCTAGCTCCCCCCCCCTCCCCAATTAAGGGTGGAAGCAATTACGTTGCTTATCCGCGCCTTCGCCCTCCGACTAGGCTACCAGTACCTCTGGTGAGGCAGCCTAATCTAGTATCATCCTCCTCACTATGCAGGTGAGTAATCCGAGCATTAAAGTAGCTCAACACCTTAGCAACAACAGCACTTGAGGATGAATCTCATGCCTGTACCTACCTCAGGGTACTCAATTTTCCGTGAATCGCGGGAACCATATACCCCGCCAAGACCAACTTATCCGAACACTCCCCGGAGGCAGGTGCTCGAATGTCCAGCCCGAAGTACTCCTAGTGACTTCATGTATCACGACTCACGAAATAAATCAAATCCTCATAATCAGACAACAGTGTCAAACAGGCAAACAACACCGGGAGATGAAACAAATGTACTCAATGACTTGAGTAGAGGCTACTGGCGTTAGTACGTGATTACGAAGTAAGAGACATTTAGAAGTGCGTTTGACGAGTTCTGCTTCATTTTAAATGGGGGGGGGGGGGAGAATGCCAAGTTTTACCTCCAAGCCACACCGCTTGGTTACCTTGACATGGGGTAAAGAATTAAAAATAGTGCAAAACATGAAAATATTGTCTTTCTCCAAGAGAATGTAATAATAAGTTGCTAGAATAAAAAACGAAATACAAGAGAACAGTAGACTGAGAGAAGAAACCCGTTTTACAATTCAGTCCACAGTATTGTTATTCCTGGCTGCTAATTCTAATTTTTGCTCATATATAAGACGCATTTTTTCCACCATTACCCTTCTAGTTAAGGAAGCAGGCTAAAATATCCGACTGTGACTCACAAGAAATGCTCCCCATATCTGTAGCCATAAAAGGATTTGCAGTAATGAGGTTTTGAACAGCTTCATTTAAAACAGAAAATGTGAACGTGGATCTGAGTTTTTCCCCTGTCTTAAATATAAAGCCTTTCGGAAACATATAACGGCCGACTTAAAAACAAAGTAATAAAACGACTCGCCAAGTGCTCCAGCTCTCGAGTATTATAAAACTTCTCTTAATAAGGCCATTCCCTGGCAACTTCAACTATCCCCCCCTCCCTCTTGCCTGGTTGCTCTGAATACCTAACTGCACAGTTTAGCTAAATGTTTTATAGTAATGATAAAAACCGTCGCACTGCAACAGCTCTCAGTAGGTTCATAATCATATTCTGTTTTTAAAATATACCTTCTTTCTTGAATTACCTCATTTGAAAAGTTCTTCGGAATAATCCACAGATTGCAGCAGCTTTGATATCAAAATCCGTCATCTTCCATAGAAACATTTGTGCAATAATACGAGGGTAGGTCTATAAGTTTCCGGCCTAATCATTTTCTAGATATGATAACGACAAACACTATATTTAACTTTTCAATATAGTGACCCTTTATTGCAATACACTTCTCACATCTTTGAATTAACATTTCAATCCTCCCCCCCCCCCCCGCCAAAATAGTCAGAAGTTTTGACTGCAAAATGGGCATAAACAGGACCCATCACTTCTTCGTCACACTTAAATTTCCTTCCTCGATGGTCCTTCTTGAGTTCTGAGAATAGGAAACAGTCAATGGGGAGCTAGATGTGGGCTGTAGGGTGGATGGTCGATTTCCTTGAAGCCACATTTCTTCACAGCTTCCTTTGCAACAAAGTGTTGTGTGCACAGGTGCGTTTTCGTAAAGTAGGCGCACCCCACCACTCAGCTTTCCTCATCTTTTCTCTTTGATGGAAGCACGTAGTCTGTGCAGTAGGCCAGCATAGTACTGCCCATTTACTGTGTCGTTCCTCTCTCCTTGAAGTCATTGAAGAGTATTTCTTCACAGTCCCAAAAGATTGTGGACATGATCTTGTTTGTTGACTGAGTAACCTTGGCTTTAGAGGCGGTGCTTCGCCAGGTTTACGTCACTCCATTGATTCTCTTTTGGACAAGGGATCAAAGTAAAGGACCACAGTTTCATCTCCTTTAACAATGATTTGCAGAGCTTCTCTCTCGTGCCACGGCAGAGCTCCAAAAATGCCTGACAACAGATGACTCGTTGCTGCTTTTGGACTGAGGGAAGAAGCCTAAGCACTAACTTTATTCATGTCTAAATATTCAAGAATAACTCTCGACCCATTACAAAAAGTTTGGTCCACTCTTGTACGGTAGAAGAGGGGAATGCTTCTACATATACACCGTCCAATCGCTGTTTAATTGCATTTGGAGTAAGTCCTTCTTTTGTGAAGAACTTAATAACAGCTCGATACTCCATTTTGAACATGTCACAACTTTCTACACATAGCCTTCTTTATGCAACTATATCTATACAAATGAACAAAGCGGAGTGGAAGTTACAGCTGCAATCCTTATCGACCAGGCCGGAAATTTATGGACCTATCTTTGTACATGGATTGATCAAGAATCATAGTAGTTATAGCTGTTTGTTGATGTGTGTATAGAGGAAATATTGCAAATATCAAACATTGTGTGACACCAAACAAGTACTTAGTAAAGAAAGGATATGAATGCAACAGAAATTCATACAGACATGACAAACACTTTAGCAAACTCTGCATCATCATTGTCAACCATTTCCAAGTGGACCACTGAGTTTAAACTGGACTTGAAAGCTTGGAAGTTGATCCACGCAGGGGAAGGCCGAAATCCGTCATGGCATCAGTAATTGTCGATAAGATGCACATGGTTCTGGAGGATCGCCGATCAAAACGATCCGAAATTGTTGAAACTGTGGGAAGTTTAGAGGAACGGTACTTCACATTTTGAAGGAAGATTTGTACTTGGAAAAAAATATCGGCAAGATGAATGCCGAGACTGTAGACTCCGGATCAAAAGCGAATCAGAGTGGAAATCTTTCAGCAAAGTTTGGCCCGTTTTCAGAGAAATTACGCTGACTTAATGCATAGATTTGTTACCAATGATTACATAGGAGTAACACTACATGTCTGAAACAAAACAGCAGTCTAAACAATGGGAGCATCACGATTCTCCAAAGCCAGAGAAGACCAAGTGTGTGAAATCGGCCGGAATGATCATGGCGTCGGTTTATGGGATGCCAAAGATGGCCTGCTGGAATATCTATCACTGTTAATCTTTTGAATTCAGAGAGGACTAAAATACGCGAGAAAAGGATGCGTTTGCCAAAGAAGAGAGTAATCATACCTGAAGACAAAGCTCGCACTTGCAATGGAGAAAATCAATGGACTGGGATACGATTTGTTGCCACATCCGCCTTATTTCCTTCAGTTGGTACAACCGCACTTAATCTGTTCCCTAATTAGAAAAGTTTTTAGTGGAAAGCAATTTTCGTCCAACGAAGAGCTTAACTCATCATTTGAGGTTTATTTTGCTGCCCTGGAGGAACCTGACTTTCGTAATGGGATAAAGGCTTTGG
This sequence comes from Metallyticus violacea, assembly GCA_030762175.1. NCBI lineage: Eukaryota > Metazoa > Arthropoda > Insecta > Mantodea > Metallyticidae > Metallyticus > Metallyticus violacea. The sequence goes on from CM060839.1 coordinate 24,876,624, forward strand.
AGTATCGTTGGACAAAGTGCATTAGTGTCAAGGGAGACTAAGGTGAAAAATAAGAATAATTTAAAAAGCTATACCGTCATTTTATGCCTCATTCCGAGAACTTTCCAAATGACCCTATGTTGTTAGAGCCGTTTCCATTTCAGTTCCACTTGTTCGGGGTCTGCTGATACCACAGTTTCTGCTTCCCACCAAAGAGGACTTAAGAGTATTGCATTTGTGCATTAGCACCACTTGATAATGATATATCATTAATCAAGTCACTTTGGTCCAGTCTTAACTTAACACGCGCCTTTTAATTGCAGGAAATGCACTGTCTACAAAGGATGTAAAAATGCGTAGGATATAACGGTAAGAATTAATACCATAGTTAGAGGTAGTTCATCGCCAGAAAGCTCCTTGAAGTGCGAAAGTCAGGTTTAATCGTGCCAGAGTTAACGCCACGATTTGACAAACAAGATTTAACCAAATAACACCTGAAAACAACGGAAGGCTATCAAGAACAATGAAAGTAAGTTGCGTGCGCAGGAATGAATGGAAGGATGGAAAGACTGTCTAGCGACGCAATTCAGTCTTTTTAATGTCCCCTTTGTGCCCCTGTCTTTCATGAGATGTGGGCTTTACTGACGGTGATTGCGCGGACGCAGATAGAGGTTTTCCCCTACGTCGGTGGAACATCCTTCCCGGCCCTTCCCTCGGGTTATCTAGACCCTCAAAAGGTCTGCTTCCGTTCCGGACGTCGGGGCAGAAACGTTTCCGAAACGGGGGCCGAGGTCGTTAAAGCACGGTCTTGTGGGTGGGAGATCTGGAGTTCTATTCCTGCCAGTTCCTTCCCCCTAACTGAGATATTTTCCACGTATTCCTCAGTCCTCATAATTGGCAAATGCCGGGGATATACTCCAAACATAGATAATAACGTTTCGTTCTTTAAAAACACCTTTTTGCAATTTATATTGCCATATAATATACCACTGTGCACCGACTGTGATGCCTCATCTCTAATAATAGCGTCAAACACTATTTTTAAAAAATTCAAAGAGCAAGCAACCGTCATACCGCACCAGCCCACCTCGCCCTGACACTTTCGACTCTGCAACAGAACCAACGGAATGAAATGATATGAAATTGGGTAGCGGATAGTTCTCGGAATGTAATGTAATGTAATATTGATCCCAGAACACGCCTACGTAACCAGGGGAAACACGTTGGCCGATTCCAAGGGATTTCCAGATGAGAGTCTCGAGCGTTACTGCCTGAGTCACCCACTCGTTCGTGCGCATGAAGGGCCTATGTGGGACATATGAATCTGTACAATAAAGCTATTTAAATTATAACTGGGAGAAGCCAGTCATAAAAGCAGGCTTACAATGCATGTGCAGATAGCAATTGTAGTTAATTTGAGGCAGCGAGTGGTTGTGCGTTCGTGTTACTTGGTGCTTTCATTAAGTATTAGTTAGTTATGCCACTAGATAAATATATACAGGAAGATGTTCTTTTCCTAAGATATATGTGTAAAAACGGATTTTTACAGAGAAGTGGTAAGGCGGTTCGTAAGAAAATATCCTGCCCATCGTGTTCCATGTAGAAAAACTGTTCATAAATTTGTTAAAAAGCTACGAAAGACAATATCTCCCAATGACAAGAAACGAGTAGCGAATCGTTGCGTTTTTACGGAAAAAAGATGAAATGCCAGAATTTCGGAATAAGATGCTGGCAATCTATTGCCACTGAGGGGCATCATTTCCAACATCTCTTATACTATAGGTTAGTGCTGTTATCAATTTTAAATGCAGTATCGATTTATGCTTGTAAATACTAAATACTAAATTAAAAATACTATCTTAATGCGCGTCGACTGTTTCTCCGATTATGGTGGCTATAGTAAGCAATAAGCTCATACGGCCTGTATCTGAAATAACTTCACTGTGGAATTTGTAAAAAAAAAAAAAAAAAAAAAAAAAAAAAAAATCATATCAGATACACATGCCATTCGGAAATAGCTCTATTTATATAATGTGTTAATTGGAAGAAAGATTTTAAATATATTCAGTTGTCCCAGGATATGATTCGCATAAAATTTCACAAGAGTATTCTGCAAAAAGTGTTTTCACGTCACCAACTATAACATATAGATATAATAGCAACCATTTTCAAATCCTGGGTAATATCTTAAGTTTCAAATATGCCTTCACGTGTATAATTTCGGAATTATGGTATTTATGTGATTTCTGTTGTATTGGTTTCACCAGTATCCCGTCAAAATCATCTACATTTTTTAATCGCCTCAAAGTGATATGTATATAGAATCTTGGGCATATTTACACGATATTTTGTAGTATGATTTGCAGCGGAATAAACAAGTGGGGATGATACAGAATTAATTCTGGAAAGGGAATTAATTTAATGATTTGTTTTTGAATTCTCAAGGGTTAATGCTTTTCTTCGTCTCCGATGGTTGTTTCTGCTGACTTAAAGTTTGCCCGGCGGCTGAGATTCTTCTGCGGGATATTTTTATGGTCTTCTTGATACCACAGGGGAATGAGTGAGGGAATGAACCAGATGGTTGATAAAATGTGTAGTGTTATGATATGTATCACAATTTAATATCAAAGTTTGTTCCACTTAATTAGACACCGTTACGCCATAGAGAATTTCTTGGGCAATATGTGCCACTTTAGCACTAACTATGGCGATCACTCTGACGTCCTAACGCACTTTAATGATTTTAAACTTTCCTACTGTTAACTCAATGAAATATGTCAAGTTGTTCAGTAAGTTGATACAACTATAATGCATAATTTGATAAGGGCTGATCCTGAACTCAACTGAACCCAACTAATCCTGAGACGCAACTACTTTGCACTAAATACTCTTCCAATGACTGGACTGAACTGAACTGACAATACTTTTCCACTGACTACTCTTCCACTATGAGCCGCAAAATTATCAGTCTAAATAAGCATGGCCGGCTGCCGGTATCCCGAAGCTATCCTTATTCTTTTAAAATATTGTTTAACAAAATCTAGAATATTTTCTTCCATCTTCGTGTCTCTCTTGGGTAATTGTGCCCCTGGTATTTTTCTGCTATACTATTGGTCATTTGGACTACGTGACTTTTTGCATGTAGATATCAACCGAAGCTGCTCGCTTCTTCCCTTGGAAAGGTTATCACCCTCGTGTGTTTATTGCCTTTGTCCTTACCTAACACGACAAAAACACAGCTCCCTAACTGCATACGAAATAAACATCTTTTTTAATGACTCTTCTCTAGAAATTTCTCCAGAAAATATCGGTTTTGTTTGGGCCATCTTTACAAATACTGTTTGTGATGGGCAATAAGTTTATCTGTTCCCATTTTCAGTCAAGAAGAGAAAATAGGGAGTTGAAAATCACATCATACACATTTCAATACATGGCAGAAGATAGAAATGATACTACATTCATGACTATAATAAGGAAGTTACACAAAATTATAAAATTAGTATAATAACTCTAATTGGGGTGGCATCTCATAAATTCCGCCTCAGATTATTCATCTAGACGCGTTTCCCAGTCATGGTTCACCTTCCTTTTATTTATCTGTCTGTGTGCTTTTGGCTCCTTTATGTTTGTGTGTGATAGAGGCAGCTTTGACATAGGATTGGCCATTCATTCAAGGAGCTCCTCAGTGTGCATGTGTACTCGATATGCGTCTAGAGTAAATAGCTCGATAGCAGATGAATGGCCCGGACATTGGTGTGCAGGTCCTATAAACCGAGGAGGTTAAATATAGCAAAAGAAGAAAAAAAGGTGAAATACAAGGGTCCAAACTCCAATGATTGCTTACTTTACCAACAATTCTCCTTAATCTAGGTAAATAAAAATAAAAAATAAAAAATCTCTTTCCTGAGTTTATACGCCACCCAATATGTAACATCCACAACACTATTTCTAATTTAGTGAGCCAGTCCAACGCTGATATCTTCAATTCATAACCTCTATGAAAAACAAAGTTAGAGCGTTAGCATTGCTCGCGGCCGCATTCTACCAAATTACACACCTTTGTCTCTCCTCTCCCGGTCATGTAATGAGCCATGGCTGGACAAAAATTGAGATAGGAAGGTATTACAAAGAATAAGCCAAGGGTGACCACAAGCAATCAAAATAGAAAGAGAAGCTAATTAGATAAATCTTCTATCAGTCTGTAAAATATAGAAGCAAAAGGAAAACATAACACCTTCAAGTATATCTGACCTCTCATAAGAATTTCAATCATTTTTTAATTTAAACTCAATATATTTAACAACGCACCGCTGGCATACATCTACAGGAATGAGAGATAAATTTATGAAATAAAACAATTTAAATAAAACAGATAGTGTCGAAAAAAATGGTTTATTATTTTCTACCCCCAACATACGCAGAAAAGTTAAATTTGCAATATGTGATGCTTATACAGACATTACTCTTTTGTTTTGCAATGCAGAACTTGCAGGTGACACCGTAGTGCTGTGCAAAATAAAAGGTTAAACAGTGTGTTTTCGGCACTCATGGAGAAGTGAGCTGTATTGGAATTGTAAACAAAAGATAAACTGCAGGATGTGTTCGCTGCATATGGACACTTGCCAATCGTGGTTGCTTGTCCTGTTGTCACTCGCTGAAAGATCCCTTAGGAATCCTGAGCGCAAAAGATGTTTTGGCCATTCTTTTAAATTGGTTCTTCGTTAGCCCGATCCAGTGACCCAGGTACTATCAAAATCTGGTTATGTTCATTTATTATGTGGTAAATTGTTTAAGAATCTTTAATTTCCTTGAATTTTCATTTCTAGCAGAAATTTGTGCGATATAACTATTTTGGAAATTGCTGTAAATTAGGGTAACACTAAAGTTATATTAAATTGATTTAAATTCAAATTTTAGAATTCGCATGATAACTGGTTTATATTTTAAATTTAAATAGTGTTCTATATATGGCACTGATTTAAATATTCAATTTTTAAAATTATCTTGTTGAGTGCATTATTTTGTGCAAGCCAATACCTATAATATTTTTGCATGTTAACTATATCTTTGCTTAATGTAAAATAAATTATATTTGTAAATTATTTTCTTCCATAATCGAATGTTACCTTTCCCCAGCCAAAATCTCAAGCATTTTTCTTACCTCTTGGCCAGATAAAAGCGGAAGAGCCTCTTATTGAGCATAACAAAGAATATGGTAACAGAAATGGATGGTAGGTTGTAAACTGAAACCGGAAATAGTCTGTTCCTGTCCTTACCGAGTGAGTTTTCTCTTGCGGATCTAAAGTTATACAATCCCTGCGTTTTACAGAATATCCGTAAACTGTCCCCTGCGCCGTATCGATATCGGTCGAATTGACTGCTATGTGCCTCTCGCGTGTTCTGACTCGTGTTGTACTATGCGCGCGATAGACTTCAAATACTGACACATGAAAGTATACCTATTTTGTTTTGTTTTCTGGAAATGATATTTATTCTGCAAATATTTATTAACGTAAAAATACGAATTATGTAAATTTCAATTATATCACAAATTATTATAAGAATCTGCTTTATTGAACATAATAAATAAATGCTAATTTCTTTACATTAATGTAAAATGACAAACATAAGGCATTTAATGATATTTTACTCTTTATGGGTATTCTTACACGCTAAAGAAAGACAAAAAATTTGTAGTTCTGAAGCAATATGCGCATAGTATAAGGGTAGACCACCTTATAAGACCGTCTGATTAATGCGGCGGGTCCTTCATCAACTGTAAAATTCAGGTTTGCCTAGTTGCCAATCCGCAGGATGAGAAGACTCACCCGGTATCTGTATGAAAATGTTTGGCCTCATCCAGTAAACTTAAACTCTCAAGTTTGAGAGTAAACAAAAAAAAAGTTGTTAAAGTTTAGAGGCGATAACTTTGAAACAGTTGTTATTCTTGGTAAACTTTTTGCTTTTAGAATGGCACTATGAGTGTGATATTTGTCTTATTTAAAGGAATAAATGTAATACATTGCTAAATAACCGATTTTATATTTTCAGGAAAGTTAATTCATTATAATACCGCTTTTAATTTAAAATATATTTTACTAATATGCAATGTAAAGAAACGTTCACATAGCTTGCCGACTTTTCAAATGACTGTCTACCCGAGTTTGTTGATCGTCGATATACTTTGAGTAAGTAAATGTTTCTTCCGTTTCTTTAAACGTTCCTCCAAATACTCATCACTTATAAAAGAACAGAGCGTCTAATAGACAAGGACCAGTGCTACACTGCATAGCCAGACCACCCTTTCGCGTTCCTCCATGTCCAATGCTCGTTTCGGGGCAAAAAGCTCATCTCCTACCGAACTGTGTACGTTGAAGCAACCGTCACGGACATACTTAATGACCTGCCTCTTCCCCTGGTAGAAAACTGACGAATTTCTTACTCCAGAGTGAAGTAATGATATACGCAGCATTAATAACAGCTGTGCTGTTTAGATAATAAGTAACGTAAGATAATAGTGTGCCACTTGCTTAGGGGCCATGGAAATTCTGTTGGCGTTGTACATTCCTTGAAAATTTTTTGCGTATTCAAATATTTTAATATCTGACCTATTATAATGTATCCAGCGAAAAAATAATCAGCTATAAACCTCAAAAAACCAAATTCAAAACAATATATATCACTTTTCTGAAAGTACGTGGTGAAAAATGCACATGAAATTTCCTTTATCATAAAAGCCTTAGCGGTGTTTAAGCACTAAATAGGCCAAATACAAATTATTATTATGACATAATATTTTAAATATTATATTTATTGTCGCTTTGACTGCTTTGGTCTTCTCGCGACACCTTAGGTTGTGTACTGAATACTATAGGCGTAAGTCTGTAGGGATGAATGAAATGAATTAATAATGGTCAAAACCTTGGTGTCTTAAAACTTCTGGTATTCATCTTCAGAGTGAGGGAAAAAACCTAAAAAGCCTTACTTAGACAGCTTGACCTGACCGAGATTGAAACCCAGAACTTCTGGATTAGCCTTGCGAAAGCTACCACTAGATTATCATATATCCTGCTTCGGAGACACTATAGTGGTCAATAATGTATGGATAATGTTGCAAATTATATTATTCACAACTTGACGTAAGCATAACCTTCTGCATATCTGTAATGTCCTTTGTTTTAGAATAATTATCTTAAATTTTCACATATTTTATTAAATACGTTTAGTATTGCAATTTTCGCATAGTGTTCCAGAGCGAATACTTTTGTGTTTTATAATAAATGATGAAGACATGGCATAATCCAAAATATGGTAAAACAAAGTATTCGTTTGATTATGTTCACAAGAGTATAAACAAAGAATTTTTTATATAAATTTATTTAAAGGTGTTTTAAAAAATATAATAAAACATTTCCCTGAACTTAAGGGAAAATGCAAGTGATGCTTCCAAGAGTCACCAAGCAGGGTGATTCCGGAAGTAATGGTTGGAAAACGCGTTCGGGAGGTCTCGTTTATGTCATCCTGACCTTAAGTATTTTCGTGGTTTCTCTGGTTTCTTCTTTCCATGAACTTTGTGTTCTTCTGTTTCATATAATTTCATTACGTTGGTTCTGTTATTACAGAGTTAAAATGCTCTGGCGAGATCGGTTGGCGCGGTGTGACAGTGGCTTGCGCTTTGGAAAGGTTTCTACCCCGAGTCTAGCATGGAAGCATATCTTCTGTGGGCTTCGAACTCCTCCACAGGCGTCGGTATGTTCCATTCCGAAACTACTTTTAGCTCGCATGGATATGGTGTCTCCCAAGGTGTCAAGGTGTGTAACAAGGTGTCTCCCCCATCTCATCCCTATTGCTGCAGAAGGCCCCACTGGGGTCTTAAACACAAACGGCCAATCGCGAGCAAGACTGAGGTACGGAAGTGTTCTCTTCTGCCCCAAACAATCCAATCCAAGTTAGTCAGTGAATTTAGGAATGTCTATGGGCGATTCCGCGTGTAAACAAACGGGAAATTATAACTGACTTCCCATGTTGTAACTTTATTATAATTTGTACACCAATATAACTTATGAATATGAATGTTTTATTATTTTATTTTATTTATTTACGGACGCTGTTTAACATCTCAGATCATCAGCGTCCCATTCAATTAAGGGCGTGAAACGACCGACAAATTTTGCTCAGAGGCCTCTTCTTTCAGGCTTGAGGTTCTTTTTCGTGCCGTAAATGTACGACACGGGACCCACAGCTTTACTTCCCTTCCAAAGGAAGCCACACTCAGAATGTTTACGCCGAAAAAATCCATCGATCCTGGCCGGGATCGAACCCGCGATCTTGGGTTTAGGATGCAAGTATGGTTACCACTACACCACCAGGGCTGACTACATGTTTTTATGAGTGACAGTCCCAGGTATAATAATTTTAATAAAAGAATTTGACTAAGTTACTACATTTTATCACCATTGCTGCTTTATTTATACAAATATAACCACCGAGCCCCTTTGACATCTGAAAAATAGCTTGTTTTAAAGTTCATATCTCGCCAATCACAGTCATTAATTACTAAGTTAATTTTTTTTCTCTAATGCATATTTGAATGATTTTTCCACCAAGGTAATAAAAATATGACGAATTACAAATTACTGTGACAAATATTGCTTTTAGGTTTGTGCTCAAGGTATAGAAATAAAATACTTCCTCCTTTCGCTCCTAGCACCTCATGTGATGCAGTACAGCTTTACAATTCTTTGATATCATCTCTTTCCACAAAGTATGGAGAAAATATTTGTTTTTTACTGTCATAATAGTATACTCTATCAATATAATTAACATTTTAATGTAGAAAAATTGAAAGTTTTTAAATGTTAATGTTGTTCAGAACAAGTCTTAATATTTTATTTATTTATTTTTTAATTTCGTATTTTTCCACCTTTTACTGAAGTGAATTGCAAGTTTTATCACGTTTGCTTTAATATATTTTCGTTCTCCACTAATAATAGAGTTTTTAAACGCATCGATCTTCCTGTACACTCTTCTCTCACCAATGCACGATTTCCATAGTGTTGCAGCATTTTTTTTTTTTTTTTTTTTATGAATTTCACGATGTTTTACAGTTTTAGAACATGACTGCTCATTAATCCTATTAGGTGCAAGCCCCTTCCGATTCAATTGAGTACTACGAAAATAAATTCTAATTAAAAATAATAATGATGATTATGATGATGATGATGATAATAAAAAAAACGTTCCATTGCCAGAAAAAAAAACTGAAAGATACAAATGAGATCTGTTCGCTCGCAACATCCCCAAACAAAACAGAATTCCAGTTGTTTTCGCTTCTGCCATAGAAGTGCTGATCCCAACTTTATGAGTTTTAGCTTTCCACGTGCGAAATTGCCTGTCGCAACAGCACGCCTATCAAATTTACTGCACCATTGCTAGGCGTAAATGTGAATCCGTGATTTTTGTTTGCATGATTTTATGAGACTCATCAACTTTTTTTTTTACATCTTTCCCATCTTTTGTTTTTGTTGTTGCTTTGTTTGTTCAGCTGCTTCTCCCCGTAACGCTGCCTAATTTCCAATTCGTTCCACTTACTCTGCATTATTTGAATTTATAGCCCGCTTTCAGAATATTGTTTATGATTTATGAACTGTAACGCCATTTATATATGTACACCATCCCGGTAGAACTTACTGGGGGGTAGCATACACTAACGGCACAAAAAATTGACCAGCTACGAAATATGAGTCATAGTGGGATAATATTATTATGAAGCCCTTCAGTCGTTATTTCTTTCTATTTTCTTGATAAGAAGCATTGTGAACGTTTCTTCAGTAAACTGCGATCCCCAATGTTGCTAATAGTGCATTTTATCTCCTCAGTTCGTGCAGCCTGGAGGTTAACAAACTTATACTAAGAGAATCACTCTTAAAGGTTTAGATTTGGGACAAGCCAATGCAGGTTTTCCTATCTTTAGATTGGCGTTTAGAAGCAACGTGTGCAAGTCTGAACACGGTCCAATAAAGTGTGGTATACTTTCTGTGTATGTGTACGCGGGTGTTACTGCGCCAGACGCTAGGACGAACCTCAAAGTAAGAGTGTTTCCGCGCTAGGTATAGGGGTGAGAGAATGCCTAGAAAGATTGCTCTTCGCAGTCCACTATTTATCCATGGTTTGCAGATTTTAGAAGAGGAAGGGACTCGACAAAGACCAAGCAGAAAGGCCCGCTACAGCAATAAGGGATGAAAATGTTATGGAAGCAGAGTATACGCTGTACAAAGATCATCGATTCAAGAAGTCCTGAATATTGGATCGGCAGCGGTAAAAACAATCCTCGAGGAAAACTTAATGGACGCGCTGCAATTTTTCAGTCCGCTCCAGAAAAACGGTGCCAGAAGATGTTGGAAAAATTTTATGGAGAAAGATATAATAATAATAAAAAAAAAATTATTTAACATCATAACTAGTGATGAAAGCTGGATATACCAGTATGATGCAGAAACTAAGCAACAATCAGCGGCCTGGTTCTTCCCAGGACAGGATCCTTAAACTAAAACGAGGCAAACGAGAAGTATTGGCAAGAAGATGGTCAACTAGTTGCCACATTGTGACAATTTCACTTGAGGGGCGTAAAACTGTCCCTGCCAGACGATACATCATAATCCTCCATAGAAAAGATATTTTCGAATGGGTCGAGAAAGCATTGAAGACGAACAGCGTTCAGGTTGGCCCTTGCAAGTGCTCACACCCTGAAAACATCGCTTTTGTGGTAGGAGAAATTATGGAAGACCGGCGGCTGAAAACTAAAGAAATAGCAGCAACGTTGGGCTTTCTAAAGCAACAGTCCTTCAAATTATTCATGAACATTTAAAAAACATGAATAAGGTTAGTGCCTAGACTTCTTTCCTCAGTCCAAAAGCAGCAACAGGTCATTTGTTGTCAGGCATTTTTGCAGCTCTGCCGTGGCAACGAGAGAGAAGTTGTGCAAACCATTGTTACAGAAGATGAAACTATGATCCTCTACTATGATCCCTTGTCCAAAAGAGAATCAATGGAATGGCGTAAACCTGGCTAAGCACCTCCTCTAAAGTCCAAGGTCACTCAGTCAATTAAGAAGATCATGGCCACAATCTTTTGGCACCATGAAGGAATACTCTTCATTGACTTCAAGGAGAGGAACGCCACAGTAAATGGGGAGTATTATGCTGGCCTACTGCACAGACTACGTGCTTCCATCAAAGAGAAAAGGCGTGGAAAGCTGAGTGGTGGAGTGCGCCTTCTTCACGAAAACGCGCCTGTGCACACAGCTCTTGTTGCAAAGGAAGCTGTGAGTGAAGAAATGTAGCTTCAAGGAGATCGACCATCCACCCTATAGCCCACATTTAGCTCCCAGTGATTGTTTTCTCTTCTCAGAACTCAAGAAGGACCTTCGAGGAAGGAATTTAAGTGTGACGAGGAAGTGATGGATGCTGTTTATGCCCATTTTGCAGGCAAGACTTCTAACTATTTTGGGAAGGGGGTTGAAATGTTACTTCAAAGATGTGAGAATTGTATTGCAATAAAGAGTAACTATATTGAAAAGTGAAATATAGTTTTTGTCTTTATCATACCTACAAAATGGTTAGGCCGGAAACTTATGGACCTACCCTTGTAGGTTATTTTTAAAGCTCTCCCTTACTACACGAAATAATGTAGACCGTACCTTCATAGTGGAATATGAAGAGAAAGTTTTCATATACACACGTCAAGGCCCTGTAATATCACTAGGTGTGAAAATGTTTCTTTAGTTAACAGTATAATCATTTCTCTGTATTGAATTTTGAATATGACGTTGTATTAAGCAACACATCTGACTTACGATCAAATAAACTTCTCCTAGCAAATAAATAGCATGGCTGGAAAGGAAGTAGTGTTTATATTTCTGAAACATTTCAGTACGACAGAGCATGAACACCGCAACAATGAACCGTGGCCTTCTATATCAGTCCGGAAACTTATGGACTACATCTTGTACATTAACTAGGCGGGCAATGGTAACCGCCTTTTCTTGTAACTGTAAGTGAAAAACGCAACTTTCTGTACATACGTGCAACACTACAAGTCTAGTAACACTCTCTTTCCGCATTAATTCTGAAATGATCGTCGACGAGGTTAACTGTTTGACTTACAAGTTGCTAAGGTTATCTTCCCTGAAAGAGGACATAAAATACGGAGCCATAACATTAAATCACATCTTTGTGTTTTTATTGTGTGGATGGCGATATAGACGTACCCTTGGCTCCAAAAGTCATGAAAGTTTCATAATAAATAGCAGAGCAGCGGTAGCCAAGTTGGCCATCCAATTAGGAACAGCTCTGAGTAAGAATGTTCTTGTTATCGCATTTAGAGGGAATCAAAAGCATTCTCCGAATATTCCGAACGCAATTAAACGACAAATATCTAAGTCTTTTTTTTCCGGTCGATGAACAAGGTTTGGCTCATTAAACTACAACTAGACTACTCCCCTCCCCCCAAAATAATACTTAAATATATTACACTGACTTTCCTACTGTGGGAAACTGCTCTTTTCCCGCCGCCTAAGTGAGATAGTAATCGAACCGAATATTCTGCTTAAAGTGCACAAAAGTTTCGCTGCTTTAAGTCTGCATTTAGATTAAGATACTAAGTAAAATATTTTGAGTTAACATCAAAGCGCATTTCAACACTTTTGGAGGCTAAGCTGGGACTAAAATATCTTTAGGCCAACCAATTACGTTTCATTTTACGTTGAGTTTTAAAAAACACACAGAAATTCGATCAAGTCGATCACGGAACATGAAGGGGAAAAATATCTTGGATTAGAGATGCTTAAGTTTTATTCTGAAAAATTAAATGCTTCGTTTTGATAATTTTTGTTTACAGTACTCTTACAGGCTGTTGTTGGTTTGGTTTATTTACGGACGCTCTTTAACTTCTCAGGTCATCTGTGTCTCATTCAGTTCAGGGCATGAAACGGCCGATAAATTTTGCTCAGAGGCCTCTTCTTCCAGGCTTGAGGTTCTTTTACATGCCATTAATATACATGAGACTTATGGCCATACCTAGGATTTTAATGGAAAAAAATCCATCCTGGCCGGAGTTGAACCCGAGATCTTGAGTTTACGAGGCAAGTATGGTTACCACTACACCACTAGGACCGACTTCTTAAAGGCTGAAAACATGGCTAAGAACAATGACAGATAATCAGATAATGACAAATAAAATCAGAGCAGGGTTGAATTATTGAAAAAGTGATACACTATAACGCTAAGGAGCCAAGACCATCCACTTTTTTGTTTAAATAATTTTGACATGAATGTGAGTAGAGTAATTTCATGTATTACTACGTTCCGTAATTCTATGTATTTTATCTTTAAATGTGACAAATTTTAAATGCAGCTACATTTAAAACTGCAATTTCATTTACGTCAATCTTTTCTTTGGCTTCTCATTTTAACATAGTTTATGACCGATATTATGGTAAATGTCAGTAATTATGCAAACTCTAATACTAATTTAGACAATTCAGTATGTGTCGACTGTATAGTGTGTTACGTTTGTTACCTGTCGATAAACATACTCAAGCACTTAAAAAATGCAAAGCAAAACAGAGCGGATGGAATGATGCCATCGAAATTTTAAATTTTTCGCAGAAGTTAAATTTATAAAATGACCTTTATTTATACATGAATTGGTAAAGTTGTGAGTTATTTGAAACAGTAACCACTCCGATTAAATATGGAAAATAATATCCGGCAAATGTCCTTCATGTCTCATATGAGACTCGTGACCTCTTTTAACAAATTTTGCAATCACATTTTTGCAGAATTGTGGGCCAATTGTTGCGATAGTACGTCGAATATCTCCTTTAACTTCAGGAATGGTTGGAATGGGTTTACTGTAAACCTTCACATTACAAAACCCCAAAGATAAAAAGTCACGCGGGGGAAAATCATATGCCCTTGGTGGCTATTTGCGATCACCGTTATCCATTATCGGCCGTCCATAAACTTTCTGCTGTAACATATCAACAGTTTCGCGCGCTGCATGATAGGTAGCGCCATCTTCCTGGAACATCTCATCAAAGTCTAACTGATGCCACAAAAATGCTGCGATAACGTACAGTTACTGTACTTCCGGGCTCGTTTTTGAAGAAGTGCGGTCCAGTAATTCCACCACACCAAAGTGCACACCACAGTCACTCGAGAATAAATTGACCTTTCGCCAACAATTCGAGAGTTTTCCGTGTCCCAAATGCGAAGGAGAAAGCCGATGTACAGTGGCAAAAATTGACCCACAAGTCTGCGAAAATGTGATTGCAAATTTTGTCACAAGAGTGCACGAGTGTCAAATGAGAAGTGGAGGACACTTGCTGTATATTATTTTCCATATTTAATTGGAGTGTTTACTCTTCTAAATCATGTCTCAACTTTGCCATTTCATATATAAATAAAGATAGATTTTGTAAATGTAAGTACTGCGTTACTTTTGAGACATCCTAGGTATTATTATCCACGTCATATCTGCTGCAATATCACAGCCAATAGCACAGCACTGTAGTTATCTCGTTGGGTCTTGCTGGAAAGGGTGTCATTGACCGAGATGATTGCTACATATCACCTTGTTATACCGAACACTTTATGAGACATCCAATTATTGTAAATTCCAGGAACAAAAGTTATCTGTTCTCTTCCCAATCAAGTTAAGACAACAGATCGATAACCATAGTTATCTACAAACGCTAAATAATAGTTTTTCTTTACTTTTTCTTACACAGATCTGCTTTTCCTCATTCGAAGTTAATATGCTTATAAAAAGAGAATAGTTGAAGCTCAAATTACTATTTTTTTCTCTGACGAGCTATTGAAGCTTCCAATAAACCACTTATACTTAGTAGCACTAGAAAATAGTTCTGACTGCCATCGCCGCACGTCTGTGATTCGCTAAGTCGTTAAGTCTTAGAAGGTCATACACAGGCAATAGATAACTGGCGTATTTGTAAGTGAAAATCAGTGGGCGCACTTCAAAAAAATTAACGCGGAAAAAAAAATATAGTGAGAAAAATTAAGAAAGCAGACTGAAAAAATAATGTGTCTTCACTATTGCTGGAAAATAGGGGTACACAGTTAAAAGGTAGTGCAACAAGAAACAGAACGAGAAAATGACTATTACAGGGGCAAATGTCAAAAATAAAACTACTTTAAAAAATAGAAATCGAACAGCAGGAAAATGAAACGCATCGTAGCTCTCCATAAATTGATTAAATTCTTTGTACAAATAAAGCAATTCGTGTATTGAAAATAATGGCACCAAAAATTGCTACAATTTAAAATAGGAAGAGCTATAGGGAGACTGTGATTTACGAACAAACCCAGTCAAAGATAACACGAAAAACAAAACGTTAAATGGAAAGCATAGAACCTAACCCAAACAGCAAGAACCTAAATAGAAAAGACTGAAAAACGAACGAAAAAAGTTACACACAGAGTTAGGTAAGAAAAGGCAGAGAGAAAGGCGTAAAATCAACGGAGATTGTTAAATTAATGAACTTTCTATAAAGTGTATAATACATAAAGGAACACGGGCCAGGTTGAGCTACCTGGCTACTCATGCATTGAACTCACCTCGCTATGGGCATCATCTTGAGCGCCAGGGCGCGACTCAGGCAGAGACCCGCTCCTCCGGTCGCGAACCAGAACGAGATCTTTTGCTGAAAAAAACCAAACAGAAATCGCCATCATCATTACTGTTCTATTTTATTTCCCTGCTCCTGCCACATCCCCTTCCCTCTCCTACGGCCCTCCCCCCACACTTTTTACGGTCTAGCATTCCGATCATCGTCTTCATCATTGCGGTTGGTATAATGAAGGCTTTTACTTTGTTCACTCCGCTGTGAAAATGCTTCTGATCGCTTTCACACTTTCTGTATTGATGTAAAGCGATCCCAAGTCATTCTCTGAGATCGCTGATAATAGCTTCCACTTGCTCTCTTAGACATGTGTACATTGAACCTATGCAGATAAAAAAAAAAGCAGGTTTCTTTAAGCTTCAGAGAGCAAGTGATCAAAATCTTCATCTACAAATTTTAATTATTTAAGATAATTACAACAGGTGTCCCAGAATCGTCACATAATTTTCCGGAATATCTAACCCACATTACACCGTAAGCATCATCTGATTTAACAACAGCCAATATCTGACTATTGGGAATATATATATATATATATATATATATATATATATATGTATATATGTGTGTGTCATGTATATTATATATCTGACTATTGGGAATATATATTTATTGTGAATTGTTTATATACGTATAAACATATATAGAACTCTACCCCTGAGCTCCCTTTCAGTTACTCACCCACCTACAGACTATTATCTATAGCTATTATCCTTTTTTAAAATTATTCCTGATTTCAGTATATATCTCTCGTGTACCAACTCTTACAGCAGGTGTTGAAAGTTCTTTTAAAATTCAGAAATTATTATGGTAAATACTTATTTCTTAATTTTTTTCTCTGTATTTGAAGGAATATATCTCCAGACAAATTCTTTACCCGGAAACGTTGATTATTTTACCTCCTATTCAAGCGCCTAATCTGAGTTTTTCTAAACCACTTTTCTCCCACAGACACCTAATCATTTCCCTCTCACCCACACCTGACCTATTTGAGCTTGCAGGTTAAGTGAGGCCTTTTCTGCTCATTGTGTCTCAGTATTTTATCTGTCTATATCTCTCAACCATCTGTTTTCTTCAGCTATTGCGCGTATTGTTCCGTCCCCTTAACCCAATACACCCCAGCTCAATTTATTATAATCCTTTACTTATTTTTTATGACCAATCACCGTCACCTTCCTTGCAGATGGAACAGGTATTGGAGAACCTGGCAATTTCCACACTGTGGTGGCGTGTTTTCCTTCAGGACCATAACAATGCTGCCATGACTGATTACCGGTGATAACTGAATTCAGAAAAGCACCCTCTCTATCAGCAAAGAGACACAGCACCTGAAGGCATGTCTCCATTCGCATAGCCTTTGTTCAGGAATCAGCAAGCGTGTCACACAACGGACACAATCGCGGATCATATGGAGATGATTGTAAAGACACAGTCATATGAAATTCCTAACATCTCACTGAGTTTACATAATGATATGTGACGATCCCCACAGACAATCACAGCAGCTGTATTGATGTTGACTCCTGTCACAACACCAGGCCCATCTTTTAGCTTTCTTTGTCGTCCTCGAGTCAACTAAACACAGTTGCATGTCTTCAACATACGCCTGTTACAGATTTTCATAAGTGTCCAAGGCTGTATGCTTAAAGTGAAAATTGAATCTCGTAGCTCCCTACTGTTTCTCCCATTTTTGGGAATTCGATTCGCAATCTGGGTCTACAACACAAAGCATTACTACCAACCAACCGGTACGAACGTACCGCAGCCTATGGACATAAAACCTGCTCTTTTCAAATATTCAGGTAGAGACAGGTAACTATCAAGGAAGTACGGGGAAAAAAATCAGCATCAAGTCTTCCTTGATATCAGCCCTCATATATATTGAATAGTGTTTAACGCGCGTTTTTACTGCTGAGGCATCACAGGGGGTGACACTGATGATACGTGAGATGAAACGATAAATTGGGAGAGGATTTTTTTTTTAATGGAAAGAACGTTCCAGATACAAGTTTAGGGTACCTCCCCGCCATTTTCCATTTATGAGGACCAAGGAAAACCTGGAAAAAACCTCAATCAGAGAGGACTGTCCGCGTGGGAATCGAACGCCAGACCTTCCGCCCACGAGTTCATGCCTTAACGACCTCAGTCACCCGTGGCGGTGCTCGTATATTGCACAGAGTATTTTTTTTTTTGTATGACATGTAATTAAAACTTCTGCCTGACATAACGCTACTAATTAGAAAACGTTAGCAAAGAAAGAAGAAAAAATATAGTAAATATATATCTTTCGTTTGTGATTTGTTCTACTGAGTAATATTTTTATTACATAAGTATTCTTTAACAGCAGTTTTGTGATTTTGCTCAACAAAGGATTATAATAAATATTTGAAATTGCTTGGGAGAACTTTAAATATCATTCATATTGGACTCTCTTTTGATAGAAGGTAAATTAACAATATCTTTATTAAGATTTATTGTTGAGTAGTTTTGATGCTAAGTATTTGCGTATTTTATTTGGCATTTTTTATTTTTAATATAAAAATTCACAATAGAATATATTCACAACGAATTTTGTCTATGTCTACATATATATATATATATATATATATATATATATATATATATATAGGCTCTTAATTCGTGTTCTTTTAGCATCACAAGGTATTCAAATTGTCCTCTTTTCTACGATAAAACTCGCTTTCTTTCAACAGAATTACTCAAAATATTTCACAATTGAATAGAAATAAGTAAGATAAAAATTTTCAAGTGTAGTTCTGGATAGTGTTCAGAGAGCATAGATAACCGATCTTACTTTTGGAATAATATATTTGACAACTAATTTACACATCTATCAACTTGGAGACCTAGAAACTTTACAATTGTGCGTTGTTCTAATATTTACAAGTAAATTGGGACATAGAGAGTTATGTAAAGTATATAAAGTTTATAAACTCCGTTATATCAATATTTATTGATAATATGTTCGGTTTAAATCAATAACTCTGGGCGATCAGCACAGTTAGATGATTCATGTTTGCCGGGAAAAAAAATATCTGAAAATTCACGAAGACAAATTTTCAGTTTCCTTAGTCCATTCTGAAAACTCTGAAAACTTGATAAGAAGTTGGATTATTTCAGCTAATATAAGTCTGTATGGTAAGAAATTCTCTGTTAATGTTATGTTAGATTTCTGTATTGGTAGAATATCCAAGTACAGTTCCCACAACATATATACCGATTATGGATCCTTGCGCCCCCAGATGAGCAAGATAAAGAACTGCATACAGCTTCAGCCGCCTCTGTAAACCTTGGAACTATTTCATTTCTACTTGTGCAAGAAGCTTTCACCTTTCTAAGTGACAAGTTGGCTACTTTCACAGAGATATATACTTTATGTTGGTACCCCTGTTGACGGCCGGTGTTAACCGTAATGAAATACAGTTACTGCAAGAGGTTAAACTTCCTGCTTGCTCTAAGTTATGAGCTCCCGGGCAGTCGTAGAATAAGCGCTCCTGGTAATCTGGTGTGGTCCGCAAGGTTGTTACCGCCTAGGGAAAAAGTCGAACAGGATGTGTAATAAACTTGGCTCTTAATCTCTTTACTGGGTTCGTTACACCCATGCAAGAAACACCGGTGTTAATGTCTGCAATATGTAATCCATTGATTCCATCTAAATGTGTTTCGTACAGGTTAACAACTCCTGTACGTAACTTATCTTTAGATCGACTACTTTTCAATACACGCCGAAAAGTACGCGAATGAAAACTGGTTAGTAATTTTCGCAATACTGAAATCCTTTATCTTTCATCTTTCTCTTCATTTTTCAACCTGTTCAATAATATATCCATCTATTACTATATGTATTCGTTTTTGGTTTCTTCATTATAACCATAGATTTTGTTTTTCTACTCAAAATGTTTTTATTTATTACACTCTTTCCTTGTTTCCTTTAATTTTATTACTGAGTTTTGGAAGTCTGCTTCGTTGTCTGCTAATGTTATTTGATTGTCTTCAAACAATATGGTATCTAAAATACGAAGGGTCTTAAGAAATGATTTACAATAGCGATGTTTTACAAAGACCGCGCAATCTATTAATACGTGCTTTCGTGGGACGATGGACTTGATACTACAGTGTGTCCCACATAAAACTGGTATGCCTCACGGAGTTGGCCTCACTGCCATTCGGCAATTTTAGAGATAATACTTACGTCTCACTGCGTTCATATTTAGAATCTGGCTGCACTGCTCCGTTTAAATACTTGTTAGAGTTGAACAGTTGAGTTTAACAGTAATATAGTGGAAGGTTGTGAGAGTGCAGTTTTTAGTTGAATGCCGAATTGATATTGGGAATTTTACATAAGGACGGGTTCCATTTAGGAGACTAAAGATATGTTTGAGGCAAAATATCCTGGTATCAAGCTCCCCACAACCAGCACAATTCAAGATCTGTATAAGAAATGAAAGACTACAGAATCCATTCGACAGAATTCTTATGGACATAAAGAAAACCCTCCTAAAATCGATAAGGTTGTCTCAGCAAAATGGCATATTCCGTACAACATGCCATTGTATGCTAAAAGCAGAATTCTGAGCATTTCATGTGAGCATAGTGCATGAATTGAAAGAACCAGGTGAAAGAGTTACTTATTGCAACTGACTCTTTTCTCCGACGTTACTTGGATCCCGTGCTCTTTTTATGACAGATAAAGCCTGGTTTCATCTGTCTGGTTATATCAACTCACAGAACAGCAGATATTGGTTACAGCATAACCGATATATTGTGCGTGAAGAACCTCTTCACTAAGAGAGGATAGGCTGGGGTGTGCAGTGCCAGGAACGTGCATTATCGGCCCTATTTATTCAATGAGAAGATCAACAGCACAAGATATCTCTTTACATAGGCAATATGCCTTTTAGGCAAATAGGTGCGAGACAGTGAGGCGTACCGGTTTTATGTGGGCCACTATGTAGTACGCCATAAAGACGCTATAAGGAGAGTGTGTAGCGAAAAGACAGTGTTCGTTTGTTGTCAAGAAAAAGACGTGGATAAGATGGAAGGCGACTATCGTGGACAAATATGGACTGCATGGTCTTTGTGGAAAGAAGGCGTCAAAATTGACAACATTCATAGACGTTTAACTCTTAAATTTACTTTACAAATATTCAATATAATAACAAACACATGCTACTCTGCTTATGTCCAAGCGATTGGCAAATTCTTGTCATTTGTCGACGGCAGTTGTAGCTCTGCATACATGATAACTACTCCTATAAACGTATACATTGATATCTGATGGGTTTTTCTATTTCTTTATAACAAATACACATAGTAGTAGATCTCCAACATGACCATATCGCCAAATATCCACAAAGAAAGATAAAAGTGCAGCATGATGGTACACGTGTTTCGTGTGCCCTTCTAGCCTCCCGCTGTTCACGTTTTTGCTCCTTTTCCGTCTCTTCGCATTTCATTATCATCCCATCTATCGGCGCGCATCTGGCAGGAGCAGAAAACGTGCATCGTATGCGGTTTCCTACGTAATCAATAGATCCAATTGTTGGTTGCCGGGGCGACCTAGTGAGGCGTTCATTTCTTTCCTTCTTAAGGCTACTTATTTCCATATCTGGGACAGCTGGAGGGCAAGGAACGTTAACAAGCATACTATATGACGTGTATGTTGTTTCTCATTTTCTCCAAAGTAATAAAGAATATTGACCACCGTCTCTTGAGCTATTCTTATGTCGTAACAAGATCAGGCCCCGAATGTTGAAAGTTATTCTTTATTTCCGTTATGTGATAGTAATAGTTATTTATGTTCACAAATATTACAATGTGCCTGGATTTCATTCCAGGCCAATATTTTAAATCATTTCATTAATATGCTACTTTTCACCATTCAACTGACTTTATTTAGCAGTTTGCTAGACCTTAGACCCCCGGTTCATCAGTAACTTTACACTGGAATATCCAGAGGACTTTGGCACAGCACCTTCTACTAAACAAAATAACATAAACTAAGACACTTTATACAATTCAGTAATCACCCAAAATTAGCAATAAACCTGTTCTCATTTGTACAACCCCGCAGTGAACTAGCTTACATCCATACACATTTAAACATCATACATAATCACAATACCACTACCGGCCAATTACAAAGGCAAGCACAATTCACCTCATAGATCCTCTCTCCTCACCGACCATAACTATTTGTTCTTAACTCTGTACTAATATTCCCAAGATTCCTAATTTGTCTTTGCTCACCGAACATTTTCTTCGTTGCAATTTTCTCATTTAACTTCTACCATTTGTCACATATTCCTTTTTGTCTCCATTTACTTGTTCCTGAGCATTCATCTACATTTTCTAATTTCCACATATATAGTTTAGTAGTAGCAGTAACACTGCTACTGTGGCACCAACACAGTACAATGCACTGAACAAAGGCGCACGTACTTTTATAATACACTAGATCTGTTTAATAAAAAGCATATAAAATAAAAATACCAGAAAAAATAAATATAAAAATGTAAAGACATTGTATTATTAGTAACAGCTGGATTCAAGCATATGTTTCACACAAACCCCCTCCCGGTTATCTGCCTTTTCAGACCTGGGCTGCCTGCCAACAAAGCACAGGATGACCATCTCTCTCTGTTCGATCCTGTAGATATTTTTCTTCCGTACATATTGAACGTGAATGTGTCTCCATTATTCGTCCTTTCAAATTCGGGGCAAATTCTCTGCTCTTGTTCGTCAGCGGTCTTAACATCCGCCATACCCCTAGTTTGAGTCACGAGAGCCCCTGAGTTTGGGACCCTGTGTTGATGTATTGCTCCATCCTTTTTTTAGATTTGAATCCTATTGTTCTTCCAGCGAGATTGTCTCCCTGGAAGTGCATTGCGCAATTGTCTGCTACCTTTTCAATTCCCTCAAACAGTTCTTAACCCTCCTCCATGCGCTCTTTCTATTGCCCTGACCCCCCCTCCCCCATTCAAATGCCATCCAGACATAATGTTTCAAGTCCTTCACAATTCCCTAATTAAAATTTGGTTTCCATGAAGAATTCGCATCCAATATTTTACTATTAGGATTTTACATTCTATAGTCTCACTGCAGGCCCCAAATTCCCTCATTATTCCGCAGTTCGCTGTGCCCTTCTCCAGCCCCAAAATTCCTTTCAGAAATCGTGTTCTCGCTGAATGTAGGTTCACTGTTTGTTCCCATTCCCATGTTTTGCGTTATCTTAAATTATTTCACTTTCTTTGTAATATATTTGTATTTTTAATACACAGAACGTATTATTATAATTTCTAAAATATTGTTCAAGTATGCTTTCCGAAAATAATGATCATTTAATACCTTATTACATTTTTGTCAATTCTCAAGCGTAATCTTTCGCTTTGAGACGACTATCAACTAAATCAAATACATCGCGAGATGGCACAAGAATCGATTTCCTCGATTGCGCTAGATCATTTGTTAAATTATTTGGTAAACACGTTTTCATTACAACCGAAAATTGTGAAAATGGTATCAAAATAATGTAAATTATTTGTTTTAATAGATAATTACGCAAGGCAATACATTTTCGTGATATTTGGCAAGAGCCTTAAATAATAAGATAAACAAAGATGCTGTGCTGAAATATAGCTATACCAATGCCAATGATAGGTCCTTTTGCTTTTATTACATTTAATCTAAAACGATTATTCTACTAAAATACTTATTTCTAGTTATGAGTCATAGGCGCCGACTCCTAGGGTTTGGAGGGGCCTGGGCCCCCCCGCCCTAAAGTTTTCGCAGAGATTTCCAAAGGGAAATAATAAAATCGACATTTATTTTTAATATGAAAGTGCTAAATTAGATAATAGATATAAATTTGTTCACGAGGAATTCGTCTAAAAGATATTCATTCTTCAAGCAGTTGTACTGTGGCGTTGCGGTTAACATAAGGCCATTCCGTCCAGCAAGATGGGCTCCTCATCATTGCCACCATTTCATTCCAATCATGAACTATGTTTTTGTTGATTTGCATGTTTTCAATTCATAGATTTTAAAAACAAAAATTAATAGTAGTTATTGAGCACACATAGTTTTTATTTCAGTTTACCACATATAATAAAATTGTAAAAGCGGTAGAACCTCCGCAGGACAGAGATTCCAATTCGGATCTACAATTTGAACGTAATGCCGAACTATGAACCAGTTTCACTAAGCATACTCTTCACATAAATGTATTTTCAAACTGCTATTCTATCATGCAAAACTCGTTTCAAGCAAACAGCGTAATGTTAGTGGGTAATGGGGAAAGTAGTAGTTGCATATTCTGATCAATTTCTTTTTTACCATCTTCACTGCATTTATTTCGGAGTGTGCAACCAAACTATCACTTTCAAAAACCAGTTGCCAGGCGCATTTGATCTGCTCACACGCAAAGAGCTTATCGCTAAAATGCCCATAAATCTGCATCATATTACACATTTTTGTATCTTTTTTTTATTACGAATGCTTTAATGTTAATAATTCATTTCCATACTACATTTATCCTATTTTTGATTCATTTAAATATGCATATAGAAGACTTATTTGTTACATCTAAATCACTGGTTTGCAACAGGTGTGTCGCAAAATCCCGGACTTTGTGATATTGCTGATAAAAATAATTAAAATAATTTCACTCAATCTTTTTTGATAAAAGGCATGAAAAATATTCGAGTGTTTAAATATATTTATTTTACAGGGAATTCATTGGCTTATGCATTACAATGAAAGTTTTGAGCTTTTAATGATAAATTTGAGCTTGTCGATTCATTTACGAAAGTTAAATTACTATTGGAATAGAAGACAAACATAACGCACATTTTCTGTTCAACTGCGATAATTCTCCCGCTTTGTTGATATTATTATTATTATTATTATTATTATTATTATTATTATCATTATTATTATTATTATTATTATATTTGATAGTTGCGATATCCCTGTTGGCAGAAATAGATAATTAAAAAATGTAAAAGGATATTAACTGCTATTACAGGGTACCCTTTTCACGCTAACATCCAAAACTTGAAAATGTAGTTTACCATATTTCAGTTGAAGCGTTTGGTCTCACTGAAGTTCTGCAATTTCCTTTCTTTTCTCCAGATGAAGGTCGGTTGTAGTTCTGGGGACACAAATGAAGGATTGCACTTGGAGGGAAAATATTGCATTAAGTTGTTCTCAAGCGTCAAGAGATTCGAATGTCACTGATCTAAAAAGCATCACAATAATGCACATAACATGATGGAATTACTAATCAATCTCCAACTTGCTATAACACGGATGAAATGGTATTACGACTGCAAAACAACTGACTGCTGAACGCAAGTTCACAGTAAGGGCAACTTTGATGTTCCTGGCTTGGAGATGAGTTTAATTCTCAATGAATCCATCTGATATAGTTTCTATCGCCGCAGTTAAACTGTGTGTTTATTGTACAGCTTTAAACATGCAAGTTACAGATTTATTAATTAAAACGTTAACTGTGGCGAAACTTTACTTTTTCTTTATAAAATATGAAACCCTGGTTGTTTTTTTTTCACTAAATAAAAAAATAATTATATAGAACACCATATTATTATTATTATTATTATTATTATTATTATTATTATTATTATTATTGTTGTTGTTGTTGTTGTTGTTGTTATATGAAGTGTTATAAAGATTCCAAGGATTCGAAAATTCAGTTACAGTTCTTCCCAAATTTATTTTTTATCGCAAACAATATCACAAGAGAGTCTGAGATTGCCGATAAATTCACGAACGTAGTGATTCTGGAAAACTCAGACCCTCGAGTGATATTTATTAGGACTATTTCACGAATAAAATAAGAATTTAAATATAATTCCTCTAAACTTGGCTTACAATATTGTAATGATGTATACTTGCATTAATCATTTCCAGAAATCTTAACGACAGAAGAATGCCGATTGTCAGTAATGCCAATAGAGAAGAGCAAAAATACTGGTTTAGGGCTATTTCATGAATAGAATAAGCATAAAATTAATATATATATATATATATATATATATTAAATTTGCGCACCGAATGTTAACACTTGAAAAAAAAAATAGCATACAGTGTCTCTATTTTCTTTGTATTCTGTGGTCTGGAATTTAATGATAAGATCAATTTGCACATTTGACGCATCACCAAAAAGCTTTGAAGAAACCTCCATTTTGCGTTATGATTGTCGATTGTCTAAGGTTTTGTTGGTATCAATAGTTCTCTACTACCTCTAGCAAAAGTGGTCAGTGATGGGTGTTCAGGAATTGTATAATGGAGGTATGGAGTTGGCTATACTGACCACAAGACAAATGCATGTCGCGTGATAAAAGGAATCGGATATTTTTTTTCGATAATTTCGATAATAATTCGTTTGTGATTTGTTAAAAGTTAATCTTTTGTTTCGTCTCATTGGTCAATTTTAAGATGACGTCACATGAGTGAAATAGTAATTTTAATTTTGGACTTCATTCGCAGGTATTTGACGAAATATAATTTGATTGTAGCACAGGGGAAAAAAACAATGAAAATGAGCAAATAGATATTTGTTCTGTATAAATCTGTATAAATGCATCTGATTTCATTGCTTGTACATAAACATTCTGTAATATGATGTATAATTTAACTAACTCAAAATGTTTAATTCGCTATGTAATTGGGCTAATCATATGCCCACATACACAAGCTCCGCTTCTGATGTATCAACAAGCTTTGTATTCACATGGGATTTCGGAATATGAATTATGCAGAGTTCCGCAGAACATGTATGTGGAATGCTGGAGAATTTCAGATGGAAATGCATCCACGCGTATCTGTCACTCAAATATATGGAACCAACTACATACGCCAGCACAGACAAACTGTTTCTGATATGTAACCAACTGAACCTTCAAATTATTCCACCTGTGTCTTCCGTGTTGGAGCAAAACACACTGACGGCTATAAATGACACAAAGCATGCCGCATAAGGACTCGGTTGCGGAATGAAAGAGCAATGTGTCAGGTTTTCTACTAAAATAATGTTTTATGCCTCTCGGCGAGCTTGTTAACATCTATTTAGTCACTAATACTTTGAAATGTTTATGTTAAATAAATCAGTAAATCAATTAAATAACAAATTCATTATCGACTAGAATTGAAAACTATCATGTTGGTGCGTTTGGCGCGAAACTTCACGATTAGTCCACATTTGTTTGTAAATTGCTATACTGTGATTTCCATCTTTATTTTTATGATTAATTACATTTACATGTAATCAACGATTTTATCTAACGTGCACATTAAAAATCTGGCCAAGTGCTGTTAAAATGATAGAAGTTATTTCATTTTCATTATTCGACTAGCAATATTCCTGGTCGTGTGCCATACTTGCCTCCAGATCCAAGATCGCACGTTCAAACCCGGCCAGGGTCGATGGATTGTTTCGGGCGTAAATTCCTAAGTATGGCTTTCCCCTGAGCAAAATTTACCGTCCGTTTCACGCCATGAATTGAATGGGACACTGATGACCTGAGATGTTAAAGAGCGTCCGTAAATAAAACAAATCAAAAAAAAATTCTTTCCATTAGCGAATTCCGAAGGAATATTGCGGCTGCACCCATGAAAAGATTTTTTAAAGTTTTCTTCATTTTTCCATCGATCCTAGGCACCAAAATGTCGATGAAAGCGGAGCAATTGGCTTAGTTTGCAACTCCTACTGACGGACTAATTCTCTTTGAAACAGTATCCTCCATTTTCTATACATCCTCTGGAAACAACAAGCATGTTATGCTTCTTTATAGGTAGCACCAACCTCCTGTTCTGAGGGCACAAGCTTATCTTCCGGATGGCCTCCTCATTCCTTCACTGACACCAAAAGGTCACGTGGACTAAGGTGAGTGGTTCACCAGCGTCACTGCCAATTCTTGCATAAATTCCATTGTATTCAGAGCGGCGTGCTTAGGGGTGTTATTGTCGTGAAGCAACACTCCGTTTGCTCTTCTTTTGTTAGTCATCAAGTTTATGTGCTTAAAAATATAGACAACCGCTTGCCACACGGTGCAATCCCAGGTGATAGTCAACTTCTTGGTATGCAAGGTTTCTTCCGCGTCCTCCACTATCTCCTGCCATTGCTCCATCATCATCTCACCCCCATCTTCACGTAATCATCCAGCGTAATGTATGCCGATTCTCATGCGCGCGTTACAAATGGACTATGTCACAATTCCTTGACGTCCGTGTGCTGAACTCCAATGCTTGTTCACAAAGTACTTTGTATCAGAACTCACTCATTCCGCTTTTTTTTTTTTTTTTTTGAGATGTTAGTAATGTGTGAAAGCATTACTTGAATATAAGAAGTGATACAAATCACATGCTCTAAATCAGCGCAAAACATTATGAACAATTTTTTTTATCTAGCAGTGAACCAGTCCATGAACCAGAACAGCAGGGCGAATCATCTCTACATTTGAATCCTCCAATGTTAAAAGGAATTGTCAAAAAATGCAATTTTCATTTTTCTCTCAGAAAATGTAAAACTGCATCAAATGGTGTTAAAAAGAACCAAGTCTTACTTCCCTGACACAGTAATTCAGCACAGTCCGATTTATAATGCATTGTTAAAACGCACTTAGTCATCCACTTGATTCCTTTTAAGACAGCATTCATTTAAGTTGACTGTACTTAGTGCACTGTTCTATTTATTTTATTTTCATACGTCATTTGCTTCACTGCAGAAGATTTTAGTGGAGATAACATTCTATAATGGGGAATAATCCCGAAAAATATCAAAGAAATATTATTAAGAATTGCAGAGGTTCTGGAGAAGAGTACATCAAACGCAGTGCTTTTGTGCATAATCTGAAAACTCAGCTGTTATGTATGTTTATCGTGAGTGAGACCGCGAGGGTGGCCGAGGTCGTTAAGGCGCGGACTCGTGAGCGGGAGGTCTAGGGTTCGATTCTCATCAGGACCGTCCTCCCAGACTGAGATTTCTTCCAGGTTTTCCTAACAATGTCAAATGCCGGGGAAGTACCCTAAACTTAGACCTGGAACGCTTCCTTCCTTAAAAAAAAATACTCCTACCTTAATATATCATTTCATTTCATTTCATTTCATGTATCATCAATGTCCACTGCCTGTGGTGCCTCAGTAGTTAAAAGGCATTAAACACTGTTAAAAAGCACGAGTGAGAGGGAAGGAAGTAGCATCATTTTTGTTTAAATATGAAAATTTAATGGCTTCTCATGTTAAAAGGCTGCATTTATTTCCTGACACACCACAACCGAAACCTCACACTAATAAGAATATGTCTTGTTGTTGTTGATTTAAAATGTCTTAAGAAATCAACCTACCACTTCCCTGAACGAGGGCATTCTTTCCTACCATATGATAGAACGTTTGCTGTTTTTCTGAACAATCTTAAACGGGTAGGTAGAATATATACCCTTAAAGATTATGCAGAAATTCAATGTCCAAATAAAAGCTGTCACCTCTGATGATGTTCTAGATTTCTCCAACTAGTGGCCAATGAGTATAAGAGGGCTGTTACCTCTGATGAAACAGAAGTCTAACCCGTGGCCAAAAAAATGCAGTTTGGACCTATTTCTTTTAAGGAATTTGCTTTTGATACTAACAAACCACGCATAGTAAAGGCCATCGCCACGAGTGGCCGAGGTCGTTAAGACGCGGACTCGTGAGGTCTGGGGTTCGAATCCCACCAGGACCGTTCTCCGTGGCTGAGGTTTTCCTCAGTC
Source organism: Metallyticus violacea (assembly GCA_030762175.1). Lineage (NCBI taxonomy): Eukaryota > Metazoa > Arthropoda > Insecta > Mantodea > Metallyticidae > Metallyticus > Metallyticus violacea. The sequence goes on from CM060839.1 coordinate 24,906,090, forward strand.
CTCATAAATGGCAAATGCCGGGGAGGTGCCCTAAACTTAGACCTGGAACGCTTCCTTCCTTTAAAAAAAAAATCCTTTCCCAATACATCATTTCATTTCATGCATCATCAGTTTACACAGTCTGTGATACCTCAGTAGTAAAAACGGGCGTTAAACACTACTCAAAAAAAATAAATAGTGAAGGCGAAACCATTCATTGATAACACACAAACGTCTACCTGTTGTGAATATGTACAATATTCCTAAGGCATGTTCTGATAAAGTGGGTATCAATGCTTTGAAGATTGAAGACCTAGAAAAAGTCTATGCATGGTGCGTCACGCTTCGGATTCAAAAGAATTTTATGACGAAATACCGTCTTGGCCCAAAGAGTAACTCAAGTGCAGCTTTCCAAGCAGTGAATAGAACTCGAGCAGGAAAACAAAACTTCTTATAATGGACAACATACGTACAACTATTATTTGTGTTTTTGTTGTCACTTATCTTTATAAACTAATATACCTGGCAATGTATATTTGTGTGAAAGTTCAGTTTTTAATAAGTTCATGATATAAAATAATATTAACATAATAACATTAACTTTGCTTCCTTTATTACTTAACACTGTGATAAAAGGAACCAAGTGCATTTTTTTTTTTTTTTTTTGTACGGTGTTTAACGCCCGGTTTTACTGCTGAGGCACCACAGGCGGTGAACACTGATAATACATGAAATGAAATGATAAATTGGGAAAGGCTTTTTTAAAGGAAGGAAACGTTCCAGGCCTATGTTTAGGGTACCTCCCCGGCATTTGCCAGTTATGAGAACTGAGGAAAACCTGGAAAAAAACTCAATCAGGGAGGACGGTCCTGGCGGGATTCGAACCCCAGACCTACCACTCACATGTCCGCGCCTTAATGACCTCAGCCACCCGTGGTGGTGAACCAAGTCAAGTTTTACAATTGCGTTATAATCGGAAACATTTAGATTCTTTCAATATGTCGGACGACCTACGGGGGCCATAATGACACCACAAAGAATATTTTGTTTCAAAGAATACACACATAATGGCTATGTTTTTTTCGCTCTCCTGAAAAGTTGTAAATTTATAATTAGTTCTTTTTAACACTGGAGGATTCAATTCATCAGCTACTGCATGTTTAAAACCTTGAGAACACAGATTTGATTCCTTGGTGACAAAGAGACAGTAACCAAGAAGTAAGTATTTTTAAGTGTGTATATCTTCACAATCAAAATGTGAGGTTCAAGTTTGAGGTGCTCAGGTTTTTGGCGCTATTGGCACGTTGAACGATAAATATACACAGCTACACTCGATTCTCAAATGAGCAGCCTGGAAGCACCTCGACAAATTCTAAGCGGCTTGCTCTCGTACAGAACTACAACTAACTATCGCTGCATTCGTAGAAGAATTCGCCACGCTTCAATAAACGTGTTGCTGAGAGCACAACCTAACGAGCAGTTATTCAGGTGGTCCATATAAGGAAGAGAAGCCCACATAATGAGCGTAACTTCTGTAGACGGCGAAGGTATTTCAAACAGCCAGAAAACCAATAGTTAAGCGAGGAAATGATTGCCCAATCAAGACACGGTGATTTGGTACTAGCCGCAAACGGAAGACTCGCGGGCTTAGAAGTGACAGCATGCGCTCCGCCCCAGAAATTATAATTTAGAATCTTCCTACCTCCAGGTGTTACAGTGAGTCTATTAGCCCGAATCCTTGGTACTAGAGTAAGTTCATCACGGAAATATACTATCGGACAATTTCATGCTGCATATTGGTTTATTCTCTTCAATTTCTTGACATTTCTACCCAACCAGTAGCCGTATCCCAGCGTAGTTTAATATGTTTTCAGCCAATAAGAGATAACTTTCCTGCATTATCTTAATATTCAAATCAAACACTCGGTGCAATGTCAGGACTGTATGGAGAATGTGTAATAGGGGAGGCCAATCCACGGCCCGCGAAGCGCCCCCTCTAAAGTAGTGAATTAAATAATTGCTGCGCTCCCGATAACCAAAGCATAAAAAAGACGAAAAGCAAAGCCATGTTCGAAAAACCTCAATAATTACCCGCTACAGTTGCTTATAGCAATAATAACACTATCAAAAATGCCGCGCCGCCGCCAACTAAAGAGAATCTACTGTACACAAAGTATGCCGCTGCTGCATGTTACCGAACAGCATTCTTTGCGATCCGCAGTTGCAGACTCCGGCAAACGAGCGACCTCGTGAAATCTGCTATTGGTTAACATACGGCAGGTGTTTGATAAGCAAGGGGTGCCGTTATCAGATATAACAAAATTCCTACTGTATAGTTTTAAACAGTGCGTTCCATATCTAATAATTTCTTAAGAGCTTGTTTTTGGCAGTTACACATGGAGTCCTAAACCTGGTTGCAACGTTTCTGTATACTTCGTAATAGCTCAGTTTGTTTTGGAGATTGTAACACCCCCGATCGATATTTAAGTGCGTATCTCTTTCCTTGATACTGTCACTTGGGCGTGGTAACGTAACTCAATTTTTAATCTCATTGGTTAATATGTCTTGTCTTCAACGGTCGGGGATTACAACCTCGCTCCGGGGACAGTGAAAACGTCCTCTCTTCTGTATTGCCGGAGTGATAGGACGTAGGTAAGAGGTTCCAGGGGAATCGAGGCCTTTGTTTTTGTTTTTCTAGAAATTCAATGGAACTTTGATGACGCAGTTTGTTGTAGGTTTTCAGGATTATTTTGTACACGTATATGCAAATTATAAAACGTTTTAATATTGACTCTCTCGAGAGAAAGTATGCCATTTTGCTTTTGCAGTTATTGGGCAGTTAATGGTACAAAATATTTGAGTCAGATAACTATTAGCATGTTAGCAGAGTTACTTCTTGTCTGCAAATTTTGCCCGCTATAAGGTGTATGTAAATTTTGGAAGTCCAGTTAGGCAGGTTTCTTTATCTTCCATTTTGAAGCAACTATGTAGCAGTTGGAACTCTTTTGGTGACATTTTTGAAAGTTTAATTACAATCAGTTTTTACTGTTATAATGTTACTTAAATTATTGAAAGTATGAATTTAATTACTTTTATATGTTTTGAATTCAGAATTTTGATCATTAATTGGTATAATAAAGGCGTGAATTTAATTATTTTTTCTAAGTGTTGCTAAAGCCCTTATCTCATCCGCGGTTTATCTAGACCTTTCACGTTTTCTCTTTAGTAAGCTAAGTGGTAATTTTAACGATCTAAATGGAATCTTTATTTCACCCTCGGAACCAGAGCAGAGCGAAACATGGCATAGGGCACATTAACCGAACAGATATGCATATTTAGTTGGGAAGAGATAAGCGCATTATCATCAAACACTTGCAGGCTGTTAACCTACTCACTGTTCCTATAATACCATAAGCACTGTTTACGTTTCTGGTGCCAAGAACGATGGAGGAGTGAGTGTAGTGAGCTAGGGAAGATGGTGTTACATCGTACGTCACATTTTGGGAATAGCTTTGTGCTGTAAAGAATATGTATAAATAAATATATTTTACATTCTGATTCTTTTCGTGTCTTAATGGTAGAAATAAACTATACTTTGTTCCTATACAATTAATTTACTCTTTCTATATATTTGTGTTTCGAAATATATGTATGAATGAATCAATTAATAAAAATTATTTCAACAAATAACAGTACAATTAGATTTACATCCACCCTTACATTTATAACAAATTTTATAACTTCATAATTTATAACAATAAAAATTATACATTTTCAATAAATTATCATTTAGTTTTGCTTATTTAACTGATTACTGATTCCTTGTCTTCGGCTCATCAGCAGTTTCCTATTGGAATATCCGGAAGACTTGGGTTCAACTATTCTATTGCATTTAAAGTTTACTACAAACATATCTCAACAAACTACACTCAAATATACATAAATGAAATGAATTTATTTCTTAGAATCAAGTTCATGCAATTTTTACAGACAAGAAACCTGTTAAAAGCAAAGTAAACGATTTACATTTCCATGTGCTGAATACATGTAAACTTACTACTATTAAAACATTTAAATTTCTCACTTAATCACCCTCACTTTAAGAAGTTCCATTTCTTCCGTACTGCATTACAATTAACACCAGGTTGGGTATGTAATGGGGATATATATTTACTTCTAGATAGTGCAATTGTCAATATTGTTGTTCCCATTTGCTTTGTCAACCTTCCATAATCATTTTTGTCTTATCTTCCCTGTGTGTTTTCCAAGTTTCTTAATATTTTCGTATGATTTTAGATTTAAAAATTTTCTGCCTCTTATTTTATTTGGTAAATTTCTCCACTTTCGCAATAGGAATTGTTCCCTCCAAAACTTGGTTTGTTTACATTCTAGTACACAATGCCATGCACTATCTGGTTCTTCACACATATGACATATCCCCTTAATATATCAATTTCTTATCCCACTTAAGTGTATTACTCCTGTTCTAAACCACGCCAGTCCTTCCCTCCCTGCCTTATCACAGGTTTCAGTGTATCTTTCTCTTCCCCACACATTTTTAGGTACTATACAATATCAGATATTTTTGACATCAAAATTAGCCCATATTTCCTGTTTTTCAATATCCTCAATTCTTGTTTTTATCTCTTTACAAAACTATTTTACCTTTCTCCCCCCCCCCCATACCATATTGATCCCAAGCCCACTTCTCGTATAATATTTTGAATTGTTCATATCCAAGTTTCTCTCCCTTTAATTTTTCCCTATGCTACCAAACACTGATTGATGATAGTCTCCTCTTCTAGTCTCCCTATCCTGTACCAATATTTCAATGCCCTTTTATTACCTAAATGTATATAAATGTGTTGAAGATGTTTAGCCACGAGATTATTCCCGGCTCAATATGTTATACGGCTTGTTTCCATTTTATGTATTAAAACCCTTTTCGCTCTTCATTTGTCGTTTCTTACTGATAGATGCGGAGCGATCCAATGAACAATGAACCAGCTTGTGGTGTTTTTTTCCAATGAACGTATGAACCCGCGCTTCCCGTTGTTGACAGGCCGAAAATAGCTTCTGCCTCTCAGTGTGGATCCAATAATGGTTGCCTTCAATTGAGTTAAGCTGGGTATTTTGTGCTGTATTTAATCGTAAGGTGAATTAATATTTTCTATATGCAGAACGCATATTTATTTATGATTCATATGCGTTAACTCAGTCTAACTTAGGTCGTCAAGTTTAAATATGATTTTAAGAAAGATTCGAGTTAACCATTCCGTACGATATGATTCGATATATCGCTACAATATTACCTAAAATAATTAGCTTTTTCATCTTAAAACTGACTTATTTTTAATTCTGTTCAAATTTATACAATGACAGTTCTGGCTAACTGACAATAATAGAAAACAGAAGATGTTTTCTATGGCACACTCTTTAAAAATTTAAATATTATAAAGTAGGATTTTCATTTAAAATGTCACAGTACCGTGAATGGGGGCAAGAGGATGAAACTTAAAAATGTAATCTATATAACCTTCCTCCTCAATATCTAAATTAACGTATACTTGTGTCGTTTTTTTGCGCATTCATTTGGTTTTTGGCCGATGCACCAGTCTTTCCCTCTCCCCTTCCCCTCACCTAAACACACCGGTATGGTATATCGAGCAGACCTTATTTGGCATGGATTCAGGCTGAGCAAATGTTCCGGAATACTCTTGACTGCTTCCTTGACACACAGAAAGAAGACTCCGGAGGGTGAAATGTATGGATGTTTCGGCTCTTCATTCTAAATTGTTAGGCCCGGAGCCTTCTCCGCCACGTGTACCCAGTGACCCAGGAAAAAGATTGTTTTGGAATACACTGTTAAAATTTTGTTAATCATGTTGGATTATATTGGTTTAACGTTCCCTTTGTATTTAGATTGAGAAGAAAGGTACTTTTTAGTCCAATATGTTGAATGTATTGCAACCCTGGAATAGCACTTAAAATCTTTATTAATTGTCAAATAGGGGAATTTTATAATTTGCTTATACCGTAGTATTTATTAGCCAGAAATTTCATAATTATTGTATAGTAACTGTGGCAAAGATTTAAAGCTTCAAAGTTTCAAGTTTAATGTTTCAAGTGTTTTATAAATATTTAAACGGTGTATTGCTGAGATGCGCTAACACAATTTGGAAGTTTGAAGTTGATTTTTATTTACTACAACAATGTAGTTTTCAAAACTGATATCTATTTTAAGTGATATATGTATTCTTGCCCAATAAATTATACTAATTTTGCCACTGTTCGAAAATGTAAACTATTCTTCTGCCGTATTGCAAAGTTATTTTTCTACAGGTTTTCCTTCCAGCCTTCTTCCAAGGTTAAAGCTTGTCTACGCAACAAAAGTAGGGTGTCGAATTATTAAATGATATACTAGTGACATAGTATAGTCTTACGAAGTAATTTGTATTGTTGATTTAAATTGATGATTTAAAATGTGTGGTCTGAAAACCATAGAACGTTTAGATAAGTTTTTGAAAAAGAAAATAATATAAATTTCAAACACCATATGCGTGTTCACAATATACAAATGAAACGTCAAACATTTCTCCAGCTTTTGTGTTTCTATAAACAATAAATAGATTTCAGATGTTGGGGTTCTTACAGAAGTTATAAAAAGTGAATTGTTGCTGTAAACCACAGATGCAGCGTGCGGTCACTTTATGTTAACTGTCAAACTGTGGCCAGCGTGTAATTATCGAACCTTTTCACGGCCACCTTCATGTTCTCGTTTTGTAACAAGAGAGCATCGTTTTAAGCCTTTTCGAGAAAACAAAGAAAAAGAACTTAAGATTATTTCGGTTTTATTTTGTTGCATATAATAGTCACGGTGCAAGAATTCATCTACATGGAATATTATCTTATTCAAGTCAACTGTTCTTAAATTACTACAAGTAATATTATTTCAAGCAATTTAAAATAAAGACTTGTTTTTTCTGGTTAAAAGAATGAAGCCTTTAAAACGTATAAATTGGCAATCAGAAGTGTTTTGTTTCATTACTACACTGAAATGCTTTCTGGAAAGAATATTAAAAGTGTAATTCTAAAATATCAAAGACGCCGATAAACACAAAAACTCTAAAAGAGAACAGAATGATTAATCTGAAATGTGGAGACTAAAACAAAAAGAGTTAATACGTAAGAATATTGGAGAAACAAGAAATTGTATTACTAAATCTAACGTATTGGCAAAAAAAAAAAAAAAAAGGAAAAAGCACTTTGGGGGGAAAAGAATAACACAGAACAAAATAAATGCGAGAGGGAAAAGAAAAAAGAACAGCAGCATAAAAATAAAACGTATGTAGGAGAATAGACAGCACCATGGAAAAAGAAAACAAAAAATATATAATGAAAGAGAATAGAGAAAAATTATAAGAGAAATGCTTCTATTTGTATCCTGTACCAGCATCAAAACCATTTCTTGATAAAGCCACAATCTCTTGGGCAACACGATTTCCTCATCTTCTGCCCTAATAAATTTTGTAGCGTGTAGCAGCAATCGACGACAGACTTGGAGGTGTCCCATAGCCTTGGAGGCCTTGCTTAATAAATGAAATCAGAGGGTGTTTTTTTAAGAAATTACACCAAATAAATAACTGCAATTAATCAGATTTATTAAAAATTCTGAAAGCACTCAAGCGTATCGCTCGAACAAGCGTTAAATGCCTTAAAGCAAGTGGTGGTGACATTCAAGAACTTACATCCAACACTAGGAACTGCAAAAACACAGAAAAAAGAAAATAGCTCCTCATAAAGGACGCCCGCTATAAATATAATAAACCCAAAGCTATACGAATGCATACATTATTTATTAGATAAATACTACAGAGCAGGTTTCTCTAAATTAAGTAGTTCATGCTCTTAAACGTAAATGAGGAGAAACTCTGAAGTGGAAACGAGAAATAGAATTGTGAATAGCAAAGCGGGTTACCGAAATATCCATACGCAGCCAAAGAGAAGCTTCCATTGAGCACGTAGTTAAACCAACCGTCTCAGAGGCCAGGTTTCATGGATCTCCCTAGCAATTGCGCTAGAATCGTTGTCGAGATTGGAATTCGGCAGAAATCTGCAGAAGGGCTGTACAAATAACCCTCTGAGAACGGTAACAGAGACGCAAGCAGCAGATTTTTGAACTGAGATTTATGGCATTTTAAACGTGGCCGTGCATGCACCGAAGAGGAAGTGTGCTCCGGGAGGCCAAATGAGGTCACCATGAAGAATTTTTGGTAAAAAAGCAATAAGTTAAGAAAGATAGCGAGATCGCTGAGACTGCAGATGTCTCAAATAAATAACTACATACGTATAATGAATGGATCCTGCGATTTGTTAACTGTGGACAAAAACGTACGCTACAGACATTTTAGGGTAGTATTTGGCAATATTTGCGAGATTATGGTGAAATTTGAATCTATTATTATTTCTTCTGGTTTATTTCAACTTTATTTAAAGAAATGTCTTGAAATGCCCTATCGTTGACAGCGAAAAATTCTTTCATGTGCATTTTAAAGACCTGGACAGTGTGCGAGTGGAGCTGATGGTGAAAACAATAATAAAACATGGAGGTAGAAGACGAAGAGAAATCGTTTGATATTATCTCAAACAAAATGCGAGTTCTGATGCAAAGCACCTGTTTGTGTTTTGACAGCTCCCGGCTAGAGGAAACATCAGATACAGCACAAACCCTAACACAGTTTGCGGCTATTTGCTATCTCACTACGATATGTTTTCCTAACTCACTCCAAACCCTACAATTACACCGTTTGGCAAATACTAGTGGCGGTATGTTCACTTAAGCCGCGGGACACAATTGAAAACTTTTTATCTCCCTTTTTGCTACTCTTAGCTATTTTTTGCTAAGATTGTAGGCACATCCCCTTTTCGGACATCAAAAGCTGTAAAGGTGGTACTCCCTGCTATAAATCCAACACCTTGGAGGTGCGAAAGTTACAAAAGGGTTATATGGGCACACAGACGCCGCCCTTTTTTTTACCTTACAACCGCATCCTTTCACTCAAAGCATAAAAAGAGCTCTTTGTGAAATTAATCGCTTTCTAACATTTGTTTGACCGCCTTCTCTTCAGATCCTCTCAGGCAGCCTCAAAGGCTTAGGTCTACTCTTAGGGATAATCTTCAAATGAAACATAATAAAGGGGGAAAAAAGAGAAAAATACAATACCTGCCGCAACGGCCGCATACAACTCCACCATGAGTTAAATGTTATGGGCCTCGTGATTCAGCGAAGCAAATGCTGTCAGAAAAATTAGCAGTATATTCAAATTCCTGAAGTAAACTGTGTAACAGATCTTACGATTTGACCGAAAAAAGAAGACAAATAAACAGAACTGATCAGATTGCTGATTCGGATGCTTGAGGCAGAATAGTGTCCTATATTGGCAGACCAACAGCATCCTACTCTAATCCGTAATGCCTAAAATCCTGCCCGTTTTTGACTCAGGAAAATGCTCTCTCCATACCCGAGACAGCGGAAGTGGCCACTTTGAATAAAGTGCTGGAAATATAACACAATTTTCAATACTGAGGCAGAGAGGTTAGCCAATATTGATGTAATATTAAGCCACTCTCAATTTGGAATTTCAATTCAGTCACAATAAACTTTAGAATTCCTCCTGCAACTGCTACACGCATTAGCAATCCGATACCCCAATTCATACTTTAGAAATTAACAGAAGTGAAATATTTCAGACAATTCCAATTCGCTTTCAGCTTGGAACATTAAACCAATACAATAATTGTATTAATATTTTTTCAAATATTTACCTTACTAAGAGTATGTTACTAAATATTATATTTATAAATATTTCAGTCGCTCCTGGAGATGAAGTGGTAACCATACTTGCCTCATAAACCTAAGATCATGGGTTCATTTCCCCTAGGGTGGATGGATTTTTGGGTGTAAAATCGTAAGTATGGCTTTCTTCAGAAGGGAAGTAAAGCCGTGGGTCCCGTGTCGTAGATTTACGGCAGGAAAAAGAACCTCAAGCCTGAAAGAAGAGGCCTCTGAACAAAATGTTTTGGCCATTTTTTGCCCTGAATTGAATGGGACGCTAAGACCTGAGATGTTAAAGCGCGTCCATAAATAAAAACAAATCAATAAAATAATATTTCACAGCATTTTAATATACACAAAAATAAGGAACCAAAACTTCCCTCGTTTCACTTATATTTTGAGTGTCGTCCAAAATGGGAAGAAAAAGAATCCTCTCGTTAGTTGCGACACAATTTGTTGTGTCGTTGCTTTCATTGGCTCAATGACGCCTTTGTTTACACGCACCGAAACAAAGTTACGCATGATAAACTCGGAGTAAAAATATTTCAACTTTAAAGAGAGGTCCGCGATTCGAATAGTTCAACAACCATCAGGAGTGGATTGTTAGAGAGGAGTGTGGGACTTTCTATACCGCAGCCTTGCTTAAGACCTGGCCATTTGTACAAAATCCCCTCATCGTGGCGCCTCTGAGAGGAAGGGATTAGGTAAAGGAGACACCGAGCGGTGAGGTACGGACTTAGACGGAATCCCTAACATTGTTTCCAGAGGCCGGCGGAGTTCCTTCTCCGAGGATTTCGATCCCCGCAGAAGGGCAGCATCCTTATCAAAACGCCGGGGCAGGAAACTTTCCAAAGTGCAAGCCGCCGCATACAGCACCAACTCACCTCGCCTGGCACTTTCAGCCCTATAACAAAACCAACGCAATGAAATGAGGGAGTGGAGAATTTGTAGAAATGAAAGCGTTTTCTCAGCACTTGCCTACGCGATTACAGAAAACCAAAGGTCAGGAGGACCGGTAACAAAGAATTTGAACCCAGAAGCTTCTGGGTGCGAATCCCAAGCGTTACCGCCCAAGCCACCCGGCTTGGTGGCCTGCCTGGACTTCCGTCCCGACTGAGATTTATCCCGGGTTAATATCATTTCTCATCAATCGAAGCTAAATGTTTCTTGAACATTCCAGACCTAAGTTACCTCTCAGGCATTTGCATTATGAGGAACGAAGAAAACGGGAAAAAACCTCAGTCAGAAAGAACAGTCCTGGAGGAAAACGAACTCCAGATTTGCCGCGTCTTACCGATCTCGGCCACCCGTGGCGGTACTGAGAAAACACGCAAGTCTATTCGGTAATATGATTATGGTAAAAATTACGACATATTTACAACGATATACGATTGTGATTTATTGGAATTAAAAATTTCGTTTCATTTCAACGGTAGAAAACGTGGTGACGTTAGGTGGTTTTAAAAGTTGTTAGGGACCGTACGTCAAACAGTGACATGTATAGACGTATGCTCGAAATTCTGAGAATCTTCAGAGCCTCTATTTGTAATACCATCCTTTTAGGCAAGTTATAGACATCGAAAAGTGAAAATAGGCAGCTTAAATGGACAATCTTCTGAAAAAATATGATGTAATAAATCATTAAGTAAGGCAGATCCACGCCCCTTAAGCAAGGAATAACTGCCGTTGTGCACAGGTTAGACTCACTAGCAGAAACACTCTTCCAATCGCGCTTGACGGCATTTGCTGCAGACCTTATTCCGCGTTGACGCAACACCTTGATTTCGCTCCAAGCGGAGATAAGATCAGCAGAGAGCGCGGCCGGAATGGGCGTGGTTCGACTCTCATTCACCGCACACACTACAGTGGTCTCCGCAAACACCTGCCTGCTTCCTTAGCAAGGTGTTTCTTTTTTCTCAAGGTGAAGCGATACCATCGACTGAACTGGCCAGCTCACCTTGGGCACTTGATCATGAACCCCTGTGCCAATCCGCTTGTCACATGACACGGGGAGAGAGAAATTAGGTCTGTAAACGTCCATGTCCTCCTTTCTCTTCGCTTTCTGGTGTTTTACAAAAACAGTGTAAGTAAGCTTCAAAGTTGCATTGCACTTGGTGTTTTGCTTCAAGAATAATTAAACCCCGGTGTGGAAAAGTGGTTGAAGCATGGACATCTCAAACGCATAAATAAATACTTAATCGTCTGTTACGTAGCTTCTAGGTCTAAAATAAGTCACCCTACAGTTTACACAGCGATTTATACCCGCTGTTTGTAGTGGAATGTTGTTGACCGCACGTTGGGCGTCAAATTTTGAAGCGATTTTCGGAGCTGGCTGTTTTAAATGGCCACACGACGGGCGCTAAATTTTGAGATAGTTCGGCTATGTGCCTCAGGTTGGGCAAAAATCTTAAGTGATCTGTCATTGTCCTTGAGTGGCCTCACTTCGTGATGTTTATTTTGTAGTGGTTTCGTAGACTGACTGTTGGTCGCTTCGGTGTTGCCTACGCTTCAACGGCAACAATATCACAGGGTGCTTTCGCTGTTTAGTTGATTGGGACTCAACAGGACCGGGAGTGGAATTCGGTATTATAAATGAGCATGTGATGCAACATGATATATTTTTGCGTAGTTTATTTTGTCCAAATTCTATTGCGTCCTTTGCTGTTTCGCATGTGGTAGACTTGTCTACTTTGAATATAAACTTGGATACCGCTTATGAAACTTACAGTCGAGTACTACGAACTGCTTAACTGAGTCGAAATGAAATAAGTAAATCGACTGAATATGTCTCTCGGAGTGGAGGACTTAAACTGGATGCTTACTGAATATTGACAACTGAATAACTGAATTGACTAGACTGAATACCCAGCGAGACGACCGCCTCCTTTAGATACTAAATTCAAATAAAAATCGTTGGCTTGGCCCAAAAAATATGTACGAGTCTCGCGTATTTCTTTAAAAATTCAAACATACGTTTTTCATTGGCTAGTTCAATTTCATCTGCTGTACGCACCATTCTCTGTTTTTTGAAAGTTTTAAGACATACATCAGTAATGGACAGATTTAAAAGGCTAGCGGTACTACAATCGGTAGGGGTCAATGCCCCCCCCCAGGCGGTTTAAATGTTTTTCTGTTTACATTCCCTGCGAAGGAAGCCCTTTAAACGAAATTAAGGGGTTCCGAATACGATCTTCGGTTTTCAATAAATTTTGTGGGTTTATTACTCTGTTGACTAGCTACTGCAACGGGAAACATCAAAGGCTTTCTCTACTTGCAGTTCTTACGTTGGGAGTTACAGCTTATGATACAAACATATATAACGTTTATATTACTAATTACAATGCCTAGGTATGACGATTGCATAAATATACATAACAATTATATTTTAGTGGAGGTGGATCGGAGGAACTGTTTCAACCGTCACGGGTGTGCGAGGTCGTTAAGGCACGGACTCGTGAGTGGGACATCAGGGATCCGATTCCCTCCAGGACCGTCCTCCCTGAGTGAGGTTTATTGCAGGTTTTCCTCAGTCCTTATAAAAATGCTACAAAAATGCCTTACAAATGCTAAACATAGGACTGGAAGTTTCCTTCCTTAAAAAATCCTTTCCCAGTTTATCATTTCACCTTATGTATCACCAGTGTTCATCACCTATGATGCCTCAGTAGTTAACAGGCGTTAAACACTATTTAAAAAAATACTCGCTGCGAAAAAACTCTTTGACTACTGTGACAAACATTCTGGCACTGATCTCTTCATAGCGGTTTATGCTTTGTACTAACACGCAATATAAAATATGTTGATTTCCATTTTAGAACGATTTTTTTTTTTTTGATTGATTTATTTATGGACGCTCTTTAACATCTCAGGTCATCAGCGTCCCATTCAACTAAGGGCGTGAAACGGCCGACAAATTTTGCTCAGAGGCCTCTTCTTTCAGAGCTTGAGGTTCTTTTTCGTGCCGTAAATGTACGACACGGGACCCACGGCTTTACTTCCCTTCCGAAGGAAGCCATACTTACGATTTTTACGCTCGAAAAAATCCATCGGTTCTGGCCGGGTTCGAACCCGCGTTTATTTTTAGAACGTACCTAGAGGAGTGACTCAGGCAATAAAGCTTGAGAATCGAGTTCGAGAGGTCCCGGGTTCACCTCCCTTGGGGACAGCCATCTGGCCTTGGATTTTTTACGGCTTCCCTGGTCGCTTAGGCGAGTGTTCTGATTGATCGATCTTCCCTTTCCACGAATCTTCCGTTCTCCCTTCATTCCATTTGTTACGTAAACAGGGTTTAAAGTGCCATGGTGCGGTGGACTGGTGCAGAACCAACGGAATGAAACGAGAGAGCGAAAAATTAATGGAAAGTAAAGGTTAACACTAGTACTCGCCTAAGCGATCAGGTAAACCACGGTCCTAGTTGTGTAGTGGTAACCATAAGCCCCTCAAAGACATAAGGTTGCGGGTTCAATCCCAACCGGGGTGGATGCATTATTTCAGGAATATAAATCTTAAGCATGACTTCCTTCGGAAGGAAAGTAAAGCCGTGGGTCCCATGTCGTAGTTTTCGGCATGTAAAAAAACTTCAAGCCTGAAAGAAAAAGTCTCTGAGCAAAATTTATCGACCATTTAGTACCATAATTGAATGGGACGCTTATGGCCTAAGATATTAAAAAGTGCTCGTAAATAAAAAACAACAAACGAAGACAATGCCAGGTGGCTTCGAGGAATATGAACCCGGGACCTCTCGATGCGAACTCCAGAAGTCAGAGGCAAAAAATGATAAGAAGTGAGACAAAATGTTGATTTTTTAAAAAATGTGAAAATCTAACAGCAGATGCCTGTGGAGTAAATAAAACTCTGTCACGCATCTGTGTTGAGGTCAAAAGGTCCGACTCTGAGAGTGCGCCGGTGTTTAAGTCACCTCGAAAATATAAGTGACTCCCTAAGAGAGTTACACATTTAAGTGACTTGTGTAAAGAATTGTTTGGGACTTTTACGATGAAAGTGTATTTACAACAATAGACAAAAGTATTAAAGTTTTAAAAATTAATGTAGTAGAAACGCCACCTGCAGAGTATTGAGCGGTTCAAATACAGAAATACTTAAATTCTTAGTGGAGAGGGGTGACAATTTGGCAGCACGACTAAAATTCCTATGCACAATGCACCAAATTAAAATTTCTGGCGACACAAGGCCAATCTTTTGTTTAGATAAAACTTGGATAATCAAATACACACTCAAAAGTTAGAATCGGCAAAAATAGGATTTTACATGAGAGCAAGTGGGTATTTCTTTACACGTCAAGAGAAAATGACTTCATTTTTTTATGATTTTCTAAATTATTTAGAAGAGGGTATTACATTAATTAACGATAATGTCCCTTATCACTCGATCTATAAAAAACACAATTATAAATACATAGCTAGTAATCATTATGATTGCAAAAAAGAGGGGATTCGGTTTTCGACAAACGAAACAAAAAGAGAAATGAGGTAATTCAATTGCCTCTTTTTCATTGCCTTTACAAATCCAACTGAGAAAGTTGATCTCAAATAAAGGGGGGGGGATTGCAAATAAAAATTTGAAATGTAATATGAAAGATTCGTTAACGAAGACAACATGACACAGAAAGACTGAGAATCCTGCGTTCGACATGCTGAAAAATTACAAGAGGAAGACTTTGGGAAAGAAACAAAATTGAAGAAATGTTAGAACCAATAATAATAATACTCTGATGACGAAAGTGACGAACTGCTAACTAATAGGGACGCCTCTAGCACTTTCACTGACTAAATATCAGGTAAACAATATGATTTATTTTGAAAGTGCACGTACTTTTAAGAAACTGTAACTTAGACTGGTGTTGCTTGCATAAGTGCGACTGAGAGGGCGAAGGAAGTAGGGAAGGATACAAGTGCTAGCGGCAACTTTGCTTAAGTATGTAAGAACCATTGGCTGCAGTCGAATCCCTTTCCCATTTGAAAAACACGATGGTCAAGGAAGAAGGTATCTACGAGGGTGGTCTGAAAAGCTCTCAGATGACAGCGCTGCTGCTATGATTTTTCCCCGATAAATTGGTATGTCTCTTAGCGTTTTTGGAAAATTGCAACTAATTCTATTTCATTTTTTGTTGTATATAACTTCCTGAAGCAAAATATTTGTCTCCATTTATTGATATTTATCGAGTATGGCGCGATAATTAAATTCTTCGTAAAAGAAGATTTGACGCCAAATTTTCATGCAAGTTTTATTAAAGTACACAGCACTTCTTAGCCTCCATTTTAGACGATAGGGCCGCACGAGCCTTGAAGAGATCCACGCCAAACGTCCAAAATTTTAATTTGGTTCATTTAAGGATGTTGGTTCATTTAAGGACGCTCTTTAACGTTTCCGGTCATCAGCGTCCCATACAAATCAGGGCGAGGAACGGCAAATAAATTTTGCTTAGCGACCTCTTCTTTCAGGCTTGAGGTTATTTTACATGCCGTAAATGTACGACATGGGATTCCACAGCTTTACTTCTCTTTCGAAGGAAGCTATATTTAGGATTTTTACGTCCGAAAAAAATCCATCGATCCCAGACGGAATTGAACCCGCGATCTTGGGTTTAGGAGGCAAGTATGGCAAGTATGACTATCACCATACCACCAGCTACGACCTTCGTGGAAAAGGTGAAACAAGATGCGTGAAATTGCAGAGGTTATAAACATCTTTACAGAGCGCGCAGGACGTATCCTAGCATGAAGAATTGGGGAAGGTGGGTGCCGAGATTACTCACAGCAGATCAAAAGCGAATGCGCATGAGAAGCTCAGTTACCAGGAACAAAACATTTTTGCGCGCCGGTTCGTCACAATGGGTGAAACTTGGAATCAACATCACACAAAAGAATAGACAGAAATCGGTGGTCAGTGCTAAAGAAGATTAAGTCCGTTCCAGCAGTGGGAAAGTTTATGGTGTTGGTGTTTTGTATGCTAAAGGCGTTTTGGTCATCGATTATCCTGAAAAGAGCATAACGATAACCGGCGAGTATTACTTTCATCTTTTAACCAGACTAGATGAGAAAAGGCACATGCCATCTCCCACAAAAGCGTTCTGGCAATGACAAAACTAAAGGATTTTCACTATGAATTGTTAGGATATCCGCCTTACTTTCCGGATCTGACTCCCTCCTGCATCTATCTCTTTCCAAAGCTCAAGATTTTTCCGCGCGGGACAGAGTTATTCCTCAAGTCAGGAGGCTAGTGCAGCTGTAAATGCTTGTTTTCCAGACTTTCCAGAAAACCACTACAGGTATGGGATAACGGCGCTGGAGCATCGCTGAAACATGCGCATTACTCTTAAAGAAGAAGATCACCATCGTCACTTCATCACCTGTGGCACATCAAGAAGTTTTGACCAGACCCACTTTTTCAACCTGCCTACAATTTGATAAAACACCCTGTGGCTGACCAACAGGTTTCATCTTATCTCATTTATAGGAAGAACACTGCAGGGAGTCTGAGCTAGTGGCTGTCAAGATATTCTGCTAGCAGAACTCAATGAGATGGAGCACAGTGCATATAATAACAGAGCTGGACGGTTCAAGACCCATCAAGTCCAGGACTTATTACTGCTCTTATAGTTTTGAAAGTAGAGAGGAACAGGAGCCGCATTGAATGCCGCAGGGGGGTTCCTGGTTGTACAGGTCAGACGGAAATTAATAACTCCGCTACAAGAACCTATCCGTAAAGATTAACCGCTTCAGATTGGAAGTTCGTCGGATTAATATTAATAGCGTGGCTTCAGGAAGAATCTCCAGAGCAAGACATCAAACCTGAACGCCTCGGGCTCAAGAGGGCCGTTGGCTGAGTTTCGCTATGTATCAGACCCTTTCATTGGTTCTGAGATATCGTAAACATTGACCGATGACATGCGATACAAAACCACTCAGGCAATTGCTGTTATTCGTTCTAGAATGCGTAAAGCGCATGCGCTGAGTACGTCATTCGAAATTGCGAACAAATAGAAAATTTCATCTCAACAAATGGCATACATCAAACCTCATGACAATATTTACCCCATAATAGCTATGTTATTGTCATTAATTTTCGAAATCAATAAACATTAAATTAATTAATGAAAATATTTAAACAGTTCTACGCAAAGAACTAGGCGTTATTTTATAATGGAAATTATTTTTTCAGATCTTTAGAGTATGAAGCCATTTGAAAAAGCAACTCATGAAATGTTCTTGAATTCATTCATCTGGCAAAATGCCCATAGTTCAATGATATTCAAACTCAAAAATATTTGGAAAGATAGTAAAACGAAAGTCGTGTTATTTGATAAAAAAAAAAATAAAATGTGATTGTCCATTCTACTCTCTGTCTTGATAAAATAATATTTAATGTTGGAGAGGTATTTTTCTACTTTAGGAAACTGTTGGTGTTCCACTTTTAAATTAAAAATATTTTATAGGTGCTGCTATAATTTTTAACATTTAAATGGTCTCCCAGCTCAAGATGCCTACAGACTTTTTTGCAATAGGCTTAAAGACTGATACACAACTTTACTACTGCACTGCACGATATTTCTAGAATCTTAATATCTGTAATAATTAACACCCATTTGCGCGGACCTAGCTGGACATGCACAACAAAAAGAGTATGTAACAAAAATACTTAAACAAAAAGTATTATCTTTGCAGCAACTTTTTCTAAGATCGGCTCCATTACCCAGATCCCAATGCGAGTATCGATAGTACAGATAATGGCGAAGAATGAGGTTCGGACATAAGTACATGAGTTTCTTTATTTGGCTCATTGCGTTAGTGTTTTATTACAGTGGTTTATAGTTAGAAGTAAATCAACAGTAGCATGGCAGCTATTTTGTGTTTTCATTATGTTAATATTGATGAAATTACACCAAGAACTTGTGTAATGAAAGTGTTTAGTACACCATGGGTCGCTCTTGTGTACCCGATTGTACCTATAATGATGGCAGTTAACGGCATACTACCACATTTAAATGTCCAATAAAGCAGCTTATTAAAGGAGAAGTGGATAAAGAGTATACACCGTGCAAATTTTGAGTAAATGATAAAATTGTACGGGTATTAAATCTTACCAAACTTTGTGGTTAGGGAGGACATTTTCTCTGTGCAATTTTTCCTAATCTATCATGATATGTGACAGTGAAGCTTAGCAATGAAAGAAAAGATCCGCAGAAACATGCGAAGCGGGTTTTGGAGCGAGATGAAAAGAGTTTTAATGAATGGTGTGAGCAGGATGTTATAACGTGTTTTGCCTACTTTGCAATAAAAGTTAAGAAAATACAGATACATCCGTTTATAACTATTGTCATAACTATAACTAAGACTACGTCATTTTCATTAAATTGGATTATAATAAAAATGAAGGTGTCCAGTAATTTGGAAGTTAGTGTATTTTTTTAAAGAGGTGTGCCTACTTAGTTTGATCTTGGAGGCAATGAAGTAAGAAGTTAAAGTGTAACAGATATAGCAAAAGAGATAATTTGCTGAGTTCCCTTGCTAACTATAATAATAATAATAATAATAATAATAATAATATTATTATTATTATTATCTCGCTTATTTGAACAGTGTTTAACGCCCGTTTTTACTGCTGAGGCATCAAAAGCGGTGGACATTAATGATATATGAGATGAAATGATAAACTGGAAAAGGATTTTTTAAAGGAAGGAAGCGTTTCAGGCCTTCCCCGCATTTGCCATTTATGAGCACTGAGAAAAACCTGGTAAAATAGTCAGAGAGGACGGTCCTGGTGGGAATCGAATCCCAGACCTCCCGTCACCAGTCCGCGCCATAACGACCACGGCCACCCGTGCCGGTATCTCGCTCATTGAAAGAGTGACTTCATTAATAACCTTTGCCAAGGAAAGTTTAGCACTAGATCATGATTTGGATAAAGTTGGTAAAGTAAATTTTACAGTAGAACATTTTAAGTTTTCTTAGGCAAGTCTAATTACATATTCAGCAGAGCTCTTGATGTGGGCAGCAACGTTTTCTTACAGTGTGTATTTTGAATTATGTTTGCTTTTCCAGTGGTTGGGTTAAAAGTGTTCGTTCTACTTGTAGAGAACAAGTAATTAGATATAAAATGGCTAACCATTTTATATTTGTATAGCTTTACTAAAGTATAAAGTCACTGCAGTTAATGAATGTGCGTTTAAATGATTCATTAATTTTGCACTGCAGTAAATTGGCTCAAAATTATTTTATGGCAATAAAAATGCTTGATTAATTTTATTATTTGTGCACGTTGTTGGTGCTATAATTATTGTTTTTTTATTTCATCACTTTGGGCACTGCAGTAATTGGTAATGGGCAGTTGATTTAACAGTTTCTGCTCATGAATGATTTCATGTAAAACGAATTCATAGTATTTTATGTTTCGCTTACATATAAGAAATAGTGTTTGTAAACAATTTCAGATTTGTAAAAAGCATCTAACATAAATAATGTCAGCTGTAAAGGTGTGTGTTTGCTAAGGATAGCAGTAAGGCGACGACGCCTCCGCCCCTTTTCCCCCTTAATCCCTGTATTGCGAACTGAGTAATGGAGTCAGTCTTGACTTGTCAATGGCTGTTTGATTACGTCTGGAATCTGCAGGATGAAGTCCGTCTTGTATGCTTCCCTTCCAATGGTCGCTAATAAAAAAGCTTACATTCAGTTAATACAAAACCAAATAAAACAATTATTCCATGTATTCACACGAGATTCTGCCTGACTAAATGCCTCTGGATACAAAGTCGAGTTGCAAGACCCTACATCTGCACTCCTGGAGACGCAGAGGTCAGTGGCACACTTGTCTTGAAGTTAACATCTCCAATAGCTGCTGCTGCTATGTGCCTAACATCAGCGATATTGAATCCAACATAGTTCCTTTGTCTTTTCTTCATTGTTTCCCAATGAGATCCATCATGTCTTCTGGGAAACTTCGCACATATAAATGCAACTTCTTGCTGTGGTAGCAGGTTGCACGCAATAACAAAATGCCAGAGCAATAGGAATTATTCTTATCCCTAACCGGCATGGTGCATTTTTTGTAGCACCACTGCTATGGTGGGGTCCTTTTTTCAAAAGTATAAAAGACGAGGATAATAAATCACAATGAACTAAACATAAATTTAAATTTAGTTATATTTAGAAATTATATGTAATCTTCTGCATGTATAAAATGATTTTCAAAAATTGACATGCAGTCATTTTAGAAATCCTTCATTTTGAACTGAATTAGTTTACCCTAGGAACAAAGTTTGAAATAGCATATTCAAGAATAATAAAAATGTTTAAAATTAAATACATATAACTGGACTAAACTGCAGTAGTGTTCACAAACAATCCTCACAAATATTTATTGTGCATTCACTACATTTTGGTGTTCTGCAGGAAAAACAAATCTTTTTGTTTCCTGTCTTTGTTCTAGGGTACTTTGCACTTCTGCTATACCGCCACGAGTGGCCGAGGTAGTTAAGTCGCGGACTTGTGAGCGGGAGGTGTGGGGTTCGAATCCAGCCAGGACCGTCCTCACTGACTGAGGTTTTTTTTCAGGCTTTCCTCAGTCCTCATAAATGGCAAATGTCGGGGAGGTACCTTAAACTTAGGCCTGGAACGTTTCCTTCCTTAAAAATATTCTTTCCCAATTTATCATTTCATCTCATGTATTATCAGTGTCGACCGCCTGTGGTGCCTCAGTAGCAAAAACGGGCGTTAAACGCCATTCACTCACTTCTGCTATAACTCCTAATGGTTTGGAAATTTGGTATTTGAGCATCCTGGCAATGTTTTGTTTTAACTCTTGTGAGAGGTGTGGAAAGTTCATCCTTCTCTGGAGTTGTGGTTCAATTAGCTGCCATGGCGGGAATTTGATGAACTGAAAACGTGATTTCTGATGGCTTCGGGGGATTCACTGTGTAAATGCTTGATTTATTCATATTCCTAATTACAAGTATGTGTGGGTGTGTATGTAATATTTACAAGCCCTGCTTGTCTAGGTAACCATACTTGGGCCTCGTAGACCCAAGATTGTGGGTTAAATGCAGGCCAGGTCGAAGGATTTTTCCTATTGACTCTAATCTACGCCACACGGAGAGGTCTGTAAACGCTGGAGTTTTTGTTTTGTTTTTTATATTTCACTATCTTGTACGCGCGTTATTTTTTTCTGGCGTAAAAAGAAGTATGGCTCCCTTCCGAAGAGAAGTGGCGCCGTGAGTCTCGTGTCGTAGATTTACGGCATGTAAAAGAACCTCAAACCTGAAAAACGAGGCCTCTGAGCAAAGTTTATTGGCCAATAGGACGTTGATGACCTGATATGTTAAATAGGGTCCGTAAATCAACCAAATCAACGAGTCCAATAAGCTTGCACAATGTACCTTTTTCTCATGAGGCTAAATACCGACTAGGTTTGGGTCGGATTGTTGCGGGTAGAGGAGAATGTTTTGGTACTTAGCCTTGCTCAAAGGCTGATTGTTTCTGCCTAAGTCCCCATTGGAGGCAACTCGGGGAAAAAGGAATGGGGCGAGGGAGACACCGGGCGGCCAAGTCCCATGGCAGTGAGGTTCTATTTGGTAACACATTAGGGAATTCTTCTACGTCCATGCCTCATGCCTTCACGGGGCAGAATGTCCACTGCCAGTCTGCCGCGCAGTGGACGTTCTGTGTCCGCGGACAGGATACCCGGGTACATCCAGTTACATGTTTATACTCAGACATGTTACATCTCATTCTAAAAACAGTTCCTTCTTGGCAGAAATGCAAATAAAAAAAGTGAGATATAAGTTTCCTGTTGTTAGCATTGGAAAATGCGTGTCTTGATTATGTACTGCCCATCATAGTGGGTGTCAATAAAATTCGGAAAATGAACTAGCGACTGTATCTATTCACAATTTATATGAAAGCAAGACGTTTGTGTGAAGCTGCTTTCCCTAATTTCAATTGAGAGATTTGATTAAAAGATTAAACTTCTAACAGAAGAAGACCACCAAAGTACTTGAAGCCGCAACAGAAAAGAAACTGTTTCAGTGACTTCTGTACTTTATTACGCAGTTCGTGATTAGTAAAAACTGGCCAAGAATCAAGGCCTTCAAAGGTATAAAATATCAGGATTAGCATTTTGCTTAATGTAGCTCATGCGAGGGCGACAGGGCTATTTCAGGAGGCCGCGACAGCAACCATTAACTTTCACAAGTTATCATGGCTCTCCGTTTTAATTCGCCATTTCCATACAAAATGAGTTCACGCAGATCCACCATGCCGCGGGTAGCTTTTGAATATGTATAACACACTTTTAGCTAACAATCCTTCCTTCTCGCATGCATGAGTGGAATCCTCCAAGGGCAATTCTGCGGCTTTCCACGCTAGCGAAGAAAACCTGAAGGGAATTTTAGAGGCTTTGTCTGCAATGAAAACCTGTCCTATTCTAAATGTTTTGGCTTTCTTAAAGTAACAATAGGAAAGATTTATAACACACTGTTTTTAGCAGTCGGTTGTTTAATTATATTCTAATAATTTTAGAGATTGTGGTGTGAAATAGGAAATCTGTGGTCCGCAAAGAGTAAAACAGAGAAATATGGTGATAAAGAACCGGAATTAGATAATAAGTCAGTGTTAAAGAGAAATGGGGTAAAACGTTGCCTTAGAATGTCTTCATACCCACCTCGCGGGCGAGGGACTCCCGATTTTCAGAAGACCATCGTAAAATGTCGAACTAATAATACAGTATGCGGCAAAACAAAAGTGTCGAGCATTTGCTGTCGAAGCGCCCAAGCAATGAAATACTTATTTGTCATACATAATAATTTGACACATTGTGAATTCAATTTTGTGTCGATTTCTGCAAGTATGGTTCTCATGACAGAAGAGAAGGTGTTTATCGTGGAGCACTATTTCCGGTCATAAGGAGTAGGACGTCCAAATTGTTGGTCCTGATGGTGTAGTGGTTACCATACTTGCCTACTAAACGTGAGATCACGGGTTCGATCCCGGTCAGGAATATTTTTTTTTTTCGGGCGTAAAAATCCAAAGTATGACTTTCTTTAGAAGGGAAGTAAAGCCGTGGGTCCCTCAAGCCTGAAAAAAGAGGCCTCTGAGCAAAATTTGTCGACCGTTTCACGCCTATATTTGAAGGGGACGCTGATGACCTGAGATGTTAAAGAGCGTCCGTAAATAAAACAAATAATAATAATGTATGAATTGATCGAGTTTCTTCACGTTAAAGAGCAATGCCAGGAGAGATATAGTGAGGAGGTACCAAATAACAAAACAAAGTTAGCTGTCATTGGCAAGTTCCGTCGTACAAGATCAGCCCTACGTCAACGAAAGGGTTGCTCAAGAACGCCAGCACAAACGAGAATCAGGAACTACTACAACAAGTGTTAGAGTCGTCAAGAATATCACTGAAACTTGGTTTGAGCGATAGGTCTGTTTAAAGAACTGGCTGGATTTGCATACCGAATTCAAGTTGCTCAGCGCCTAACAGCAAGGGATGAGCCTATCCGAGTATAATCAACATGAAAACCATATGTTACAGAAGAAATCTGGATCATTATACATGACAATCAATTCTGGTTTTAAACTTATCCCTCAGCATCTAAAACTTTTGTTTTAATTAACGTTTATATAGACTGGAAAATTCTGAAATGCAAGTTCTGTATATTGCAATGTATTAATTATATTTTTGGGGTTGAAGAATTTTAAATTTTACTAGAAAGTTTATATTTCCGTGATAAATGTATTCTGCTAAACCTAAATTATTTACAGTGCTACACAAGTTATTAATATTATATATATAATTACTGTGCAGTATTTTTTTCATTAACAAATAATATAATCTAATTTACAAAAATAGTTTTATTATATAAAGTGTTTTAGGATTTGTTTCAGGTTATTGGTAACATACACTTGCCTCTTACTATTTGCCCAAAGTGCTTAACTCGCCCTTCTCCGATTCACTGCAGCAGCAATGCAATTGCACTTAACCTTCAAGGTAAAGCTAAGAAACTAGAAATCAGAAGTTTATTCCTAGTTTGTTACATGAAAAGGAAAAACATGGATTATATCAGTAATAAGTAGGTTGGGAATTATTGATTTTCAGAAACTATTTAGTTTTATTTTATTTCAATAGCCTATACCGAATTTCGTTGAGGGGAAGAAAATTGCAGCCGCTGGAGTGATTTTTAAATCTCGCTTTAACCACCATTCTTCAAATTTCCATTTTTAGGTTTATCCCCACTTCTTGGTCCAACTT
This sequence comes from Metallyticus violacea, assembly GCA_030762175.1. Lineage (NCBI taxonomy): Eukaryota > Metazoa > Arthropoda > Insecta > Mantodea > Metallyticidae > Metallyticus > Metallyticus violacea. The sequence continues at coordinate 24,931,168 of CM060839.1, forward strand.
CCCTGATTTTTAGAAACTGTTTTTCTTATTTTATTTAAATGGTATATACCGAGTTTCGTTGCGAAAAAACACATATTGCGGTCGCTATTGGCTTTTAGGTATACCCCCACACTTAATGGTCTGCTTTCCCTGATTTTCAGAATTATTTTTCTTATATTTAAATGGCACATACCGAGTTTCGTTGCGAAAAAAAAAAATATATTGCGGGCGCTAGAGGGATTTTTAAATTTTTGAGCTTTATGTTAATCCATATCTTCAATGGCCTATTTTGCTGATTATCGAACTCGATGACTCGTTTGCTAATTTATGGTTATAAGCCGAATTGGAGAAAAAACAAAAATTGTGGTCGCTAGAGCTTTTTTATATATACATAAAATCGATGAAGATTTGATGAAAAATTTCAAAGATCTTTTCGTGGGTATAACCGCAATAGCTACACATCTTCTGAAACAGTTTTCATCCTGCAGATTTCAGATTTAATCAAAGGATTATCTATAAGTGTGCTGCTAGTAAACCAGGAGATTGTTTATTTTTATTAAATTCTATCTTTCTTTCTCTTGTGCATGTTTAACCAATCACGTGTGAGGTTATTAGGATTCTAGTAGCTTGCTATACGTTTTCAGCAGTAGCAGTTTAGCACTGCGGCGGGACATGAAAGCTGGAAACTCACTGTACTAAGTACGACAGAAGCTGTGTTGAGCACTACAATTGATAATTTGCAATGACATGTATTGTAGCTTGCTGTTTCACCAAACTTTTTTTTTTCCAAAGGACTTTAATATGAATACAGTGTAGAGGAAAACATCCCACTGCGGTTTGGACCCAGAACCCGAGTACTTTGATTTCACATTTCTGACATCCAACCAAAAGTGAGAGAGCCCATTTGACGAGCTGAATCACCAGCACCAATTAATTACCTGCAGCCCGCATAGGGACTGCGAACAATTGAACGCTAACAAAGTTCCAAAGCATGCAGTTGTACCACCACTACAATAGCTTCGTGCTACATAAAAGAGGCCAATTTCAGCACGCCGCCGCCTCCCATTCTGTAGTGGGCGGGCGGAGACTATGGCCTCCCTCACGAATCTACCAGCTGCACTGTATTGTATAGCCCGTGCCTAATGGAAACACTGCGAAAACAAGGTAGCATCGCGGCGCGATTTAATTAATGAACAGATTCTCTCAAATATGCACATGCTGATATAGTTACTAGAAACAAATGAAAGTCGTGTCTATCTAGTCATATAAGCTTTCGGTTACAAAAATTTAGATTTCAACATTTTTTGGCGATGTGATAAAAAAACCAAGAAAGTACGGGTCATTGGGTTCTGAAAAATGTTTAAAAAATATATTTTTTTGGTTTAATGTTAACCGAAAAGCTGTACTTAGTAACGACTTTCTGGTACATTACATTGCAACTGTGTGACAACATTCCTTATGATTCTTTCACCTATTTTATTAAAACGTGTAGGTATGTTTTACTGTACCACATTACACATACTATTAATATGTTGTTGATTTTATTTATTTACGGAAGCTCTTTAACATCTCAGGTCATCAGCGTCCCATTCTATTCAGGGCGTGAAACCAGCCGACAAATTTCGCTCAGAGGTCTCTTCTTTCACACTTGACGTTCTTTGTCGTAAATGTACGACGTGGATCCCACGGCTTTACTTCCCTTCCGAAGGAAGTCATACTTACGATTTTTACGCCCGAAAAAAATCCATCGGTCCTGGCCAGGATTGAACCCGCGATCTGGGTTTAGAAGGCAAGTATGGTTGCCCCTACACCACCAGGACCGATATATTAATATGTATCCTGCAGTAATTTCTTTGTGAAAAAAATCACAAGAAAAAAGGCAATAAGTAGTTTAAAATAAATATAGAGCTTACACAATTACTTTTACTACCCAACATACTGAGGCACTTGTCCCATGTTTAATAAGCCCTGAAATCCATTATTCATCACTCGCGTAGTTCATTTTGAAAAATGCGGAAATTTCCTGTCGAATGTTATCTTTGAGTTCTTGTATGGTAAGTGACAGAATCAACTGTATGCTAAAACTAAGTTACCCTGAGATTCTTTCACCACTGAGTTAACACATATGAATCGTACATAGACACGCTGGTCGTTGTAAACACACGAGGCATAATATATTTTATTTATACTGTCGGACTAAGAAATGAAAAACACAACACACACTAAGGATCAGCTGGACTACGACTGCGACAGTCAGTAAGGTCAACAAGTAAGCATGCTTGTTACCTCTTTCACGTCACGGCAAACAAGTGGAGGCTCGCTCATAGGACACAAACCGCGCTGCGGGGGAAAGTATCACTGGTCGCACTGTGCAATGTCATATAAGACACAGCGCATTCTCTCACCGTTGCTGATATATCTTAATGAATTTTCATCACACATTCTTTTCATTGACACACTCAATTTTCGTTTTACTTCAACATAATTCAACGTTTCCCCTTTATTATAATCTTGTGAGCATTCCCTCTGGCATGGCGGTACTACTGTAACGGACTAGCAGCAAGTAATCAAGCTGGATTGATTCATTTATTTATGGACGCTCTTTAACAGCTCAGGTCATCAGCGGCCCATTCAATTCAGGGCGTGAAACGGCCGACAAATTTTGCTCAGAGGCCTCTTCTTTCAGGCTTGCCGTAAATGTATGACATGTGACCCCACGGCTTTACTTCCCTTCCGAAGGAAGCCATACTTAGGATTTTTACACGCGAAAAAATCCATCGGTCCTGGCCAGGTTCGAACCCGCGATCTTGGGTATAGGAGGCAAGTATGGTAACCACTACACCACCAGGACCGACGAAAATCAAGCTGGAAAAGGATTTTGAGTTCTTTTAGTTATTTCTGCTAAAACAATTAAGATCATAACAACTTTAATTACTTCTATTAAATGAAATAAATATAATTGTACGAATTATTTTATTTATTAATGACCCTACAGTATGGCGCCGTTACGCTGTCCCAGTGTAGATAACGGTGAAAGTAATGATTACTGTACACCAGGGTGTTTCTTAAACCTATGGATGAATGAAATTAATTAACGATGACGCAAATGAGCTCGGTGTCCTTGGCGTCTTAACGCTATGAGAAATTCACATTTCCAAGTTAAGGAAAAATCCCTAAAAAAAATTTTTTAACCTGGACCGCCACGGGTGGCCGAAGTCGTTAAGGTGGCGGGACTCGTGAGCGGGAGGTCTGGGGCTAGATTCCCAACAGGACCGTTCTCCTCCTCTAAAAAGCATTACCCAATTTATCATTTCATTTCATCATTCTCAGTAGTAAAAACGGGCGTTGAACACTGACCAGGAATCAAGCTTAGGACTTCCAGGATAACGGTCCCAAACTCTACCAGCAGACCAGAAGTTGGCCTAATGAACTTGAGGTGTTTATACAATGAAGGCATTCTTTTGGCTGAAATAAAAATGTTAGCACCCCTACAAATATGGGTCAGTGATAGAGCAACACATAACGTTGCACATAATGAGCCAGACTTTATAATAGAAGAAATATCTAGAGAATGTATCCCAGATAAATAAAATAAAACACGCTGGATAGAGAGAAAATGTTGAGCGCATCTAATACACACAAAAACCTTAAATAAAAAATGAGTTGAACGAGGGGCGAGAAGCCAAAAGGAACAAGAAGGTTGAGGTTACTAATTCCAGTGCTAATAGCAGTTGCAGAGGAAGCTGCGATGCGGAGTAGGCCACGCCTCTGCAACTCTTAACTCTGATATATTACTAACCGAAACAGCCAGGTTACATCATTATATTCCACCCAAAACTAGAACATGCCTAGGCACTCCCAGAAACCTATTCATATAGAACTGGTTTTTCCAGGTGCAGCCAGGAAATTCTTGAATTATGTTCTTCAACCTTCATAATTATGCGGTTAATAAATAATTACAAGTGAGAGACCACCCTGCGGCACAATGGTACCAACTTCTCCCTAAGTAATTATCTCAATGGTTTTAATTTCTGAATAAATGATACTAAACAAATTTGAGGTTTTTCTCCCATTAATTGCTCACGCTTAAAAATAAAGTGGCGCAAAGGTCAATTAAAGGGCATTATGAGAAAGTGAAAATGCAGTTGGAAGTGCTTTTAATTAAGGGACTTAAAATTTTGGAGTCGTGTGAATTGCTTTACATTTCCGAAATGCAAAAACAACTTCAAAAATATCTATAGCAGTATTAAAACGAATACTAAGGTAACACAACATTGACAGTATAGTTAAATAAGTTTAGTTGTTTATTTTGACGTTGCTATGATGCTCAGGGTTTTTAGGCTGCATCCTGCAAATTTAAATGTATGTAACTTAAAGCACCGAGAAGATTTGAAAGGTTTTAAGATAACGGAAACTACGAAACATTCCTAAAAATTTATGCGGACTGTTTTATTAACTTGTTTTTTTTTTTCTTTTTAATATTATAAATATTTATTATGGCTTGTTATCCTTTTCGCTAAAATGTTTGCGCAAGACATCCTTTCACGAAAGAGGTGGTTTAGGCAATAACGCTTGTTACTCGCATTTGGGAGTTCTAGGTTCAGATCCTTGGTCACTTAGGCGAGTAATGGGATGAATACTTACTTTCCACTCTTCTGCTCTCCCATTTCATTTCGTTAGCTCTGTTTTGTCGATCCTGGTGATGTAGCAGTATCCATACTTGTCTCGTAGTCCCAAAACTGAGGGTTCAATTCCGGCCAGGGTCGATGGATTTTTTTTTTTTTGGCATTAAAATCCTAAGCATGGCTTCCTTCGGCAGAAAAGTAAATCTGTGGGTCCGTGTCGTACATTTACGGCACGTAAAAGGATCTCAAGCCTGAAAGAAGAGGTCTCTAAGAAAAATTTATCGTCCTGAATTAAACGGGACGCTGATGACCTTAGACTTTAGGATCGTCTGTAAATAAACAAAATAAAATAAATAGATAAAAGTTAGTTGTTTTACTGCTTGGTTTATTTACGGACGTTCTTTAACATCTCACGTCAACTGCGACTCATTCAATTCACGAAGTGAAACGATCATTAAACACTTCCCTGCCGCAGGAAGCAAGCAATATTTAGCATTTTTACGGCCGATAAAAATCCATTGGCCCTGGCCAGGACTGAACCCGCGATCTTGGGTATATGAGGCGCCCGGAGAGATGCTAAGAACAGCGTGACTGTGGTTTGCATTTATGCTCCGGCTTCTGCTATAAAAGCAGCGCTTCTGAAGGTTTCCGGCGATTTTTTTAATAGTGTTTAACGCCCGTTTTAACCACAGGCGGCGATACATGAGATGAAATTATATATTGGGAGCATTTTTTTTAAAGGAAGGAAGCGTTCGCAAGTTTAGGGTAGCCCCCAGTATTTGCCATTTATGAGAACCGAGGAAAACCTGGAGAAAAAAAAAACAGCCAGAAAGGACGGTCCTGGTGGGAATCGACCCCCAAACCTTCCGCTGACGAGTCCGTTACTTCAACGACCTCGGTTACCCGTGGCGCACACCGTGTACGTGTTGTACATGTTCGAGCTTCACCACCTCTTGATCTTGGCCATCCGGTGTTTCTTGAGCATCAAGTTCTTCTGACAATGCACTTTTTGCGGATTTTCCCCCAAAACTCTAAGTGTACTCTCAATGTCTTAGATATTTCAGGACGTGGTAAACCTTTACTGTTTTCTTCTCCATTACTGAAAAGCTGGAATCATCGTTGTGATACACCCTCACTAACCACACTTTCTCCTTCCACATCACATATCGTTCTAAACTCAAACTTTGTTACCTCCATTTTATGATTATGTTTTAATAACTGACAGCTGACACGTGCTCACAATAATAACCATGGCATTCTGTAAATAACACTACCAAACAAAAGAAAACCTTAAACTCTTACAAAATATCGAACTTAAAACTGACATTTCTTATGACACAACTTAATATATCTGAACCGTGAACAATTGAAGAGTGGAAATCACAAACAACCTAAGTGTCATTTTTAATCGTTTTATTTCAAAAGTGCATATTCCTCGTCGTGTTCTATGTGACTATACACGGATGGATGTAGTTCAAATATCAGATAGTACAGTTCTAAATGTTATCTCGTGTTCTAAGTGCCAGGGAAAATATTTATAGTACAAATATATTTAATAAGTGGCCATAACTTTTGAATTGCGATAGAGATTTCGCTGTTTTAGAGAAAAGAGGAAAGGTAAGTAAGGCTTCCATTCCCCAAGATTCCTATGGGATTGTAGATTAAGTTAAAACTATAAATACTTTTCATGTAGTTCCAATGGAGTCAAGTGATTTCTATGATTTTAAGAACGTTGCTGATTCATGGTTAACAGTAAATAAGTGCAATACAATGCATAGAGCATCTCGATCTCATCCATTTAATAATGTTTAACGCCCGCTTTTACTACTGAGGCACCACATGCGGTCCTCCAAGTCAAATAGATGTTAAAAGCATTTACTCGCCATTAGAAAGGTAGAAGATTTTAGAAAAGAGAGGAAAATAAGCGGTTGATATACAGCAACCTGTGCTTCGTCACAAATATCAACTCCATTTATCATTTGAAAAAAATAAAAACCTTTCGTCCATGTTACCATTCCTTGCTGAAGAGCTCAGAGAGTTTTATGAGACATCAATTTCAACCCGTACGTAAGAATAAAAAACCAAACTCTTGCTGTCAGTTGTGAGGAGAAATTTGCCAGTAATAGCATAGTTGTGCTTAACAACATTATATTGTATGTTCCTGCTTTCATTAATGTTATTTTTTAATTATTTCCCCCTTAAAACCTGAAATAAAACGTTACAAAACTTTGAATGGCACCTGTAACCGACTTTTCCATCACATGGCATACAGAACCTTATTGTTGACCGTTGTATTTTTGGCAACGATTTATGTACTAAATCATTTTATAGTTAAAAAGTTTTCATAATGATTTTGGATGTAATAAGTTAAATGCTAACAGTTTGTTGTTTATCTAGTAAAATATAGAATTGACAATTAGAACGTTTGGAATTTTAATTCTTCAGTTTCTGAATACGTTTGTGCAAAATGTTTCATTTGATACTGCCAGGTCCTTCTGCACGCCCTTAGCCTTAGCTGCTGGAGTGACGAAACGGATCTCAGGAAGTTTGGCACCGCCTTCTGGAAGGTCGCTGTTAAACCAACACGTTTCCTAAAATAGAAATGATCTGCGCGCTAGTTAGGGTGTGGGAGTCTCTCTCTTAACTTATCATTCCCAATGGATAAGGGTCATTAGTTCAATACCGACAGGTTCCTTTCTAATTTGCTTTATTTTTGTTTTATGCTGGTAAACGCCCTACCCACGCGCTAGCCTGGCGGGTTGTAACCGGGTCCCTTCACCGCGCTTTCTTTTATTCATTTGTCTTATTCAGACGAGGAAGTGCGGCTATTTACAAGCGGATGAACCGGTAGCATCATTGTTGTCTTGCTCAGAGGTCGTAACATTAGATAAAAAGGGGGGGGAAGGAATTTCCTCCAGGGGTATGCACAAGTGCACTGGAAGTTAATATAAATACACAGACGCAAAACTAGAGTTGTTGAAAATTGTTTGTGATGTTTAAATTGATTTGTTGTGCTGATTTCATACATCATCACAATTTTTCTCCATCACGTAAGGATTATTCAGAAAGTGATTTCATATCTACACTGACTGAAAAAATAAATAAACCTCAATAATAAAACATTCTATAGGTTCCAGTTCAAATGTAAATTATTACGTAATCCAGGCAAAACACTTCCTTAATAATAACCGCTTTAAGTATTGCAAATGAATGAATTTGTGACACTCAGAGAGGCAGCTTTCTCCTATTATACCTAGTCATTACTACTTGGATTGGATTGTTAGGGGTGCGGGAGATACTTCCGTACTCCAGCCTTGCTTAACGGCTGGCCATTTGTGTCCACACCTCGAATGGGCGCTCCTCAGGAAGAGGGATGAGACAAGCGAAACACCAGGCGGCCATGTTCCGCGGATTTAGACCAGTTCTCTAAAACAACTCGATGCCGGTGCAGTTATCCCTCCCTCCAAGGAGTTGGAATCTCTCAGAAGATCTGCTTCCATGTTAAATGCAGGGGCAGACAAAGCGCCAGCAACAGCCCCCCAGACATTTTCCATTTTGTAACAGAACCGACAGAATTAAACAATATGAAACAGGAGAGCGGGAAAATGCGTTTATTTGTTTCGTTTATTTACGGACATCTCAGATCACCATTTAATCCAGGGCGTAAAATGGTCGATAAATTTTGCTCAGAGGCTTCTTCTTTCAGGATTGAGATCTTTTTACGTGCCGCAAATCTACAACACGGGAACCAAGACTTTACTTCCTTTCCGAAGGAAGCCATACTTAGGATATTTACGCCCGAAAAAATCCATCGACCCATCGGTTTGAAAACGCGACCTTGGGTCCACGAGGCAAGTATGGTTACCACTACACCACCAGAGCCGACACACATGCAAGTGGGTTTCAAATGAGTCATGTAAAGAAAAAAGGAAAATTCGGGATGTTCCCCCCTCTTGCTTAGATGAGATTATGTTTCCGGTGACAACTCTACGATTAGCAGGGTGACTCAAGCGTTAGCGCTTAGGACTCACATTTGAGAGGATGCGGCTTCAAAGCCTTTGAGCTCTGCCACCCTAATCTTTGGGTATTTTCGTGGTTTTCCTAGGCCGCTTATCAAATGCTGGGATGATTTTTCCTCTTCACGACTTTTCCCCAGCTTCCCTTCATAGCATTTCACTTCATTGGTTCTGTTTGGGGTCGAAAATGACAGGCAAGATGGGATAGTGCGGCGTGACGGTGGCTTGTGCTTTTCCTTCTGAGGGGTGTTCTATGTGAAAACAATGTTAGGGATCCCGTCTATTGAACGTCGGTTGATGCTCACTGTCGGATGTCTACCACACCTCATTCCTTCCACCTGGAGATACGCCCTTTGGTGGTCGTATAAGCACAAACGCCCAGCTCTTTAGCAAGGCTGGAGTACCCAAATGTCCTTCTCCGTCCCTAACAATCGAATTTAATAACTATTTGTAAAAAGTTCATGGTTATTACAAAGAATGTTCATCACGCATGCTGTCAGAATGCAACTGTAATCTATACATGTACATGTTCTAAAACCTTGTACTTACTGCGGTATTGTCCCTGTTGAGGATCTCTAGTGGTGCGCGGATGCTTGGTTTGCCCAAGTACCAGTCCTCCTGAGAGTTATAATCCCCCAGCAGAGACACCAACCGTGGCACATTCACATAGTTGTCATCATCAAAGTGACAGAACCACCTGTAACAAACAAACCAACCAGAATGTTAGTGGGAAACTCTGTTAGGAAACTCATGAATGGTCAACAGAAATAAGGATTCCAAACGACTTATATTTGAACAGAAAAGTGTATAATCAGAGGCCTGTCTGGAAAATATCCAGCTATTGAAAATATCTGAATTGCTTGTGATATTTAAATGTGATCAGTTTTTGAAAGGAACTAAAGAATCATAAAGCATAGCAACTGGGAATACAGGGTAACTGCTGACAAGTGGAGAAGTACTAAAGAATCGCAAAACGTAAAGAACAATCCGCGGTTATCAAGCATCACAAATTCGGTGCTTTTTTCATTATTTTAAAGTAGATATTATTTTTTTTTTTTTTTTTAACTTTAAGAAACTATCAAAGATATACGTTTCCTGCTGACAGCATTGGAAAGATCATATTTTGATCAGTAAACATAGTGAAAGTTAATGCAGCACTCGTTGCAACTGCAGAAAAATGTTAATTGTAGTCGTGCGCTCGTTGTAATGGAGGCGACTCGATAGCATTTCCAAATCCTGCTCCTTCCCTGCAAAACATCTATAGCTGGTATGCAAATATATACCCTGTTACTACGCTGTAAAATTAGAGCAAATATTCCATTGTTCATGAATTCTTGATGAGGGCCACACAGTTCAGAATGGCCAAAGTTCGATTTTTTAGTTGATAACCCGAGAAATCATATTAAGTGGTTTGCAGAGTTTTATGAAGAAAAACAGCACACAGATCCTCCAGCAACAGTAGTCGCAGATGAAAACATTGCTCGTGTGGAAGCCATAGTGAAGAACAAATGACTTAGTGACTTAGAGAAGATAGAGGAGTGCCTAAAATTTCATTCGTGGCAGTGTCAGAAATTCGGCACATATATGAGGATCCTTGGGTATCCCACAACATCACAGAAGAACAAAATGCAGCATAAGACCAGTGCTGAAAGGAAACGATTCATCAGTTCAACAGTTACAGCTTCTGACGTATGGAGTGGCTTGCTAGGAGTATTTCCAGTTTCTAACTGAGGATGCATCTAGAAGAAGAGTTGCATTTTACGCAGACGAAGTTGGTATCATCTCTAAGTTGCATGGAGTCGTTTCGAGAGTTGAACACACTATTTCGAAAACAATTAGAATTGGTCAATAATGAACGTTCTCCTTACTTGCAATCTCGAAAATCAAATAGCTATCCTACTACCAGTCACCGAAGTCTTTAGTATCAAACGGTTTCTGTAACCTCGCAATTCTGACAGTCCCGCAACATACCAGAGGTGTTCTAGAAGTTGTCGGCCTGACTCGAAGATGGCCAAATTACTGTGATAGAAGTTTCAGGCGCATAGGTGTAGTCACTTGTTTGTGACGATCGTGTAAACAAACTAGTGAAAATTTTCTATAAAATGGATAAAACTGAAATAACTGATAAAGTATTTCGTTTTGAAGGGTTTAACCCCAACAAAAAATACAAAAAGAATTAGATTCCACATTAAAGGATTCTTTCCCTGCGTTTTTGACGGTTAAAAAGTGGACTGCTGAATTTAAGCGTGGCCGTACATCCATCCATTGAAGATGATGAGCGCTCAGGGAGTCCCGAAACTGCTACGACCGAAGAGATTGTGACAAAAATGCACAAGTCCATACCCAATGATCGCTGATTGAGACATTGCTAAGACTTCGATAGGCCATGTCCACTACATTATATACGAAGTTTTGAGTATGAGAAAGCTTTCTCCTCTATGGGTGTGTCTTTTGTTAACAATGAGCCAAAAACGCATTCGAATGTACTTTTCGCAAGATTGTTTACACTTATTTAACCCTAATTTATGTTTCATTAGCACATAATGAAACATGCATTCATCACTGCACGCCCGCGATCAAGGAGCAGTTCAAACAGTGCGCCAAAGAAAGAAATAATCGTGCCATCCGCAGGAAAAGACATGGCTCCGGTTTTCTAAGATTCGCATGGTATGCTGCTGGTAGATTATCTCCAGAAGGGCAGAACCATCACCGGGGAATATTACTCTTGAGAAAAAGAAAGTTCTCTTTTATCACCATGATGCGTTGTCCCACGCTTGTGGGATTGTTGCTGCGAAACTGCATGGCCCCCGCTTCCACATCCGCCATATTCACCGGATTTCGGTCCCAGCGATTACTTTTTGTTCACACACCTGAAGAAATGGCTTAGTAGGTGAAGATTCACTTCAATTGTTGGGGTTAAAGCTGAGACAGACGCCTATTTTTTACAGTTGGACAAATCGTATTTTACTAAAGTTATTAAAAAGTTAGAATCGTTGCGCTAAATGTGCTCTAAGGTTGAAACTTTTAATTAAAAAATATTTTTCATAAATGTTGTGTTCTTGGTTAGGCCGAGAACATTTAGAACGTCCTCGTAGACTTGCAATACTGTAATTAAATCTACGAAAGTTCTGGCGTGTATATGCAGACCCTATGTGCACTAATAGCACAGATCTTTTAGTTGTGAATCTTGATAAACGCAGCAAGTGTACATCAGCTAGGAGAAATGGTGAAATCTACCACCCGCCAAGGGTTGGTAATTTGTTTTAATTACTTCATCTCAAAAGAGAACTGCCTCTGTAACATTAATTTCCCTTTGTTCAGGCTATACAACAAAAACCAATTATTAGTCTTTTGTTTTACTCTGATAAGCATAACAACGGAACGTCGGAAACTCTCCCCTCCTTTATTTCCAACTTCTAGCAACAAAATCAAGTACTTCATGTTACAAAGCTAGTTCTGCGTTTTATTGCATTCCTTGTATACATGCCGCAATCAGGTAATGCCCTATTAAAAAAGCTTTACTTAATTTTGCGCTTCCATGCTTTAAAAATTGTTTCAACTCATCAAGTGTATATGATGGAATGCTGTATGCACCAATTACAGCTACATAAATTTGTTAAACTGCTACATACGTCAGTGGCGTGCAGACTCAATTACTTTGAACTTTTCCACCAAGGAAACCACGACTCAGGAAAGCATAACAAGAGGAAGCCAATGATTCCAAATAGTTTTAAATCGAAAGATGTTGGAAGGAATTTACACAAGGTGAGTCAATTCATGCTGTAGATCGGTAAATAGGCCATCCTTATACCCATTTGACTATATAACGAAGGGTTAACAATGGGCCCTGTCAGCTAATTATACAAATATCAGGGATTCAAATCCCTACTCCAACTTGCACAGATTTTATTAGTTTCTTTGCGTTTTCGAGAACGTTCTAGGTGAGTTGTTTTATCGTTTCGCACAAAATCGGGCCCTCTTTCCACCAAGCAATCGATATTTATATCCTTCAGTGAAGCGCAACTCGCGGTAAGACGCTGGCAATTGAGCTTGCTCAGTCGTGTTTAACACACCAACCTTTTCAGTTGCATTTCTAGTGTGTACTGTGCAGTATGCCGAGGGTGGGATATGCTTTAGAAAAAAGAATATTTATTTATCATTGTTATGTGCAAGAAATGATACAAGTACAGTAGCAGAGAACTTCGTGTTAAATTTCCAGGAATAACAAACATCTCCATTTTCTTATTGGTGGAACAATTTGAACCAATGTCTTCGTCTGGACCCACCAAATTTACCAGTGCGAGATATTTGAGAAAGATTTTTTTTTATACTGTGAATTTTCCTGCCCAGCGCTAAACACTGAACCTGGAGGACCTACCAAAAATAAAAGTAATAGCGTTCCGAGTTAAATGTCCAATAAGAACAAAAATTGTAATAGAACAAGTATCATATTTTCAATGTTTTGGTTGAGGTGTTACGTAATTAATTTAAAAATACTAAATTTCCAAGCTGTGTATGTGGAACAATTAAAAATACTTTGAAAAACAAAGAGAGAAAAGACACAATTAAGATTCCACACAGACATGACCTTACCAGTTATGTTTTATGTAAGTAAGGTTTGGACTTAAATAAATAAATAAAATTCAAGTAGCAGAAATACACTTTCTACGATCTGTCAAAGGTTATACAAAAAAGATATAAAACACGAATTAAAAGTGCAACCGGTATTACAACAATTAACGAAGATCATTGGAAAACCAAAAAAATTACGTTTTCATTGACAAGAAGTCGAAACAAAAAAAAAATGTTTTAAACATAGAAAAAGCTTGATGTATGGAGTAACGATTAGAAACTTTGCCTCGCAAGTCTTTAACGCGATTACCCCAACAAATTGGTATATCTGTCGGCAATGCGTATAAAGCCACTCAAGTGCTGCATTTTCATCCATATAAAATTACTGCTGTGCCCGAGGAGGCGTTGAAACAAAATAGCCAGAAGGCAGTTTACATTATTCCAATAATCGGGGGGATTAACTGTGGCGAGTGTATAATTTTTTTTTTTAAAGAAACAAAAAAAAAATGTATGCTGTGACTTTCGACCGCGCTACGTTAAGTTCCCTCGGCAGATTCCAGGTCGTTACACACTAACTTCTCGATAAAATCAAAGCAGAAAGAGGTGCCGGTGTTTATATTAGTCAGATGGGGGGAAATAGCTTTTTCCAAGATTAGATGTTTATTTGTGTTTGTAGGTAACTGAAATGTACAGAAACAATTAAAATTTATGTATTAGAAATATTACAAAAAATGTCTTTTTCCGTGACTAGCGGCTTCCACTTAAGTAAAACATATTCTCCTGTGTTGGGATCTGAGCACGCTGCTTCACAGCTTAAATCCAGCGCGACCACCACTTTGCTAGAGTCTCAAATGGTTCACAACTGGCATTAAATCGCACTAGATTGATACAGCGGAATTGCATAACTTTTCAATATCCAGAATGAATTCACTCATTCCGATATTTTGGGTGACCTCTATTCCTGACCACAATATTGAGACACGCAGTTCTGTTCACCTGCAACAACTGGTGGGTTCGTTCAAAAGAACATTCCATACACTTTCTTCGATTTTTGTGTTATCCCTTGTTCGCGAGAAAGAAAAATAGTTGCCAAGTCTTACAGCTTATCCCTCGCATGATGAACCACAGGCTACAAATTGAGAGGTTCTTAATTTTACCTCCTGAAATAATTCTTTTAAAAAATTGTCTGTTTCAGTTCCGCTAAGCGCAGTTTTTAATCTTCTGTTTTCTCTTGGATAGCCATTAGAAGACATATACCTATTCTCTACCCCATTTCCTCATGCACAAATATGTGCTCCTACTTTTTACCTATCTGTTTACTCTCCTGTATTAGGCCTCATGGGTCAGTCGCCTATCAAGAAGCTAACATCTCTGCAAGAGTATACAACACTTTCAGGTACTCCTTGAATGAGTGGTCAGTTCGAAACTAGGGCCGCCTCGTAGACATACCATACGCACACAGATAGATGAAATGAGGATGAATGATAAAATAGAAGGCGAGTCTGTGGTACCCATGTATAACCTGGCATTTATTTTAAAATGAATTGTGAAAAACTACAGAAAATCTCACGTCAGATTAGTCGTAAGATTTGAACCTGGGACCTTCCGAATACGGGTCCTATACGTTATCACCTTGATCCAACCCGATTGGTGGAAACGTGCAATAAACATAATCATTTGTTATAAATAGTATTGGTTCTCATGGCATGAAGACATTTTACTGTTAAGACAACTTAAAATAATGCTTTTAAGGAAAATTAAGCCAATTACTGGTTCTAATGAGAATAGGATATAGTGACAGGAAATGTACACAATAGCAGTTATTAATCACAAATATTTTCAACAGTGAAAACATACAAAAGAAGTTGTTACGTCTTAGACGGTGACAAAACTTTAATGTTTAAATTATTAGTTTGTAACTGAAATAATCAATTCCTTCTTGTAGAAGCTAATAAAATGGTAATTTGAATCCTAAAGTGTCAAATAAGGAAGTAATGCATTTATATTTTACGCCACAATTCTTTAAAACGTCAGTAAATTCAGAGAAATGGAAAACTCGTTTAAAAGCTAAATCTTCCATGGTCATACACTTAAGGGAAGTATAAGGGAAGGGGGTCAAAAATATATTTTTTTACCTGCCATTTTTATATGTGGAATTTTTGTTTATTTTGATATGATTTTCATTAATGCTCCTTGGTTATAAGTATTTTAATAACGTTTTGATTATGTTACTGCAGAAATCATTTTTTTTTTTTTTTTTTTGGATTACGCGAGCGCTTATTTCTATATCTCAGGTACTATTTGTTCTATAAAGGTGTAGTTTGTATTGAATAGTAGAATTGTTGTATTTCATAAGTTGGCATTATTTGTTTCCATGACTTCATCCTTTGTTGTTTTATGGTGCTGGAGAATTTTAGCTACTGTTTTTCTCGAAAAGTTAGTTTTTCTGTAAAAACACTGTTTGGCTGCAATTATTGAAAAACTACATTTTTTTCCATAAAATTTCCATTTTTTAATGTGTATAGGCCATCACTTTGAAATTTTTGCCACTTATTTATAATGATATTGTGATGATGTGGATCTATTATAGTAGAGTTAGGACAAAATGTGCCAAAGTAATATATATATATATATATATATATATATATATATAAAGGCAAACAATTGAAAATAATTCACCGTTTACTTCATAGTAGTGAAAATAGATATCAGAAAAGTTAAAGTTTATTAGCTTTAATATTTCTTCAGAAAATGGGAATTGAAGCTGGTAAATTTAACATTACAAGGATATTACATTCATACTCCCCTTAAGAACAAATTAGTGTTGCTCGGGGTAGGAATGGTAAGGTTTTAGAGCAGAGATCTAGAGCAATATCATAGCCTGCGCTGCTACGCCCATTAAGTTCTGCGCAGTCTGTTTTCCTGGATAAGCATAATCATTTAATCTTCCACGCCACTGATATAAGCACGCCAATAAAAAGAATTAACTGCGAACACCAAGAAATGTGAAGAGCGAGTAGAAATGATACGATAATAACACGTTCGTTCATTTCCAAGCAGCTGTGTACCATCATGAAACTCGAGAGAAAAAACTGTATACGTTGTAGTGCTTTGAAAAGAACGGACGGACGGACAAAACGCAATTATTCACCAAGCAGTTGCTGACTCATTCGCCTTAATTTGGGAACGTTTCCTGACGGTAGGAAATGCGCGGGGTGGAGTCGTAATTAAATAAACTTGATGGTCGACCTGTAATTTGTCTGTACCACGAGCAGCATTGGCACAAATAGGACGAGCTGGTTCATGCAACCTGCACTGATATGTTGTTCTTCGCTAAAAGTGTTTAAACATAAATAATATCACTTTGCACTATGTATGAGAATAGGTCCATAAGTTACCGGCCTCGCCGATAAAGGTTATTGCCTTCATAAAACCCTTATCTGTTAGGTAAATAATTGCAGCTGTAACTTCCGCTCCAGATATAGTTGCATAAAGAAGGCTATGTGTATAAGATTGTGACAAGTTAAAAATGGAGCTTCGAGCTGTTATTAAGTACTTCAAAAAAGGACTTACTCCAAATGAAATTAAACAGCGATTGAACGGTATATATTCTATCGTAGTAGAATGGGCCAATTTTTTTCGAAAGGGCCGAGAAAGCATTGGAGATGAAGAAGAGCAGGTCGGCCCTTGAGGTGCACACTCCTGAAAACATCGCTCTTGTGGAAGGACAAATTATGGAAGATTGCGGCTCAAAGTTACAGAAATAGCAGCAAGGTTGGGCCTTTCTAAAAAAGAGCCCTTCGAATTATTCATGAACATTTAAGCATGAATAAGGTTAGTGCAAGATGGGTGTCTAGACTTCTTTCCTCGGTCCAAAAGCAGCAACGAGTCATCTGTTGTCAGGCATTTTTGGAGCTCTGCTGTAGCAATGAGAGAAAAGTTCTGTAAACCATTGTTTCAGGAGGCGAAACTATGATCCTCTAATATGATCCCTTGTCCAAAAGAGAATCGATGGAGTGGCGTAAATCTGGGGAAAGCACCGCCTTACCACCGGAGGGGGGGGGGATTGAAATGTTATTCAAAGATGTGAGAAGTATATTGCATTAAAAGGTAACTACATTGAAAAGGAAATATAGTTTTTGTCTTTATCATATTTAGAAAATGATTAGGCCCGAAACTTATGGATCTACCCTCATATGTACCTTTATTATTGCTAATTTACTTAGACCCGATTGCATAAAGTCGGTCCTGGTGATATAGTGGTAACAATACTTGTCTCCTAGACCCAAGATCGCCGGGCAGGATCGATGGATTTTTTCGGGCGTAAAAATCCTAAATGCGGCTCCCTTCGGAAGCCATGCGTCCCGCATCGTAGTTTTACGGTACGAAAAAGAACCTCAAGCCTGAAAGAAGAGGCCTCTGAGCTAAATTTGTCGGCCGTTTCACGCCCTGAATTGAATGGCGCGCTGATGACCTGAGATATTAAAGAGCGCCCATAAATAAAAAAAAATGAAGCAAACGTTGCATAAAGCATTAAATGTCTAATCAAGCTATTTGATCTGTTAAAGTTACCAGACAGATAATTTGAACGATTTTCTGGTACAGCAGTTAACCTTTCTATAACTATTTAATAGCGGCATTGCGATTTCTCCAATAGATAGCCAGAGTATAGAACCTGCAAGTAACATCAACATAGTATGTGCGAATTAGATAAACATTAAACTTTTCCTCCTTAAACTGAGCATGTGGGTGTTATATCATGGAATTGTAGGTAATTTTGCTAAAAGTACATTGAAATGCATGCAATAGGTTTATGGAAATTAAAATGACACATATCACATTTTGAAAACACCACAAGTATAACATCTAACAGTTATTTTAAATCTGAGACATTCATATTTCTATTTATATTCGTTCTAAATTTTCTCCTAATTCATCCATAGGCTCATCGCTAGTTCTTTGGATAACCTACATTTTTTCTTAAACTCGTAACCGTCGTTAAAGGATTATTTCTTAGACGAAATTGACGTCGTAGCTGTTGTATGGGACAAATTATTTTTTGTCATCAGTGAATAATGATGCACTATTCATTCTACTTTGTGATTTTTCCTTAGCGGGACTGCTCGACGTGCAGTCTTGACGCAGCTCTGAAGTTTAAGTTTCGTTCTCACGCTTGAAAGTCAACCGGAGAGCCGGAAGGGAGGTTTTTGATTTGTTTTGTTTTGTTTGTTTGTTTTGAATAGTGTTTAACGTCCGTTTTTACTACTGAGGCATCACAGGCGGTGAATACTGATGATACAAGAGATGAAATTATATATTGGGAAAGGATTGTTTTAGGAGGGAAACGTTCCAGACCAAAGTTTAGGGGTACCTCTCCGGCATTTTCCATTTGAGAACTGAGGAAAACCTGGAAAAAAACCTCAGTCAGGGAGGACGGTCCTGGCGGGACTCGAACTCCAGATCTCCTGCTGAGTCCGCGCCTTAACGACTTCGGCCACCCGTGGCGATACCGGAAGGGAATTTGGTACGATAACTCTTGGAAGTGCTGGTGTGTTCTTGTGTGTTGTGTGACAGTGTATTAAGTATTCATTAGGCGGCGTAATGCAGAAGATTTTACGTTAATATGACTCAATTGAGGTATTTATTCCACAAAGACGGACATCCTCTGGAAAGTTCCTCTAAAAATACTTCCGAGTCTTTCTCAGCAAACGGGAATTCCCTGTTCCTCTGTTCGAACGACTACAAAGCTACTGAAGTTAAAAAGCTATAAAATTACTGTAGTACAAGAACTTAAACCGGGTGACCCTGCATCCAAGAGTGCATTTTGATTACTGTGTCTGGTGGAGAAATTGACCCTAATCTAATTTTCTTTAAGAATGAATCCAGGTGCCACCTAATGGGTATGCTAATTCACAGAACATACTGGAGTTCAGAAAAACCTACGAAGAATCCCTGAGCCATTTGAGGTGAGAGAATAATGGGCCCTTTTCTCTCTCCCACCCCCTTAATATTTTAAGAAACAATAATGCAGAATATTTTGCAAATCATTTTTCATGAATTAACTGTGCGAGAACGTAGGTTCGCGACTTTCCAGCAGGACTCTGCAACGGTACATTCAGCCCATGTGTGCTTGCATACAATTCTTGAAATACTCGATCATTAACAACACAGGCCACCATGGTTCCACCGATTTAATACCCCTCCCTGCGATTATCTCTGGGAGCATTAGAGGAAAAAGTGTACAAAATAAATTCACACACATTACGAACTGAAAAATAACATTCTTGAAGAAATCTCTTCCATTTCTCAGAAGGAAGTACGTGGGATAATTGTTAATTTCACAATCTGATGCCAAAAATGTATGTAAAATGAAGGGAGGCAGCTCCAGAAACTTTTGTTTGATATGTAGATAAACATGCCTTTTAAGTGTTATGACAATTTAGACATGTGTATCAGATGTCAGAGGAAAGGAACCCCAAAGTCGATGAAAGAATAGGAAGAGGACGACACAGAATTAAACGGAGAGAGTGGGAAGGAGGAGGGGGAAAACAATTATGGAAACGAGAAGAATGTGTAGAGATAATCAATGGAGGAAATGGACGGACTGAGGTGAACCCGACTTTCATAGCTGCGGTCTTTCTGACTCCCTTCACCGCGCTACCTGCTTGAACTGACCTCGCGTGGAGCAATCCCGCGAAGAAAAAATCACCCATTTAAAGTGCAAGAAGTTTCACATAGAAAACACATTTAAAAAAAATTAAAGATCAAATTTAGAATAAAATACTCAACCTGAAGGTTCTGAACTGGGAAGTGGACATTTTTTAGGATTCTCAAGTGAATTTTGATACTCACGGTGAAAGCAGATGATAGTTTTTTTACTAGATTTCACTTTTGTGCTTCTTCTAAGTGCATAAAATGCAGACTTTACGCTTTCATTGAAATTTTTACTCTAAAGAGCCCAAGCAGAGTTTCTTCTACAGCTACTTGATACATATTCAGATAGTTACATGATTGAGTTAATAAACCCAACCTATTTTAAACATCGCCTCACGTCTTACCAGTTCAACTGCGTACAAAGTAATGCTGAATTCCTGATACAAAACTCGTTCTCTACGCAGGCGTAGCATTATAATTTTGACAGAGAAAACTGGCTTTGACAGGTCAGAGACAGAGAGAGAGCGGTCTTCTTCTGGTGCCGTGTATATATTTTTAATTGCTGGGGCGTTGGGCCGGTTGCTCAAACCTGTCAGCGTTTCCCTGGGGCAAACCCTACATCCTGCTGCCGGCCTTACTAAGAAACATAACGTTTTTAATGAAACGAGGTAGAGTAAAAGATATATTACCTGTGGAATCCAAGTTTTAATTCATAAAAGGGATAATGGCTCTATTTGACAGCACGATTCACAACTGCCTTTGTGTGCTATAAAATATAACTTCAGTCATCATACATGTGCCAAGGATATATATTATGCTCTTATGGTATACCAATAAATAGGGGCTAATTCCAATGCTTTATCTTCACCCAGTTGTAGTTGATCTAATACATTTATTTCTCGGTAGAGAAATGCTTGAAATGTATGAATGCCGCATGCGCAGTTTCAAGCTGATACATTGCTGCGTTATGTCACAGCAGCTGTTGCAATTATAACTAGTCAATATGAAAGCCGCAGAGACTGTCCGTAAACGAGCAGAATTTCGGATGTGCCGGTAGTATGATTTGAAATGACTTATGGGGCCGAAATTTCGGATTGACAACGAACAGAGAAATTGGATCGGGCGAGAACCGGTTTTCTAAAAGGTATTTTAAGAGTGGGGAGGGGTATAGCAAATTGCGGTGTCCTTAAGAAATTTGGTGCCTATAGTAAGCTTTTTTAATAGTTTTTAACGCCCGTTTTTACTGCTGAGGCATCACAGAGGGTGGACATTGGTGATATATGAGGTGGAATTATATATTGGGAAAGGGTTTTTTAAGGAAGGAAACGTTCCATCCATAAGTTTAGGGTACCTCCCCGGCATTTGTCATTTATGAGGACTAAGGAAAACCTGGGGGGGAAAAAAAAACTCAGTCAGGGAGTACGGTCCTGGTGGGAATCGAACCCCAGACCTCCGGCTCAAGAGTACGCGCCTTAACGTCCTCGGCCACCCTTGGCGGTCCTATAGCAAGATTAAGAATGCAGGATCCAACCAGTGAATAAGTACTTGCTACGAATTGTTCACGCAGATCAGACAGTAATTAGCGCGATCTTCTATCTACAGGAGCAGCTGAGAACGGGGTAATAAGACCTGCGATTCAAAATTAAGGAGTCTGGAAAATATAAAAATGGGTAACTTTGAGTAGCAGAGCGAGAAAACAGCAAGGGGGGTATAGGAAAATTAAGAAACGCTTGAGGGACATTAATAGGCAGCTGATCTTCAGGAGTGTGATGAAAAAGTTAAGCTAGATATACAATCGACCTGAAAACCGAATGGGGGATGGAGCGTTACATCCAAACAGGGACCAAACTCTGCAACTGGGTTTAGGTTAGGCGCGTGACGGATATAACAGAAAGAGAGGGTACGAGATTTTGCCCTTTATGTGAGGAAAAAGAATCTTGGGAACATATTCTGCCGTCCTGCAAGGGGGCGGATAAATGGAGAAAGAGATATCTGCCGACCCCGTTTGTTGAGGGGGGGGGGAGGACACGAGCTTTTGTTGGCAGATAGGAAGGAGGAGGAGGGAGTAGGTAAATTTTTAAACAAAGTGAGACAACTGAGATAAGAAGAGCTAGACAACGCAAAGTAGGGTACGGAAACTTGAGGTGACGATATTTTTTTTAATTATTTGTACATATATGTGGGGGAGTGAAGATATTTACTTTTGTACCTTTTCTTTTCATATCTTTTTCTTTTCATATCTTTTCTGTTTGTTTTATTTATGTATTTATATTTTTTTCTATTTTCAATGTTTTTCTTTTTCCATTGATGTATCTCATTATATGTATTGTTTTAAATATTGGATTGTGCAACTTCATGTATTCCCTTGTGTATTGGGAAAGCACGTACGGTTCTAGGACCCGTGCGACATGGATGAGCTAGATTTATACAAATATATTTTGGAAGTCGAGGATAGTGCTTATTAAATACATGCAACTGGAAGGAATATATCCTGAAATTCATGGCGACAGTGCAGTAAAAAGTTGTCCAAATGTGATGGAACATCTTGTGAACACAGTATTTGAGGGACAAAATAAAATATAAATTTACAATTGTTTGTTGGTTTTATGTTACTTGCGTGTCCATTGATTTAAGCTACAAGTCTAGTTCCTTTTTTTTTTTTTTTTTTTTTAAATAGCAAGAAAATTACTGAAAGGGTATATTTGTCCAGGAATTTGTTAATGAAGAGGTTAAGCAGAGGGAAAATATAGTAAGAGGTTTAAATAATGAAAATAAATCAATACGTTATATAACCATTGAGAGGGCAGTAATAAATGAACCATTAACGTCCCAATACATTGCAAAAAGTGCCAATGACGCTTTTCGCTTCATCATCATTCATTTAGAGAAGCGGTAAGTCATTGGCTGTTATACATGGGCCGTAGTATAGGTGTAATAATAAATACGTATTAATAACGAAAGCATCCACTTACCCCTAGAACATGCACTGTCAATGCCGAAGTGCTATTGTGTTCGATCTGTTTGCACATCGCCTTTTGTTTTACTGCCGCCATTATTTCTGTATCACTTCCCTGCGATAGCATTAAAGAGGCATAAAGTCCATTCACAATATCATTACGCTCTGGGAAAACTTTATACTTCGTGACATAAAGACCGTAAAACATTTGTTATCGGATTTGGAGAAACTGCTGCAGCGGTACCAACTTCAAGCGATCAAGAGATTGCAGCGTAAGACACGAGTTAGTGCTGTGCAAAAACTGTTGCCGCTAATACTGCCGAGAGGGAAAAAAAAATTGTAACATAATACAATAATAATATCAGGACTATTATATAACCATATGTCTCCACCATCATTATTTTCCTTTCCTTATTTATCGCGTTTTTTTTTCCTTTTCCTTCTTTTTATAAAGTAATAAAAAACTAAAATACGTTAAATATTTTACAGTGAGGTTAATTGAGTTATGGGCCGGCTGAGCACGACTGCTTATTGGGGAAGTGCAACCATCGAACCGGAAAAAGCGAAACAGAGCCTTAATATTATTGTTTGGGCATTTATGTTTTTACTGAAAGTATAAATGATGCTGCGTTTAAAAGTAACAATAATAAGCAGCAAATTGTTTTATTATAAATAATGAAAGTGATGATGCTCGGCGGCAATACATTATCGGCTCTTGCGAAGGAAATTCCTGTATTTTATCCAAGAACATGGCGTTTCAGAACACAGTTACCAGGATATTTTCCTGCGAATCGCCTTATTTCTTATCTGCAAGAATGTTTTAAAATATGTACCATACCTAAAAACCGTTCAAGACTATATTTATGTAATCGCATAACAAACGAAACAATTGGCACACAATTAAAGCATCGAGTAATACGAGCACATTCACTTGTTAACAAAGTTGTCTTCAAACCAACTGCAAGCTGCTACCTCCACATGCATTATACGGCCTTGACGACTGGTTTCTCTCAACTCAGCTGCGTTCAGCCAACCCGTAATTCAAATAACCTCACTATACCTTATCATTTACATTTTTTCAATCTTAGATGTAGCAATAAAACGGGCGTTAAACATCATCAAAAAAATCTTATATGTTATTAAAATTCCCGTCGTGTGTACATCCCTTTGAAAATTCCATATAATTGTAAAAAGCTAAAATTCCCAGGTTTACCCTTAGATCAGCTGTCCTACATACTAGTGATGTTTCTGCATGGTGAACATTCACCTTCTGTTCTGCTGTGTT
This sequence comes from Metallyticus violacea, assembly GCA_030762175.1. NCBI lineage: Eukaryota > Metazoa > Arthropoda > Insecta > Mantodea > Metallyticidae > Metallyticus > Metallyticus violacea. The sequence continues at coordinate 24,955,255 of CM060839.1, forward strand.
TAGTATCTAAAGCAAACTGGGGCATGCTGACAAGCTGCGTCCCTTGACAATTCGACAAGTCCCGGATTTGGGCCACTTTTCACAAGACCAGGAGAGGAAGGCTTGCGAAAGAAAGCACACTACTTGCCTTAACCTTTTGTAGAGCATTCAATTTACCTACACATGTTTGTTAATTATAAAATTCTACACCATAACAAACTCCCTTGTGGATCTTAGCTAAATTTTGTACAGACTCTTTAGAATATGACAAAATAATGGAGGTTACATTCGCGTTACCTTTTAGGTGATATTACTTTCGTTCCGTAAAAATGCGGTCCTTTGGAGTATCTTTACAGGCTCCTTATTTTCTGTTCAAAGTAGCCGAATATCTGCGCACATTTCCTTCCTTGATCGCTTATTCAGTACCTTCCTACAGAGCCCATTTTGCTGTACCTAATTTTGCAGAGGAATACGCTCTAACGTATATAATATACAAGTTGCCGCAAGTAATTGTTTGTTCATTTTAAGTTTGCAGACGGACAAGGAAAGAATGAATTGTTTTGACCATAGTACTACCGACAACACGCTTGAGCGTTACCGAACTGGGTTAACATCAAATGAGACGGGAGGGGGGTTTAATCTGAGCCGTATAAGGTGATATCTTAATTTTGTTTTTTGTCTGTTAACTATGCAGCATGTTATATTTGCTTTGCGTTTGTGGCTTCAGTTAGCATTCCAACATGGCTGCACAAGCGTCATGTCAGAATAATGGGAGCGGATTTAAAAAGTTAGCAGCTTTCTGTACAAAACGGGTAAACGTAACAGTGAACTTACTAGGGAGTATAAGTAGGGAGACGCACTTTTTGGTTCACCCACGTAGAATATTCAGATATTTATCGTATATGCTTTCATTTGTCAGTCTTTCAATTTTAAGTCGATTTTTGCAAGAAGTCCCTCTCAGCACTTTCTGTACAGAGATAGAGGTACTCGTTATATTGAATTTTGTGTGATATATTTTACTTACACAAAAATTCATTTACCATTGTATTGTTAAGAAAGAGCTAGTCAATTTAAAGAAGTGGCCACAGTTTGGATTAAATTGTTCGGGGCGGAGGATACTTCGATACTTGAGCCTTGCTCACGGCTGGCCGTTTGTGTCTACTCCCCCAATGGGGGCACCTCCAAGAGGAAGCGGTGAGATAAAGTAGCCACCGGGTGGTCAGAATTCACGGATGGTATGTAACGCGTGGACGTAGAGGTGGTCCATTAGGTTAGACGCAGATGGACTCCCTCCCCCAAGGAGTCCAGCCCCCCAGAAATATGCCAAACGCTGGGCAGAAACCTCTACAAAGCGCAAGCCATACCACGCCAAATCACCTCGCCCTGGCATTTTCGCACCTGTAACAAAATCAACGGAACGGAATTATATGAAATGGGACAGCTAAAAATTCACGGAAAGTAAGTGATCAGAATAAATCATTAAAAACCCAAGATCAGGATGGCCTATGTCGGTCCTGATGATCTAGTGGTAACCATACTTGCCTCCTAGACTCAAGATCGCTGGTTTAATCCCGGCCAGGGTCGACAGAATTTTTTTCTGACGTAAAAAGTAAGATTTCCTTCGGAAGGGTCCCATATCGTAGATTTACGGCAGGTAAAAGAACCTCAAGCCTGAAAAAGAGGCCTCAGACCAAAACTTACGGTCCATATCACACCCTAAATTGTATGTGACGTTGATGACCTGAGATATAACAGATAAATAAACAAATCTAATCATAATGGCCGGCCTCAAGGATTTTGAACTCGGGACTCACGGATAGCGAGTCCCAAACGTTATTGCCTAAGCCACCCCACTCAGTACCGAATAAAAATATTCTCTTTAAAATTGAATACATTATGATTTATATATATATATCATTAATTACGTTATAAGATTCACAACAATAATCGTAAAATTGTTGTGTTTATTAATAAATCCTTTCAAAATAAATAATGTGCATGAACGTGTATAAAGGCGTCATTTTCTTTTGTTTTCTAGTTGTGCACGTTTCGTGCTGGCAAATGAATGTCTATTATCGCACACACGATCATCTACGTGAAAGTGTTTTTATGGAAACCACTAGCTCCGGACAACACTTCGCTTTCGATAGATCTGCAGCATAGCAGATCTGAGTGGTCTTGTTAGCTCTGTGACATTTCCACTTGCACTGTAAAGAACCACAAGTACACGATGTTTTATCCCAGGCAAAATCGCACTACGTACTGCACACTGCGGTGTATTTTATCGATGAATTACCTTTCTTGTCCTGGGTAGTTGTTAGGTGACTCGGAATTTGCCCGTAGTTAGGACTGGCATAGCTGCCCTTATTGCTATCTCATTCTAGTTCTATTTCGGAGGAGATTTGCGAGTATTTACGAACATGGAACACGCGTTTTCCTATTGTATATGCGACATTCGAGTTACAAATGGCGAGATGCGATCATGTGATATACCGCGAGCTTTCATACAAATTTGCAGGTCATTACCTAAATAAGATACTTGTTTATAGGCAACAGTTTGGGGCCTGTAGCGAGAGGATCGTCCAGTATGTCCTTTATGTAACAACATGTGTAACACCTAAGTAACCTGTATTCTAGAGTTATTTAGTAGGATGTATGAATGAAATAATATAATAGTGTTATGGCTCAATTATTACTGGTCTACAAAAAAGATCTTTCTTGCTTGTTTTATTTTTTCACCTGGATATATGTAATATGAATGCCCAGAATTCAAATCTGTTCTCAGTTTTACTCCATGGGGCTAGGTTTTTAAACAAAATCACATTATATGTCATTAGGTTTCAGTGTAACTGAAATATTAATGAATATCTTGAAAAAAGAGAGCTATAGGTCAGTAGTTATGGATTTACAAACTTTTTTCACTATTAGGGAGAAGAAAACTTCATTTTTTCGAAGTTCTGATATGTCCTTCACTACTGTCCCTTTTCAAACAACAACAGTAATCAGCCATCCTTAACACATCCCAACAGCATTGATAGTGATGTCTTTATTAAACCGCTCACCTTGTTCTTCACTCATTGCATCAAGATTCACAGGGAAGCAATCAATATGGCTGTTGAGAAATGCATTGTAACATTACATCCTAGATTTCCTCCTCAATTTCTATATAGTTCTCAGATTTCTTGTTGCGAAGAAAGTTTTCTGTCACTTTTTTGTATGCCAACCATACTCTAACTCGGACATCGACTGAGGAAAGGTCTCATCCTGCATAAGCTCACGAAAATACCTGCTGCTATCTTAGCTTCAGTTTTCTGTGGGGACTTTGTAACAAGAAAGTTGAAACAATAACTGTCCTTATTCAGAACAGTAACAAATTGCATCATCAGGTCTAACTTAAAGTGATGGAAGATGGACATTAGAAGGAGAAACCAATGGTTCATACTTTACATTTTTTGTTCTCCAAGAACTAAATTGCTCCTTTGTGGCCAATTTTTTCTGATCCAGTGCTCTGATTTAGCCCTACTGTTTCATTCACAAAATATCTTGTTTAAATCCCTCAGAATATTTATTTTATGTATCTGCTACATGAGCATATAATAAAAACGGTTATTTTTTTATAATACCAATTTCTGAAAAAAAAAAAAAAAACTATAGCCTTATGAAACAAAACTAAGGCTGTTTTAAGAGATTCTAAGTGGTAAGAAATCAGAACATACGAACAGTTTTCATTCAGCAAAAAATGTATCGACCAGTGATTGGATCAAAATGGATGTTCAATGCTGTAAAGTCAGTCAAAATATTTCATATTTCAGACAGTGTTATCAAATAAAAAATCGAACGAAAATAAGTATCGATTATAGCTTACGACGTGTAAGAACAAAACTTCTTCAGTATCAGTTGGGATGTACAAAGATTTTGTGCAAACAAGGCATGAGCTGAATGTTCGTGGCAAGCCTGACGTAACCATCGAGGGCCGGTGTAGAGAAAGGCGAGTTTTTATACAAGAGAGTTATGCAGCCCCCAAATCATAAAGAGGTAGCCGGTGCGGAACGAATGTCCAATTACAAAACGAAGATTTACTGCAGTACACGTGCATCCGAACAGAAAACCCCGTGTAATTGCTGGTCATGGGAGCCCAAGAGTGCACTGCAGCCTGACCTGCATCAGAATTAAGACCTTTTATGTCTTCCGTGTTATAGACGACGGCTAATTCGGAAGGCGTGATGGCTTCCAGTTCTTCTGCAGACGTACAACTTCTTAAATTATCGTAATTTCTCAAAACTATTACCAAATTTTTAGATGTAAAGTTAATCCAAAGCTCTCAAACTCCTGCTTTCCAACCTTTCATAGACAAAAATTGCTAACCTTTTCAAGAAGTGAAGAAAGCAACTTATGCCTTATGGGTATTAAAATTTCAAAACTGAAGGTAACTTTTGTTTTATGGTGTTGTTGTGAATTTAAGGTTAAAATGTAAATAAATAAGCTGATATCACTTTCTTCTTCAATAACTGGCGGTTTTAGTGCATTAGTACTTTAGTAACTAAGCGAGATGGCTCAGATGAGTATTCCGCTTCACATGTACGAGAGAGACACTGAAATACTGTTCGATATACTTTTTATTTACTCTTTCATTTTCTATGTCCTTCCCCCCCCCCCTTTATTTTTATTAATCCTTTCGGGACTTCGTTTTACAGCACATTAGATTTTATTCCACGATTTTCTCCCCTTTTCTTTTCTTTTCCTTCCTTTTCAGTTCACACTTGTTTTTATTTATTGTCCTTTTTTGCCTTTTACTATTTTTTTTTCATTACCTTCTATTTCCTTTCTTAGCTTCTTTCACATTTGGTCTTGTTTACTTTCCATATCCTTGTGTTATTTTCAAATTATTTTCTTATTTTGTCTTTAAGGTTGGTCACTTTTTTTTATTTATTCTTGAATGCTAAAGTTGTACTTGTTTATTTATTTGTTTATCAATGTCAAATTTGTCTATAATTTGTTTATTTTTCTTTTTTTTCAATTCTTTAACACTCCTTCCTTTTTTCTTTCGTTCATCGCATTGCTGGCTATTTATCGCATTATAGGCCATTGTTAGCGGTAACTACTTGCTGGCCCACCAACAACGGTATTTCAAAGTGCTTAAATAGACATATAAGAGGAAATATCACTTTTTTCTTTTCTTTGTTATTCTTTTCCTTTTCCTTTCCTTTCATTTGGTATCTTTCGTCTTCATTTTTTGTTAATTTTTTCAATTATTTGGTTCTGTATGTCTTAATTAATTGTCATCTGCACATCTCATTTTCCTTTCTGCTTAGTTCTCTGTAGTTTCTTTTTATCTTAAATTTTCTTTCCATAGACTATAATAAATAATCGCACTCTTTTTCTTCGTTATTCCTTTGTTTTTTCTTTCCTGTCGTTCTTCGATAGTTACTTTTAATTTTGTATTTTTGTCTTATTTTCCATTTTATTCATTTCCCCCCCCCCTCTCCTTAGTTATTTCACATATGCCTTCAATTTCTGCCATCAACTTTCACTGCATTTTCTCGCCCTTTCGCTTCATCCTCTCTCGTGTTCTTTAGCTTATCCTTCAATCGTTTTTTTTTTTTTCCTGTCTTCTAAGGTTTTTTCAATCCCTTTGCTTTCTTTATTTTTCCTTCTACTTTTTATTCCTATTCTATTATTGTGGAATAAAACGCGTATTAAGCATTCCAATTAGAGTTAAAAAACAAATTAAGTTAAGTTTATTCACTATTTTTCCAAGATTTCGTAACCAGACAGCAGTTAAGAATCAAAAATGTCAGTCGACCACAGCCACTGCCCTTTTAATGTAAAGGTAGTTCGTCTAATCGATTGTATCGACAGGAATAATAATCGATTCGTTGGTACAGATCCCGATAATTAACTGGCCCCTGCCGGACAGGAACGGGTTTTTAGCCGTAATTACAGTGAAGCCGACGGTAATTTGGCCACGACATGATGCCACGACCCTTGCGATGTCTTCACAAAACACTTCCGTGCTATATGGTTCACTGGTTAATTGTTCATTTCTGAGGTTCTGTAGATTTCTAAAATGTTCTACACGAGTTGAGTCTTCATTTGCTCGTCCACAGCAATGCCTTGGCGGGATATTTCACGTCCGCAGACAAGGGAATAACTTTGCTGTTAATAGTACATCGAGCGTACAGAGAGTACAGCGTAATACTGTAATTACAGTGCAATAAAGAGAACATCCTGGAAGAGTGATAGAAACAAGTAACAAAAGAATAACAGAATTTGAAGGGATAATAACGTTACCAGCAGGAATGTGATAAAACACAGAAATAAGAAAAGAAGAAAGATTTAAAGAAAAAAGAAATAAGCAATGCAATGAGTGAGATATAAATGAGGGAAGAAGTACACTCTGTTAAAGAATTCTAATAAAGTAAATTCAAAAAAATTATAAAAGCACGTGTGGCATTGATAAAAACCAAAGCGGTTAAATAAACAAATAGATTGAGCAACTGAGCCCATTGTTATTTAAAAGCTTATACATCAAACTATTATTCGAGGGCTATTACTATAATTTTTATATTTATTCCCCAACTTTCGATCGCTCTGCTACGTGACCATATAAGCTTAAAGAGGCGGATCTGCGCACTGTGCTACTGCGCTACTACCCTATCATAACCTCCGCCAAGGTCAAGTTCAATACATCAGTTGGAGCTGAGCTACAGGCTCTTCAACATGGCCGGCACGATTGATTCTCCCTCCAAGTGCCAGTTGCAAGGCGTCATTCGTTTTCTACAGGCAGAGGGGAACATGCAACAGAAATTCATCGCAAAATGAGTCGTGTTTATGGTGAAAACTGTATGGGTGAGGGTGTAGGAAATCTAAAGAAGGCCGTACTGATGTTCATGATGAAGGTGGACAAGGACGAGGTCTGTCGCTTGTTCCGCAAGTTGATCAAGTGGTTCGAGAGAGACGGAGGTTTACCATCAGTGAGTTGTCTGTGGAATTTCTGGACATTTCAAGAACAACTCTGTACACGATTGTTACAGAACACGTAGAGTATCGAAAACTTTGTACACACTGAGGAAAAGAAAGGAGACTCGGATTCGGGAAGTCCCGCTGGGTGAGCCTACATGTGTTCTTTCACAGAGTGCCAGGGCGAGGTGGGCTGGTGCGATGTGACGGTGGCTTGCTGTGCTTCTAATCACTTTTGAGGGATTCAAGTATCTTGGGAGTCCTTCGTGGTGCTCTATCTGGAACAAGTTAGGGACCCCATCTACGCCCGTGCAATTAACGTCGTCCGGTACCTCCCTCATCTCAAACCTTTCTCCCGGAAGTGCTAATTGGGGGCGTTGCACAAGTCATGAGCAACGCTTAACTATACCGAATATATCCTTCTCCACTCCAAAACTCAAGATCGCGGGTTCAATCCCGATCAGGATCGATGAGTTATTTTCGGGCGTAAAATTCCTAGGTATGGCCTCCTTCAGAAGGGAAGTAAAGCCAAGGGTCCCATGTCGTAGATTTACGGCATGTAACAGAACCTCAAGCCTGAAAGAAGAGACCTCTGAGCAAAATTTATCGGCCTTTCACGCCCTGAATTGAATGGGACGCTGATGACCTGAGATGTTAAAGAGCGTCCGTAAATAAACCAAATCAACAACCATCTCAAAAAATCCAATCTAATGGATAACAAATAAGAAATGTGATGACATGTAAGAGTGAAAAGAAAATGAATGTAAAAAGGGAGGGGGGAATAATGATAGTAAACACTAAACCGGAATAAAACAACGGATATATGTCGGGAAAAATATTAAAATAGAAATAAAGTAGGGCATCATATACAAATTAACAAATAAAATATACAGTGAAGAAAATAAGACGGAAGAGAGAAACAAAAACATGAAAATGTAATAGCAAACGAAAACATAAATATAAAAGGATGAAAGGAATGATGGTAAAGCAGTGATAGAAAGGGAAACAATGCAAAGTAATGAAGAAATAAAAGCGGTTGATATGAAAAAGAAGTAAATGAAACAAAGAGGAGCAATGATAATGGTGCTATGGATCTCAAATCTCATTAATTAATCATTGTGTGACAGTAACGCATGATTAAGTGCTCACGGTTCCCTTTTACAGGGATCGCAGGGTTAAGCTGCCCCGCAGGGAAGTACCTCCTCCTAAGTTAATTCCATATCGGCCCAGGAGGGGAGTCAGCCTCACCTTTATCAAATAACGAGCTCTTCAAACACTCGCACATTGCTATCACATCAATCTCTCTCGCAAACTGCGTGTTTATTGTTCGGAAGAAAAGGTGCCTTATGGAGAACGCATGTTACACCCCCCATGCTTTCAGTAAACAAGGCGATGTTTCATTGCCTTTCCAACATATCTTTGTAACAAACACCTTGTCTAATTGCATTTGAACTCCGCCCTCAAGGTTTATAATAACTGAGATACACATTGTATTGCTGGAAACCCCTCAATTTCGTAGACTGGTGTGAATATTCAAGCCATAGTAAGGTTAAGAGAACCGATATTCTCAACTGATCCAGTCAGTCAAATGTTTTTGGAAGAGTAAACTAAACTTAGTTGAGTTAGGGACCGAAAGAATGTATTAAAAACTCTATGAATATGCATTGCCATTTATGGTCCAAAATTAGCTAAATGTGTTATAAAATACAAAGTGATTTATATAAAACTAACACATCTCTTTCTTTATTCATTTCAAAACGATGCTAATCACAAATTAATATACCTCAAATGTAGAGTATCTCTGGGAGATTATTAACCTCTATAGCAAATGTTGAAAATGCGTTCCTTGCTGCATAAGGCATAATTTAATACGTCGCCCATGTTACTGACCGCTCGTTGGAGGACCGTGTTGTCAATACCATAATCACCTGTGTAATGTTGCGCTTCAGATCGTCCAATGTTTGGGAGAATGTGGCGTAAGTAACCCCATAGGAAGCAGTCCGAATTGTCAAATCAGGAAATCTCGGTGGCCGCAGGTTCTTGGAGAGTATCCGGTCGTCAAAGAAACTTTCAAATAGCGTCATGGATTGGTTTAACTTGTGGCATGTAGCGACATCTTGCTGATAATAACCAGGACCCAGCTTTACATCATCCAGTTGATCAATATACTGCTTGAAAACTCGGCGGTACTCTCCAGTGTTCACAGTTTGCCCTTATCCGACCCAACCCCCCCCAAAAAAAAATGTCCCCACTAATCTCTATGCGCACCAAATCCCAACTTTAACTGGGTGTAAGGATGCTTCATGAATGACATGTGGACTTTGGACGGCCCAATAGCGTGAAATCTGTGAGTCCCATAAATGGAACCATGCTTCATTTGGGAACCATGTTATGGACAATATACCAGGATTTTGCAGAATAAACGCCGTGTGAAAAAGTCGCCCTAACACTTTATTTTACGTATTTTAATCAAGTTTAGAAATGTTCGTATTTGCATAGTCGTCAATCCATTATTTACTTGTTTTATTTAATCTTTAGTAGGGATGCTAGGATTATTCCCGGAAATGTAGCAGCTAAGCTCTTTTTCCGACCTAAGGATGACGTAATGAGTGCAGAATATTAATGCGGGTGATTCTACAATTGGCCGTGACCCACACGCGTGCGAGCACGTTCACTTTAGGAGCCATATTTTGCACGGTGAGTTTGTTTACAAAAGAGTGGAAATGAAACCAAAAGACATTCGCTCACTCAGACTGCTACAGTAAATCTTTGGGCACTTAATTATAGGTCATCGACAAGTTCCTCCGCATTCGGTGATGTGCACTGCACAGGAAAATGTTGCTACTCCTGCATTTCTGACATTCCTTCTTTCGAAGTCGGATTTTAGCAGGTAATCCGCCCACCGTTGCTAAGGTTTGTACTTTGGATTGTGTGCTTGCCTTGGTGCTTGTGAACATAATAACTACAAGCTCGACGCGCGGACAATGCTGCTTCTCAAGTGAAATATCGGCTACACAATGGTTACGGAGCGACTTCTCGATTAACCCTTTAATATCTCACGATAAGACATGTGTTTATATTACTTTCCGTAGATGTTTGTTATGGCTTGCATAACTATAAAATCACGTGGGAGAAAAATATATTATTATAGTCAGCTTCAAGAGAATACACCCATTTCCATTATACAAGTCTTTATTGACAGCATGAAAATATATTCGTTTGTTTATTAGCAGAACTAGCTGGGAAAACTTTTTGCTCATAAACGGATCACATTAAAAAAAAAAAAATCTTTCTCCCCAGCATCCTTTCATTCAAACTAAGAGCTGAAAATGATTCTGCCAAAAGGGTTTTAAAAGGTTATCGAACTTTTTAGTCTCTTTTTTTTAAAATATCTCTATAGTGTTGTGATAAATTATTTTCTAATAGTTTTTTCTTCCTAGTTTCCTTTTACGCTCTTACTTTTCAATCCTGTCATGGGGGGGGGGGATGGTAAAATTAGAGCAATTAACATTGAAGAATTAAAATGCAAGACGCAGTTCCATTAAGCTTTACAATGCCCGGCAGCTCTTTCATTTAGAAGAGTAGAAGTGATTTTTTTCTCAACAAGTTCGATTAGCCTTGGATAAAAACCTGCCGTGCGGCCTGCTACAAAATATTATAACCTCCTGTTCTCCTTCACTGATTGTGTTCAGCCCTCGGCTCTGGGACAACACGTCTATTGCGCCATGCAGCGAGGACTGAAATGGTAGGATCCAGCTTTAGAAAGCTTGTTACAAACGCAGAGCGTTATGAAATTCTGAATTGTTTATCTGTTCAGCAATTTTAAGTCTTAGTGTTTGTATTGTAATGTCCAGACTATTTAACAGAAAATTCATATTTGCAATGGTTTCTTCATGCCTTAATCATAATTAGCAATACATTGCAGGTTTTCACGGCCGGTGTTATTCATTTAAAGTTCAAAACTTCCGAATTGTGCCGTTGTCCATGGCTTAATACTAAACCAAAGCTTTCGCCAGCTTCTGCGGTCAGCATCATCAATGGTGTGCGGTGGTAAGCACTGACGCTCAAGTGTCGAATGTTTGCTTTTGTACCTGAGTTTTAAGACCAGGACCAATAGATAGCTGATAATGGGTGAGAGTTGGGAGGATTGTTGTTTGTATCAAAGAACTGGTTTCAACACAGTACTCAGGTGATAGACGTAGTCTCTATTAATATTTCGTCGGTCCTGGTGGTGTAGTGGTAACCATACTTGTCTCTTAAACTCAAGACCGCGGGTTCAAACCCGACCAGGATCGATGGATTTTTTGGCATAAAAATCCTAAGCATGGCTTCCTTCGGAAGGGAAGTAAAGCCGTGGGTCCCGAGTCATACATTTACGGCACGATAAAGAACCTCAAGTCTGAAATAAGAGGCCTCTGAGCAAAATTTACCGGCCGTTTCACTCCCTGAATAGAATGGGACGCTGATGACCTGTGATGTTAAAGAGCGTCCGTAAATAAACAAATCAAAAAATCTATATTGTGGGATCTCTGGGATCTTTGGCGTTAAAAAGCATTTGTTCTAGTTTGGGAGTTGATATAAAAATAGTTTTAATTTCTTTCCTCCTTAATATGCCTGTTCTACTTATGGCAAACACTTAAAATGCATAATTGTAGCAATTTATATCGGCTTATAAACAAATACTTGAATGATTAAATTAAATCCTGTCGGTTTAAAAATTAAGTTGTTGGTAGAATTTGTCTACACTGTAAATTTCTGTCATCGCATTCATCTTAATCGGAATACAAGTCTCTCATTACTGGTAAATAATCATTTATGTAAACTTTAAGCATAAAGTACATTCCCAACAGCAGGAATAATTAAACGAACAAGAAAATAATAAAATAAGCTATTCTTAAAACAAATATGCGAATAATATGAACAGAAAATACGAAAGCGTTTAAGAACTGTTTTCTTGATTGCACAAACTTGATCTAAGAACATTTGGTTTTCATAAAAGAATTAAAAGTACATATTGCACCATATCAAGCTTATATAATTTTAAAGTTGATATCCTTCCGTAGTCTTAACTAGTTTTAATGTTGGTAACTTTGCAATACAGGAAAAGAAAACAGTGGCACAGCGCATATCAACAAAGCTTTAAATCTTTGCCACATTTATTATACTCTATAACTGATCCAATTCCTGGCACATTAGTACTAGGGCACAGCCATATTATAAAATCTACCGCTTTGATAATAAATAAAGACTTTAAATAATGTCCCTTGGCTACAATAAATCCAACAGAAAGGCCATAAAAATACAAGCTCGCTTCTAAACAAATGTTATTGCAAAAGAAACTTTAAGGCAGCATAATACAATTAACAACTTTTCTATAAAGTGTTCCAAAACCACAGTTTACCCGGTTCAATGGGTGTAGAAGGCTCCGGACCTAACAAAATACAATGAAAATATGAAACGTCTGTACATCCCCCTTCTGGAGTCTTCTTTCTGTGTGAGGAATTTCCCGAACATTCGATCAATGGAAACAAGACTTGTTCGTACCATGCTTACGTGGACAGATGAGGAAGAAGGGAGAGGGAGAGATGGTGCATCGGCTTTGAACCAAAGGAATGCGCGCAAATATCACGTTTACATTATACATTAAGCTAACAAACTCTTGCCAATGCTAAATATTATGCCTGTAAAAAGGACGATCATTATTTACTGAACAACCCTAGTATTGTGTCTATATCCATGAGTGTATATTACGTTTGAGCGATCCTTTGGTATAATTATGATAGATATATTTTTTAGACTTTGTACAAAAACTTTCTCTTAACGACATCTTCATTGCAACATGTGCATATATCCTGCTACTTAAACCCGTATTTAACATGACAAATGATTGCTGAAACATTAAAGTATAAGAGCATTGTCTTCTACTACCGCTTCACATTTGTCATCATCTTTCATCATCATACAACAAAGAAAGTAACGTGGACTTCCTTGTGCTAAAGTGGTCGTGGGAAACGCTAGCTATAGAGCATGCAAAAGCAACGGCCCCAACTGTTTACTGTTATCTGTAAGTAAAACCGGAACCACGGTTGTTGAGGGAAAAAAAGTTTTTTCGTGTCGCCCGCACCTTAGGAGGCTATAGCAAAGTAGATTTCCTTTGCACGTGAGCAATTTCAGACTTTCCCTCTGCAACTGTATGCTTAATTTATTTTTATGTATTTTTATTTTATTTACTTATTTTTGGTAAAATATATGCAGAGCAGATATGTGGTTCGTTTGCAAAGTCCGGTAAATTTACAGGCAATGGGCAAAACTTGTTAAATGACATAACTGCTCGAAAGTATCAATTTTGTTACGAAATTTCTGCAAAGTTTCATCTAGATGTGATCTGAAGTTAACGCCTGACAGACATTTGTGAAGTTGTAATTCATTGGGACTGTTTATTCCTATATAAAGCAGACCGTACTTGCACCGAAAACAAGGCGCCTTCCGTGACCAGCGGAAAAATATATAACATTTTTATTCGCATATAAAATAGCTGTGTTCTCGACGGCGATGTTTGCGTTGATTTGTGATCATGGACAAAACCTGGATCCGCCTTTGTACACCTGAGTCAAAGCGGCAGTCAAATAGTGGACAATGACGTGTAAAGGTGCGAAAGGTGAAGACTGGAATATTGTTGACCAACTGGAAAAGGGGTCAACAACAACAGATATATTTTTTGATTTGTTTTGTTTACGGACGCTCTTTAACATCTCAGGTCATCAGCGTCCCATTCAATTCCGGGCGTGAAGTGGCCGACAATTTTTGCTCAGAGGCCTCTCTTTCAGGCTTGAGGTTCTTTTTCGTACCGTAAATGTACCACACGGGACCCACTGCTTTACTTCCCTTCCGAAGGAAGCCACACTTAGGATTTTTACGCCCGAAAAAATCCATCGATCCTGGTCGGGTTTGAACCCGCGAACAATAATAGAAGATATTATGCAATAGTATTAGATAGTTTGAGACGATGTTGGAAAAACCGTCAAGACTGCTGCACGAAAATGCTTTCGTAATTAAGTTGACAATCCGAATGACACAAGTGCACCAACTGGGCATCAAATTTGTTTCTCATCCACCATATTCCCCGGCTTTAGCCCCCACACTTCTTCTTGTCGCGGAACATTACAAAACTCTGCTTAGTAGAAAGAAATGAGGATGTCATGAAGACTGTTTTGCAGGTCTCATGGTCTAGTACTTGCCAATGCTACCTACCACTTTCGTGGTATCGGATATACCAAGGCTTTTTTGCTTGATTAGGAACATCCCCTTGGCACACATAAGAACCCTAAACATCTTCAACAGCATCCTGGGTCGATGTAGCTAAGCCTTATGGGCGTCCCAACCTTGCCCAAGTTCAAGGAGATAGAGTTAGGCCTTGAGGGGCTGGCAAGGAATATATGCAGCTATTATACAAAGTATATCGCTGAATATCGTGACACTAGTGTTTCAAAGAACACAATGAAAATATTCACAATTACAGCCTCATGTTACTGTTTTGCAGTTCGTCCAACGTTCGTGCATTTGAACGGAGTTGCAACGTGATGTAAATGCAGGAGTGGATTGGCATTACATTTTTTAAGGCTAAATTACCTAAAAATCTAAAATTAGGATCTGTAATTGCTTCCTGGATGCTGACCTGACGAAAGATGTACCTCCTGAGGTGCATGTCTATTGTTTTCATAGCCCTCTTGATAACCTCTCGTGATTTCCTTGATACGATCTTTTGATTGCCGAGTATATGGAACAGCTGGGTCGAAACAATTAAACCTGCAAGACACGGCGCAGTAACTGGCATAAGGGGCGGGCATCTTGTAATTTCGCCTAACTGCTCGTTGTAAATTACTTGCAGCAGGAGACAAAGAAGGGTCATCGGGCTGGGTGTGGACGTGATGGTCACTTCCTCTCCTGCTGGAAGAGCTGTCACGCGCCGCGGAACTCCGCATAAAGAGGAATCTCACGCGCATTACCTTTAGAAATTCCTTATTGAAAGCTTATTCAATTGGAACAATCGATTGTTCCACTATCGATTTTAAAATCGATATTTATATCAAAGAAGAAGACAATACAATGCGCAAATTGTACATTTATAACAGGTGTAGGAACAGATAAACGTCAGAAATTCAATTGTGATTCAATGCATAAAGAGAAAAAGATTGAGCTATACGCTGTCTATCGAAAAGCGAGGTGCAGTATGTTCATAACTGGCATACGAATAGAAATGCAGTTAGTACTCGACAAAGCTGGAAGGCCTTTATTCCTGGAATTGCGGTTACGGTTACCCAATTGGCTATTTATGGTATGTTGGTATGGTGCGCGCGAAGGAAAATAATAATAATAATAATAATAATAATAATAATAATAATAATAATAATAATAATATACAAAAATAGCAGAATACTTTTTCCAGGTGACAAAAAGATGGTTAATTTCTTCGGCGCACTTTAACCATACACTGGCGCTAAAATTGGGATATAACATCACCATTAACTATCATACATCTTTTTCGTATGAATTGTTGTGCTAGATAATATGCACTCGTTCCGTTGAAATGGCTCCAGTCTGAGCTATCTTTCGGTGGTTATGTCAATACGGAGTCCGGAGCTCGCTTTATTTTAGGTGCATGTATGGCGACGTTTAACATCTTTTCCTTTTAAGTCAATGATTGCATTCCACTGTTTCAAATAATTATGTTTCGTGTAAATTTATTTACAGAAGAATTGAAAAGTATAAATGGAATAAAGAAGATATTCAGGAACTGACAAAACAAAAAACCGACCTTTTTTTAAATACAAGGGTGCATAAAATATAAACCGGATTTAAACACATTTTTTCCAGCGAACAGGAAGCTTCTTAATATATAAAAGTGTGGTTTGGATTTCTATCAGTTTCGCACGAATACTTCCATTCTTAAATAGTTGCCGAATCGTAGACCTCCGATGCTTCTTTTAACGCCCAAATATATAGTAATAACAAAGTGATAAGTTTAGACTATAGGGAAGGTGTTCAATGCTGTCCAGTGGATTTTCATGAGTTCTTCCCTTGTCAGAGCATCTACATGAGGACAGGCGTTGTCTTCAAGAAGTTCTAGAATCGACTGTTGACATCTTTTTTGTCGATAATTAGCGCTTTGCCTCAACCAAAAACTGGTGCTAATGACTTGCATTGACTGTTCGATGCCCATGAAGAAAATGCCATGGGAGTCGCAGAAAACTGTCAAGAGAATTTTCGCAGTTTAAACACTGAGGCTTTCACAGCCGGCGTACTGCCACGGGTGGCCGAGGTAGTGAGCGGGATGTCTGGGGTTCAAATCCCGCCAGGACCGTCCTCCCTGGCTGAGATTTTTGCCAGGTTTTCTTCAGTCCTCATAAATGGCAAATGCCGAGGAGCTAACCTAAAATGAGGCCTGGAACGCTTTCTTTAAAAAAAATTATTTTCCAATTTAACATTTCATCTCATGTTTCATCAGTGTCCACCGCCTTTGGTGCCTCGGTGGTAAAAACGGGCGTTAAACACTATTTAAATAAATTAATAAATAAATTAATAATAATAATAATAATAATAATAAAAAAAAAGGACCGGCGTCTTGTGACTATATTGATGCGATTTTCCACCTTGTAGACGTGGTCTAGAGGCGTTTCGCCAGAGTCTGCGTTTGGCATTATGCAGGACGGGTTAACTTTTCTTCTCAATCTCGAGTTAGGTGCAATCGTTAGATCACGGCCTACAAGTTCGAAAATCGCATCAATGTGTGTCACAGCCTTCCCAGTGATATGCGACTTTTTAGTATGACAATAACGGATTTCCCTCTTTACAACTGATACCCGCATTGAGTTAAAATAAAATACTCTGACACACGTCTTTTGACGACACAGTGAAACTTTCGTGCCAGTCACATGCGTGTCTTGTCCTGTAATGTGTCAGATTCGCGTTTTCTCTTAAAAGCACAGTTTGAAAATTTGATGAATGTCCAGCTTTAAGACGTTAGCTCGTGTTGTGTGCTTGACACGAACAGCGCATTTCTGCGACCGAGAGAGAGAGAGTCCAAGATATGAGGTGTCGTTTATGATGCCCGCCCAAGGCCTGTCTACTGTTTATTGTATACAGGGACAATCCAGCAGGAATGGTACGATTTTATAGGCCATTAGCACTGCCGCTACATCACCCGCCTGCACTCAACATTTATTACCTAGGGAACATTGCAGGGAGATTTATGAACGGTAGGGAAATTTTAATTTCGAAGGATACCTGGAGCTCTAAAACATGCCACGATCTTGCGCACAGCATGCTCCCTAACACGTTAGCCACGAGCAATAAAATAAGGCCACGCTTTGATTTCTTTTAACTCTCTTCTAGGTTCTGATTTCGGCAAAGATCGTAAATTTCTGTTTTGTTTCGTTTGAGATAACGACTTTCGGAATAGTATTTGCATTAAATTTAGTCTGCATTTTGTATAGCTTTTAAAACACGGCTATGTGTCATAAAATGTATGATTAAAAGATAATTAACTGGCTGTATACCTGAGCAGATATGTAAGCCTATAGCCCTGCTGCGAAGCACAATAGACGATCCCACGAATTAAGTAAAGTAATAAAATATGTTTTAACATTTCAGTTCAGAAAATTAACAGTCTTTCAAGATAGTAAATTCAGTATTTGAAATGCCATCTTCCCATATTCATCAAATGAGATAATTAATACATGATGTTTAAAAAGTAGCTTCACAGATGAGTTTCTCATTGGAAAAATGTATACCACATGGTTCTACAAGATGCCGGTTTACAGACTTTTAATTCCTATGCCATTCAGTCCTTTACAGTAACCTAAAATAAATGCTTGGAATGCCTCATCACATGCCTGAGTACTGTTTAAAGGTGTTTAACGTCACAGGCGAAACACCGGTGATAAAAAAATAAAGATAAAGATAGCCTACTGTGTCCCTTAAGAGCAAAGGCCTCCTAACAAGTAGGGAAAGATCGTTTTCTCCTAACGTGGTGAGCTAGTTGTTCGTATGCTTTTTAATACACCCTGACTGATTTGTTCTTTGGTTACTCCATTTCTTACTGCACTAGTTGCTTCTCGAGAGATTTCCATTTTTTTCTCTTCCTCTTGTTACTCTTGACCAATCTGGACCTGCATGTTCCTTGAAGAGGTCCGTGTATCTTCTTCTGGGTCTGTCTTGTGTCCTTTTTCCTATCCGGGGGTCCCACATGGAGATGTTGTAGGTCTATCTATTGTCCTGCATTCTTGCGACGTGACCGCTCCATTGCCATTTGCTTCTGGTACCTATTTATGTGATGTCTGTTATCTGAGATAAGTGATTTATTAATACTATAGGTATTTTGTCCTTCAAAGTTATTCCCAGGGTCTTGCGTTGCTTTTTTCTTTGGCATATTTAAATTTTGTTCATTTGTTTTTCTGTTATTGACCATGTCTGGCACCAATACAGTAATGCAGGGTATGAAATAAAGAAAGAATTCCAGGCTTAAGTTTTAGGGTACCTCTACAGCATTTGTTATTATGAGGACTGAGGAAAAAAAAAAAAAAAAAAAAACCTCACGAATCTATGTCTTAACGGCCTCGTCCACCCGTGGCGGTCTGAATCTATTCGGCTGACAGATTTTACTCTGAAATTTCTTTCACATATACGAGATACTTTAACGTATTCTCTAGCCATGCCTTTATTCCTCTGAAGTGGGTCAATGCTACTAGTCTCATTACGACTTAGAATTAAAGAACCTGAAAATTTGACCTCAAATATTCTCTTGACAGGACGAGCGCACTCGATACGGACATGTGCATAAAAAATAATAACTTGTCTTGGAATAAAATCTTTTGGCCTAGTATTTGTTATTTAATGTTTCTAGCATACTTAAAAATTTGCCACATGTTATTTGTTTCACTGTTCAGTTGACAATGTGTGCAGGGAGACTGAAGGGCAATGTAGCAGGTACATCGGCTCGTATAGCCCTGTAGGCTTTCAGCGATGGTTTATTGGCCGGTGCAGTTCCCCGCCACCACGTGGGTCATCGGTTAATTACATGACTCTATATATTACTAGAGATAAAGCTATTCCTTCGTAAACAAGATATCAGCGTATGGTTGACACCAGCATTGCAATGACGGCAAAAGGAGGAGGGTTAGAACCGCATTCTGTAATCTGGTCACAACAACATCGAAAGTGAACGAGTCAATTGATAATTTGTAGTGTAGTGTTAACCTTGGACCGCTGTGCAACGTTCAGAGTTGAAGCTTCGGCAACCTCGCTCCCAAGGAAGGAGAGTTTTCATGTTTATATTTTATTTGCGGTAGTTTTTAGTACCACCCAAAAAGTATATTTAAATGCCCTGCATATAACACTGAGATTTATAAACAATCTGTAAAATACTTAGATGCATTTGTGCACTTCAAACATAAATTTCCCGAAGTTAGTGATGCAAAACTGAATGGACCGCCTCCGTGGTCCGACTACTAATCCGGAGGTACTAAATTCGAATTCCGCTCAGGTCGTTGTATGGGTGGGTAAGTTTTTTTTTTTTTTTTCTTACCCTGTGAATGCCAGATAGCTTTAAGACGTCAAGTTCTCCGAACTCATTTTCGCCGTCATTAATTCATTTCATTTATCATTTTTTTGTATTAATGTTTAACGCCTTTTTCATACCGAGGCACCATAGGAGGTGAACACTGATGGTACATGAAAAGAAATGATAAATTGGGAAAGGAATATTATTATTATTATTATTATTATTATTATTATTATTATTATTTATTTTTTTAAAGGAAGGAAGTGTTCCAGGCCTAATTTTAGGGAACCTTCTCGGCATTTGCATTTATTAGGACTAAGGACAATCTGAAAAAAATCATAGTCAGAGAGGACGGTCCTGGCACGAATCGAACCCCATACTTCCGCTCACGAGTCTTTGCCTTACGATCTAGGCCACATGTAGCGTTCATATCATTCATCCCTACAGACTTGCACCCATAGTATTCCCGTCTACAATGTACAGGCATCGCGAAAAAACCAATACAGTCAAGGCGACAATAAATAAGACATTAAAAAAATCCTGAATGAGCAAAATTACAGAGAATAAATATCATTTCTAATAAAGATTAACAGGATTTACCTTGTATAGTTGAATGTCCAGAAACCAAAGGCAGCGAAAGTACGGATTAAGAAATGGAACAATTTACAGATAGCAATTTGGATTTTTTTTTTTTTGGAGAAAATTTCGTAATTATGTAGAGAAGGTAAGAGAGAAGTGGTGGAAAAAAGTGATTAAAGTTGGAATAGTATATCTATGGAGATGAAGGAACTAAAGAAATAGTGTAAAGAATATAAAAAGGGTATAGTTAAAAGAAAGTAGATTCTATAACAGCGCAGCCAGGGTGTTACTTGTATAAGTACCCAAAATAACAAGCACTCTAGGAACAGTTGTACCAATTGTAAATGCAAACTTAAAGAAAGCACGTAGAAATAAACATTCATTCATTCATTCATGCATAATACATTAATTATTGAGAGACGTTTTATATTTCAGACCATATTTCTTCTAACCCAGAAAAATAGAACTAACCAACATCGATTGAGATCGATATGCGAGAAGAATGGCAGATTACCACAGAGTCTTTCCTCCTTTGCAAGAGAATTGGTGACATCTAATTCATAAAATAAGCAAAAGCAACAGAAGCAATAACAGGAATAGTAGTTTGAACACAAGAACGATAAAAGTAAGGGGAATGATCAGAAAAGAATGAGAATGAAATTCAAAAGAAAGCAAAAAAAACGTGGACAGAAGCAATGTGGGAAAGATATGAGAATAATTAAGATGAAGAAAAAGAAGTAAGGAATAAGCGAGTAAGGGGGAAGGGTATTCTTCACTGTAATCTGAACATTCCAGACGCTCTCTTCTAATGCGATAATCGATGCTTCCTCCAAATATTTACCTAAACAAACTGCAGGTTGCACGTGCATTCATCCCATCCTTGCGTTTCAACTCTCTCGGTGGCGACATGACAATAAATCACAAAATGGCCCTTGTGGAGAGGAAAACGAGGTCGTCCACGGTCATTTTGGAAAGCCTTCCCTCTCTCTAGGGCTTATTGTTAACGCTCAAATGGTTTCTTTTCCTTTTGTACAAGCCCCGTGAATTGGACGCGAACAACAATAGCACCTCAATTTTCCCTCATATTCTTTTCATGAGGGTAGGTATTATTATAATGCTATCTCCTATTGCTTGGTCGAGTGGGTTGGCAGGTAATCGTGCAGGTGGGTGACAGCATGCCCGCTACTTCCGCAGGGGAGTACAGCCCGCACTTTTCGTGGCCTACTCTGTTCCCAGGCGACAAATGTGTGAAATTCATTTTACTAAAGTAAGCTCGTTTAATAAAACCAATGGTATGTCTATTGGTTCACTGTGCTTTTATTACAGAAAAGAACCTTTTAACAGTGACGTTGCTCGTGACACATAAAGTTGGTGCAGTCCTGCCAACACATAAGTTTAATTTAAAAATTTTTAGTGTTTACTACACAGTTTGAGTTAAAAATACACTGATATCCACAACTGTAACTACTCGTGTTTTAGACTGCATTTTGTAGAACAGGAGGCTGATTATTTCAACATAAAATAATACACATCGGAAGTACTATAGCAGGTGTATAATAGGAAAATACACTACGGTGACATCAGAGGTTAAATTTTGGAAAAAAATCAAACTGTAAGTGCCTTTAATTATGAAATTTGTTTTCTGTGTCAAATTACTTTTTATTACCGTGCATTATTGCATAAAAATGAAAATATCTCTGAAACCATTTGTTATAGAAGACAGCGGTTTGATGTGTTTGATCGGTAAATTACTGTTTCAAATGTCAATAACAGTAATGACAGCTTGTGTGTGAAGCAATTGGAAAGTTGTCTATACATCCCAGTTTTTTTTTTTTTTTTTTTTTCCCTAAATACATCTAATATCATGTCTACGTGCACCAGGCTTTATAAAAAAAGTTTAAAAAAAGAAAATAGGTATTACAAAACCTATCAAGTAAAGCGTGATAGTAGTAATAATGAAAATAATAGACCTATTTCTGAAGAGTACAAGTCAATGAGTGATAAACCAATTACTTATATTCCTAGTGCTTCTGGTGATCGTATGGAAGTTACTGAAAACAACAAAGGAAATATTAATATAATGATACACTTGCATATTTTTATTACAGTGTTAAGTGAAACTGTCCCCTATGATGGTAATATTACTTTATGTGAAAATGCAGGTGCAAGAAATTTATTAGTATATAAATTGACAATTAGTTGTATTAACTTTAACGCTACTGTAGTCATAAATGAAAAATTTACAACAGACATACTTTTTATCATAAACTAATGAAGAAGCTGACGTACATTCATTGCTGAGCTCTAGTTTCAGGTTATTTGCATAAGAAAATGTTGTACATGAATATTAATATAATTTTATTTTTATAAAAAAGAAGTGTCATATCAATAATAACTTATTACTTTTAAAAAAAAGTACATTCTCTAGCCTAGAGCTCAGAGCTTTGCTTTGTAATGAAAAATAAGCAGTAAACATTTCACTTGGGGTATTTGTAATACTTTCTGGGGGCGGGGGGGAAGGACAAAAAAATGAATAAATTCACGTTAGTAATATAGGATCTTTGATTTCACGATACTAAAAAGTACTGTACTTACACAATATTCACTGTTTGTACGTAATTTTATGTAAATGCAATAAGTACCTATGTAAAGGAATGGTGTCATAAGCTATAGCAGTAGTACCACACCAATCGCGTAAATATAGCGGGAACAATTAAAACAGTCAAAAAAGTTGTGTTTTTGTCGCTACAGACTATGAAACGAGCAGCTAAATCACTATACCAGTAAATGTAAACTTTAAACATTGTTATAGCTAAACGAAAATTATATTTAGCAAACTGGCAATACCTGCTACAACCTCCAAAAGAAAAAACAACGTTTAGGACAGTTTATATACAGTTTTGCGTCGTACCTTTGTGTTAGTTATTAGATATCAGTTATCTTAAGTATATGATTATTATATATAATAATACAATAAATAAATATGCATATCTACTAGACCCTATATAACTATAATATATTCATAGGAGCGATATACTAGTAACCTGCTTACTTATAGTAAAGAAAAGCGAACTAGTTAAGTGGAACATCACTTGGTTGACAATTTATTTACAATTATACACCTGTACATTTCTAAGCACTAATACATTATAAAATACTTGATTCGCTTATACTGCTCACAAAGAAACTAATAAAATTTGGCTCAAATAAGTTGCTATGTACTCTTATAGAGGGTGCAGAGGCAGGGGTCCGCGGAATATTTTTGAGGAAAAACATGATGATTAAAATTTATCAGCTTTGAAAAATCAATTACACATTCTAATTTTTAAAATTGATAACAAAGAAAACATATACGTTAATTACTTATATTACCTTAAATGCTTTATTTTAAAATATCAGTGTTTTGGCTATTAAATGGAAAGTTATGATTTTAAAAACCTGAAGAAGAGCAACTCCACCTCTGTGCCCCTCCTTGCGGACGCCCTTGTGTAGAGGATAGTTTTCTGCTATATTGCTATTACTGCAGAGCAAGAAGGGTGTAGTTTCCTTTCTCTGTCTACAAAACAAGCGGCCACAGCAGAGAGTTGGTCCATCTCTGTTATTTTTTCATTATCCCGTCCCACCCCTTGGCGGTAAGCTAAGTTTTAGAAGGGCCACCAAAAACAAGACGGGACAGCCTACATTATTGGATGAAGTCCGTAGTTAAGTCGTGCGTGGATTCAGCGTTGTAACAAAATGCTTCAAAATGCATTTGATTTTGGAAATGGAGATGAAATGAATAAATACAGTTTCACTTTTCGATAAGCTTCGATATCCAAATGTAAAAACGTTACGTTGGATATTAAACACTAAGTATGGCACTGCCCCAAGTGGCCTCATGGACGAACCCCAGCTGTTAATATATATTTTCTAAATATTCAATAAAATAATTGTTTGTGGTAAAAAATTGTTGGCATGGAGGTCTTGAGCACAGTTTTAAATCCGCACAATACAACTCGCAACCAAAAGTTTACCAAACTGCTACTTGCCCTTCAGTTTTACTCCACTCAGCGTGAAACAAATAACACATGTCAAATCTTAAAGTCTGCTAGAAATATTTAGTAGTAGCATTGCATTTTTATGTAAATCTTAAAACTTCATAAAAAATTCTAAAAATTGAAATGTTTAAATTTGTAGCATCATTTTAGTATCGTTTTCCTTAATGCGTGCGCATCGGTCCTGGTGGTCTAGTGGTAACAATAATTGCATCCTAAATCCAAGATCGCGGGTTCAATCCCAGCCAGAATCGATGAATTTGTTTCGGGTGTAAATTTCCTAAGTATGGCTTTCTTCGGAAGGAAAGTAAAGCCGAGGGTCCTGTTTCATAGGTTTATGGCACGTAAAAGAACCTTGAAGAAGCCTCTGAGCAAATTTACCGGCCGTTTGAAATCTGAATTGAATGGAACGCGATGACCTGAGATGATAAAGAGCGCTATAGATAAACTAAATCAACAATTAATGCGTGCATCGGATGATTTCTGTAATGCGCATTGCATACAAACACGGCGAAATTGCTGATTGACTGCAAACGAGATATGTTCAATGGGCTAAAACAGTTTCAAAGCGTTGTTTATATCAAGCTATGCACTTAAACTACATCACCAAGAGCTCAGTTTCTCGCCTACAGAGCGCATTAAGAAAGCAAAGAACGCTGACCGAAAAAAGGAGGGGGAGAGTTGGCGGCTGTATTGAGGTGGTAGTAAGGGTTTTTATTTAGAATTAATATTAACGTATCTATATTAACTGCAGGTATTTTCATATTTTCACTAACGTCCATTTAAATAAATATTTTTCAACAATTTTTTTTCTGCTACAAATAGTAAAAATTATTGAATAATGAAACTTGTAGCTTTTAGAGAAATTAAAGAAGCACAATTCATTTAAAATACATGGAGATGTAATAATATTAAGAAAATAAAGCTAGATATGAGTGTATAGTTGATTACACACAGAAACAAACCTCGCTATAAGTAAAACACTTAAGCCAACAATGAACAAGTCTCGCGAAACCTATCCATTTACAACCTTATTTCATCTTCTTCGATGAAATTCATAAAGGTGTCGGGAAAAAATGGAAATCGCAAAGTGCCGATATTGGGTTGTATGGTGGACGCCGTAGTTCATGAAGGAACCGAGCGAGGTGGCTTAGGTGGTAACGCTTGAGATTCGCATTCAGGATATCCCAAATTCCTTGGAACCCGCCATCTGACCGACCTTTCTTTCTTCTTCTTCTTCTTCTTCTTCTTCTTCTTCTTCTTCTTCTTCTTCTTCTTCTTCTTCTTCTTCCTCCTCCTCCTCTTCTTCTTCTTCTTCTTCTTCTTCTTCTTGCGGCTTCCCATGGTCGCTTAGGGGAATGTAGTTCTCTCATATCATATCAATTCATTCTGTTATTTCTGTTACAGGGTCCTTAGTGCAAGTAGTGTCAGGGTAAGGTGGGCTGGGTTTGGTGACAGGATGGCATGCGCTTTGAAAATGTTTCTGCCCCAGCGTCTGGTTTGAAAGCGGCCCCTCTGACCGCCTCGAACTACTCTGACTACATTCGTGACTCACTTCATTCCTTCCTCTCCGAGTTGCCCCGATTGTACAAACAAACGGTCAGCCATTGGGCAAGACTTAAGTACTGAAATATATTCCCTTGACCGTAAAAATCCAATCCGATATTCTTCCAGGGCATTATAAATACAATTTTCCAAACGTTTCTTCGTGTTGCAGTGCAAAGTGTATCAAGAACAAATAAATATTTAGGAAGTATCTAAAGTTCCGAGGATAGTTTTGACTAATTCTAATTCTGTATTAGAATAAGTTGGTGAGAGCAGGCGGCCTCATTTGACTGATATTTTCCAGTGATTCCAATTATCTATTAATATCACTGTATTTTATATTGTATACTGTTTTGTTTATATGGCATGCGTATCCTTTATTATATATTATTTACGTTTATAAAAAATTACGAGAGCTCCAGTATCAACGACTCTATGATTAATATTTATGACTTCGTGTATCTCGCTCCATGCCAGCAGTTCTAGAAGGTTGCAATTAGCTAGTGATATATTTCTCTTTTAAATATGTCCAAAATTTATATATTTCTATAACGAACTGAATTCCTGAATATTTTCGAGTATATTTAATTCAACATTTGGGAAGGGCGAAATGATTTAGGTCTAATGCTAAATAAAGTAGAATGACACATATCAAAGAGACAGTTGTTTAAGGAAATAGTTACATTAACCTTTAATTAACAAAGCAGTTCTGAGGTTGTGCATAACTGAACAGATGATGTTTACAATATGCAGCAATCATGAGATATAGAAGCCTGAACTAAATAAGCAGAAAATTGTTTTAATGTGAAAATGAAAACGGATCTTTAAGGTGAGAGAATATGACATGCTTTTTTCTCATATTTTTTACGAATAAAATTTTGCGAAAGTTTTATACCTAGACTTTGCTACAACTTCCAAAATACGATTTACAAAACTGAAATTCTGTAAATCTACAAATATTGCTCAAAAACTGAATGTGGGAGAGGGGATATCGATGGTGAATGTGGTTGGGATTGCAACAAACAGAAGAGGACTTTTCAGTATTACAACCGTGCTCAGGTGCTGGCCGATTATGTACAGCCTCCCACACCCCAAAAGGAGCGCCGGAAGAAGTATACTGGAACGCTAATAATGTTTCCAGATAGAGCAACCCTAGCCCGCTGAGCATCTCCTCAAAGGAATTCGCGACCACTTTCATACCATAAGCCGGTACAGAAATCGTTTCGAAGAGCAAACTACAACCTCGCCGCACACAGCACCAACCCGACCACGAGTTTTATACCAGGGGAAATCAGGCCTCAAAGAATTTGAAATTGGAACCGTCTGAGTCACCTACACTCTAGGAATGAGCTCAGTCAGGTGACTCCTCGGAAATCGAAAGCAGGATCTGTCGATAGAAAAAACTCCGCTAACTCCCTCGCTAGTACTGATCATTTCTGTCCCGCATGTGTCATCTAACGGCCAATTGCTGTACTTCAGCACTGTGACAGCTTAGATCCGGGAAGTGGGCCGACTCTAGAGGTCAAATGTCGAGGTTTCATCATAGATGTCACTTTTTAAGTGGCTCCGTGCTATCATTACTGAAGTCATAAAAAAGTTGAAGATCCCCAAACTAATTCCATTGCCGCCCACGCCCTCGGCAATACACGCGATTGGCGACTGAAATAGACAGCTTTATGTAATATCTACTTCCCATCTACCGTCTTGAAACAGCAAACTCAAATTTCGCAAAAGAATGATATAGTAATTATGTTTTATTACTTATGCTCATAATCCTCACATAATTGAACACATTTCTACCACGTTTTTCTTTGCTGTAAAAAAAGTTTTTTTTTTTCTTTTGTGCTAACATGAAGGCAGTATACTTTTCATTTAAAGAATTTAAAATGATAATGACGCAATTAAGTGGCATTCGCCACAGATTAGTTGTAGATGTTCGAAGACTTTGCAATGTGAATACACAAGTAATCAAATATCTCAAGTTACAAGAATAAAGAATATAGTACGAAAGAAACTCCGCATCTTCCTGTAACATCATCTTCTATTGCATGCAATCCTGTACGCGCACGTTATCAGCAGTCCTGGAACCCACCGTGCACAAACACCTCTCATATGCAACTTTTCAATTACCAATGTTAGGTGGCACCCAGTTAAATTTTCACAATTTCTGAAAGTGTCAATGTTATTCGACGATCCTCTCTCATAATGACAGCAGCGGTGTTAATGTTTTCTTCCGTTAGAGCACAAACTGCAACGTCGGATCCACCTTCCTTTGACATTGATTTTGTCTCCTCTCTTTAAAGCATTTTAAAACATCTTCGATCGGGTAACGGGTAAAGACTCTCGTCGGCATCGGTCCTGGTTGATGATAACTTCACTGCAGAGGTTTAGCCATCCTGTCCACGTGAGAGCTCACGATTTTTCCCACCTCCATTTCGGGAGAATCATATTCCCACACCCTTTCTCTTTCCTTTCCTACCTAGGAGAAGAATGCTCCTAAAATCCACGAAGGAGGAATCTCGTTAGGCATGGTGAAGGCAACCATCTAATGGAAGGGGACACCATAAGGAAAGCCCTGGTCCTCCAGGTTGGGGATTTTGTGCTGGGTTGGAAACCCGCCAAATAAAGAAAAAAAACTTTCTTAGAAATCTCACACAGGTAAATTGGATGGGTCAACAAGCAAAAATGTGAGATCGGAACAGGTAGGACCTACTACGTGATGGAAAAAGAAATTTTCTAGTTGTGCTATAGGGAAATACAAACTCTCCATAGACCTCAGATGAAGATTTGTTGAGATGAAAGCAGAATTCCAGAGCGGCATATTGCTCGACGTGGATCACTTTCATTTGTAAAGACGTAGCTGAACATGTCTCAACTTGCACAACTCTAACAGGCGGGAAAAATAAGTGACAATGAAACTCTGGTATGAAACAAATAATGACTTTTTACCGAGTCTTAATACTTTTAAAACATTTCATAAATCAGCAGAATAACAGCCGAATACTAGAGAGAATTCCGACATCGTGTTGGTTGGCCGATTACTACCTACTTGCTTGAACACGAGTTCAAATTTTGGTGCTGCATAGGAACATTTATGTGAATGTCGAAAACAATATGGTTATTTTCTTAAGTTTTTTCCTCCTCTCTTATTTACATGCTATAAGCAAACACATCTCTTTTCTTGTACCTGGTGACTGGGATGCTTTGACATTCAAGTCCGGGACAAGACGACAACCATTTGCCCCTGCTTGGTTTTCGAAGCGATATGGATTCACTAGAGATGTCTGAAGTGTACATGTGGATGGCTAGTGGAACTTGTGGCGCTGTATGGTTTGTTCAACCACGTGCAAGGGCACAGTAAACTTTCATGCCAAACCAGTATCGCGTTTCTAGGTCACTTCCAACTGTTCTTAACATGTATTAGAGGTGACTAAAATAAATTATTTTCATCTTCGGATAAACATGTGTGAAAATTTAAAAGTCCAAAATGATCTTGTAAAAGTGTGCTTGCTAATTCTGGAAATCGAACTTAGAATTATTTGTCTCTATATAGAAAACTACGAATAAAAACAAAGCTGAATATGCAACTGCGATACCATCTTAATTTGTGTGCTGTTGGTTACAACATATGTCGGCTTGAAGACTTCCAAACTCACCTTAGATACCTGTGATTAATATCTCGTTGTAATATCTCTCGAAAAAAACACAACTTGATACGGAACGGGAGATCATACAGTTTAGAAACGATATTCTGGACACCCCTGCTGCGAGACAGACAGGGGCTACCTGTCCACCAGTTGGACGTGGATGTTGTTTGTATGGAAGACAAGGTACATTGAATGTCAGCTTCTTGCTTGTATGTACAGACAACTCTTTTTTTATTGCATACAAAAACAAGTGTTTAGTTGTTTCCATCAGATATAAAGACTTCTTATTGTGCATATTATAATGTTGGTATTACGGAGTCCAGCCATTCCTTCAGACGTCTGGAAGAATATTCGGAAAGGCTGAGATGTCCTATCTCGACAGTTTCACAATGCGAAACTGATGTATGACCAGCGGAACGCAGGAGCCTTCAAGTTACCTATTCACTTCTGCTTTACAGTTCCCAAACTCAGGAGCCACAACTGTTTTCGAGGTTTGAAGTTGACCAAAATCAACCACGCATATTGCTAGCAACCATCTTCAAACATTAAAGAAGCAAAACGAACGAAATAACAGTCGTTTCTTAAGTTCATCTTGCTTTGAATAATGGTTTCGATCCATTCTGTTAACACAATCTTCCCCAGTCTATGATTGTTTATTTTGTCTTGAACTGAAATATTTTAAGATCTTGTCTCGGTGGTTGATATCGTTATTTTCCTCACATCACTTCATTTTATGATCCGCAGAGTAGAACGGGAATCAACCATTAAAACTTAATAACATTTCAGTTGTGTATCTTTAAAGTTTTCTTATACTTTAAAGTTTATTTTACGGTTCCATGCTTTTGATTGAATTTTACTGTTTTTTTTAATCTGTAATCTGCAACGAGTTGTATTTATTTGCACCATTTAGCGAATAAAATTATAAATATAAAATTACATATCCATAAAATGCGCTCACAGCAATGAATATCCAGTCCTGTATTTTAATTTCCGCTAACAGTCGAACAGGTGAACGTGGAAACAGATAACAACATACTATTTAATTCTTTTCATTTTAAACCCTTTGGTAACAAATTGAAGACAAATGAAGCATGCTAAGGTACAACATTAACACAAGCCCCTCGCACTGGAGCTGTGTAAATACCTCAGCTAGTTAAATTTATGAAGAGCATTAATAGAGCACTAGAGCGCTTTTTAACTTTCGGTTTTCAAGTATACTCCCTAATCCTAATGGTTCGATTTCCAGAAACTATTTTTCTAATTTTATTTTAATGGTATACCGAGTTTCGTTGCGAAAAAACAAATATTGGTGCCGATAAAGCCATTTTTTAATTTTGAGTTTCTGCTAATAATCTGAATTTCACTGATTTTCACAAACTATTTTTTTTCATTTTTATTTTAATGGCATATACCAACTTTCGTTGAGGAAAAAAAAAAAAAAACAAAACAAAACAAAATAAAAATTGCTGCTACTAGAACGATTTTTAAATGTCGGATTTAAGTTAACCCCCATTCCAAATGGTCTAATTTTACTGGTTAACGAACTCGATGAATAGTTTTTTTTAATTGATTCTTGTCCAGTTTTGTTTCAGCGGGGAAAAAATTGCGGCTGCTAGAGCGTTAAGACACACACACACAATATATATAAACTAACACTAATAATAAAAGAAGATTGTCTTTCAACAAGAAAGAACATTCTTTCTGTATTATTCATGTCAACTTTTCCAGCATGGGCTGCAACAAGCCCCTCCCTAATTTCAATTCTGTGAAAATAGTACATCAATAACAGCTCCGATTTCAGTGCAAGTTTTAGATTATTTACCCGGTATATATATATATATATATATATATATATATATATATATAGGAGTATTCAGCACTGATTTATGCAAAAGTATTAAGTAAAGATAAATACAGATCCGCCACTTTTAAAAGTTCGCCACTACCTGCATAAAATTAAAACAAGTTACAACTCTTCTTGTGCATGCATCACATTTATTTCTTATCTAGAACACATTTCTCTTCGACAACTTTTTTACAAATGAAATAAGATTTCCTTTTGCTTTTTTTTTTTTTGTGTGTGTGTGTTAATTTTCTAAGACTTGCTTTCACCAGAGGTTTTACGTAATGGAGAGCTATTTTGGCGTTATCCAATGGTACTAATTACTAAAACAACATTTCAGAAAAGAGACAGTATAAAATAAAGCTCGCTTGGCTATAGAATAACATGATTTCTACATTTACAACTTCGAAAATCATTAATCCTGTTTGAAGATCAGCGTTACGTAAGCCCTTCCACTCTCCTGTACTTTGTGATTAATATGGAAGTGGTCGCCTTCGTTAATTGGCTGAGTCGATTCTTTTGTTTTTATGTTCAGAGATAAAAAAAATTTACGGCGAGTGTTATCTATGTTTGAAATCAGAACACGGAAAATTGTTCTGGGCTGGGTTTTCCATTCCGATGAGTCGATTCATGTTGCCAGATTAAAAATTAAATTTGCAGTCACGTTAAACTTGTTCACAGCACTGGGGACAGGAAATATTTTACCTGCTTTTAGAGAGTGATTTAAAAGTGCTTACACGAAGTCATTCGATCGTTTTCCATTTTACAAAGTCAAATAGGAAATCGTTCTTATACAGTTAGAAATAAGACATTGTTGTGTTACGTAAGAACAATACAGAATGCGAAAATTTTAATGTGATAATTGGTTGGTACAGAAGCATAACTGTCTTTTGACAACAAACAAAATATTTCCTTTATTAATGGGTATTAGACACCTAATTAATCAAAGTAAAATATTATAACAGAATAATTTACTCCGGTGCTTATTTAATACACCGCCCTCGTATGGACGCGTGGCCTGCTTAACGGGGATTTGCTTGGCACCGGGAAGCATGCTGTTTGCCGGCAGAGTTGGATATTCATAGTCCCTTAAATTCAAATGCTTAGATTTCTTCAGCACACCTAACACCAATTTTTTGGTAATACAATGGCATTTCGTGTGCAAGATCAGGTTTTTCTGCAGTGCAGTCTATTGGGTTATGTCGCTTCATAGCCAAGAAAATAAAGTCATGCCTCGTCCGTAAATAAATAAAGTAATTAATTAATTAAACGCGGGTCAATAGGGCGAATATTACCTACACGCAATTGCAGAAAATAATTCAACTTACATCGCGTAGCTGCAATTCCTGAACTACAGTTATCTTATAGGGTTTTAATATTAAAAGTGTAGTGACATTCCAAGCCGAAGTTTGCGAAATTCCTGATTCCTGTGCAAGTTTTCCCAGAAAATTCTTTGCACTTCGTTCTAATATTTCTCCGATGTCATCGAGTTTTTCCCCTGTAAGAACACGGCATTTTACTTTCGGTTTCCTATCAAGAACAGACCCTGTTTCTCTAAATCTATTCACAAGATTACAAAACTGTTTCTCTGTGAGACGCATGAACAACAAGGAATCCTTCTATAAATCGCCGCCTCACTTCTCTCATATGAGTTTGTTATCACATAGGAATCATATATGAAGGTTCAGTGTGCTAAAGTATACGGACTTTTTGGCACTGTAACAGCACTAAAAACTATAATACTGAAACATGTGATCGCACAACGTTCAACTGTACAGCACAAAAACTTCGCCACAGCACTGGAGAGGTGACAAAGTGGAGTGGGGAACAAAATAATTTAGAAACAGGACAGGCAAATCCCCGTTAAGCAGGCCACGCGTCCAAATGAAGGCTCTGTATACAAACAGAAAGCATTAAAGTATATGTTCAAAAGATAATTGTGATTTAAAAAACAAGGAAATACTATGTATTAGGGGTTGATTTGGTTTATTTATGGACGCTTTTTAACATCTCAGGTCATCAGCGTACTATTCAATTCAGGGCGTGAAACGGCCGATAAATTTTACTCAGAGGCCTCTTCTTTCAGGCTTGAGGTTCTTGTGCCGTAAATCTACGACACGGGACCCACAGTTTACTTTCTTTCCGAAGCAAGCCATACTTTGGATTTTACGCCCGAAAAAACCCATCGACCCTGACCGGGTTTGAACTCGCGATCTTGGGTCTGTAAGGCAATTATGGTTACTACTAGACCACCAGGACCGACTATCGTAGCAACACAGTCATTTGTCCAATAACTTTCGTAACATACCGATAATTTTCTGACACAATTTGTTTTTTTATAAATTAGAGTAAAGTAAATGACAAAGCAAATAGCACAGTTTATATTGAGAAGGTTAAAACTGTCAAAAATTGACATTATAAATAAATAAGGAGACAAGAAGCTCCATTGAATTTCTAGAAGCCGAAACAAGCCTATTGTTCAGGAACTTATTACCTACGTCCTGTCACGTGGGCAAAGCGAGTAATAAGCCCCGACCGTGTAAGACAAGACTTGTGTTGATCAATAAAATGAAAAACTTGTAAGTCACGTCCACACATTCACGTGACAGTACCAAAGAAAGATATCAACACTGCAATACACAGTACATTTGTTATTAACAATGTATGGGAGAAAAAGCGATAAAAGCAGAATTGATGTGTCATGTTTAATTTGGTAGAACAAGAATATTGGACAGATTTACAAAATTTTGAGAAATATTTTAGCGAAATAAATAGCGCTTTATAAGTGAAAAATGCAGAAAAATAATTTTAACTGTGCCAATAATTATATGAAACGAAAGACAAGCATTTCAAATCTAGAACCATAAAATATGAACAAGAATAATGCAAAAGTAAATGTGTTTCGTTTGGACATCTGATTAGAATGATAATTATAATTATAAATTCCAAGATACATAGCAGAATGGTTCAGCCAATAATGCTTGAAAGTCCCGGGTTCAAATTTCTTGGTGTTGGCCATCCTGACCTTGAGCATTTTCATGATATCCCAGTTCACTTAGGCGAATGTTGGGATAGATATTTATATTCCTGAAGTTTCCACTCTCTCATTTCAATCGTAATGGGGAGCGCCAGATGTTCCAGGTGCGGCCTCTGCAGACCTGAGTGCCCGTTACTTGAACAACGCAGGGCTGGACTATTCGAGCAGTGTCCGGATGAGTTGGACTGTGTGGGGGGTGTGTGGTGCCGACACCCACGGTAAATTGGGTAGCTGTGGCTGCAGTGTGCCACATGGGAGTATTTCAGGAGTGTACCATGCTGTTTGTCGCAGGAGTTTCCTAAATGCTCTGGTCACTCACCGGTTGACTTCGGTCAACAAATGAGTAGGCCTGAGCCAGGTGAAACTGTAGCGCGTATGGGCTCCCGTCCTAATGGGAAACCGCACCCCCCGGGTAAGCTTGACGACTCGATGGGCAATGGGGCATGACCCCCACTCTTCCATTTCATATAATTTAACTCCGTTGGTTAAGTTACAGTGTTCATAATGCTAAACGAGATTGCCAGGTACCTTGTGATGGCAGCTTCCGTTTTAGAAAGATTTCTGCTCCTCTCAAGAATATTCCAAATAAAAAAACATGAAATTGATAAAAAAAGTATAAGCTATGAATAACCAAGGGCAACATACTATCTAAAAGTTCGACACAAAAATGCAAATTAAAAGCGCTGTATTATTATCCCCCCCCCCAAAGTAATGAAATGGTTCAACACAACGTTAAATGAGGAATGTAGGCAGGTATAGATTTTTTTAATTCTACCTTGACAAGAAATTAGAATTACCATCTAACAGAGGGGGGCTCGGTAGAAACCAAAAAACGGAGTAATTTATAATTTCCCCTGACCGCTTGTGAAACCTACAAATTTTCCCATTAGAGATATGAGACAGAGGTTGGGACGGACCCCCCGTAAGGCGCGTGGCCACCCTGCTGGGAACCCCCTCCTGAACGCTCCACCAAACCCGAACAGGATTGCAAATTAACACACTGTCTTCTTTCCGAGGCCGTGAGTTGACTTGACGGACTGCCACGAATTTTAAACCACTTGTACTGCTAGCAGAACATGCATCTCCGTGTTTCGTATTTAAATACAACTACACTTTGTGGCATTTATTTGTTCGTATCACGCACGCTGCTTCTAGCCTACCGATAGCTGCTCTTATTACTAACAAATATTTTTATCATGCCTCTGTGAAACTTTCTCAGTCTATAAATTAAATGTTTCTTCCATTTGACTTTTTATTTCAGTTGATAGGAATTATACCAGGGCTATTCAATAAAGATTGATCATAATTTTTATAAGGTACTTTACTCATCTTCATGGTCTTGATGATCTTTATCAAAGTATTTTCTGTTGGTTGGGTGCAACGCAGCTGTTTCAGCGTTTCTGACAGTCTTCATCAAAAAGATGCTGGGAACCATTTTTGGCACATCACTTCCACCACTGCATCTGATGGCA
Organism: Metallyticus violacea; assembly: GCA_030762175.1. Classification (NCBI taxonomy): domain Eukaryota; kingdom Metazoa; phylum Arthropoda; class Insecta; order Mantodea; family Metallyticidae; genus Metallyticus; species Metallyticus violacea. The sequence continues at coordinate 24,990,910 of CM060839.1, forward strand.
AATGCCACCCACGAAGGTGTTTCCATAATTTGGGGAAAAGGAAAAAGTCACGCGGGACAAAATCTGGACCATAGAGAGGGCGAGGGACACAATTAATATTGATTTTTGAAAATGTTTTGCAACATTTGCAATGTGCGGCCGTGCATTATCGTGGTGCAGCATCCAGCTTGTTGCACGGAAGTGAAGCCTTTTCCCTGTGATGTGACCTAGCAGAGTTTTCAGGACATCTCTGTAGTATCACCCAGTTACAGTTGTGTGTGCTGGTACATCATGCTGGTAAACCATTCCTTGGATGACGAAAAATGAGATGACCGGAAGTTTTTGCTTTTGTTAATGATGCAGCCCAGTTTCATCATCTTTGAAAGAAACTCCTCATCTTCCTGTAGTATTATCTTCAACTGCATGCAAACATCCTTTAGTTTGGGAATCGGCAATCTTTGAACTCACCGTTCACAAACTCGTCTCATGTGTGACTTCTCAGTTACTAACGTGTGAGAAATGCTTACAAAGTGTTGTTAATGTTATTCCACCATTCTCTCTCACAATGATAGAGAAACTGGAGCGCCAGGTTCAACCTTTTTTTAAAATTGATTGCCTCCTTCTTTAAATATTTTAACCCATCTGTGCTATAGGAAAGAACAAACTCTCCATAGACCTCCTGTAACTTTCCATAGGCCTCAGCTGAAATTTTGTTGTAGGGAGGGATAGCACGGTGATCTGTGAGTTCTGACCAGTACACAAGTTTTGTGCTACTCTGTTATTTGCCTGTTTGATACTCTCTGTTGTGTGTTAATGAGGAATTTTCTTCATTTCGTGACAGTTTAAGATCATTGAATGGGAAAAGTTTCAATCATTATAAGAAAAATGGTTTAAAATGTTCAGTATTCACTTCCGTACACCTGTTCCTAATATGGGCGTATTCATGGTCAACTTTTTAAGCACTCGTGACTGTAAGGTGTTTTTAATATTAAATAAGATTAAAGCAGTGAACGGCAATTCTTTTCTTTAAGTGTAATTAATTTCGTTCCAAATTTAATTCAGAACGAAATTCAAATAAAGTTCAATTTTAATGCTAGTTGTCAAGGTTTTATAAATGATTAAGACTTGCTAAATAATGCTAAGAAATAATATTGAAAAATAACATTGAAATTAGTACAGAAGTTTAATGAAACAGGTTCTATGACTGACTGGGAAAAAATTCCAAAAGTGCTTATCATTCCATGATGGAATTACGCGGTATGTTTGATCCCATAATTATTTGCTCTTCTTTATGACCCCCTCTACAGACCTTACGGTTTGAGGTTTTTATCTTCGGGGGCATTGAAAAATAGAGTATATTAAACTTAACCTTACACGTTGGAGGAGGTTATACAATTAGAACGAAGTGAAATGATTCGTGTCGGTGATAGTTTCCTTATAGGTCGTGTCAGGGAAAATGGGTCAATATTTCCAGCACCTACTGTAAGGAGGGCGAATATCAGATTTTGTTATTTTATATGTTGTACTTAAGTTTTAAATGCTGAAGCGCAAGAAGGTTGCAGGACTTCTAAACTGCTCTCACTGCAGTTGCGCTTAAAAGTTATCGCCCTGTATTTAATGACCTATTCAAGTAGTAACACACAACAAAAGGAGGCTAAAGGAGCGAAAGAAGCATCCTGTTAGACGCGGTTGCTTTTCTTCTGAAATTAACTTTGGAGCAGGGGGGGGGGCATCTTAAGCAGGATAATAGCTACTGCCTTGTCCGATGTCAGTTGAGTTGTCACTTCAAGCAACCTCGCCCGTCCGTCAGATGCAGGGTGCAGCAACTCAATGTGTTACTCATACAAATCTCTGCATACATGATTCCTTTATTGTGTGCCGCCTTTTGGAAGATATAAAAAGTATTTCCATGACAACTTGGAGATAGCGAAATGATGTTCAAAGGTTCTTTGTTACTTTAAGATTCGACTTGCCGTGCGTGCTCTGAATTTATTTTGTCTTGCAAAATAAATAAAATTATGTAATTATCCGTGTGTTAAAACAAAAACGGTTTAGAACATAGCAAATACAACTTTTCTTGAAAATATCAGCAAAATTATGCACTGTTTTGTATACTGTATATAACTTAATACAATCAATGTACATTTAACAGATTTCACATACATTTAACGCTCTATTCTCTATTAACATTATATTTATTTTATTACCACTTAGAGTAAAATTTAATGTCCAAAATGTCTATGTTTATCTTTAAAGTATTTACTTTTAAACTGGAGAAAACAGCACAATACATGCTTTTGATATACATTAAGGGGTGTTTCTACCCTTGGATCGAGTAACATCCTGATCGGCTTGCCTAAAATTTTTAGGAATTTGCTGACTTACAACGCATTCCTAATGAAGGGCATGGAAAATTCTTTGGTGAAATCACGTACAAGCGTATCTCACACATTCACGATTACAACACACCGACCAATGCGATGTCCGGCGTTATCGTGCATTAGAATGAAGTTCTCGGCAATGCGGGGAGCATAGAGGATAACATGTGGAAGAAAAACCTCAACCATTAACCATTTTCTATGAGCACTAGGTCAGTAAGTGCATCAAAGCTACTAGCACCATGAACCATTGGCGAAAAGGTTCAGGTAACATATCGCTCTCCAGGGCCTCCTACTCCACAAAAATACGGTCTATACATCACAAGTGTATCAGTATAAGTTCTTATAAAGCTTTGACTTGTAACTTTCTGTTCCACGAAAAAATTGTAACACTTATAAAGTTACAAGTGACGTCACATAAGAGCCAGTTGCAGGAACAGCTGTTTGCCACATGTCGCCATACCTTGAATTAGGTTATGTCTACTCTTTGGTAATAAATTCGTGTTTTATAATGTACAGAGCAGATTATTGTCATTCCTGCTAAATGGATCTTGTATTTTTTCTGATATGAGGTTAATTTAAATACTTTATTATGCATTTATCGATATTCACATGTAATAATATAATTTTAGTCGATAGTACAATACAGCTACATTTAGGAGCATCAATTGCAATCGTCGAGAGATGGCGGGAGAATTGCGCTTTCCGATTGCTCTCGGTCATTTATTTTATTTGTCCAGTTGATCATTTAGATTTATATTTTTGTTTTTTATTGCTAGGAGTCCACATTCTCATTATAAGCAAAATTATGTTAAAAGAGATTACTTTAAAAGAGAATGAAGAGAAATTATTTTCGTAGTATTTGGCTAGAACCTTAAAAGGCATAAACTGTAATACTGAACTGAAATGTGCATTTTAACATTTGAAACAGGAGACGCCAATATCAACCACAATTGCACTTTACCTAACTTTATCATTGTACACAAATGCTTGTTTATTCTTTCTTTATGAATATTCTTACTCTCTTCACTATCATCATGTTTGATAAAACTTAGCACATTTATGTCAACAGACTCCTAAAATTATTAAAAAGGTTTTGCACTAATATTTGAAGTTACCAATATCCCTACACTTGTAGAGAAATTTATACAAAAAACCAGTGCCCGAGTAACACTAATACTTCTGTAGAACAGAACAACGAAAAATCACTTGTACACTTGCAAGTATGGAGTTGTAAAGTATAAGTGTAGCCGTAACATCTGTGAAACAGAATTTTACTAATAATTACAAGTTACAAGTACATGCATTTGTAATGTAGACCATACTTTTGAGGAACAGGGCTATATGTTCTCCACAGTCTTTCTCTTCTGTCTGGAGATGTCAGGTTGGTTTTGGATTCAACTGTGTAAAGAGCTTGACTCCACTGCTCAAGGCCCAATCCATGTTGAAGCCGGCCTCACCAGTGCTGTTGAGTTAATTATGGTTCCGTGGAAGGGTTCCTTGAGTTCAAATTTGCTTCTCTGAGTCTTCTTCTGCATGTCTATTCGCTAATGTTAACTTGCGCACCTGTTCCAGGCAATTTTTTGCCTCAACTGCTTTAAAATGAAGATCTCTCAAACTTTCAAAAGCTAAAAAACAGTCATCTCTAACCGATATAAACCCAGAGCGTCGTGATTCAGAAAGTCAGTCGTAAGCATTGAGGCCGCAGAATCAATTAACGCCATATCTTTTGCATAAGCAACGTGTCTCAAGGGCATATTTTACAGTACTTAAAGTAACAAAAATATGCTGAATACGGAGCATAAAACCGCTGTATGAGATCATAACAATGGATCTTTCAGGTAAAAACTACCCTGCACGCACGGTTGCGTGCGTCGATTGCGAGCGGCGCTCTCCACTCTTTCCCCTATAAGTCTCCCCTTCTGTCCTTGACCGTAGCTTCGAACCAGTGCAGTAGTTGAGCTTCGCAAAGATGAGAGCATTGGCTCTAGAGCAGCGCATTTTCGTGTGTAAATGATACCGCAAATGTGTCAGCTCGTCGAATTCGTGCAGAATTTCGTTTGCAGTTCTTGTAAATTGTCTCTTTCCAGAAAAGCAATTCATATATTGCGAATAAATTTGACTGGATCAGTGCCCATTAAAATACATTAGCGGAAACAAGAGTATAAACTAGAAGAAATTTGTGCAAACCTACAACGTACGCCAACATTGTCGGCGGCTGGGTGTGTCGCGGCCGCTAAAGAACCTACATTAACTTCAAATGATATATAAAATCTTATCTCATAGAAGATGCTGGAAATGTCATCTCCCGTCTAAACAGACATTGTATCGGAAAACAAATTTTGAATGAAATATAAGCTCGGTCACTTTATGTTCCATTAAACCTTCATTCACAATGAAGGGGGGGGGGGAAACACAACAACAACAAAGCCATTCACAATAACACACTGTTACCACTGGTTGGCCTTGTTTTAAACAATGGACAAGTCTACATTTGCATGGTTTGAGGTTTAATAATGTAGTTGCTTTATGCGCACAATCCACTGAAACCCCCCTATTTAATTTCGGGAGTGATTTAGTTGGCAAACGTTCAAGGTTTGCACCAATTTCGTCTAGTTTATCCTCTGTCAAAACTGTACATTTCCGCGTGTTTTTGTTGGGTAATGATACAGTAGAATCAAATTTATTCGCAATATCTTGAATTGCTTTTCTGGAAGGAGACAATTGAACAGCAAACGAAATTCTGTTCGAAAACGACGAGCTGACTAGTATTTGTGGTAACATTTACACACGATAATGCACTGCTCTAGAATCAACTGTCGCATCTTGGTGAAGTTCAACTACTGCATTGCTTCGAAGCAACGTTCAAAGAGGAGGGGATTCTTGTAGGAGAAAGTAGGGAGCGCAGCTCGCAGCCGACAGGACTCAAAACACCTCGCGTTAGGAATAGTTTTTACGTGAACACTCTGTAAAACAGAATGTTTTAGGTGCGCATTTCATCTAGCGTATTAAAAGGTTGCCAAAATTTTCCTTGGTGGTAAGATAATTAATCGCAAAAAGTTTGTTAAAAGTTCCTATTGCTTTGGTTACTCTACTGGTTAATGTGTCTATTACTTTGTAGCCTTGGCATAACCAAAGCTAGAATTGCAATTAAAGTTACGCTGGGGATACTAGTAAAATTTCCATTATGAAAATTTAATTTTTGGAACGGTATAGAATTCGATTCTTCATCCTTGCTCAAGGACTTGCTGTTTATGCTACTCCCCCAATGTGGGCGCCTCCGAGAGAAATGGATGAAGTAAGGGAAGATCGGGTGGCCGGGGGGGGGGTGAGGCTTAGATGTAAATGGGGTCTTTATCATTGTTTCTAGACAACACCCCAACGCTTTTGAAACTCCTCCAAGGAGTTCGGGCCTCAGAAGGTCCGTTTCCTTGCTAGGCGCAGGAATAGAACAATTTCCTGAGTGCAAGCCACCATCACACCGCGCCAGCTCACCTCATCCTGTCATTTTCGACACTGTAACAGAACCAACGGAATGAAATGAGATGGATTGGGGGAGCAGAAAATTTCAGCAGTTGCTTAAGCGACCAAGGATTTCTCAATGTCACGATGGTCGTTCCCAAGAGGTTTGATACCAGGGCCTCCCGAATGCGAGTCCCAAAACTACCATCAGATCAATGGTATGCACGTAATGTGGTTAAGAACACCTGTTATCTCTGTAATCCATAAGTTTTCCAAGTTGAAACTTGTCATAATACGACTAATTGAGATATAAATACACTGTTAATACTGCCTATTACAGAACTGGGTACATAAGACTTGAATTCTGCAAATGAGGCCCAAACTTATTGCAAAGGCAGTCGATTGTGTTACTTGACAATACCACAGGTGCTCTTGTTGCATAATTTCTGCAGAGGTAGGGGATGGGAGACAACGAAATATCCACCATATTTCCCCGAAGATTTTGACCTGGTTCTGATGACTAAAAACCCTTGCGAGATAAAAAATTTCCGGCAGCAATTGATTGGCCATTGCCTTCTTCGGCGTTTGCAATATAGCAACAGAGTTTATGTGCAGCATCTTTAGGAAAATGGGAAGGCATTTCTAGAAGTATTGAGACATGGCCTTTAGTATATTCATTTATCTGGAGATTATGTTGAGTAACTGCAGGGATAGGAACGAAACTCCTATCTAATTGCAAGTATTTAGAGACAGCTGATTTGAAAATACAAGAACGGTACGTGCATTACCCCCGGATGTCAATAACCTTACAGTGTACTGATCAATCACAGGGACGCGAAACAATACTGCCTTTCAGTAAGACGCGGAAGTCTTGCGGCTATGCAGTCATTTGTTTAAATAAGCTTCCATTCTTCTCCCACAAGTAATCGAGTAATATCGCCGCCATCCTTAGTTCTAAATATCATTTACAAGACGTGACTCCCCCGATCTGGGTGCTGTTAATCACTCGCTTGTTGACTTCTTATGTTACCGTCATGTAAAGCATTTTATGTTGAGTGGCGCTGGGCCCCAGCCCTCAAGGTTGTCGACTTTTCTGCGCATCTCACCTCTCCTCCGTTTCCGTTACGATTCATTGGGTTTTGCATGCTTTTTATTGCCCGTGCTCTTCGTCCTGTTTCTTGCCGGCGACTGTTCTTCCAATGACACGGGTTTCGAGCCTCGACAGGTGTCACTCTCTTGTAACAAAAAACGTTTTTGTGCTGAAGGTTTGCTGGAATGTTAATGGAGTCTTTTTGCTTCTTTCCGAGAAGAATCCTATTATCTGACATGATGCTTTACTTCAGGGTTTGTGAGCCTGCTTTCTGTGAGAAAAAGAAAGGCATACGAGGCGTAAATATCCTGAATTTATGGCAAACATTTTTTTTATTGTTTAGCCTGTTTTATTTAAGAGGTATATAAATACCGTATGTACCTGATTTTCAAGTGGCTTCTGCACGACTCCATATTTTGAGGTATGTACGTCGATCAAATCAAACGAGAAATTTTTACTGTTGTGTTCACATCTTGCCATAGATTGTAATTCTGCAGATAGTGTGAACAAGCAGGTGTCGTTGTGAATCCGAGAGATCTGTGAGTTAGTACATCGTTGCTGTGAGTTGCAATTGTTTTTACGTCAGATAAACTTTATCGAGCGTGCGCTGTAGAAATGTGACATTGTTGGCGTTAGTTCGAGACCCGATAATTTATGTAAAATTAAGACAACGAAGCTTTTAATTTTTAACGTGCGAATTTAAGACGACCACTTTTAAAATGTAAAAATGGGGGGAGTTGTCTTTTAATTAGGTAAATAAAGCATATGTTTGTTTATTATGACTATAGTAGTTAAATTTATATCTTTTTGACTGGGCGCTGTCTATAGGCTTTTTATTTATTTACTTATTTGAACAGATATTTTATTTTTCGCAGTTTTTAGCAAATAAAGATACAAAAATGCATGGAAAAAACCTAATTTATAATTATAAAAATAATATTTTAACATGGAAATTGAAAATTTCGAGATATAATACTAATTGTCACTTGCCTCTTTCTTTCTGCATTTCTTTATTTATATTTCTTTGTTTCCGCGTTTATTCCTTTTCTCCTTCGTTTCCTATCTTCCAATACGTTTTTCTTTCTTTTTCTCTCCTTTTGAGGTAAAATTCTTTTATTTCAGTAAATAGGGTATATCGTATAACGTTGGTCCTGGTGGTGTAGTGGTTACCATACTTGCCTCCTACACCCAAGATCGCGGGTTCGAACCCGGCCAGGACCGATGGATTTTTTCGGGCGTAAAAATCCTAAGTATGGTTTCCTTCAGAAGGGAAGTAAAGCCGTGGGTCCCGTGTCGTACATTTACGGCACGAAAAAGAACCTCAAGCCTGAAAGAGAGGCCTCTGAGCAAAATTTGTCGGCCGTTTCACGCCCTGAGTTGAATAGGACGCTGATGACCTGAGCTGTTAAAGAGCGTCCATAAATAAATCGATCAAAAAAAAATGTCGTATAACAAAAGGGTGGAGGCAATTGATTTTTCGCAGTTTTTAGTAAATTAAGGTAAAAAATATATGCAAAACTGTAATTTCTAATTATAAAAATGTTTCAACATGGAAATTAAGATTTTTGAGATATAATGATAAGTGATGTCATTTCCTCATTTCTTTCTGCATCTTTTTATTTCTATTTCTTTGTTTCAGTTTTTATTCTCTATCTACTTCGCTTCCTTTCTTCAGTTTCCTTTTCTTTCTATCTCTTTATTTGTTCTATTGTTTCTATCTCTATTCCTTTCGCTTTCCTTCTATTCCCCTTATTTTCCTCCCTTTCTTCCTTACTTTCTTCAATTCTTTGTTCCTTTATTTATTTATTTATTTATCCCACTTTTTTATTTTTTCTCCCTTTATTTATTCTTGCTTTCATTTTCTGTCTCCCTTTTGTTTCTTTATATTCTTTTCCCCATCCCTTGTTTCCTTTCTCTCTTTTTTCTTCCATTCTCCTTTTCTCTTTTTGCACCTTCCTTTATATTTCATTTATATGTAATTGGCCACTGCAGCTTAATAAAATTTCTTAGAACTTTCTTTTAAATCTTTTTAGCACATGAACATCTCCAAGTTATGCCGTTTTACTCCAGAATCACTTAAATGTTCACTAAATTTCTAAAAACAGGCTCTCTTACATCTACTTACTACTCCGTCTGAACAATCCAATCAATAGGCTTGCCTAATAAATTCCATGAAGATTGTTGAACATGTTGCTACAGCAAAAACAATAGCACCAAGATTCTTTATAAAAGAAAGGAATAAGGTTTTTTTTCCCCCTCTCCCCACACTGTCAATGAAACATGTTCAGTGTTAGCATTTTTTCCTCCTTTGTGAACGTGTTTTCTTAATTTGATGAGCTTAATATTTTATTAAGTGAAAAACTGTCATAAAACCAGCTCTTATTCTATTTATTGCTTGAATACATGAGCAAATATTAGTGAAATTATATTTAGGATATTTATTCCTGACAAGTTTTCTATTAACCCACTATAGTAATGTTTTAGGTTTCACAGGAAATCGATAAGACGATTGTCTGTTATTTTAAATGAGTGGTTGCGGGGAAAAAAAAAATTGAACAACGCATGGTAAAAACACTGAAAAGTGCAAGCTACGAGAAACAAAATACTGTGTAGAGTGACATCTGGAGTGAAGGTCCACAGCATCCGGGTCCGGAGTGTACAACCTGCCAGCTGAGGTCCTGAAGTCAAGTTGAATTATAAGGGTGTGTATCATGTTTCCTAGTGCCCTGTTTGTCCCTCCTGATGACTGTCTTTTAAAATGCTGTACACATCCCAATATCATGTAACACGCCTCTAAACTGCTAGCCACTCCGTGACGTCATGACGCAATTAATCCTATCCCACAATGTGTTCATCCGGGAGGAGAAAGGTTTTTTGTTTCTGTAACTGATGGCACTTTTGTTGAACGCTTCTTCCAGAGAATTAATCTCGGCGGAGAAAGGCTTCACAGACTCGTGGAAAGGGCCCCCATCCTGCACATGTTGTTCTCCTTTGCACCTATTCTGTGTCACGTTTTATCTTTTCTGTCATCTCTCTTGTTTTCTGGGCACTTACAGCTCAAACAAAAAAAGCCTTTCGTCAGAATAGAGAAATAACGTGACCTAAGTCAGACTTTCCTATTTTTTACTCCTCCCTCTCTACTACACATTCCTCATTATCTTCTTTCTTATTTGCTTATTATTTTTAACCCCTTCTTTCTGATTCTGTATCCCCTTATCTTTATCAACATCGTTCCTTTCTCGTTTAACTTGTTTTATTTTTGCCGGAATAACGATAAAGAAAGAAAACGAAAAGATATAAACAAAGTCCGTCACGCAGGAGTTGCGTAAACTAAGCGAATTCCTCATCTATTAGTGTAACTTTAATAAAGAATATAAAATCCAAATTATGGCGTTATTAATTAATAAAATGAAATAAATCATTGTTGTGCGGTATTAGGGGAACAAAATTACAAATCTTGCAATCTATAAGTATCACAAAAGAGAAATCACAATTTTTAGAATAATAATAATAATAATAATAATAATAATAATAATAATAATAATAATAATAATAATAATAATAATATAATTATTATCATCATCATCGGTGTCTAGTAAATAGGATCGATGGAATTTGTAGAAATTTTTCAAATATTTTTCATGGGTATACATTCGTTCGGAATTCACTAAAAATAAAGATACTAAAGAAACAGAATAAATGATAGGAAAATAAAGAAAGTAAGAGAAGTAAAATGACATAGAAAGAAAAATAAAGGAGATAAAGAAATGGAAAGCAATAGAAACGCACAGATAAACACTGAAGCAGACACAAGGCAGGGATACTGGTAGCCGAGATCCCTATGGTACGGACTGATGGATTGGGTGTCTGCGATTTGATTTCTCTCCATGATTGGGGTGTTTTCCAGCTTTTCTTCAATCCTTCTCAATGGCAAAAGCCGAGGAGGTGCCTTAAATATTGATCTGGAATACTTTCTTCCTTAGCAATTCACCATTTCTTCTCAAGTTTCACCTTTGTGTACCACAGTAGTAAACCTATTGCAATAAAATAAAAGAAAGAAACAGACAATCCAGGCTGCTTTCTTCAAACAAGTGACGATCGTCAACCAGGAGCTTGTCGTTGCCAGAAGGGGAAAAAAAAAAAAAAAAAAAAAAAAGAGAGAGAGAGAGAGAGAGAGAGAAAAGAAAAGAAAAAAAGAAAAAAGGAAAAAACCCTCTCTTTTTTTTCTTCTGTCTTAACCAAGGATTGGGTTTATCCCGTTATGCGACCTATTCTTTAAATTGATCTTTTCACCCAGTTCTCGGCCGTCTTATATCCTTATATCCCGTCCTCCATCTGATTTATAAAGAAAAGCTTGCTATGGAAGTCTGTCAGGGGACATCTGATTGACATGCTCTTGCCAGTTCTTCTGGTAATGAATTACTTCTTGTACAGTACTATTTCTTACATCCAGTGCAATTCCTATGTGTGTACTTCTCAAGTTATCTCTTAATAATTTGTCATTTTCTAATTTATTTTTATTGGTGTTTTCAGGTTTCACTACTATTGAGTAGCATTGATTTCGATACAATATTATGTAACATGAGTTGGCGTCTTTCCTCATTAAAATTCCCAAGTGTCGGTTGATGCATCGCTTTATTGAGTTGTATTTTATTACTCTAGATCTCGGTTCAAACTATTGATTGCATCCTAGATATTTAAAACTATTCACTTGTCCTATTATCTGATCCTTTATTACGATTGTAGCTGTCCTATTGTACTTTGCTTCCATAGCTATCACTTTTTATTAATAGAGATTTTCATATTGAAGGTTTCTGAAACTTTGTTACATTCTCTTGCAGATTATTCTCAGGTTCGGTCGTCAATACTTGGTCATCAGAGTAGGGTATTTGTTGACTTATTTAGATAATTTTGGGATTTAATGTTTACCAATACTGAAAAACACAAGTTGTTCGTGATATAGCGAAAAATGTGTGAATATTTAAGGGTTTTATCTAGTTCTAGTTCTTGTTATTTTAGTTCTATAAACTTGTTAAATTCCTTTCATTATATTTAGTTTTTCAAAGCTGTAAATGTCATATCTTTATATTATTTATCAATGTTTTGATACTAAGAATGCCCATTTATTTACATTATAAAAATAATCTGAACTTCGATTCGCCTGGCATCTACTGGAACGAAATATTCAAATATTAAACACTGGTAATTTGAGTGAAGGAGAGCTAAACTAAAATGTTTGTTCATGTACTTTAGCCTATAAATAAACATAACGTTGTTCTGTGTTATACCTCCTTGACCAAGCGCACTATATAAAGTAATGTTATAGTCTAATTGAACAATGTGCATTTAGTTTTATTAATCAAAGTAACCACTCACTATCAACATCTTCGCTAAATAATATGTGCTCATGTCATTTGCACAAACACTGTAGTTTCCGGAGATCGTGGTGTTCAGATTGTTGCTTGGTTATTGAGAAATTTGTTCTTCAGATAACAATAATGATTTTCTGAATCATAGCTCGAACTTCTGGAATATCCGGGCATGTCATCAATCTGTTCAATAATGCTGAACAGTTCTTCTTGAAGTTTTTGTTAACTGTATCCCTCCAAAGTATTTCGGCACAACATTCTTAGGCTTTGACGGCCGCTTTGTTATTATTGAATTGATCATTACAGGACCGTGGTCGTAAGTTTTAGAATCCGTTACTGGTCAACAAACAACGTCTGCACCACAACCCTTCTATTCCCTCCCACATCTAACGGTTCTGCCGATACTTTCAGTTCAGTGATGGTGCCGATCACGTTTGCGAAAGCTCTGGATTTTAAATTAATTTAAACCAACGGTTTCGATAAAATAGCCCGGTAATGATTAGCTTCAATAATAATATTTCGTCAGAATTTTTTAAACTTGTAGACGCAGACCACCACCAAATACTTGCCACGAATTTTCTCTGGTGCAACTTCGGTTTTATCAAGTGTCATGGCTGCGAAGTTTCTAATGTTCTTTCATTCATGTGCACTCTGTTAATCTTTTCGCACTTTTTATTTTTTCTCCAAGTGATCACCAATTATCCAAGATGCAAGCCAGAGCAAAAGTTATACACAACTACTTAAACAGAGTTGCGAATCCGTCACACAGATCTCCCAGTTTAGCAGCCTTCGAAGTAAGTACATCGACTATTTGTTGCTAACGATGGGAAGGCCTATGTCCACCTCGCCACTGTTCGACAGGGCATGGCACTCGCACCCATTGCTTCCCGTAGCTTTGTATGACACTGTAGTGCATTCCTGACACAGAAAATGCTTTTTCACACACACAAGTGAGCACTGTCGCTCACTAATTGAACTTCAGTGTCTATTGAGACACGCAGTTCCGTTATATACACCATCTGGTGCCTTCATTCGAAAATACATTAAATACTTTCAATCTTACATCTTAACTTTTCTTGTTGTCCCTTGTTCGCTAGGAAAAAAATATAATTTGCCATATTTACGACATCCTGGTATAAAATTAGATTTTTACTGTTGTGGAACTCGCGGTTTAATTTCAATCATCAACCTCACTGGCACGCAGTGTGGGGGTGAAATTAACCCTAATAGAGTGTTAGCTATGAAGCCTTGGCCACAAATATTCAAAAGCTTCGAGTCTCCCCTTAAGACACAAAAGTTCTGTAACGAGATAAACTTAGAGGTCTACAGGGTTTAGAAGTTTAGATGGGGGAGATTGCGGTTGTGGTCAAAGGGCACGGGACTCAGATGGAAGAGCATCGACACGGTAAGCTGAAGAACCATTACTTAAGTCCCATTCTTTACCTCGAATTCTTCTATCTGATTCTAAATCCTTTGGTTCCGGCCAATGTTGTTCTTGTTACCCAATACAATATATTGTTGTTAATGAACAGGAATTTACATCATTACCCACTGTTATTGAACTATGATCTTAAAAACTGACCTTTGAGGATATTTCCCCAATTTACTTCATTGCCTATTGACTGCTATAGGGACTTGGTGTACATTCCAGTAAAGATTGGTACACCTGTTAACGTATGCAATGAGGTGAGACCAAGTTGTAGAAAAGTATCAAGAAACATGAACGGACTGTTGAAACCACCTACAAAAATTAATTCTTAACGCCACATTTGGTGGCGTTAGTTTGAGGACTACATCAATTTTACAGAACTCCAATTTAAGAAGTTTTGTGGCATTACGTGCACAGGATTTTGACACTTCCACCTGTTGAGCTAAGCGCTTGAATGGTTTTCTTGGGCTAACCTCTATACAAGCAGCAATTTTGTCTCTTTTTTTCCTCGTGCTAAAAGTTTTCTCTTTATTATTTTACTAAAACAAACCTGATTGCTTCAAATTTCTTCACTAATTTGTGTGTATATTTTCCTCGTTGAAAGAAAGGGAGAATCTGAAAATTTTCTATTGAATAATCGCTGCCACCTAAAACTTCTTAAACGTACAGCAAATAAAAAATAAAAACTCTTTCTTCAACTATCTCATTGTTATAATGCACTTGTTTAATACATTAATTACGCGCTTCTCTGACAATATACCGGGAACATTTGCAAAGTTTTCGGAAAGTCTTCCAGGGCCCTGCTCCACAAAAATACGATCTAACACATAACAAGTGTATGGACTTGTACTTTACAACTCCACACTTACAAATGTACAAGAGATGTTTCGTTGTTCTGTTTTACATAAGTATTAGTATTTGTCGGACACGGTAATTTGTATAAATTCATGTACTCGTGTAGGACTATTGATAACTTCAAATACTAGCACAAAATTTATTATCCTTTTAATGGTTTTGGTAGTCAGTTGACCTAAATGTGCCAAATATTAATGAAAGTGATGATAATGAGTGGGAATATGTATAAAGAAAGAACAAATAAATATTTGTGTTTAACGATAAAGTTGGGTTAAGTACATTAAAGTACGGCTTAAGACCGACATTGACGTTTCCTGTTTCAAATGCATATTTCAGACCAGAATCTTAGTTAATGTATTTTTAAGGCTCTTGCTACATATCATGAAATATATATATATTCGTTTTTCATTCTCTTTTAAAATAATCCTTTTTGATTCAATTTTCCCAATATTTTATTTGAGAGAACGTGATTGTCAAGCAATATAAACAAATAAATAAATATGCATAAAATAAATGACAAATAAAAATCGGGAAGCTCGATTCTTTTGCCATCTCTGGACGGCTGAAATTGATGCTCCTAAATGTTGCCTTATGGGACCGTCGTCTCTAAGTGGATTATTACGCTTGAATATCGATAAATACATAATAAAGTATTTAAATGATCATTATAACTGAAAAAATACAATACCTGTTTAGCAGGAATGACACAATTCTCTCTGTACATTAAAAATCCACAAGGAGTGGGCATAACTAATTGAAGGTATGGCGACGTGTGGCAAACAGCTGTTCCTACATCCTGCTCTTATATGACGTCACTTGTAACTTTTTACAAATACTTTACAAGTATTGCACTTTTGTGGAACAGAAAATTACAAGACCATTCTTTACAAGGACTTGCATAACACACTTGAATGTATTAGACCATACTTTTGTGGAATAGGACCCAGCACAAAATTCATGCTCTACCTCGGCGCCTTCTGAAGCGACGTCTTGACAACCGCAGCCCGTCTTCGTGACCTGTAATCTTATCAGAGGCACATACCAAATACATCACGGCGTGACACTAATGGCTAAGCAAATCAATCAGCCAGTATCGAGAAGCCTATTACAGATGCTATGTCTAAGGTCACTTGCATGAAGGCTGTCTTCTACCAGATGACGAATATTAATATCTGGCTGTCAGGTTTTTCCGCCTGGTAGCACTGCTCGGCCGCAACCTGCCCCCTTCGGATCGACTTGCAGGTCACCAAACCAATCGCTTCTCTCGTCTTACACAGCACTCTTCTTACCGAGCGACGCGAAGAAAAAACGGAACCACATTCTCAAATTGCAAGCATTGGTTTTGGCCATATGACGCTTGGTCAACTCTGGTTTCTTTCGTCAATCGCTCAGCAAAGCGGAACAACTAACGGAACTTTGCAGCCTCGCAAAATATTATCAGCAGCAGTACCAAATAAGTAATACAAAACACAGCATTGTTTTAGGATAATCTTTTGATACTTGCATTCCAGACATCCCAATGCAGACCTTTCCTTAGACAAAAGGTGTAGCCTTGCGACAAACCCAACAATGAAAAAATTCTCGACACGTACGAGGATTACCTTTAAGTTTTTACAAAAACTAGGAAAGAAACAAACAGTTTTATTGCTTTTCAAAATATTCTTCTTTAAACTTTATACACTTAGCATGGGTTCAAACCAATTCTCGAAACATTTTTTCCACTCTGAAGTTGGTATCTCAAAAACGTGGTTTTTAAAGGTTCAACAGTTTCTTGAGGTGATGAAAATGGCGCATTTTTTGTTTGACATTCGGGAACAAAAAGAAGTCGTTAGGCGATAAATCAGGTGAATACGGGAATTAATTCGATGTTTTTCTCCTTCAAATAATCGATTTTTGGTGTGCTGTGTGAGAGCTGGCATTTTCATGATGAAGCATGATGCGCCGTTTTCGGCTGCTTTTACCGATTTCGTCGATGACTTCTGCAACAAATTGTTGTATACATTCAGTATTAACTGTTCCTCGCTCCTCTAAAGGAATGATTGCGACATGTGCAGTATGACCGAAGAAAAAACGATGCTTCGTCAACGAACACTTTTGTGGGATTCGGTTCATTTTGGAAACACCCATACAGTCGATTGTTCCTTAGCTTCAGTTTCCGGCACATACGAATATATCCATGTTTCGTCACCTGTTTCGATGTTCTATATGAATTTATGCATTTTACAGTTCCTCGGTGAGCATTTCATTACACCAATTAACACGAGTGTGTTTTATTTATTTATTTATTTTTAAAGTTTTGGTCAAATTATACTGAATTCATTGGGAACAGGTCGTTTTCCAAGCTAAATGTTCATACAAAATCGAATACACTGCAGTCTTCGATATGCTTAAGCATTCCTCTCTCTCAGTGTGAAGTCACATGTCGATCTTCAATCATATTGCGCACATCATAGATGTTTTTTGTATTGACAACCGATTTTGGTCGACTTTCACGAAATTCATCCCTGACAGACGCACGATCACGGCAAAATTCGGCAAACCAATTGTAAACAGTTTTTTCTGGCGGTGCTTCATTACCAACAGTTGAAGGAAACGATTCTATGCACTGTTGTCGAGCTACGTATTTTCTAAAATCATAAAAAAAATGTCCAACGAAAACCTTAACGTGAAATTTCCAATATTTGGCAAAATTGCTTTGTTTAAAAGCTCACCTAAACAAACTATTTGGTCAATTTTTAAACTGCAACTGTTTTCACAATAACAAATATCAATTGTTCCGATAATAGTAATAAATATCTCAATAGCACCATCTAGTGGTCGTTTGTAAAAAAATTGAAAGGTAACCCTCGTATATCCAAATGTATTAGAAGAATGTTATGTTAATTTCTGTGCGTGTTATGGATAAAAAAATGTCGTCTTGTGCATTGCTATGCAAACTTTTACAGTTAGACAAACAAAATGTTTAAGCAGCTCAGAGAAAAGCTGATGTAAGACCTCTGCTGTACTGGGCAGCAGTCAAGATTTGCAACTCTAGCAAATTTTAAACTGCAATTAAAGCGTTAGTGATTTCCTCATACGCTGTTTGTTGGAAGACAAGGTCAACCAGTAAACGTCTGGTAGAGGATATCTATCAGTGAGGTGACAACTTCCGTTGCTTTACATATCACGTCTGTGCATCTAATGCACCCGTGGGAACATCCAACACCGCACCATATCGTTATTGAAACCTATTTATCCTATGCTGCTGAGAAAAGTTTATTCCACTACAACAAAGTATCAAATATTTACATTAAGTAGGGAAAAACAGTATCAGGAAAATGCATGAGATGAGGCTTCCCAGATCTGTAGTCGAATCGAAGCAAAGCTTATAGGAACAAAACAACAAAACGTAGGAATGAGTATATGAGTTTAGTTTTGGGGCACCATGTTTTAAAACTATCAATTAACCTCCATTCTGATCATTCAGGCCATGCATAGGCTGAAAGGTGGTAGCATGCAATTATCTTCATTAATACCACGAGTGGTGATAATTTTTGGGTAATTTAATTGAGGTTAACAAATGTTTGTCGTCATGAGTTAGAAAGCTCAATTAAATTATCTAAGAAAAATTACAAGCAAGAGGGCGACTCGGTAAGATAATTGTAATGAAAGAACGATGTCATTTTTGGTACTTTTAGTATAATCGTTGAAGTTATTTGTCTTATCTGTTTGATCTTTCTGAAAATATACACTAATTTAGCTTTTATTTCAAGCAGAACAGCTGGGAGATCTAAATTAAATAAAATACCACTGAACACTACTATAACAATTACAGTTTACTATTATTTTTGTATCAATTTCATATTTCGAGTTGTAATGAGAACTTTTTTTTTTTTTTTTGCGAGGCAGTGAGATAATCGAATCGAAACAGAGATGATAGAATGCATTGTTATCAGTTTTTGTTCCACGAAAACTGCGAAGATATTTATAAATGAATAATTAAAAACAAATGAACATTTGAGGTTATAATAAATTTATTTATTTTAACACTAAATTTCAAGTTAAATTACAAGTTTACTATTTTTATTATTTCATTTAAATCGTGTTGTTTAATGTTTTCATTGTATTATTAATTGTACAATTGTAATTAATAACAGTTCCATGTTGTGAGGGTTTGAACAGGAAAATGCATGAGAATAGGCTTAAGACCCCTAATTGAATCGAAGCAGAGATTATAGGAATAAAATAAATGAATGTAGAAGATTAAAAACAATCAGTTATTAGTTTTTGAGTACCATGCTTCAAAATCTTCGTTTAAGTTCCATTGGGATTGGTGAATGAGACCGCACATTGGCTAAAAATGCGCTCCAGTGTAATTATCGACAGAATCTAACGCCACATAGGTACATAAAGACATTGTTGTAACTTCCTTTCCGCTTGAACCAATAAATCAAGGCGTAACTTCGGTTAAGTTTTATTACAGGAGGCCTTGCATCATAAAAGGGCGGATGATGTGCGCGTGTTTGGATATGGAAGCAGCGATTATAGACTGCCTAGGTTGCTGTCAAGGCGCCCTCATTCATCCTCCAGATCGTGTCAGCTTTATGGCGCTTGCTCTGTACTTCAGTTCTGAAGATCATCAACTGATTTCATCTTGTTTTTAAAACGATGTCACGAACCTCTGCCACGTTTACCACTTTAAGAAAGACTCCGACATAAACAAACGCACTCCGTCTGCAGCGCGTTCGAAACACAGCTTGAGTACTTTATTTGGGCGATCTTTACACGATGATTGAAAAGCAAGTAGTCTGCAATGAAACAGTACATTTTACTGATTTGCACGTTTAATCACAAGGGTTCCTTAGCGACATAAATGCATTTACCAAGGATTATTTTAATGGGCAAATACAGAACCGGTCAGGCATGAAAAGAACGCTAATTTACATCTAACAGTGAGAATTAATGCGTTAATCTGAAGCTGAAGACATGTTTGCATGCAGATTAGCGTCAATTCGCGCTATTCTTGCAACGTTCTGCATAATGCAAAATTGTAACATTATTTTAAAGTTTGCAATTGCTTCCCCGCATTATATTATTTCGCTTTAGTGTTGTAATATGCGCATTTAGTGCCGTAGAGCATAAAACTTCAGTAATTTCAGGAATACTTGCCGATAGCGAAGTATTTACATGTCACTTAAAATGACAACCTTTAAAGTATAGGAATAAGCAAAACTTATAATATAAATAAATGTCTAGAATTTACAAAAATATGACCTTAATCACGTAAGAGAAGGAGAGAAAGATTCTTTAAACAAATCAATGACTTTAATTAACTCAACTCTAAAATATCATATATAAAAACCACAAATACAAAATAACCTAGGCAAGTAAATTTAGTTTTATTTATCTCCAGAATTCCTAACTTTAATGAATACAGAGGAACTATAAAAGCAGTACAAATTAAGTTGTTATGAAGCATTGCTAACTATTTCAAGGTAAACAAAATATAAAACAGAATAAAGGTATTAAAATAAACAGAATAGAATCTACTCACGTTTAAAATGTGCAGAATAAAAGAGTATATGAAATATTTACCGACTTTTTTATTTGTTTATTTACGGACGCTATTTAACATCTCAGGTCATCAGCGTTCCATTCAAATCAGGGTTTGAAACGGCCGACAAATTTTGCCCAGTGGCCTCTTCTTTCAGGCTTGAGGTTCTTTTACGTGCCGTAAATGTACGACACGGGACACACGGATTTACTTTCCTTCCGAAGGAAGCCATACTTAGGATTTTTATGCCCGAAAAAATCCATCGGTCCTGACCGGGTTTGAACTGAGGAGGCAAGTATGCTTACCACTAGATCACCAAGACCGACTTTACCGACTATGAAATGATGAAACGAATAATTATTTCCATCCTTTACAAGTGAAATTTACTTTCAAAGCAAATGCTGACAAAACGAAAGAAAAAAATAACTAAATAAGATGAGAATAAGAAAATAGAGCGGTGAAGTACTTAAAACAACAGAGGTAATGAAGATGAGTAAAGCAACAAGAAGATACATTAATGGGAAACGATTAAAATGGCAATAGATAATTAATAACTAATCAAATACAGTTGAATTTTAAAATTTTCATGTTATAATAAATTATTATTTTATATTATAATACTAAACATAAAATGTTAGTACCGTTTAGTTGCGTAGTGTTACGATTGTTTTAAATATTTTAATTTGTTATTATCATTTTGTGATGTTGATGAGATTACTTGAGTTACAAGACGCCTAAGCACCACTAACCGCACCTCCACAACAGTCACTGTGCATGAAGTTAGTATTTCTAGTTATATTGCAATGATATTATATTCAAAATGGATGATAATAACGATTCAAGTGTTCACAAGGGTTGTTAAAAGTATGCCCCTCAGCGGCAATACATTGCCGGTACCGGGAATGAAATTCTTGTATTTCACCTAACTTTTCTTCCTTAAAATAATGCGATTCGGAACACGTTTGTTTCAATCTCGTAGTTTTTTAACAAGTTGGCAACAGTAATTCTGCTTGGAACGTGATTGCTAGGATATTTTCTTGCCAGTGACTTAAAAAGTTGGAGCAGTCCTGCCTCCACATAATGAATTTAATTTGAAAATAATGTTGAATATCTACTAATCAACAATTATTGCAGTATAAAAATATAGTGGTATACACAATTATATCTACTCATACTTATTACACAACAGAAGGCTGATAAAGTAAAAACTGCGACACTACATAAACTACAACACATCAGAAGTACTACAGGAGGTGTATAATAGGAAAATGAACTTTTAAAAAAGTATATTGACATACTGTTTGTGTGCCATTTTATGTAATGCATGGTAATGGTGTCAAAGTTACAAATAGGAGTACCATAGCAATCTCTTCAATAAAACCAGAACAATTAAAGTAACAGGTCAACTTCCAATATTTCTTTTTTTGTAACTACGGACTATAAAACAAATCACTACACCAGTAAGTGTAAATTTAATATTTGTTGTAGCTAAACGAAGTCTCAAAAATAGCAGGCTGGCGACGCATCCTTTTGAGTTGCTATGGAAGCCGGGCAATCAATCAACGATACACATTTCTTACTCCTGTAGATGCTGTCCACTCTCCGATTCTCAGTTTTGGCTGCACTTGCTATCTCTGAGTATAAAACAAGTGTCTGCCGTCGCCATGGCAAAACTCATGAAACAGGTCGCAAGTGCAGTCAAATTTGTACCAGGGAATACATGTGTTATGAATCATGCCAAAGCAGCGCGCTGTTACTAATAAATCGTATATCAGCATACAGAAATAGTTCATATTTGAGTTGAAAAGAGTGGGATATAATATAATTGCGTATACCTATACTAAGTACCTAAAAAGCCTTCGCTGTTTCTTGCAAATAGTTTTACCACTTCTATGCAATAATTCATTTTACGTATATATTGTACATAAAGCCCCCATATTTATCAACTAAAACAAGTAGCATATGGTTTTCACACAATGAAAGCACTAAGTAACATGCGAGCACATAACCAGTCGCCGATCTCGACGACTGGCTTTTCTAACAGATATTACACTCAGCCGTGTTATACAAGCAGTTAATTCAAATAACCTCACTGTATGTGTTTGTAACCTGGAAGTTTTTCAGTCTTTCTTCTTTCTCATAACAGCAGACGACCAGCTGATGCCTTACAATGCTATATTATTAGATTTTTCTGGGACAAATGTGAGCAGTCGCACTGTCTTGCAAGAAGATCGCATATTACGACGTTTGTGCACATTCCCCGAAGTATTTATCCCAAGAAATAAAAACTGAATCTGGGGCACTTTTTAGTGATTTTTGAACACGGAATTGAACCGAGTATTTTTATTTGACTCTCGTGAGTCTGAAATATAATGATGATTGCCTAGTTATAATATGATCCCAAAAAGCCAATACATATATTGTTAATATTTACGGCTAGTAAAAATTTAAATGTTCACTTCAAGCAATTTCTGATCCACGTTCAGACATTTAGCAAATAATTTTCATGAAAGTCACATTCATGGGAAATGTTCAGAGTGTCTGACATGTTTAAACCCAATTTGTTTATCTTCCAAAATCACGCCACAAATGACACGGGTATTTTCTGGAACGATCATAGAAACATCTTCCAATACGCCATTCATCTTGATATCTCTTCTTTCTGTTTGTAGATACTTCCGCAGCGGTTTTCAGAGTGATGGAAGTGATCTCTTAAAGTATTTACATAATCTTGGGAATTATGCTTTTTCAAAAACAAGTGCACACAATCAATTTTATCAGAACCGCATTGCTCATCTGACATGCCTTTTTTTAATCATGCAGGAGTGCACTAAATTTGGCCAAGGCTGTACAACGTAAGTATATGTTCGATCACGTCCTAAACCTCTTGAACTGCGCTTGGTGTCGCCTTGTTTTTGTAACAGCCATAATTTAAGAGAACTTTAAAATAAAACCACCGTATGAGAAACATTCCTGGCGTATCGGAGGGCTGGAGCCGAGTCCCAGAGGCAAGATAAACAGGCACCAGAGGACTCTTGTGTATACACAACTCTGTTTGGTGTGTGACCTCTTCAACAAGCCTCTTCGTGCGTTACCAACATGCTAATGAAAAAATCAGCTGATTTAACACAAAAAATGCTTCCTATTTCCTGCACATTTGAACAACTAATTTTAATGCCATCAGTTATAACAAATGTTAAGCTGCAAGTGCATATTCTGGTCTATACTCGAAGTTGCATAGATCTTTGATTCATACTTTCATTGCTATAGTGTACCCATATATACTGTTCTCTTATTTGACACAAGTTCAGTTTTTGTAGTTACTACCTCAGGTGAACAATGAACTTCTACCCGGATGGTTTCAGTCAGAAGTTCGATCCTGGGTGACTATGAACGATGTTTTTACCATCGATGGAAAAGTGATGTGTCAAGTGAGTGACAAAAAGTTTGATGTGTAATGAAATCTTACATCCAACAGCATACAGACGTATGCTTCACAGCAAAAACAAACAGTTTCGTTCAGTTAAAACGGGACTTACATGCATAAAAATTAGTTTCGAAATTAGTTTCATTAAGACACATGTGAAACTAATGCTGGTAAATATGCCTCTAGGTGTTAAAGCACCATCTGGGGTCAAGAGTGACGTCAAGAGATCGTTTTCACTATATAAGAACATACTTTCTGATATCCGATAGTCCTGAAAATACACAGAAATATATTTCATGCCTTGATTGACTTAGGATTGTAACCAGGAAGTGTAAGCAGTATGCATGTTACACTGCATCTCAGAAGTTTTTAAAGCTATCAATATGAAATTTTTATGAGATATTAAGAAAACTTACCTAAAGATGCTGTGTAAATTTTAATATTCTAATGCACATAAAAAGATTTTTTTACCATTTTTAAAGCATAAATAAATTTAATTTCCGAAAACTTAAAATTTTTATATAAATATGCATTTTTCTCAGGATTGGCTGAACCAACCTTGTTAAAAATTTGTACACACGTAATGTATGCAAATGTGAAGTGTGGTAACTAGAAGTATTTAAATATCACTATTAGTTGATAAAAACCCACACAAATAGGAAGTAAAAAAAATATTCTATTTTATTTTTTCAAAAATTTAAAATTAAAAGTCTTTTCAAGTTATTATCATAGATATATTTTTCTAATTTCCAGGATAGAATGTTATCTGCAGTTTATGTAAAAAAAAAAAAAAAAAAAAAAAAATCCTAATTGCACCAATAGGATATAAGAAAAATGTAGGATTATGTCACGGTGTTTTCAGTTTTTAAACAATTTTCTAATTTTGTTCAAAATTTTAAAAATATTTTATGTGCATTAGGTAATTAAAATTCATGGGGCATCTTTAGATAAGTACTTTTAATATCTCACAAAAAGTAATATTGATAACTTTAGAACTTTCTGAGATGTATACTGCTGCACTATTTGATGGATTTACACTCCCTGGTTACCTTAAAAGCATATAACATGGATATAGGTGCATGTGTCAAATTAATCATTTTGGTCTTAAAATAAAATAAATAATACTTTATGATATCATTTTATGAACAAGTTTTCAGTTCCTGTCAATGCTAATATTGTATATTCAATACATATTTTATTATAATATAATAAAAATCCAGATTTTATTTACGATTCTAAAATACATAAGTTAATTCGTTTTGACAGTTGTGCATCGTAAATTTATAATTTAATTTCCATTGTCAAATCATCCCGTATTTATTGTAGAAAGTTGTGTTACTCAAAATACTTTAGCTGTGCATTCTTAGCATTTTCTGCCTTAAATGTAAAATAAAAAGCGCTCTATTCATTCGCTCATATTAAGGAACCGCCGTAGTTGACAGAAACCACAGGTGCCCTTTCGAACGATTGCGTATTCTAGCCAACTCTGCTTACCGTAAGTTTAAAGATAAGAGTTTGGTTTTGAGTCTGAATGGAAGAAATTCTACGGAAAGCATTTTCGTTCATATTTTACTTCCAACTCATTAGGTTGTTTCTGAATTCACATAAAAATAATGACGGAGAATTTTCTGTAAAAGTCACAGTAAAACACAAACAAAGGTGGAAGACATAGAGACAGAACCAGAAAGAAGACGCGACATGATAAGGCAAAAGAGATTTTCTGCAGTTTTGAAACCTTGACACGAAATTACACTTCGCTTCAGCGACATTTCGTAACTTATAGCGGGAACTTAACAGTTGGTAACGCAAGATTCGCAGAATGCAAGAACTTCGGAGACCTTCCAGAAGTACAAAGGTTTTCTTTCCCCCTCTCCTCCATCCCTTTCATCCTTTCTGCTGCTTTTAAGGTCTAAAAGTCACTTCAACAGGAGTAAAATATTGACCCAAGTGCTTGAGAGCACCCCACGCTCTTACCTTCTCGTTTTGGGTGCCACACACTTTGAGCTGGGGTGGGGGGGGGGGAAGTCGAGGATAAGATAACGGTCGCTTTTACGCTCCTTTACCGTCAACCAGAAGAATTCACAATACACATTAAAAAAAAAAATAGGGAAAAAAATCTTAGAAAATGAAAGCAAAAGTTCTATATGTGATTATTTAATAAAATAATAAATATAAAAACTGCAGTATAAGGTCGCACTACGAGTTATTCCAAATGAAATTCACTACTCCAGAGTATTAGAAATAAAAATATGAACATCGTCGTTTATTGACATGTTTTCATTAAGGCATTCTGCAAATATTTCGTTTTACTGTTTTGAAACACGATGTATATTCTGCAATTAGCTCCAAAATAGGCTAAAAGTA
The DNA here is from genome assembly GCA_030762175.1 of Metallyticus violacea. Lineage (NCBI taxonomy): Eukaryota > Metazoa > Arthropoda > Insecta > Mantodea > Metallyticidae > Metallyticus > Metallyticus violacea. The sequence goes on from CM060839.1 coordinate 25,016,796, forward strand.
GGTTATTTGTTTATATTCCGTGTTACTATCTACCAAATAGTTCAGGAATCTTTTTAAAGCATTATTTCCTTGCCACGTTGCATTCTGTCACGGAAAATTTGACGACCGTCTGCGTGATATAGTGTTAAAATGTCCGACTATTAATCCAGATGTCCTGAGTTCGAATACCGGTTAACTCAAGCTGTCTGGCCAAGTTGCGCCTTCATTAATCCATTTCATTTCATTCATCCCTACAGAATTTACATCTATAGCGTTCAGTTCACAATCTAGAGTACAGACCAATGCAGGCAAAGCAACAATAAATAAAAAAATACAAATAATATATATTCATTTCTGGAAATCCACATCCGATGCAGTTGTCACTCTTAAAACAAGTTTTTGAGAAAAGAGCAGAATTTAATCTGCTCACATAATACTATTTATTGACTGTGACAGAGTGGACAGGAATAAACTTAATTCATATTTTAGAAATTAAACAAGTTGATTAAGTTATAATTAACGCAATAAAAGCACTTTATAAGGAAACGTTATTAATTTAGAAACAAACCAATAAAAACGTGGTTTATCTCCCTATCTTATTTATATCAAATAGTGGAACAATGGAAAGTGTGAAACCCACAAGGAGTCAAAATCGGCAATAAACAACTAGGAATTATAATACACGAGGAGGAACAGATTTTAATTCCTGATACAGAAGATGTCCTTCAATAATCTTCCAAGATATTATCAGACGTTACAGAACAGTAATATGCAAATCTCCATAGATAAAACTAAAACATTAGTATTTGAAGGAAAATGTATGAGAAGAGCAAAAATAGTTATACGGAACCAGATTATAGAACAAGTGAGATGTCAGTAGGTGTGACTAGAACAGATCACACCAGAAACGGTTATATTCGCTAACATCTCGTGTCCAAAACATTACTGAGCAAATTCATGGCACAGAAAGAAATGGAAATAGGATAGAGGGCAAACTACCTGAGGTTGTATTTAATACAAACCAAGAGGACCTAGGATCAGCAGGACGCCCAAGGAAAAACACAGAAAGACGAGAATTTCTGAAAATCCTTGCTTCGGAATGGGGAAATTAGTACCCGAGACTTGAATAGGAAGAAGATATTCATTTCTTCACATACAATCAGCAAGATAGGCAATCCGAAGTAAAACATCGCAAATGAGAGGCTTTACAGTTATGGCCTTTCCGCCACACTGACCATACCCTGACACTTGCTTTTATGGCCTAAAAACGTCTTTTGTGATAAAATTTATGATGTAATAAGATAAAGCATTGTCACAAAAAGTATTTGATAATGTACTTTAAAGTGTTAAGACAAGGATATACTGAAACTACAGCAAAATAAATTAGTGTTTTCAATGTCTTGTTTTATGTTTTTTAATGAACTCTTCTCTTCTTCTCATTTGGCGCTACAGCCTTGGCCTGCCGCGGCGACCTCTGCTTCCTCTACCTCCGTCTTACGACTTCATTGATAGTGGGGAGTATTGCAAGCGTGTCGACATCCCGCCGGTCGCCTATTACGCTACTTTCGTGTTGAACGCCATCTGCATCAGGCAGGTTCCCAAATATCCTCCATTGAGTGGACCCCGTTCCAACCTCCCTAACTCAAAAAAATAAATAAATAAGCAGATACCGGGAATCTAACCCGGACCTCCTGGCGAGCAGTCAGCAACGCTAACCACTAGACCAAGGAGGTGGTATTTTTTTATGAAGTTTAGGGTTTAAATAAATATTAAGTATTAATAACAGAAGATGTTTGCAACTTCCTTAACGCGTTCATAGTGTGCGAATTTTAATCTTAGAGCAGGTGGGGTTTTCCTTTGAAACCTTGTTCTTTAGCATATAAACAGTTAATATGATATACTTTTCCACATGATGTTCTATAAACACTAAATGTATATTTATATTTCTAGTTTATTGAATGCAAACGTAACTCATAATTCATCACTAGACTTGGAACAATTCCTTAAAAAACAAGATATCAGCACAAGTCTCACGCCAGTTAGGGTGCATAACATCATAAAGAGGGAGTTGGAATTTTTTACATCAGAACGTTAGGCAAATTTCAGGGTTAGCTGCACTGTATGGTTGATGCTAAGGTAACTTCGCGTACACGGTAACAAATGTTCCACACTATTTATCATATATCGTAGCATATTCTCAATAAGTACAAATAATTTATAACATAAATTAATATTTGCAAAAAGTAGCAGATATTAAATGAACAGTTGTGTTAACAAATGAAGACCCAGAACACACTTAAAAGGTTTTAGTTCTATAACAAAAAATTTAATTAAAGGATATAAATGTTATTTTAGTGAATTTCAAATGCTAATGTCTGTTTCTCAGCAGCTGCATTCATAAAATAAACTTATTTATAGAACGTGTTTAGCTAATAAAAGCTCAAAGAAACTATCACATAATGTAAAAGTCATAAGACACCGACGTAGCTGTGTCGGATCTCGTCTCTGTAGAGCCAAGTGTGGGAATATTAAACAGTACAGACTCTTGTACCGCTGCTTGCAGAAACGTGTAATAGTTTTTATCGCGCACCCTGTCAAGGGGAAAAACAGGGTTACCTTCTCCATTCTCACCTAGCATCCATTTACACGAATGGCTGCAGTTTGTTCTTATTCTTTTTCCTTCCTTTCTTTAGTTTAACAAAAAAAAAGGGGAAAATATACAAGACGCAGTACTGACTTTCTTTTTCGCAGAAGCGGAGAAAATCCTTTCAAAGTAGAAACTCGGCTTTGCTTTACCAGAGAGACGTGAAACATAAAATGATGAACCTGAAAACGAGGTCTACCTGCTGTAAGTAGGTAAGAGTTCATATTTCACTGTTTTTAAAATATAATTCCGTAATGGATTTTAGAGATGTTTTACGATGTATAAACAAAGGCCGGAAGCTAAGAAGCTCGCCTATTATTTGGAAAAATGGTTTAATACACAGGCTTACTCCATTAACGGAGAATCTTCTTTCTTACCTTGATTAATGGCGAGAATCCCTCTCACCACTACTGGTTGTGCTTGATATATCAACGGGCCTGAGTTATGTAGAGCTAACGCACGATATCTCTGCACTCAGTCAGAGGAGACTTATCTAAAACCTGTGTAATGACATAACCTTCCGGACAACTACCGTAACATCATGCAAACTAAACTGAATATCGCATTCTTAAAAAACATTTGGTTGACTAATGCCTTAAAAATAGCAAATAACAAACTAAAAATGGCATACAAACACTTTCATTTTCACATGTTGCCAAGTGAGTACTTTTCTCGCTCAAGTACAGAACTTGTGGTTTTTTTTAGAAAGGATATCTACTGAAGAAGAAGTTTGTGCACAGGCGCAGGACGTTCTGAATAATTTTCTCTTTCGCACAGTAACGACTTCCAAGTGCAAATATTGTGAGGGAGCTCTAGAAAGGTGGGTCGCACCTTAGGAAGAAGAATGTTAGCCCAAATTTTCTGGCAGACTTTCCAAAGGCCCTATACTCTAGAAGCAACAATCAAATCTGCAAAAATTCTTGGATGAGGCATCTGGAGACTTCATAGAGATTGATATAAAGGTCATCACATGGATATCAGTCTCAGCCAGGGATAATGTGGCAGTGTGACTGGATACCTTATCCATCTGGATCCAACTTTTGAAGCGTCGTCACCATACAATCGAGAAATTTCTTCGTCGAAAATGAGTTTCACGAGGTAGGCTGCATTTACCTTGATATTATTTACAACTCGGGGAATTCTAGGTTGTCTTTGGCGCTATAACCCATAACTACCATGAACCCTTGCAGAACTTCTTTCATGAAGTTTGAGACCACTTTTGACCCATTGGATGGTAGTAAATGGGACTGGGATATGTATCATCCAAATCTACCTCAGCATCGTCCAGAGATGCTGCCACTCATTGCCATTTGTCACCCTACAGATGGCGTTCAAACAATGTTCTGGCTTTGGTACAGCATTTTTTTTTTTTTTTTTTTTTTTTTGTTATGCTACTTTTATCAAGGCACCTGCTTTGAATGTTTCTGTCGGTGGCAAAGTTTCTTTGTATGGGTAACTTTTTTGGCATAGGTTTTGCTTCTGTTCGTCTTGGATGTGCTTTATAATTTATTTTTTGCACTGGAGCTTTAGGAAGAATTGAGTATTACGACCCACCCGTGACTTGCTTGTTTGAAATCCTCTTTGCAATGTTTTACAATCGTTGATAGACTATAATCAGTGTCTAAAGTCCAACGATGTACCTTTTCCGCAATTTCAATGTGACTGTACCAATAACGACTCTAAACTCACACGAGAATGCACGTGTATGCTGAAGATAGCCGCGGAAGACAAGTCATCGAAGATGGTTCGAATTTTATTGGAACAGCCCTCTAATTCTTATTTTAAGTTGTGGTTATACAGGGATAAGTACATATAATTTACAAAAATGTTATTAAAATGAAATTACACAAAGCAATAGACACATTTGATTGATAAGGGTACTTTTCAGGTGAGCAAATTTCTCCACACACACTTTTGGTTGTTGTCGAACGACTCTTTCCCCTCCTGAGAACTTTTTGATCCGAGATGAAATGACATCCCTTTAAAACCTCAAACGGCAGAGGATGTAGTCGAGATCGCTACGGGATATTCGTCATTTCTGATATGCTGAACACGACATCATTAACCAAGAATAAATTTAAAACATTAGTTCTCTCGCAAATGCATTTTAAAATATCCACAACAGTTGAAAGTGTAACAACTTCAATAAACTAACACATTTGGCGAGAGAATTTATTTAGAAAGAAATAATAAAGGAATGAACAACTGAAGGTTTGGAGTAGTTTTAGAAAGTACTCATATATAAAAGCATATGCATGACACGAAAATGTCGTTAACAGCGCTCTGACGATTATGCAAACAAGAACATTCACACGAGGTCCTTCCTGAAACCAACGGATGGACGTTGCTTCCTAGACCCATTCTTCATAATCGCTAGTCCATTGTCCTGAAAATCTCTGCAGCATGCCCGGGACGTTAATAAAAACATATGCCAAATGGCCTCTGTTTGCCTCGTCTCCCCTCAACAGCTGTTTGTACGTGCTCTGCAAGACAAACCGACTGACTTGAGTTATGGCCAATAATGGCAATAATAGGAAAGCTGACTGTCGGCATAAGATGTTGTCACGAGCCTGTGGAGGTATTTATCGACCGCACATCGCAGTCAGGAGAGAGTCTTAAGCATTCATGTGGCATCCGATTTAGATTGGGTAATGGAGGGGCGCACAGAGGAAGTTAGAGGAGATGTCAATTGTAATATTGTCGGGCGGGCATTCCCGGATGAATTCAATTGAGAGAGGTGGAGGGGCAGAGAGATGCTGCCATAGACACATCCGGGGAGCGCTGCGAAGTTGTCATGTGTGGTGTGGAGTAGCTCTGTGTGTCTTGAAGAGCCTATGCCATGACCAGTAAATCGATTCCTGGTTAGATCAAGTTGTATGCATGAGTGTTTCCTAGTCCTGAATGCTTAGCGCGCTGTAAGTTCAGACAGCGAGGGGATCCATAATGAAATGTGATATAATTCAGTAATCCAAAATACTAGGGCTGTTCAATAAAGAATTATCATAATTTATAGGCATACTTTATTGCTCTAATTATTAGCTAGATGTGTGCAAGACGAGAAATGTTCAGTTCCGCCTATAGCAATGTATGAAGAATATTATGCTGCCCAAAATTTTTGCTTTCGTCTTAACAAATCTTATAGGAGTCTTACGGAGAGTTTGTTATTTTCTATAACACGGCTCGAAGATAGTTTATAATGCTTTAATAGGGGGGGGAGGGAATCAATATCAAAGGAAGGTGTAAATTCTGAAAATTTCACTGGGTGCCACCCACATGTTGGAAATTGAAAGGATGCACATGAGACGTGTTTGTGAACGGTGGGTTCCAAAACACCCGTATACAGTTGAAGATGTTACAGGAAGATGCGGAGTTTCTTTCAAAGATAATTAATCATTTCCGTGCAATAAGTTAGATGCTGCATCGATGCATCGCCGTACATTGCAAATCTTGTTGCTGAAAATCTCACAATAATCTATATGAAACGTGTCCCTCACCCTCTCTGCAGTCCAGAGTTAGCGTCATTTGACTGTTTCCTTTTCCCCAAATTGAAGAAACGCCTTCGCGGGAGGCATTTTCCATAATTAAAAGATATGGGGAAAGCTGCGGAGGTATTTCTGAAGGGCCTGTTCAAAATTGGTTTCCAATTGTATTTGAGGATTGGCAGAAACGTTCGGACAGGTGCATCGCATCCAAAGGGGACTACTTCGAGAAAGATCATCAAAATTATGTGGATGAGTAAAGGTATGTAGTGAAAAAATTTGATAATTCTTTACAAAATTGTAAGCTCAATTTTTATGAAAAGTTTACTGAACTCTTGAGATATTTCCATACTAATTCAGATTTAAGAACACTAAATAACACTTTAATACTTCTGCTTTTGACATTTTGGCATTCAGTATAACAGATTTTACTAGCCTCTATAACTTCTTTAATTTTAAACAATACATTTATATTTAATTAAATGTTATACGTCTGTTTTAATATTAAAGCCGTCTTCATTACACGCCCCAATGGGGTCAAGGGATTACTTTGTTGCCATAGTTACATACACTTCTATAAATTAAGTGCTACTTGGCGATACAATGAATTGGAATGTTAGGGATCCGGGAATATTTTGGTATTTCAGCCTGACTTAAGAGCTGGTCGTTTGTATTATGCACCCAGAGGAGCCACGAAGTTCCTAACATTGTTTCCAGTTATAACATCCAAATACCGGCTAAGCCCCCTTTCCTTTAAGGATCTGAGCCGCTTTGATGGGCCACTTCCATATCAGACGTCAATTAAGAAAACGTTTTAAAGCGCAAGTCACTGCCACACCGCACCAGCTCACAATGCCCTGGCACTTTCGACTTTGAAATATGAAATGAGAGAGCGGAAAATTCGTGAACAGAATGATCCATCCAGCATTTGCTTAAGGCGAGACCAGAGGTTTTATGTTTCTAATCCGAAGTTATTCATATTTGTGTGCCTTTTTCTCAGGAAGTATTAGATACCTCGATGAAACTGTTACTATTTATGTTTTATTACATGATAAGTTCTGAGCTGTAGTTTGGAGAATGTGCTTTATAAAAATAAAATTATATAAATGTTCATGTACAAAAAAGATCTATGACCTGAAATTAGAATCCAGCAATGAATGTAATAATGTAGGTCAGCTGTAAGAATCTCATGCTTCTATCTTCATTAGTTTATGAGAAAAAGGTAAATGTGTTGTGAATTTTTCACTTACGACTAAAGTAGCGTTAAAGTTAACACAACTAATTGTCAATTTACATATTAATCAATTTCTTGCACGTGCATCTTCACACAAAGTAATATTATCACCATAGGGGACAGTTTCACTTAACACTGTAATTAAAATATTCAATCAATTACTACATTAATATTTCCCTATTATCTTCAATATCTTCCATATGATTACCTAATATCTTTTTTTGGAAGAACTAGGGGGAATATAAGTAATTGTTTTATCATTCAATGAATTATTCTCTTCAGAAATAAGCCTATTGTTTGCATTATAATCATGCTTTACTGTATAGATTTTGTAATACCTATTTCCTATGTTTTTTACTTTGTTTATAAAACCTGGCACACCTAGGCATGATATTAGATGTATTTAGCAAAGAAAACTGCGATGTATAAGTTGTGAAACTGAAAATAAACACAAAACTTTCCAGCTACTTCAAAAATTAAACACACAACCAGTACTACTGTTATTGACATATAAACAATACCTACAAAATACATCAAACCACAGCCTGCTATAAGAAATGTTTTCAGAAATATTTTCATTTTTATGCACTGTATAGCAGTTTGACCCATAAAACGCATTACGTAATTAAAAACACTTACAATTGAAATTTTTCAATAAATAATAAACGAAATTAAGTAGAAAATTTCCAATAATTATTTGGAACATATACTTAAATTTTGTTTTAGTTTTTTTTTTCCCCTCAAAATTTGTCATCTTGCCTTAAGCAACCAGAGGAAACCACGAAAAACCTCAAGATAAGAATAGCCGGCCCTAAGAGATGTCAACCTGGGACCTCTCGAATGCACGTTAACAACACATAGAAAGATAATCCCCTTCAGACTTAATATATTTTAAAAATGTTTGTATTTCACGTCATTACTCTTGCAACAGTGTTTTCATTTTAAAAATCCCTTCAAAATATAAGAGCCAGAATAACGCAACTGTATGATGTATTGATAATGCGAGAAGAAGAAGAGAATAGTCTGGGGAATAATGGATAATTGGAGTAAAGGATAACGATGGAAGAAGATGCCGTAGAAATCACGAAAAAATAAACTATGCATACAGTGCAAAAATAACCCCCAAAAGAGACAAGTGAAGAACGGATAGGAAAGATGCGTTTGACACCCAGACAATTGATTCCATAAACATTTGAAAATAGACTTCTTTAAACAGCCAGTTTCTCTGCAAACTTAGCTAACTACACAAGAATGTTTGTTACTACCCAGAAAAAATATGGCTAGTAAAAACAAAACCCAGTTCTTTGACGAGTAACTTGATAGTCAGAAAAACATCCCGGCGCTAACCGCCATAAAAAGAGAAGGAGAAAGAGCTGACAATAAACACAGTTCATGTCAGATGACGTTTGTTTTGTTAGGGGGATCAAATTCCTCATAAAGTAGGCGTTGGAAGAGGCTTGGATCCGTCAACGGCAATCTTTACCTCCCCTTCACTCGGGTGAGTCGATAACGTGAAGAGAAAAGAACGACCAGTCCAGAATATGCACATAAAAGCGATTTAAAAAAAAAATGAAACGCAAACCATTTTCAGACACAAAGCGCAACGCAAGCGCTTTGTCCGAGGGGAAAAAAAAAAAAAAAAAAAAAAAAAAACTTAATTCGTTTGAGGCTTTGCTTCACCGCGTTGCCATGGTTACTGTTTTATTAACGTCTGTGAAGGATGAACGCGGTTAGTAGATCCTTTTTTCATTAACGTGGAATATGACTTCAACCACAACATGCCCATTTTTCATACTAATTTTTCATCCATCCTCCGTACAAAAGATGTACCATAAAATTGTGCTTTAGAACTTTTATGGACATAAAATAGAAAGATAAGAAACTAAATATATTTTTAAACATATGATTATATACTAGATAATTATCCACATTTGCAGGTGCAAATTACGAAAAGTACATTCTGTTGATGAATAGACGGAGGTGGGGGTTGGTGATGTTCCAGACTCACGTGAATTTTTAAAATCATTCAGTACTGGATCGGATTGTTTGTGCCGTATGTACATACGCCCTCAATGGGAAAATATCCGGGAGGAAAGGCTGTGTTGGGGCAGAAACAGGGGCGCTGACTGTGTAGATATAGACGAGTTCCCTAATATGTTTCTAGATATAACACCCCAACTCTCAAGGAGTTCCACCCTTCACAAAGACCGATTCCATACCAACTGTCGGGGTAGAAATTTTTACAAATCGCAAGCCACCGTTACATCGCACCAGCATGTCTATTCCTTAGGGATACCCACGAATTGACACTTGGGTAGGGGTATTCCCAACTACCAACCAGGTTAAAGTACAAGACTTGCTTCTGGAAATTTCGGACAACCAACCATCAACAGTACATACGCTTTAAGAATTTTTCCCCTAATAATAAACAATACACAATAACAATGCCTATGCATGTTAATAACACTGGAAAAAAATATTTTTAGTATGAACTGTCTAAAAATAATTTGCATTTACATTACATCTATTATTAAACATATTAGAATCCTGGCTTGACCACAGCAGTGCATATGTGGACTGAGGCGATTCTTATACAAGTTTGCTAGTGTGACCTGTCCCCAAGTATTTCAACGTTTAATTTCTCATAACTACTGTCTGATGCGCTTTTGCGTTAAAAAAAAAAAAAAAAAAAAAAAAAAAAAGTCTGTAGAGGGCTTCTATTTTACGCCTGATGTTTGTATTTGCAGTCTGCAGGGAAATTAGTTTGCAATCGTGGTGCAAACCAATACCTTGGTCAGCAAGTGGAGTGCTTTAATAGGAGAGATGGGAGCAAGCGGTAGGAGTCTCTTGCCGATAAGAGGCATTATGTGCATGCACCACCAAAAACATCGCCTCTCATCACGTGCGTTTGCAGGAAATTTCGCCTCGACGTATTTTATACAGACAGACGTTCATTTAATAATAACTGCTTGTCCAGCGTCATGTCACTATGGTAATGGCAGTAATTATTCCATCAATAATCATCTCATTACCGCATTGAATGCAGTAACTTACACCTCTTTCTTCATAACGACTCCTGCAAAAAAGTCACTTAAAAACAAATACACGTGAACTTTATGTTTCTTATTTATTATATATATATATATATATATTTACAACACATTCCTTGAAATTATATAGCTGAATACCAGACGACAATTCTTCTCGAGAATTTTCACTGACAAATTTGACTTCTTGTTTATTAACCACTACATTTTCTTCTAGAGTAAGGACTCGAAAGAATTTTCTTTTTATTCTCTACAGATTCCTCTATATAACGTTCTGCTACAGTATTCCATGTCCAACCTCCGTATCGCTAGGTGGTTTATAGGTCAGCTCCTGAATCAGTCAACTACAATACAGAGCACCTCTGGAAACAGATATCTTTCGGAATTTTCTGAAAAGTGTTGACACAAACTGGTTGTCTAGTATTTGCCGTTCCTGTATCACACAAAAAAATCTTCCACGATTAGTTCTGTCAGGGCGGATGAATATATTTTCGATAATCGCTAACATATCCACAAAATCTACGTTGTCGCATCAGACAAAAAACTTCAAAAAACTTCCTTGCAATCTTTGTTTTGGTAGTTGGTAGGAAAAATCGCATACACTATCCTTCATCTGTGGCTTTCTCCACAAGCATGTTCGTCACCTCATCTCTTCTACAAGCACCAGCTAATTCACTAATAAGTGTCACTTTCACAAATATATCCATTCGTTTCTTTAAATTTTTTCCATTTTCGTGTTGGGTAAATGTTTTAGATTTCTTTGCTCTATATCCCTCCCTCTTTCTTTTAAGAAATGCAATTAAAATAGTATCCATATCTACCAATACTGAAGTTGCTTTCCATATGGATGACAGCTCGCAGCATAGAATAATACACTCGCATGGAATAGTTGATAAATGTTCAAAATATGCAAACAAAACTTTCTCCCTCACTTTCGCACCACTTTACGAAGCGCTCATATACCAGTTCATATTTCACCTTCGATTTACTTGGCAGAAGTGATGAAACAACTATTGAAGCACCTAATTCAATATCTAACGGTAAACTGTCCCAAGAATCTCTCGAAAAAGAAACACTTTTCCTTCCTTACAGAATTTCGTCCGTTCTATTTAATCGTATATCAATTGTTATCACAAACAAATGAACATCATTACTGTGTTATTTCTAAACCAACTATAATCTATAGAATACTAAGCATACTCTACATTAAAACATAGTGCATTAGAATAAAGCACAATGATGTTGTTATTAAAAATATTCCAATGCAAGTAATTATTACACGAACGCGGATAAAATAGTGTATACAAATATTAAGAGACTATTAAATAATTATACAGAAACCAGTTATTTCAATATGAATATCAAACAATATTACATTTGAAGTACGAGGGACATTCAAAAAGCTTTGCAACCAGCTATCTATTGCTCGGATTATAATGTCCACAAAAATGAACCTTAAGGTATCAAAATGTGCATTAGTGTAAGTTTAAACTTACATAAACACTGCCGTACAGTCTGTTGAGTTCAATCCTGTGTCTATAGCTGGTGAAAAATCATGAATATGTCTAAAGAAAACTTTAGATACATTTTCACGTGCTATAAGCTGGTGAAAGAGCGAGGACTTGGTAGTTGTTCACTGTTCGTTTGATACCAATACAAGCTGATTCGATCATTTGAAAAAGAGCGAGAGAGTCTGAAAAACAATCTTCGCTCTGGCCGGCTTTGAGAAGCTGTGAACGAGAGAACAATACAAAAAGTGGTGGAGGAAAACCATATAGGTATTACTGTTGTATACACAGTATACTCCATGAACATTTAAAACTGTGCAAAATCAGTCCCACATTCTCTAGCCAATGAAGAGTAGAAAGGAATGTGCTAGGAAACTGCTGAGCATGTTTACACCAAATTGTTCTAAATGTTTGACAGATACACGCACTGGTGATGAAAGTCGGTTTTATTACTATAACACCCCAAGTAACTGCGTGTGGGTAAATGAGAATGACTCAAGACAGTTGTGTTTCGACAAGATTTTCGTTCTCGAAACGAATGTTCAGTTTTCTTCAACTAGTACATTAGTGGTTGATTGTATGCCAGAAGGAATGGCAATAAATGAAGATTACTATGGTACTTATAATTTGGATGTTTTATTTGAAAAGCTGAGGCGGCGAAAGGAAATTCGAGGTTGTTACTTTTGCACGAAAGTGCGTCTCCTCACAAGAACAGCTGCAAATATGAGAAAACTGGAAGTCGCCAAAGTATAGTTGGGTGGATCATTCACCCTATAGCCCTAGTCTTGCACCGTGCGACTTCTGGTTATTTCCTCTTGCATTGCTTGAAAATCTTTTAAACAAGTACAGAACTTTGCTCAAGCTATAAATTCAGCTCTGTTGACAATATCTCAGTCAGTGCTTTTGACAAGCGGTTGCACCGTCTGCAACTGTGTGTGTGGAGAGATGGGAAGTACTTTGAAGGATTGTGAGGATAAGCTTTCGAATTCATTCCTCAGATTGGACTTTAAGGTGACACTTGCAAAACTTTTTGAATGTCTCTCGTAACAATGCTCTCGTGTAGACATTCTCCAGCTGCGATAATCGTCCTTTCGTTAGTAGCAGCTGTCGCTGCATGAAACGCTAGTGAAGTTTTCAGTAAATTTGGAAAGTAATGGAATAAAATTACAAAACTGGATAGACCAACAGTGTGATTCAAAACACAGTTACCTACAAATTTGCTGACATGAAAACTACGAGAGTTATTATTATTATTATTATTATTATTATTATTATTATTATTATTATTATTATTATTGTTGCTGTTGTTATTGTTGTTGTTGTTTTTAAATAAGCGTGTTACTAAGATATTTTTAATAAAATAAAATATCTCTCTCTCTCTCTCTCTCTCTCTCTCTGCTGTGTGTGTTCAATCACGCACATGTGAGTGTTTATTCTAATTATCAAGTTTCTGGAGGTTTTTTTTTGTTTGTTTGTTTAATGCCCATTTTTATTACTGAGGCATCAAAGACTGTCTGGAGGTTTGCGATCTACATTCAGCAATAGCAGTAGGTTGTGCATGAATGCTTTATGCCGCCACGAGTCGCCCCTGATACTCGTATGTACAGTCAAAATGTAGAAATACAATACAAGCATACGGTTTTGTTTTCGTTTTTAACACAGATTTGATCTCAAGCGCAGAGAGAGAAAAGAAGAGAGAGGAAGAGGAAGTTTTCCCGTTTTAGACATTTTAGATTAATTAAGGTTAACATATTTTCCAGCATTTGTTGTTAATCGGATAAATATTTCAAAGTTTGCGTTTAATAGTAAGGAAAAAAAAAATTAAAACTTAATAATATCTCAAAAAAGAAAATGCTGTGACATCATTGTATTTCTAGCTTGAGGAAACATTCCTGGGCGTCTTTTATGTGGGAAACCGTCCTCTTCGTAAAACTCCGTCCCTGGGATGTCCATTACACTTTGTAACAGGATTGAGTTGTTGAATCCTCTCGGACAAAGCCACCTCTCTACACAATAAGACAGGTAAAAGATCTGAGGTAACATCCCGGGCAAATAAATTGGATATAAAGCCATCGCACGCCTGTTGAGGTAATTTTATTACGCCCGCTGAATCTCTGATGGATCGATTGCCGGCCGACAATGCTGCGAGCCATACGCACGCATTGGTATTCCAAGTCAATCACCCAGTCTCGAGATCTCCAAGTCGATTAGAAAACGAAGGTGACCCATTATCGACTGACTCCGGCTTTGCAAAGAGAGCAGGGGAAAAAAGTACGGTAACAGATGTCGCTCCCTCGAAGAACACGTACAAGCTTGATTGTTGTGGCGATTCGCTTTAATTTCACAATAAAGCTAGCAAAAAACAAAAGAATTTAAGCGTTGTAGACCAGCTCGGCAGGGTTTTTGATAATGTGAAATTATCAGCAACATTACTCTAAGCGATCTCATTTTATTGTTGTACCTAACCCAAAGACAAGGTATGTTACGGGAGTAAAACTATTAAAACAAACAAGCTCTAACGGCAAAATAATTAAAAAGGGACATTTTCTTTTAAAAAAATAAATTACAATGCATTTTTTAAAATATAGCTCCAATCAGCAATATTATTGCACATAATTGACTTTTGTCTTATGTCAGAACTTCTTTTTCGAGAATGAAATTATTGACTTCGTTGCTTAATAATAATTAATTTGCAACTTAGTGCATACGCTTCAACAATGTGATTAAATGACAATAGAATTGTTGTTCTGCTGTATAACTAGTCAAAATAATCATAATGCATCAGTTAAACAGGCTTAATAAAAATGGACGTGAAAATGGATAAGTTCTTAAATAAAAGTACTCTTCCCATATCCACCACTACCCCCTAGGTGTCCCGAACCACAGTTTGGGGACTGCTGCTCTGTAGGAAAGATCTGAGGTATTTGCAAGTGGGTTTTCTTGAATTGGTGTATTTCGGCATTTTTAGCACCTGTTTGTTTAAAATATTATTTATTATTACCAGCTATAAATATCTTTGTAGGTCTCAAATCGTCATCAAATACAAACAAAATAAGTTACCAAATGCGGTAGTTCAGGCAATAATGATTGGGATTCGCATTCGAGAGATGCCGAGTTCAAATCCCTTACTCTGCTCTCCTATTCCAAGTCATTTCATTCCATAGTTCTAATTGAAGGACTGAATATGTGCAGCGTGGCGCAGGAAACCTGTCTGGGGACCTCTCGATACGACGGTAGACAATGGTGTGACTCTAGCAGAGTTTCCGATATGAAACATAGCATCAGGTTAAAGGTTAGGGACCCCGTCTATTTGGGTAAATCGTCGTCCCTGACTCCTGGCCGGCTGAAGTCTTTCTCTTTCATCCCCTCCTCCAGGAAAAGGCAAAATACCCACCTGTGTGATCGTGGTCCGTCCCTCCCTTGCTTGTCCTTTGTACCCCATTTTCCAATTTTAAGGATGTTTGGGTTTTTGACGAACGGAACTACAGCATTACCAACTCCAACTACCAGCAGTCTTCAGGCACCCCACCAGGTATCTCTAGGTGATATCTTCTGATTTTATGGTTCGAAGCAACAATTAGTGTTTCGTTTCCTAAAGTTACACAACGTTGTATGTATGCTTTGTTGAAGGTTCATCAAAAACCCAAAATCCTCAAAGTTGGAAAATAGGTTACGATATGACAAGCAAGGAACAGGCGGACAACGACCATATTGGTGGGCTTTTTTCCCATGCCTCCCAAAGGAAACGCTTCCAGGAGGAAGGTGAGGGAGGCCAGGAGTCAGGGGCGGCGACTAACCGAAGTAGGCAGGGTCCCTAAAGTTTTCCTAGATCGTATGTCTTATGTGGAAGCCCTGCTAGTGTCACGAACTCATCCATCGTCACACCCAATGGCAAGTCGCGAGAGGTCCCCAGGCAGGTAGCCCGACTCCTTTGGTTTTTACTGCCGAGGCACCAGAGGCGGTGGACACTGATGGTACATGAGATGAAATGATATATTGGAAAAAGATTTTTTTTAAGGAAGGAAGCTCCAGGCCTAAGTTTAGGGTACCTCCCGTGCATTTGTCATTTATGAGGACTGAGGAAAACCTGGAACAAACCTCAATCAGGGAGGACTGTCCTGGCGGAAATCGAACCCCAGACCTCCCTCTCACGAGTCCGCGCCTTAACTACCTCGGCCACTCGTGGCGATACCCGACTCCAGGACAGGAACTTTATCCAGAATGCAAATCTCCCGCAACGCTGCACAGAAACTGAACATGTCCAGCCTTGCAACCAGAGCTATGGAATGAACTTTGTTCACTTCCTAATTTGGCTCTTCCTGGATGTTTTAGGGTGGTTATTTCTGAATGTTACTTTTTCTACATATAAGGGTAATGTGTTATTTCATGTCGAGGTATATTTCTAGATAATTAGGACGTGTATTTCCTATTACTGTAGTGGGAAATTTGCTATGTATACATTGAAAGAGTGTTTATGTTTTCACATGTGTATTGTCAAGTTTATATTTATATAGTGCATAACTAAAGAACAATTAGCACACAATTTACACACAATGAAAGCATCGAGGAACAAACAGTGGCACGACTCGCTAACATCACTTCCTCAAATTAAATATAATCAGATGGGAGAGGTTCGTGGTTCCGTGCTTGGAGAAGGACACGGTGGCTCAGCTGGTAGAGCGTCGTCTCGAAAGGATAAACATTCTTGACATGAATTTTACAACTTCTGAGTCTACATTTCCACCTTATGCCCTACTCACGTCTATTGGGAGAGAACAATTTTCGTATAAAAAAACTAACTGCTACCTTCTGTGCATTATACGCCCTCAACTTGGCATCTCCCAGTACGCGGCCGCTTAATCCGACAACCCCAGTGTAGCTGTTTTGTTAATTCATACATTTGGTTACAGCAAAATGAAAATGTTTTCGTTAATTTTAATACCTACAAAACAAGGGCTTTGCGTGGAAGGCAGAGAAAACATCTGGAAGTATTTTGTTGCACTCTTACAATCTTTCTATTGTTAACCCTTGAAAAGCAAAAGGAAACAAAGTATACAGACTATTTACTAAACAACTGAAATGCAAAAAGAAAATAAATTCCTGGAAAAGGTTACAATTCCATTTACTTTAAATACGCTCGCATAAATAGAGGAGGTTCTTGGAATCGACGTTGACGACAACCGCAGTCAAGGTTAGGCAACTCTCTTCATGCAGTCGGCAATCACTGTCACCCACCGGCACAATAGCGACCAAACAATGCAAGAGAAGATTCTCTACGGACAATGTCGCTACACTGGAGGTAATCAACTGGTAGAAGAGAAATGGACGCTCTCTTTCGTTTCGAAACGGATGATGGTATCCCAGGTGGAAGTAAATTACCATGTTTCCTGATGGCTGAGGCAGCGAAGTGCATCCTTTAGAGAAAACATTTTACTAAATGCTTCAAAAAGCTTAAGTCTGCAGCGACAGAAAGTTTATTATAAATTTAAACATTACACATCAAGTAACCATATCCAATAAAACCATAACCATCAATTATTAATTTTTTCTGTAAGTACTCTTGCAGCAGTGTCTGTCGGACTCTGGTAAACATTTTGAGCCTGTATCGCATTTGGTCAAAAGCAGAGAATACTTGATCATCAGTTCGTGTCTTATTTAACTGAGGTGGTGGTGTGCAGTCACTGTATATATGCCCCCAAAGAAAAACATCTAATGGCGTTTCATGTGGATAGATTGACAATGCTTATATTCAACTGCACACACATTGACTATACACAGAGGTACACGGCGAGGACACGGCAGCGTGGTTTACCGTTGGAACCGGTATACATAAACATAAATCCTTCAGAGCTTCTAAAACGACACGCCAGGAAACAAAAATTTGTTTACGTAAAGTTTTCCCCATTGAAAGATTTACTTCTCCTGCAAAGAGCCTCGCTCATTCTGTACAAACATATGACATTTTTCAGGTCAAATGCTTTGAAAAAAGAAAAGCTGACGACACAGAAAAAAATTGGAAAAAAAGCGGCATTTAGCTGAAGGGCCAGTCTAAAGCAATAGTTGGTGATCCTCAACTCTGTTATGTTAACATACACGCGTGTCCACATTTATCATCTCGTGTGTAGATCGCAGATAACTTTCTTTATGAGCGAGTGGACATTCAAAAGCTTGTGATGCCGGGCGGATTCTCAAGCTTCCGGTCTGATAGATAAAGATCACACTCTTCCGCTCCCCTACCTTCAGTTAGTTCTTTCAGTTCATGCAATGTTGAAAAACAGCATCGGTTTAAGTAGAATGGCTTACAACCAATGAAATTAAATGTCACCTGGATGTTCATATTCAAGTGGGAAAAAAAATCCGTTTGGGGCCAGAGGGTGTCAAAAATGATGAGCATTCTGACCGATCCTCAAAGGTAGTAACACCAGAAAACATATTTTCTGGAAAAGGAACAATCAGTAAAACCGAGACTTAAAATCCACTGTGTTTTGGGTCATTCTTAAAGGACTTCACATCATTGCACCCGAATTCTCTTCATTGCACCAAGAGCTTCGAGTAAAGGAAAGTAGTTATGGAATCCATTGTCACTGGGAATTAAACAGTGGACCATTGTGCGATCTGGACCTCTCCTTAGAAAGGCCAGTCTCTCTCAAATTTATAGCGACCTCTATTGGAACTGATTGACTTTGAAGACAGATTCACACTAATAAATGGACAATATCACGCCAGTATACAGCACAAATACTGAGACTATCAGTGGAAGACTAGCAGAGGTGTGCTTCAGCCAGAGCATCCGTTGTTGAAAAAGATGCTGTAAAGTAGTGTGACTTCAAGGAGGTTGACCATCCCTCATGCAGTCCAGATTTTGCCCCTGGTGGCCATACCTATTCCCCAAATTCAATTCAGACCTTCAAGGAAATTGACCATCACTCCTACAGCCCAGATCTTGCTCCTGATGACTACATCTGTTCACCAAACTGAATTCAGAGCTTCAAAGAGGGAAATTCACAGAGTGATGGAGACATTTGCTGATATTAAATAAAAATTTTGAAAAGTGTGCTATAGTAAAGAGAGGCATTGAAAAGTGAAATTGTTATTAATACTTTTTTATTTCTGTTAAACTCTCAAGAACAGAATACAAACCCCTAACAAACTTAATAGGAGCGGTCAGAGGTCAATGTGATCTGAAGGTCTGCAACACTTGAACACTTGTAACACCTGTCGTCAAAAAAGACTGCAATAGACAGTCTGGATCCTTTGTCCTTACTTTGCTACACCTGTTCTGACCTTGAATATGCCGTGGGCAGGAAGCCGTCGGCGAAGGAAGTTCTCATTAGCTCTCCCCTCACGATCACTGGTAATGATAGTCATGATGTAATGAATGTACCAATTTCCTTTTGCTATGATTCATTCCGGTGATACACCTAAAATGAAGCTAGGTCCGTGCAAGAATATCTGTCAATTCACGTACAACTTGTGACATTTTTCAGTCAGGCGCAATGTTCATCGTTTCCTTTTCTCCCGCCTTTCTACTTGTTAGTGTGCTTTAACTTTAACTTCTGTAAGCTTAATTTATTTTACAAGGAACTGTTCGAAGAACAAGGTAATGTTAGATATCTCTTGTAGTCATTCGTTAGTTGCTAATTTTTATTATATTCAAAATGTAGCCTCCTTATTATAGATCTAGTGAGCGTTTTGTAATTACCTTGAATCTTGAATAACCGCGATCTATTACCAACATATAGGAGGTACGATCTTCTTCCTCTCTGGATTGTTTTGTCATCCTTTGGCGCTACAATTATGCGCTAAGAAAAATGAAAGGCCTTAAGGATCCAAGGAAACGCGTGTGTGTGTTTGCTAAAAGAAAATAACGACTTAGAAAGATTTACAAAAAATAATTTATTATTAAAAATCTTGAATTCAAAACCATATATTACAAATTTAAGTTGTGAACTGTAAATAATATAATTAAAGTATTAAATAAAGAATAAGAGTTTGTTACAGTGAGTCTTTAAAACCACTTAGTATTTCAAAAGTTCTACAAAGGTCTCATATACTACGCAATTGCTTCAAAATTAGAGACAAGTAGCAGGCAAACTTATGTAATACAATTATACAAATAACGTCAAGCCCAACAACACTTGAATATCTCTATAATACCAATTATTTACAGTAATTACACATGTTATAATATCTCTCAAGAAAAGGAATATTCAAATCTATGCGTAATTTACATTATAAATTAATAAAATAAATATAAAACCCTACAGCATACCCGGACCACCATAGTATGCAAGAAGCTTCTCTTGATCCTTCTAAGATAAAACCGAAACCAGTCCAGGGAACTTCTTACCTATGTCCTATCACTACGACAGCTCAGAAGAGAAGACGACATTGCATTCTCCCCTAGGAGAAGCGTTCAAGACGAGACATGTACTGACCAATAATATTAACGAGACTGGTATCACCACATTCGCGTTACAGTAATAGAAATTTCAGCATTCAAATATAGATTGGCAAGGTGTTTTCGTGAGACGGCACACACTACCACCTACAGTCATCTATATCAAACATAGAAAAGAATATATATATATATATCTACCGGTTATATTTAAGGATCTGATTGTCCATTACGGTTTTTTTTTTTTTTTTTTTTTTTTTTTGGCCGTGGTGTTGGTTTATTTCAATTAAAAACCAGAGCTTTCGCCGACACTACGGTCACCATCATCAGTAGAGGAGGGGGTAGGAGTGTTGGGAGAGCTGTGGCGCAGGTGTTATTGTTGTTGTTGATCTGTAACAGATTCCAAGTCTTGTCTATTTGAAAAACCCTGTCTTTGTTCTGGATGCTGCTCTATTTCCACTGTCATTCCTAATAAAACTATATAGGAATTATTCTTTTTCGTTTTTTTTTAGCTGGCGAATTTCCATACACACATAAAACAACAAAAGCAGGCATTAGAATACAAGCCGTCAGAGAAAAGGAACATAAAACGACCCATAAATTTACTATGACGGAACAAGCAAAGTATCTAATCCTTGGGATAAAGAAGAAAATATCAAACAACTTCTCCCTTCATTTGATGTCAGTTTTATGGGAATTAAGTTGTTCTTTCCCTAATCGCTTCCTACATGGTTTATACAATACTATGGACATTTTATTTATGTTACATATTTTAAATGCAAATAGAAACAGACTAAAGCCAAGAACAATATTAACTTGTGTGCAACTAAGGAGAGAATAGCTTACAATAATGAATGTATTAATTGTTAAGTCATTTGTTCAGATGTTTATAAAATACCTGCTCACCATAAATATGTCACTCCGGCAACCGAGGACAATATGGTATACTCACCTGTAAAGAAGAGACAAACAGCTTTTAAATTACACTTGCAAAGATCAGGATTGCCAAGTTAAAATTCTGAAACAATCTGGCAATCATGCTCAGAAAACTTGACATAAGCACCTTAATTATTAATCATTAAAAAATATAACTAAAATTATTATTGTACATATAATAAATACATAAATCTACAATAAATTATCAGTTTTGGAAATGTGCGCTAACAGAAATTACTTTTATACCGATTAGTGATTACATTAAAATATTTACCATCAATGGCACTTTCCCTCACAATTAATTTTTCAAATTACAAGAGAAGATAAGAGTTGTAGCTTCACATGAAATTGTGTTTTCTGGTTGCATTATTGTGTGTTAATGTTCTAAAAAGTTGTACAACTTTATCACACTTCGTACTGCCGATGTAGTTCAAATCTTTGAAAATATTGATCGACATGCTTCAGAACCGTTTGTAAGATATTTCTGTTTACAATTGTAAACAATCATATAAACAATTAATATCATCATGAACATCTTTATATCTACGAGGTTACTTTTGTGAATGGACAAGAAGTTGTGACAAGGCACAGGTTTTCGCACCTTTAGATTGAAGTTTAGATACCAAGTCTGAGCGCATTCCAACAGCACTGTGTATGTGTACGCAAGTGTTGCTGCGCCAGACGCTAGGATGAATCCCAAGCGAGAACATTTACGCTCTATGATTTACTACGACTTTTAAGTCGGATTTGGGGAGAGAGAATGTCTTGAAAGATTGCACCGTGCTTTTGGAGGGCTTTGCCCTTTGCAATCCACTATTTATCCAGCTTTTAGGAGAGGAAGGGACTCCCCCAAAGATGATAACCGTGTAGGACGGCTCGCTACAGCAACGATGGGTAAAAATGTAATGAACACAGAGCGTATGTTGCTGGAAGATTATAACTGTATATATAATCAGATTCAAGAGGCCCTGGATATTGGATCGACAGCACCGAAAACAATCCTCAAAGAAAACTTAAGGAAGCTCGTTATTAGCGTTTTCAAGATCTGATGCTGCAAAAATCCATTAAATCCCGAATTAATTATTTGACAGTGCGACACTGAACATCTATTAACTGCCTCCTTGCATTATGTGGCCTACTCTAGAGGGAGCTCTTTAACTGCATGTGGGACGTAATGTGTAACGCAAATACTGATGTTCCGCAAACCGCGGGTGCAATTCTTGTCATGCCGTTGGTTTTTTTTTTTTTTTTTTTAATAACTATGAAATGCTGCGATGTGCATTATAAGAATTATAAATGAAATTTACTTAATGCTTTGAAGTTTTGTTCTCTTTCTCAACAATGAATGTATTACCAAATACAATGACTAATAAACTTACTACTAACATGCCTAAAACTTAATTTACTAACACATACAGGACACAATTCTGATTAGTAAGTACAATAACAACTACAAGGTTTGTAATTGTATGAATTGATATGTTATGATTTGAGTGTATAAATTGAAACATCAATCTAAAACGTAGGCTAAAAGCTGCTTTATTAGGCCAGTCAGAATTCAAACAAAATAACAAAAAAAAAAAAAAAAAAAAAAAAATGATGATGATGAACGATAGTCCAACTCGAAAACATACGACAATCTCTTACTCGAAATCTAATGCCATAACCATGTGTTCAGAAACCTGCCTTCGTTATCGTGTGTTATGCTATCCAGGCGCATCTTCATTATCAGTGGCGAACTAGCGCTTTAGAAACATAGCTATAGCTTCGAAATTTGAACAGACAGGCAATATATTTACTATGCAAAATGCTTACATACGACAATTCTACACTCTGAAATTATTTCGATAAAATTCATTAACGCCTGTGTATATAAAGTTAATCAGGAATAACAAAGATTAAATCCCAAAAGTATTAGCTTGTTCAAAGCAGTCTACAGTGCATAAACTTGCAATTCAATTTGAAATTTATGTTGAAGTATAAACTGACTTATGCAATATAAAACCTGACACAGCACCTGTGAAAAAAGCTGATAAACAGTACTGCGCGCTGACAAATCTTAAAAGCTGAGACTTGCCAGTCCTGATAAAAACAATGACGCTGAAATTTAATGATTATACAATTAACAGTTCGTACCCAGGGTGAGCACTGCATAGGATGAAAAGGGGGGGAAGCATATCATGAAAACGTAGGGTATAATTATTGTCTATATTTCCCCTACGGAAGATAAAACTTGCAGTTTGCCTTCCTTTCAAATCTTCACTAAACAATGGCACAACTTGTCAAAACTAAGCATAACCCTTGGATGAGTTGTAAAAGTGTGGACCACATACAAAATTGCAAAACTGGCGCTTAGTGAAATTTATGAATTTTAGGAGAAATTACTGCACGCAAATGTGTCACTTGCTGGGGGTGCGCCAGTTCAATTACCAGCCTCTAGGGACCTAACTATGATGTTGTAGCTGGTTAATTGTCAATTACGCTAAATGGTTAGACAGCTCGTGACAAAGCATGTCTAAACGCATTAATAATCACTTGATTATAGAATACTGGGGTTGAGATGTGGCTACCACATTGGTGCCGTATTTACACAAATAGTGCTTTTATCTGCTACAAGTTAAGGAATTAACCTTTCTTTAACACATCTCCAATATTTAATGTAGCGCATTTCTCGTTTAAAATCATACCATTATTGTAAATAAACACTATAATTAAATACATTCCCTACACTGTCTTAGCAATAAGAAATGAGTCATAGTTGAGAGATACTTTTCTATTTTTATTTCATTCAAAACTGTTTAACACAGATATTGGAAAAGAATCGCCAAGGACATTGGAAAACCCTAGGAAGAGAAGTAGCAAAATACAGTGCAGTGTAGTGAAGTGCTTCAAACCCACAGTGAGGAGTGTACAGACTTGGAGTCAAACATGCAGACCAACAACTAAATACACGTTTAATATTATAAACAGTAAATAGAAATCTAATGGGGCAAATCACTTAAACTCACATGAGCCATCCCTTGCCCTGTAGGGATTCCATATTATCATTTACATATTATGGAAGAAGTTTAAAAGCAATGTTGATTATACTTTAGATCCACGAACTCACCCCAATCTAGTATTTCAAATGGCGCCTCTAAATGTTTAAGTTTAAATTTTAAACAGAAGGTATTTGTTGCAAATGACGAATCAGACGTATTATGGCCGGGATTCGAACCATGTTTATTTAGTCTTTCGGCTGACGCTCTAAGTTACCGTGTCTTCTAAGGACGGAATCGAGAACCTCTTTAATCTGATTCCATATATCCCGGCGACCTTCCTAAGGTTTCTCTCCTTAAGAAACGACTCGTAATGCAACCGGTACTTCTACCCAGCCTTCTCTAGATGTCCTTAACACTTTTACGTCTCAGTAACTGGACCTCCGACTTAGCTTCTTGAATGAATGAATAATTTATTGCTTTAAATATATATATATATATATATATATATATATATATATATATATACTAGACTGCCCATTCCATTTGGCCCTGGCCATTAAGCTGGGCAGTTCACTAAAGTTGACATTATATGCTAGCACAAGGTATTTAATTCCTATATTTATAGTGCTATTCTTACATTATTATTTCTGTCCTCTTTAACAATCCATTTCCACTTATTTTTACTTTCTCTAAATATTGCCCATTTCTCTTACAGTTTTATTTATGTGAGTGTTCTTATTCATTCTCCAAGTCTCTGTTTCTGTGTATTCAAATAGAATGTGTTGTGTATCTTCTCTTCCCAACACATGCCTTGCGAGTAACCATTTCGTTGTCCTTTTAACCTCCATACTCCTGATCTTAACCATGCTACCCCCTCCGTTTCTCTTTTATTAGTGGTGTCTACATATCTCACCCATTCCCAATGATTTTTCAATGTAACATAAAATGCCAACGATTCTTTCTCGCTTATATGACTAAATAATTTTCTTGTCTCAATATCTTCAAATCTTCTTATTATATTTCTTCAAAAACCTCATTCAATTCCATTTTATTCCAAACAACTCCCATACCATTAAGTTATTTATTAATTCACTTATCTAACCCATGCTTTGTAGACTAATACCTGTATATTTTTAAACATTGGTTTAACAAATTATCTTCACCAAGCAGCATGCTCCTATTCCAATATTTTAAGGCTCTCTCCATAGCCAATCCAACTTAGCTTCTTAAAACTGAGCATAAAATCTTACCTTCCAGCATTGAAAATGTCGTTCTCTCTCAACTAAACAAGCACTGTACCGGGTAAAGGCATTTAGTTGCTGTATGTTTCTGGTTTAATTTCGTATGTTCTTCCGATGTGTGAGGATTTGTTCTTCAGACTTCCTCACAAATAAAAATCACAGTTGTTAGATCTGGGGAGCGAGAAAGCCATATATCAGTCGAATCACTAATCTTCAAACACATCCCTAATTTCAGCCACGGACTCCCTCTGCCGCATGAACAGTGGCGGAATCTTGTTGTCATTTTCGATGTACTCTACTATAAAAAATCGGATCGATTACGTGTCTTGCACTAATCGCACGTGAAACTTCAATTTTTCTATCATAAGGTGTTTTTTTGGAAACAATTTGGATTTTAGAACAGTAATAACGAGTGTTGCGAGTGTTCACAAACCTTCAGTTACTGATGAAAGAAACCACTCACAATAACGCACACATACTACGGGATCACCTTGTCGTAGACTATGGACACGCGTACACTTGTAATGTTTGAGTTTTAATAATATTATTGCTGTCTGCAGAGAAGACACTGCTACCCCAACTTGTGCTAATTTAGATAGTGATTATTCAATATTTGCACCAATTTCGTCTTCTGTCAAAACTGTACGTTTTTGTATGTTTCTAGATTTGCGCTGAACCGGTAGTATTGATTTATTCACAAGATTGTGAATTGTGGTTCTGAAAGAGTGCTTTTCACGAAAGTAATAAACTGATTCATGTTTACAATATCATTTATACACAAAAATGCGCGGGTAGGTCCATAAGTATCCGGCCTTGGCGATAAGGATTATCGCTTTCCTTATCTAGGGCCGTACATTATCTGTTAAGTAAACAGTTGCAGCTGTAACCTCCACTTCGCTGTGTTCAGATATAGTTGCATAAAGAAGGCTACGTGCAAAAGATTGTGACATGTTCAAAATGAGTATCGAGCTCTTATTAAGTTCTTCACAAAAGATGGACTTCAAATGAAATTAAACAGCGATTGGACGGTGTATATGGATGGGGAAGTATCCCCCTCATATTCTACCGTAAAAGAACGGACCGACCAAACTTTTTCGAATGGGTCGAGAAAGCATTGAAGACGAACAGCGTGTGGGTCGGCCGGCCCTTGAAGGTGCTCACTCCTGAAAACATCGATCGCTCTTGTAGAAGGAGAAATGATGGAAGATCGGCAGCTCAAAGTTACAGAAAATGCACCAAGGTTGGGCCTTTCTAAAACAACAGTCTTTCAAATTATTCATGATCATTTAATGAATACGTTAGTGCTTAGACTTCTTTCTTAAGTCCAAAAGCAGCAAGTCATCTGTTGTCTGACATTTTGGAGCTCTGCCGTGGCAACGAAAGAGAAACTCTGCAAACCATTGTTTCAGGAAATGAAACTATGGTCCTCTACTATAATCTCTTATCCAAAAGAAAAACAATTAGTGGCGTACACTGGCGAGGCACCGCCTCTAAAGGCTAAGGTCACTCAATCAACCAAGAAGATCATGGTCACAATCTTTTGGCACTTTGACTTCATAGAGCGGAACACCACAGTAAATGGGGAGTACTAGCTGGCGTAGTGCACAGACTACGTGCTTCCATCAAAGAGAAAAGGCGAGGAAAGCTGAGTGGTGGTGTGCGCCTTCTTCACGACAGCGCGCCTGTGCACACAGCTCTTGTTGCAAAGGAAGCTGTGAAGAAATATGGCTTCAAGGAGATCGACCATCCACCTTACAGTCCAGATCTAGCTTCCAGTGACTATTTCCTCTTCTCAAAACTCAAGAAGGACCTTCGAGGAAGAAATTTTAAGTGTAACGAAGAAGTGATAGATGATGTTTCCATTTTGCAGACAGGACTTGTAACCAGTTTAGTCTCAACCTATACACCTCTTGCAGACGGGAACCGAAAGTGAAAACAATGAAACTAGTACCATGTGTACATTACGCTGTGAGAAGTGTATTGCAATAAAGGGTAACCACATTGAAAATATAACTTTGTTTTGTCTTTATCATATCTAGAAGATGGTTAGGCCGGAAACTTATGAACCTGCCCTCGTACGCTGCTCTGAGGTCTGTCTTGCCATCTTCGCAAACGAATGTAGACAGCGACTGTTCGGAAGTTGAACTGAGTGGGGTGGAGACGCAAAACTCCGTGCGAACGGTAATGATATATTCCGGAAGCCCTGTAGTTCAACCACCAACTATATATGGGGTTACTTTTACACTTACCGTGTGCACATCATTAGTTGGAAAGGAAGAATCAGACTTGAAAAATTTGGGCCTAAGCCAGTGTTCGAACCACAAATTTCCAACCTTCCGCGCTAATGCTCTAACGAATTAAGCTACCGTACCCCTATATATTTACAAGTTGCCTATCTAATGTCCAAGATTCTGCCCTATATATTACGTTTAACTAATGATTTATAAATTAGAATTTTTATTTTGTTTAAATATACCTACCTACTCCAGAGGATTAAATTTAATATGCCAGTTATTTCTCTTCTTTCTTTTGTTCTTTTTTCTGATTCACATTTGTTCACTGATGATGCTAACTTTAGCTTCGGCGAAACTTTTCAGTTTTTATATATAATTTAAACCAACGACTTCGGCAATTTTAAAATAGTGAGAAAGTATATCGATTCAAAATTAAGAAGAAAATTAAATTACTTTCCAAAGAAAACTGTTGCGGTGTTTACTAAAAGTTTCTAGAGGAGATACAATTTAGTAACTGAATTTATATAAAAAAAATAATAAATAAAGATGTAAATTGTGCGGATAATTCAAAAGGAATGCAGAGCACCGAGCAAATGTCATTTCT
The DNA here is from genome assembly GCA_030762175.1 of Metallyticus violacea. NCBI lineage: Eukaryota > Metazoa > Arthropoda > Insecta > Mantodea > Metallyticidae > Metallyticus > Metallyticus violacea. Next base: position 25,045,081 of record CM060839.1, read on the forward strand.
TCAAGGCATCGTAATAAGCTGCCTTATGGCAAAAACAATGACGATGGGAGCATGAAATGGCCGAGAGACAGGAGAACAGCGATGGAAAAATAAATGGGCACAAAAACATGTCATAATTCACACTTAGCTACATATGTTTCTGTGAGGTGACACAGTTTACTAACACACACTTATTGTTATTGATATATAAGTCAGGAAACATAAGTAATAAGGAAACAAGAAATTGCAACAAACGCCCCCAGAATGAACTAAGCAGTCGTGCATGGATAATGAATTGCTACATGTATCAAGGTTGGCATGTTCAACTACCTTCAGGAGCCTAAAAAACAATTGACTAGCTACAATCACAAAAAATAACGCAAGTGGTTTAGTGGTGTAGGATATGAAGTGATGTTAGCATGCGATGTTAACAAAACGGCTTCCGTTGATTGAAGAAGAAAAAAAATTCTTTTTAGGGCCTTTTCCAGTGATATCGCGTGAGGTAAAAGTACTCTGCAAGCATATAAAATTAATGAGTTTAATCATATAAAACGTACAGTCATACAATGAAATGGCAACAATGAAGCTACTTTCATTTACAAAAGGGAGCTTTGAAACCATGAAAACCTTTGGCATGCAACGGTGTGACGTCACGTATTGTAGCAGTTGTGTCTCTACCTGAGTGATTCCCAAAAGTTTTAGGTCGTGCTGCATTTTTCAGTGGAAAAGTTTATCATGGAGCACAGTTTTTCACCTTGCACTTATATGATCACACTATTTGAGGATAGTACGGAAACATTCAGAATTTAAAACTTTAGACGTGTGAGACATGTTTTATTAATTTATATCATTACAAACATGTTCCCCTGAAACCGTAAAAATAAATATTTTAATGAGAGGGGTGATACTGAACTGATTTACATAACTTAGCTATATTTGGTTGAATTTGGGACATTTGGAGCCGAGAGACGAGATGCGTGTCACCTGATTCACATAAATAAGTGGCTTACAAGGGACAAAAGCGTATCAGACAAAACTTTAAATTCGGCTTTTAACTAACGCCTGAATTCAGATAGTGCTTATTATTTGAAGCATTATCTTTTATATATAATCTGATGTCAAAGTAATCAAACATTCATATTGTTTGAGAGGCTGGCTTTTCTGACACAGTAGAGAGTGGGTTTACAACTCAAAAAAGGTCTATTTCGTTTTTTCATGCAGTTTGTCGAAACTATCAACAATAGGTGAGCTTGAAACTAATGATATGTCTGCGTCTAGATCTTCTATAAATTCTTTTACCATAGGAAGCTGTCAAGATTGTCATTGTTCATGATTCTGCCCAAAACTTGATTTTCTTTTTGAACCCTTGCACTTTGTCAAAGACTGTTCTTGCTTTTTCTTGAAGTGAGAGGCTTAAAACTTTACGAAACATATCACTTAAATATGTCAATTTTATTAGCCAGCGTTCGTCACATAACTTGTCTCCCAAAGCGAGGTTATTCTCACTTCAGCCCTCACTTCAAAAAGCCAAGTCAACGTTTGTCTCGAGAGAGCCACCTTATTTCTGTGTGAAGAAGTAAAGCTGTATGTACACCCCCATGTCATCACACAACACTTTGAATAGCCTGGTATTGTTAGACAGTAATTAAATAAAATGAATTAATTTCACGCTTTAGTCTCGGACTCCTTTTAGGAAAGGTGGCATCTTCTTCACAGCAAGGACTTGGCAGTGGAGAATGCAGTGGCTACTGTAGCTCCTTTTTTTTTTTTTTTTTTTTTTTTTCCTTTCCCATTTTTGAGATAACACCAGACGTTTCCTACATCATTTGGTACGAGAAAATTACTTGTTTGAGTGAACCCCTAAATCTGTGAACAATTATCGAAGTGACAATTTCTAATGCTTGTTACTGAGGTTTCAAGTATGTTTGTTCCGATAAAACCTTGAATGTTAAACATATTGTCAATCTGTTGGAAAAGTATCCAGCCATTTGAAATATCTTCAAAACTAGCCATACGACCTTGATGTGATTTGGTAACCTTCAGAGGAGACATTTCTGCACCTAATGTATTCCTATAGGCAATGATGAGCATTGAGTTTGTATTTTTCTTTATGACTATTTTTTTAAATCTCTTTTGGTTTATGTGATTTTTTTGCAATTTGAAAGGAAAAAAGAGGATTGTATCTTGAACGACCTAACTGAAGGATTCATCCGTTTATTTTAAAAATACAAACTAAATTACAATAATATTGCTCTGTTGATTAAAGTCATTAAGAGCTCTCCTTAAAAAAATAATAAAATTACACTCCGTCCATTCTTATAATGCGCCCTAATGTACACTAAACGGGTATACCTGCCTTGTCTTAATCTCACTTGCAAAGGATTCGAAACATAACATCCTGCTCACACCATTCATTAAAACTTTCTTCGTCTCGCTTCAAAACCTACTTCACACGTTCTTCCGAATCTTTCCTTTCGTTACTAGCCCTTCTGTCACATAAGAGGGTAGATAAAAGAACCTTCCATAAAGAAAAATCCTCCCTAACCACAAATTTTAGTAAGAAATGTTTAATACACATTACAGTTTCATCATTAACTTCAAAACTTACACGGCGTATACTCTTTATCCAATCCTCCTTTAATTACTGCTAGTTAGGCCATGTAAATATGATATTATGAGGTACACTGCCATAATTAAGACATACAAGAGCAATCCATGTTGTACTAAACACTTTCTCTTATACAAGTTCCTGGTGTCATTTCAATAAATCAATATTGACTTAATACAAAAACAAAATAAGTAACACGCTACTGCTGATTTATTTCCAACAATGAACTAATGTAATAAACCAGATAACTACAAATTAACAAAGTGATATAATTAACATACGGATCATATATTCCACTATTTTGTCTGCTAACGATACCTACATCGGGGTCTGGTAAATGTAATGAGATTTGAACGGAGCATAGCGTCGTTTCCCAAGTTATATCCATCCATCCTGTACAACACCCGATATCTCCAGCCATAGCCATTCCATTATTTCAGCCGAACGTCCATTAGGGCATGTCCTGAAGCGCCGTATTCGATATTACACTCTGTGATCAAAGAAAATCAGAGCACTTCTCATCAAATAACCGAAACCAAGAGGGATCGCAGCTGTTCCCTCAGGATATTAGATCAACATTAAACGTTAACGAAGCTTAATCAAAAGAAGAAGCCGGTTAACCGGACTTGGGCATGGATGGATAACCATAAAATGCATGTAGAAACCTGTTTGCAACCTCGGTTTAGCGCATTTTCCCTTCTTAACCGAGCTTCACGCTAGTGAAATACTTAATGATGTGTCACTGGCTAACGCATCACCTGAACCTTGAGGGACCATACGGGTGTTTTTATGTATTTTATTGAAGCCGTTTTTGAATATTTATTTTATAGAATTACTCTTAGAGCCAGTTGGAAAAAACGTTTAGAGTTACTGTTTAACTAGAGGCTCCTCATCATTTCTGTTGCACAAAAATAACCTCGGACTGCGTAAACTCGAGTTTGCAATAAGCGTCAAATGGCAACATCGCAAAATAACAGGGAAATTCATGTTTAGAGTGAGTTGATGTTGAACTGTGCAACCTAAGGAAATCAATAATTATTCAGTTTTCCCCGCCTCCTAGACATTTTACTTCCTGCTCTTCCTCTTCCTCTTTCTCCTCCTCCTCCTCCTCCTCCTCCTCCTCTTCTTCTTCTTCTTCTTCTTCTTTTATGTCCCCAAAGTTTAAACATGGATAAGAAAAGTCAAAGGGAATGCGAGCTGCAAGTTTTAGCAAACGTGAGGAGAGTATTATTATTGATCTGGTGCTAAAATATCAGGGAATAATTGGAAGAAAGAGAGATTAGTTCTAAAATAAGAACGTACATGAGGGGAAATTGCCAAAGAGTATGATAATTTATTCTGAAGATTTCCGCATTATTAACTCCAGGAATGTTGCGAATGTTATAGAAGCCTAGCATCAATTTCTTTACATCGCCCTCTTCGGTTGGCATTTTCCTGAACCAAGGTCTCAGAGCTGCTATTGCTCTAGTAACCTTATGGATGATTCTCCACTTTGAATATACCTTATACCTTATTCGGAAGCTCGCTGTTTCATTACAACCTTAAAGTTAATAGTATCATATATATCGAATTCAAAGCATGATTTCGCTTAGTTTGTGTTTGTAATCAGGGATGTAACATTTGTTCCAGTTTTTCGACATATTTTGCTAAGCGAAAGTGCATTTTGAATTGTTTTGTCACTCAGTTTAAGATATTTTCGCATGAAGTACACGAGGAGCGCGGTGAAATTCGTCTTTTTTTTTTAACAGTGTTTAGGCGGTTTTTTTTTTTTTTTTTTGTTTATTTATTGACGCTCTTTAACATCTCAGGTCATCGGTGTTCCATTCAATTCAGGGCGTGAAACGGCCGACAAGGTTTGCTCAGAGGCCTCTCTTTCAGGCTTGAGGTTCTTTTTCGTGCCGTAAATGTGTGACGCGGGACCCACGGATTTACTTCCCTTCTGAAGGAAGCCATACTTAGTATTTTTACGCCTGAAAAAATCCATCGGTCCTGGCCAGGTTCAAACCCTCGATTTTGGGTGTAGGAGGCAAGTATGGTAACCACTACACCACCAGGGCCGACGTTTAGGCGGTGAAAACTGATGATACATGAGATGAAATTATAATTGGGAAAGGATATTCTTATTTTAGGAAGAAAACGTTCCAGGCCTATGTTTAGGGTACCTCCCCGGCATTTGACATTTATGAGTACTGGGGGAAACCTGGAAAAAACCTCAGTCCGAGAGGACGCCTGGCGGAATTCGAACCCCAGACCTCCCGCTCATGAGTTTGCGCTTTAACGACCTCGGCCACCCGTAGCGGTAAATTCATCTTCGGATGAAATATCGAAAATCCGAAATCTGAACCGCTTGTAAGGTTAACCTACAACTGAACCCAACTCTATTGTTATTACGCTGAAATGAAAGAAACTTTATCTACACGAAATTAAAATACATGTAACTATCATTTTATTTATAAATAAAGTTGTTATGCTTTTGTACTCTAGTAAATGTGTTATTTAACAATCACTAAACTGCAATTAGTGCTTTAATTTGTGAAATTTCTCGAAATAAATTTAATTTTGAGGTTAAGAAGAAATAATCTTTGATTAGCGTTTATACAACCAAAATTTTCAAGTTAAGCATAACTGATGGTTAATTATATGCCCTAAACTCAAGTTAACTCATTATAGGACTGGCCCTTAGTCTATACCAATAGTACTTTAATACAAAGTACTAAAAGTAAAGTTTAAATGTAAATAATTACATAATCCAAACAATAACGCTAGCGTAATGACTTCTTTAAACGTGGTACTTGTGGTACATAGAGTACCACAACCATGCATTTACAACGAAGATAATTCAGTATTCGGGAGCCAGAAGAGAACATCCCTCCCCCCTTGCACTGTCATGGAGCGACCTTTGAAGGCAAGACGTGTGTACCAATGAAATTAAACTTGTAAGTCACACAACCGCGATCACGTAACAGTACCAAGGAAAGAGATGAGCACTAAAATATGGATTGACTTGGGGTATTTTATGCAACAGCGGCACAAATAATAGATCCAACTGTAAATAAACAATAGTTTTCATAATATTTACCACAAAATAACATTTTATAAAGCTGCGTCGGTGCCGAAACCATTGAAATTTGAAGTGACATAAATAAAAAATGTATAACAAGTAAATGAGGTAAAATATCTACGCGTAATTGCAGGATATAAGAAAAGTGACCACATAAAAAGACAGAAATTAGGAATATACGAGGATGGTTTGATATTAGAGAGAATAAGTTTTGTCTTGCAGCCTGCTTTAATTTTTCGACATAGACCCCTCGAAGTTCAACGTTTCCCCAAGTTCGTAATTTCCTCGTGGAAGTGAAATTCTTCGAGGTCCTCAAAATACTCGTTTATCTTCTATATGACCTCTTCATTTGAATTATACTTGTAACCAACCAGGAACGTTTTCAGTTTCGGGATGAGGTGGTAATTCGATGGAATAGGTGGATGCGGAAGCATTTCAAACAGTAATTTGGTCAAATTCTCCTGATCATCACGGCTTGAATGCACCGCTCCGTGTCATGGTGAAATAACACCTTTTTTTTTTTTTACCATTCCCACAGATTTTTCCGCATATGCTGTCTTCAGTCTCTCCAAAAGTAATAGTTCTTTCCTTCTCCAAATAGTCAATCAGAATTTCTTTTTATCTCTTGGGGGGGGGGGGGTAAGAAGAAGAAACAAGCCATCACCTTCCCAGCGGATGGAATGCATTTCGCCTTAATCGGAGTCGACTGGCCCCGTGCTGTTTCCTTTCCGGTTATAGTAATGAATCTACGTTACGTCTAAATTCACAAAACGTCAATAAAAACCGGTTGGAATATTCTTTAACCTTTCCAAACAGATGACCAATGTTCGCATGTGATTTTGTTTTTGCTCTGGTGAGCACCATCTCTGCAAAGTTTTTTCAAAGTAATTCATTATTGGAACCGCCCAGCTAAGAAGCCCGTTGCCTCTACTAGCTCGCGCACTTTCACTTAACTTTCAAGTCCAAATCATAGCTTGGACTTTGTTGATTAATTCTCACCTCATAACTGATTTTGGAGCTCCAGGATGTGGTGCGTCTTCGATGCTTGTTCTGCTACGCTTGAATGCATTTACCCAACGTTTCATAGAAAGCAAAATCTTCTCATAAACGTTCTTTGTTGTTTTCCCTTCCAGAAAAACAAATTGAATCACACCACGAAACACATTCAAAATTACCGTTTCTTCTAGTGAGGGTTTAATGCAAGAAATAATATGTATGTATTTTTGTTTTTAGTGAAAAATGCATCGTGCTAACTTTAATGAAGGTATGCAGAATGCCTGAAAAAGTTGCAGATATGTACTTAAAAAATTATTAAGGAAGACAGATTTTGAGTGCAGTATGTTCAAACCGAGAAAAAAACAAAATATTTGAATTTTTGACTGCCTAAATTCTAAAGAGCGAGAGGAGATTTAAAAATAGCAGCCGCAACAAACCAAAGAGCATAGAAGAGTGAAACTTCTCAGGTAGGTTCTCTGGGATTCAAAGTAATTTTTATGAGCATAAAAATATGTACATATGCAAATACATTTTGGGGCTCCAAAACCAGCTATAAGGCCAGAATTCATCAGCAAATTGCAAGATATTGTTGACTAATAGACAAGTGAGTGCGCGAGTTGATAGAGGCCATGGGTATCTTAATTGGGCAGGAACAATAATTAATTACACCTGAAAAACAGTTTTGCGCGAAATGGGTATCGCGTCTGGTCATCGGAAGAAAAGTAAAATTGCATGCGAGCATCGGCCGACTATTTAGAAATGTTTGAGAATATTCCATAGGATTTTAACGGCGTTTTGTGACTATGGACGAAAGGTAAATTCACTATTATAACCGGAATATATATATATTTACAAAATGTGATAATTTTACTTCGACGCCCCATAAGATAACCTATACTTTCGTCTAAAGAGTACTTGTATAATACGTCGTTAAGTTTATTCAGGCAGTTTTGGATTGCATAGTATACACACTACATTAATACATAACAAAATCCCTACTTAATCACAGGCAACGGAAAGATGTACAACGCCACTGTTTGATGTGAAGTGTAGCTCGTTTGTTGAAACGCATGCATTGTGCTTCAGTGCTGTTTACATGCTCTTGTTCTGTCTAAACCTCAAATACGCTGGTTGCCATGACAACAGCCGTCAACGCGGCGAAGTATTTACAGCGAGCTTTCTGTAACAAACTTCCACGATGCCCGCAGCGCTGAATCAGCATTACAATTACTGCTGCTTCTGTCTCCAAACAAGAGATCTGCAAAGTCGAGTCATTCTTCTCGATCTCGATTTATCTATCGACTTTCAGTTGTCTGGGAAAAGTTTTATGTCTTTCGCGGAAGCGAAGCGCGCACGATGGTGATGGATGTACGCTCTCTTGTGCAGGATAAGCCGGATTTGAAGGCGTTTTCCTGCATTAGCTTTGTCCTCGAATCGATAGCTGCACTTGTTTTTCTTGCCTGACTTCGCGGAGAACTGTTTCTCACAGAAATGAACATGTCATGTATCCTGGACAAGCAGGATTGGGTTTATGACGGAGCGATATATACGACTAGCCATCGTGAAAACTGGTTCGGTTACCTTGCGGGCTTCTCTGTCAATTACGCAACGCAGGTGTCGCATATGTTAGGCCAAACAGTGAGAAAATACCACCAGCATTCGCTAGTTGGCATTGGAGATCATTTTAAACGGTGTAGGATTTCATTATAAAGCATGCTTTTTACTTCAGTTCTTTCTCATTCTCCAAATTTGACATTTTTTATTGACATAAGTATTGAGGTAGTTTTTCCGGTTTCATCCTCTGTGTGAGAATCATTCATCGTTCAGATTAGACGAGGGTTTATTTTATTTTTATTTTTGAATTGTGTTTAACGCCCGTTTTTACTACTGAGGCACACAGACAATAGACATTGTTAATACATGAGATGAAATGAGAAATTGGGAAAGGATTTTTTTTAAAGAAAGAAAACGTTCCAGACCTAAGTTTAGGGTACCTCCCCGGCATTTGCCATTTATGAGGACTGAGGAAAACCTGGAAAAAAACCTCAGAAAGGACGGCCCCAAACCTCCCACTCACGAGTCCGCGCCTTAACGACCTCGGCCACTCGTGGCGGTACGAGGGTGGTAATAGGTAACTTGCTTCGCATACTAATGGAGGGAAATAACAGCATCTGTATATGTTTATTTTGTGCTAGTCACAAAAATGTAGCAGCTGTTCAAATGACTGAAGTTCATGGAGTAATAGTTCTGTGCTAACCCCCTACTGCACTTACAAGTTACAGCCTCTTTTTTTTTTTTCTTTCTTTTTTTGATTGATTTATTTATGGACGCTCTTTAACATCTCAGGTCATCAGCGTCCCATTCAATTCAGGGCGTGAAACGGCCGACAAATTTTGCTCAGAGGCCTCTCTTTCAGGCTTGAGGTTCTTTTTCGTGCCGTAAATATACGACACGGGACCCACGACTTTACTTCCCTTCCGAAGGAAGCCATACTTAGCATTTTTACGCCCGAAAAAATCCATCGGTCTGACCGGGTTCGAACCCGCGATCTTGGGTCTAGGAGGCAAGTATGGTAACCACTACACCACCAGGACCGACAATTACAGCCTCTGGATATTATCTTTTGACATCTATTGCAATTTTGAAGTGAATATTTGCTTAAATAATAATCCAAGGAAAACCAGATAGGCAGATCTTTTGCTAGTGCCTATAGAAAAGCAGTCAATATTGGAAATGCTCCGAGTGGATTCAGAGCTACACATATAGCTCCACTGAGCCTTGCCATCTTTCCTGAATACCTGTTTGCTACATAATTTACAACAGGTAACAACTCTTCAAACATATAACAATATAAACAGTGCAATGGTTTACTAATTTTTCCATATTTTGAATTAGAAAGCATAGTTATAATTTAAAATTCTTGCTAACTTTTATGAAGATAACACATAGTGTACGCAAATGATTATAGCGGCTTTAAATTTATATTTTGAACCATAACTTAAATTGAAGAAAAGCTGTGGAAGTTACCAAAACACAATGGTAATGCAATACTGCAATGGATGCTGCAATAATCCTCCTCTCAACTCAGATTAGTCTGCAGGTAGCGGATCTTCATGTACTCCCCACAAGAAAAATTTACAGGAGTCAGATTTGGGGACCTCGGAGGCCAACGGAGAAAAGCCAAGGCGTCCGAATCCAACGATGGGGAAATTTTGCCTTTAGCAATTGCAGACGATCTGCTCTGTTGGAAATGTTTTCACCTTGCATACTGTCATTGTTGGAATTGTTAGTTCCAGAGTCGCCGCCCCACAGATTTTTTAGAAAACTGTTCTGATTCTCTACACATTCTCATCTGACACGCGCGGTCGTCCTGGGCTGCTTCCTTTAGAGACACGCCGGTTGGGTCTGATTGTAACATATACGAATGTTGTTACCAGAAGGAGCATTATGCCTAAATCTTCGTCTATACGCCTTCTGGACCGGAGTATGTTTCGCGATTTCCAAGCCATAAAAAGGTTTTTGCACGTACTATTTTGTTTATTTCGTTACCATGGCTACAAAACAAAATTTGCGCATTGTATTGAATTGAAACTGCCACAATCACTCTTCATTTTAAGTTATGATTCAAAATTATATTGCATACCGCAGAAAAAAAAATATAACTTTAAAACCGCTATAGTCATTTATGTACACTGTGTATTTAGAACACATTAACAAAGTTTTGCAGAAAAATGTCAATTTTTATTGGAGGAGATGGATTTTTACCAATTGCTTTGAATCACCCCCCCCCCAAATTATAGTGAAAAATTGAGCTATTGAGCCGAAAGTTTGTACAGGTAATATTTTGTCAAACATGAAGGAATAGCCGTTTTTTACCATAACATCCTTTAATTATGTATTTTTTAACAACATGCATTAAATTCAATATCAGTTTTACATTGCATGTCAACGAAACGAATACTACAACAGAATCAGCAATAATTAATTCTGATGCACTTCGGCCGTACAGGTGAACAGGTAAATTCTATGAGTTTACTTCTTACAATAACTTCGCTGGTAATTTACATAAACGTAAATTAATTTTTCATAATTCAAGAATAGACATTTAAAGTACTAACAACCATTTTAAACCATTTTAGACTGAATAGGATGCACATGCTTTGCTGCTTTTATTATAAAAGGAATATATGTTTAAAATAATCATATATAATGGCCAGAATCTAACAGTTTAGAAAATTATAAATTTAATTTCTTCATTTGCTACCTGTTCTTCCAAGAACGTCGTATATATGTTATCTTGTAAACTTTGCAAAGCATTTTATATTGGTTTAACTTCTACTGTGTTTCGCTCCGTATGAACAAACATAGACGTTCTGTTAAAACCAAGTCTCCCTTGCTGGTTGCCCAACATGTCCTATATCACTGTAAGGATTTTGATGATGCTTTTAATTCAACACTTATTGATGCGTTACCTACTCAATGCTCTGAAAGTTTACTCAGAGATAGAGAGATGGCAGCTATATTTTTACATAAAGCGCGTATACCACCGGGTTTAAATCTTGTATTAATAATTTTTATATTCTCTCTTTCTCCCTCTCTCTCACGCTCTTGTTGCTTGTTTAATCTGTTACGTTACCTTAATTATTCAATATTTATTTTCACTACGTTCACTTGTCTTGTTGCCTAAAAAGGGCACGAAATGTTCCAAATAATGCGATAGTAAATCTGACATTCCCATTGTTTTATCCCTTTTCTTCTTATCTAGTTATTTTTATCTTAGTTTCATTCCATTGTGTTATTTTATTTTTCATTTTATTATATATATAAAAGCTACAAGAAAGGTATTATATTGCTAGCAGTTTTAGGCACCATATTACTTCCCTTTTGTCAACTATTAACAGAAAATTCCTAGAAATAAAAGTTACGTTTACCCTAATGAGATAACTGACAACTTCCAAGCCTAACACTTTACTGTTAGTCAATGTCTTCCTCTTGCACGACTGTATTACTAGCACAGAATCTGTATGCCTTGAAGAGCGCCATCATCGACATCTTCATCGCCTGCTGCTACTGGTTTTCACCGTCACGATCCAAACCATCTTGGATCATTTCCAAAGGACATGTACTGTCACATGGTGGGTCACATGTTGATTATCCTTGACGCCCACTACTTCAGTTGGGGTTTCCACTTTGTTTTCTGGGCAAGTTTCCAGCTAATGAGTCTCGTTCACGGGCGAACTGCGATGCTGATGGGGTTTTTAAGTGTTTAGAGCCTGTTCTTGAATAAACGCATTACTCTTTATCAGCCTAAAACATTTACATCCTAGTTATCATTCTTCATATTCGTCAAAAGTAATATTCATTCCAGGAATGAAATAGGGAAATAAATAAGACCTCTGCTTCCCATGATGCAATTGCAGCACCTAAGCATTTCAGTCAACTATTTTTCTATGTCGTGCATGGATTTGGGATTTGTCATTGGGAGGTCCCACGTTTACCCCTTGTCCCGGCCATTATGATCTTCGGGTTTTTTTTTTTTTTTTTTTTTTTTTTTTTTTTTAATATAATGGTTTCCCCATGTCGCTAGGCGAATGCTTTCCAAGAACTTTCCGCTTTACGCAGAAGTGTACATGTCTCAACCTGCGAGAACCGGAAGTGATAACAATGAAACAGTACCAAGTGTACAATATACATTAAGCTAATAAAATTAAATTGCAAAATTAAAATTACAAAAAATATATCATTATTTATTGAAGGGTCCTCGTATATTTAGAGACAGTTTTAAACAGATTTTGTAACAATTTTATTTGCAGACGATCAGATTGTTTATAACAGAAAATATAGAAAATGATAATAAGACTCATATAAATTAAACAATGACAACTATACAAAATCATATGTACCTATCAGAGAAGCGCTTTTAAGGGTTCACCGTCAATAAGAGAAAAAATAATAATCAACAATAAAATAATAGTACAGAAATTATTTGAATTATTTGGATTGTGACTTATAGCATTACATATCAGAAATACCAAGATGCTCAAATTTTAGACAGTTTTGTGGAATGTTGCTTACATTAAGGAACAAAGTATATTATGATAAAGGTTTATAAAGTAATAGTATTATTATTATTTTTTTTTATGGAAGTGAAAGTTTCACACTGAGATAACAGAAAAAAAACTGATTATGTTCCCAGAAATTAAAATATTCACAAGGATTGGCAAAATATACATTGTTTGATTATAGAGGAAATTAAGAAATTAATAATGACTTACATTACTTGAAATCGTCCTTACACTTAACTCTTTAAGAAAGCAACACGTTGCTTAAACTGGAGATTTCAACGCTGGTATAAAAAAGCAACATCTCGGCGACAAGCTTCCTTCCTTTAACATTCTGCCGCACATTAGTTTTGGAAACATAACAAAGTGAAAAGGTTTTCACTAACTTTTGAGCGTATTTTTTGGAAATTCTGAATCTGAAAATCATTTCTATGTTTTGGGTGATTCAACCAACGAAAATTCTGGTAAAAACAAACGCTTTGGTTACGTTCCAATGTTGCTTGAGGTAAATTATCTGAGAAACTTTTAACAGTCCACAGTCTCGTTTGTAAGGTATAAATTGAAAGTTCAATAAAATATAAATAAAATCAGTACAGCTATTCTACCAAAAATGAGAAACTGGCGAAAACTGGATTAATTCCAAGGCGAACTAAAAAAGTTCTTCTAGATGACCAAACTGGTTAGAGTTGTAATGAGCTATGAATGTTAATACTATGATTGATTATGCAGTTAATATAATTTACTCCTCATCAATATGAAACAGAAACGCCGCCAATTGCTTATCTTTTATCCTCACGTTAGCCAAGTTACGGCGATTTGCAGCACAACAGGCGCCAGAATTACAACCGACCTCTTCTTCGGCCATACACCGAATCTCCATTAGCCTGTCCAGATCCATCAAGCATGCCATTAACTTCCCTCCTACTCCAGCGACCTCTCCAAAATGTTAGCGGACGTATGCGTAAATTTTCCCATTTTGAAATAACACGAAATTGAATTCCCGGATGGAAATCTCTGCTCCGCCGACGTAATAAACGGATCAAAGCTTATAGAATAGCAGCCGCAACCCCTAAATTAAAAGGGTCGGCGTTCACTGTTGAAAAAGTTTTGCAAAGTCACTACTCTACTACGGATGCCTTCACGCCGTGTTGTACTATACACCGTAGCAGTGGCGTTACTTCAGCGCGTGTTAGCTATCCCAAAGAGTTTCTCTCTGAAGTAAGGCATTGGATATTTTCTTCAATAAATTGAATGGTAAAGACCTCAACGTTAACATTTGTACTATTCTATATTCTCAAATAGCCCACAATTTTTCCTGTAAATCATCAGTTCATTAGTTAAAACACAGACGGCATTATTTCTATCAAGGCACTCTAGAATAGACTTGGAGCGGCATTTATATACTGTTATAAAAAGTAAACGTCATCAAGATACCGCCACGGGTGGCCGAGGTCGTTAAGGCGGGGACTCGTGAGCGGGAGGTCTGGGGTTCGAATCCCGCCAGGACCGTACTCCCTGACTGAGGTTTTTTCCAGGTTTTCCTTGGTCCTCATAACTGGAAAATGCCGGGGAGATACCCTAAACTTAGGCCTAGAACGATTCCTTCCTTAAAAATAAATCCTTTCTTAATATATTATTTCATCTCATGTATCATCAGTGTCTATCGCCTGTGGTGCCTCAGTAAAAACAGGCGTTAAACACAATTCATGAACACGTCAACATTCATATTTCAGACTTGAAATTCGGATATGAACAGGTTATGTCAGTGCTTTAAAGCGTGAAGCTGACCCTAGATCCCCACCAATTACAGAGGTAATTTTGTAATTTTTAATCAATTTAATTTTTTGTAATTTTTTAATCAACAAGTCTGTGATTTCTTATAGGTATGTTGTGCTTTTTGTATATAGGAAACTTCGATGACAAAATTCACGTGTGTAGAAATAAGATTATATAGTGTTTGAGACTGAGCATAATGTCTATAATGTGTAATTTTAATTATATTTAAGAAATAATATGTAATAAAGCAAAGAGTAAAGATGCACTTGAATCTCAATGAAAGCAAGGGTTGGAAAAGTCAGACAATGCAAGTTAATCCCTTCTGGTATGCAGCAGATAAACAATATTCCCCCTCTGGTATAGAAACCAGTCACATTTTCCTAGGGTACGCGACATTGGTGTGCATTTGCAGGTCATCGACATAACTGTAAAATTTGTTTGAAGTAAGCTGATAGACGAATAGTGTAACGTGTGATCTGCCAAAATTTGTCCAGCAAATAGGAATGGATTTCGATGATGTAAATATCAGCCTAAAAGCATAATGAAAACTGAACTGGCGCGAAAAACCCCTTTTCGCTTTTCTTGTGTTAGCGTTTGTTTTTTCTAGAGTACATAAGAGATAGATTCTGCCCTCAAAATTCTCCGGGCCAAGATGGTGCTGCCGCGTCGCCCGGGCAGTTACAGGAAGAACGGCCTAAGTCCGAGGTACAAGATCTGGCATCAACCAGGCTCGACCATCAATCAACGCGCGAGTCACATATAGCACAGTGGTGCTATATGTGACCACCATTGAAGTAGCACCTTCTTTATATTAGGCACCATTTGGGTGAATGTAACCAGATTTACGTGTTTGCCAAATTTGCCTTGTCAGTAATCCGGACTGAGACGTGAGTTCATCTAATTATTCATGTTTGGGAAAGTACACAGCCGCAGCAACTAAATCACGAGGCTTATTTATTGGCGTATTCCACATCAATCGCTCAGCCTTGGCTAGCTTACGCGAGAAATCAGCGGAAAGCCTTAGAGAGAGAGAGAGAGTCACATGGAAGCACAGTTAGTGGTCTGCAGCAACGTGGCGAAATCTGCGATCAGCGGGCTTAAATTGATTCACACAGCTACTATACAGCCCAATTCCCATCCCCCCACTGTCCTGCTTCAAATTGGCGCTCACGACTTGGGGCAACTGCTATAACAACCTCCTCTACACATTTCGTTTTAAGCGCATTTTCACTTACGGATAAAATTAAGCGAGAAAAAGAAAATTCACATACCAGACATTAAAGTCATCAATTGGACACCTTACAAAGTATAAAACTAAACTTTCACAGTTCCCACTTGATTAAACAAAACCCAGTTCAAATGGGGCATTATAATATTGTTCTGAAAACTGACCTGCATTTATGTTATTAACCTGAGAGTTTCCAAAATACGGTCACGCTTTTTTTTGGCATTTGTTTTATTGTTATTTAAACAGTTTATTATATGAATAATAACAGTGATAATAATACGGTAATATATTTTCAGAAATGCCGTTTTAAACTTAATTTTGTTTAGTATAACATCCGAATCCTTTCTTGCAAATGCATGGTAAATAAGGGGCGTATTATATGAAAATATCATCAATGCTCCGAGTTACAAGGATAACACCAGCTTTTCAGGCTAATGTCAAGGTACAAATTTATTGGCAACAGCGGGCTGCTTTGGCTTGATACACCTGTATATTCTGTACAGTTCAATTATGTCAGAACGAAATTGGCTGCATTTCTACCTGTTTCATAGCGTTTGCCGTTGCAATGGTAGACGCTTCCTTTATGTTCCGAGATAGCAAGTACAGCCAAAACTGGTAATCGGATTGTGGGCAGCATCTAGGACGCGGAGAAATGTGTCGCAGATTGGCTGACTCAAAAGGACCCGCAAACCTTTGCCAGCTTGCTAAATATACATTTATTGGTATACTGATTTTGATACTTGTGTTATAGTCTGTAACTGCAAAAACAAAACATTTTGGATTTAACGTATTAATGTGATTGCTGGTGCATTTAGCTCCGGCTATATTGAAGTGATTGTTTGTAGTTTCGGTTTTCTATGACGCCATGCCGGTGCATAAGGTGAGTTTACATAAAGTGACGTTAAAACAAATGAATCTTGTATAAGTACGTCGTATACTATTTTAAAAGTTCGTTTTCCTATTATACATCTTCTGCAGTACCTCTGATGTGTTGTAGTTTATGTTAAATATCGTTTTTACATTATCAGCCCCCTGTTGTGTAATAAATAGCATGAAACAATGCGTGGATATAATTTTATATTTTTATACTCTGTGTAATATAAAGCCAACATTATTTTCAAACTTAGCTCCTTATGTGGAGGTAAAGCTGCACCAACATTTTATGTCATGAGCCGCCACTGGATAACACAGCACTCTTCAAACAATTAACTGGCACTGAATGTAGCTCTGCAGTTTTTCAACACTGAAGATTTTGTGGATAGGCTCATCACTCATTAGTAAGGGATTATGGGTGGTATATTATATAAATAAAGTGTATCGAAATAACTTCCGTGCACCGGAAGAACTAAAAGACAGGGAAATTGGAGCAATTTCATAAGAACTAATGCGTATGGATACAAACGTTGTTATAATCTGTGGAAGATGTATAGTGGCACATTTTCTGGACAAAAATAGGTGGTTATTGTAACTGTAATTTGCATGAAATAACTATGTACTTGAATTGGGGAGTTGTCGACTCAGCCAGCAGACACGCGGGCTACGCCTCACGGATGAACGTACATCTGAAAGCACTGTATTTGCTTTACACGAAAACCGCCAATTCTATTGAAATACGACAAAAGATTCTCCATAAATGTGGGCAAAAATTAAGATTATATATATATATATATATATATATATATATATATATATTGGTATTATATCTTTGTTATATGCAGTGTGAATTATTCCGGCATAAAATTTGCTTGGTTATTAATTTTCCATTCTCTATTTTAACTCGCCTTCATTTTTCTTATAGAGTGATTCATATTTAACCTATATCTTTCATTAAAACGTTGTTCTGCAGTTATTTAATATTATCATTAAAGAATAAATTATCCATTTCTTCTTCCAGATATTGCAAATGTATAATTTCAGCATGGAAAACCTGCCATTTAGTAATGGAACGCGTACATTAAGTTAGCAAGTTATAATGAAAATCAACATTGAAGTAACGCGCCCAAGAATGGTGAAAGGGACCATTGACAGGATTTTGGAATGCACTCTATTAGATAGAGAAGCAAAGGGAGCTACGCCACTGTGACTACCGGTACCAGACAGACCACCCTGGTAAACGACCTGCATTTGACAATGACTATCTAGTTCAGTGGAGAAAGGCGATGACTGGGCGGTTTCTATGAGGAAGAAATGGAATCGTGGCAAAATGAAAATGTTTTGTTGTGAACCCCACGTTCCCAGGTTACCGCCACCGCTCTGCTTGACCGCGTTTTCCTGAGGCTTTATAGTTGGCTGACTGCAGCACTTCGAATATAAACATGTTTTACTGTAAATTAACATTCTGTCATTACAGCTGCTGAATTTTAGATATAGACCTTTAAACGAAGAGCTATGTTGTTAATGCGGTTAAGTTTCCACGAAATGGTGCGACTTTATTTGCAAATATCAAGTATAATGTGTAGTTAGTTAACCTTTCACAGCCATTTGAATCGAGTACTTTCACAGATTTTTATGTGTAGTAGTGGACGGTATCTCAAACCACAGTTTACGACTATTCAGTTCTGAATAAATAAGTTTAAACATGGTAGTACTTGCACCTAGGAGGAAGCGCACACCACGTGTGCAAGAATATCATTGACAATAGAATGTACGATTGTCAACTGTGGAGCAGCACATGCAAAAAAAGGCATTTAAGGCAATATCTTTGCACCGATTAGTAATCGTGGACGAAACTTGAATGCAACATTACACATAAGCGGCGGCTAACAACTGGTGAAAGTGTGCCCATGAAGGCGAAGACAGTTTTGTCGGCTACAATAGCAAAGACCGCCGTTTTCAGTGATTTCCATGGAAGATGAATTGCAGGAAAAATGGCTAACACCGAAGCACATAATAAAAGAGCACTCTTTCAGCGAAACAAAAATGTATCCTATACATTGACAGTCGCAGTTGCAAAAAGTTCCAGTTTTAGCCCCTTGGAATTTCTTCCTCTTTCTGAACTTAAAAATTTAGTTCGATGGAGAAAGAATTTGTCAAATCAGGATGTCATCAATGTTATTAATTGACTGTTTTGTACCCAGAATGACAAAACTTAAAACTTGCTGAAACCCTGGATGAAGAATGTGCGTTAAAAATAAAATTGATATTTTCGGAGTAACCTTACTGTTTTTACAAAATATCCAAATAACACTCATAATTAAGTTAGCTGATGAGTTTGAAAGTGGAGCATTTAGTATAACAATATTAAGGGGAACCAAAATGGCGATTTTCGATATTTTTAATATATTCATACTTTAATATATTTTAATATTTTTATTTTTCTGGTGTGATTTAGAGCGGTAAAATATTTCTAAATATTATTAAATATGTATTCTAATTGTATAAGCAACTTTTAAAAATAATACAGCACGATTAAGAACAAGAGATGGATGAGTTTCGTCTGGGAGGCTTTTGGGGTTCTATTTCTTCTACAAATGTGAGCTTTCTTTATGTTTTTGAAAAAGTCTACTTTTAATACCCTATTATATAAGAATTTGTAACTATAAAATCTTAAAATTGTACCAACTATTTTTAACATAGAGTACAAACTAGTTTACTTCTTTTTCAAACCTTTTTAGTCACTGCTGGCTTTAGGGTTATCTATATCCGTCTTGCGACATTACTGGAAGAGTGCAGTATTGCAGGCAGACATGTGATCAGCACAAGGCGGCGAGCCAATCAGAGGTCGTTACCTCTCAATCAAACTGCCAAGTGTCTCATGAGTCTGAGTGAACCCGTTTCAGAATTCCTGAATTCATAATACTTCTAAGCAGGTACCGGGGATCGAATCCGGGACCTTCCAATCAGCAGTTATCAATGCCAACCACTATACTAGAATATTAATAAATATACCATGCAAAGCAATTTTTAAAAAATAAAAATTCAAAATATTAAAGCGAAAAGTGACTTATATTTACAAATCTGTAACTTTCTTACTGTTCAATACAAATTCTCTTTCGTTCATTACGTGAAAAAGTGTTCATATGCACTCTATGCAAAAATCAGCTAATTAATTTTAACAGTTGCTGATACAATGGGCAATGAAATTGCTAAATTTAATATTGGCGGTGATACGGCATTTTAACTCCCAAACCAAACAATGATACGAATTTAATGAAAAGAGGCCCTTGAAGTTGAAAGCTGCACAGACAATTTTTGAGAGGTTTAAATTATCAAGGGAGAAATAAACATTTGCACTGTATGTAGAAGGTGTAGAAAATTAACTGAAGAGTATAAAATGAGTGTAGTAACAGATTAGAAAGAAAGAGGACATAAGGAAAATGCAAAATAAAAAACATAGGGTGATTAAGGAAGAAGTAATTTTCCTTGTAATAAGTTTAGATTAGGAGCGAACGTGTAATTTTTAGGACAATGTGTTGAATTTATTGTAACCAAGTGACAGCATTTAAATTCTTTTATTCATTGTCAAAGTGAGAGATTTTATAATATGACTGTACCCTAGTATTTGTTTATCAGGAATTGGATTAGCTGTTGTACAGTAAATGTGACAAAGATTTACATTTTCAAAGCTACAAGTTTAATATTTCAAGTTTTTTTATAATTACTTAAATTATGCATTGCTGAGTTACGCTAACATAATTTGCATATTCAACGCTGTTTTATGTTTTACTGTATTTTGATATTCAAAACCGAAATCTATATTATTATTACTATTACTATTAATAATAATAATAATAATTGTTTATTTTGCTCCCTTCTTATGTGTTAGGAACTGTGAACTTCTTCTGCAGTATTGCAACGTAACTTTTCTACGGTCATACCATGGGGGATTTGCCTTGCAGCAATCTTCTAAAACTGATCTAAGTATTAACGGGAGGGTGCAGAACTCAGGATATTAAATGAGTTGGTGTATTAATAAAACTGTGAAGTTACCCCTTGAATAAGATTATTTATAATGAAAATGATTACAGAGCGCTGTTCAATAAGAACATATGCCCCATACGCCTAATCTATCCCAGGAGTATGCTCATGTCTTAGAGGACTACGCAGTATTCTCACGATGATTTTAAATTTCTGGTGAAGGATGCACGTCTCCACATTTGATATTCGTTTCCAGGATATCAGAACTAGAGAACCACATGCAAGATGATATGTACTTCGTGACGTTGTATTCTTTAGTAATATTAAATCACAACGGGAGGAACATTATAATATAAGACACTGGTCAACCGCAGGAAACTGTTCATGTTGCTACTAATTGCCGTCAAGTGTTTTTTATCAAGTGCGCAGGTGCAGTGACCTCTATAGCTACACCTGAAGGTTAAATGTCTGGTTAGGAGAAAAGAATAGAGTAGTAGGTAATGAAAATGTAATTAGTAGAGAGCATAAAAGCATCCGATCTCAGAGTACCGAAAAGCATACATTTTATGTTTTACCATGTGTGTGGTATTCAAGAAGACTAATTTAATTTTTCGTCTTTCGAAATATTTCAAAAATTTAATAATATGTTCATAATTTCCATTTGTGTTTTTTTATCTTATTTTAAGTGTTCTTGTGAGGAAGTTCTGTGGTCATACCAATGAAAAGTATTATTTAATATACCTTCAAATCTTCATTTTTTCCCTCAACGAAAACTAGGCAGTAACCATCAATTAACACAGTTTTTCGTTAATCAGCAAAAGTGGACCATTGGGACTGGGAATTAACCTAAAGCTGAAAATTAAAATCGCTCTAGCAGCCGCAATTTTTGTTCTTTCTCAACGAAATTCGGTATATGCCCTTAAAATAAATTTCCAAAAGTCAGCGATATCAGACTATTAGGAGTGGGGGTTTACCTGAAACTCAAAATTTAAAAAATCGCTGCAGGTGCACCTATATTATTTTCGTATCGAAACTATGTAATATCATTTAAATAAAATAAAAAAAACAGCTTCTGAAAATTAGGGAAATCGGGTAATTAAGAGAGTGGGTATATCTGTAAACCTAAATTTGAAGAATTGGGAGGATAAAGAGAAATTTAAAAATCGCTCTAGCAGCCGCAATTTTTATTTTTTTTTAAATTAACTCGTTATGTGACACTGAAATTAAACAAGAAAAATATTTTCTGAAATTCAAGGAAATCAGGTTATTAGCAGTAGGCGTTTACTTGGATCCCAAAATTTAAAAATCGCTCTAACTTCTCTAATATTTGTTAGTTTTTTTTTCACAACAAAGTCCGTATTACCATTTAAATAAAATAAGAAAAGTACTTTCTTAAAATTAGTGAAATTGGAACTTTCGGAGTAGAGATATATTTGAAAACCGAAATTTAAAAAGCGCTCTAGCGTTTAATTTTATTTCAATTGTTTCAAAATAAAAGGATAAATTAACTCAGCATATAAACTGTATTTATAATCATGCTTATGTTTTATATTTAAATAAAACATTGTCGTGAAGATACCATCTTTAAAATATTAATCTAATATGTGTGTAAGAATTTTATTTGTATGTAAGAGCGCTCTGTAATAACTTCAGAAAACGTTTGCGTTACATGTTTTACTACCTATTAAATTTCAAAGCGAATGAAAATCGATGGAACTTTCGATGATACTAAGAGCTCATACTTAGCTCATTATACTTTTAAAACTTTTTAAAAAATACCCAAACAGTATATCTTTATCTGTCAGTGGTCATATATTTCATTTAATTAATAGTATATCATTAATTCTTGTGGTTCAACAATAATTCTAAAAATGCTATTTCTCTTTTGGAATACTTATAGATTGCAAGAATTCTAATTTTATTCCCCTTATTTTTGAAAATTAAAGTACCAGGGTAGGTCCATAAGTTTCCGACCTAACCATTTTCTAGGTATGATAAAGACAAAACTATATTTCACTTTTCAATACAGTTATTCTATTTTACTCTATATATGATTTTGAAGGGAAAAGAAAGAGACAAACCTATTAAGTAATGTATTTTAGATGTTTTTCCTTTATTGCTTTGCTTTAGAATTTGTCACGCTAATTAATACCGTGATGCCACAACTTATTTCATTAATTAATATCATAATTTTGATTTTATATTTATTTTTAAAATTACTCTACTTGCTGAGGAATTCGCTCAGTTTACGCAACTCCTGGGTGACGGACTTTTTCTATCTTTCACCGACTTCCTGCTTTAATCGCTCCAGCTTCCATCACTAGAAAATCTAGCCCCAAGATTTTACCCCCTGCTTCAATTTCTATTCCTTTCCACCACCATTTCTCTCCACCCCTTTTCAATTTGCACTTTTTTTAATACAGTGATGCTAGAATTTTTTTTTATCTTAAAACTCCACTTAACAAAATCACCCTATAGCTTTTAGTGACCTTTTCAACTCTACGCTTGTTACACAACAACCTTTTTAAAGTAATGTATTATAAAAGAGAAGTTAGCTGAAAACATTTATTATCCTAAAATATCAAAATAATTCTTTTCATGTTCTGTTATCAATCGTGCAGCATTTTTCTCGTTGTGACATGTCTATCCTTCAAAATGAACTAAACATATTTAAGATTACTTCCCTGGGCTATGTGTTCCTAGACACCCCCCGCAGTATAAAGGCAGTCCCACACAGAGAGCCTCAAGCTGCAAGAGGAGGAAATGTTTTCCATCACCCCAGTGTCGGTTTCTTCCGTTTCCTTGGCGTAGTTCGTGTCGACACACGCGTCGAAGGGATAAATCTTGTTGCGTGCGATGGATACCACTCTAGGGATTATACAGCAGTTGAATCTAAATCGTCCAGAACGAATCTCGTGCGATGCAGGGGTTGTTTCTTAGCTCAAAATAAGGGAGAATGCGTGAGCCAGCCGAAGAAATGCTTGCTATAGCAACAGTCCTGCTTCCAGCCGCATGTCAATAATTATAATTAACTTGTTTATTTTACCAACATTATTTTATTTACCTTTTGTTATATCATCAGGGTGGCCCGCCGATAAGGGCCCAGATGAGGTTCCCCCCCATATTTATTTAACATTTTGCCTTCTCCTGGTTAACTTTTAAAACACAAAGATGAGTTAAATCTTTCTCCTGCTTATTTCTGCGTTCTCTTGAGCCAGCAGGAAGAGGTCCATGGCCAGTATTCTCTCTTTTCTTAGGAATCAGTTGTTGAGAGGTCACTGACACCACGCATAATTGACTGGGGGTTGTTTTTACGCTTTGTTTGAAACTGCGTGACTTCCTCACTGATTGTCAGTGAAAAGTTCACTTTCGCAGTGTTAACTCTCAATTATCCCCCCCCCCAAAAGGTTTCTGTTTTGAGGCAATGAATAAAGTGGATGTTTTATTAAAACTATATTTTCGCGTCTAAGTTTAACGGTTGTGTTGGAACAGAAACGATTTGGACCTCATCCATCGAAAATTATAAGAGCTTACTGAGCAAAATGCACCAAATTAAGTTTTTGTTTGTTTGTTTGAAAAAACATCTTTTCCGCCAGCGAGTGAAATGAGAAACATATCTTCACTATAGGAATGAGATTAGAAATGAAATAGAAAGGGCAATTTTTGTTTCTGTATAGACCTACGAAACAACAGATAGTACATGCATGTCATAATTTGTTGTAATATTACGATACATCAATGGGTAAATAGGTTGAATAATTCATAAAATACATTGCTGTTTCTGAATTGACTGCAGAAGGCTTAAGGCTTACTTTAACAGTGGATTAAAAGAGTTCCATATAAACCAAAAGTTTACAGCACAAACGTATAATAACGCTGCAGTTATGAGAGAATGTCGGGGAGGTGTATAAGTCTTAATAAAAGAGACCTTCCCTCACGCCATTTGTGTGTCTCTTATGTCTTCTAAAAGATTAACACCATGGGAGTAGAGTTGACGATGACAAAGCCACAACAACAATAAAAACTGCATCACGCAGGAGCTACGAAAACTAAGCGAATTCCTCCGCAAGTGAAATTTATAAAGGCTATTACAGAACGCTTTTTAAATTTCGGTTTTTAGACATACCTCCCCTCCTAATGGTCCGATTACCCTAATTTTCAAAAACGTATTTCTTATTTTATTTAAATTATATATACCCCGTTTATTTGAGAAAAAATTAATATAACGGCTGCTAGAGCGATTTTTAAATGTTTGTTTTAGGTTAATCCCCACTCCTAATGGTCCAATTTTGCTACTTAACGAACTTGATGTTAATTGATGGTTATATGCCAAAACAAAAATTGCGCCCACTAGAGCGCTAACAGATACCAAACACACACTTAATATATATTAATTGTCATTGTTATTTTGGTGCCTAGTAAGTAGGGTCGATGAATGAAGAAATATTTTAAAAAAATCATGGATACAACCTCAATAGCTACATTCCTTCGGAATTCGCTAAAAAGACAGAAATAAATATGCAGGGACAGAACAAATCCCTAGATTTACATGTTATGTTGCCTATTCAGCTCTAGAATCAGTGACAGAAATGTCAGGAATTTCAACCAATTACAGCTCCTTACGCCATAATTTTGTCATTTTCGTTATCACTTTACCTGCAACTGTTGTTATGTGTATTCACATTATATTTATATCAATAATCAACATGGCAGGCAATTGAAAACGTTTTGGGCAGACGTCAGATGTACAAATTTACTACTTAATTAAAAGTTTCAAATAAGCAAAATAAAATCAATGAGTGCAGCCTCTTTAACCATGTTTTTACTAATTTATACATTTAATTAGTACCACAGATTATCGTACTGCAGTTGTCTTCAATATGTTTACCAAAGTTTATACGAAAAAGAGAAAACAGTACGTCCCGTAAATGTTTTAAATTTATTTGTTTGACTGTTAGCGGTAATACTGATCTAGATATAACTGAAAGCGAATTTATACTTATATTATTTGATTTTTATAATTTTATTCCTTTAAGTGTGTAACCAGATTCTCTCAAGATAAATTCCGGATCTCTACTGCAGAAAAAGAGGAGTGTGTACTCATTGAATATCCGTTTATTGGTCATTTTAAGTTTTATTTTAATATTACTATAAAAACAAACAAACAAACTCCTAATATTGAGGGAGGGAGAAACATCTGAAAAGTTTGTTTGTATATCACACAACGAGAGCGTTATTGACAATTATTTAGTATGGATGTAAAAATGTGTTTTAATTATGAAATTTTACAATGTGAGCATTATTTGATTTCAGATGGCGTTTGTGGTTACTACAATGGCTTCAAGAAAGCGAATAAAACATGTGCTAAATATGTAATTCTGCTAATTTCTGAGTAACCATAATAAGTAATTAGTAGGAATTTGGTAATGCAATTATACAAGATAGAAAAATGATTTTTGCTGGTAATACAAAATGGACAATTTACCACTGCATCGTAAGCTTGTGATTCAGCATTTTGTGCTTCTGACTTCCCTAGCTGTGAACGCGTGTTGAATAGAAATGACATCGCTTGCGTGCCATCCCTGTTGACAAGGAAGGAATGGCGTTTCTCCAGCCGAAAGTGCTTTTGGTTGGTCGCATTTTAGAAGCGAATCGACATCGATCTGCGCTGAATTCAACCCTCGCGTGTGCAGGGGGGTTTTGATATCTCATCATCAACTTGAATAACTTGCATTCTTCATATAATGTTAGATTTCCATCAACAGTTGAGAAACAATTTATTACTAAAGTTCGCTCCCCATTGATAATTATTACTTATTAATTTTATCAAAATTTCATTTCAGATCTTGCGTGCAATGCACCTATCGTTCCCGCTAAACTAAAGCAATGTACTGTTATTAAACAAAATAAACGCAAGTTCAAACTTTCATCACACTACTACTTAATAAATTCTTCCATGCAGAACAGGGATGAAAGTGTCTGCTTAATCAAAAAAAAAGCATCCAAAATTACTTTCTCATTTGGAGGAGGGAATGCATATTGCATTTGTTGACTTCGAAAAATCTTTTGATTATGTTGAAAGGGAAATATTACGGGAAATTAAAACAGACAGGCAAAGAGGTGCTAAAAACACTGAAAATAGACATTAATATAATTAAAACAGGCATTTATTAAAAGTGAAAACTAAAAGTAATATCACTAATTAGTAATGAAAATAGGTATTTAATAATTTCTTTATCAAAGGATTAAATTACTGAAGCTTACATTTCTTGGTTACACGCAACAATAAGATGTTTTATTCAAGGTATCAAAGATGCGCAGTGGTTTCTGGTCGAATTCATTTCCTGTTTATAGGGAAATCAGGTTAGTATCTCTCTTACTTCCGTACTGAACACATTGTAGAGACGGTTTATTACACAGCTGTACCGCTCTCATCTTTCTCGCTTGCAATGTTTGTTACATTTATGCAGCTGAAAAGTTACCCCCCACCACAAATTTGCTAGAATTGCCTCGCGCAGATCGATATAAAGTCATTTGCCAGGACTATTGAAAACTACAGTACTTCCCTCATCCTTTCTATTTCCGGGTATTCGTATGCCGAGGTAACCGTGCGTTCCTTTCACTAATGAAGGTTCTGATATTTAAAGAGCTTAAGTGAATGGTTGAGGAGAAAAAAATTGATTGCCTGAAAAGAAATAAATATATAACAAGATTCTCAATAGATATTTATGTGAGGTGAGCATTCCATTTAATTTTTAAAACTTTTTTCTCTTAGATTTCTTTGCTTTTTTTTTTTAATGCGTAAACAATCGCAGATGAAATCCATAGCGATCCAAAAAGACAAAACATGAAGTTTTAAATTTTAAAATAGGCAACAGAAGGGAAAATTGATAGAAAAAAATCTGAAAAACTGGCCTCACCTCACCAAATGTACATACACATGTTAATTTCTATCTTACTCTTAAATATATCCACCCAGATAGAAAAAAAAAATATTTTGCTAACTTCCGGGCTATGATTATGGCCAATTATATACCCCCCTCATCTTATTAAAGTGATAAGAGGTTTTATAAACGAAATAATAAATACAGGCAACAGGATTCAGAAATTAATAACTAACCGGGAAATTAGGCTAGGACGTACAATAAACAATTTCATTTAACATATACCGGTGTGTAATACATATATACATATATACTCCTTCGTAATGGAAGTAAGCCGTTGGTCACGTGTCGTAGATTTACGGCACGTAAAAGAACCTCAGGCCTGAAAGAAAGGGTGACGTCCTTTTGTGCAACAACGGCACATTTTCTTGAGTCGTTTTCCATGCTGAGGTTTTTGAGATAAAGTATATTGAACACGCATATCTTATCCAAGTTTCTGTTTTATCATTTAAATTTACTAGGGTGGACCAGGAGAAGGAGATATATTTACACATTTTTTCCCTCCAAGTACTATGTGGTTATCGATTTTTAGAAGTCTTGGATGCGGGTCATTTTGAAGTGAGTCTCTAATGCCACTCCAGCACGCGTGAACCTAACATGAAATATGCGCTCTACATAAAAAACGTGCGACGATGAATTTGTCGTTCTTCAATACCCTCTGCAGTCATTCGTCTTAACTGTTCTTACATGCCTAATATGGGGACAAACACACGTATCGCTAACCTTACTTCAGGTACAATAAACAAACAACGAAAGTGCTGCCTTCTCCACGAATGACAGTATCGTTCAAAAGTAGCATTGTTACCCCCTTGAGACCTATGCGTGGTGATCCGTTGTCATTTCACTGTTTCTTGCATTTTCAGGAATGGTTGGTTACTCTTTTTCTCTTCACCGCCACGGGTAGCCGTTAAGGCGCGGATTCGTGAGTGGGATGTCTGGGGTTGGATTCCCACCACGACCGTCCTCCCTGACTGAAGCTTTCTCCAGGTTTTCCTTAGTCGTCATAAATGGCAAATATCGGGAAGGTACTCTAAACTTACGCTTCCTTCAATTTAAAAAAATCCTTTCCCAATTTATCATTCCAACTAATGTATCACCAATGCCACCACCTCTTATGTCTCTGCTCATTCGCGGCCCATTCAATTCATGGCGTGAAACGGCCGATGCTTTTCATAGGCCACTTCTTTCAGTCATGAGGTTATTTTTACGCCCGAAAAAATCCATATAGCCTGGCCGGAATTGAATTAGGCCCGCAACCTTGGCCCTAAGAAGCAATTATGGATACTACACCGATTTTCTTGGTGTTGTATCAGGTTTAATTCTCTTTTCAAACTGTAGAAATTCATAGACCTAAAGTCGCATTTAGAGAACCCTTCTTATATATTAATAACTAGCTGTCTCGCTTAATAATAATAATAATAATAATAATAATAATAATAATAATAATAATAATAATAATACAAGCGCTTGTATCAAAAGACTACGAACTCTTGTTTTAAATGTACGCGCCGATCCAAATAAGTAATAATAGGTTGCTTGTAGTGGTCTCAAATTACAACATTATTAAAAACGTCGACTCTGTTGCACTCTCCCGTTACTATGAACTAGTTTGGCTACAGTTTAGTATAATCCTGGTGGTAGTTGTTATCGCTGTTGTTTCTTGTCTGTACTACAAAACAAACGAAAGAGCGGGAATTAGCCCTGGAGTAGCGGAAGTAAATAAGTCCCGAGTGACTGACTGATCACCCAGGAGTAGAATGACCGCCCTTGTCGTAAGGCCTACCTGAAGCAAGTGGGCATTCTCACCTGCCCTCAAAACTCCCCTCGCTCGCTAACCACCTGTCGTTTTAAGACCCGCAGTACACTCGTTGCCAAAATTTCTAAGAAATTCATCAGCGTCCTCTCTTTCGCGGGAAGGGAGCAGGTGATTTTGCTAAACGCAGTACTGCACGTGTGTCAAGATACCGAACTTCAAGGTCTATACTCGTACATGCCTTTATGAGATTCAGTGCTGACAATCTCAATATATTTTCTTTTGATATCTCAACGTTTGAATATAAAGAACTGAAAAAAAGTCCATCAGCCAGGAAAGCGAATTCCTCAGAAGTTGAATTTGTGAAAGTTAATAACAGAGCACTAGAGCACAAAATGTAGTAAATAAATAAATAAATAAATAAATAAATAAGTAAAGCTAACTTAAGCTCTACATATATATTTAATAAAAAAAAACATAACTTTCAGGCTTAAAAAAGTGCATATTTTCCCGTATTATTATTTTATTTACGTGTTAGATTGTTAGCTTAGCGTTTCCAATTGCACTTGGTGTATAACATGTTTTTGTGTATTCTCTCCGCCTTATTTGTTGTACACTTAACACTACCAATGTTGATAGAGCACATATACCATCGCTTAATTGAACATCGCTCTGTATCGCTTCAGCATTTCCTGTAACTCGACTTTTTTTCCCGCTACAGTTCTGTACTGAAACCACAGGACGACCGCTGTCTGTAAGTGTATGATTCATCATGCGTCCATCCGCATATGCAAACCATTCCCCCCATACTCTTTCACATGACACCGAGTTTATCGCTTGGCGCGAATGCCTCATTGTCATTGATAACAATATGCCACATCTCCTCCCGAGCCATCTTAATAGACGTTCTCGGAGATTACAAAATTCGGTTTTCAGGTATACCCCCACTCCAAACAGTCCGATTTCCCTGATTTTCAGGAAATATTTTTTTGTTTTATTTAAATGACATATACACAGTTTCGATACAAGAAATTAAATACATTTTTATAAATTTTGGATTTCATAAATGCCGATTTCACTGATTTTCCGAAACTATGTTTTCTATTTTTTAGATGTGCTTTTACCGAGTTTCTTGAGAAAAAACGGAAATTGTTGCCACTAGAACGATTTTTACATTTTTCACTTTAGGTTAACCCCCACCCCCAAAGATCCAATTTTGTTGATTAACGAAATCGATTAATCCTTTGTTAATTGATGGCCATATGCTGAGTTAGTCAAGCAAAAACCAAATTTTCGACCTCTAGAGCATTAGACGACATATATTCATCGTCATTTTTGGTGCCCAGAAAGAAGGATAGATTTGAAGAAATTTTTCAAAAATCCCATTTCTTTGGATTTCGCTTAAAAAGAAATAATTATTCATAACATATGATTATTCTTATAAATATAATTTATTGCTTTATTTTATGTTGTAAACTTAATTATATCAACAGCTGCTCCTCTATGAGGTTACTAATTTTCCAAAACGGTCAAAATTTTCCATTACTATTGCTTAATGCATTTTTATGTGGTAAAAAAACATGTCTATAGAGAACAGGTGAATTGAATAAAACTATATGCTTACGTTTACCTGTACTTATATAAGTAAATATTGTTTGTGTGATATAATTGCAAGACACATAAATCAGAAAATCTGGAGATTGTATTCTAAAAATCTGTTGAGTAAATGCTTGCAAAACAAGTAAACTCTTGATCGTTTGCATGCGTCTTTGTTGCAGTTTCTGTTGTAATTATCGAAGTTATTGTAATGATGGTGACGAAATTGAACCAGAATTGTTCTAGGTGATATTGATATCAGAAGATGAGACATGCAAAAACACCTAGAAACAACAATCTCCGAACCGCTGTCAAAAGGTTCATTGTGTACGCTTTAATAAGAGAAGGAAAAATAAACATATTGCTTTAAGAGTTAGCATCCATTCCATTATAGTTAATAAAATAAAAAAGTAAGAATTTTCCCTTTGTTGGATGATCTGGCGCAGAGGATATTTTCGCTACTTGAGCCTTGCTCATGTGGCCATTTGTACGTACGTCCCCAATTGGGCACCTCTGGGAGAAAAGGATGAGCTGAAAGAGACACCAGGCGACCAGGGTCTATAGGCAGTGACTTAGATGAAGTTTTCAGATAAAACACCCCAACGCCGGTGAAGCCCCCCACCCCTGAGTTGTTCGAGCCCCTTTGAAGGCATCTCCATTCTAGACGCCTAGGCAAAAACCTTTACAAAGCGCAAGTAACCGTACACCGCGCCACCCATCTCGCCCTGGCACTTTCAATCCTGTAACAGAACAGTGAAAAATAGTAAATGTCATCCAGCAAATGCCTAAGGGACCAGGGAACATCACGAAAAAAAAACCTAAGTTCATAATGGGCAACCCAAGAAGATCTGAACCCGGAACCTTCCGAATCTAAGTCTCAAGCGTTACCGCCTGAGCCACCGCGCTCGGTCTCTCTTTATTAGTTAACCGTTCTTGTAACACTGTACGGGTATTTTCTTGCAATAACTTGTATAAAATAAAGGAAAATTCAGCAATAAATAAGAAATTGCCTTAAAGATATGTTAAAGAGCGTATGTAAACAAACAAATAAATTCTGTAAGAACACTGAAAGAGAAAATTGAAGTTAAAAACTGGGCAGACCAGCTCTTAAGTATTCATTTGGAATAAAAGGTGACTTCAAAACATAGAAAGCAGGCCATCGTTATGTTTGTTCCTTTGAAAACCAGCAGGATGAATTATATTTAATTACGTGGCTTACTACTATGTTATTATTAGATTCTTTTCTTCCTCTTATGTGTATCTTCAGCCAAGCACGTATGAATGACAATTCTGTTTATTAAAATTGTAGAACCTTGTGATGAATTTTCAACAGTAACAGTAGCAGTAGTGAAGTTGTTCATCCAGGGCTTATGCACCGCCGCTGTTTATGAATACGATAAAATCTTTTAATTGAACTCGAAAGTTCATGAACAAAAATTAAATAATCTATAAAATGAATTAAAATTACACACTCAAAAAGTTCACTTTGCAGAATTTTCCCTACTTTAGCTATGCTCTTTTGCAGCGCTTAATAATTAACATGTTGTCTAGTTACATCGGTTCGTTTTTATCAAAAGTTCCATTATATTAATCGCCTGAGGACAAAATACCACGAACAGCTGTGTTATCGTGATTGCTGAAATACTCCTGTAACAAGCGACTCAACAACCGGACCAGTTAGTCTTTGTGACTGAACTTGATCTGAACTTTGCAAAATTATGCTTTTAATGGCTGTATTTGAATTCTATCCCTGATTTTTCGATAACCTCTCTGTCATAGTTGTGCTGTGGGAGTGTAGCGTTTTCGGGTGATGTTAGCAGTTGACACATAACAACGAAGCAAACGAATTTATGCAGCAACCCTATAAATATAAACGGTAAGAAAAGTACAGTGTATTTCACCTCAAGAACTGCAATTTTTTCTAAATTAGCATCTAGAGAGAAAATAGGCTCAATTATACTTTCATATACAGGACTGACCAGCCAAGACTTTACAAATGCTCACGGGCATTTGAGAAGGTCGCTAGCGGTAAATACACCGACTGTTTCTCATAATTCTTTAGCGCCCTCTCGGAGGGATTAGAACACACGGGTAATTTTGTAAAATTTCATTGTGTCCAATAGAGAAATTTGCTGTTGGGGACCTGCCACTCCTCAACTTTAAGGCATATTTTATCTCTTTCGGTGAACTAACCTAAAGCTATTGCAGTGAAAGAAGAAGGTCCACAAATGTCTATGTCAAACACTTAGTTTTTTTTGACTCATAACCCTTCTAGTTACTAATTTCAACAACCAGACTTCATCTTAAGAGTTAGCAAATGCTTTAAAAGGGTCTAGCAACCTCATACGGCTATTTCGAACTGCACATTAAGAGAGCTCAATGCTACGAACTTTAGGCTGGAGACATGGCCTGCTTTAACTGAAGACTGTACGAATGTTAACGTGGCTACTGCTCCATACAATTTCACACGTCAGGGAGCAGGGAACGGAGTGCGCAGGTACATACACATTTCCTCTTCAGACACGCATGCATTCAACAATGCCCATGCTCTGGCCACCGATGTAATTTGGCTTAACCAGCACCCATTACAAGTCGGGGATGCTCGTTATCTGACGTCATCACAAACCCTCCTGTGTTACAACCTGGGGGAGAAACCGACAGGTAGTAAGTTCCGTGGTTTTGTTCTCTACCCTTACCCAAATGTTGCCCATTTGCTTCTCTAGTCCTTCCAGCAAAGGTTTCAACTGAGGAAATGTAAGACTCCGCTAGAACACGTTAGTTGGTGTTTGGAGACGGTGCCATGTATGCGGAATACTCGTGATAAATTGACATGTTTTAAACTATGAAGGTCATTGAAACATTTCATTTGCACCCCTTGCTCCTATTTTACTTTTCTACGTAGTCACCTTCTTTATTGAAACATTTGTAACGTGAAACAGGTTTTTTTATTGCCTGGTCATTTTGGATTTTTTTTCTTTCAAATCGTTTGCCATCCAGGTGTTCCCTGAGTTGGAAAAACAAGTGCAAATCGTTCATTAATAAGATGAATGGCAAAACATTTTCATTTGAACTTTTTGAGCAAATGTTTAATTATTTAGGATGAATAGGAGCGAGTGTTGTCATGCAAGAACTAACTTTTATATTCAAAAGTCCAGGGTGTTTGCGTTTGATTGCAGCTCGAAGTTGCTTCAAGAACTTAAGAGCATCGCTGTTCGTTGTGGTTCTGTGAGGCATGTACAAAGCTCCACAGAATATTCCTTCAGAATGCGCAACGTTTAAGGGCCAGCTGTAGTGTATGAAAGAAAATTCAGGTAATGGTGTCGTCAGTTTAAGGAAGGCTGCCCGTTGCAGCAGGGTACACGTCTGCGGTAGCTCTTCTAGTGGGTTTTTACATTAGATCGGCACCTAGAGTCTAAATTTCTTTCGGTGTGGAAGCAGATATGCTGATTACTCGCACCTTCGCCCTCCCAGTTTCACCTGGCACCACTGGTAGGGCGGCCTAAACCGATGACATTCTCTGGGGTTCCGATGTATTTCCAGACGTCAGGAAGTACCATGAATGTTCACGGTCCATAGAGCTCGCACCAGATGCCCGCTCGGAACTGCTTACTCCCTTTGAGGGAAATGTTTATGATAAAGAGAGATGTGGGAGGCTTTAGATGATCTTATTGAAAATGTGGAGCAAAAATTAGAGAAAAATCACAACCAATGCTGTTGCAATGGAACTTCAGGGCGTTTCATTGAGTACAGTAGTGAAAATTGTTACCGAACATCTTAATTATGTAAACTGTAGGCAAGCTGATCATTAAAATGTTGACTGCCCCACACAAAATACGGAAGAACAGAAGCTGCACGTGCGAGAGAGAGATAAGGAGATGAACTTTTTTTCTCACATCGGGACCGGTGATGAAACATGGATCTTGTTGAAACAAAACAACAATACATGGAGTAGTGGCATTCATCTCCTCCACAACAGAAAAATATGCAAGCAGATGTTAACATGTCCACTATTTTCTGGGAATAAAAAGGCGCCTACGCAGTCGAGAACAACAAGTACAGGCAAGTATACTGTGAAACTCTTCCCAAGCTGAAGCGGAAACGTGGGAAGCTGTGGTCAGGAATCATGCACGTCTACACACTACTGTCAGAAATGTCAGCAAGATTCAAGAATTTCAATAAAAACTTTAA
Organism: Metallyticus violacea; assembly: GCA_030762175.1. Taxonomy (NCBI): domain Eukaryota; kingdom Metazoa; phylum Arthropoda; class Insecta; order Mantodea; family Metallyticidae; genus Metallyticus; species Metallyticus violacea. The sequence goes on from CM060839.1 coordinate 25,080,129, forward strand.
GCATCCATCTATAGCCTAGATCTCGCGCCTAGTGTTTCCAAAAAGTCCCCAGGCAAACATTCTAAAAAGGTGTTACTGATGGTTTTCTGGGTTGGTGAGAGTAGAAAAAAAGAAAAAAAGATTACTCACAGTTAAGAGATATTGTAGCCCTCAACAGTTAGCAGTTCGATAAAATCACGGGAATTTATTCATTTTCATACATTATTGCAAGCTGAGAATTTGAGATTAGAAGTGTTACCGCATCTCCCATATTACCGATTTGACGCTCACTAGCTAATTTGCTTCTAAAAGATGCGCTAAATGCACATCATTTTACGCTCCGTTCTTTCCACTGGTGTGTATAGATACTTTTTTTAATGATGTTTAACGCCCATTTTTACTACTGAGGCACCACGCGGTAGACACTGATGATACAAGAGATGAAATGATATATTGGGAAAGATTTTTTTTTAAGGAAGGAAAAGTTCCAGGCCTAAGTTCAGGGTACCTCCCCGGCATTTGCCATTTATGAGGACAGAGGAAAATATGGAATAAACCTCAGGCAGGGAGAGTCCTCGTGGGATTCGAACCCCAGACCTCCCGCTCATGAGTCTGCGCCTTAACGACTTTTGCCACCCGTGTTTAGATACAATTACCAGCATTTGTGTTTATATATATATATATATATATATATATATGTGGTGGTAAAGTATGGAACAAACCTTCGTGCTCCCCCCCCCCCCAGAAAGTGCAGTTTATTTACATTACGGTGTCATAATACGTGTGAGGAATAAGGCGTATGAGAGTTCGCTCAGGAAAACAGCGTTGTCGCGTCTCTGCAACTCTTTCAATACATCTTTAGTTCTAACAGAGATAGGGTGTGAAGTAAGAATTTATTCTTTATTTTATAATTCAGACAACCTCAGGCATTCTTAATAATTTGAGCAACGGGAGATATTGTTTATTTCTCCTCAATTTTTAATATATTAAGAAAGAAATGTTGGCATATGGACTAAATACTAAACTGTGTGTGCTTGACAAAAATACGTCCTTATTATTACCGTATGTGTATATATTATATTATAAATGCTTTATAAATGTTGAAAAAAGTGTAATTCTCCATAGTAGGCTAGTAAAAATAAAATAAATACTATTTTTGCCCTCATAATGTCATATTATATTTAAAATTCAACATACGTCTACTAATATGGCCAGGGACTGTAAAAAAATGTGTACTGATTTCTAAAATGTCAAGGGCTGGGGTAATGAATTATTGCATTAGAACGTGTGTCTTTGTTAATGTTTAATCAAATCGAATTCATTCAATGAATATGCATTTTGAATCGTTGAGTTATAATTAAAACATATTGGTATCATAACTTTACAAAAATAGTCATAAAATAAATATGACAACCTCTATGTATATTAAAAGTTTGTAACATATCACCCGAACATCCTGTATAAACTTTTGTTGTTACAAGAAATTTGAACCACGTTCTCTGCTATCTTCCTACCAGATATTTCGGTTGGCAAGCCATAAATTCAGTTTTTATTTCATACGTTTTTATAGGCACTAAATTCTCCGTAGTAAAGATGTTATTTTTTGAACAGCAAATGTAGAAACTCACTGCTCCACATTAAATTACCCATGCCCGTCGCGAAAGAGCAACATTAAATTCGATATGCAAGAGGCGAATTCTTGTAGCGGTATTCGTGACACACGTCGCCTGATTTCATCGCGGAATGCCAAGCCTTGGTCCAGTTGATTATTCATCATCCGTCTCTGCCGCGGTGGCTTCTAAACTGCGACGGAACAAGAATTTTACCACTGCAACCCACCCGCAGAGTCGTTTGAAATTCTGACACCAAAAAACATAACCGAAACGAATTGCATTGAGATCTGGAATAACTACATAGATAGGGACCCAAGAGGAATTGATGGCAATAAACCAGTAGTGATTTAATAAGATGTCCTTTCGGACAGGACAGCTGGACACTACTGCGGTGCCGGCACATGAATTATGTAGCACTGACGCAAAAGTAGCCTACCTCCCATTTCTGCCAATATCTGCATCGCACACCTTGGCTTAACACCTGCAATGTCAACATTTGGGAAAGAGCAAAGCCATTCTACTCGTATTGCAGAACTGCCATCTTACAGAGAGTTATCACTGATCTCATTACCCCACTTCCGGCAAATTAAAAAAAATATATAAGGGTCACTACAAAAGGTTTGAGACACGTCAAAATGGGAGATGGTAGACTCATTCCGAATGTTGCATCTTTTCAAAGTACTTTCTACCTCATTCTATACACTTTCTCATCCTCAAAAGCCACTTATCAAAGCACTGCTGCCACTTACTCAAGGGCGAAGAGTTTATTTTCATGTCGAACCAAACCATAGCCTCTTCAGGGCTGGAAAATCAGTCTCCTCGCAAGCGAATTTTTAGCATTGGGTAGAGGAAATAATCGCGTGGAGCCAGGTCAGGACTGTAGGGAAGACGAATCATGATTGTGACTTCTGGACTTCAGATGGGGATGTTAGCCGTGTGAGCGCAGGCGTTGTCATGGTGAAGCAGGATCCCCTCAGTCCTGTCCTTGGACGGCGTTGTCGGAGCTTGTCGAAATCTTTCGGCAGGCAGATTGAGCTGTACACAGAGCAGACCATTCTTTGCACCTTCAGAGGAATTGCGACCACCATTTTCTTCCCAAAACTTCACTTTTATTGGTGAATCGTCATCTGGAAAACTCCTAACTGGCGGCTGTCGTTTGGCTTCCGGGTCAAATTGAAAACTCCAGGTTTCGTCGCTTGAGTTCGTGCAGTGTTTCTTCACACCGTTCTACGCGGTTGCTTTCGCGCCTCGTGTCACACTGTGGGGGAAGATGATTGTGCAGGATTTATTTTATATCGCTGGTGATCCAATCTTGAAGGCTGCCTCGGTGTCTTTAAATGTACGCGAATGTTGCTGGCGCACACTTCTCTCCTCATCTTGCAGTGAAGTTCGGCTCACTTTAAATTCCGCAAATCAGCAGAAAATATTTCCCTAGATGGAAAAAAGTCCCCAAAAGGTTGTTGCAAGCCCTCAAGGCTTTGGGGCTCAAAACCACTCTTGAAATCACAAAAATTACAGCGCGAAAATGCTCCCTCTCCAGCTCCTTCGTAACGACTTGCTGACTGTGCATGGCAGGATTTGTTTACCCTTATACTCTGGAATGCGGGAATGGAAAGATCGCTGTCTGGTATCGTTTTACTCGTAAGGGATGGGGCTACTGCATATCACAGTGTTTTTAAGTGGGTCAACATTCGCCTTTTCCTTATCTCAAGTGACCCTCGTGCATATGAAATATGACAAATTCATCAACCACTCATGTCCTTGGAATTGAGAGCATCAACCTATGAAACAATGTCAAAATACGGGCAACACAAGGAACTATGAACTAATTTGTGCATACGTTATCTGAAACTAGGTGACGCTAGCTTACGGCTGTCAGTGTGCATCTGATTGTGATCGAGTTTAGCTCAATTATTACGAGTGGCGTGCTTCGTGCTATATTTAATCACAAAGTGAATTTCGCTCAGTATGTTTTCAACTGCACACCGTTTATTTATTTATGATTCATATGTGTTAACTCAGCTGGTCAAATTCAAAGATAATCTGAAGAGTGTTCGCAGGTGTAGAAGTTACAGACCATACAATGATGCATAAGTTTTATATTACATTCCAGCCCCAAGTCTAAGAAACCTTGGGGTTCTTACGTAGGGTTCCCACCGAAGAAATATTTGATTCATTGGTCTCATTTGGGGAATCCCCTTCCTCCAAAAAACCTCCTAAGATACTTTTAACAATATATATTATGGCTCTGTGTAAAGAGTTACTAAATTGTTAAAGTCAAATCATATAAAATAATTGTGACATATATAAATAAATTTGCCCCTTCCCTTTTTTAGAGAATTAAACCGACAGGGAGTGTGATATTGCCTTTTTACAACAAGGCTTTCCATACAGCGAATATTTTAATGACAGAAATTAAGTGTGTTTCAGAATGAGGATTATTAATGAGGATTTGTGGTCCCCCGACTTGAACCTTTGCAACTTTTATTTCTGGGACAAATTAAAAAAATCCTTCTACGAAGGCGGTTCGAAAAGTTTTCGGCCTGACAAAAAAGATGGCGCTTGCAGTACCAAATAGCATGGAATGCTCTCAAATGCGGCCCTTTAGATGACGCACTGTGCATTTTCATACACTTGCTTTTATTGTTTGATTGCTAAGTAAACATGTTGATACTTTTTCAGTAAAATGAACAAAATAGAAGGGGGCGCAGTGATAAAATACTTCGTTTTAAAACGTTCCCGCCAACCGAAAAAAAAAAAAAATAGATTTCGCTTTGAAAGGCTCTTGACTATAATTTTCTATAATAAAGATGTACTGTTGAGTTTGAAAGCGGTCTTCCTTTCATTTTGATGTCCAACCTTCAGGACGTGCAATTACCGGAACGACTGAAGAAAACATCGCAAAAATCCACAATGTTATGTTAAAGGATAGAGGAATCAAGATGCATGTGCTTGCTGAAACTGCAAATATCTCAACAGACCGTGATTTGGAACATACTCCAGTAACATTTGCTCGCAATGCTCTGGGTACCGCGTTTATTCAAAGTGCGTCACAATGAACATTTCTTAGGAGTGCTTGGACATGTGTAGGTGCAACTTGACGGACTTTTTGCGACATTACATCATTGTGGGCTCACCATCACACGCCAGAGACGTAACAGCAGTACAAACAATATGTTCAATAGAGTGAAAGCGCTCCACAGAAGGCCGAGTGTGTTTCTTCAGCAGGAAAGATGGCCACACTGCCTTTTGGGATGCTTGGGGAATAGTGTTGGTACACTACCTGGAAAAGAGCAACAACATCAACGGGGAGTATCGTGCAGCATTGCGGAAGCAGTTGAAAAATGCTATTAAGACCAAACGTCTGCATTTGTTATAAAAAAAAAAAAAAAAAAAAAAAAATCTACCAATACAATGCATCAATGCACACGTCAATTGTGAATCGCGAAGTTGCATGACTTGCGATTTGAACTCCTGCCACATGCACTGTAACCACCAGATTTGGCTCCCTCTTCCCAAATTTGAATAAATACCTCTTTGAACAGAGATTTACTTCAGATACAGAGATCACAACTCTAAAAAAATGCTTATATAACAGAGTTTGAATAAACATTTTATACTGAAGATATAAAAAAAGCTAGTTGTTTTGTTTTATTTACGGACGCTCTTTAACATCTCAGGTCACCAGCGTCCCATTCAATTCAGGGCGTGAAACGGCCGATAAATTTTGTTCAGAGGTCTCTTCTTTCAGGCTTGAGGTTCTTTACCTTGCTGTAATTGTACGACAAGGGACCCGCGGCTTTACTTCCCTTCCGAATGAAGCCATACTTAGGATTCTTAAGCCCGAGAAAATCCATCGATCCTTGCCGGGTTCGAACCCGCAATCTTGGGTTTAGGAGTATGGTTACCGCTATACCACCAGGACCGAAAAAGAAAAAAGAAGGGGGGGGGATCTAGAATATAGTTGGTCTGAAGTGTATAGAGTTCAAATGTGATTATTTGAGGGGGCAAAAACAGCTAAAAAAAAGTGTGCTTTCTACCTCAGGTCGAGAACTTTCCGAACCACCCTCGTACAAGACAAGTACACTCATCTGGAAGAATTTAAACAAAATATTCTACAAGAAAGAGGCAGTTTCTTATTAAAGTGCCAAAATTATGACAATGACGCTGGCAATTTCAGCGTCTTTTTTCATAAAGTTGGAAAGTAAACCTAAAAATAGTTTAATAAATTGTTTGTGTGATAGTGTTCGTGCCACTCAGATACCCACAGAGGGCAATCATCACCGTATTCGCCTATAGGCAAAACACCGAAAGTGTTCATAGTTCGCTGGGTTGCTTTGTATTTTATTTGTGTCCCGCCTTTCTTTAAGAACACCCCATAATCATATTATAGTTATGCGCATAAGAAATCGTGCAAGTACCAACATCTTGAGCATCCCCAAAATTGGCGGTGGTTTGAGTGACCATGTCAATAAGAAAAATGCTCATTTCAGTTGGGAAAAACCGGATGAGAAAGTGACAATGTGAGCCAGTGTGTTCATAAGGCATCCTTGTTCCGTGCTTCATTATGCAAACATAATATACAAGCAGCAAGTGTTTCAACAAGATGGGGCGACCTCCCATAATGATCAAGGGAATAGCCGCCTATTCCTGGGTTGGCTGTTTTCTAGACACTCAGATTTTCCATATCCTTTACAAGTTCGGATTTGTCGTTGAATGATGCTGAAAGAGTGCTTCATACCCTCCTCGTAGTCTAAACGAACTTCATTTTTTTAAAGAGCGTTTAACGCCCGTTTTTACTACTGAGGCACCACAGGTGATGGACACTGATGATAATGAAATGATACATTGGGAAAGGATCTTTTTAAGGAAGGAAACGTTCCAGGCCTAAGTTTAAGGTACATGCCCGGCATTTGTCATTTATGAGGACTGAGGAAAACCTGGTAAAACCCTCAGTCAGGGAGGACGGTCCTGGCGGGACTAGAACCCGCTCACGAGTCCGTGCCTGAACGACGGCGACGAACTTCGCGAAAACATCGAAACAGTTATGCAAAGTACAACAGGGGAGCACTGTGATGCTATAGTCATTAAGATAAACCGTCTTACACAATGGTGGAAAACATGTAGCACACTTAGTTGCTATAGGTAATGACTAAATTTTTTTGGGGGGGACACGTTATACTTTTAATGATATATTTTCATAAAAGTTGTAAAAAATAAAAGAAAATGTAAATAGAATATGCCTTAAAATTTTAGAAAATGTTCTAAATAAAAAGAATTAAGGGTATTGTGAGAAGATTTTTTCTATACTGCCTAAAACATATTTTAAATACCATTTACATAGATATTCATTTTTAACTTAACATACACCTTTTCTCAATATATTAAAACAGTTTGCTAACAAAAGCAGTATTGAAGCGCACATAAAATCTAAATTATTTAATAGTTTTAATACATGAAGTATTCTATATTCACAAATTAAAAGCTTTCTATTCCAGTTTAAAGACGATTTCCGTTCTAAAAAACAATCGTACGTCATACGATATTTCAAGTGCGTATATCCAGTCCCATATAAGTCAAATGTATTTGTACAGTTCAGGCGAAAACTACACTTAATTTTAAAATATGCTCTCGGACATAAAGAGCAGAGAATTTTTAGCTTCCTTTAAGTTGCTCCTTTGCTTGTTTTTTACAATATTAAATTCCAACTCCATGTCTCCAGTGTCACAACTGTCTCCAGTTCGCAATAATTCTTCCTTAACAAAAGCCGCACTGCACTAAATCAAGGTACTTCTGTTATAAACAAATCGAGGTAGGCTAAAAATCTGAATAACGCGAATACATGCGGCCTTGGATGCGCCGAAAATGTACACACAAACGCAACTTGCGGATACGTGACCCGCTTTCATATCTTGTGCCATCAACATGGCGACACGCACCTAGCACAGAATAAGGTTTATTGTAATGTGAATCGGTTTTACTCACTTTTTGTTGCTCTCGAGGAATGCGTCGAATTCCACCGACATCTTGCAACACAGCGCCTTCCTGTAAGAAAAAAAAGCGATCATTTGTGTAACAAAAAAAAAAAAAAAAAGCTTTTGCACAGTAGTTCTTAAGTTGGGACTTTAGTGACGAGTGTAAATTTGGGGCATAAAATGTTTACTCTCGTGTGACATACAATGTTTACGCCATTACTACTATTTAAACTAAAGTAGTTTTAATATTTAATTTTAATGTAATATACATATTTATTACTGTTTAAGAGAGAGTGCAGAGTTATCGATGTCATTAATGTTGGTTGTTAAGGAGACAGAAATTGATTTTTACATTTGTTTATAGCATGTAAGAGTTGTAAATTAAAATGTCCTAAGAAATGATATATTTATTCCTGAAGAGGTTTTATTTGAGGCAACAGATGTCATCATTAAATACATTTATATGTATGTATATATATACATATATATTAGAGTTAAACCAAAATATGATCAATAAATGCAATATATATTAATGCACTGCTACAAATTAAGCCTTGGTTGCTAAGGAATACGAAACTAGTTAAAATACTAGTAATGGAAATAAATTTTAAATGCTCAATTTCTTCCCGTTGTGGCTTTGGACCGACGGGAGACTAAAGGTAATACTCACCTGCAAAGAAAATTTAGCATGCTACAGCTTAAGAGAATTCTTGTCAGTTTTTTTTTTTGTTATTATAAATATTAAAGTTATAAAAAAACTCAGAATAAAAATGGAATTCATTTTTTTTAATACAGAGCTTGCCTTAACTTGAATAAATAAACAACTAGCAAACATTTCATGTAAAAATACACATTTCGAATTTTATTGTGAAAGTTTAGAAGCTGAAATTAAATATCTGTAATAATTAAAAATATTTTAATATATAGCTTAACAGTTGAGGAAAGTCAGGAAAATTACCATATAAATTATTATACATTACCAAAAGTCACATCCGAAATTTCAGGAGTGAGTTGAGTCGCCGTGCTCGGACATACTGGTGTAGTAGTAGTAGTAGTAGTAGTAGTAGTAATAATAATAATAATAATAGTAATAATAATAGTAATAATAATAATAATAGTAATAATAATAGTAATAATAATAGTAATAATAATAGTAATAATAATAGTAATAATAATAGTAATAATACAAATAATAATAATAATAATAGTAATAATAATAGTAATAATAATAATAGTAATAATAATAGTAATAATAATAGTAATAATAATAGTAATAATACAAATAATAATAATAATAGTAATAATACAAATAATAATAATAATAATAGTAATAATAATAATAGTAATAATAATAGTAGTAATAATAGTAATAATACAAATAATAATAATAATAATAATAATAATAATAATAATAATAATAATAATAGCTGATGTCAATGTGCAACTTACCTGTTGTGAGAAGATGAGCAGTTGGTGTTGATCATATGACCATCTGTAACAAAAACAGAACAACATCAAGATCTGCACATCATTTTGAACAGTTGCACACAAGGAGGAAGTCAGTTATTGATCTAAATCAAGATTTTACATAATATAATACATAAATTATATATAACATATAAAATTTTAATATAACACATATTATAGATTTTAAATCGAAATAAAGCAGGCAAGTAGAAAGAAAATTCCATAATATAAATCCATATCCATATATATATATATATATATATATATATATATGTGCGTATATTTATAAACTTCGAGAATGCCTAAAACTAAGATAGCAAGTTGAAGAATTAACAGGTGACCCTCCTAAACCGCGAAGAAAAGAAGACATGCAGCATAGCGTGCTGAAGTGATTGGCTGACCACAGTTTGTCCCTCAGGCTACTTATTTACGAGAGAAGTCCCTAAATAATAAAACACATGTTGTTTCTCAGCCAATTTTTGTTCTAAAAATAAACTTTTTGTGCACTTTCTTTGATTCTTACCGCACTATCTTATACAGTTTGGTAGTGGGTAATTGAATTTATTTAGACCGAAAATGAAACACAAAACATACAGGAGCGCATTAAAAGGCATGTGGAGCAATGTAAGAGAATGAAAAGGTTATAGCATGCAGATGCCCTTAAAAGAACAACCAAACAAGTCCCCACAAACATCTGACACTATGAGACCATTCAGGGATGAAAACTTATAGAGCTATTATTGCTCATCTACACTACAGCCCGGATCATGCACCTCTTGGTGCTCTAAAACAAGCAACTCGTGATAAATAACAGATGTGAAGACGACAAAATCGTAGCAGAAATATGGCGGCTGAGAGACAAAACTGCAGAATGCTACAGCGAGATAGATTAGCAATAAGATAGGATTATGTGGTCAAAGAATAGAGGAGTAATACATGTCGTGTGTTCGAAGCTGAAATTAAAAACAAAAGAAGAAGAATCCAGACTATGGGAGGGGGAATGTTGAATATTTGTTGTACACTCTTCATTCCCGCTGTATAGTAAAAAGCCAGCACCTGGAGTCTACCTGTAGTAAGTAATAGAGCTTCTTTAATTGACCCCGAAAGAGGACTTTGTGGATCGCTCCAAAGGAGACTAAAGCGCCATTGTATTAGATAAGTTACTTTTTTAAATATTACATCGGAGTGCTAACTGAGCAGTGTGGAAGGAAGGTTGTGTCTACAGCGAGAAGAAAAGCGGTACAAGTAGCTATAGGAGTGGAACTGTCTGTCAGTATACGGAGGAAGTATGGTGAATAAATCATTAATTAATGAAAAGTGTGTTCTTAATGTTATTAGTGACAGCGGGGATCGAACAAAATCTGGTACAGAAGAGATATAGACAATTTTGGAAGGAAAAAATTAAAATGGCAAAATGCCTGAGTTGGAGGTTAAATGACTGGAAAGTGTGCTTGGCACAGAAGTAGAGGCTCGGATGTTACTTGATATTGGATTATGGGAACTTAATGATGGTGGGAAATTTTGGACTCTGTACTTAGAATGTTTTGTATGAAAGTTTTAGCATTGCCAGTTCCAGCAGGTAATGAATTTGCTCAAATTGAAATGGGAAGAGTAGCAAGAAAAAAAAATAATTATGTAAAGATACAAGATTCTGAATTTAGATGATGGGAATTTATTAAAACAGTGTTTGCATTATCAAGAAACGAGATGTATGCAGTAGGAGCGTGATATTAGAAAAAGATATGCACATACAAAAATATTTAGTAAAATGACAGAAAAGCGATCAGTAAAAGTTCTGTGTCTTAACGAAAAATAGTTGAGTGAGAAAGGTATATATATTAAGTGTAAAGAAGAAAGAGAGGGCATGACGTGGTTACTGGGGTGTGGAGGTTAAAAGGAAAAGAAATGGCTATATGCAAGGCGAATGTCCGTTATGTAGGGAAGAAAATTTAGAACATATAGTGTGTTTCATCGTAAAGAAAATTAGATATGGGGATGGAAAGTTTAAGAAAAAAAGGGCTTATAATGAACAGAACAACTGTTTTAAAGTTTTGACAAAAATTGTAAGAATACAGAGCCCAATACTTATTCAAAATATAAAACAAATGGAAATGGACAGTAAAAAGAGAGAATGATAATTAGATAATTGAAAATGTATACCGGAAACTGATTAAGTGCATAATCATTGTACGATACAAGTATGAAATCCAGGTGGCTGTCTTATTTGCAAAAATGCCCGGGCCAATTTCAGTGGACAGTTCAATATTTTGTAATTGCCTAGTACTCAAATAGTATGAGACTAGGAAAGTTTAAGGGTGGAAATGTTTAATTTGATATTTTGAATTTTGTATATTTTATTATTGTGTGTTTGGTTGAATCGGGCCTGCTCCCGTGATATTCCAGCAGGTAACTGCTGATGAACCGGGGACTGGGGGCTGAGGCAATCAAATTGGACAATTTTGTTTTTAAATTATTTAGAATTTAATTTAGATTGATATGTAAAATGATTTAGCAATTCATTAAATACAATTGTAAAAATTGAAAAATATTATTAAATAAAATAAAACTATTACATCGCTGGATATTTTCCGTCTACGAACTATTACACTTTAAGCTATGGTGAGTTGTAAGGCAAGTCTCTAATGACCTTCGTCATCCGTCATACAGCCCAAAAATGGTCCTGTGGAAACATTAATTTCTCGATTTGTACGTGGAATAACAGAATCAGTGTCAAAATAACATATACGTTCCCCCAATTTCCTAAGATAAGAATACAGTTCGATTCTTGCGTGTGCTTTTGTATATGCCGCTATAACAGTGTCAGTCATAGAGTTTAATTTAGGTTTATGTCCATATCGCGTACATAACCTCCTATGTAATAGGCAGGCAAGACTACACCTCTGCACCTGGGTCTTCAGAAGATCTATGAGCCTTGAATAATCACAAGTGGACATATTGTCCTTTTCCCGAAAAGGAGTTTAAATTGAGCTTTGCCAACTCGCGTCTACCAGGGTTATGTCTTTATCCTGTGCAACACCATCTTTTGCCAAAAATCGCTCCAGATATTCAAGTTCCTTGGTAGGAATGTCACTGTGGTTGGGCTAACAGGAGGCTTCGGTCTTTATTTTCAGGAACTGATTAATATACTCGTGAAAAAGACTCAGAGAGAGGTTCATAACGCACTAAGTCATAACTCCATATTTTATAAAAATGGATAGCCCTATACCCTTCTTCTTGTGGGACTAATTTCGTCCACTGCCCAGGTTCCTGTCATCTTCTGTATGGTGACAACTCCTCTTGGCTCTGCATCTCTCAGTTCTTAATGAAACGGTATCAAATATACGGCTTTAGTTATAAATCTTGTCCGTTTATGCCGTGATTTAGGTCGAAGTTACTACGCATACCGCAGCCAATGACGCTCGCTTCGCTTCCTTTCCTGTCATGTCCTGGAACATCTTTTCTGGATGTATTCTCTCCTAGTCTTAGGGCAGTACATTCACTTATTTGCACAATTGCCTCTAGAGCAACATAATACTGTGTAGAAAATTTATTTTAAACAGAATTAGCTCGCCATGGGTTTATTAGATCAGTTATTACGTTCTTTCAAAAATCGCGCACAATTTTAATCCAGTTCAGAGTAAAGCAAAACAAAAACAAATATAAATATAATGAGCGAAAAAAAAAGATAAGAAATGCCGCAAATTTTGAACAAATCACTTTCGAGCTTAGCACAAGTGGAAGTTCCAAAATGTAAAGGAAACCATTAGAAATGAAATCATTCGTGTAAATTAGAATGTGGTTTCCCCATACAAACGCTATTTTAGCAGAGTTAGGAAGATAATTCTAGCATATTCTATAAGTTAAGATTTTATACATGTTTTAGGAAGCGGAATTGAGGGTAAGTGCCTCCGGCTGCGGCATGCTTAGCACCTAGAAGTTAAACACTTCGTAAACGGGCAAGGTTTATGACTAATAATAATCTATGTAATGAAATATCGCCTATAAATAGGTACCTTACACTAATATTCGGAATTTCACATGTTATCTTTATTGTTTACTTTAGTAAATGGGCAAGGCCAGAGCTCCACAGAAGACACTGTTCCCCCCTCCCCGCAACGACAAAATCAGATGCACGTGAAAAATGAAAGGGAACCACCTTCGTGAATAGATCAAAAAGTTTATGGAAACTGGTAGCGTTCTGCATAAAAAAGAAGGCACCGGCAGCCAAGCACCATTGAAGAGGTTGTTGAACGTGTTCGTGAAGCTTTTGTTCATAGTTGTGTTAGTACCGCCGCCAGGCAGTTGAATATTCCACGTTCAACCGTACACAAAATGTTGCGTTTGTGACTCTATGCTTACAAAGCGTAGCTGCTGTAGGCCACAAACTCGTAAAGAGTATCATGTTAAAAGTTACGTTAACTCTTTAGCGATGAGGCTACATCTATGTCTTATACCTATATGAATCATTGACCTGTTCCGCCCTCAAACCTATCTGGTCTAACAATATCACTTTTTTCCTTGGCTGATATTGCAGCATTTTGTCGTGCAAGTCCTGAATTCATTCCATTTAATGCTGTAGCTCTACACACAATAACGAGCGGTTAGATTGTTCACCTCTCACCAAGGCGGCCCGGGTTTGATCCCAGTGGCAGTAAATGGAATTTACGGTGGAAGAAGCGGCGCTTGCGCAATACCCGTCCATCGTCTAATAATTTGTGGGCATTGCCTCCTGGCATGGACGTAGCGGACTTCTGAGGCCGGGACGCCCATGGGCATTATCGGTGCACACATTATAAATGGATTACACTTCTGCCTCCGCCACCCGTATGCGGAAATCCTGTGCCCTCATCAAGCTCGCGAGTTAGTACAACAAACACATACGGCACGTGTTAGGAGGAAATATCTCAAATGGATTAATAAAACCAAAAGCTGCCTTTTTAAATACTTGTTGCACGACAATTAACACATTTAGCAACTTTTGTTTAAACTTTTGTTCTAAAATTAAATCTTGAGCATTTATAGGGCATTTAAAAATGGATTTTACATAAAATATTTATATTAATAATATTAAAGATTAATATTAATTAAGATTAATATTAAAGCAAGTCGTTAGCTACATAACTTTATTAAATGGTCAACATAAGCTCCATCAATCTCTAAACATTTAGTTACTCTTTTTCGGAGATTTTCTCTAAAATTTCCTCACATGTACAAAAATCTTAAGCAAAACCATGGTGGCAGAATTCGTTGAGAAAACATTTCCAATATGGAATAAGTAACGAATAATCAGGTTAAAAACTACAGATAATTACACCTAAACAGTGCTGCAAGACAGTGAAAAGATAAATGTTAAAAAAAAAAGTACATTCAATGAATAATTAATTAGTTACCCAAATTACAGCTCTGTTCCAGAAACTTTTTTTTAATGGTGTTTGCCCGTTTTTACTACTGAGGCACCGCAGGCGGGTCACAGAAACTGAAATACCAAATCCAAAGAACAATTTTGGAAAACGCCTTGCTGGAGGATATCATCGCAGAACAATGGAACACCAGTTCTCACCCTGCCGGACGATATCCTCGAGCGAAGAAATCCGGAGTCTAAACGTAGTTACTTTTACCAACAGACGATAGCTATGTGCGAATAAGAACTTTAAATATAAGATTAGGAAGATATGGCTCTATCTGGTGGTAAAAGAGGCAAGGAAGGCAAGGCTCCTAGAGGAGCAAGAGCGCGCACAAACTTAACCTAGCGGTGAATACCTATTTACCGCTACAAATGCAATGATTTTTTTTTTTCTCCTAAAATGAGAGCTACATCGTAAGTAAGTCTTAACCCTAGGATTCCGAACAGAAATTGTTCCTGAGCTCATGATTTTCTGGCGGTATAAGACGGTATTATAATTCTGTTTGTAGTGTTATGCACTTGGTAAAATAAATAAAAAAAATATTCATACGTGTTGAACGAACCCCTTCTCTTCGCAGTACATTTATTTTTAGCGTAGTCTCATTTCTGTCATATTTACAACAATGCAGGTAATGTTTTCTCTGACGTAGCCAATAATCACATTTTCAACAAGTCGTTTCAACAAATACTTTTTCCTTTTCTATAGTTTGTGTGGATGAAATCATGATGTCTCTTCACAGACGACCGCAACTACGATGGGAAAGAAATCGAATAAGAAGGGGAAGAAATGCCCAAAGTCAGCATATTCCTGTTATTCTTTGATAGTAATGTTCTTGTTCTCATTGATCTAACAGTGCGAGACAAGCCTTAATAACCTCGCCCCATCCCGCCGAGTTGCGAGTGTCTAGTGTTATCGCTTTCGTCCAACAGCAACACTTACTTTCGACATCAAAGATTGAGCAGAAACTATGAATATTGTTTGTTTCTCTTAATATTTTAGAGTGTCTTAATTAATACAGAAGAAATAAATGTTACTCTCACTTGCACACCTGATCTCTGTTGAACTAAAGATGAACTGAAAGTGATTGCCGAGACGTGACAACGTTGTTTTCCTGAGCGAACTCTGGTGTACATCATTCCTGAGGTATAACATATCACCGTAGCATAAATAAGCAGCTGGTAACTGTTATTTCTGTTCCAAGTAGGAAAAAAAAACATCCAAGGCTTGTCTAGCATTATAATAATGTCTTTGTCCCTTTGCGCGAGAGATGCTAAATCAGAAACGAAAAGTACAACAATTAGAGCAAACTAAAGCGGTCATGCACTGATATGCATGCAGCACACACTCAAAGAGGATTGTAAATGTGCTAGTTGCTTTCAAGCAAATTATTATTTTTTAAAACTTCACAAATGTGCTAGTTGCTTTCAAGCAATTATTTTTTAAAACTTCACAATAATTAAATTATTGTATACTAAGAACATATACAAAGAATATTTAGCTCGGGAACCGTGATATAATAGGAATTCCAACCAATCACAGCTGTCTTTCGCCATTTTTTATCGTTTCCGTTTTGTCACTTTTATCTTATCGCACTAATTTCTTTGCAAATTCGTCAGAAAAGAGCTTTGAAATGTCTTTTTAGCTTCTTGGGCCTAACAACAGTGTACATTAAAAATCAATATTCAACATGGCGAGCAAGTGAAAACGTTTTGGCATGACGTCATAAGCACAAATCAACCTTATACTTCAAAGCTTCAAGCCAAAAGATATTAAGCAAAATAGAAATAATGCGTGGATTCAGTTTATCCAATGTCTTTTGATTTGCAAAATTGTATTTATTTTTAATAACAATTGTACATTTATTTAGTGTTATACGTTATTACGCTCAGTTGTCTTTAATTTGTTACCAAAGAGGTTAAATGGAAATATCAAAAAATATATCCCGAAATCGTTTTAATTTCTAACTTCACCTGTTTGAGTACTTCATTTATACAGCGTCATCATAAATTCGACCAATGAAATGAAACAAAATTTTGAATTTTAATCAATAACAACCCAATATCGCAGTGAAATTGTCGTAAAGTTTTATCAAATCCCTTTACCATGCATTTGTCTTTTGATCACTGTAGCCAACTCTATCCCCTACTATAATTCCTGAGCATCATAAGATTAAACAAGAACATCATTCGGGAATACTAAATAAAGTGCAGAAATCTGCTCCCACATCTTCATCTACTAATTCCCAAATGTTCTTTCTATCCAATGAAACTGCAGCCCTTTCATTCAAATGTGATAACTGTGTTTTCAATAACTGTATTTAACTAACTAATATGTATTCACTCAAGCAATTGTTTTTGCCTATTCAGTCAAACAGTCTGAAATCGTTTTCTAAATTATGTAACAATACCTGCTTACGTAACCATATATTTTAGTAAACACGTTGTTCAGAATGGTAAAACGTTATCTCTGTTTTTCTTTTCTCAGTTGGTATTGGTAAATCAAACGGTAGCAATTGCAAGTAACAATCGAATTTCGTCTATTTCAATCTCACGGTTTCTGTATAGAATGCTATTCATAAGTAAGTATAACATTTTATACAAGTTGCGCGAATTTCAAATATATATATATATATCACTTTTATTCTTATTCTATTCATGAAATAGTCTCAAACTCTTCTCTATTGACATTACTGACAAACGACATTCGTCTGTTGCAAGATGGCCTGAAAAGTTAAGTATTCATAATACAAATATACATTTATTATAATTTTGTAAGCCAAGTTTAGGGCTTACAAAATTGTAAGGGTTTAAACGGTTTAAAATACCGGACCGAACATTCACAACTGTAACCACATTTTATGAATATATTGTTTGATTTTTATAATTTTATTCACTAAATAGTGAAAATAAATACAACTCGAGCTTGCAATTGATTCTCCCAAGATAAATTCTGGAGATCTCTTTATATTAGTACAGACAATAAACTCTGTTTTTACTATATAAGGAATTAATACGTAAAATGGTTACGTTCTTTTCTTAAAATTATTTTATGCATGGGTTCAAAAAATCTCCCCCTTTTTGAAGTTAATTATATAAAAATAAACTTGAAGTCTTAGGGTTATGTTATTCCAAAACTGGCCATGATATTCCTAAACATTTCCTTTAATAGCTAATAAAAAGTTAAGCAGACATTGGATCACCTTGTCTAGTATTCTTTGCAACACGGCGGAATGAAGACGCTATATAGCAGCAGTCAATTCTTCATTTATATCACGTCCTGCCGGACCAGAACCAGGGGCACATAAATTACATAGGTCCTCTGTAAAGTTTCTTGTGCAGTTAGTGGTCCAAGACAAAGAGATTTAATAAGCGCGGTTCATTCTCAGTTCAATTTATACAATGATTCCATCCGATGGTCTTGAATACTGACAACCATCGTTTATCGCGTAATGGGCCATGGACCGGCTCCAGTCGTCATGCTTGAAGGTGTGAGGATCCAAATTTAGGTCACTTGTTCTCGTTATTACAGGGTATTCACCTTATAAGCTGCTGTCATTATATCATCAAAGCGTGATATATCACATTTCCTTGAGTAGTTTCATGTGTAAAGAACAAGGCTGTTTAACTGGGTCGCCCGCAAACGTTCAGTATGATGACGACTTGATTTAAGTTTACGTCGGTATTCAATCGAAATTTTAACAACATGCTCTAGCGTATTTTTTCATTGTTTGAATTTGTAAGGGGGGGGTATGTCTGGAAAAGAATATATTTTGTACATAAGTATATCAGAACTTGACGATTATATTTCATAGTGCAGTGCCGGTTATTTACTTGTATTGTTGTTGTACCGTGCGATCAGTTCTGTTTTCCCCCAGAGTGTTTTGCCTATGTCGAGCGCGCCAACCGGGTCTCGATGATTAACGGGAGGGTAAAACAATAAAACAAATTAACCATACTTAAAATAATTTAGGAGGGAAGAACCTACGTAGCTTTTTTGGTTTCTTAGGCTGGACACTTCCAGTTTCCTGAAATTTATTATACAGATTGTGGACTTGGTATGGCTGTAGTATAGCAAACTTCTGAGACCGGGGCCCTTAGGGCGTCACTACGTTTTCCTAGTGGAGATGATGCACTATGAGGTTTATTATTATTATTATTATTATTATTATTATTATTATTATTATTATTATTATTATTATTATTTGGTTTATTTATGGAAGCTCTTTAAATTTCAGGTCATCAGCGTCCCATTCAATTCAGGGCATGAAACGGCCGACAAATTTTGCTCAGAGGCCTCTTTTTTCAGGCTTGAGGTTGTTTTTCGTGCCGTAAATCTACGACACGGAACCCACGGCTTTACTTTCCTTCCGAAGGAAGTCATACTTAGGATTTTTACGCCCAGAAAAATCCATCGGTCCTGGCCGGGATCGAACCCGCGATCTTGGGTTTAAGTGGCAAGTATGGTAACCACTAACCACCAGGACCGACACCATGAGGGTCCTTGAACGTATGGATGAATGAAATGAATTAAAGATAACGCAAACTTATCGAAGTCCTGGTGCCTTAAAGCTATCGGCATTCAACTTCTGAGATTTAAGGAAGTGTTTCTTTCTGTTGTGCACGCTTAGCCACATACATATGAATTCTAGTTATTAAAATTTTAGAATCTTGCGATCTACAGATTCAGCAATAGCAGGAGTAAAGTTGTACACCCTGGCTTTATCCTGCCGCGATCCGCTGGTGAAAGAGCTACAGTGTTTGTTATTTTATTATGACAATTCATTTTTAAATTCATCATTTATTTGCAAGATAATTTTCTGCGTTAATTCAGGACAGTTGGGGTAGCATGTGGTATCAACACGATGGTGCACCCTCTCACTTTGCCACTGCAATTCGACAACATTTGAACCGTGCATTCTGTGAACACTGCATTGGTAGCGTTGGACCCATTGCAGGTTTGCTCGTTCACTCGACTTTGAGGTGGAGTGGGGGGGGAGGGGCTTAAGCGTGGAACAACTGACCGCTAGGGTGCATGCGGTTGCTAATACAGTGTACGCAATGCCTGGAGTATTTAAAGCTGTTAAACGCGTCGTGAACTGAAACAGGGGGCCGCACTTTACAACAGATTCTATAAAATATAATAAAAATTGAAAAATAATCCTTTAATTGTACCTATATGAAATAAACCTTTTCAATTGATTATCTGTAACAGGTTGAGTATTTGCTGAATTTTATACCTCTTGTTATTTAACAACCAGTTTTTGTTCAACATTGTGCACATTGATGAAAATTGTACGAGTAGAAATGCGAGGAAATTTAGTCCATCGACAGAACCGGCGATCGGCGCAACCTTGACCCACTATTGAGGCAAGCTAAAATTTGTTCTGTATATTTGCATCATATATTTTTCATATTATGACAAGAGTTTCTTACACTTCATGCAAATTCCACTGAGCACTTGCAAATCTACAGGCTTGACTCACTTCCCTTACAGCTGTTTGCAAGCACTGTAATTTTTAAAAATTTAAAACAAGTGTAACCTTCATTTCTAAAATTGCTCTCTGAATTGCTCAAATCTACCTGCTGTTCCTGATTTACCCTCTGGACGTCACGAAACTTGCTGCTCGCTTTCTCTGATGTAAGAATATTCCAAACACCTGTGCTCATTGTGATTTACGTTCTCGCTCACTACTTCCGCTCATTGTCAGCAGGAAACGCAGTTGTGCCGTAAATTGTCATGTATGTGCTTTCAAAGCATTTTCAGAAGTGTGTCGATAAAATGATCAATGATTGTTGTCCATGAAATACAATAAATTCAATAGCAATAATATGAAAGCTGTTCAATAAACAATAAGCACAATTTTTATCCATCATAATTTTCGCTTTTAAACTTTAACCTTGTAATCTGTTAGCTAATGCGTGGTGCTAGTTTCACTGATGCCAATTACGGTTCCCACCTATGAAGATGTGCAATTGTTTTTCCTCCGCTCCTCTATCGCTGGTTTAACAAACAATTTCTGCATGTTAACATATAAAATATGACCTTGTTTTGGCTTAGAAACTTTAAAACGTGTAATCGCATACACAAACGAGATATTTTTCAAAAATGGCAACATGTTAGAAAATGTTCCTTGATTGTAATGGCGACAATTTTCCTGAGTAGAGCTTCTTTGTTATGTTTATTTAGGTCTCTAAAGTTATTCCTTTAACAACATAAAGCATCTTCTTTGTTACCTGAAAAAGTGTATACTTAATGTTCAAAAATAATTAAACGCACTTCATAGCACGCTTTTTGTCTAGTGCGCAGTTCTCAACTGTTTATAAATCATTCTTTCGTCGCGTGTAAAAAATGTATGTAGAGGCCATTCTTCTTGAACACGGGGCCATAAAAAGATATGACGGAGATGTGAGGAAACAGATCTCAGGAAGTTGTTTTCCACAGTAACAATGCGTTATATAGCGCTGTAAATGAATGGGAAGAAAAAAAGATGCGTCCAGGCGGCTAGCACCACAGAGAACATCCTGTGTGTGTGTACAACATGGAAGAGAATAATAAAACAAGAAGCAAAATAAACAAAGAACGTTACTCACTTGTCTTTTCCTGGTACTCAGCGTCATCCCAGTCCGTGAAGAACCACGTCTGCAAACAAAAGAAGAAAAAAATAAATGACTGAAGTAAACAGTAATGTCAGAAAATAAATAACGTTACGTCTAAAACACTACTCAATACGTTCATTAATTCAAATAGCTAAGAGGGCAAAGCTTCCCACGCAAAACAAAACACTGCAGTGTGCGAGGTAGGTGGGAAGGGAGGGGGAAGCAAAACACTGTGTTACAGCTACTAGAATTTATCACTCACTGTCAATGTTCGCATTGACAGGCTGGAAAATGTGCAATCTGATTGGGGTATGACGTACTGTCCACCGCTACCAACCGTGTCAATCCAATCTTCCTTTTTACATCGATGTCTATTACAGGATAAAATGTCACAGCGGTTTCCCGATGCGTTAGTACACGTCTAAAACGTACATAAGCCCATAAAACATTTGTATTAAACATTTAAAACATACAGATCTGCAGTGCATGTAACTGTCTTTCTCTCTCGAGGGATTAAGTCATAAGTCATGGCAACTATTTTTCTTTTCTCGTGAACAAGGGAAACACGAAAAGTCAAGATATACGACTGAAAGTGTTTGGACTGTGCTTTCGAATGAAGTCATCAGATAATGTATGTGAGCAGAGCTGCTTGTCTCAGCATGTCCCGAAGCGACAATGATTAAGGAATGGAGGTCACGAAGAGTGAACAAGTGCGCATGTGAAAATAATTATTTCATCTATAATTTAAAGAAACGTAATGTTATACAGAAAAAGTATTGTAGGCTCATGTTAATAACTAACATGCAGCAGATGCAATTCAGCGCTTTCCCCATCGCTGATAACGAACCGTCAATGTTCGAGTACTTGAAGATTACCTGGAAGACCCGTTCTGTGAGGGATTTGCAACCCTGTATAAGTAGTTGTGTGTAACTTTTGCTCCTGGCATAGTAACCCAATGTTGTCAGGTTGCGTGTGCTTTGCTTCTTCTCTACGAGGGCCACCTATATCCAATTTTCCGTTGGTGGCACCAATCGACAGTAAATAAGGTATACTTTCAATCGTATATCTTAGATTTTTCGTTTTGTTCCTTGTTCGTGAGAAAAGGAAATAGTTACAATGGTTTATGACTAACCCCTTATATATATATATATATATATATATATATATATATATAATTTAACATATTAACAGTAATTTTGGCCATAGAAGAACTCAAAGAGTTCGAAATATAGAGATTACAAGTGTGGCTTATCTTAGTGTTTTATCCTTTTCTGCTTTTATAATTAATGTTAACAGCACGTTAAAGAACCTCAAGCCTGAAAGAAGAGGTCTCTGAATAAAGTCAATGGGTCGTTTTACACTCTGAATCGAATGGGACGTTGATGACCAAAGATGGAAAGAGCGTTCTTACATGTACAATAAGCCAAAACCAGTCGAGGAACTTTCGCTTAGAACATAATGTTACATGTGTGAACCTTCTTATCTCTCTTATCGACTGTGTACTTTCCAACTTGGGCAAGTCACTTTCCTCCTCCCAAATAATCCGCCAGCTATTTCCAAGCAAGGCGTTGCTTCCTTTATGTGACTAAATGACAATTCATCACACCAAAACAAATTAAGGGCGACGAACCATCGAGGGCTGCTATTTGTTGTCCGAAGGGAGGGAGGTAGAAGGGAAATTAATTAAAATTTGGTATCAATTCTCTTTAGTTGCCTTCATACAAAGTAATCCATTGTGTATGAACCTGGATTATGCTTCATGATGGCAATCAACTCGGAATTATGAGCTTATGACGTAAGCATTTGAAGCGGCACATTAATAACTGACTGTTGACTGCGGCTTTTTCACAGATAGACAAATGAAGATCAGTTGTGAGATTATTATACATCGATAAAATTTATCTGCACAGCTTTTCTTGTTAGTGATGCATGAAGCTTTAGATATTCTACAAGCAAGCCATTATTAAAACCTACAGAAAAAGGTTTAAACATATAAGTATTTACTTTTTCAATTTATGTATTGCTTATTAGTTACATGATTCCTCCTTAGTCTAGTAGCTAGTGTTGCTGACAGCTGGTGGGAAAATAACCTGGTACTTGCTTAGGAATGTTCAGCTGGTAAGGAGTACACACAGTCTTGTGATGACAAATAAGTAACTACCATAGAGATGTAGCAGCCCCTGACCAAGAATGCCGCATGACAGTGGCTGGAGGCTCTTCTGCAATACTGCATTCTGTCCATGATGCCACAAGACGCAGACAGTTAACGCAGCAGTCATGCGGGAAGCCTTGACCTTCTAGGACTGTTGGGCTCGGGGTTAGTTTTCTTTTTCTTCTTCTTGTTAATTATTTACAGACTGCACTTCGCTAATATCTAACTCTTGTAGTTTAAACATTAGCGCTATAAAATATTAGGAAACTATGACCAGTTTCATATTTTTCATTACCTAATGACATAAATTAATAAATGTAGCCTTGGATGGCTATGGTGTGCTGACAAATCAGGGACTGCTCAATGTTGACTCATTAGGTTAGCTAGTTCCTAGTTCATAACCAAAAATATCCACCGTTACACATTTTTAAAACTAACTTTCCAAAATCACTGTTCCATCCACCACCCTTGGACCCTGTTACACTAATTATTGAAAAGTATTCTTTCACAGTTTTCCCTCTGTCGTCTGTTTTACTCTCCTCATCCACAGCAAGCCGGCCCTCCGCCTGAACGAATCTGCCCAGCAGATCTTTTGTCGTCCCACGTTCCTCCTGCCGATTGTAGGGTCCCAAGTTGTTATTCTGTGTGTCCATTTCCTGTGGTTCAGCTTCACCACGTGCCCTTCCCATTTCCAATTTAGCCTTTCAGCTGAAGTGAGTGCGTCTTTCATGCCAATTCTGCTTCTCAGCCCCTCATTCCTTATTTGCCCTTCAAGGAGACTTGGAGTATTCTGATTTGAAGTTAATGTCCATGTTTGGTAGCCCAGGAAACACTATAATAATTTATACATGATCTTGGGTTTGATTGACAGGGACGCAGGAGGAATTTCATTATTTCAGCGATGCCGGGTAGGCAAATTGTTCCTACCCCCCTACCCCCGTAAAGGGCAGCTCTGAGAGGAAAGGATGAACTAAAGAAGACACGGCGGCAATAAGTCACGAATCTAGAGGAAATCCCTAACATTGTTTCCAGCTAGAACACCCCGTTACGGGCAGACCCCCCTCCTGTCCAAGGAGTTCGAGTCTCATACATTTTTTCCAAAGTGCAAGCCACCGTCAAACCGCACCCACACATTTCACCCTGACACAGAAGCAACGGAATGAAATTATAAGCGACCAGGGAAAGCTTTTCTTCTTGATGTTGATATTGTGTTCATATATAAGTCTGAGCAGAATAAAGTTATCGGCATCATTTCCCTCTCCCCCATCTGTTTTTATTTCAGTGTTAAGGCTACTAGCATAAAAGACAAGACTTCGTAGAACAAAAGAATATAGTAAAAGCCCTTTTTTATCTTTCTTTTCAGTAGTGCACTTTACAATGTTTAGTTCAGCATTACAGAACCGCGCTTTGGAGTATGCAGAAAATGTGATAAACGCCACAGAAAACGTGTGGGTTATTAAATGCGCGATAAAGAAATCAAACAGCTAAATTACTGACGTCACAATGGGAGCTGCGCAATCCAACAAGCAATTAACACAAGCGAAGCGGTTTCGGGAGCTATCCTACAAGAGGAAGCAGTCATCAAGGTTGTCCAAAGGAGCGAGGTCGTTCTACACAAGTCTTTCTTTGCTCTCGCGCGGATTTCCAACGCTAAAGAGCGATTGCATATCAAGAGAAGACAATGACAAATAACACGCATGACCGCGGATATTTTTTTAAAGATCTGTCGCTGGCGTGGACGTTCATATTCCAAATCTGCATCCCAAATATTTTAGTTGTTCACCATTGACGTAACATATTAAGATATAAACAAATAAATTCACATTTTTTCTGTATTTTAGTTAACATTATTTCCAGATAGAGCACCCCGACGCCGGCGAACCTCTCAGAAGGGACGCTTCCATACCACAGACCGGGGCAGAAAACTTTCAAAAGCGCCAGCTACCGTCAAACCGTACAACCTGACACTTCCGATGTTTTCTACCTGTAACGGAACCAACGGAAGGAAATAATATGAAATGAGAGAGTGGCAGAAAATTCGTGGAAAGGAAAAATTCAGGGGAAACCACGAAAAAAAAAACAACAAACAAGTTCAGAATGCCTGGCCCCAAAGGATTTGAATCCGGGACCTTCCGAATGCAAAAACGTTATCGCCTGACCCACAGTATACCTTTACACCCCAGTAATAATTATAACAATATTACATAAAATATTAATAATCATAACATAATAGGAGAGATTTTCTACAAGTTCTCGTTCTCGTAAAGTAATAACAAAGGAATCCTCTTTAAAATTAGCGTATGGTAAAGAGTGAGGGAAGCTGAAGTGAGGGGGTCAAATATAAAACGTAAGCAACGTTGTTTTTACACTTTTACTTAAATATCTAAATTAGTGTTTTTAAGTTTATTTTAAATAAATTATTCACAGTGGTAAGTTTTGAAAAGAAATCCCTGTATAACAAGTGTAAAATTCGGCAGCACTAAGTATTGTTTACTTAAGGGGAATCCTTGTAATGTTAAATTTACCAACTTCAGTTCCCATTTTCTCAAGGACTATTAAAACTAATGAAATGAAAATTTTACAGCATGCAGATGCACATAACTGAAATTTGCTGACCTATTTTCACTACTATATCATGACTTTCACGCAAATTATAACTTTTTTTCAATGTTTTCCAAAATATTTAATTTTTTTTACGTTGTCACATTTTGTCCTAACTCTACCATAATAGACCCACATCATCATAACAATATAATAAATAAGTAGTAAAGTTCCAAATCGATAGCTTATACAGATCCTAAAAATTTGGGAAAATTATGCAAAAAAAAAAAGTTTTTACAGAAAAACTAACTTTTAGAGGGAAACATCAGCCGAAACGCTCCAACAATGTAAAACAACAAGAAATGATGTCATGAAAACAAACGATACCAATTTAAGAAATACAACTTTTTCTATCATTCAAGACAAACTACGGCCTTCTAGAGCAAATAGTTCCTGAGATATAGAACTTTAACTGAACTGCTCTAGAAAAAAGGGGGAATTCCGCAGTGGCATAATTAAAATTTTATTAAAAATAACAAAGGACCATTGATGGAAATCATGTCAAAATAAACAGAAAAGACCAAATATCATAATGGTACAAAAATATGATTTTCAACCCCTTTCCTTTTAATACTTTTCTTATATGAAAATTTTCATTGCATTAATGGCAATTTACTTTATAAAAATGCAGATATTAGAAGTAATAATTCACGTTCCCTTTCAAAACCAATTAATATTGGCATATTTATGCTTATTATAATTGTAAAAAAGTCATATGTTGGTCACTCTAGTAACATATCCCCTCTGTTGGCAGTATTAGTAGGCCTCCCATTTGCTACAGTTGAATATTGGCAAGAAACATATGACATTTCGTGGATGAAACCCGGAAATAGACACATGATACAGTGTACACCCCTGACTTAATTTCCAGAAACACACACACACATGCTACATGACGTAATGGTGGTAACCCAGAGGCCAATTGTAACCACGTTTGTAATTAATATCATTACGGTGCTTGGAAAGTGTCTCATTGTTTCCTGGCATGAGAGGGTGTGGTGGGGTACGGTGAAACCTACCGACTCTTGTCACGTTGTGAATGGAGCTTGGTCACGCTTTATCCCATTAGCAAAAGTTCATCGAGCACACCTTAGATCAGATAATGCACAGTACTCGATGTGAGGACGCCGGTGTGGTTTTCAACGCCTTATTTCTACTGCTTGTTTACATAAGCGCCGTTCAACTTTTTCTCTTAGAGCTACTGAACACAAACTGAATGATTTTCTTTTAAGTCAAATCTTTCTCTCTAAATATGAAATATCGAAATAATTCTATTTTCAACACAGCCTTCTGTAAATACTTATTTACTTAACAACATCAAGCGCCTTTCACACCCCTGGAAATAATTACTTTCTTTGTTTGAGTCTCAAATTGGTCGAAAAATGTGTAAACTCTTGAGACTTGAGCAGTTCCAAATGCAGCTTTTATAAATGAATTGGAGTACTTTTTGACCTAAAACCATGTGCATTTTCAGTTTACAACCTTTTTAATTGACAGTTATCATAAAACTTTGGGGGAAATGGCTAGCTCAGTGTGGTTCAAACAGTTTTTCAGCACGGGCCAGGTTTTTTCTCCAAAATGTATCGGTAACCACCTTCACGTTTATAAAGTATATTATTATTGTTATTATTATTATTAAAACGATTACTGCCGTCGCAAGAATATAAACACTAGATTATAATATATATTTATTTGGTCTAAATATTTGAACTCATTATTAATGCAGAACAAGTCAACTGTAACAATATTATGTAGAAGAAAAAACGTAGAAAAAATCCGTATTCCCTAGTTCCTTATGAATTGCTAAGCTTTCGCTTTCTGCTGAGTTGGTGCTGAAGCGACTTTGCACTAGTTGATGTTCTTCACAGAATGCAAAACTCTGCATATACGTATCTTGGAATCGAAGACAAAGCAGCCAAAAGAACGAAAGAAAGGATTTGACCTGAGTTCAGTTTTTCTGTTTCTCGCTCACTTCGACTTATTGCGTACTCGCCCTTAAGAGTGGCCCCGATCTAAACAATGTCACGTGACGTGACGTGGCGTCACAAGCAGTCAAGTATAACACAGTAGCAATGCATGCAAAAAAGTAGTTCCATGTTATCAATCTAAATTTGAGGATGGCTTCAGAAATAAATAGCATCTACTATACAAAAAATCAATAATTGTGGCTCGAATTTAATTGTTGCTGACTTAATGAAGCTGAATTTCAAAGTTTCAAATTGATGCGCTTCAACTCCCAAGATGCACCTCATCTGTTTCAATGGTTGTTTAAAAAGGCAAGGAGCAAGAGTTTGGCCGAAGCTAATGAATCAGTGCTGCTGTTTCTACGGAGATAGCATAAACCGGGCAAGCCTTTAGCTAGTGGCGAGAAAAAAAAATATTTTAAACCTGTTTTCAAAGTTCTACGAAAAGTATCCGGCACTCGCAATAAAGGAGGAAGTAAACCTAACGTTAGAATTTACAGGGGCTGCTTGAAGATTTCGAAGATTTTATTAATCCTTTATCTGCCATTTCACACAATGAATCAGTGAAAACTATCTTTCCTGCAGGACTATTTAATGTTCACATCTTTTGTAACCATATCCTATCATAATCAAAATAGTATTTCTTCAGTTTTGTCCTAAAATTATATGTTGTTACTATAGTATCGCAAATTTCTGTATAATAAATGCTTAAAAAACATGGAGATAGGATTATTTAAAGCGGCGAGAGAATAAGCCCTATTTCTTTCTTTCTTTTTTCTTTCACTTTTTCGCTTCTTCTTCTTCTTCTTCTTCTTCTTCTTCTTTTAAAGAAACGATCAGTAGTGATAGTTATGTATAGAGTATTTTGCAACCGTTTTTCCGCGAATTAACTGCGAGGGACGTGGGTTTGCGACTTTCCAACACGACTCTGCAACTTACAACCCGTGTTTCAATTCATGAAATCTTCTACGACAGTCATTACTAACAACATGTGTCCCCGTCGGTCCCCCGATTTAACGCCCTGCGATTTTTATCTCTGGGGGACATTAAAGGAAAAAAGTGTACAAAACAAATATGCACACATTACATTAACTGAAAAATTAACATTCGTGAAGAAATTTCTTCCATTTCTCAAAGGGAATTGCAGAGGGTAATGGTTCATTTAAAGGCCGATGCCAAAAAGGTATGGAAAAGAGTGGGAGGCAGTTCCAGCATTTTCTTGCTTGATATTGGTGAGTAATGTACCTTTTCAGTGTTAATAATAACTTGAAAATATCACCCAATATCTTAACGCTACGGCTAGTGTGAGAACTCAAATATCGCATTGATGTCTGTTGTATCTTCTGTGATACACAAAAAAATATCACTACTTTCTTAGCTACTGTGACTGTGTCCTGTATCCTTGTACACTCAATAATATGCACGTAGTGACACTGTAAAACCCAGGACTAACCCGATATACCTTAAACTTGAAAAAGAACAAACGCAAAATAATTTGTACTGAATTCATAGTTTGATCACAGTCACAACCGGTTGTATTGGCTGGTGGCCAGATGAGGGCCAAAAACTTCGGAGCGCAATTGCATGAGAGTGGAAAAAAAACACTTACATACTGCAGGGAATTATGTAAAAGTATGCAAATGACAGCCGGCAGACATGCAACAGAAATGGCTGAACTGTGTCTGCCGTCCAACTTGCCAAATTGATGACTTCTTGCTCTCTCAAAAAGAAAACAAAACAAGGCGAAAGTCATTAAGAGTGTATCGGGGCCTGGATCTTTAAGATGGTCCTAACAGTAATTTATGCATGTGTGTCACGGAGATAACGGCACTTAGCGTAAGTACAGCGTGATACACGTTTCCTGCTCTGCGTTTTCTTCTATAGCTGCGGCGGGATTTGTGTATATTTATTTATTATGTTTAGGTTGTGATTCGTTGTAGATAAGGAGATAATCGAATATTATATATGGATTGTTATCTCAGGGGTGATTGGTGGGTCCTCCATTCAATACCGCAATAGAGTAATGTTTTTCCTCGACTACAAGCTCAGTTTATTAGCCAAACGTTTTTGTCACGCACTAAGGAGATTGATAAACAAACAAAAAAGTATAACACTCGCTGTTCCAATTTTCACAATTTATTAACACTTTTGCTTTTTTCTAACACTTCTCCCTTTCACTTCAACAACAAGTGACAAACGAATGATAAACAAGTAACAAGTAATTGCAATTACTTTTATTAATTCGCCTGTCCGTCGGTCTAGGCGCTATAAATATATTCATCATGACTTTCCAAATGTCACGTGATTTGCTCTTCCTAATAGTAGATTTTCATGCTAATTAATATCGTTTAATTCTCATAGGCTATCTTCTAAGATTTTATTTGGGTACACCCACAGCAAAATCTTAAGTCTTAAGACTCTTGACATAAATTATATATTATAAGAGAGCCGTACTAGAGATTTTATGATTCCGTGTGAATGTTTATTGCCTGTTTTTTTCCTATACTGTTAACAAAAGAATTACTCGTCCCTTTCCAAATTCCCGAGATCGTGTTTTGTTCAATACACGGTTGTTTTCCAAGTTCTAGTTGACCAGAGCTAACATTACAAACAGACCCTCTTAGCCAAAAAGGTTATAAGGTATGCCTTTTCGGAGAAAACTTCCCTTTCGTTTGGTATGTTTGTTTGTCTTCTTTCTTACTCTTGTAACAACATATGTAGACCATACATCTATGACCCTTTTGGTGAGCATATTATATATAAATATTATTTCTAAGTGGGCCTTGGATCTATATTAGATAATAATTTTCTCATAGCTAAGATATGTTCTTGGCAGTCACTTAATAATGAATGCTGTGAAATATCTTTCGCCTTCTTTGAAATTGGTTGTTTCCCTTCTTTAAACATTTAAAAAATATTCGAGCTGTGTAATAAGGAAGAACTTAAGCCTTCTGTAACATTGCATAAGCGTCAGCTGAAGGTTTGAGACGAAAGCAGAATTTCACAGCAGCATACTGTTCGTCGCATTACATGTGATTTTTGCTGAGGGTGGAACTGAACATGTCTCAATTCGCACACCTCTCACGGGCAGGTACTGGAAATGGCAGCAAGGAAGCTAGTACCACGTGTACATTACGCATTAAGCTAACTAAATATTGTTAATTAAATTTTAGGGCCAGAAATTATGCTTATAAAATATGACAATTTAGATATGTTGAACAGCTGTGTTATAATTTGTCGATGGCAGCCCCACGTTGGGCGCCAATTTGTGAAGCGACTTTGTCGGTGGTAACAGGTTGGTTGCCAATTATGAAGCGCTTAGTTACTGATCGCCACATTTTGTAGTGGCGTATCGTTAATTGACTATTGATCACTTCATAACAAATATCTCGGGGTTTTGTTCAGCTATTTTGTGAGTCGTACTTAACAGAGCTGGGAGAGGATATCAACTTTGTTAATAATCATACAATGCGACATAATATACATATATAGTAATTTGTTATTTGCAAGATCTTTCGCGTCCTCTGGTGTTCTGCATACGATAGAACGTCAAGTATAAATTTAGCTACCGCGATTTCCAAGAAGACTAACTGAATGTGAGAAATGCGTCCGAAGTAGAAATTATTTTGAGTCTCGCAGCGAGTAGAGCTTAGAATGGAGTGTCGCCGCGCGTAGAACTTAAAAGTGCCAGTACAAATGTGAACGACGCGTCCTTGCAGAGGCTTCAAGATTAGTTTCGCGGCATGTAGACCTTACAACTGAGTGAGAGTCTAGACTATCTGATCGTCTGAACTGTGTGAATATCTGAACTGAACTGAAGCCCCAGCAGAGCAAACGCCTCCTTATTATTCGATTCAAATTAACTAAACGTTGGCTTCACCAAGCCAAAGGAGTCCACACAAACACGCGCAAGCCCCGCGCCTTGCTTTAAAAATGCTCCCTTCTTTTTATTGCCCTCCTTGCCTCTGTCCATTTTTAGACTGGGCTACCGTAGATAGTTACATCAGAGAACTTTCTCTTTTCACGACATACAATTAACATATAAAAGTTATACCTCATGATACATATATATGTATATATATACACATATCTACATTCTAATTAAAATGCACAAAATATGATAATTAGGCTTATAACACACACATATCACTGGGAGTGGGCATTAGGACTTTTTTAATGCATGTAGATTACCACCGTAACCATTTTCATTCGAAATAATAATCGTTACTTTAACTCAAATGAATTAATTTTATTCTATTATCCCATTACTATTGTAAAGTTCAATATACTTCAACGTTGGTCATGAACTTACAACAGTTGAAAGCACTGTCTTAAACTATCTGTGGATGCGGTTTGGTTCCTTACTTTGTAGAACACCAACCTTCTTAACTTACTTTGTATCAAGTTTCGTGCTAACCCGATTAAATGTGTTCATAAAACGTATGACAATGTGTGTGTGGGGGGGGGTGGTAGCCAGACAACGCTTGCGGAAACCTGTTTTTACTCTTAACGCCCCCTATCCGTTCGACATGCTGTAACACCTCATACATGTTGGGGGTGTCAAAAAATACGAGTCTCAGCTGTTTTTCTACATACCGGAAGTCTTAACCCGTTCGCTCTTCAACCCACTCAGGAAGGTAATAAAGAAGGCTCATCGGGAACTTGATAGGACCCCAGCTGATCACAAGCAGATTTATATGACTAGTGTCTGAAGGGTTGACATACTCCTCGGCGTGAGAAGTTTAGTGTGCATAAGTTGTCATCTTTCAAAGTGGCAGATGTTGATGGTTATCTGCCTCTTTTCACCATCCTCATTTTGTAAATATTTTTGGCATCTGCTGCAGTTAATCCCCTTCAAGAAACTAACGCTATCTTGCAAGAGATAAACCATCTTTATAATGTTCGGAAACCTTTCTGAATCACTTCTGTACTTAAGTTTTTAACTTCGTTAATACACAAGAAGCGTTCATAGAAACCATTTGTAGATGAACTACAGGTAAGTGAAAAGTGCCATTCTATTGAAAATTTCTAAAAGAGTTGTAACAAAGTCTGCGTTAAACAACGTGCGTTGTGACCCTAACAGTGCTGGAATTTAACAATAATATTCACTCAAATTGCAGAACTTATGGTACTTAACCATCATGTAACATTGTCACATGGAACAACCGCATTGGAAAGAAATGTTTCCGGGTCTGACCTGCGCTCAAAGAACTGAGGAAGATAAAATGAGCTAATTTTCATCCCCTCAAGACAGTCAAGTTGCCTTTAATGCACTTGACTTTTACAGTATAAATCAAAGATGTACGGGAATGTCTTCAAACTCTGCTAACATTGTCACAGGATAACTCTGCAGAGTTACGGTGGGTGTCAGGTCATCAGAACACATAAGGGAATGATAAACTGGCCAAGAAGACGGCAAATAGCGCATGATATAGTCTGAAAATCCTGGTCAATTATTGAACAGCCGTTCAGGAAACATCTGCAGACTCTTTTAAAAAGAATTGATCTGTATATTACAAAGACAACCATTAAGTAAGTTAAAAATTGATGTGTGTTTGAATGAGAAATCTTAGACTATTGTTATTAGATGGCAGCATTAGTCCGGTGATAATTACTGACATTCAGACGAGACAATCGATGTTTACAATAACGAAACAGCAGTTGAAAGATGGCGGCGTTTCTGTGTTCTGTGTCTCCTTTGCCTCAATTTGTTTAAATTAGGAAAGCTTACTTTTTGACTTGCCCTAGTAGGTAAGTCAATGTAACTTTACACAAATATAACAGAGATTGCAGCGAATATTTTAGTTTCTCTAAGCTGATTGCTAAAGCGCAATATATTCATATTCCATCGTTATTAGAATCCTAATTATCTCATTTTCTCTTCAAACTATTTTTACGTTGATTTTAACAAAACGCAATCATAACACAAGATCTATGAAACTTGTCAATAAAGCATATTGTTGTCATAGTAACACACGGTCCGTAAAACATACGAAGTACTGCATAGCGATATGAAAAAAACGAGCGTGTTTCCGCAGGAATGCTGCGTAAAGTTTTACGAAATTGAGCGCCAGTGCGGCTGCAATAATCAACAGTTGCCACACATTGAACAGAGCGTCTGTCGACATTTTCATTTTAAGATTATGAAATGCAGGGGTATTTCCTTATGTATAGGCCTCGCTGTCTCGAGGGAACATGTGGAGTGTAACATCCCACATATGTCGCCTGACTCACGTCACTTGTTTTTATAGAGTCAACTTCTTGCACGTTGCGCTCTGGGAACAGCGCGAGAAACGGGTGTGGGAGGGAAAAAAGTAGGAATTAGTGCAGCTAGGTTGCGGAGGGAGCAGGGAGGGTTCATAACAAGTGTGAGGAGCAAGGGTCATAGCCCGCCAGGGAGACAAAACACAAGAGGTTCATTTACTGCGGTGCTGAAGTGTTCCAATTTCGTAGAATTAAAGTAACAAGATAATAGAGTTCTGTATTACCAGGCTCATCTGCAGGTGCTGTGTTACCCTCGGTTCTAATTTTTTCATTTTTCACGCCTGCTATTTTTAGGTTACTTTCCTTGGGGGTAGGAAAATTTTAAATTCTGTATAGCGTAATAAACAAAAATAATTTTAAGGGTTACGTGCATAGGTAAGTTTGAAAGACTGCTGCTTTACGCAGGCAAATGGACGAAAATTGAATTTTACTCTTAGAAGTTTCCTTTTCAAAAATGGATGTTATCTCCAAACTGATGTTCCTGTTCAGTTCCGCTAAGGAGCGATAATTTTTATTCGGGACATTTCAAATGTAAAATAAAAATTAATTTTAATTTGTTGTGAGAAAACGCTTTGACACCTAAACTCTAATATTTTGAAAGAACATTTTAATAATATAATATTTAAAAAGCTAATATAATTATTTAGTCAACTGTTAGCAAACGCAGCACCCACCTCACCGATAGATATTTCATTTGTATATAATTGTGCAAAATATTATGCACCTGATCTCTAGAATCTCGCCCATCTCCCGCTCCTTCAGTTTCCGATCAGCACCTTGTCGTGGAATTTTTCATCATTTCGGAAATCGTTACCTCAACAGAACGTCTGGAATAGTAGGCATCGCTTGTGCTCGTTCGCCCACATCTAAACTCACCAAATCATTCTAAAAAAAATGTGAAGATTCGTGTTATGTGTGTCCAGCCTTAGTCTGCAGGCGTTGTTCCGTTCAAAAAATGTTAGTGTTAATCTCATTTTTAACCGTGTCACTCTCTAGTGCTTTTTAAAGAATTAGTAGGTCTCCACAGGAGTTTTTCACATTTCTTTCAAAAGTATATGTATAATTTGTGTGTGTGTGTGTGTTAGTTAACGCTCTAGCACTCGCAAATTTTTTTTTCTCAACGAAATTAGGCATATAACCATCAATTAACAAACAATTTGTCGAGTTCGTTAACCAGCAAAATTGGACCATTGGGGGTGGGGATAAGCCTAAAACAATATTTTTTTAAACAAATGAAATATCACTCTAGCGGGCGCAATTTTTTTTCCCCATAACGAAACTCGGCACATTTCATTGAAATAAATTAATAAAAATAACTTCTGAAAATCAGGGGAATCAAGAAAGGGGATGTACCTGAATTTACAAAGCCCTCTAGTGGTTGCAATTTAATTTTTTTTCAAAGGAAACTTGGTACATGCAGTTTAAATAAAACAACAAAAATAGTTTCTGAAAATCAAGCTATTAGAAGCGGGGGGGGGGGGGTTTATCTAAAAGCAAAATTTAAAAATCGCTCAACCGGCACATGAATATTTGTTTCTTCACAACCAAATTACCGCCACGAATGGCCGAGGTCGCTAAGGCGCGGGCGGACTCGTGAGCTGGAGGTCTGGAGTTCGAATCCCGCCAGGACCGTCCTCCCTGACTGAGGTTCTTTCCAGGTTTTCCTCAGTCCTCATAAATGGCAAATGCCGGGTAGGTACCCTAAACTTAAACCTGGAACTTTTCCTTCCTTAATAAAATTCCTTTCCCAATATATCATTTCATGTATCATCAGTGTCCACCGCCTGTGGTGCCTCAGTAGTAAAAACGGGCGTTAAACACTACTCAAAAAAAATCGCATACATCATTTAAATAAAATAAGAAAACAAGTTTCTGAAAATTAGGAAAAGTGGAGTTAGTGTATACTTGAAAACCGACATTTAAAATGTGCTCTAGCATTTAATTTTCTCTCTGTTGTTTTAAAATAAAAGAACAAATTACTTTAGCATATAAACTTTATATATAAAATTGCATATGTTTTATATTTAATAAAAGAATCGTCGTAAAGGTAGAAAATGTGAAATATTAATCTAATTTGTGTCTGTGAGAATTATATTTGTATGCAAGAGCGATCTGTGATAACCTTCAGAAAATGTTTACATTACATGCTTTTACTACAGTAACATTTGAATTAAATTTCAAAGCCACCTTAATTAAAGGGATCTTTCAATCGTATATTATTGATTGTATGTATTTGCTTAGTACACTGTAATTGTTTTTAAATAGTAACATGTTTTTGTTTTATTGAAATATATGAATATCATCTTAAATACACAATGTAATTCGAAACTTTGTTATTTTTATTTTAGTGAATATGATACCAAAGGCTCAGTTCATAAATGTGGTTACATTTAAAAATGTTTAAAAATACCCACGCAGTATAGCTGGGGTAATATATTTCAATTAATTAATAGTATACCGTTAATTTTTGTAGTTTACTGTTAATAATAATGATAATTCTAAAAATGTGGTTTCTCTTTTGTGATATAGATTGCAAGAGTTCTAATTTCGTTTATAATGCCACACAGTAAGCCATAACTTGTTTCATTTCAATAATTAATAAGGCCTAGTTTGGATTTTATATTCATTTTCAAATTTATTCGTGTTGCTGAGGAGTTCGCTTAGTTTACGCAGCTCTTGCGTGACAGACTTTATCGAGCAGCCTTCGTATTTCCTCCACGTTTGGCACATTCCTTCATGGTGGTATATGAAAAAGCGGTTTCCCGATTCAAAAGCTCTTTATAGATAGCACTTGGAAAAAGTCGTTAAGTGAAGAATTTTATCACATCTGTTACTCAATTGTTAGCATTACAGCAACTTAATGCGTCACATATTGATAACTGCGTACAGCTGTAATGACACATAGAGTTAAAACTGGTACGCGCACCTTTGACCAAAACAAGGAGTAATCTCTTGAAGGCAAATTTCTTCAGTACTACTGGAGACAGCGCGCGGTTCACAAGGTATCCAGCAAGGCTGTGCAGCAGTTGTGTCATATGATGCTGTCTAGTATGTGTGTTCCGTTAGCTCTGCGGCAGAGTGTGCAGTGGGTGACAGCGCACGTTTACCTCTTGGCATGAAATACCTTTGTTTTTTGTTTTATTATTTTTTTTTAAAATAAACCTTTGTAGCATTTTATGACAAATCAGTTTCGTAATATTGTTTACACCAAATATTAATTAATATAATATTTTCTTCAGTATCTAAATGCAATATGCTACACACGCATTCCCTGCACATGCAAGATGACTTATGGGCACAAATTCAAGAAGTCTGGGATGTTGTAGCCTCTCGTCCACACTGCTGTAGAAATCTGATATCATCTCAGTCCCGAAGACTGAGGGCAGCTATACATGCTGACGGTTCTTACACCCGATATCAATTTGTGTTTATTTCTATGTGTTTTCACTTTAGAAGATAAATGTTTCTGTTCATGTATTTATTAAGTTATTTGTAAAGAATACGTTAGTTTGTGATTACGTTTTGGTGTGCATAGATAATATCATAAAACTCAAAAGATACGTTAAAATATAGTATGATATTAAAGTAACATGATGTTCTACACATACACTCATAAAACCAAAAATAAAAAAATATATTGCGTGGGATTTGAACCCTGGGGTTTACGCAGAAGAGTAATTCCTTCTAAACCGCTCGGCCAAGGCTACTCTACCTAACGTTCTCTTTCTACCTGCTTATAATTGAGACCATTACGTTTACAGGCAAAGCGCCCGCTGCAGTGTGCACTCGCAGCATGCGCTTACGAGCGTCCCCGAAGTTCTCCGATTGACACATAGAATCTGGCAAAGATTGTGTGTGTGTGTCAAAGGGTATACAATGTACTCCCCTTTAAAAAACTACTTCTCGGGAAGTGCAAGCATACAGTACGTTCAAAACGATCACCTTTTTACAAATATAACATTATTCTTTTTTCAGACATCTCAGTAGCTCTGGAAGTAGCACCACATTACTCACATATATGAACAGCCTTACCAAATATTTTCCCTCAGCACTGTATGTATTTAAATGTTACTTAGGTAGACGCACTGTACTATTTAAACATAGCGTTTGAATGAAAGCACCTGCGTTCTTTGGTTGTGGTTAACAAATAGGGAAGGATGTCCTAATAAGGAACGCAAGAACTTGTCGTCGGAACAGGCAGGCACGAGTTGTTCTAGCAACTAATTTGTCTTTACTAGAAGATGTTGGCCTTCTACGTGCCGCCGTGGTGACAAAGAAAGACAGCCTTAGTCTAAAACAGATGCATACCAACGTTGCTAGGCAAATCTTCACCTCAAGAGCGTTGTCAGTCGGGTATACAGATTTCAACTGTAAAGGGAGTGAGATATGACGGCAGCCTTTCAGCACACCATGAGAGTCGCCAACCGAACACTTTATACGTTTTAAAAGAAGTATATTTATAGTGGTGGTAAAATTAAATTAAATAGTTTGATAATGGCAAAGAGGGGAAAAAATGATAAAAGTGGGCGAAAAGAATTAATATTTTTGTCCTAGATATAGAACAAATGGGGAAAGTGCTATCACTTGACGGTGTGCAATAGAACTGTATATATTAGATGAGTCGGAGATGCGTGTATGGCAACACTTATTTGATGATTTTGTGAAAAGTTCTCCAAATGAGGGCATAACTGTTTTAATTATTCATTAATTACTCTCATTTTTCAACTTGACACTAATGCACTTTGTTCAACGATGCTGGTGATTTAAGCTCTTCATCGGACGGTAATGTCTTTCCATCACGGAATTTTCTCATTTTAGGAAGCAGATAGAAGTCCGATGGAGTCAAGTCTGGGGAATAAGGCGGATGTGGTAGCAAACCGTACCCCATTACGACGAGGGCGAGCATTGTCTTCGTGCAAGGTAACCTTCTTCTTTGTCAACATGTAGTCGTGGTAAATTCTAAACTCCCACTATTTTTTGTGTCTAATTAATTCAATTTTTGGTGTTTTGGGGAACTTTTAGTAGCCTTTCTTTGATCAATTGGGAGTCATCTATAGAAAACAACAACAAAAGTATACACACACAAAGAAACATTTATTAAAATTACACTATGCATTCTGATCGAAAAAAATGTGTAAATTTCGGAGTAACGCGCTCGTTCCAACCGCACTATTAACGGGTAGATCCCAGCTGAAGTCGATGGATTCTAGATCTAACAATTCTGGGCCCTTTAAGCCGTGAGTATTCTGCATGTACAGCACGTTAAA
This sequence comes from Metallyticus violacea, assembly GCA_030762175.1. Classification (NCBI taxonomy): domain Eukaryota; kingdom Metazoa; phylum Arthropoda; class Insecta; order Mantodea; family Metallyticidae; genus Metallyticus; species Metallyticus violacea. The sequence continues at coordinate 25,119,412 of CM060839.1, forward strand.
AAACTCCATACTTGAAAAAAAGAATCCCTAGACAAATTTTCTAGCCCTTTGAAGTTCAAGCATAATATCCAATTTTCTTCTGGATAGCGATAAAGATATGTGTTTCACTGTGACCTCTGTAGGTAAATTAGCTTTGATTTAGTAACCTCCCTCACTCAAGGAGGTCAAGGCCAGTGAAGAAGTATCCGAGAGAAAAGGCATACTTATTTCTGACTTGCTTACGCGGCGCGCGCTTTGGCAAGGTCACCCCAGTAGCTTGCTCTTGTGTGAACAAAAAGTCGTCGTTTGCTGTTACTAGTGCAAGTGATTTTTTCCCCCCTTTATTCTGTTACTGGTGCGCCAGTTATGAAATGCTACCACTAAAACAAAGAAAAAATAAAATCTACTGGAATAACCCTCAAACTATAGAGGAATTAAAGAAAACATTATTAATGAAGCATTGTCAAATCAATGCAGATATTGTTATTATTATTTTTAACTTTATTTATGCACGATGTTTAACATCTCAGGTCATCAGCGTCTCATTTAATTCAGGGCGTGAAACGGCCGTAAAATTTTGCTCAGAGGCCTCTTCTTTCAGGCTTGAGGCTGTTTTACATGCCGTAAATCTACGAATGGGACCCACTTCCTTTCCGAAAGAAGTCATACTTAGGATTTGTACGGCCGAAAAAAATCCATCGATCCTGGTTGGGATCGAACCCGCGATCTTGGGTTTAGGAGGCATTACACCACCAGGATGACATTGCACATTTCAAGATGTTAGAAATGTGTTATTGCAGGGCGAGCAGACAGGCCCCACTTCGAACAATTCCCACAAAACAGGTTAGCATTCATCATTAAATAAACTACAGTGCGATTAGAACTCCGGGGCATGAACGAGCCCCCACTCGTTTGCCGCGCCTTGGAGGGGGTCGTAAGCCTGCTTGTTTACTTGTTTACCTTGCTGACTATCGCAGTCGTAGCGCAGCTGTTCCCGGGTGCGTGTTGTGTTATTAGTTTCTTAGTTCGACAGTAAATATTATGCCTCATGTGTTTACAATGCACAGCACATGTATGATTCATATGTGTTAACTCAGTGGTGAAAAAAACTAAGCACTATTCTTTTGAGCATTTGATATCATTCTAACTTCTCCTTATTTTTTCAAAGAATTAACCGACAGAGAGCGTGATCATGCATTTTTTCAACATGACTCTGCCACTGCTCACACTGCAAATAATTCTATGAGAGCAATCACAATGTGTTCCATAAGACAGAGTTATTAGTAGGGATTTGTGGCTCCCTCGATCCCCCGATTTAACAGCCTACGATTATCATCTCTGGGGTAAATTAAAAAAATACAATTTACAAAACGAACCCGCATACCATACAGGAACTCAAAGATAATATTCGTCAGCAAATTGTCCGGATTCTCAAAATGAACTACAGCGAGTGATGAACAATTTTCTAAACAGATGCCGAAAATGCGTGTAGAATGAAGACGGACAGGTTCAACACCTCGTTTGATAATTTGGTAAGTAATGAGGCTCTTTAATTGGTTTGTGTATTGTAATATGGTTTGTTTGTTTATTGTTTTACCCTCCTGCTAATAACCGAGAATCCGGCTGGCCGCTAACCCCTGGAGGGAAACAAAACTGATAGCACGGTACCTTCCGGAATGGCTTTGTACGCACCGCCGACAGCCAGACCAACTTGCTGGGTTAATCCTGTTAAAGCCTTTCGAGAATAAATTTCTAATCAATAGCTTATTACATCAAGGTTTTTCTCTGATAAATCCCGATTTTTTTCTCTCTGCTTTTTATCAAAGAAATTACCTTTAGTTCGAACTTTGTTCACCATACTGAAAAGAGTTCTTCCGCTGGAGATGTTACACCTGGAACTTTAGAAGTTCGTTCTCTCCTACAGTACTTACACAGTTTCTTTTGCACGTAACAATCATAAATACACATTCTTTGTTCTGGACTGTATTTCACTCTCGGCAAACTCCACAATACAAAAATATGCAATAGAAAGTCTACGCCGCACTTTCTAAAAAAATGCAACTGAAACAGCTTGGTAAACGCTATAGAGACAGCCCAATGCCTGCATCAGCAGAACTTTAACTCGGGGATCGCTAGTGCACTGAAGGTCAACCGGTTCCCACTAGTGTACACAAATTCCGATTGCATAACAGAATGAGGGCACTGTATATGAATAATTCAGAAGTTTATAATGAGGCGCTTGTTAATTTCACTTGGCATATTACGTATATTTTGAACATATCGGCCCTTTTTTCAACCCACTGTTCCTTGGCTGATACCAGTGGCCAATATATGTCCGTGGTACATATTTGGAACAAAACTAATCCATAAAAACCCATCCGAACGTGCACCAATAGACAATTTTCTTTACCTTTGCAAGCATTTCGTCGCGACTGAAGAAAACCTCCAAAAGATTCATTACACGTTATCAGTTCGCTTGATGGAAGCATTTCACTTAGGAAAAGGTGAACCTGGTTTGCAGTTCTATTATTTCCTCTTGCTCCCGCGCAAACCAGCCCTCTATTTCACGCTAGCCAGAAATTTCCGCGCTGCACGGGATTGAAAAGACTTATCAAATTTGCAGGCCGTTACACTTCACAGTGTGCGCGTGTTGATCTAATTTGTTAGATGTGATGGAAAGGGTACCCAGACCACTTGTCTTCTTTCAGTGGCGGCCAGTATTGCATTAGAGGAACTGTTAAAATAAAACACTGTAAAGCTTCGGAAGGATAGTGAAACCCATCATAAAATGGGAACACTAAACGATATATAATCAATAAATTGCTGCCAAAATATATTCTAATCAGTAATGTAACTTTTCTTCGTCTTCTTAATTTCTTTTACAAAACTGTCCACGACTCTGAAAAAAATATTAGGTGGATAGAAATATGATTCCCCTGTACCCCAACATTTAATTATAATAGCAATACTCTCAAAAATGCTTGAAATCCCTTTGACTTTAACAACAGCAAAAGTATTTTACTTCTGAAAACATTAGTACTACAGGCTGAACATTTTTATTCGCTACCGCCGTATGCCCAATCCGCACTCTGCTGTTTCATCTTCAATTCTTCACGGATACCAGACTTATAAACTCTTTTATGTTTTATGCTTATCATTTCGCGATATTACATAAATAAATAACCTTTTGAAAAAAATCACAAAATCCTTTGAGGACGGCCATCCTTACCTTGGGTTTTTTCGTGGTTGTCACTGATCGCTTAGGAAATTGCTAGGAAGGATATTTTATTTCTATGAATTTTCCGCTCTACCATTTCACATCATTTCATTTCGTTGTTCTGTACAAGGTGGAAAGTGCTAAGGTGAGGTGGGCTGGTGCCTGCGCTTTGTCCCGTTGTTCTCTATTGAAGCAGTCCCTCTGAGGGCCTCGAACTCTTTGGGGGGCCTCGGCGTCGGTAATCTATCTAAGAACCTGTTTGGAACCTCGTCTAAGTCCGCATTTCACCACCCAATGTCTCCTTTACTTCATCCTTTCCTCTCGGAGGAGCCCCTACTGGGGGTGTGGGCACAAACGGCCATCTATTAAGACCGAATACCCTCCTCCCTCTCTAACAATCCAATCCAATCTCGTTTGTTCTAGCGTCATTCTAGTAATACCTAATTGTTAACAGCTTTCATCTGCGCATGAGAGTACATAACGCACATAATAAGGAAAAATAGTTTAAAGCTTTCTAGGTGCATTAATGTATTGAGAATAAAGCGAGATTGCTTCGTTTAATGGTTTTCATATACGTTATTTCCACAATATCATAAATATTGCAAATAAGGGTAAAGGTAAATGATATAAAATTCTTAAAAAATAGAAAGAGGCGTTCACAGAAAAAAGAAGACCAATTTCAAGCTTTACGTACAGGTGTCAGGTTGCACTTAAGCTGTAATGACTCGCTTTTCAAATAGCGTTTAACACACTGATAAACACCCCTGCAACTGCACGTAAGCTGCTATTTCACACCTCTCCACGTGGAGTTAGTTTATTGTTAAAAATTAAACTGCTATTGCCTGAAGCTAACATATTATTAATGCGGTTTGAGAGTCTCTATCACTAGGCAACTAAACATTTGATAACACTCAGAGTCTTGTAATGAATTGATACATTGAGGTAGGAATTTTTTTGGAGTGTAAGGAAGCGTTTTCAGGCCCAACTTTAAGGTACCTCAAGTTTGTCGTGATCGAGAAAAAAGTGGAAAAACGTCAGTCAGGGAGAACGGTCTTCTTGTAAATTGAACCTCAGACCTTCCGTTAATGAACCCATACCTTAGCGACCTCTACCACCCCTAATTGTGCTGCAGCCGTGAGCGTGTGTTCGCGTGATTAGACCGTTTTCGATAAGCAGCTACTGGGACGAAATCGGATCGATGTAGAAAAAAGAAAACTAATCTATCGTCGAAACGCAAAGTTCAGCTAAATTTACTGCAACTTTGGCGAAGTGAAGTCTCTAAAGAGGCAAATGAATCCTATGATTACTTCGGAATAAAAAGCAAAATGGGGCTGACGAACTTCTGTGTGCTGCTCTTCCTCCTGTGTCATTCTGTTGATTCTTTCTTCGGTCTTGTCCAGTTTCTGAAAGAATATATTTATGACTTACTTGAAGAAATGAAAGGAACTGCATTATAAAAGTACTTTTCATTATCCATACAAAGTTTAAAAGTACGGTATGATAAATGTGTTCTTCAATCGTTAAAATTCTGCCATTGGGTACCACATCTTGCAAGATCTTACGTTCTTTACGCGAGTTCATTAAATTTGGATGCTCAACTAAGAAAAATGCGAAGACTTGTCTATAAAGACTAAGAATTATTAATTTACTTACTTTTTTGCTCACGAAACATTAGGTAGGGTTAAGATTAAAGTTGTTATGGTCGGAACGATTCCTATTCAGTTTATATATTTGGTCCAGTGTGTCTGCCGATCCTGGAAGACGTTCTGGAAGCCGTTTTTTTGACATGGTCTTAAGAACCGCCTCCGCCTTCTTTACAACAGGCGATGATGAACCAAAACGCTGATACCAAGGCTCGTTTTTGAGACGAGGGAAAATAAAAAGATCAACGGAGCTAGGTCCGGGCTGTAAGAAGAGTGGGCGCCATTAGATATGGTCAAACGTTGAGATTCTGAAGCTCCCGACCCACTCCATTAGCGTCATCTTCTGTTCAAGGATCAGCAAACTCGCACAGGCGCGTCTCATGTGTGAGCGATCGCACCTTCCATGGGAAATGTGCAAATGTCACACAGTCTATCCACTGTGGAACTTTCCCAACCATTTATTTTTATGTATTTGGTTTATTTACGGACGCTCTTTAACAGCTCAGGTCATCAGCGTCCCATTCAGTTCCGGGCGTGAAACGGCCAACAAATTTTACTCAAGAGGCCTCTTCTTTCAGGCTTGAGGTTCTTTTTCGTGCCGTAAATTTACGACATGGAACCCACGGCTTTACTTCCCTTCCGAAAAAATTCATTGCCCCTGACAGGGATTGAGCCCGAGATCTTGGGCGACGAGGTAAGTATGGTTGCCACTAGACCACTAGGACCGGCTTCCCCAGCAATGACGGCAGCTGTATAATCATGGTCTCATTCACTGCAGTGATTGGAGCACCTGGACAGCCGTTTTGTCGTTGCAATGAGGCCGTACAAACTCTCTAAACCTCCGAATCTCGGTTGATTGTGGCAGAACATCGTCGTCATATGCTTGCTGTAACATTGTGCGTGTTTTCACCGTATTTCTGTGATGAGAGAGCGAGGGGGGAGGAACATTCTCAGTCTTTGTTGACTAGCCCTGTGTATTTCGTGCGAGCTATGAGACCAAAGAAATTTCATGAATTAAAATTTTAAATTGATAACAGGAATCTTGCATGAGTTTAGAATTCTTTGCACTCTTGGTTTGGACTACAACACTGTAAAAAAGAACTCGTTCTCCAAAAATTATTACTCCTTTTATTTCATTGTCTTTGGTTTTGATTATTTTTATCCGGCAGCCCGATGTCTCATTCTCCTTCCGAAGGTATCCTCCCTCATTAGGGGCTTAGGCACAAACAGCCAGCCATAGAGCAACTGAAGTATTATCTTTACCTACCCTAACAATCCCATTTTTAAATAAAATATTTTACTATATATATATTTCTAACATTTCAGATTGTATTTTTCTTCTAGAATTTAGAACAATTAAATACGTCACCCATTATCAAAACAGAGACCATTCTGGTTAAACTACTAACATAACTAAATTCTGAAGTGTTCAAACTCCTATATCACCCATAAACTAAGAGAGTTTTCTTAGTGAACAAAAAATAATGTTGAAATATTAAAATAGACCTTTAGCATTACTTAATGTATAAAATTCAATAAAATACTTCTAATAATGTTATCCATTTAATTCAAATGCCATTTTATACAAAAACTTTAGATGTTCAGAAACAACAATAAAAAAAAACTGCTTTCTTCATCCCTTCCCTGTTCTCTTAATTTGACCAAAGCTTTAACCTTTTGCATTCCAAGCGGGGTTCAAATGTACCCCAGCTTAAAATCTGAGTTAAACTTGTTTCCATGGTGTGAAGTTACAAGTTCATACTGAGTGTAACCAATACACGTTTTTAATAGAACACAGGATATTCTGCACTATTAATATTACTTAACAATCGAAAACAATATTACTGGAATCTTGTTGTGTTTATGTTGTTTTCATCTGCACTTTATTTTACATAAAACGGCACTTTAATTGTTATTAATATTACTTAACAATCGAAAACTGTATTAAAACAATATTACTGGACTCTTGTTGTATTTATGTTGTTTTCATCTGCACTTTATTTTACACAAAACTGCACTTTCGTTGTAAATATTACTTTAATAGAAGGCTATGTTACTGGAATTTCGGTCTCTGGCCGGTTTACTCACAACAATTATTACACACTTTTACTTTTTTGGTGTCTGAATGTTTAGGACACAAATTCTTGACACTTTCCACTTCCTCTTCCAATATTTTCAGTACCTCAATTAGGTGACGTTGAACATTCTAAATTATAAGGTTACCCCTTCGTTCGTTCCTTCTGTTTAACATCTTTACATTTAGATTGACAGGTTGCAAATGTAAACCAAATAAGGACTAATTGGCGGTCTGCAGTTCAACAATGCCTTATATTTAATTTAAAACCTCCTTCAACAGTGAAACTCTCAAACTCAATGTGTAGCTTTTAATTTATCAGTTTCATAGTTCATGTAGTACTAACTACAAAACGGAGTGTTTCAAGTGCTATGATTAAACTGACATAATAATAATAATAATAATAATAATAATAATAATAATAATAATAATAATAATAATAATAATAATAATAATAAAGAACTGACAATGCCGTATTTGAACTACAACAATTACAGCCCGCTTGGTATGTCGAAGATTAAAGGGAATAAACTGTTACTTACTCAGGGTCGGTGAGGCTATTATGACAGTAAGCAGTGGCGCTTGTATCCGCCACTGGGGTCGCCACATGTGACTCGGGCGGGGCACCAGATGACAACCTCCACTGCTGCCGGTGATGATAAATACATTCACAGCTTCCCACGACTCTGGTCGCCCAGATGGAAACGTGTGATTCGTTCCGGAGTTTCTGGTCTGCGGTCTTCGCCAATAGAGACGGTTTCCATTACGTTTTGCATATGCATTCTCTAAAAGCTTGTGTGAAGGAATCGTGTATAATTTACACGTGGCTATACCGGGGACGAATTGTTGTGCGTGTAAAGTGGTACAGATAATCAGGTGACAATTAGCTAGGTACACCAAAGTTATCAACACAATGTTTGGAGGAAACCGAGCAGTAACGGAGCCTAGTGGACGCTTTCAGCTCCTGTACGAAAAATTCGAAGTTAACGTCGGGACTCGAATCACGGTGTCGATGCTCCATTTTAGTTCTGTGTCCTGTTCGGCCACAACCATGAATTATGGTATATCATCAAATATGTACCTTTCTTCTAACATATGATAAAGATTGTCATAATCTTAAATTTAGATCATTTATTGTAAAATATTGAGAGGCGAGAAACTTTCGGGTAACCCTATATACGTTTGTATTGTTTTCTATAGCGGAAATAAGTTGATTTATTCATTATAGCAAAACTTCCATAAACATAACTAGAGAATGGATACACTTTCCAATAATAAAGGGAATTTATTTTCAGAAATAAAAGCTACGAAAATTATAAAGAATTTGAAAAAGCTATAAAACAATATATAACATTAAAATTAAATACTATATTTAATCAAATTAATAGTTTGGAATAGATAGAAGCGGAGCAGAGGAAAATGCTCCAGGACTTGCTCACAGCTGGCTATTTGTGCCCAATGAGGTACCTCCGGAAGGAAGGGACAAGTTGGGATGAGTTCAGGTAGAGCATCCGACTCAGGCGGAGTCTCCTGCCCAAAGAATTGGAGTTCCCTTTGAAGACCGGACGCCTAAGCAGAAACCTTTACAGATCGCAAGCCACCGTCACCCCACGCCAGCCCACCTTCATACTGACACTTTCTATCCTATAAGAGAACCAACGTAATAAAATGATATGAAATAGGAGAACAGAATATTCCAGGGAAGTAAGGATTCATCCCAACATTTCTAAGCGACCAGGGGACACCAAAGTTGGTCAGCCTAAAGGGATTTGAACCCCAGAACTGCAAGTGCCTGCTACCTTCTACTTGGAACCTTATGATGATACATGTGCCTTGCGACTACATGAAAATGTGTATTTGTGACAAATTATTGTTTCATTAATAAAATACATGAAATAGTATACTTATATATAGAAAACTATGTCTATAATTAATATTTTTATATTGTAGGAAAATACGCATTTCGCTAGTTACGTTTTGTAAAACAAATGGACGATTTCCCTATATCTAGAAAGGGTTTTACACGAACATGTACCGTAGAAAATTTAAAGTTAGAAATGAAGTAAAATGGAGAAACAGTAACAGAAGTGTAGAGTATGTATTTATTGCAAAATGTGTTCTTTTTCTTTCCTTCCCCCATCTTTTTTTTTTTTTTTTTTTTTTGGTTACCCGTCAGATAAAATCAATTTTATGTAATTATTGTTTATTTTTTTGCAGTTTTTCTTGTATTGAAGTGCTTCATTAGCGGCTATAAGAAAAATATTTATTTCAATGAAGCTGTTGTGTTTATTTCGTTTTATAAAGGAATTCTCTATGGCTAATAATGTGTTCATCCCCCCCTAGCTAATTCGCAATTTAAAAAAATTAACTTGCATTAATATTCTCGATTTCTTTATGGGCGAGTGGTTTGTGAGCTGTCTGCCAATCTCAGTTTGCACTATTGGTTTTTTTTTTTTTTGATTGATTTATTTATGGACGCTCTTTAACATCTCAGGTCATCAGCGTCCCATTCAACTCAGGGCGTGAAACGGCCGACAAATTTTGCTCAGCTCTCTTTCAGTCTTGAGGTTCTTTTTCGTGCCCTAAATGCACGACAGGGACCCACGGCTTTACTTCCCTTCCGAAGGAAGCCATACTTAGGATTTTTACGCCCGAAAAAATCCATCGGTCCTGGCCGGGTTCGAACCCGCGATCTTGGGTATAGGAGGCAAGTATGGTAACCACTACACCACCAGGACCGACTCTATTGGTTTGTAAAATTAAACGTCCGTCACGCAGAGAATTCCTCAGCAAGTTTAATTTTTGAAAGATATTACAGAACACTAGAACAGAGAAATTACACATTGAATTTACCGGAACTGAGAATAAATAGTGACTCCTGTGTTTACCACCGGGAAATAATTATAAATCGGTGCTGCTAGAGAGCTTTCTAAATTAGTTTTCAGATCTACCCCTCTCCTAATGGTCTCATTTCCCTGATTTTAGAAACTATTTTTCTTAGTTGATTTAAATCGTATAACCCGAGTTTCGTTGAGAAAAAACAAAAATTGCGGCCACTAGAACGTTAAGACACGCGCACAATATATATACAATATAAATATATGCAGAGAAGAGAGTGTGCGCGCGCACGCTATTCTGCATATTTCTGTCCATTTTGTGCAATTCGTTTCCTGTTTTTGCAGTGTTTGTGGTATTGTAGTTTAATGCTTCATTAGCTGCATTCAGGATTGCTGCGTATGAATAATCATAAGGGTTCTGTTAAAATCACAACCAACACCTTTGTCAGTTGCCCAAAATGCCTTGTTCGCTGTAAGGATGTCCATGATACATTTAATTTAACACATATTGAAGAGTTACCGACTCATGGCTCTGAAAATTTACTCAGAGATGGAGAGATGGTTGCTATATTTTTGCAAAGAGGGCGTACATGTTACCTTCGAGGCTCAGTATTTATTTTAATTGCCTTCACTTCTACATTTGAAGAATACTAGTTGTATGGCGAAAATTGTGTGAATATTGTGTTTTATTTTTAGTTCTTGTTATTTTAGTTGCATTGTTCAAAGAGTTACTTTATTTTTCATTTATAGTATACAGAGTGTTAATGATTACACCGAAATAATTTCAAAGAGCGTAGAGGTGTCATATATAAGCAATTTTAGATAGGCAATGTATGGTCCATAACTAAACATAACAGTTTTTTGGCATCACATGCTAATAAGTCGGTGTTATAGCCAAGTCGAATGAAAAATTGGTTTGGAATATCTTTAAAATTGTCGTTGGAGCCTAGAAAGTCGATTTTTCGACAGCTCGTTATATGTGTTTTCAAGATTTAATACCAAAAAAATCCCTCAAAACTCAAACTAATCATTTGACAGTGCGACACTGAACATCATTAACTGCCTCCTTGCATTATATAGCCTATTCTAGAGGTAGCTCTTTAACTGCTTGTGTGTCGTAATGCATAACGCAAAAACAGATGTTCAAAAGGGGCGGGTTCTATTCTTGTCATGCCGTTATTTATGTTTTTGTTGTTGTTGTTGTTTTTTTTTACATTTTTTTATTTAATATGGAGTGCTGCGATACGCATACTTAAGAATTATGAATGAAATTTACTTAAAGCTTTCAAGTTTTATTGCCTTTCTCCACAATGAATGTATTACCAACATACAATGGCTAATAAGCTTACTACTAACTTGATGCCTAAAACTTAATTTACCTAACACATACTCAGGACACGATTCTGATTGGTAAGTACAATAACAACTACAAAGGTTGTAATTACATGAATAGAAATGTTCAGATTTAAGGGCATAAATTGGAATATCAACTTACAACGTAGGATAAGAGCTGCATTATTAGGCCCTAGTCAGAAAACAAACAAACAAACAAAGGCGACGAAGAAGACTCAAACTCGAAAAATAACCATATTTTACTCCAAAGATAACGTCATAACCATGGCGATACCTTCTGAAACCTGCCTTCGCCATCTTGTGTTCTGCTTTCCAAGGGCATATTCATTAGCCGGTGGCGTACTGGCGCTTTAGAAACTTACGAGAGTAGGTCCATAAGTTTCCGGCCTCGCCGATGATTATCGCCTTCACAAAATCCTTATCTGGTGTCATGCCTTATCTGTTAAGTAAATAGTTGCAGCTGTAACTTCCCCTCCGCTGTTTTCACTTGTTCAGATATAGTTGCATAAAGAAGGCTATGTGTACAAGATTGTGACATGTACAAAATGAAGTACCCAGCTGTTATTAACTTCTTCACAAAAGAAGCACTTACTCCAAATTAAATTAAACAGCGATTGGACGGTGTATATGGGGAAACATCCCCCTCATATTCTACCGTAAAAGAATGGATCAATTTTTTTCGAATGGGTCGAGAAAGCATTGAAGACGAAGAGCGTGCAGGTCGGCCCTTGGAGATGCTCACTCCTGAAAACATCGCTCTTGTGGAAGGAGAAATTGTGGAAGACCGCAGCGCAAAGTTACAGAAATAGCAGCAAGGTTGGGCCTTTCTAAAACAACAGTCCTTCGAATTTATTAACATTTAAACATGAATAAGGTTAGTGCAAGATGGGTGCCTAGACTTCTTTTTCAGTCCAAAAGCATCAACGAGTCATCTGTTTCAGGTATTTTTGGAACTCTGCCGTGGCAACGAGAGAGAAGTTCAGCAAACTATTGTTACAGGAGATGAAACTATGGTCCTCTACTATGATCCCTTGTCCACAAGAGAATCAATGGAGTGGCGTAAACCTGGCGAAGCACCGCCTCTAAAGGCCAAGGTCACTCAGTCAACCAAGATCATGGCCATAATCTTTTGGGGCTGTGAAGTAATACTCTTCATTGACTTCAAGGAGTGGAACATCACAGTAAACGGGGATTATTATGCTGGCCTACTGCAAGGACTACGTGCTTCCATCAAAGAGAAAAGGCGTGGAAAGCTGAGTGGTGTTGTGCGCCTTCTTCACGATAATGCTCCTGTGCACACAGCTCTTGTTGCAAAGGAAGCTGTGAAAAAATGTTGCTTCATGGAGATCGACCATCCACTCTACAGCCCAGATCTAGTTTCCAGTAACCGTTTCTCTTCTCAGAACTCAAGAAGATCCTTCGAGGAGGGAAATTTAAGTGTGACGAAGAAGTGATGAATACTGTTTATGCCCATTTTGCAGACAAGACTTCTGACTACTATGAGGGGGGAAGGGAAATTGAAATGTTAATTCAAAGATGTGAGAAGTATATTGTTATAAAGGTAACTATATTGAAAAGTGAAATATAGTTTTTGTATTTATCGAAAATGGTTAGGCAAGAAACTTATGAACCTACCCTCGTATAGTCATAGCTTCAAAATTTGAACAGAGAGGACATGCCGTTTTTTATCTCAAATTACCTGTTTAAGACACCTCTATACGCTCTGAAATTGTTTCTGTATAGTTCATTAACATCTTGTACACACACGCGCGCGCGAGTATACACGTTTTATCATCGTCATTTTTGGTGCCCAATATGTAGGGTCAATGGAGATTTGAAGACAATTTTCAAAAATCATATAATCTCAATAAGTATATTCCTTCGGAATTCTCCCCTGTACATTTTCACTGATATGCCGAATTATAAAATCATTGTCTCGGGATTCCCAACATTTAAATTCATATTTAATCATCAGTAATTGTGTACAATGCCTTTTCTTTACTGCCTGTATTACTGTTTGCCGTGTTCAACTTTTCTAATTATCTGAATATCCGGTGATAACAAAAGACATGCGAAAGTACAAGCGTATAAAGAGAATATAAAAATATAATAATATAATATAAATATAATATAATATAATATAATAATATATGTGTATTTCCAGATATAAAAATATCTGGAAATACACTGGCTAAGCCTGTAGAAAATAACAACAGATTTTGGAAGGCAGAACACGAAAAAGGGAAGTGCATGAGAAACAAAGGAGAAAATACTGTAGGTAAAAACGGTGTAACGAAAAAGTACTTGTTACTTACCGAGGTAGCACAGAATTGGCCTTCGCAAACAAAACAAAATCAGCAATGTATTCTGTACACGTTTCACCGTGTGTTTGCTTAACGTTCCCTCTCAGAAACCAACTGCAAAACCAAATTCAAACAACTTACTGCAGCAAAATAAACCCCGCATAAGGCACACTGTGACCTTGCTTTAATATGAACACAGTTCGATGCCCTTTTCTCTGTTCTCTTCAAACTCACAGCAAAACATTTACTCTTTAGATTAACATACTTAGTGTTATGACCTTAAGTATGAAGGACGGGTCGTAGTGTGACACCTCTTGTGCTCTATTTATTAATTGAGGCGCGCTACAGCCCGGAGTGAGTCTTGGCCTGTAGCAGCAACCTCTACTTTGGGAGAATTTAGTAATCCAAACTAAATATTAAACATATGTTGATATTATCATACCCTTTTGGGAATATTGGAGGAGTTCAGCCCCCACGGCGAAAATTTTGAGAGGGCCCGTGCACCTCTGGTCTCTAGGAGTCGGCACTCATGTTTCTGAAGATGGTTGCGTTTGTGTAATCAAGTGGTAAGAGTAGAGAAACAATTTTGGTAAAGGATGAGTCACTGGAGGAAGTCATTGAATGTTTCTATTTCTTTGAGAGGAGAAACAAATAAAACGAATGACTCAAGTGACTCCAGAGAGGAAAATGAAGACTTCTCTGATCTTGCCACTGCTCTATCTGACAGGACAGATCCGAAAGTGAGTACCCAATTACGTTTTATTAATTCATTATTAAGTTAGGAAATGTTAAGCATATTACAGGTATTTGCCATTCACTTTTAGAGTGGCCTACCAAAGCAATGTCACTTGACGTGACGTCGCTAGAGCATAACTGTGTGCAGCAAGTATAACACAGTAGAAATGCACGCAAAGAAAGTAGTTCCATGTTATTAATCTTAATTTGAGGATAGGTTCAGTAATAAATAACATTTACTATACAAAATATCAATTCTTGTTACTAATTTAATTACTGCTCACTTAATGAAGTTCAATTTCGAAGTTTCAAATTGATGCGCTACAACTCCCAAGATGCACCTCGTCTGATTTTTTAAACAAGGCAAGGAGCAAGCAGTTTGCGCCATGAGGCTGACGCTAATGAATACTGCTGTTTCTAAGGAGATATATGAAGCATAAACCGGGAAAGGCTTGAACTAGTGGCGAGAAAACAATTATTTTTAAACGTGTTTTCAACATTCTGCGAAAAGTATCCGGCACTGGCAATAAAGGAGACAGTAAACCTAACCTCAGATTTTACCGGTCTCTTATCATTACGTCATGAACAATAAGAAATGGAAACATAAGAGAAACGTAACCGCTAAGATATTTAAAGTACAGCGATCATGCTTGTCTCGTATTGAGATGCACACAGTTTTCATTACACTGGCCTACAGAATGTTCCCTTAATGAAAACGGCTCGTATTTTCTGATTCCTAAACACGTGGAATCTCTCAAAGCAATCTTAGTTTTGTTTCATTGGACTATAGTTTTTCAGATATCGGCATTATAGAAAATAAATCTTTATTAATTTGTTCATTGAACAGATACTTAAAATAAATATTCTGGGAGATTTAAACAAGATAATAAATGGTTCATTTTGTGAATGAAACAGCAGGGGTTAAATCAGAGCATTGAACCAGAAAAAATTGGCCACAAAGGAGCAGTTTATTTCATGGAGAAAAAAAAATGTGAAGTATGAACCATTGGTTTCTACTTCTAATACTCTTCTTCCACCACTCCATATTAAGTAAGGTCTGACAAAGCAATTTGTTACTGCTCTGAATAAGGAATAAGGACAGTGTTTGAAAAGAAACACCAGGAAAGGGTAATACCATAACTTAAAAAAAAAAAAAAAAAAAAAAAAAAAAAAAAAAAAGTGAAGTTTTCTTCTCCCTAATAGTGAAAAAAGTTTGGAAAGTAATAATTATTTAACTTGGAAATTAATATTTAATAATAGTTCTCTTTTTACAAAAACAATTTTGCCGTAGTGATATGTCTTAAAACTTAATAATAAAATTTATCAAAAATATAATTACATTACTATATTTATGAGATGTTATTTAAAAACCTAGTTCGATAAAGTAAAACTGAAAACATGTTTGAATTCTATTACATATATCCAGGTTGATTTTTTTTTTTTTTTTTTTTAAATTAAGGCCAGTGGTACTTGCAGAGAAAAGCCACAACGACAGGTCATTATTATAAACATTCAATTTCAAAATTGGAAGACGAAATCAGAGAGAACGTGGTGATGAGGCGAGCTCTTACGTCAGCTTGTGCTGTAATAACAACCAGTGATAAAGGTGGGTTTAATTGCTGGGCCATCCGTTTTGCTCTCCAGATCCAGCTCTTGCACAGGTTTGACAATTCTTCTTGTGGGAGGCTGCAGAAATGTTAAGCATCCCCGGGAGAAGAGTGTAGTGAAAAGTGAGATTAAAAATAGAAGTTTTACATTAACTGTAAATAGATCTAATTGGGGCGCAGAGATCCACCCTGCTTCGAGAAATAAAGAAAGAAAAAGTGAGATGTGACGGATCTGTTGAGGCATCTGTTTCAAACAAACCTATTTTAAGCATTCTAGGTTTAATATGTGCAATAAATTTAGATTTATTCAAGGGGACTGTTTTTTGCTCGTGTACTCCGCAAGTGGCATGATGCTTCGCCGTACTATCTTCATTTGTCAAGCATCTACAAATTGTTTTGGGTGCCTGGCAGGTGATATCGTTAGCATACCCCGCTGAGAGTGGGTTACCGCGGTAAACACCATCAGATAATCAGATTCTGTCGACCCTCCTGCTTCCCCATCGCGTTGCAGGTCTCTGACAAAACTGATGCAATTAACACATGCTTCGTTATGTGCCTCTGGCGTCGGTTAAAATGTCGACGTGTCGCGTTGTAGTGCGGCAGAGGCATTATTTTGTCTACTGACGTTAGTTCTTTGTTTACTTATTGCCGTTAATCATTCGTGTTGGTTATTTTGCGTCTTGAGAAACAAAAACCATTCTGCAAATCGAAAGTAACCGGCCTCAACAGCGATGAAATAGATTTACGTAGAACAAAACTCGGAAATTTTCAAAATATGCCGGAAATCAACATATTTCTAAAATTAATCCGCACAAAATGAAAACAGATAACTACACTCTCAGGCCTATTAACAAGTGAATTGTATTCACGTCATCTGCGTTTACAACTTTGGATTTAAATACACGAGAGGTTGGCGAAAGAAACACGAACTGTTTCGTTTCTCCTTATGTATTATACATACGTTTGTTACTGTCTTTCTAGAAGAAGAAAATGAAAAGGCAGGATATAGAGACAGAAAGATAAGGGATTAAAAGAAAGAACCGCAGAGAAGGAAAGTTAAAGAGAAGACATAAGATATGGAATAAAAAAAAAAAAAAGAATGGAAAAAAGAACGAAGTGAAATCAAAAGTACAGAAATAAAGAGAAGAAAGGAAAGTATAACCATAAGAATGAGAAGAGAATATGGGAGAAGAGGAATATACGAAGAAAAGGTAAGAATTGAAGAAAATACAAAAGAAAAGGGGGGGGGATCAAAGAAAAGATATAACATTGTAGAGTAGTAGAGAATATGATTGGAGGAAGGAAATTGTACAGTAGAGGTGAGAAAATTAATAAAATTGCACAGAAGAAAAGACGGAAGGGTACAGATAAGGAAAGAAAAAGGTGAGAAAACAGAAAGGAAAAGAGGAAAAGAAAGAAAAAGAGAACAGAGGAAGAGAGGGGAGGAGAGAAGAGGAGAGAAGGGAATATTGAAGCGAACGGAGGAGAGAAATGAGAGAAAACGTAAAATAACAAAAATAGAGACGAAAAAATTAAGAGAATGGAAGAGAAAATGAGATTAAAAAAAGAAAAGAGGTAAAGAGAGAAGATAAGTGAGAAGGGTGCAAAGAAGGACAGAAAAGAAGAGAGGAGAGGAGAGAACAGAATAGAAGAGAAGGGGAGGAAATGGAAAGGAAAAGAAGAGAAGGAAGGAGGAGAGCAGTAGAGAAGAAAAGAGAAGAGAAAAGAAATGAGGAAAAGGAAACGAGGAAGAGAGAAGAGAAAATAGGGGACAGGAGAATGAAAGAAGCGAAAGGAAACAGAAGATAGAAGAAAAGAGGGAGGAGAAGGGTAGAGAAAATAGAAAAGCATTTAAGGAAGAAGAGAATGAATAGAAAAGGGAAGATCGAAAAGTATCTCTTTCTGAAGGACCCCCCCCCCCGCCTTCTTCAACAAATGATACGGTTTACGTTGTAAGGTCGCGGTTTATCGGCCCGAGTTTCAGCACCACAAGCCGTTATAATGTATTCCTGTTGCCGATAAGGGGTGGATGACTTCTTTGTTGAGCCGGTGCCTGCACCTCCGACCACAAAGATTCCCCAGGAACCCCGGCAAGCAAATTGTGCGTATGGCCTTATCTCAGTTGCAACGCATGGTAGGGTGTCGTAGACAATTTTAAAAGAAGTGGCAGGGGAAAGAAACAGGAAAAAGAGCAGCTAAAACGAAGAAAAATGCTCACTAATTCTTCTGTATATTTTGCAATTATCCAATGGTCACATATTTGAAATTCCGTTAACGTATCCTTTGAAACAGTTAGCAGTTTTAGCCACTTCACAACTGCAGTGTCACGAGGCCCAAACAAATGAATGACACAGCATAAAAATTAATTGATTTCGCACAAGATGGTATAACTTGGAAACAAGGCTGCTAACAGAAACGCAGCTTTAGAGCTGCAAGACAGTCACAGGTTCTTAACATTGCCTTAACAAAGATGAAGCAGTAAGCAAAAAAAGTTAAACAAGGAGTACTTTTGAAAAAGATTCAAAGGATGCTAAAGCCTCCAGCTGGGGCACGGAAACACAAAAGCAGTTCAGGAACGTGTTTATGAAAGAAGTTCGGAACGGCTGGCATACACAAAGTTACCCCTTTGTACTGCATCGGCGGAATTTGGGCGAAGAGGCGTAAAATACCAGATTATGAAATTCACAAACAAATGCATGAAAGATGCAGCCTGTTCTTGTGGGCCGGTTTCCCAGGTGATTCATGTCTCTATCTTTACTACACGAGGCTTTGTGTAGGGGCACTAAACGTCAAGGGAGAAATGCTTGCCGGTCCAAAGTTATGCCTCTGTAGGTGTCCCACAGTTTTCACAATTACACGCCCGACGTGATAAGTGATTCACTATGGCTAGTTCCCAGAAAAAGAATAAAATAACTGTGTAAACGTTTAGAAACACCTTGGAGAAATATACGACAGCTTTTATCTCGTCCTCTACTGAAATTACTTGCACGCAATGACCGTTTTAACTACTCGTACTCATCGGAGTCGTTTTATATTGATACTGGCGTCTTCAGTGCCATGGTTCTCTAACGATGAACGTCGTACTTAATTAAAAAGAGAAGAACGAAAGGAAGGAAAGAAAGAGAAAAAAGAAGCCCTTTCTAAAACCCACTTAAAGAAATAAAGAAATGAGGCAATGAAGGAAGGGAGGAAGGAAGGAATTATGAAGGAACTAACGAAGAAAAAAAATCATAAAATCGTGAAAGGAAGGAGGGAAATAAAAAACGAAGGAACAGAAAGAGAGAAAAAGAGAAAGCACTCAAGAAATCAAAGAAGGAACATAGGAATTAAAAAAGAAGATAAGAAGGTAGCAAGGAAGAATGGCATGAGGTTATATGGGAAGCAAGGGGCGAAGTAAGAAATCAAAGAAAAAAGGAAGAGAGTTAGAAAAAAGAAAGAAAACAGAAGGAATAAGGACATCAACGAAAAATAAAAGGAAAAGATGAAAAAGAAAGAAATCAAGGAGAGAAGGAAGGAATCAACAATTAAAGAAGGAAGAAAAAATGGAAGCATGGAAGAAGCAAATTTTGAGCGGGGGAAAGAAAGTAGGCAAATAAGGGAGGTATCAAGAAAGTACAAAAGAAAGAAAGGCAGGAAAGAATCAGATAACGGAAGGAATCAAGAATATAGAAAAAGGAAAGACAATGAAGGATATTAAGAAAAAAATAAAGTTATGAAGAAATAAAGGAATTAAAAAATTAAGCAATTAAGATGGGAATGAATGAATAAAGAAACAAGAAATTCCTTTCTTCTAGGAAAGAAACGATAGAAAAAAGATTTAAATTAACGAAAGAAAGAGAAATAAATAAACAAATATAAATACTATACACACATAAGGATTTTATACATATATGTATGTATGTAAAATCCTTATTTATATATATAAATAAGGATTCTACTTCTAAATATGAATATGAAAAGGCTTAATCATTTTCTGTTTTTCCTTTATCCCCCCTCCCCCCCGGTTGCCTTTGTATGGAAATTGTTCAAATATGCAAGAAATAGGCTTTTTCTAACGTTATAAATGAATGAGTATGTTCGGCAAGATATGAGCTTTAAAATGAACAATTCTGATTTCTATTTTATGGAGTGTCATAGTTATCTGTACAAAATAATTTTAAAGAAACAACACTGGTTAACTTTTGCATAAAACTATCAAAATATCATATTTCACAAAACATTCATCTTTATATGTTGTAGTATCAACAAAAAATATATTTATAAATTGTTATTTTAATGTTTCGTCCTATTTCATACGGAGTCGCCTATATACACATCTTCAACTTGTGTGGAAACTATTGCATTCAGAACTGAGGTATTTTATGTGTCACTGTAGGCTTGTCTTATCGTAAAAGAAGTTTCCATTATAACAACTTCAATAAATATTGCAAGAAATATACAAAAAGCTCCTACCCGACATAAACAACAGCCAGAAGGGTTACAGACGTTCAACTATGTGAAGTGTGAAAGACATATAATCTTCTTCGTTTTCACCGCCGTTAAGGCGCGGACTCGTGAGCGGGAGGTCTGGGGCTCGAATCCCGTCAGGACCGTCCTCCCTGACTGAGGTTTTTTCAGGTTTTCCTCAGTCCTCATAAACGGCAAATGCCGGGGAGGTATCCTAAACTTAGCCTGGAACGCTTCCTTCGTTAAAAATAAATCGTTTCCCAATATATCATTTCATCTCGTGTATCATCAGCGTGTGTCTCTGTAGCAATAACGGGCGTTAAACACCGTTCATTCATTTCATTCTCGCAAGCAATGGATCTAGCACGAGCTGTTTCAGGGGCTTGCAGTGACATGGAAGTATCCCCATGTCACATTTAGTATCTCCCAGAAACAGCTGTTTACTCTTGTGATGGAAGCAATCCATTTTCCTGGGCTGTACAACGCTCTCGCCCACCACTACAGCAATATTCCACCTCACTACAAAATCATTTCAACTTTACCTTCCAATTACTACGTTCGTTCAACTGAAAACTGTAAAGAGCTACGTATTGATTTACTGTAAACACAGAACTGTCTTAAATAGTTCCCACTGCACCTTTCTCCAGAGATGCAGTGAGGCATAAAGATTTGTTTCACTAGCGAATGTTTCTTTTTTCTTTTTTTATGTGAATGTTATGCACGACTCTTTCGCCTCTTTATTTGGTTCATAGTAATGATTGCGCACTCGTCTTTCAGTAGGCAAAAGAAAAACAAGCCAGCAGGCATGTCTAGTGAATCCACATCGTTTTCGACCCTGGCCGGATTGAACCCGCGATCTTGGGTCTACAAGGCAGTATAGTCACCACTAGAACAACAGGACAGACTTATGGTTATAATTAAAATGCTTTACAAAGATAATAGGAATATAAGACAGTATTTAAGTGAAGAATAAATGGATTTGGTTAGTGAATAGAGATAAATACATGACATAATTCATAGCTAATTAGAATTAAGGAACCACGAAAAAAATATTAGTATAAGAATGTTATTGTAAATGATGAATTTGATTGATAAAAGAACTGAGCTGAACGCCAGTCATATGCATATAAATATATAAATCTGGAATTTTTACAGGAATTCCTGGTTGGTATGACAAATAACAATACGTTTAAAAACCATCCGCTTCTATTGACTTTTCCAACCACGTTTCAATTTTCAATTTATGTAGCTTCGATATTTTTGCTTTCAAGAGGCGAGGCCACGGTACAGCAATCTCTCCCACACAGGTGGCTGGCCGGAAGCAAATGAACCTCGAACCGGGAACCTGCACATGCTGCATGTATGTCACGGTTCGTTGCGCATCTCCACACTACAGTAGTAGGCAAGCGTGTGCTATAAATCCCGTGCTGCTTGCTCCTAGCGTAACGTGACTGCAAAAATGCCCTTTAGTCAGTCTATATTTTCCCAAGCAAAGGTTTCTGTTTCGAGTTTATTTAGGCAATCCCCGCTGCATATGAAAACATCACATTGTTGTAGTTGGCCCCAGAAGCTGCCAAAATTACAACCTGATTTAGTTTTGTAACATTCCGAGGATAACAAGTGCAGTAACATTCCATTTATTGGAAACACTGGGGCGAAGATGATTTCGGATCAGCAGTTTTTCGTATAAATTCCAGAAATGTCATTTATCTTTCAAGGGAAAACATTCTAATTAAAATTCTGTACCAAACACTCTAAAAATGTATTAATAATTATAGTCTAAAATAACAAACTATAAATGCAAATGTAATCACATTTTTTATCTGAATTTTATTTTCGCAATGTTTCTTTACTGCTAGTCATTATCACTACACTATCTAATTGCTCAATATTTAAATTAAAAATGCGTCTTAAATATACCCACAGTTAAACTTTGTCTAACTCTTCCAGAAATTCATTTTTTTTTTCAAAATGGGGGATGGGGTACTTTCAGTATAGGCGCGGACTCGTAAGCGGGAGGTCTGGGGGTTCGATTTCTACCAGGACCGTTTTCCGTGACAGGGTTTTTCTTTTTCCATTTTTTTTCTCAGTCCTTAAGTAGCAAATGCCGGGAAGGTGCCCTAAACTTAATCCTGGAACGTCGATGGATTTTTCGGGCGTAAAAATTCTTCGGAAGGGATGAAAAGACGTGGGTTCGTAAATTTACGGCACGTAAAAGAACCTCAACCTGGAAAGAAGAGGCCTCTGAGCAAAATTTGTCGGCCGTTTCACGCCCTGAGTTGAATGGGACGCTAATGAGGTGCGTCCGTAAATAAAACAAATCAATTAAAACTATATCTTAAATTATTTCTTTGTAATAAATTCTTTTCTCCAAATTTCTGTTCCTGTGCACTTAAATATTATGTATTTTCAACATCTTCTTTTCCACATTGATTTTGTGGAATAGCTTTCTTTAAACTTCTACCTCCACATTCTGTTCTTACGCATGCACTATTTTCTCACTCATCCTTGCTTGTTATATCTACATATTTTGCTCTTTCCCATGTGCTTTTCATCGATGTATAAAAAACGAAGGAACTCTTTTCATATATCTCACTAAATAAACTTTGAATTTCTATATCTTCAAATTTCTTTTTTTCTCTTTTCCAGAAAATGTTTCACATTATTTTCCAAATTTTTCTGAAGACTATTTATCCACCTTTTGTTCCTCAAGCTTTTTTTGTTGGTATTCTAGACATTGCCTTAGCAAATTTGTTTCAGCTAAGTTCAAAATCTTGAACCAATATTTCATTGTTTTTTCCATTATTTTTTTCTTGCTCGCCATTGTTTAATAGGTGCCATTCTAATTTTGTTGTTGTTAATTTGGTTTGTTTACGGACGCTGTTTAACGTTTGAGGTCATCAGCGTTCCATTTAATTCCGGGCGCGAAACGATCGATACATTTTGCTCAGAGGCCTCTTCTTTCAGGCTCGAGGTTCTTCACCGTGCCGTAAATGTACGACACGGGACCTATGGCTTTACTTCCCTTCCGAAGGAAGCCATACTTAGGATATTCACGCCCGAAAAAATCCATCGATCCTGGCCGGGATCGAACCCGCGATCTTGGGTTTAGGAGGCAATATGATTACCACTACACCACCAGGATCGATGGTGCCTTTCTACGATATATAAATCAAATAAAGTTTAAAATAAATTTCTCTATTCTTGAAGTGTATACTGAGCAGCAGAAATAATTAAAATGTGGAGCCGGCTTTATGTTGACGCGAGCCAGCGTTGTGTATTATATCGGGTAGTTACGTAATATTGCTAAACATATTCGCATATGCAAAGATATTTTTATAAAAATCTCCTACAAACTGTCATTTATGTTTCTGTGGGATCTTATAATTAATTAATCTTGTTAATTTTGTTTCTCTAAAATAAAAATTCTTACGCCAACATTACTGTTGTAATCTTTGCAATGATGGATCCATGTTATTTTTTTTTGGGGGGGGGGAACAACTCTGGGAAGAAAATAGCCTTGCTCCTTTTTTCCCCCCCCCTCCCTTTTCCTACGCTACACCTTCCTAAAATGCTCAGCGTCTTGCAAGGGATGAAAAAAAATAAAAATAAAAAAAGCACAAAGCAAAGGGGGAGAAAAATCGCTTATAAACACTTGAACACGTCTCCGGCTGGAAGAGGAAAACGCTTCGTGTTCTGGGCGACGTCAGGGAATGTTTTACAGCCGGAGCCTGCCCTAAGTGTTTTTCAATATCGGCGAAATGTGACAGTAGTTCCAGTAAGTCTCTATCCCACGTATCGTTCACTGCCAGCAATGTCTTGCAGACACAGCTCTTACTGCCAGTAATTGCTGCAGATTGCAAAGTCTGGATGAGGTCAACTGCGCATTCGGCTTACTGCTCGATATAGAGCCAAATTGATCAACAGGTGACGACTTCGCAGCAGAGTTTCAGGAAAAGCGCACTGTACAGTGATTAGATTCACGGTGTTCATAAGTGCTTTCTGACAAATAATTAATACACTTACTTTAATATCACAAACAATGGTTTACAGAGATGATGTCTATTCTTCCTCGTTGCAGAGGACACAACGAATGCTGCAGATCCCTCCCCCCCCCAAAAAAAAATCCTGCCCGCTGTTGTGGCGAAACTGCGGAAATGCTGTCATATCTACACGAGGAATGTTCAAATTATATCCAAACACTCAAAATTCTGCGTCAAGGAAGTGCTGTAGTATGTCCATTAGATGATTTATTTCCTTTTAGCCTTCTAAGACTCTAAAAATTATGTTACAGCTGCACAATTTGACATTGGAACAATTAAAACCAGTCGTGCACTATGGTTAACTGCGGAAGAATTCAGTACATCCAAACCAAACATGAAATATTTGTTGATATTTGGAAATATTTGAGGAGCTCAGCCCCCATTGCTAAAATTTTGCGAAGGCCCATGCAAATCCGGTCTCTAGGAGTCGGCATCTATGTTTCTGAAGACGTTGTGTTTATGTAATCAAGTGATAAAAGTAGAGAAACAATTTTTTGGAAAAGGATGAGCTACTGAAGGATGTAAACGGTTTCTATTTCTTTGGAGGGAGAAATAGTGCAACGAATGACTCAAGTGACTCCAATTAGGAAAATGAAGACTTCTCTGATATTGCCACTGCTCTATCTGAGAATAAATAGAGCAGACAGAAGTGCCCAATTATATTTCATTAATTCCTTAATAAGTTAGGAAATGTTAAGCATGTTAACTTAAGCTAAACGTTATATACGATACGTGTGCTACTCATGAACAATGCACACCATTCGTCGGAGAGATGCCTAAGTTAGGATTAAGCATATTAACTTCATGTAAGTGGTACTTGCTCTTTACCCGCAGTACAAATTTTCGAGCGGTAGAGTTGCAGTCCCGAGCGACAGCGGAAAGCAGAACTCCTCAGTCCCAAACGGGAGATGTTTGCGTGACTGCATGTAAAAGTGTAAATATGGCATGTAGTATTACTTTTTTGTTAGAAATAATATAACCTATGCGTTGTCCTCCATAAATTTCTGGCTGCAATATGTTGTTCCTTATTACAAAAATGAGTTTTTCATCTTTTACCACGCGTTGTCTATTTGGAATTCGTAATTACACACACACACACACACACACACACACACACATATGCTCGCCTCCTTTTCGTAAATACAAGTTGATAGCTGCGGGTAAATCACAGCAATTTTTACCACGTATTGTCTTATTGGAATTCGCAATTAATTTACACACACACACACACTAACCTTAACGCTAACTTCGGGTAAATCCTAGAAATCGATGGACCCAATGGTTTGCTGCGGCTCGCTACGGCCCAATGGCTCGTCTCCTTTTAGTAAATATAAGTTGATAAGGGCGGGTAATCACTGCAATGGTGGCAATGATTCCAGCAGAAAAAAATCATAAATATCAATTTATAGCGCATTATGTACGTGGTACATTGTTAGGGAGTAAATTATTGTAATGCTGACAAATCTCTTCTAGCTCTAGCAGGGAAAATTAAATAAATAAAAAGCATCAGAATGTATGGAATTGAACCCACTACCTTCACAACTATAGCATGACGCTCTATTCGTCTGAGCTATTATGCCATTGTTGTGAGGGACTTTATTATCCAGCTATATCTTGAAAGTGATCACTATCTTCGACTTTCTCCGCTTTCGCTTGGCACTCAACTCCAACGTTCGAGAATTAGTACTTCGGGTAAGGAAAACTGTAAGAGGCCTATCGCAATAGCACGAGCACAGGCTCTGTTTACGATACTTGCGCGACTCGTGAACAATGTCCTCCTCTTGTCAGCATATTCCTCTGGCTAGCCATTTCTGCAGCTCCCAACAGTAGTTGCTAACACCCATTACTTCTGATCTTCGTGAGAAACGCTTCCCGTTTCCGCGCAGTGTTATGTTTGTAAATACCCGCTACTTTCTTTGCAACTGTGTTGTGAGTGTTCTGCAGTTACCGAGCTGGCGGGCTATCATAAGCTGCGCATTAACATTACATTTTGTGTGAAACTTCGCAACTCCTTTACCAAGACTCTTGAGGTGATGAAAGAAGCTTATGACTTAAGCTGTACACTGTACTATAAGTGGTCGGGAGCAACGCGTTCCGGGCGTCCATGCGGCCAGAATTAATGAGTTCATTCATGAAAAGCGAAGCCTGGCTATTAGATAAATTACCGTAACAGTTCTGTGGCTCGTGTTATGAAATCACGACAGATAAGTTTTGTATGCGTCCTTTAGCATCAAAGTGTCTCTTGGCTGTTGACATAAGAACAAAAGACAGCCGTTAATGAGGATGCAACATTTATAATCATAATAATCGCTGATGATGGAACAGATCTGTGGTTATGATGTTCAGAAGAAAGTCTGAAAAAATCTTCACCAAGACCCACAAAAGCCGGTCAGGTCAAGTCTAACGTCAAAGTGCTGTTGACTGTTTTCTTCCACATTCAAAGTGCTATTCATCACGAATTTCTACTGTAGGGTCAAACCGTGGATTGCTGGTATTACCAATATGTATGTCTTCAAACATCTCCGAGAAAACGCGAGAAGGAAGAGGTCTGTATGCAGAAGTAATAACACAAGACTGAGTTTGACTGATCTCTTTAATTTCAAATTTCACATGACTTCTGTGAAAAAACCACCTTCAAACAAATCAACCTAACAGTGCGGTTAACTGTGAAGCTTGGCTCACAACTGCTCGAAGGTTTCGAGTCGCCTCTTAGATACGATAGCTCTGCAACGAGATAATCTTTGAGGTCTCAGATGGCAAAAGTGTCGGCACGGCAAGTCCACGATTCATGGTTCGAAATCCGGCTGTGACCCTGAATTCTTCCCTTTTGATTCGCTTCCAAACTGATTTATAACAGCAAACTGCGACTGACAGTCCACAAGCAGCATCAGCACGCGTTGCGCAAAGCTTACTCTTACCTCATTATTATTATTATTATTATTATTATTATTATTATTATCATCATCATCATCATCATCATCTTAGAGCATCATTGAAGTCTTACGGTAACGGTAATGTTACCAAACTTCCTTGTTGTTAAAATATATTTAAAACACAATATTAATACAAAAAATAAAGAAAGTAAACCTTGGCGCGACAGCCCGATGTCGGGCCTTGGCTTACCTCCGGTTTACATCTTTGGTAGAGTGCAATACTGATAATGTGATCAGCACACAGCGTGCCAGTCGCCGTCATGCGGGTTCCGAGATTGAAAAACGTCACCCTTCTATCAGGCAGCTCCCCAATGGTCCTCGCGAAGCTGGGTGGATCTCGTTCTAGACTGCTGTAACTTAGAAAAGTCCTAGGCAGGTATCGGACCCTGATCTCCTGTACAGCAGGAGGCGGGAAGAAGAAAAAAACACTGAGCTGGGCTCACGCCTGGATTGATCAAACACTTGAAAAATAATTTTGATTTGTGAATTATCAAAGTAACTGCATTTTTCTAAAAAAATTGCCTGTACAAAATGTTTTGATTGGCCTAGCTCATAGTTTATATAGAGTGCTGTAATCAATACACACATAACATTTATAACTAAACCGACGCAATAAGCTCGTCACGGAAGCATAAAACTACCAGCCAGATTTCATTCAGGCAGCCTGTAGAAAATCCTGCAAACAGTGGCATTTCTGGCAAAAATATGTCGTCTATTTAGTTATTTTAGGCATTTGCAATGCGTACGTGGAGAAAAATATTTAGTACTAAAATTATATTTTAATTTCTACAGTCTGCTGGCTTACAGTAGCTTCTGCATTTTATATATTCCACCTTTGAAATCGGAGAAAGCTTGCTACTTTAAGAAACGGCTTGCTATTGGTCAAGACTGCAATAAGAAAACAGGCGGTTTGTGGGGAAGTGATGCTGATTATGTTCGCACGGGAAGTGTTTCTCTTGAAGCAACCGGATCAGCTTTGAATGAATGAAGGGGTTTATATTCTGGTTAGGTATCCGCCCTGTTTGTAGACTTCCTGTCTGATAACTTGCACAAGGAGTCCTCTGTTAGCCGAGTTCATCAAACATTACGTCTTTATAACAAACTGAGACATGCGGCAATCTAATACACATTTGATAGCGATCGCGTAAGAAACATTTTCGCACGTAGAGAGCAAATATTTGGAATGAAGCACTTACAGATATTGTAAAAAAGAAGCAGACCATTTGAAATGTCTAAAAAGACAGAAAATAAATGTAATTATAGGTATATTGAATAATAAAAGATCTTATCACAAACTAAAAAGACGTAACATTTGGTGAATAGGATTTTATGAGTTAACTACACCTGCAAAATTAGTTGCCAGATTAAGTAAAAGTCCAGTTTTGGATGACATATCTAAATGTGTTTGATCGTTGATATCTTTGTCTCCAGGAAATTGTCAAACTGATCATGAAATGTCGAACGAATACATTGGATACCTAGGGGGGTTTGCGAAAACTGTGGCCAATATTGTCATGAAACACAAACTGGACATTTTCTGTTGACCGTTTTTATTGAAGCTCCTGTATATTTTGGCAAGTTCTTCATGGTAACAGTTTCGCCAGGATTAGCGGGTTAAACAGACTGTAGAAACCATACCTCGGTCTTGTGACGAAAATGTGTCAGTAATTCCCACTGTGATGATCATTTGCGATTGTTGTAAGAATCCACTTTTCATGACACGATGCAAAATCAGCAGTGGAACAAAGAATTTACATCGTTTGAGTTTCTGATCACTATTTAAATCATTAATCAATCTTTTTCGCTCTTCCTACTTACTCCACGAAGTCACAAATTGTTCAAGGAACAAAATTGAGCTTCTTAACTATGTTTGAAGTAATTTTATGTATTTGCGTTAACAATTTTCCTCGGTTGATCATCACCACACTCGGGCCTCTTCCATTTTTCTCTTTTTCCACAACATTTTGAGCAGTTTTGCGCCCAGTTTGAACTCACATATATATATGCGTTTTCCAACATTAGCAAGGCGCCTAATCTATAGCAAAACATATTTCGCCGATCTCATTCTATATTTAACATACATACAAGATGATACATTAAAACTACTACCACGGATATTTCTGAAACGACTTTGCTGTTTTCACCGTTTTCACCCATTGAAGTTCAGACAAGTATTCCATCAATGTACTCCATACAGTAATTCCAACAATTATTACACAGTATATTTCTAGCATAAGTAAGATATAAGAATATTAATTGGCTTTTTAGAATGTCCTATGTGCCAAAGAGATGAACTGGCAAGAGAAAGTTGGTTTGGAGAGTGAAAAATCTATTAAATAAATTGGAATGGAGGACATGTGACGGTTGGGTTAAAGTAATATCTGTGGAGTTTGTAAAGAAGTGAGACAGAGAGTAGAAGATATAGAGAAGCAAGCGATTTCGGCCAGCTTAGAGGATAAAAGTTTTTTTGACTTATAATAGAACAGTTAAAAGAAATTGGGGACGGGAAAAACATATACATAATTGAGAGAATAGGTCTTGCATGGATGTATACAGGGATATTACTTCTAAAAGGATTTAAAAAAGAATGAAAGAAAGATGTATTATGTGTGGGAAAGTGGATAGTTTGTTCCGCTGTCTAATAGAATATGAAATGGTAAAAAGGTGGAGGGATAGCATTTGGAATGAAAATAGAACAAACTACAACAAGTTACAGTGGCAATTAAAATGTTATCAGATACGAGGGTACAGATAATAAACAAGATAGGAGAATTTTTTAGGAAAAGTGTATAAGGAAGGAGCTTGAGGGAATACACAGTTGTGAAAATGGTAAATTATTGTAGGGTTCTTTGCCATACATATGTCCAGATGGTTAAGATATGGCAGAACTTAATTTCGGTACTGTTAAATTGTTAGATATTTTGTTTGTCCATGTACTTTAATTGTAACGTTGTTTGCTGAAATAAAAATGCATTCATTCCAGTTTAATTTTTTTTGCACGATAGTACGCCAAGTGGTTTATGGGATATCGTGGAGATCCTTTATAAAGAGTTCCTAAGATCAATAGGCAAAAAGCAATACATTTTCCGATTCATGCTTGGTATTATTTTATCAACAATTTAGGGAAATTATCAACAGTATGCTGCCGTTTATCCTGGACGGTTGAAAATTTCGAGTCCTTGTCGTATGACTGTTAAGTTAATAGACTGAAAATTGACCACACAAATTCATTGCATTCCCAAGAAGAGGAAGAACACTGGCGGTCGCGAAAGGCCCGCGTTTGATTCCAATTGGATCAGTTTCCTGATTGAGATGTTTTTTTTTTTTTTCAGGTTTTCCTCAGGTCTAAAGACGAATGCCTGGAAAGCATAGGCATAAGGTTCCCTTAGGTCATTCGGGCGAATTCATAATTTATTATTCCCAACAGCTATCCTTGGGATATCATAGACGCTCTTTCCTGACGCTAAACTGGAGGAGCATTGCACAAGTCCGAATGTACAGTGGCTGTATTAAAAAAGCAATATTATTGTTATTATTATTATTATTTTAACTGTGTCTTCTGAAATATTTTAATAGTGTTTAACGCCCTTTTTTACTACTGAGGCACCACAGGCGGTAGACACTGGTGATACATGAAATGAAATCATATATTGGGAAAGAATTTTTTTTAAGGAAGGAAACGTTCCAGGCCTAAGTTTAGCGTACCTCCCTGACATTTGCCATTTATGAGGACTGAGGAAAACCTAAAAAAAACTCAGTCATGGAAGACGGTCCTGGCAGGATTCGAACCCCAGACCTCCCGCTCACAAGCCCGCGCCTTAACAACCTCAGCCATCCGCGGCGGTCTGGAATAAACGATTGATTCTTTTTTCAGTAATACATAAAATATTTCTTTAATATTATCGTAAAACAATATTCAGTATTTTAGTAATAAAAACTATTTAGTGATTTACTTTATAATTCTTGTATATAAAAATAATTACTGAGCTTTGTATCATTCGTATAAAATGTAGGCAAACTTTCTTGGAAACACACGTTTCAAGTGGTGCACACACATTAACAACAAGAGGCTTCTCCTCCCGCGTGCCTTTACCTCTTCCGATAAAAACACCCCTCAAACTCAGCGAGGGTTTGCAAACCAAATCTGCTATAGATAAGAAATAGTTATAGGAAATTAAACAATGTCTTCTGGGTGATAGCGCAAACCGACCCTGAGCTATTTTGTATTCGTTTGTTTCTATTTGTTGGTAGAACGGTAGTGCCAACTATTGATGATGATAATGCGCTTAATTTTAAAAGTGGCGTGGAACACATCCGTGTTCTAGTTTCTATTTCATTCCTAGATTCTGTGTTTTTCACAATTCGTAGAAAAAAAATGAATAATGTAACAACTGCAGGAGCTTAATAGAAACTACTGGTGGGTGCTCACACGCAACAATAGACGCCGTCCCGATGGGAAAGTTTACATCAACATGACTTCCTTGCCGGTTGTTCCGTGTGAACGCACCCCATGTACATGTAACATATTGTTCTCTGCCACACGACAACACGCGACTGTCGGGGTGCTTTCCCACGCTGCTACTCCAGTCCACCCGGAGGGCTGCTTTACGCAGATTATCTCTAAAGATAAATGTGCTGCTAATGCGAGCGAAAATGCTGAACGTCGTCTTTCATTTGGTATTGCTAGTGCAGAATTACATGATTAAATTCACGCGTGCGCTAACGTGAATGTTGGGTGCTGTCCCCTTAGAGCATAAAGACCAAGAGGGAGCATATTCACGTAATCCGTTGTACTAATATGGCTATTTCCCATGATGCATTGCTTTCTATCAGCTGTTATTTTACGGAAATTAGGCAAAATGTCTTTCCTATTTGGTAGATATATTTAAGAGTCAGATAGAAATGAATATGTTTCCGTACATTTTGGGGTCGGTTGGGCAAGTTTTTATATTCCCTTTTTGACTATTTTGGGCTTCTAATACTTATTGTAATGTTTAAACCCCCCCCCCTTATTTTTGCATGTTTTGGATCGTTATATATTTTTCTACGATTATTTGCACATCATTAAAAGCACATAAAAATTCCAACTTACGGACATGAAAAAGTTATAAAAATTAAATGACATCTTCACCTTACAAAAATTCAAAAACTTTCTTGTCAACCCAATCACATTAGCTCTTTAAATAGCAGAACCGTCATTAGTGAAAGGAAAGCACGGTTACCAGGAAATGAGAGGATGAGGGAAGTACTATAGTTTTCAATAGTCCTGGCGAATGACCTTGTATCGATCTCCGCGAGACAATTCTAGGAAATTTGTGATGCGGGTAGCTTCTCAGCTGCATAAATGTAACAAACAATTGCAAACGAGAAATACGAGAACGGTACGGCTGTGCAATAAACCGTCCCTACAATCTGTTCACTACGGAAGTAAGAGAGATACTAACCCAGTTTCTCTAAAAAGGCATAAACAGAAAATGAGCTGGACCAGAAACCTTTCCGCAACTTTAGTTCATTCGTCAGGACTATTCAAAACTACATTACTTTGTCCTGATCAACTTTAGATGATGTCCTGAATGTTCTGATGTAACTGGTCCTTCCGAAATAGCTTGTTTTAAATATGCTCCAATCACTTCAGTGGAAGTAGAAATTTCTTTTTTCATGACGAAAAATGTTCTCTCAGACAAGCGACTGACTATGACAGTTCATACCTTGAACAAACATCCTGTTGTTGCTTGTGACCAAGAAAAGTAAGTTTAAGTATTTTAATTATGTGCTATAGAAATTATTAAGTATCTTAAATACCTATTTTCATTAATAATGGATGACATTGCCTTTATTTTCACTTTTAATAGCTGCCTATTTTCAGTATTTTAACTCCCTTTTGCCTACCTATTTTAACCAAAATAGATTGCCTGTTACTTCCAACCTGTGCTTATTATTATCATCGAAATTTCCATTCTAAATGCCATTTACGCTTAGATTCATTATATAGGATAGAGTTTCCCAAATTGTGGCTCGAGAACCGCAAACGATTCCCGAAATTTTGCAAAGGGTTCGCCAGCAATATTGTTTATAGTTATTTGAAATGAGACATGTGTTTAGATATTAAGTGAAAGGAATAACTTCTTTAGTATGGTGTCATCAGTGATGCTTTCCCCCGCGGCGCGGAGTTTATTCTATGAACGAGCC
Source organism: Metallyticus violacea (assembly GCA_030762175.1). NCBI lineage: Eukaryota > Metazoa > Arthropoda > Insecta > Mantodea > Metallyticidae > Metallyticus > Metallyticus violacea. The sequence continues at coordinate 25,152,771 of CM060839.1, forward strand.
CCTTGTCGTTTGCCTGCTTCCTTACTTGTTGACTTTGCTGACTGTTGCAATCGTAGCGCAGACATTCCCGGGTGTGTGTTGTGTTGTTCGTTTCTTAATTCGACAGTATATATAGAGTGTATTATATCTTATGTGTTTACAACGCCACAGCGTGTTTATGTATTACTCAATGGCGAAATTGAAAGAATCATAGGACCATTTTTTTAGCACATTGATGATTGTGGTACTTATGTGAATATTCGGATAATTAACCGACAGGGAGAGCGCGATCACGTTTTTTTTTCTTCTCTTTTTTTTTTTTTTTGTTTATGTATTACTCAATGGCGAAATTGAAAGAATCATAGGACCATTTTTTTAGCACATTGATGATTGTGGTACTTATGTGAATATTCGGATAATTAACCGACAGGGAGAGCGCGATCACGTTTTTTTTTTTTCTTCTCTTTTTTTTAATACTACTCCGTCACTTCTCACACTGCAAATAATTCCATGAGGGCAATTCACAATGTGTTACCATAAGACACGGTTATTAAGAAGGAATTTGTGGTCCCCTAGGTTCCACAATTTAACAGTCTGTGATTATTATTTATCTCTGGGGTAAATAAAAAATGTATCCAAGACCAACCAGCACACTATACAAGAACTCAAAGATAACATTCGTCAAAAATTTGTCCGGATTTCTCAAAATGAACTACAGCGAGTGATGGATAATTTCCAAAAGCAAAAATGAGTGGAGAATGAGCAGTTTCAGTACATAGTTTGATTATGTGGTAATTGTTTTACCCTCTTGCTAATCACCGAGACCGACTGGCTGGCTAATGGACTAATGAGCGGCGCGCTCGCCCATAGGCAAAACCCGTCGGGGAGAAAACAAAGCTGATCGCACGGTATATTATAAGGAAAAGACTTTAATTATGAGCACCAGGCAACGTAAGGAACAGACGGTCGTTGCGTCTCCATTGGTGAATATCAAGTCATGGCGGTTGGAGACAGCATCGGCAAATAAGCCATTGCTCACGGCCAGTCGGGCCAGCCAGGGTGGGGGGACCGGTCAACACAAGAACGGTTGGTAGAAACATTAGAGTGATAGTTTAATAAATTCTAATGTGTATGTACGTGCAATAAAATGCTAGACCTGCCTGCTTTCACTGTCCATATATTTCTGGCATCTGATTAACAAATTACCCATTTCCCTTGGTAATTCTCATTGAGAAATTAAATAGATCTCTTGACAGAAGTTCGTTTAAGGTGTGTGAATACTGTAAGATAAGGAATCGCGTTAGAAATCCATCACCGGGGAATTTGTATTCAAATTATCTCCTGCCAGCACCAGCAGACTTGGTGACCACAAATGTGTGTTGCGGTGTGAAGATGGCTAGCGCTTTGGAAAGGTTACTGTTCCGGCGTCTGGTATGAAAGCGGCCCTTCTAAGGGGCTAAACTCCTTGGAGGAGGAGGGTTCCGGAGTTTTTATTTGGAAACATTGCTAGGGATCCCGTGGATGCAGGTCGCCCACTTCATCCCTTCCTCCCGGAGATGCCGGCACAAGTGCACAAACACAAACGACCAGCTGTTGAGCAAGGCTGAGGTACCGAAATATCTACTCCGTCTCCAACAATCCAATACTCATTGCGCAATACAACAATTAGATCTATTATTGACTATTTAGTATTCTTAGCAGGCTCTACTCTAGAATCAGACATGTATAGTTTCTCTTATTGTTAAAATGATATTGGTTAATACTCATGGAGGTAAACCCCGAGCCGTGTAGCCTGATTTATCAGCCGATGCAGTCCCCTACCGTCACGCCGATTTCAGATATTCGGTATTTTAACTTGACTATTTCACTCCTATGACGTCATCTTAAAATTGACCATTGAAACAAAACAAAAGTTTGAATCTTGACAATCACAGTGGATTACGGAGTGAAATTATAGGATTTTTTTTTATCAAATCCGCTTTATCACGTGACGTGCATTTGTCTTATGGTCAATGTAGCCAACTCTATACTTCCACTATATAATTCCCGAACTAGCTTCACTGATCACTTTTGCTAGAGGTGGTGGGGAGCTATTGATAGCGACAAAAGCATGGCAATCGACAATCATCGAACGAAAATCGAACGGTAGCGATTGTAATAGTGAACTTTAGTCCATTTCAGTCTCACGATTTCTGAATAGAGTAGATATTCATAAGTATAAACTTTTATACAAGTGTTAATATTCTGTGCGCGAATTTAAAATGTATATTATTTTTATTCTTATTATATTCATGAAATAGTCCTAAACCCGTATTTTTCTCTTCTCTATTGGCATTACTGACAATCAGCATTCTTCTGTCGCAAGGTTGCTTGAAAAGGTTAGTACAAATATACAAATATTACAATTTTGTAAGCCAAGTTTAGAGGAATTATATTTAAATTCTTATTTTATTCGTGAAATAGCCCTAATAAATATCACTCGAGGGTCTGAGCTTTCCAGATTCACCATGTTCGTGAATTTATCAGTAATTTCCGATCCTCTCGTGATATTACTTGTGATAACTTATCCTCCCTGAAACCTTTTCACGTTCATAGCAGTAGCTAATGAATAGTTTTCAACAAAACGGGAGTTATATTTGGAATCAACGCTAAACTCTGTCAAACTCTGAACTGTCGTTTATAAATACAAAAACAAGAACGCCTGCAGTTCTTAATATTTTAAATATATTTAATGCATCGGACACTTTGGTCGCCTTCCCTTCCCTTTCATCGCTTGCTTATCTTGAATAGAGTTTTTTCTGCTTCGTTTGCTTGATCGACGCTATTTTAGTTTTAGTGATAAAAACGATGGGATAAAGCACACTTAAAGAAAATTGTTACATGTATAATTTATAAAAGTACGTCATGCAAGAGCTGCGTAAACTAAGCGAATTCCTCAGCAAGCAGAGTAAATTTAAAAAAGAAGACAACATCCAAATAAAGCTTATTAATTAATGAAATAAGTTATGACATTACCATGTGTTGATTAGCACGAAAGCTGAACTGTAATACGTTACTTAATTAGGTTGGTTATTTTCTTCCCTTCTAAATCATTTGAAAAGAAATGTATATAGTGAAATTACTTTAAGGGAAACAAAATTAGAATTCTTGCAATCTATAAGTATTATAAAAGAGAAACCGCAATTTTATAATAATAATAATAATAATAATAATAATAATTATTATTATTATTATTATTATTAAGACTAGCCCAAAAATCAATGGTATAATATTAATCAAATGAAACATATGGCCACTGACAGTTAAGGATACCTTTTGTGGATATTTTACACACTTTTAAATGTAACCATATTTATGAACTGAGTCCTTGCTATCATCTTTACATACACTAAAATAGAGAAAAAAGAAAGAAAGAAGGAAGGATGGAAAGAAGGAAGGATGGAAAGAAGGAAGGAAGGAAAGAAGGAAGGAAGGAGGGACGGAAAGAAAATCAAGCTTGTATATATAAGAAGAATAAGTCTATGTGTTAATAAAACAAAAACATGTTACTATTTAAATACAGTTACAATGTACAAAGCAAATAAAAACAATCGAAAGTTACATCGATTTTCAGTGGCTTTGAAATGTAATTTAAATTTAATTGTAGTAAAAACATGTAACGCAAACGTTTTCTGAAGGTTATTACAGAGCGCTCTTATATACAAACATAATTCTTACACACATATTAGATTAATATTTCACATTTGTTATCTCCACGACGCTTTTGTTAAATATAAAACAAATACATCGTTAGAAATACAGTTTATATGTTGCGTTAATTTGTACTTTTATTTTGAAACAATTGGGAGAAAATTAAAGGCTTGATAATTTTTTTTAAATTTCGGTTTTCAGATATACCCCTAGTCCTAATGATCTGATTTCCCTGATTTTCAGGAACTGTTTATCTTCTCTCTCTCTCTCTCTCACGGTATATGGAATGCCGCTAGAGCGATTTTTAAAATTTTGGGTTTCAGGTAAATCCCCTCCCCCCATTCCTGTACTCTGATTTCTCTGAATTTTGGGAAATGTATTTATTAAAATAGCATATAAATATTGTGGCCACTAGAGTTCTTTTAAATTTTCCCTTTAAGTTAACCCCCACCACCAAAGGTTCAATTTTGCTGGATAACGAACTCTATGAGTAATTTCTTGATTGATGGTTATGTGCGGAGTTTTGTTAAGGAAAAAACAAAAAACCAAAATTGCGGTTAATAGACAAATATAATTCACTGTATTTTCGGTGCCTAGTAATATCGACAGAGATTTAAAACATTTTCAAAAATATTTTCATGGGTACAACCGTAATAGCTACTACATTCCTTCCGAATTCGTTAAGAGAAACTATGCAAAATTAACCTGAAAAACTTAGAATTGCACTGGGTAAAACTCTGGAGATATTTCCTAGAAACTAAGTTTGTATTGGCAGCAGTGTTTGCAGCCCCCCAAGCAGAAGCCCTTGTGCGGGTGGGCGAGACGAGGAACTGAAAACCGATAACAGTTGAAATGCAGTACTCATTCACAACCTGTCACGTTTCCCCTTCGGTGGCTCACCCCTCAACTTAAAAACATTTTGGCAGGCAGTTCTTTTGGGGAAGGTTTCTGATGGAAATTCGTTCCTGGGTATTGTCAATCTTGAGAGACATGCAATTCTCTGACATCACCAGATGAAAGCTCAAGGATATGTCCAACTTAATGCTTTAAGCTGCAAGAGCGAGAAGGTAGCAAGTAAATTCTTTATGCGCAGTCAGTTGTTTCTTTCCTGACCAATATCTGCAGCAACTACCACCAACAGCTGTTACATTTCTTTGTTGTCTGTGGGTTAACAGGTGTTTAAAACAGTCTTTCAAATGTACATGTTAAGGGAGAAACCAGAAAAAAACATGTTTTGTAGGTTTTATATTTGCATGCGTGAAGAGAATTTGTGACATTTGGGTTACCAGATTGGGGCATTCACAAGCTATGTTATTATTTTCTTAATTTTTTCTTTCTTTGGAAGGAGAATAACAGAAGGAAAAGGATAAAGAAACGAGGAAACGTGATTTAATTCTGTTTCGTGTTATGCAGTGTACTTACAAAGTAATAAAGAAAACAGGGGGTTGCATTTTGTTTAATGTTTACAAGAATTAATTTATTAACTATATTATAATGCGTTTGAACTCACCGCAGTCAATAAGAGGTGAGAAATGGCGTGTGTTTGTAGACTTTTTTGTTCATTTTAATTCAGTATTTCAATACAATAATGCCATTTTTGTACTAAAATTGAGCCGCATGCTAGAATGACACTTGAATATTATCAAATAAATGCCTACGGTCCTAGTGAATCTATGAACCAATCGAATTTATCTAATCTTAGCGTTTGCAGAGGTCAGAAGGATAGATGGTCAGCTCAAGGCTTCATGTATCATCTACTATCATGCTAACACTTAAAATGACATGCAACTTTGCTAAGGCTTGTCTTTTCAAGTGTGGAGTTCTTTAACTTGCCGTAAATCTACAACATGTTACGTCCAGAAAAATCGATCTCAACCGGGTTTGAATCCGCGAATTGGTGTCCTTATCCCATAACCATCTAAGCAGAATTAACAGATGCACATTGGAGTATTTAAATAATAATTAACTTATAAAATATCAGAAAGTATAATAATCCGTTCTCTACATACAAAAATAGAATTTATTACTAAGAAGGTGGCCATGACGTCGTAGCAACAGATGTTTCTCCATTTCTTTATAACGTCACTTGTAGAGCTTTAATAATAATAATAATAATAATAATAATAATAATAATAATAGTTTTGTACATTATTTTGTGGAAGGTAGTTACAGATTTTGGTTTATTTACACACGCTCTTTAAACATCTCAGTTCATCAGTGTCCCATTCAATTCAGGGCGTGAGACGGTCGATAAATTTTACTCAGAGGTCTCTTTATTCACACTTGAGGTCCTTTTATGTGCCGCCGTAAATGTACGACACGGGATCTACGGATTACTTCCCTTCCGAAGGAAGCCATATTTAGAAGTTTTACGCCCGAAAAAATCCATCGACTCTGGCCGGGATTGAATCGCAATCTTGGGTTTACGAAGCAAGTATGCTTACCAATATATCACTAAGAACCCACTTTGTGGAAGGGAAATTTGTAACTTTAACTTTTGCTAATTTATAATTTATTAGACCATACTTTCGTGGAATACGGCCCTATTACAGCCACATTTGCTGACACGGAACGTTAATAAGCTAAACCTTTCCAAAGTCGAACTCAAGATGGGACATCCCATGATGCACTACGACAACGCTTTCAACCTCCATTGCTATACGAACAGCATATTATTTTCCGCTATGGTGTCAAGCTTTAACCCCCTCTAACTGTATGTGGCAAAAACAATTTGCTTTCGACATGTTCGCAAAGAGAAATGTCTCTTTAGATTTTTTTAAGTGAAAATGGAATTTCACTTAAATGCTTTTGTCTAATTTTTTTTAAAACTATTAAAGCGTTTGTTATTTTTCCGATTTAATTCCAATAACGTCCAAATTGTCTAAAAATTAATTTGTGTAACAGATTGGAAGATTACATCCCTGTTTTAATTATTCTCGCAAGCTTTTGTTACTTTATTTTTTTTAAAGCTGTTAAAGGTTCTGATTGGTATGGACGCGAACAAAGAATCTCATTTTCCTAACCTATCAATCATTACGACACTGCGCCTTCGTATAAACATTTGCTACAGCTCATGCTTCTGGGAACCACCACTAGTATCGCTGATGTAGCGCATTTGTTGCTACAGTACTCAGTCTTTATTTAAACCGAAAACAAAAGACTCACTCACTACACACAGAAGACAAAATCATCTCTAAACGTTGTTTCGCTTATTGCTCTTTCATGTTTATCTTGTTTAACTGATGTAAAGGAGAGATAAAAGTCTAGGAACAAAAAGCACAAAAGAATATGTTCATTAAATCGCTATCTGCTACATGAAACTTTAATTTTCGCATTAGTGTTGATACCTCTTTGTTGCGTGCGATGATGGATTGGTGTTGACGGGCTAATGGCTGAATATAACAGGTTCGTGTTATGGCCAACAAGTTGCAAAATCGTGTCTGCATTGACAGTGACCAATGCATCCCTGTCATAATGGGGAGTCAAGCTTTGTTTGTAGGAACTGCGAGGTTAATAGCGGCGTTAAAACATTTTCGAAGCGATGGTAACGACTTGTACAATTTGCCTTGGCTACTGCGATAAAAGTTTGCCTTAAATGGATTTATGTTTCAAATATGCACAGTGCTAGTCAATTCTCTAAAAAATTATTTATTATAAATTGGTGCTTTATTTAAAGCATGTGACCTAAAAGCATATTTTCGTACGTCTGCAAACCCGAGTATTTTTAATATATATATATATATATATATATATATATATATAAAAAAAAAAAAAAACAGAACAGACACGCGTCAGTGTAGTTTTTCTTACTTCAGTTTTCTCTCTCTCTCTCTCTCTCTCTCTTCCTCTCTTTTTTGTTTTCTTCCCATTTTTTGCTTAAGTAACAGTGAAAATTCTGGCTAAAATGTAGACGTAATAAAGACAGAAAAGAGCAAGATTAAAATTACAAAGCAAAAGCTAAGAGAAACAAACAAGAGGAAAATCAGGGAGAGCTGTAGGAGACGACAGAAAATAAACGAGAAATTTAGAAAAGAATAGAAAATTGTAGTAAACCAGAATTGAGGAAATGAAAGCTAAGAAGAAAGACAGCAAAACAAAAGAAATTATGAAACAAAATATACAAAGTGTACGCTATTATCTATTTAATTAATAAAAACTTTCATTTTTTTTCTTCGCTAAAAACATATGGTGAACTTAAAACTTCCAACTAGAGGAAGAAAGAAATATACAAATATATAATGTGTGTTTCCCTCGCCCCATTTTCTTTTACTCTTCTTAAGACAAGTAGAGTGATAGCTATAACTATATAATAAAAATGAAAACGAAAAAGAGAAACAGAAAGATAACAACAAAACAGAAACTAAGAGAAAAAAGAGGAGAAAAAGGAAATGGTTCTTTTTTTTCGTTCGCTTTTCTTCTATCACAGAAGTGCTGAATGAAGAAATATAAAATAAAATCTGAAAGATAATTAAGTTAAGAGAAACAAAGAAGAAATGAGAGAGAGAGAGAGAGAGAGAGAGAGAGAGAGAGAGCTGAAGAAGATTATAGAAAAGAGTTTAAGGAAAGAACAAAGCAAGAAATAAAGACAAAAACTAAGCAAGCCAAATATAGTGCAGACCGAAATGGAAGAAAAGGAAGATAAGAAGCGGACAGCAGAAGATGGGAGATTATGAAAGAGACGATGAAATTGAACTTTTACTAATATTAACATAAAATGACTAGAAATGTAATTATTTTGTTTTGAACTTTATAAAACTTCCAAATTAGAAGACGGAAAAACTTAAAGCAGAAACATATGGGAGCCAATTGATTGATTTATTTATGAACGCTCTTTAACATCTCAGGTCATCGGCGTCCCATTCAACTCAGGGCGGGAAACGGCCGACAAATTTTGCTCAGAGGCCTCTCTTTCAGGCTTGAGGTTCTTTTTCGTGCCGTAAATGTACGACACGGGACCCACGGCTATACTTCCCTTCCGAAGGAAGCCATGCTTAGGATTTTTAAGCTTGAAAAAATCCATCGGTCCTGGCTGGGTTCGAACTCGCGTTCTTGGGTGTAGGAGGCAAGTATGGTAACCACTACACTACCAGGACCGACATATGGGAGCTATGCGTGCTTTCTCCCCTCTTCTCTTGGCCTCTTCTTCGGGAAGAAGAAGAAGAAGAAAAAGAAAAAAAAAAGAAAAAGAAAAAGGATATATATGTATAATGGCTTAACTGGACACAAGAAATGAAGACGAAAAAGAGATAACAGAGCTCAAGGTAAGGGTAATGAAGAACAAAAAGATTGGGTTATAAAAGAGGAGATAAGGAGAAAAAGAGACAAGATTAGAATAAATTATGAAAGGAATGGGGAGAAAGAAAATGTGCACTTTTCCCTTGTCTTTGCTTCTCTCTCACAAAAGATGCAAGGTGATAATAAATAAAAGGCAAAAGAAGACAAAAAAGATAAGAGAGATAAATAAGAAGGAAGCAAAAGAAAGCTTGTTGTTGATTTGGTTTATTTATGGACGCCCTTTAACATCTCAGGTCATCAGCGTCCCATTCAGTTCAGGGCTGAAACGGCCGGTAAATTTTGCTCAGAGGCCTTCAGGCTTAAGGTTTTTAAAAAAGCAGCAGAACAGGAGAGATTATAAAAAATGATGGAAATTGGTACAGCTTCCTTGATAATGCAGCAATTCTCAAACTGCAGGTCGGGACCTCTAGGAGGATGACTGGGTTTTATTTGAAGGGAGCGGTGGATGTGGGGAAAGTACTTTTATTTAAGAACGTATCTATTTTTTCGTCCGTTCTAAGTTAGAATGTTTAACTAACTGTTGCATTATAATTATTCTGAACAGTTATATAGCTGCGCAACATTGTGATCTGAACAAATTCGCATTGTTGAAGCGTGCAACTTAAAATGAATTGTTATGTTACTAAGCAACGAAGTGAATGGAAGAGTAGCCAATAATTTCCTTCCCGAAAAGTGGGCCATGCGGGAACCGCTGCTCTAGTGCTTAGCGCCGCTGCTTAGAAATGTTCAATTTGGGGAGAGTCCAGCTTCACGAGGACAATTGGGGAACTGCTTGATAGAGAGATAGCACCCTTGATCTAGAAGGCCGCGTGCTGTATGTTTCCTTGTCACCTGCACTCCGGCAATCAATGATATCGCAAGATGGAGGCAGTGGTCATTGCGGTAGGGTCAAGCCCATGACGGCTAACAAAACTTAGAGGATGGAAAATTAAATTTTACTAATATTAACATTAAATAACTAAAAGCGATAACAAATTTTCTTCGATAATTGTTTAACCATTATCACACTTCCTTAGCTTTTATGTATAAAATGCCTTGAGGTCTGCAATAACCCATTCATTTTATTTATTTAAATTGTTTATGAAAATCGGAGCGTTTCAAAAGTAAGAAGTAAATTTAATTTTTCATTCTTCATGTATCACTGTATTTACCCTCCCTTCTCCGTTTGCAAGGGCATCTATTTGCTCTGGACAAACATGCTCAATAAGGGGATCCATGAATAAATAGGTAGTCAGTCCTATGTCAGGGACGCTTCGTTGACATCACAAACACAGAAGAAGCAGATAGATGAACAATGCAATGGAAGGTGATACGTGACAGAGAACTACTATCCCTGTATTTTCCTTTTTTGAAAAGGACTAAGGAAAACCGCAGAAAACCTCAGTCAACTGCCTGAGCCAACCTGAACCTGCTCTATCATTGTTCACAGTCTTAAAAATGCTGGCACTGTCACCATGACAACAGTTTTGTTTGTTTCTGATTGTAATGGTTAAATCACAGATTTTCCACATTCCTAAAGGCATGTTTTATTAATTTATTCGTGAAAAGGAATTATATTATCAATACTGATTTATTTCATTCTTATTCAACGTATTTACCAATGTAGATGCAGTTTTTCAGCAGCCTTTGGCGGTTTCGTACACCCAAAATGGTTTAAGAGCCTGCGTATGCAATTTTAGTACTTTCCAGATATCGCACACAGTGTGACAAGATATTCAAGAACACGAACTCAGATCAGCATTGCAGATAGACCGTTACTACAGGAGCAAAGTACGTTCAACATCTAAGATGAAGGTATGGCAAGAATTAGGTAAGCAACAGGAACGTGGTCATGAAGTTTGCTTCCTATGTATCAATATTCGATAGACACAAGTAATTCTGATATTAATTCATTGTTTAAACACAAACATTTCGATCGACAGTGAAAATGAATATGACTGAAATTCGTGGTGTGATTTAATTATTTTTTCTGGAAGGGAAAGCAGCGAAGGAAATTCATGAGATGATTTTGTCTATACTGAGTGACGAATACCCTTCATTTGAAGCCGTTCGACTTGGGTAAATGAGTTCAAGTGTAGCAGAACAAACATCGAAGACACACCACTTCCTGGAGCTCCAAAATCAACTGTGAGGTCAGAAATCTTCAATGAAGTCCACTACATTGTTTTAGCTGGGAGATGTTAGCAGAGATCATGGACATCTCAACTGAGCGGGTTCATTTTATTTTGCATAATGAATTATACATGTGTCGCGTCTGCAAACTCCGGAGCAAAAGCGAAATCGCACGCGTTAATGGCGTTTTGTGATTATACACAGGAAACGAAACAGAGGACTACACGAGGCGAATCAGCTCAGGAAAAAAGAGCAATGCTTTCCATCCGCTGGACTTCAGTTTTTTGGGAGGCAAAAGGAATTTTCTGATTGACTACTTAGAGAAGGGGAACACCATTACTGGAGAAAACTTTACATCACTTTTTGAGAGAATGAAGACAGCGATCGCGGAAAAAACGTCCGGGTATGGCCAAAAAGTAGGCGTTATTTCACTATGACAATACGCCGTTACATTGATTAAAGCATTTCGAAATTGATAAAACTAAAATGTTAAATGCTTCCGCATCTACCCTATTCACCTGATGTGGCTCCTTCCGAAACTCAAAAACCTTCCTGGCTGCACACAAATTTATGTCAAATGCAGAAGTCCACAGGGGTACATGAGTAATTTGAGAGCGTCGAAAAAACAGACCCCTACCAGGGCATCACGGACCTGGAGAAATGTTGAAACAAGGGACTAGTCGAACAATGAAGTGCGTTGTAACCTGAAGTTATTCTTGTTAATATCAAACACAGTTTTAGTAATAACTCTCATGCTTATTACTTTTGAAAACCCGCATGTATATAATTTAATAATTTTTCCTGTCTGAGCTGGTGCGCCTGCGCAAAAAGCGTTCTCACTTCTTATTCATGCCGCTTGTAGGTTGTGCACTGAAACAATTTGTTCTACCCATACAGTGAAACAGCTCACGTTTCCCACTCACTCATATAAAAACACGGAAGGATTTGCCCGCAGTAAATTTAGTGAAGAAAGCAGATCTGTTGCCCGGTATAAGTGAATAACAAAGGCAGCATAAACTAACAAGGCTGGGAAGCCCTAATAATGTCTAAGCAGGCTTTGTCTGGTCCAGATCTCGTGTTAGCCACCTGCCCTCATGGTGTACCTTACACCTCACTCCAAGCACGCTTCTCTTCTTCCTCAAGGCTGGGGGTAGAAGTACAACCTCCCCCTTGGTGAATAATGAGGGTTGAGCCCTGAACAGGCGTCTCAACACCGACCTTGATGTAGTCCATGCCAGGAGTTGATGGATATACAACAGCCGCTTTCCTCTTACCAACAGACACGAGAGATACAACGCGAAGACGTCAAAGCTTGGTTGAAACGCTTTCCTTAGACATTAACGTAATCAAAATATTGGGAAATGATGTTTTAGGGTGCAAAATTGCTTAGATCTTTAGTGCCTGTTATACATATTTGGAGGGAGGGGGGAGGACATACTGTTATCGGTTGTTAATTAAAAAAGTAGAATTTCAAGAAAAAAGTTATATAATCGCCCTAAATGGGGTAATAGTAACAAACCGCTGTGGAAAATAAGAACGGAAACCTATTTCTATCTGGAGATAACATTCACCGCATGCCGTAGCAACCTAATCAAGTAATGAACAGAATCCCGGAAGTTATGCAAAATGGTTTTTCTATATGGTAGGATATATTTAGAAGTTAGAGAAATGAACATGTTTCCGTACATTTGGGGCTGGTAGAACCATTTTAGCTCTTTTTTCTCCCTCCCTTTGTTGGCTTCTGTTACCTATTTTAAGGTTAAAAACTTTTTTCCCCCCTGTTTTGGATTATTATGGATTTTATTATTTATGAGTTTTAAAAAAGCACATAAAGAATTGCATTATATCGAAGTGAAAAACGTTACAAAAATTAAATGGCATGTTCACCTCACTAAAATATCTGTTAGGAATCTTGTTATACATTAATTTCTTTTCAAGTAGTCAATCCATTAATTAAGGCATTTAAATAGCCTACCTCGGGCATATGAATATAAGGAGATAAGAGGGGATGAGGGAAGTACTGTAGTTTTGAATAGTCCTTGAGAATGACCTTGTATCGATCGAGACAATTCTAGGTAATTGGTGTTGGGGGTAACATTCCATCTATGTAAATGTAACAAACAATAGCAAGCGAGAAAGATGAGAGCGGTACAGCTGTACAATTAACCGTTCCTAGAATCAGTACGGAAGTAAGAGAGATGCTAACCTGATTCCCCTATAAACACATAAACAGAAAATGAACTCGACCAGAAACCACGCCGCATCTTTTGCTCACTCGCCAGGACTGTTCAAAACTACTTTATTTTGTCTTGGATCAACATTCTCATGATGTCCTGAAACGTAAATGTTCTGTTGTAACTCATATAGTCGGTCCTGGTGGTGTAGTGGTAACCATACTTGCCTCTTAAACCCAAGATCGCAGGTTCAAACCCGGCCAGGATCGATGGATTTTTTTCGGGGCGTAAAAATCCTAAGTATGGCTTTCTTCGGAAGGGAAGTAAAGCTGTGGGTCCCGTGTCGTACATTTGCGGCACGATAAAGAACCTCAAGCCTGAAAGAAGAGGCCTCTGAGCAAATTTTGTTCACGCCCTGAATTGAATGGGACGCTGACGACCTGAGATGTTAAAGAGCATCGGGGGGGGGGGGGTAACTACCTTCCGAAATGGCTTGTTTTAAATATACTCCAATCACTTCAGTGGAAGTAGAACGTTCTTTTTCCATGATGAAAAACGTTCTCTCTGACAAGCGGCTGACTATGACATTTGATATCTTGAAGGAAAAAAAAAACATCTTGTTGTTGCTTATAACCAAGAAAAGTAACCTGAAGTACTTTAATTATGTGATAAAGAAATTGTTGAGTATCTTAAATGCTTATTATCATTAATAATTAGTCATATTTCTCTGTTTTTACTTTTAATAAATGTCTATTTTAATTGTATTACTTGCCTATTTTCAGTATTTAAAGTGCCTTTTTGCGTGCCCATTTTAACCAAAATAATTGTCTATTTTAATTGTATTACTTGCCTATTTTCAGTATTTAAAGTGCCTTTTTGCGAGTCATTTTAACCAAAATAAATGCCTGCACTTCCGGGCTCTGTTAATAATCATATCAAACAGTGGCAGCCGCTTCCTATGAGCTAATAAGCAGTGACACTGTTTATTTAACTCAATAACACTTTTTTTTTCGAACGAGATTGGACAAATGTTTGAAGCGCTAACCAGGGCCGACTTTTCGAGTGCAGTAATCTCTTATTCTATAAATAGTCATTATTAATTTGATGATTTTCGTTTTTATCTCATATTTAAACTATTTGTGAATGCTGATAGGCAAGAGCGCGTTGCTGATTCTCATACCTGTATCCCCTGGTGTCTGAGAGAAGTAAAATTGGCATCTTTCCGTTGATCTTGCTACAGATTGTAAAAATTGCTTTCTGTTCGTATTTCTGCTGAAGAAAGACGAAACATGAGGTTCAATTTCATTCCAGTTAGTATCACCAACAACCCCCACGCGTGTTTAACCAATCGACTTAATTACATACATTACCGAGGCGTGATATCTACCCCTATGAACCAAAACACAAACAGGCGTGATCACGCATGCACGCATCATCACGAGAGGTCGGGTCAGTGTCGGCGGCCACACCAGCAGCTGTTGTTGCGGCCTTCCACAAGGTCTCCTCGTGGCCTTCTTCCCGTGGGAATTAGCTGCGTCCTAAACCTCCTCCCAGAATCTACGGGATATCATCGCACACGTCTAATCAACCAAAAATCGTTGCTTTGAGCGTGAGTTTCTGAATTATGTCCCGTTCTCTGTATAGCCTTATCGATTGGAACGAAATGTTGTGCAGATGTTCTTAAGAACCATATTGACCACCTTAAGGTCTGGGCAAACCATTCTTACATGCTTTCATCTCCTTTGAAGACCGCCACGGATGACCGAGGTCGTTAAAGCGCCGACTATGACCGGAAGATTTTAATTCAGGGCGTGAAACAACCGATAAATTTTACTCAGAGGCCTCTTCTTTCAGGCTTGAGGTTCTTTTACATGCCATAAATATACGACACGGAACCCAAGGCTTTACCTCCCTTCCGAAGGAAGCCTTACTTAGGGTTTTTACACTTGAAAAACCCATCGATCCTAGCCGGGATTGAACCCGCGATCTTGGGTTTAAAAGGCAAATATGGTTACCACTACTCCACCAGGACCAACGCCGGGAAGTCTGGGATTCCATTCCCGCCAGAATCGTCCTTCCTAACTGAGGTTTTTTCCAGGTTTTCCTCAGTCCTCATTAATGGCAAATGCCTGGGAGGTATCCTAAACTTAGACCTAGAAAGCTTTCTTCCTTTAAATAAAAATATTTCCAAATTTGTCATTTCATCTCGTGTATCACCAGTGTTCATCGCCTGTGGTGCCTCTGTAGTAAAAATGGGCGTTAAACTTGAATACATGAAATATCAAATTTTGCTTTGAGCTTCAATTAATCTGCACTTATCTGCAATATTGCGCTTTAGAGCCATGCGGGATGTTTCCTATACTGCACATTCTCTTCTAACCCTCGCTTCATCCCTAAGTTAGGGGTAAATCTCATGCCCTCCCATCTAAATGTTATTTGATATCTGTGGGTTTTATGGGATGCGGAACATTTCACACTATTAGCCCTGATTGCATCGCCTTAACTGAATAAGGTGGTATAATTGAATTATTTATTTTAATACTTAAAACTCTTCCCTTCTAGTTTTGTTGTACGTAGTCCATACACCGAAATCCATAACGACATCTGCCTATGCCAGTTTCAGTCTGCAAGGCAAAACTCAAAACATTAGCCATGAGAAATGGTAAAAGATAATGAAAAAGAAGAAACTCACGAATAAATGTGAGGAGATGTGTGGAGGGCAAAGTTCAGAGATTAATAATGGCTCTAGGTATTTTTCCCACGGCGAGACCCGCCGGTCAGGTAAAATTTGATAGAGGAAAACAAGGGTCCGCATGCAATACTAGAATTCTACGTTATGTCACACACAGCTTATCGATTTATCTCGAGATGAAACAGCGCCCAATTGTTACTTGCTCTTATTCTGCCGTTCGAGGTGCAGTTCTTAAGTTGGTTACCATGGAAACATTGTTTCCTATGCTGCACGGATATCGTGGTACAAACAGTTTCCATGACAACAAAGCCGAAAAGAGGATTATAATTTTCAACTGTCAGTGCTTGTAGCCTGACAAGAGCTTCTATTGCGAATCCAGAAAAAAATTGAATACACGGCATAATAACAAATTTAATGCCAGATATAGAGTATAGCATAAAATACATTGGAGTGGTAATTCAAATAAGAGAATTAAGAAACCTGAAAATCACTGTTTCGACTTATTTATTTTAAGGTAATATTAGTGGACAGCTTGGCCATTAAGCACTATAAGCTAATATCTCTTATGATCTCCACAAATATATGATAAATTTATCGCATGAAAACAAACTTAAACACGGGCTTCATACAGATAATCATGTCTCTCTTCGTTGAAGGTAAACTTTTCTTGGTATCTGATTTCATTTACAGTAAGATTATTTAAGTTAAGGGCCGACAAGGCACGGTTACATACTGGGAGAAATCAGTCCTCAAGTCCATGTAATATATGAGTAGTAGTTTATGGGAAGTATTAAAGGGAACGGGGTCATAAAAGCATATTTTTTTGTTGTTTTTGTACCAATTTAATATTTAGAATTTTCTGATTTTTTTTATATGATTTGCATAAATGTTCCTTGTTATAAGTACTTTTAATAGCTTTTTAAACATGCCACTCTCTCTCTCTCTCTGTCCTTTTCACAAGACTTGTTCAGTTAAATTTTATTACTCAGGAACTATTTGCTCCTAAAGGCTCTGGGGTTGCCTTGAATGTTGGAAAAAGGTGCACTTCATAAATTGATAGCGTTCGTTTTCATAACATTATTTTTAGTTGTTTTACAATATTGGAGGGATTTAGTTCATGTTTACCTCAAACAGTCATTTCTCCTGTAAAAATCTTTTTTGGCAGCAATTGTTGAAAAACTGTATTTTTTTTTTCATAAGTTTCGCACTTTTTTAAGGATCTGTGTGAGCTATCACTGAAATTTTTATTACTTATTCATGATATTATTGTGATGATGTGGATCTATTATGATAGAGCTAGAACAAAATGTGATAACGTAAAATAAAATTTCCGGGAAAAAAATTAAAAAGCAAACAATTGAAAATAATTTATAAGTTGCTTCGAAACCATGATATAGTAGTGAAAACATACCAGCAAATTTCAATTACCTGCATCTGTATGTTGTAAAAGTTTCATGTCATTAGCTTTAACAGTCCTTAAGAAAGTGGGTACTGAATTTGGTACATTTAACATTTCAAGAATAGGCCTTTCATACTCTTATGAGAGGCTTTGCCAATGAGCAGTTCTGCATCGTATGTTAAATTGTGTGCTAATTTGACTGTACAAAAATACAATTTTGAAGAACGCGTTTTTATGTACGATACACACGTGAAAGCTGATTACAAGAAGTGATAAGACGATTCGTAAGAAAAAATCCTGGCATTTGTATTCCAGGTAGAAATACTGTGCCTGACTGTTAAAACGTTTGCGAGACAGAATCTCTCAATAACAAGAAACGTATTCCAAATCGTTATGTTCTTACGGGAGAAAAGTTAGATGAAATACAGGACTTTTCTCAGCAGATGCCAGCAATCTATTGCCGCCAAGGGGCATAATTTTCAACATCTCTTATAATACAGGTCAGTGCTTGTTATCATGAGTTTTAAATATACTGTCATTTTATGCTCCAGTAAACACACAAATGCTGCAATTACCCAGTTAACAGTCGCGCTCAGGCAGCCTATATCTCAAAAAATCTCTCTGTATATGGAAGATGTTCGGCGCATTTACCGGTGAAATATATGTAAACTCTTGGCTGGTCCGCATTGTCATTTAAATGGTTGAATTGAAACTTATGATGGGCCTGACCCTATTCAAATCCAAATGGACTGGTCTAATGTCATTTCCCAAATACTTTGTAACTGTCGCAACCGATTGCGCATGAGCTGTTAACCTACCCTACGAACAAAGCAATAATTTCGATTTGTCCGTGAAGTTGTAGGCAAGTTGACATGCAGTTAGAAACGGTCTGTCCAGTTGGACGTACAGAACAAAGCAAAGGCCCATCCCCCTGTCCGTTCCTCAATTAGTGACCTCAGCTGCATGCGTCGTTGAGAAGATTGAAGAATAATTCCAGTAATTTTGGGAACGTGGGGTCGTGAGGGAACACAGTGCCACAATAAACAGCGAGGGTTGTGCTATACCCTTAGCATCATTCGCACGCAATAAGGAACATGATCGCTTTTCATGTTTTCGGGTGTTATTTCTGAACGATGCCTGTTTTAATTTTATTCTTCTCTCGACGATCACGATAAATGGGAAATTAAGTGCCTGGGAACCACGCTAAGGATTTCTCACGTTTGTTTCCTCTGCAGGATGTCTGGGTTAATTCCACGATTCCAAACAGAAGAGTATTAGCAATCGCACAATGCATAGTACAGGAATTTGCTTCATTAAGGATTTAGAAAAAAAAAAAAATTCACAGAGCAAGGTGTCTGTACGTTATTTTTCATTGTATACATTTTCCAGAATGCACTTAAAATGTGCACCTACATACGGCTGAAGAGTGTGTACCATGGTTATTATTTAGCTTGAAGTGTAACCTTTTGCACAGGCCCATATGAAATTTCCACTTTTTGTGCAAGACGATAAAGGGATTTTCTAGGGCAATTTTCTAAGCTATTACTAAACTCATGTAATCTTTCTTCGGTGAGAAGCCTACAGTGCTTTGGGGGGAGGTTTCTTAGGCTAGATACCATTTTGCTGAAATTTATTGTGCATATTATGGGCTGTTTTACGATCAGGAACGTCTACGTTTAATTGAAACGGTCTTCGAACTTAACGAGCTGACAGAGTTAACACGTGAATCCTACATAAAGATACGCTGTGCCGTTGTAAACACATGAGGCATAACACACTTTATGTATACTGTCGAATTAAGAAACGAACAACACACATCCCGGAAAAGTTGCGCAACGATTGGAACAATCAGAAAACTCAACAATTGAGCAAGTGTTTTTCCTATGAGCAAGTCCTCACTTGTTATCTGCGCCATGGAGAGGATAGCAAACCTGCATGCTTACTTGTTGACCTTGCTGATTGTCGCAGTCGTAGCGTAGCTGTTCCCGGGTGTATGTTGTTCGTTTCTTAAATGGGCTGTATACATAAAGTGTATTCATGTGTTTACAACGGCACAGCGTGTCTTTATGTACGGTTCATATGTGTTAACTCAGTGGTGAATCTTTTTTTAGCATGCAGTTGATTCTGCTACTTATGCGAATACCATAATGACCTATTTTTTTCCCCCAGAGAATTAACCGACAGGGAGCCTTATCGTGTATTTTTTCAACTAAACTCTGCCACTGAGAATAATTCCATAAGAGCAATTCACAATGTATTTCCACAAGGAGAGTTATTAGTAGAGATATGTGCTCCCTTCGATCCCCTGATTTAATAGCTTGCGATTAATATTTCGGGTAAATTAAAAAAAATGTACAAGATGAATCCCTATACCATACAAGAACTCAAAGATAATATCCGTCAGGAAATTGTCCGGATTTTTTAAAATGAATTACAGCAAGTGCTGGATAATTTTCCAAAGAGATGCCAAAAAATGTGTGGAGAATGACGAGGGGAAGTTTCCACGCCCCATTTGATAATTTGCAAGTAATGCGCTTCTTGTATGGCTGGTTTGTTTTATTGTTTAAGCCTCCCGATAATCACCGGCTAATGAGCGGCGCGCTCACTCATGTGCAAAACACTCCGGAGTAAAACAAAATTGATCGAACATAAAAGAAAACGAAACTCGAACTCGATCCCCTTGTACTTGATGCCAGTATGATCCCCACTGCGCCAAAACATGATCCACAACTTCCGTTTTTTACTGTGTGATACTTCAATGGAAGCTTCATTAGCCAGATGCACTAGTCCTTTAGAAACTTACTGCCATTTTAAAATTTGAACGGGTAGACAATATTTTCCTTATCTGAAATTGCTTGTCTAAGAAAACTCAAGAAATTATAGCGGTGTAGTTTATTAACATACTGTACAAACGTGTCTTTTTATCCGAAAAATACTCGGTGAAAAATACAGTTTACATAAAAAATTAGACATACCACTCCCTCTACTAGCTTCACCCCTTTTGACTCATCAAAAATAATATCCATCTAAATCCGTGAACAGAATTGCTCTTTGGAACCATGCGAATGTTTTAGTTATTAGGCTTTTATACAATAATCTCATACTTAACGGAATGAGCAGGTACTCAAAATGGTAGAAGTCTCCTATTCCCCTTCTCAATGTAATTAGATATCTGGAGATATTTTGGGGAGCGAAATACAATATGGTCTTTTCTCTAGGTATCCTGCCCCTGATGTTATTCCCTTGACACATAAACAATGAATGATTGCTTCCATTGTTCAGTAACTCTGGGCTAAATTGCATAATTGCTCTTTAGAGCTATACGAAATTTTAGCTTTGCGACATATCCCTGTTTGCATCCCCTAAGCGAGTAGCGAGGGGTTGAAAGTATTACGGTCGTGCTCATGACGTTAACATACAACATATCAAAATTTGGGTTATCTTACCCTAACCAGCTCCTTTTGCTGAATACAAAAAGCGCTGATCAGATTAGAGGTGATCATTTATACATAGAGGTGGAAATTCTTAATTTTCCGCAGCCTTATTGTTTATCCAGTCTCTCTTGCTATTTTTATATTCTTATGAACCTAAGATTATAAAATTGAGTTCCTGTTTTATGTACCTTAATTTTCGTCCGCAGTGTTAGTTATGAACTGGCTATTTTCATTCTCAAGATCCTAAACTGCGCGCTCAATGAGAACGCCGGCCTCAGAACCCACTGCAATACCGCCATGCCAGTGAAGAAATGGCCTGGTATATTGGACCACACACAGTAGTCGGTCTCTATGCACGCATTGCCTTTTCAGGCATTTCTTCCTCTATATTGTCTCGCGAATCTAATTAATTTAAAAGCGCCCTCGCTAACTTCTTAAAAGCGTTACTTTATTTATGGGCGAACTCCGTTCTTAATCTTCCCTAACTCTACATATCCCTATCTCAAACATTTAAAAAGGAGAATAATTAAGACCTAAATATTGTTATAAACCAAAATATGTAAGCAATTTTATTTATTTAATAATTTATTTACACATACTGACTGGTTCTAATCCTTTGGACCGACCTTCTTGAGGTACTCAGTCCTCATTGGTGGCAAATGCCGGAGAGGTACCCTAAACGTACGTCTGGAATGTTTCCTTTGCATTTACTATTTATGAGGACTGAGGAAAGGCCGGAAAAAATCTGTCACCGACTCTTAGAAATCGAACCCCACACCTCCCGCTCACGAGTGCACGCCTTAACGCCCTCAGCCACCCGTGGGAGTGGAAGGTGCGTGATATTGCCAGAGAAACTATGACAGCATGTATGAATCCATCCTCTCGGCTTGACCTATTTGAAAGTTGTGATTTTTCAATCAGCCACCATGTTCAGAAAATGACACAACATTTTCAATATGTAAACCTCTTAATGATATACAGAATAACCAGCTCATGCAGGGAATGCCAGCACAGGAAAGCACTGTACCCAACTGAGCCTGCCAAAAATACAGGTCGTGCTTACCTGGTCCTTTGCGAGCTGGAACCAGGTCTTGAGGATGACCGGAAGACGCCATTTGTGATAGCTGCGCGTTGTTTTGACGCTGATGAAGATGTCGGAAAGGCGCGTTGCAGCCGGCTTGCTGGTGCCCGTCTGACGCACCTCTTCCACGTTGTTGGCTGCAATAGCGTCATAATCCTTGGATACGGAGCGCGGCGCCCGTTCTTGCCACACCGCAGACACCACCTGAACCAACAAGGAAGTATGGTAGAAAAATATCATGCAGAGCACACGCATTTGTATTAACAATGATCAAATAATAGAATTTACAAGTGTTGCACATTTTACTTTAATTAATATATAAAAATTAACTGCAGTAGGAAAAGGAACCCCATTACATGTACCTCTTCAAAAGTTTTAGTTATAAAACTTGTTCAACTCGTGCATTGTTTAACCTCCGACTAATAAGCTGCCATAGCCGGCGGTGTCTGCACTTCAACAGAGAGGTTTCTTGAAATAACGAATATTTGCTTACGAATGTTCGCTTAAATTTGATTTAAGAAAGTTGCCTTTTACCCTTCTTCACTATGCTGATATCTACTGCATCTCTCGCTGTTAGTAACAACCGTGACATCACCACTTTCATCAATTCCGCCGCCATTTTCTCCTTCTTGGTCCGATTTCTGTTATAAAAGTTCACTCGCTTTTTCGGGGTGGTGGGTTTACTAGCTTTCAAAGCGATCAATTTATCTCCTCCTGTTATAGCTTTCTATACGGAAGCTTTAACGAACCATTTTTGGGGAATGGAGACCTCATGAGCTACACAATTGTCTATATGAAGACTAACGACCGTATACGTATTCGTAACAAGTGAAGCTGTTTTTGTATTTCCATGGTGGTAAAAGTAGTTGACAACATTCGGAAATTTTCTTATGGAAATCGCAAAGCTTCTGAAGGTGCCAAATACATTAAGGGGAAGTTCAGTCACTACAGTTCCACGATACAAGTAGTTGATAGGCAACAGCAACATAACGTTTGCTTTCTACGTATCAACATTCTACGGTCACAAGTCATTCTTCAGCTAATCCACTTGTTTGTACACAAGCATTTACAGTGACATTGGAAAATTGATAGACTGGAATTCGTTGTGTGATTAACTTCTTTCTTTCTGGAAGGGAAAACAGCAAAGCAAATTCATAAGAGGAGTTTTGCCTTTTTTGGGTGACACATGCCCTTCCTATGAAACCGTTCTACTTATGGTTAATGAGTTCAAGCGTGGCAGAACAATGAAAACGCTTTAACTCCTGGAGCTCCAAAATCACCTGTGAGACTAGAAATCATCGATAAAGTACATGATATTGTTTTGGCTGACAGATGAGCGAAAGAAAGTAAGCGAGTTAGCAGAGGCCACGGCCTTCTTAACTCAGGGGGTCCATTTTATTCGCATAAAGAATTACACATAAAAAAGTGTGCAAGATGGGTGCTCATTATTAGAAAATGTTTAAGAAGAGTCCAACCGAGTTTTTGTGACTACAGACGAGACTGGAATCGAAACAGCTGTTTACTGAACAATGAACTACTCGAGACGAACCGACTCCGAAATGGGTACCATCCGCTGGAAAAGTGATGGCTTGAGGGTTTTTTTCCTGCAAAAGGAAATTTCTTGACTGACTACTTAAAGAAGGGGAAAACTAGTACTGGAAAATACTGCGCATTACTGCAGGCTGAAGACAGCGAAACGTCCGAGAATTGCCAAAAATGTTTCAACATGACAATGCGCCATGCATTCAAGCAGTGTCGCTCATGACAAATTGACCGAATAACAATTTGAAATGCTTCCGCATCCACTCCAATCATTGATCTTGCTCCTTCGAATTACCATCGGTGCCCAAAACTCAAAAACTTTCCTGGCTGGAACAAAAATTTAAGTGAAATGAAGAGGTCATGCAAGAGGTAAACAAATAATTTGATGGTCTCGATGAAACCTACTTCGACGAAAGAATCACGAACCTGGAGAAATTTTGGAACTAAATTGTGTTGAACTTTCAGAGGACTATGTAGAAAAATGAGGTACGATTCAAGACATGAGTTGTAGAAAGTCAAGGGAATAAAGTGTTTTTCGGACCCATTTTCATCATCTACAAGAAGCATATTTCCCTAAAAATTTGACTACAATTTTACTTACCCCGATGTATGTTAAAATTTCACAGTTAAAACTATTTATGCAGGTCAATCCAACAATTACACTGGCATGAGAAATTTTTGCTGAGTGAAAACTGTTCATATTTTCTGATTCCTAGCCACATGGAATCTCTCAAAACAACTTTATTTTTGTTTCATCAGGCTACAGTTTTTCAGAAATCGGTATTATACAAAATAACAGTTTTTATGTTTGTTCATTAAGCAGATACATAAAATAAATATTCTGAGAGATTTAAACAAGATAATAAATTGTTCACTTTGTGAATGAAACAGTAGGGCTAAATCAGAACTTTGGATCAGATAAAATTGGCCACAACGGAGCATCCTGGGGGGGAATGTGAAGTATGCACCATTGGTTTCTCCTTCTAATGTCCTTCTTCCACCACTCCATATTAAGTTAAACCTATGAAGCAATTTGTTACTGCTCTGAATAAGGAAAGTGATTGTTTCAACTTTCTTGTTACAAAGTTCCCACAAAAAACTGACAGCAGGTATTTTCGATGGACCCCAGATTCGTGAGCGTATGCAGAATGAGATCTTTCCTCGGTTGGTGTCAAGAGTTAGAGAAGTCAGCATGGTTGGCATATAAAAAAGTGACAGAAAAATTTCTTGGCAACATGAAATATGAGAACTATAGAGAAATTGTGAAGGAAATGTTACAACACTAGAAATCTAGGGTGTAAAATGAATATTAAAGTGCATTTTCTCAACAGTCATATTGATTGCTTCCTTGGAATCTTTTTTTTTTTTAATGATGGATTAATTGAACCAAATTAAAGACTTATTTTTTACATCCATTTTAATATTTATATGAAATATATCACCATTAGTGTAGAAAGTTTTAAAACACTTTTAACACACTTGTTCACATTTCTCACACATTTGTTACATTATTTTTTAAAACTTTACAGCTAAAGCGCACTTTTACCTACAAGAATAATTTCAAAGCCATAATCTAACAGTAAGGCCTATTTCACAAATTATAAACAAACACTTAAAACCGGGAGCTATTAACATATCTATGACAAATCGAATTGATTGAGAACTGTACGTAATAACCACCAGACAGCATTGTTGCACTTAATTTGATTTGTTCAAGGTGAGCGGTTTCATAAAGACATTAAAACAATGGAAACCACTATCAATGCCATTGGGATGCGTCAATGGTTGCAAAATTAAGTTTTCGTTTCCCTAATTGTGAAAAAAGTTTGGAAATTCATAATTATTGATACATAGCTTTCTTTTTCAATATATTCGTTAATATTTCAGTTAAAATGAACCTACAAAAACAGTTTTGTCTTACTTATATTTATTATAAAAATAATATTTCATAAAATATTAATACATCATTATATTTGGTGTGATTTTGTTTAAAAACCTAGCCCGGTGAGTAAAGCTGAAAATACATTGAATTCAGGTCATTCATATTACATACATCCAGATGAAAAAAAAATGTGTTATAAAAGTGTCACTTTATTTTTTCCGTTTTATTCACATTGACAAATAAGTGATGTCTCTTTACTCACAGAAACACAAGAAATGTCAGAAAAGTTTCTCTGTCGCGCATAGCAGATTCCCTAGGTATCTGAAGATAATTCTGGCAAGATTTCCAATCCTCCTGGCGCCTTACAATGACCGCCTTTATCGATTTTGAGACTTAAACTATAAAAAAGAAGTTTAAGGGAAGAGAACTACACTCTCAACATTTTCTCAGCGAAACTTAACACTCTACAGCCACTTAGGAAGGTAATGCAGCCCCTTAACCTCTCAGCCAGACGTGGGACACATAATAATTAAAGGTATTATAAGATTTACTGCACCTGGAGATAGCCACGAGGAAGCTTTGCTGAAAATGAGCCACTCGATCTAAAAGATGTGGACAGTCACGTCCAACGCCGTCAATTGGGTAGCTGCTTTCATGCTTCGGCGTAATAAATTCAACCGCCAGAGACCCCAGTGGCGAGTACCTTGTTTTTTTTAAGCAAAACCCGATACTTTCCGCACGTTTTGAGCCGCTAGCGGGCTTGTTAGCCATTGTACACTAACCCTAGTAAGAAAACAAAGAACAGGAATCCCCAGATGCATATTATATTTCTCCATTCTTGATTTCAAATTCAATTTTATTGAGCATAACAATAAATTAAACAGGTCCTCATGAAAATTAATCCATAAACAATTAAGCAACATGCATACATACTATTGACTTGAAATTATTAAAAACAACAAATTAGCATAAATATTACCATGATATACAGGGCTTCCAGAATAGTCCTAACCTCGCGCGGGTTTGCATCATGGCAGCCGAACATATCACAGCCGGCCGCGCCTTAGGCATCTTGCGCTAATCGTACACCAACCTTCATCTTCCTATCATAAAGAGGGATTTCTTGTGCACAATTTTGATTTTCAGAACATCAATAGCGAATGTTGTGAATGTTCACACGACCATTTTGATGGAACCACACCTTGCCTGAGAAGTGCACAAGCAGTGGGTCAATTAAGTCCTTCAGTCACTGATGAAAGAAACCACTCACAATAATGCACACATGCTATGGATCACTTTTTCGTAGATAATGGACACGTGTACACTTGAAAGGTTTGTTTTTTAATAATTTTGTTGTTATATGCGCAGAAGACACTGAAACCCGAACTTTTTATGCTAATTTTGATAGTGGCAAAATTTCTTCGTTCACGAAGATGGCAAGACAGCTGACTTTAGAGCAACGCATTTTGTGTGTAAAAGTTATTATAAATGTTTACAATTGATTCTGAAGTTTGGGCAATAGCCTTCTATCAGAACGATCAAGATTTGCGCCAATTTCTCTAATTTGTTTTCTATTAAAGCTTATGTGTTTCTTGTTTTGCACTGAACACGTATTCAGATGGTGAATTGCAGCTCTACGCTTGCAAGATCTCCGTTTTAACAAGTTTGTTGCTGCGTGTGCAGAAATTAAGATATTAAATTTTATATAAATACTTAAAATAGAAAAATATTACCCTTTGCATCAATATATAGAACATAACAACAATATACATAGCATGATGCGTAATATTTTATGCAAACATAAAATGTAGTTATAAATAAAAATAGCTGTATAATCCAAATTTAAATTAATGAAGCAATTATAGACATGTAAATGTTTAATAAACGAATAAAGGCTGATCCAATTTATAGAAGAAATTATCAGCTACAAAAGCCTAACCAAATGGAAACATATACAACATAAAATGCAATATCACATTAAAACTAGATGCAGAACTATAGTGTTATACAATCCAAAAATAGAATACAATTAACAGATTTGCCTCATGGCTAAATATAAAATTAGAGACAAATGATGTGTATAAACACTTTATCTAACTTGTAAAATAGTTTATCTACCAGCCAGTGATATAATTTCTTTCGTAATTGTTTTAATAAGCTTGCACAGTACTGAAAAATGTGTTATATATATTTTGTCTTGTATCAGTTTTTGCTATGCTTAACCATAACATACTTCATTTCGAGCAATTAAAATATCAACTTTTTTCCTAATATATCGGAAGCAATGATAAATGTGTATGCATTTACCACCGTCATTAAACTATGCTCCCAAAAAAAGTGGCTTGCAGCGAGTTTTGATTGAAGAATTGCTTATAATTCTAACGGCTTTCTTTTGTAACGTAAGTATTTCAAAGATTCTAGTAGTATTTCCTCAGAGTAAGAGTCAGTATAAATATACAAACACTTATTTGAAAAACAAGTAAATGTGCATCGATTAACAGAAAATGCCTTCGCTTGCTTATCTCTGTTTATTGAAATGACGAAAGCATTATCGCTAGACCTTCAAATACACGGAATCTAACTTCAAACATTTGCATCCTAAATACCCCCCCCCCCCCGCCATAATGAAATTTATAACATATAACAAGCCTGATTTCATATTACATGTTGGACAACCATGATAATACATTTCCAGGTCTTCAAGGTTGACAGACACTTAATTGGAAAGCATATATACCTAAACTAACATCACCAGTCGCTAACTGTACCGTATCAATTGTAAAGCCACCTCAAAACAGCTTTATTGCGCATATTTCTGTTCGATTACGAATTACCGAGCAGAGTGGTTCAGCGGTAATGCTCAGACTCGTTCCGGGTTCTTATCCTAACCTTGGCATTTTTCGTAGTTTTCTCTGGTCACTTGGACGAATGCTGAGGTGTATATTTTATATATTTCATTCCGTGGGTTCCGTTATTGTCGTAAGTGCCAGGTGAGAAGGGTTGGTGCGGTATGCGTTATGATGGCGGCTTGCGCTTTGAAAAGATTTCTGCTATGAAAGCAGCCTTTCTGAGAGGCTCGAACTCCTTGCACGGAGGTTTCGCTGGCATCGGCAAACAACACTACAGACTCCGCGCCCTGCGCGATGTCTCCCTCATCTGATTCCTTTCTCCTGAAGGTGCCTCCCACAGAGCGTAGGCACAAATGGTCTGCCTCTGATCATGGCTAAAGTAGCGAAATTGTTTCTTCTAATACTAATACAAAACTGTCAATAAACGAGTTTTCCTAAACGTACAATAGTAATATATATATATAGTATGTCCCATTTCCTTGCTCACCCAAAATAACTTTTTTCTGATGCGTCAAATGAAAAAATGTTTCAAATAAAAGTTTCTTAACATCGTGGGGGAGTTCTTGCTGAGGGTAGGTATACTTTTTTGTATCTACATTAATGTAGGCGGTACGGTATAGACATTCGTTTTTTTTTTAATTGCACCATCTACATTTTATTCAATTTGTTGATTTGTTTTATTTACTGATGCTCTTTAAAATTTCAGGTCAAGTCCCATTCAATTTAGGGCATAAAGCCGCCTATAAATTTTTCTCAGAGGTCTCTTCTTTCAGGCTTGAAGTTCTTTTACGTGTTGTAAATCTACGACCAGAGACCCCACGGCTTTATTTCCCTTCCGAAGGAAGCCATACGCCCGAAAAAATCCATCGATCCTGGCCATTTTATTCAAGAATACACTTACCCTCTCCAAGAGCTATTCAGTAATGTAGCACACTGTATTATTTTAGTCAAGAAAATAGTAAATATGGAAATGATAAATAATGCATGACATCTTTTATTTAATAACACTACAGTGCATTTGTTCAACTAAATCATTTAACCTCTTCAAGGTCAGTTTAAACATTTCATAATGATCAATAAACATTGAGGATTGCATCAGGATGAACTGTGCTGAACAGCACGTGAATGTTGTTATTGCACTGTACCTGTGGATGAAAGACACCCTAGTTCAGTACAAGCATCAATAATGTGTTGCTCCATGTCCTGTGGTGTTGTTGGAACATTTTCATAGGCAGCATCCTTGATTCCACATCAAAGAAAAATAGTCTAATGGCCTAAGGTCTGGGGATCGGGCAGGCCTACTAACTGGTCCACCACGTCCAATCCACCTGCCAGGGTATTTACGGTCCAGAATGCGTCATGCTCGTATGGTGTCATACTCTGGGCATCCACCATGCTGATTCATACCATTACTCTGTTATTCCAAGAGACCAGTGTTTCTTAAGAATGTGGCATAGGATCTACTACTAAGGGTCAGATTACTTCTGAATCGTGATAATATGTGCTGTACTCTACATCCTGTAGCATTCCTCAATGTTTATTGGTTGTGAAATGTTTAAACGGCCTTTGGGGATTTAAATAATTTAGTTAAACAAATGCACTGTAGTGCTATTAAACAATGGCATTACTTATCATTTCCACATCTACTTTATTTTTTTATTTTTATTTTGAATTTTTCTTGACTAAAATGCTACAATGAGGTACATTTCTTAATAGCTCTTGAAGAGGGTAAGTGTATTCTTGAATAAAATGTATATAGTGCCATAAAAAACCTCTATCCCGTATCTCCTACATTAATGGAAAAATTAAAAAAAAAAAAAAAAAAAAATACTCTCAGCAAGAACTCTTCCATGGTGTTAAAATTTTTTTGTTTGAAACAATTTTTCATTTCAGCATCAGAAAAACAGTTATTTTTAGTGAGCAAGATATATATATACTTTACAACAAAGCCATCCCTTTCGTTAACTACGTGCAGTTAAATTTAAGCCAACCAGCTTATCGTTGTCTTTTGTCTTTCCAAAATTATAATACACGAAAAATTTTAAAATTTATATTTTTGTCGAACTGTATGTACACTTTTTTCTTCAATTTTTTGCATAATTACACCTGAAATTATACCTTTTAGCCTGTATATTTTCAAATTATGTTTTACCTAGAAATTAAACAATCATTTGTTAATAAAACTTTTTAACTCGGCGCATGCATGTAAAATTATCTGCATGAGATTTCCTTCATGGTTTGTTTTCGTGATAAAGGGCATAAAAACGTTTCACTTGCTCTTAAACGAGTTTATGTATTCTTATCTACCGTGTAAATCTCACACTGGGCTTACAATATTAAAACGCAATAGGCTTCGCACTCTCCCGACCATAAACCGCCACTGACCTCTGTACCCTCTGTATAATTATACGCTGGTAGGCAAGTTGTTTATCACGCGAATGTGCCAATGCGGTTTTATGAAAGCCGTGGGTGTTTTACAACTACCGATAAATTTTATTCAGAAAAGGCAGTCTTCATACCTACTATTTAAGTATACAAGGAAATTAACTCCCGCCAACTATCATTATAAATCGCGCTTATGAGAGTCCCAGACGAGCACCTCGGCTTTGTAGCAACGAAAATAATTCGTTAACCCCCCGATGTGCGTTTAGGCCCCCCTCTCTGACAGAATTTTCCCTTCATCGCAACTTCAAAAGGAAGAATAAGGCGTGCAACGGTTCATTAAAAAACACGGTGTACCCTTAACACACCCTCTGGGGGTCCCCCGCAGTGCTACCAACATTTCAAAAGGGAAGGAAGACAAGAAATTGGTTCTTCCAAGAAAGATAACTTTTTTATGTGTCTGGACGGAAATTCCAGCGCTACATGAAGACTTTAAAAGTATGCAAATCTTCCGTTAAATTTTTGAAGACGGAACGATCAGCTTGGGCTAGAAGGTTCATTTCCAAACACAAGCTCATGTTAATATCGACAAAATGATTAAACAAACACAGAAAATTTAACGAGTGTTCTCTACGCGTTCCACGAATTTTCCGCTCTCCCATTTCATCATTTTATTCCATTGGGTCTGAAGTGCCAGAGCGAGGTGGGCGAGATGCTGTGTGCCACGTGATGGTGGCTTGCACGCTGTAAATGTCCCGGCATCTGGTATGGAAGGGAGGGCCTCGAATTCCTTGGTAGGGGTGTTATATCAGAATCCTGTGCCACAAAAGTATGATCTAACGCATTACAAGTGTACACACTTGTAAGTTATTAGTAAAATTCTGTTCCCCAAAGATTTCTGCTACACTTGTACTTTACAACTCCATACTTATAAATTACAGGTGATTATTCATTGTTTTGTTATGAAGTATTAGTGCACTTATAACTTGCATAAATTTCTCAAGTGTAGGAATATTGCTAACTGCAAATATTACTGCAAGTTTTAATATAATTTTGGAATCAGTCAACCTAAATATGCGAAAATAAGCGAAAGTGATAACGATGACGGAAGTAGAAGTATGTATAAAGAAAGAATAATTCAGTGTTTAAACACAATGAAAAAGATAGAATAAGTTTAAATAAGCATGGTTTTCCTATTTCAAATGCATATTTCAGTTCAGCATCATAGTTAAAGTTTTTAAATTCATTTCTTTCCATTCCTCGCTCTGTTTTAAAATAATCTCTTTTGACACCATTATCCCAAGTTTTTGCGTATAGTAAAATTGTGATTTTCAAACAATACAAATGCACATACGTGATAAAACAAATCGGGAATCTCGATTCTTCTGCGATGTCTCGGCGATTGAAATTGATGCTGCTATATATCCCTATATACTGAACTTTAAGTTTGAATTTTGCTAAATGTATGATAGAGTATATAAATTATAGTTATTTCAGAGAAAAAGACAAGGCCCTTTTGGCGGAAATGACAATAATACTTTTGAACTGAAGAAAGATGTCTAGGCATCCATCTTGCACTAACCTTATTCAAGTTTAAATGTTCATGAATAATTCGAAGGACTGTTGTTTTAGAAAGGCCCAACCTTGCTGCTATTTCTGTAACTTTGAACCGCCGGTCTTCCATAATTTCTTCTGCCACGAGAGCGATGTTTTCAGGAGTAAGCACCTCCAAGGGCCGACCTGCATGCTCTTCGCCTTCAATTTTTTCTCGACCCATTCGAAAAAGTTTGACCCATTCTTTTACGATAAAATATGAGAGAAATGTTTCCCCATATATACCGTCCAATCGCTGTTTAATTTCATTTGAAGTAAGTCCTCATTTGTGAATAACTTAATAATAGATCGATACTCTATTTGAACATGTCACAATCTTCTATACATAGCCTTCTTTATACAACTAGATATATCAACACCTGAACACCGCGGAGTGGAAGTTATAGCTGCAATTATTTACTTGACAGATAAGGTATGACACCAGATAAGGATTTTGTCAAGGCTATAATCCTTATTGGCGAGGCCGGAAACATATGGACCAACCCTCGTATTTTTATTAATTTATATTAATGGAATATACCAAGATTCGTTGAGAAAAAAAAAAACTGGCCATAAAGCAATGTTTAAATATTCGCTTTAGGTTAAACCTCCGCCTCCAATGGTTCAATTTTGCTGGTTAACGAACTCGACGAACGTTTGTTAATTATTATATACCAAGTTTCGTTGAGAAAAAACAAAAATTGCGGCCGCTAGTGTATTAACGGATACACATATTTTCGTCATTTTAGGTGCCTAGTAGGTAGATCGATAGAGATTTGAAGAAAGTTTTTCAAAAATCTTTTCATGGGTACAATCGCAATAGCCACATCCCTGGCTGAATTTCTAAACAGTTCAAACGTTAAATCGGATGCTTCAAAAAACATGGCCATCTATAATTCTTGACATTTGCAGGAGTTACACAGCAACGGACCTCGCAGCTGACGACTAACGAACGTTACGCCCCATTTATTGCTTCGTTAAGTTCGCAGTCAAGGCTCTTCCATTAATAACCGAAGAATTGTGACAAGCCGCTATGACAAACGAGAGGCAGAAACAGCTTATCTTGAGTTCAAAATTCTGAGAGTGTTAATCACAAGAGATGGAGATTTACTGCGTCAATTACCAGGGCAGAGTCCTCTTCCCCTTTCCACCGTTCATTTGTCATGGAGTCAGCAGACGCAATAGGTGTAATTATCGTTTTTTTACGCTCAAGCGCCAATTAGCTCAGGGCACCAGAGTGTTTTGGGCTTCTGTGAGCGGCTGAGAGTGCAGTGCAAGTAATTATTCTGAAATTCTCAACAGCTAACAACCAACAGTCGCTAACCCCAGGTCAAGCAGCATTAGTCATTTTTAGTCTTTACCTTGTGACCCCATCTGCTTTGGAAACTTTGCTTAAGAGATAAAATTGTTTTTGATTTTGATTTCAAAAACACTGTGCTTTTTTATATAAAAATAAGCATTATTCAAATAAAGCTATGCTATCTTTGAACTGGTACTTAGATTTCAAGTTGCAAAACTAGAGGCATTCCAGAGATGCAGTTTTATTTTTACAAGTAACGTTTGACACAAAATGACTAATGAATCCAAAACTTTGTTTACTCTTCGTAATATGACGTTGGACAACAAACCCCTGTGATTTCAATGTACAAACCAAGATACACACCGAATGAAATGTCCAACATTCTCAGAAACACTGGTATTTATGAAGAAACACAGGGATTTATGAAGAAAATTATGGAATGTCCTCACAGAAACCCTTTCTAGACACAAAAGAACTTGTCCCTGAAAATGAATATAAATAAGACACCCATTGCTCAACATATTATTGAAGCTCTTAAGCTTAAAGTTTATTGTTATTCATTACAATAATGGATGGTTAAGAACAGTTTGAGGGATATGGATAGTCAGCTGACAATTGCTCAATGCACGCAAGTCGCTAAAAGTACAATCAGGGCTAAATCTGAATGGGAATGGACAGCTACATAAAAACAGGGACCAAAATCACAGCCAGGACCTAATGGGCTGAGAATTTGCCCCATCTGTGAGGAAGGCGAATCATGGAAACATATACTGGCCGAATATAAAGGTACAGAAGATTGGAAGGGAAAGATCTACCATGATACTTTTCCGGACCGAACAGAGGGCTCTGCTGGCAGTCAAGGAAGAGGAAAGCGAGGTAAATTTTTGATAAAAGTGCAACAGTATAGGTCCGAAATGGCTTCAACAGGAAGGGGCAGGGAAACAAACAAGCTCAACTGTGACGTTCCTAATATTATTTTAATATGTATGATTGTTTATATTATAAAAACTTAATATCTAATCTATTGTAAATCAAACAGAGGTAGTGTATTATAAAAGCACGTAGTCTGTTGAGCCCGTGTGCCTGTTGAACGTTTGTTATAATGGTGTCACTGGAATAAATACACTCCTCCAACGGAATGCTTAAAAATGAGCTTTTCGTACACCATTAAATGCTTATTGTGGCATTCTTGGTGACTTTATCATAGGTCCTTAATTTTTTTTTTTTTTGAAGACACAGTTATAAGTGTGACATACTGTCAATTTGTCAGCTATGAGTTACCTGTTTTCTTGTAAAATGTATCTCTCAAGATTCGAGCAGAAATGGAAGATAAATGCACCACCACACTATGTAAGACGCATACGTTACTGAATTACTGAACGGCTAGTTCCGAAATGAATGGATTGTCGTGCTAGAAATGTTGCATGGCCACACCGTACAAGTGACATTACATCTTTGGATTACTTTTTATGGAGATACGAGAGTCATTTGAAAAATTTTAGGAATGAAGTACAAAATAACGGCACTGTTTTCTGAAATTATTTTTATTATTTTATATAGTCCCCTTTGACACTAATGCACTTTGTCCAGCTAAGTTCCAAAGTCTTTATCCCACCACGAAAGTCAGGTTCATCCAGGCTTGCAAAATACGTCCCAATTGATGATTTGAGCTCTTCATTGGACGAAACTTTCTTTCCACCACGAAATTTCTTCAGTTTAAGGAACAGATGGAGGTCCATGGAGACAAATTTGAGGGAAAAGGCGGATGTGGCAGCATATCGTCTCCAATTCATTGATTTTTCGCCATTCCAACGACACATGGGGGGCGATCATCGTCTTGATGCAAAATAACTTTCTACTTTGATAACCCCGCCTTTTTCTCGCGCATAGGTTCAGAAGGCTAGCATAATACTCTCCAACGGGAAGATAATACACCTTTGGCATCCCACATTACCGGCCGATTTGACACCTTGGTCTTCGTTGGCGGTGGAGAATTGTGATGTTTCCATTGTTTAGACTGCTGTTCTGTTTCAGGTGTGTTGTAGTGTCCCTTGTTTCATCACTGGTCACATATCGATGCATAAAGTTAATGGAATTTCTCTGAAAACAGGCCAAACTTTGCTGAGAGATTTGCACTCTGATTCGCTTTTGATGCTGAATCAGTAGTCGCGGTACCCGTCTTGCCGATAGCAGCAATTTCGGACACCTTTAATCGGCGATACTCTAAAACACATCTGCAACTTACGATAATTTCTGATGTCCTGACGGATTTTGGTTGTCCGCTGCATGGATCATCTTCATGGCCGCCTTTAAACACCGTGGAGAGCGCTGAAGTATTGGCTACGGGATTATTATGAAGGCCCCTTTCTCCAAAAAAGAGAAAAAGTCAGCTTTTAGTTATATGATCCATTTACAAAACGTAAGCTCGTAACATTTTATGTTGGCCACACTGTTTAAGTATCAATGGAGGATACTCAAAAATTGTAAACGTACTTTAACGTTTGCCCTTTAAAATGTCTCGTGCTAGGCATGGGAAATGAAATATTTCAACGCGTTCGTTATTCTTCATGAGACTGAATTACATACCAGCTTCCTAGAATATCAGGATTTTCTAGTAGTTTTTCTCTATTTCAAAAACTCATCTACAATTAATTAAAAGCACTTCAAGTGCGTACATTAACTAAACTAGCTGCTGTCATTCAACCGCTTTCACGTTGTAAATTTGGGACAGATAAAATATTTGCCATTTCCTTTTTATCTTTTATTCAGTTTTAACTCCCTTTTTTTTTTTTTTTTTTGCTTCAAAATGTTACGAAATAAAAAGCAGGCCAAACGAGTTAAGGGAAGTATTAAAGGGAAAGGGATGCAAAATATTTTTTATACCAGTTTAATAATTGGAATTTTGTTTATTTTGATATGATTTTCAAACGTGCCTTGGTTATTAGTACTTTTAATAAATTTTTAATTATGTCACCGCAGAAGGTTTTTTTTTTTTTTTTTTTTTTTTAATTTCGCGAGCACTTTTCAGTTAAAAGTCAGGAACTATTTGATCTAGAACGTTGTGATTTGTCTAGAATGATAGAAAAAGTTATATTTCATAAATTGGTAGCGTTTGTTTTCTTGATATCGTCCTTTATTGTTTTACAATGTTGGAAGGTTTTAGCTGGTAATTTCCTCAAAAAGTTAGTTTTTCTGTAAAAACGTTTTTGGCTGTAATTATTGAAAAACTACATTTTTTTTATATAAGTTTCCCATTTTTTTTCAGGATCTGTATATGCTATCACTTTGAAACTTTTCCACTTATTCATGATATTATTGTGATGCTGTGGATCTATTATGTGATACATCTGGGGAAAATGTGAGTGTAAAAAAAATAAATAAATAAAATATTAGGGAAAAAATAGGGAAAAAAAAAAACAAACAATTGAAAATAATTTATAATTTGCTTCAGAGTTGTGGTATAGAAATGAAAATAGATCATCTGTGCATCTGTTAGCCGTAAAAGTACATTAACTTTAATTTTAACTTAATAGTGTTTGAAAAAATGGGAAGTGAAGTTGGCAAATTTAACGTTACAAGGATAGGCCTTTCATACTCCCCTTAAAAGTACCGTGATACGTGATATTCTCATATAATAGCTTAAACGACGAAGGTTCCATTAATAACAAATTAATTATTTAAGTATACCGTATTTTCCAATATTTCTGCAACGAGGATAATGACCAGCTTCGTCTTCTTGCAATACTTTAATAGTATAATATGCAGAATTGATGGAAGCCTAATACGAGGATTGCTCAATAAAGAAGTCACACTTTTTACACGCATACTTTTTCGCGATGAATTTAACTATACAATATGTTACTAGTCCACTGCTGTTATTCTCAGTTCCCCCCTAGTTGAGATATACAAGCTGAGACGTGTTCAGTTCCACCTGTAGTAAAATAGAGGTGACATGCTGCTCTGAGATTATACTTTCGCCTCAACAAGAGACGTATGGCACAGCTCAAATATGTTTTAAAACGTTTAAAGAGGGGAGACAATCAATTTCAAAGGTGGACACGGTGCTCCAGTTTGTACTCTAATGGAAGAAAAGCATTAACACCGCTGCTGTCATTGTGAGAGAGGATCGTTGAATAACATTAAGAACTCTTTCAGAAACACTGACATTTTCATTGATTACTTCTTAATGCATTGCTGCAGTTCTCGACGTCATTACATTCAATGTTGGCCTATTATTGCAAAGAGCGTTCGAATGATAGGTAATTACAAAATGGAGGGCAAACAGGGAACATTTTATGATGCTACTTTCAAGAATTCTTAATGCTGAAAAATGGTAACAGAAAAGCAGAAAGAGAGCTCAATGCAGCTGAGAGCTACGTTCGCTTGTGGTGGCAACAGAAATTGACATTATTTGCAACTAAAGCTAGTAGGAAGAAATTTACTGGTTCTCGTAAAGGAAGACATCCTGACATTCAAGAAAAAGATTTGGAATTCGTACATGAAAGGAGGAAGAACGGGCAACCTGTGACTAGTGACAGCATAAGAAATAACTTTTTCTTCTTTGACCTACGCCAACTGTCTGGCAACAGCCATGAATGATGGATTTTGTTCTACGTGCTCCAATATGTAACAATAGTCCACTTGTAAATTCTATGTTCTAGTCGTTTTATGAAGCGAACGGGCTTATCTATAAAACGCTGTATAACAATATGCCAACATATTTTTTTATGGCTTTAAGTTTTGGGTGCGCATTAGATTCGAGTAAATACGGTTAATTTATTTATCTGTTCGCTCATGCTTTTATCCAAAAGTAAATATAATCACATGGTGCAACTCTTTTCTCATTGGCTCCAGGATGATTTACATCCTTGATGTTACGCTCAGTAGTTCCTAAAGGAAATTACAGTTTTAATTTTAATGAGGACTACTTTTTTTTGGGTGAAATCAGGTTCAGTGCAAAGAGGTGCAATGTGCTGGTCCTGCTAGTATTGTAAAACACTGTCAAGGAAATTCTTTGAAAAGTGGGGACAAGGTTATCGTGCAAAAGGTTTATTAATGAAGTTTGTAAATAGTAATCAGAGCTAACAATCAAATACATCAGCTGTTTATAGTCACTAATAGTGCTACTTAACCATGCACCGCGGAGTGATACTTTCCATTAGAAGCAACGGGGAACGCATTATAAGATTCTAGCAGACTGCGATCTATATTTACCAGTAGCAGCAGCAGTGGTAAGGTTGTGCATCTTGAGTTTAAGCTGCTGCAAGCCGCAGTTTTTACAGTTTGTTTTTTCAATACACAACTGTTCTTAATTTTACTCTAGTTTATCTTTTCCGTCAAAAACAGTATTTAAATAATAAAATAAAAGTTGGTAAATTAATTGCGAATGATAAATCAAATCTCGCGTTTAAAGAAAGCTCCCAGAAAGGTAGCTTATAAAATTTGTTACAATTGGGATGCCCTGAAGTTTATCATTTACATAACATTTGTTTATTGTGGTATGAGGATTGACGCTTTGCCGTTTTATTTGGCATTAGTGAATCTATAATCGCTTTTATTTCATTTCACTTTAGATTGCCGCAGCAAAGAAATGTCGCCTATCTCAGCAATTAATACAGGAAATCTAAGCGCTAGTAAATCTTAATCACTGTTAATGAAATACCTATTTTTATCATAATTTCATCATGTTAGGTATTTATTTCAATCGGTGCTTCACCTAATACGGCTTATTTAATTTAGTTTCCCTAATATTGATGCACTCTGTTTAATATGTGTTGCTAACATTGGATGCAAGAATAAAAAAAAAGTTTTATTTTTAGTCGCCAAGACTACATTGGTTTTCTAGCAACGTCTGTAGATTGAACGTAAATTCTATAGGTGTAAGTCTACAGTTATGAATAAAATGAGCTAATGATGGCGCAAATGAGCTGGAAGTCCTTAGGGCCTTAAAGCTATCTGGCATTCAATTTCTCAGGGTAAGGAAAAACTTCGGAAAAAACCTTACCCAAACAGCTTAATTTGACTTGGATTCGAACCCAGGCCCTCCGGATTAGCAGTATCAAGCGCTACATCTTAAACACGGAGACGGTCAAAATAATTTTATTGGCGCTTTATTTGAAATTTTATTTCGCCCTAGTAAATTACTGCTATAAGATGAATATATTATTAAATATATTCATCTTATAGGTATTATTTGGGGAATATAAAAGTATTATTTATTAGGTCTGTTCGACCTTTAAAATCTTACATGATCTGAGTTTAAACCGGTGTGAGCCAGGTTGGTTTCTATCCTTAATCAAATATTCGCATTGTTATCTTCATAGGTTAAGAACAACAGAAATTTAGTCCCAGATGATTATTACCGGTACACTTTTCTCGTGAAATCGTTAAACGGAGAATGACGATTTAAGAAATTCAAAACCGCCTGAGAAATCTGTCTTTCTCTTATTCCTTCAACCGGCCAGACTTCCTTTTGTATTCAACTATTGCCCTCAAATTCACTCTGCATCAATGCCCAAAGAGCTGACAGAACGTCAAGAATTTTAAGAGAGGTATTACCGTTCTGAGTATTTATCATTCGTACAAGCATCACTTCAGAGCGCGTTCACGTGGTGAATGTAAACAAATGAATACCAACCTGTTGCGGCGCGGGGGCTGCCTGCAACAGTCGAGGCGACGTCGATGAGCTGCTGACCACGGTCGTTGTTGTCGCCGTCTGGTAGACGAGGAGGGTAGTATACGCCGCGGCGGACACCACAGTTAGGGCTTGTAGCAGCCTCTTGAGTCTGGAAACGCTCACCATGTTTTTCTCGAGTCACTCCACATCACATCACGCACCGAGTACACGGCATCCCTCCATAGCTACCGCCACCGCACGACTGATACCACGCACTGCCCGACTACTGACAACGCTACTGCCGCCATCTTGTAAAAACGTGTCTGCCCTCCACCTCTCCTTTCCTTCTCTGTCTCGCTCTCACCTTGACGCTCTAGCCTCTTTCCCTCTCCTACGCCCAAGGCGCAACAAGTTGGTCGAGTCTCTGAAAGCGTGCCATCTAGTGGACGGTGGGATGTACTCCGGATGGAATGTTGTTTTTGTTGTTGTTGATGTCTTGCCTGAGGAAGGGCGCGCGATAGTTTAAATCACGGGGCACACGACCACTGTCACTGTCCGAAACAACAAGTTCTGGGATAAAATCACCTCGAGGACGCCTTAACACTGCAGTCTCTTCGTGACGGAAAACAATTCTTCGTGTATGTTCTTAACATGGTTTTTATCCACTTTTCTTCTCTCTTTCTTATCACCACTTCTTTCGTCTTCCATAACTATTGTTTTTTCTGAATACATAAACGAAATAAGAAAAGCATATAGGGAAAAGAAAAGCAAATAAGAGAATAATAAAGAGAAGAAATGTAAACTACAAGAAAGCAAATGGAAGGAAGAATGAAGAGGAAACTGTAGAATGGAATAGCAAAACAGAGGGGAGAAATGAATGGAAAAGATGAGAAGAGAAGAAAGAAGGAAGGGACAAATAAGGGTAGAGAAAGGGGAAAAAAGAAAAAAATAGCAGAGAGAAGGGAAGAAAAGCAGAGGAGAGAAGAAGATAATATATAGAAGAATGGGGCCGAAACAAAGAGAAGTTCAGAGAAAAGCAAAGAAGAGAAGCAGGAGAGGAAAGAAGAATGCGAGGAGAAGAAAAAGAATGAGAAAAGAATATAACAAAAGATAGAGGAAAAGATAAATGGAGAAAGGAATAGAAAAATATAAGATGAAAAGATGCGAAGAGAAAAAATAAGAGAAAGAAATTAGAGAGAAGAGGAGAAATAGTTTCTTGAGCTATGTTTAACGCCCGTTTTTACTACTGAGGCATCAAAGGCGGTGGACACTGATAATACCTGAGATTAAATAATAAACTGGGGGGGGGATTAAGGAAGAAAACGTTCCAGGCCTAAGTTTAGGGTACCTCCCTTGCATTTGCCATTTATAAGGAGAGAGAAAACAAGGAAAAGAAATGAAAAAATATAGAATTAAGGCCAGTGGAGAAAAAGCAGAGAAAATAAGAGAGAAGACCACTAAGGGGAAAGGGAGAAAGGCATTGGAGAGAAGATAGGAGAAAAACGCGGGGAGAAATAAAAGAAAGAGAAAAGAATATGGAAAATGATAGGATATGGGCGAGTGGAAAAAAGAGAAGAGAAGACGGAAAGAGAAAAGTGAAGAAAAGGAAAGTATAACAGGAAATAAAGAGAAGAAAAGAAGATGAGAAAGGAAAAGTGTAAGAGAAAAAAGAGGATAAACAAATGGAGCTGTGAATAGAGCAGAAGAAAACAGAAGGATGGAGTGGGTGGAAGGGCGGATGAAGAAAGAGAGTGATGATGCTCAAAAGAGGAGAAAAGTTTACATTTATGATTTGTTAATAACAGGCGTTAAGAACGTCATTTTGAGAGTACCGCGCTTAATGTTTGTTTAGAAGTCCAGTTCAGATCTCCAGAATATACCATGGTACATTATTGGTATAGGTAAGCCGACTACACTATAAAGATGTTATCTACAGGAATTAAATATAGCAGCACCATCTGGCAAGCATATCCAGCTTTCACTCTTTCAGCTGTTTAATATACATCACGATCGTATTGTAATTTTGATATAAACGATGCAGAAACATCATGGTTAACATTCTTAAGTCAATAGAGGAACACAAAGAAAGTTTCCAGATCTGAGTAAACCGTTTACATTAATGTGTAAATATATGTGTCATGTGCCAGTCCACACTTCAATACACCTTCCGCGTGCTGCTATCCCTGCAGCCTCAACAATGGAGAGTAAAAGAAACTTGTGTTAGTCATTTCAGTAGTTCAGCGTCGCGCAATGGAGCCGCAGCGAGAACATTACATTTTAAAAGCGGAGAGATTTACACGGGCTTAGGAGACCTTGCTCCCTTGCATGCAACGATATTCACTTGGTTGAATTTCATAGGAGCCGACTATATTTTAAAAATGAAGAGAGAATGGTAATACTGACAGCAGTGACTTAGGAAAAAAATTGCCGCTGTGAAGATGATGCAAGAAGATCCAAATGACCGATAAGATATAGAAACAACCCTTAATATTGGATCGAGAAGTGTCTCAAAAAATGCACATCATTTTAAGGGACAGGACATATCTTTTTACTGCTTGACCCTAACCTCAATGAAGGGCATAAAGCTCCAAAGATACAATAACGGGGGTTGTCACCGTATTTTTGAAATTATATATATATATGAGATCCGGAAACAAAACATCAGTCACCAGTTTGGATCTTCATAATCCACACATTTCCAATAAAGTGTGGGAATAAAATGGTGGTGACATTCTTCTCCATTAGCAGCCTTTCTTCTTGAGAAAAATTATACGATAGTTTGTCTCTCAAAAGGTGTGTGCAATACCGAGAACTGGCTGCACCACGACAAACAGCCAATGCCATATCTCGTTCAGAATGAAAATGCAACCAATGTTAGGTTTTATTGCTCACAGGGTGAACAAAAATTTATTTATCCTTACGAGCTGAAAGCAGCTGCAGTCCCGAATCGTGGCGAAGAAAGTCCACTGGTTATGATTTTGTAACAGCAATTACTTTAGGCACCGATAATGTATCGTTGGTAGCTTAGTAGGTTAAGAGTGTCGTGCTAATGAAGTGAAAGACATGGTTTCAATTCCCCATAGGCAATTTTTTTCCTTAATTGTAATCTTTTTTCTCTCAGAATAAATGTTAATTTTTTATAGATTACGTTAGGTTAGTTGATTTTAAGTTTAACAAACAAACATAAAAGAATTAATTCATAAGTTACGTTAGGTTAGGTAAGTTCAGAATAAATTTTTCTTTTTTCATAGGTTAGTTCAGTGTAAGTTTTACAAATAAATAAATAACAGAGCATACAAAAAATAATGTTACTATATAATAACACTTTGACCTACATTGTCCTTAATCGAATAAATATTACTTTTTTATTTCATACTTTAGGTAGGTTAGTTTAGTTTAAGTTTAACAAAAAATAAAATAAATGTTGATTCCATTTTTATCGTATCGTAACCAGTCGGCTTTCTTCGCTACGGTTCGGGACTGCAGCTGCTTCCAGTTTGTAACGGTGAGTAAAAAGTTCAGCA
Organism: Metallyticus violacea; assembly: GCA_030762175.1. Lineage (NCBI taxonomy): Eukaryota > Metazoa > Arthropoda > Insecta > Mantodea > Metallyticidae > Metallyticus > Metallyticus violacea. The sequence goes on from CM060839.1 coordinate 25,196,315, forward strand.
TTTCTTAACAGTACTTCCATAATTCATAGCTATCCACGATATCCTGTTCAACTGCCCTTTTCCGAAGAAATATCATTTAATTTTAATTCCAAACATTGTAGAAAGAGTGCGATTTTCAAGTTGCTGTATACCTTTTCAGTTGACAATGCTAGAGATTAACAAATGAGGAACGCAACCCGTTGCACCTTCTGAACCAATTACAAAGTAGCATTATCGTAGCAGTTGGTTTGTTGCTGGTTTTTCTTATTGTGTGTGCAGCCGATTTCTGTCACATATTTATTTGCAATTGATTTACTGTAATCAAGTGAACCGGTTAGTCTGTAGTACATATTTATGAAATGCCCCAAAGAGGCCATTGATAACTTACCCTTTACATGCTTAATATTCGTTTACTAGGCGAAATTGAAAACTTAATAATGCCAGTAGTTAAGCAGTAGTGGATGTTGCAACATCGCAGCCGCAGCGTAGTCAAAAATTACATGAACTAACGCTAGCTGTCAAGTGCAATGTTTCGGCGGCCAGGGAATTGCAGCATCCAAACAGGAGCCGAGCACTGTTAATGTGCCCTTGTTTCCATTCTTGGTTCAAAACAAACTAAACCTCACAGGATACTCTCCACAGTCAACACTAACGGCCCATTTACAACGAAACTCTAAAAAACATAAACACAAAACCTTCGGTTCTTCACCAAAGGGAACAGGCAGAAGTCCAGAGTGCCAAGTCAGGACTGTAACGAGGATGGCTGACAATCGCTTCCGCTGCATTGCTTTAAGTATATTTTGCTTAAAATTGCTCTAGGATTTTAACATTTATAGCAAATTTTTCCCACTGTGAGCAGTTTGGTGTAACAGAACTCTTAAAATGTCAGTCAGTTACGACGTTACTGTGGAAAATGTAATGATTTTAGAAACAAAAAACGATATGATGCTAAGTTGGGAATATTATGCTAACTTAGAATATGAAAGAAAATTTTTCTGTTACATATTTCTCTATGTATAATCTTTATCTATGTTAACGTGTGACTGATATTATATATACAGTAAATATAAAAAAGTATATATTACAAACTTTTAAGTATATACTGTTTTACGTTAGAAAGAATTAAGAAAGAGCCAAAGCGTAATATATTTTTTAAAAAATGTGGTTTAAAATCAAAAGTTTACAAAGAAAGATTTTTATATGCAAAATAAAGATGTACCTACATTTTTTTCGCCATGTTTTGAATACCTTAAGATCTGCAGCATGGAATCACTTGTACATAGGAACTTGTTAGCATTTATTGAACAACTTAGCTTACATTATAATAAATTGTGTTTCCTAAATTTAAAAAGTCAAATGTTTTATTAAAATTTACTCTTTCACGTGAGGTTTCTTTGAATTCGCTCAATAAATAATTCTGAGAGGTTAGCACAAAAGATAAACAACAACAATAATAGTAATAAACTACATTAAACATTTTTACAAAGAGACTAAATTCTTGGACCATAGTTTTCTATAGTTTTAAATCTTGTTTGGGACCTGGAACGTGGCCCAATTACTCACACAAGTCTATGATTATTCAAGACAGCTCTTTCATAGGCCCCGAGATCGCAAATGTTATGCATTTCCTTGCCTGGCCGGGGATTTATTATTATTATTATTATTATTATTATTATTATTATTATTATTATTATTATTATTATTATTATAATTTTTATTTATTCCGGCAACTATTGTTGTGTTCGCCGAGAGCGCTAATGTCGCATCTAATTAGACCATCCTCCTAAATGCATATAGGAAAATGAATATTATGCATATGTTATTAGCAATACACAGGAAACATGGAAAACCAGCTCAAACTGTTTTTAAAGCTTTGCCTTTTGTTTATTACATACCGATTGGAAGGGTATAATTGCCACTAGCTAGGGAGCTCATTTTATGTATAGGAACAATTAAATAAATACAATATTTTAGACCTTAAAAACATATTTCAACATTTGAAAATTAATAAGTTTTGAGCATTTTTTATTTCCTTGTAATTCAAGTATGTAGTGAGAAGAGCCGAAAGTTAGGCAAAAAGCCTTTTCTCTCTGGATGAAAGTATTTGAATCAGATAGAAATGAACACATTTCCGCAAAATTGGGATCGGTAGGGCTATTTTTATTTCTTTTTTGTGCTTTTTTGGTTTCTGCTACCCGTTTTAAGGTTTAAAACCTTTTTTGCCTCTTTTGGATCGTTATGGAATTTTTCTGTGATAATTTACGCATTTTAAAACGCATATAAAGAATGTCAATATATCGAGGTGAAACAAATTATACAAATTAAATGGCATATTCACCTCGAGGAAATATCTAATGAGAATCTTGTTATACATTTATTTCTTTTCAAAGAGTCAAAACTTTCTCTTCGATCCATCCATTTAAGCTCTTTAAATAGGAACCTTTATTAGTGAAAGGACCGCCACGGAGGGCCAAGGTCGTTAAGCCGCGGACTCGTGAGCGGGAAGCCTGGGGTTCGAATCCCGCCAAGATAGTCCTCTCTGACTGAGTTTTTTTGCAAGTTTTCCTTAGTCCTCACCAATGGCAAATGCCTGGGAGGTACCCTAAATTTAGGCCTGGAACGTTTCCTTCCTTAAAAAAATCTTTTCCCAATATATAATTTCATCTCATAGTGTCATCAGTGTTCGCCGCCTGTGGTGCCTCAGTAGTAAAAACGGGCGTTTAACACCATTAAAATAGTGAAAGGAACGCAACATTACCTCAGGCATACGAATACAGGAAATGGAAAGGGTGGGGGAAATATTGTAGTTTTGAATAGTCCTGGCGAATGACCTTATATTGATCTGCGCGAGATAATTCTAGGAAATTTGTAGTACGGGTTACTTATCAACTGCATAATGTAACAAACAAATGCAAGCGAGAAAGATGAGAATGGTACAGCTGTGCAACAAACCGACGCTACAATGTGTTCAGCAAGGAAGTAAGAGAGTTGCTAACCTGATTCCCCTACAAACTCATAAACAGAAAATGAACTTGACCAGAAATCACTGCGCATCTTTGGCTTATTTGCCAGGACTATTCAAAACTACTTTACTTTTTGTCTCGATCATCATTTCCATGATGCCCTTAAAGGTGAATGTTCTGTTGTAATGGTATGAGTTCTTCCGAAATATCTTGTTTTAAATATGCTCCAATCACTTCAGTGGAAGTAGAACGTTCTTTTTCCTGATGAAAATGTTCTCTCTGACAAGCGCTGATTATGGTACTTGATATGTTGAAAAACAGCACATCTTTAGTTGCTTGTAACCAAGAAAAGTAATCTTAAGTACTTTAATTGTGTGATAAAGAAAATAATAAGTGTCTTAAATACCTGTTTTCATCTCTCTTTTTTCACTTTTAATAAACGTCTCTTTTAATTATATTTTCAATATTTAAAGTGTCTTATTGCCTGTCTGTTTTAACCAAAGGCAATGCCCAAACTTCCAGGCTCTGGTAATGATTATAACAGGCGAATTGAACACAGCTGGTCAGAATTTTTTTGTTCTCTTCTCTTTCTTCCTCGCGAGAATGCTACGTTTCGCCATAATTAAGCACTTTTGTTGTGCACAAATCCTAAATTTAAGCCGACGTTTGATGTTGCAACAATATTTAACAAGACACATGCTGCTTCCCCTTGCGTACACTCTAAAGATTTGATATAAGGGGTAGCACGCTGTGGAGACAAAGTTTACATTTTAAACTGGAGTTCGACACGCAATGGTTGATCGTTCAGTTGCATCTTACACTTATGCACATACACTGGTAGTATTCACTGAATGTTTAAATATTTTATTTTTATTATAGTCCTCCACATTATTAAATATAAATATTTCACCTTTAGATACATAAAAATATTTATGTTTTGTTTTCTTTCACTATAGTTCAACTAAAATGTTGTACAGATTTGGTGTTTTTAAATAACTGTTTTTAAGTGCAAACTTTATTTTCTTTCATACAAAGCTCAAATAAATGCGGTGCTTTCATTCAATATTGAAACTTTCGTTGCAAAAACAGGAAAGAATTGTCTTAAAATGTGCATATCAGTATCAAACATTAATACCATTCCCTGCAACTGATGTAACATAATCGTGGCCGCTTTTCTACATTGAGCACTCAAAAACAGCTTCTCCCATCATTAACACTTGCTCGCACACAAATGTCATTCCACTATTAGCCTCAGTGATGCCAAGTCTAATTTTGTGAACTCAAATGATTCACCTTAAACTTTTCAGGTAAATTTACACAATGAAAAAATAGAAAAGAACGTCATTTGTTCCATTTCTGTTCGTCTATTCATTATTATAATCAGAATGTATGAATTCTGATGCATTAACATATCACAGCACATGAAAAATAAAACAGAAATTAATGTTTTTGTGTCAAGTGACACAAAGACTAAAAGAGTATTAGATATGTTTGTTCCTTTTATAGCATATCACCCCATAAAGTTATGGCACTGATTTCCTTCTCACTTTGTATATGTTTGTTTGAGTGAGTATATAAGTAAAATTTATTTTGTTGCTAAAGTATGAAGCTAGATGGAGACCAACAAATTACAAAATAAAGTGTCTAACGCTTTTTGTGGTACGTTTAAAGTAGATGTTCTTTTAAAATCTTTGAGGAGGATAATAAAACGTGTTTTTAAGTTCATCTTTTTGGAGCAATGGCAAAATGTTTCAATTTTAAAATAAATAACACGGGGGGGGGGGGGTTCAAAAAAGGGAAATGTGGAGCAGAAGGGATTTTTTTTTTCTTATTTAACCTCAAAGTAAAGCCCTTCTGATAATGTTTTCTTACCTTACATAGCATGTTTTGAAAAACAGAAAGAAATTAAACTTTCCTCGTCGCAAATATTTTCTATCATTGAAAGTAAGAAATACATCTAAAAACTTATTCTTTATTCTCAAAAGTTACTTTCTTCCTTATGGAATGTTAAAATTACAAACAAAATATATCACCAAAATTAAAATAACTATGTAAGCATAAATGTATTGTGTTAACAATTGAACAAAGCAAAGAAGATATTAACAATTATTAATATTATTATACATTCTTTATACTAAAAAGTATAAAGGATTTTTAAGGAACTATAACAGAAAATCGAAAATAAAATCACGAAATTGATAATAAGTTACCGAGGGGATGGCTTGAGAGCAGATTTTGGGAGGCCCCGGTTCAAATCCCTTCGGGCCTACTATCCTGGTTTAAGGTTTCTTCGTGATTTTCTTTGGTCACTTAGGCGAATGTTGGAATGATATTTTCTATCCATGAACTTTCCGCTCTTCCATTTCATATCATGTGCTTCCTGGATTTGTTGCAGGGTAGAAAGTGTTGGTGTTGTGCGGCGTATGTTTGAATTGTTCGCCTTGGGGAAAGTTTCTGTCCTGGCTCGTGAGATAATCGTGTTCTCGCAGTATTCTAAGATCTTGAAAATTACTCCGTGAATTGCCTCCCCTGGCTCCTGGTTGCCCCATGTTCCGCTAATCCTATCCCTTCCTTAGAAAACGCCCACCGGCATAGTCATGGTGTTGAAGCATCTGAGATATAGGCAAATGCAAACGTAAATATTAAGGAGAGAAGAGAAGCTAAGTACAATCTAAATATACTAAAATAAACAAAACATACAAAAAACAAAGCAACAGGGGGGAATAACAACAACAACAACAACAACAGCCGAATATGTAAGCTACCTAAGAATACACACAAAAGACAGTGTTAGTTAAACGTTTAACACTATTAAATAATTTTGAAGCATTTTCATTGACATGAAAGTCGACGTCTCGGAATGTCAATATGCTGGGAACTCAAAATTGATATTACGGTTTTTTCTACTTCTGGTTAAACCATAAGTCGTTATACTTATATTTAATGGATATATTGTGTGTTCCATTAAATATAAGTAGTAGTAGTAGTAGTAGTAGTAGTAGTAGTAGTAGTAGTAGTAGTAGTAGTAGTAGTAGTAGTAGTAGTAGTAGTAGTAGTAGTAGTAGTAGTAGTAGTAGTAGTAACAACAACAACAACAACAACAATAATAATAATAACAACAACAACAACAACATTTTGTTCACCCATTGACATGCTATAGGTGTTTCACGTTTTGTCAGATTGTAAATTACATAATTAGTTTTAATTAATAGTTGCTTACAAATCAGTGAGAGAGAGAAATTTTAATTTAATTCCCCTTTTCTACAACGTATCCTACATAACAGAGACTGAATGTCAGAGACTGCCGAACATTAGGAGAATTTCATTAGAAATTGTTTAATAATATTATTAGAAATAATCTATTATCTTAGATTCAGATTCCTTTTGTTACAATCCATGTATTTATTTGTTTTACTCTGCTGCAGACTTATTCATTCCATTATTTTTATTACTATCTTATATGTTCCTATCTCCTCCATAGTATTGTCAGGGCTTAATTTTATGTTTTGCTCGTATATTTATTTCCATTTTCAGAATTTAAGTATAAATTGTCATTGCTGGTGCTTGTCGTATATTATTGTTTTTTAATTTTCTTATTTTTTCTTCTCCTTAAGTTAACATTTTTCATTATCAATATTTATGTAATATCATTTATTTGTATACATACATGTATACATGTTTTTCATTGGTTTATATGTGTACGAGTATTGTCAACTACTGTCAATGTTGTGATTGTTCTATTGTCGCTATAACTTCGTAATCATTATTAGCGAAGAGAAGGCCCATTGGGCTAAGCTCTACCAGAATAAATATATATAACAATATATATTGTTATATATATTTATTATATATATACCCTAATGCATATATAATTGCATTAATTAGACTATCTCTCTAGTCAACCACACTTAACATTAAAATTCTTTCTTTTACGATCAGCATTATATATTAACAGTTATTTATCACACTAGATGTCATGTTTATCCACTTGCATAAGATTTTTCTGTATCAATTCCATAGATATAAACAAATAACAGCCGATTTTATGCAGTTAGTGACAAAGCACATAAATATGAGCATTTTATTATTCAATACATTTATTGATATTATTATTTATTTATTTTTTGTTGTTTATGCGGGACCACGAATCCTATGATAGGCTGGTAACTATCCGTTTATAGCTGTTTTCCCTATATTTTTACGTTATTATTAATTACACCGGAACGGCGCGGTGTCTTAATAGCATTGTAGAGAAAGGGAGAGTGAAATGTCAAGAATTCATTTCAAGAATGAGTGATGTATGCAGAAAATGGACCGAATGATTCAGCTAATATTAATGAATTAATAATGAAATACTACATATTAAAATTATATCGTTTGAATGTTGAATTTCAGTTTCTACCAAATCCCAGGAGAAGGCAGGCAAAGTAACTGGGCATAGCCCAAGGCTAGCCCATACAATAATAAAAATTTAACCCTTCATTTCTCCCTGACATTTACTTAAAAAATCACTACTACGCTTGCGCAATGCCTCACCATTTACTCCACAGGGACAACGTAACATCCTACGCGCGTTCCGGCCTCAGAAAACTGCTACAATAACCCCATGCAATGAGGAACGTCCAAAATATCATGAACCTGGCACAATGGACTGGCGTTGAAAAAAAAAATGCTTTAAATGACGTTATTTTAATATCAATGTTTGTTTAAATTGTAGTTTCCCGTTTGTTCCCAAACAAAGATTTGTACTTTCTATTCTGTGAATTTAATCTTTTGTGAAAGTTTAAATTCACCAGTCAGAAAAAAAAAAAAAAAAAATCCTACAGTCAAAATGCTCTAGCTGCTATTGTACAGCATACGAAACATCGCGCGAATGTGTCCTAAACCCACGTGACAAAAACCGCGAGCAATATAGCCAACCTACGGTAAACTGCATGTGATCAAATACTGACATGGTGAAGAAAAGCATGGCGATTGTCCACCCTGCCGTATTTTAATCAGACCGTAGTAGTTGTAACGTATCAGTATAGAGAGCAGCATATAACTGAGTGCTTTGTGTATTGTAGCTTGAGGGACAGGGTTATACAAACAATATTTAGTGAATCAACGATTATCTTATGGATATTTATGCTTTATAAGGAATTAATATCCCATTAAACTTACAAATAGCTGCTTAATGCTCTCAGCAGAGTTGTTTGTGTAATTGACAGCAAATAGGTACTTTGTCTACCCCTGATAGTGGAACCATATTTTCTGCCATCTGTTGGTATAGGTCAGTATCCAGTTCCCAATCAAAATAACAGATATGTGTTAGTTTTTGAATATGAGTGGTTTTATAAAACTCCGTTTGTGGCAAAATACGATTATTTTTGAATTGCGGTATTTCATCACCGAATGGCTATAATTATTGTCACTGTGGCAGCTTCAAGCAGAATACTATAGAAGGTAAATATATCTCAGAAGCAAAATTTAACTAATTTTAGGGTTAGAATTTTAGTGCAGGGCATGAATGAATGTACTAATGTTTTGGTACTGCATCACTGTTTAATACTTGTATGCAAACGCCTGATTAGCATTAAAAGTATTACTTATTTTTTATTGTCAAAAGGTTCCTCAAACATTGAGATTTGCATAAATCATGGTGGTGCAGCGAGGATCAAGTTCCTGGTCTGCAGTTTCACCTGAGAACCAACAGCAGCAAACAGTAGAGACACAACAACAACAACAACAGCAACCAGTCCATAAACATAACCAGGAATATGACAGCAATTCGAGAGCAACATCAGTTGTTGTCACAGACTCAAATAGTACAACTCCAACTCTTCGTTGCAATGTAGTTGTTCCAGCTACTACAGCATCAGTAGAGTCACAAACACTGGTTGAATGGGTATGTTGAGTGTCAGAAAATTAGGTAGTAAAACAAATTGGTCATTGGCTCATGTTTGCTGCTTACTTTTGTGTTGGATATTTTCTACACTTTAATTAATATTGCTGTGATTTTAAGTGACATGACTGTTGTGAAGTAATCAGAAAGTTCCAACATACATTACTGTGGTATGAATTTTTACAGGCCTGTGATTAATGCCACTTATTCCAAACCTGCTCTCTGGGGTATTAGCAATTGAATAAGTCACTAGATTAAAGACAGGTGTTCTATAGATTGTGTGTACCAATAGCTTATTTTTAGAGAAGTTGGGTTAAATGAATTAAATAATGAATAGACATGGATACTTATGATAATTAAATTATTTTAATGATCAATATTCAGATTATAGAAAATATACCAGGAATGAAAAAAAAAAAAAAACCATAAAATACAGCAACAAAAATAACTGTTATTAATGTTGTGCTATGTTCTTGGATGCCATATTGGATGTATTTTCATGGAAAATTGCAGAAAAAGTCTGCTTTGCAGTATACCACTAACATTTATAAGAACTTTGATAACTGTCTCGATATTACTTTCTCAAATATTCAAAATGGGGGCCAATAATTTTACATAATTCTGGGGTAACTTGTCTCCCCTACATAAGAATTCTTAACTGCTGTTTTCCATATATATTGCTAAAAAAAATGACAGGAAATATATTTCTGTTGTATTAGGAAATCCTTTGAATCAGGACTGGTAACTTCTGAACAATCAGTGTAGAGCCTAAGGTTGGGTTTTACATGTTTTTGTTATTAATGTTAACTGTGTTATCTTATCACTTCTCTCCTGCATTCAATTCTCGTATTGGATGTATTTTCATGGAAAATTGCAGAAAAAGTCTGCTTTGCAGTATACCACTAACATTTATAAGAACTTTGATAACTGTCTCGATATTACTTTCTCAAATATTCAAAATGGGGGCCAATAATTTTACATAATTCTGGGGTAACTTGTCTCCCCTACATAAGAATTCTTAACTGCTGTTTTCCATATACATTGCTAAAAAAAATGACAGGAAATATATTTCTGTTGTATTAGGAAATCCTTTGAATCAGGACTGGTAACTTCTGAACAATCAGTGTAGAGCCTAAGGTTGGTTTTTACATGTTTTTGTTATTAATGTTAACTGTGTTATCTTATCACTTCTCTCCTGCATTCAATTCTCGTGTGAGCATGTGTTTTGCTTTTTGTAGTATGTGCAATGTGTTTTTCCATGCACCGCAGTATTTTAAGTCTTCTTAATGTCTTTCACAATATGTATATTCAGAGCTATAACCTAAGGTTCATCTCTGTGTCAGTCATTCAAAATCTTTTACCCTCCACATTGGAATTTCATTGATTGATTTGTTTGGGTTATTTCTCTTTTTCATTCTGATCAGATGTCAAAAACCATTTTATCTAAGACACAATTTTCTGTCATTCATTCTCATTCCATACATATTCCAACTTGGAAACTACTCAAATTTTCTCTCGTCATTATCCAGATTTGCTTAGATATGCTCCATTAGGGCCCACAGAATCTCTGTCAACATAATACATGTAAATGTAGAAAATACATTGCCAATATAATCTATTAGTGATCTAATGGATAGAAATAAAGTTCCACTACTGTGTATTTCCTAATAATCAGATGATACTCTTGCATCATCTAATTTAACTTAGCTTAAACCTAGCCCAGGGGATATATATGAAATTTTATATTTTTGGGGATCACAATGCTAAGTTAGTTTAGGTTTATATTAGATAATTTTGTAATAATATGTGGTTAGTGTAGGGTTTGTTTAAGTGAGATGAACTGTGTAATTATTGCTGATATAGTGCTCCAGGAAAAATTAGAAAGTATGTTATTCTTTGCTATGATGCGCATATATTTAATAAGCTATTTTTATTTTCCTTGTAATCATCCATTAACTTACAAATCCTTTTTTGCTTTTAATAACCACTTTCATGCACTTTCCTTCTGCAATCTTCACACTTTTGTTTCATCCTATTAATATTTTGGCAATACCTCCTTTATTACTACATAATATTTTTTTTTTCAAAGCAATTGTGTTACGAAACACAAATGGGCACTAAACAATGCAACACATCCTTCTAATTTTTTGTCCATCCTGGTGATCTAGTGGTAACCATACTTGCCTCATAAACCCAAGATCGCAGGTTCAATCCCGGCCAGGGTTGATGTATTTTTGGGGGGGGGGCATAAAAATCCTAAGTACGGCTTCCTTCTGAAGGGAAATAAAGCCATGGATCCCATGTTGTAGATTTATAGCACAAAAAAGAACCTCAAGCCTGAAAGCAGAGGCCTCTGGGGAAACTTAACTGGCTGTTTCATTGAATGGGACGCTGATGATCTGAGATATTAAAGAGCCTCCATAAATAAAATAAAACAAATAAAGTAATTCTAATTTCATTCATAACTTAGGACAAATTAAGCTTGAACTTTTCCAATATACTCTTGTGAATTCTTCCTAATGTTTGAAATTAAGACATTTAAATTTATACATGTTGAAAATATTTTATTTTTCTCATTTTTTTATGTCCCTTTTTCCAGCATTTTCTGAGTTGTTTAAATGTTTCCAGACTATTTGTCTTATTGACTTGCATACAGTTTTTTCCCCCCTAATAAATCCTATTTTTCAAGAAAAGCAAAGATGTTACAATACATGAATTGTTGGCACATTTCACTGCAGACCCCCCCCCAAAAAAAAAAAAACCTGTTTACAATTGCTGCATCTGTTATAAATCCAATAGTTGATTTGAAGCTAATGATACAAAATTGAAGAAATATCTATACGCTGTGAAGAATTTTATGGTATAATATTGGTAGGAATGATATATTGAAGTTGATTATATGATAAAGGTTTTAAGTAGCCTCTGAATTTATTCAAAAGCATTATAATCTTTTAACTGTGTGTTGTAAATGTTTATATTCATACAATGTGCATCCTGTATCAAACTCAGTGTACATACCATCTATTTTACCATAGAACTGAGCAATAACATAAAAAAAAAATGGTCTACTTAAGTGAGATTAGGTAAGATTTTATATATATTAAGCATTATATATGTATATATATACATATATAATGCTTAATGCCTGTTTTAACTACTGAAAAATCACAGGCGGTGGATACTGATGATACATGAGATGAAATAATAAATTGGGAAAGAATACATAACTTCGATTATGTCCTCAGGGACAGGAAGTACTTAAGGTTTCTCTAAACTATGTATAATATTAATTTTTTACTTCCATTGATAGTGATATATGGATAAACTGGAACTGCTATGGTGGATAAATAATTACATTTTATGCATTGTTTGTTGTTGTTGTTATTGTTGTTGTTGTTGTTATTATTATTATTATTAAGTTATTGGGGTACTTTTTGTAATGTTACTGAATAGGAAATTTACTTACCCAACTTGCCACTGCTGGCAATGTCACAATCATGGATAACACATTGTTATTGAGAATGATATGCATGAAATAGTGACATTTCTAATAATACATTACATTCATTTATTCGTTATTGCAAATACTTTTGTCTAATTTAAACATCTTGGACAACACAATTGTTCTACACTAATGTATTAAACATGTTATCTAATAGAAGCTAAAAACAGCAAAGTTGATTAATTTGAAGTTAACTGTACATATTAAAAGAGGTTGGAATTAGGTGACATTATATTTCACTAACTGATTAATTAATTAATAAGAACATGTTTCAAGAGCATCATCAGATATAGTTTATTTTTTTATTTATTTATTTTTTTGAGTAGTGTTTAGCGCCCGTTTTTACTACTGAGCCACCACAGGCGGTTTGGATATGAGTGAGTCACCAGTTGAAGATGAGGGAAAATGTTCTTGAAAAGTGTTCTGATAAACTAATCAGTTAGTGAAGTATAGCGTCACCTAATTCTAACCTCTTAATATGTATAATTAATCAACTTCACCGTTTTTCAACTTTTGAAGTTTTTAATGCATTTAGATGTTCTCCCATTAAACTCTTCAGGCATTCTTTTTCATTTTTAGCAAGTCGATTTTCAAAACTCTCAACTAAAGAAAAGGGCAATAATTTACCTGCTATAACCAAAGACTCCCAAAACATCAGTTTGTTTGTAAAAATCCTTGAATATTGTTTGTGGCTGAAATAATAGTTTGTTTTGTGTTGCATGTTTGCATTTAAAGAGTTAAGTCTCTCGAAAATTTCAGAAACATATGCTAGTTTGGCACCCAAAAATTTTGTTCCAAAGTTTGGCCTACTATGACTTTTCATCTTCAAAAAAATAAGAAGCTTGTCTTGAAATTCTACCACTTGCATCATTCATTTGTCCCTAGGAAGCTAATGGGTTTCATTGTCAACAATAAATTTGTAATGCCTTGACCCCATAGATTTAATGGGTCATATATTTACATAATTTAAAATTTTAATAGTCATACTTAACACAGATTCTATACTCTCCTTCAACAGTTCTCATAATCAATGCTACCCTATGTAAGAAGTTGTCATTATAGTCTGATTCAAGCTCTGATGAAACTTATAAAATCTTTAATTTTCCCCATTAATGATGCAGCTCTGTCTGTGCAAAGAAAGATGAAATTTTCCCATACAGGAAGTATTATGTTAAAAAAAAAAAGAATTATTAACACAATGGTAAATATCCTTGTCTGTAATAGTGGTTTTGAATTCATGGCAAAATAAGGATTGTTCAATAATGTCTAAATTATATTCAAACCTAATAAAGGTAATTAATTGGCATTTACTACTTGTACTGCCATGAGGGGCCGAGGTTGTTAAGGTGCGAACTCATGAGCGGGAGATCTGGGGCTCAATTCCCACAGGACTGTCCTCCCTGCCTGAGGGTTTTTTTTTTTTTTTTCCAGGTTTTCCTCAGTCCTTATAAATGGCAAATGTTGGGGAGGTACCCTAAACATAGGTCTAGAAAGCTTCATCTCCCATAATAATGCTGAACAAGAAATTCTTAACTTTTTACCTTCAGCATCATAATGAGAAGTATCTCTGATGGATCTATGTCCCTTATGATTTATAGTTAGGGTTTGAGGATCCCATTTAGTGCAAATCTTTGAATATTCTAACTGGTTGACACAATCATCAGAAATATTAAGTTAAACAGCAAGTTTTTTGATTGTGATTTGTTGATCATCCCAAATAAGATGTTAGCATGTTCCATCATTGCAATATCAGGTGCTTAGAGAATGGATAATCAGTGAGTTGCCATGACCTTTTTCATTTAAAGACAGTCTTTATTTTGCCCTGTGACTTGACTACTATCATTCACCCTCTCTCAACACACATTTCTTAAACATTTCTGAATGGTGGGATGGTTATGAAACTTCTGCTAAAAGAAATTCAATTATTGCTCTTTGTTTATGATACACATAAGGTGATCAAATGTCCCTTATTTTGTGAGATGTTCTGCAATTCGATATTTTTAAGTGTCCCATGCAGGACAGAATTTTTCCCACTGCTGCATGTTATTTTTTTACATTCATATACTTAAGTGAATTAAAGTATCGTAACTTCCAGGTTTATTTTTCAAGAGATATTATTCTGTTCAAGGTGAGTGTCATGGCTCTGACAAAAGAAATGAACTTTAATGTTTTGAATAGGTTCAGGACTTGAAACTGGAAACTGTAATAGATATGGAAGAATTATGTCAAGAATTTTTTATTGTCAATAAATCTATCGATATAGCTACAAGAGTGAAGAGTCGTCCCAGAACAAGTGATTGATAATTATTAACTCTTTATTTACAAAAAAGAAACTAAATAGTAGCCACTGTAAACTTTTGAGCTTTTTTTTAATATCTCCATTAAATGCTTTTGTAGAAAAAAACTTTTAAGTCAAGGAAAAATGTTGTAGACCAACATTAGGAACAGATTTTTTCTTCTATTGGGCTATAACTCGACATTGGGTATGGCCTGTAGTGATCTGTGCTTCCTGTACCTCCCTTTTACAACTTCATTAACAGAGGATAGTAATGCAGGAGGCATGTGATCAGCATAACGGCACTCTGCCAGTTGCCTATCATGCAGTTTCTAGATTGAAGAATGCCACCTCTCCATCAGACAGCTTTCCAGTTATCCTCACAAGGCTGGATGGTCATTGTTCCATACCTCCCTAACTTAGAAAACTTCTTAAGCAGGTATCAGGAATTGAACCCAGATCCCCCTGGCCAGTAGTCAGCAATGCTAACCACTAGACCAAGGATACAGTCAGGAACAGACTTCACATAAACATTGAAGGCAGACCTTTAGGTGAAAATAAATTTCAGTATTGATTGTGTGAGATTTTATGAAAAAGTATTGCAAGAAAAGGACATTTTGGAATTTGCTAGGATACAAGAAGTACAAATTCAGTCAATAAAGTACATTGAAAACTGTACAATGTTAAAGAATCATACATTTAAAAGAATAACATTAATTATAGCAAATAAGCACCTTGCCCAAATGTTCCATTTTTTACATCTTGGGAATTGGTCATCCTATTTAGAGACTTTTTGAATGGCAGCTGTAATATTGCTTCCTAGCGGAAAAAGTAATTGCATCAGATAATGAGCAGACACTCAAAGAGATTAGAGATGGGACAATACCAAATTTTCTCAATGCTGCATTACTTTTTATGAAATAAAATAAAAATTTTATTATTTTGAGATTATTAATATATCAAACAAATAGGTCAGAAGTTTTTACCCACTGATTTGGGCTGTTCAATAAGAACAAGTATATAAACTTGAGGTGACATTCTTGTTTACGTTGCTAGTGTTATGAAAAACTTTTTTTAAAAATGTGGCAAATGGCGCAGTTATCACGCAGGATTCAATTGAAAATAGTTAGTCTTCATGAATATTATCAGGGGGGAAAAAAATTGACAATGAAATTGTACCCACTTCTTTCACTTCAAAATAGCAACTAAGTAGTAAAGTAAAATGAACTTTATGCTAAAAACACTGAAATACAATACTGTTACAGTAAGTTATTTGTGATTAGGTACTTTAACAAATCATATAATATTTTTACCAAAAGCCTCTTTTTTAATGTTCAGATTCAGAACAGGGGTTATTTTGTAGGCAGAACATAGTTTTTTCATGTCCATAAAAGTGAAAAACATGCTGGAAATTAATGGAATAGCATGTTCAAAAATATTTACTTAAACTGCAATTCAGCATATTTTATTGTTCAGGTAGTGGTTTATAAGGCAATTTGTACCTCAGAACAATCTGCAGAACTATATGGAAGGTAACTATTTTTATTTTGGGATCTCCGTTGGACTTATAATAACACCCAATTTTGTGATACCTGCTGCTTACATCTTATGAATAAGTGTTTGTTTCTTGCAACTACTACTTGTAACAATAATAATTAAAAATTGTTGTATTAACAAAATATCGAAAAAGTGTCTTTCTCATGTACAGGATTATTGTTCAATGTTGATAACTCTTGAGAACCCATCCCTGAATACAATTTCCAAGATAAAAAGGCCAAGAAAACAATGTGTTGCTTACTTATAGAACATGACTTATAGAATAAAATTTGTAGAATGTTTCATTTGTCTTGCCTGTAGTAAGTACAATTAAAAAAATCTCAATGGAAATATCAGGCATAGTAACAATAAATGAACTGGTTCTACTATGGAGCTTTGTCTGTGCAAGGTAATTCTTTGCTTGTAACAAAAGCAGTTTTAATTTCAGTTGGTTTAGTGCTAGCTTTACCAATTAGCCAAGGAGTTCCATAACTGTGAGCTTATCATTCAACTAGTAGCTGTTAGCTCTTGTTTGCAGCTTTTTGAATTTGAGGATAGGCCCCAAATACCAGGCACACCAGCACCAAAATTATGCTAAATTGCAGTATTTTACAGGTATTAGGTAAAGAATTAGGCTTGAAAATCTGACCAGATTGTTGTAATCTTAATTTAAATGGCAAATGAGATATTCTTTAGGAACAGGTAGGATAATTTGCCAGAATTTGCTTTCTCTTTTATCTGTTTGACTTTATTTTTCTATATTTAAATTTTCTCTTTTATTAAATAAAATGCTATGCTTTGGGAGGATCTTTATACAATTTAGTACCCTTCTAATCCAATTAGTCTGCTAATTCCTTTCTCTTTATTCACTTGCATTATTGTTTGTTTTAATTGCAAATGTTACTTTTAATTTTAATTCTGCAATATGCATTCAGAAATTTCAGCACCAATATTTACATTCTTACAGGTTAACTCTTAAACCAAACAGGAAAATTATTTGTATTAAGTAATTTTTTATACATATTTTTTATCAGACTAGTGAGCAAACTTTGTACTCTTATGCTCTATTTACTGTTGAACTCCTCAGAACATGTTCCATTAGCTATTGCACCTGCAAAAAGTCAAGAAATTTAAATGGAGAAGGAAGTTAAAATAAGTTACAACTTTGACAGCAAAAAATGAAACACCATTGACAAGAAATTTGCACATCATTCTTGGGCCACCAGAAAATTTCAGGGAATTCTTAGAGATTTCAATATTATTTTGTTCCCAGTAAATAAATTCAACCTAAATAAATGATAAAATCCCTAGCAAGAAAAAACCAGTAATATTTCCAATTAATTGCTGAGGTGGCAACAAAGTATATATTGAGAATACAAAAAGAAGTATAGGGATCAAACTTAAAGTACAGTAGGAACATCAAATACAAACAAGCAGAAAAATCGGCATTTGTACATATATCACTTTTGGGAGTACAACTGTTACATTGAAATGGAAAGCACATTACTGAAATTCATGAAACTGGAATTATAAGAAATACTTTTTTAAAAAAATATGAGAATAAGGTCATGAACTTTGAGATCCCAACAGAAGACAAATTTATTAAAATATTCAAGTGTCCACCAGAGCTGGTCCAAAAATGTCCAGTCATCAAGAAATCCAGAAGCATGCAACAGATGATGCAGGCAGTAGCCCATGAAACATGTTCTGAGCAGTTCATTGGTAAGAGTGAAAAATTGTTTCACCAGTCTAATCTAGAATATATTATTTGTTTCAGAGTAGTGGTTCCAGTAAAAAGTTGGTTTTTAAATTTAATTTTTTATATGTTTACTTTCAGAAAAACACATTTAATATGAGACAAGTTACTCTCTCAAATCTGGCAGCTAGTCAGTTGGGCCTACGTCCTTCATACAGATCACAACTACCAGTAAATAGGTTACGTGGAAGGTGCATTACCAGTACAGCCAAATCCCTTGACATCCTAAGACAGAATATCCAGTCTGCCATCAACAAAGAAATCGACACCATAATCAAGAAATACTTAGAGGTAATTTTTACGTGTACTCTCAATTATCTTGCATAAACCAATTGGTGGTTAATTATATGTCTGTGTAACTATAAAGTGCTTTCAAATGGACTTTATCTGCTTGTGACAACAGAGAAGCACATGCTGCAAGCCAGTCTTTGTGCACTTCAAACATTCTTAAGGTGATAAGTTTGAAAAGTGTCTTTTGCTTTATTTATTTGTTAATAATGTTATAATGACAAAAAGCCAAGCATTTTAGCATACAGAATTTTCATTTTTATTTGTATGTGAAAACAAACAAACAAACAAACAAACAGCAAAGTGAGACAATACTTTTAAAGAAAATTGCCCAATATTCCTACACCTCACAGATGTATTGTTTGTAATATTATGAATAGATTTAAGAAAATGCAACCTGTTCTCAATTAGGAACCAAAAGTAAATTGCCATGTACTTCGTCAAGTACAAACTTGATGAATTTGGAGAAAGGCTAGAAAAATGTCCAAAGGAGTGTCTGTAGAAAGCTTGCACTGAAAATGGAAACTTCACTAACCTCAGCTTTGAATGCCATCAAACTCTTAAAGTTAAAGCCAATATAAGATAAGTGTTATTGAGGAATGGCAGATACTTGATAATGTAAGTAGAGTAAATTTCTGCAACCAGGTTTTGTATAATGTTAGGAAAGACTCTATTCACCCATAAATTAATTTTTGTATGGCTATGTAGCAACATAAAACAACAGGTTCTAGAATGCAGAAAAATGCAATTTAGTACTCAAAATGTCATTGCATGATCAAAAAATCGGTATGTGGTGCACAGAGGTTGCTTAAAAGAGAGGGTCTGTATTTTATTGACATGCAGAGATAACATAATCACACTATTTTCAGGGAACTATCAGATATTGTATTTAAATATGCATTTTTTGAACGAGACTTCACTGTATCGTGTGCAGCCAATCTCTAGTCAGCTTTAATTGAGGAATTTTTGAGAATAGGAACATTAGTAAAGAATTATGGCAACATGATTCCCAGATCTTACTGTATGTAATTTCAATTTAAGAGGGAACTAAGAAATAAAGGTATATTGGAATAACCTGAATACATTGTAAGAACTGAAAGAGAATACAAGAAGAACTAATGCATGTTAATGCAAACTTTCTGAAGAGGTATGAGAGATATGCAATGGCCAATTACATAATTTCCAACATATGGCAATGGCAAGTAGTTATAATTTAATTTGCATGAGAGATCTATGTTCTTGAACTGAGAGGTAATGTATATCTGACTCAGCCAGCAGAGCAAATGGTTTCAGCTGCCACATAGGCTGCACTCTCATGATTGAATGTCCATTTGTAAGCACTATATTCATTACAATAGAAAAAAGTGGAAAATCATTGGAAAGTGGGAATATTATAATTGCAGATTCATATATATGAAAATAAGAATCTGCATATACCATTATTTCAATTTTATATAATATAATAAAATTTATTTAAGTAATTTACAAAGAAATTACAGAGTCATAGGCTGCTCTGACCATTTCTTCAGTTAGACAGCCATCTGTATTACAGACTACAAACAAAGATTATACATATGTTTTGTATATATCTATATAAGCACACATACGTATGTAATTATCATTCTCTCTCCCTTTTCATTTTCATTTATTTTATACTCTAATAAGTCTTGACCTATGTTCTTATAATTTTTTTAAAGATACGTTTTAGAGCCTTTGTTCTAATTTTAAGCAATTTTTCCCTTCTTCATATCTCAGTTTCATACACTATCTGTTCTACATTTTCTTTTTCCCTACAATCTTGGCAGTGTAGTGGTAATCATACTCCTAAATCCAAGATCAAGGGCAGGATCGATTTTTTGATCATGCAATAGATTTTTTTCTGGTGTAAAAATCCTAGTATGGCTTTCTTTGGAAGGAAAGTAAAACCATGAGTCCAGCGTCGTACATTTATGACACAAAAAAGAACCTTAAGCCTGAAAGAAGAGGTCTCTAAGCAAATTTTGTCTGCCATTTCATGCCCTGAATTGAATGGGATGCTGATACCTAAGATATTAAACAGCATCTGTAAATAAAGCATATCAACAACTCTTTCCCTACTTAAAGGACATTCACCTTACACATGCCCATTTCTTTGCCCTTTTAATCTCCACACCCCAATTCTTAACCATGCAATCACCTCTCTTTCTTCTTCACCTGTGTTATCTTCTTTATACCTTTCTCTTTCCCAGCTGTTTTTCATTGAGACGTAGAACACTAGTGATCTCTTCTATGTAAGTTCCATATCTTCAAATCTTTTTCTTATGCCCCTCCAGAAACCTTTAATGTCAGTTTCTCTCTTTTTCCATAAATCTCTGAAGCCATTATTTTCCACATTTATTCTTAGATTGCTGGCCCAACTTTTGCTTTGTAACCTCATTTTTTGGTAGTTAAACATTGTTTTAATAAACCTCATTGTTGAAATTCAGGATCTTATTCCAGTACTTCAAAGCTCTTTCTATATTTAATCCTGTTTTTGCTACTATTCCCATTGTAATTTGCACAATTTGAACGTAATGCAATATAACATCAGAGTCTCTATTACTGTACCATACACACTTTCCAACCATTTCCCCTCCAGCTCTGGTATTTTGTATAGGCATCCATTCATAGCTGACATTGCTGCTTTTTCTTTTGCCAATACTGATCTCTTTCATTTCTCCCATTTGCCTGCTCCATCTAATTCGCAAGTAGGTACAGTCATTTATCACTTTGTATTCATTTCTTCTTTCCTTCCATCTCTCGCATCTACTCAGTTTACTACTTTTCTTAAACATTACAATTTGCATATTTTCTTTAATTATCTTCAATGCTATTCTGTGCAGTATTTATTTTCAATTTTATGTATAAATTAATCAAAAATTATATATACACATACACCATACACAGAGGTGAAAAAAAAATACACACACACACACACACACACCCACACACACACACACACACAATTTTCACAGTAGATATCTATTTAATATATTTAAAAGTTGGACTGAAAAACAACAGTAATGTTAGTATGATGTTCTGTAAACAGATGTGACTCACATACATTATGATAGCATTGCTACGTGACAAGTAAATGTACAATGAACAAATGAAGCCAAGATTATTGTAAATCGACAATAAACAAATGAAGCCAAGATTATCGTATGACGTTTTGTAAACAGATGTGAATCACATTATGTTATGCTAGCTTTGCTGCAACAAAATGGGGCCAAGATTATCGTTTGAACAGTGGAAAGCAATTTTGAAGTGGTATTGGAAAACCGAGAATGTTGTTGAAGTTCAAAGGCAATGGAGATATGTATCAGATCAGAACCACTGTTGGACTTCTACCTATGGGGAACTCTTAAGGATGCTGTATACTATAGAAAACCAGCTACACTGGCAGCACTTTGGGAAGAAATTGAAAGGGCATGTGCTGCAATCGCTGAGAACACTTTCACAAATGTTGCTCAATCAGTAGTTCAACGTACTCAGAAGTGTATCGATGCCAATGTTGGGCATTTTGAGCAACTGTTGCAACTATAAATGTCTAAGATGATTAGGACTCATCATTTTCTGTTTGTGTGAATTCAGTTTTGTTATGTTAACACAGTTTTTTCTTTGTTTGAAGTGTGTATACATTTTTTGGCACCGTTTGTGCTTGCATAGGTATGTGTGTGTAATATCTTTGATTTGTTTCAGAGATTCATTTGAAAATTCATGTGTTAGAGGAAATGGCCAATATAAGGTTATTATTTCCCTTGCACATGTTTTATTTGCTCAGAGTTTGTGTAAATGGTTGAATGAAAAGAAAGACTCCATATACATCTCATGGTTGGAGGGGAATATTCTAATGAATGAAAAGCATGAATAATCCTTTAATTACCAGTATGCATTCAACAGTCACCAGACAGCCGAAAACACTTTTGTGAATGATGAAGTAGTTTCATGAAGTTGTTACAGAACCCATCTTATGGTTACTTATTAGATTTGCCAGATTTTCAGAATTTTATTAAGGGAAGGGACACTTTCTCTCTCTCCCCCCCATTATTTTCTTCTTCTTCTTCCTCTTCCTATGAAAGGCCAGAAGGGATTATCCTCTAAACATTAAAATGACAACCAGATAAGTTAATGCAATACTTATATTCATTTTGTACTGCATATTCACAGCCAATACACTCAATAGCATAAACATGGTGGGCCATCATATTTGCAGCTGTTCTTGGCATTGTTTAGTAATGCTTTATTATTGAAAATTAGGTCTACAAATGCCCAGAAAGCTTAAAAAGTATACAATTAATAAGCTCATGTTGAAACATTTCTATAGAATACTGAACATTTTAAACCAATTTTCTTCTAATGATTGAAACTTTGTTCACTCAATAACCTTAAACTGTGACAAAATACACAAAATTCATCATTAACAGACAAAAGACAGTATTAAACAGACAAATAACACTGTAACATGAGACAAGTGTACTGACCAGATCTTGTAGGCTTACAGTTCACCTATGCCACATTATCCCCATCACAAGATTCTCATCCACACCTACAAATTACTGACATTATTCCTTGATTCTAATTTTTGTGAATATGAAAAATTTAGAAGAACATTCTTGAGTTCTGTGTGATTTCAGAATGCAAAAATTAGTCAAGAGACGAAATGTGGAATTTTGATTTTCCATAAAACCTCCAAACAGGGCACAATTTTTCCTCTGCAAATACAATACATTCTGTATTATACAGATGTCTGGAAAATCTATTCCTTATAGCCATCTCAGCTTTAATAGGCATATTGTGTGCATGGTGATGTAAGATCAGGAAAAGATGGAAATTTTAGAACACCTAAACTGGACTGTATGGTGGAAGATGAAATGCTGTTTCTCAGTTGCTGCTGTGATTACTGGTGAAATGTGCTGCTTGGCACTGTTGTCTGAAGTTCCAGAAAATCAATGTAGATAACAAGATCTGCATGCAAAAAGATTTGCCATGAGTTTTCCAGCTATGATTTGAATTTCTTTTTCTGGGAAAGTATTTGTGTGGATATTCCATAAATTGAAGTTTGGCCTCTGGGTCATAATAATGTACATACATTTTGCTTTTGTCACAATATTATAAAGTACAGCATCACCTTCATTTTCTTAAATTGATTCTCATGAAACTTTATCAGTGAAAACGTATTCAGTTATTTTGTGATTATGTTGAGTAATGAATATACATATTGCTAGAAATTACCTCTGCATTTCATTTACTAAGCATTTCTCATCCAAGGAGGCATTATATTTTATTAACCCATTTGGTGCACAAAGTGTATATCTTATTTAATGTTGCTATCAACCATAAAATAATTTATTTAATGTCTTTCTAATATAAGAATGAGTTAAAATCATAATTTTTTTTTTGACAGAAATTCTTCCAGCCAGCAGTGGACAACATAAGGAATAATCTTGGAGCAGGCAGTGTGACAGAAGAACATGTGAGAGATGTCTGCAGGCAGATTCTTGAGGAGGCAAAACAGATGTATTGTAGCAACTCACAATCCAGGGGAAGTTCACCTTTCAACGAACTTAGTGATTCAGAAACTGGCAGCATTGGAGAGTATCGCTTTGGTCGGCCCAACACAAGGGTACATTTCTTTGTTTTTGTGTCATCTGTGGCTGACCACTAGTTAAGCAAGTGTTTCCTGTTCTTCATTTTCACTTATTTGTTTTTCTCCCTTAAGCTGTGGTCATAAAAAAAGAACGCTGTAATATATTTAACAGATTAAAATGATCCAAGCAATAAAATATTTAGAAAGAATTCTTAATTTATGTTCTATTAGAAAATCCATTCGAGTAAGATCTGGGTTTCTAGAAGATCAAGATATAAGTTCACCTCTAGCAGTCTGTTTGCATTTCCTATTTCACTAAGGTGGTTAACTCATTGATGAATAGTTGTATCATCAGGTGTACCCCATTTGGGATAAATTTGTCAGAACCATTGGAAACAAAGTTGGCGCAGCATACAGAATACACTATGCTTTCAATGAGGACTACTGTAAAGTAACTTCCACTGTATTATTACCAAAACATCAGAAGTTTTCTGAATATTAATTAAATTTGGAATCTAATAAAGTGAAATATGCATTCATAATCACTTCTGAGTCAAACTATTTAAACATGTTCTTTTTGACTTCAGTTACTGGAGATTTACTCAAGACATGTTTTGTGGACTCTTGTCCATATCCTCAGCTGTTAAATGACTTGTCCATGTTGTGCTCAAGAAGAGATTATTAGAAGTTTTATTAATACGATTTGAAAATACGACCTTTGACCTACTTTTCCATAAAAGTTTACTGCATGTGATTGAAATCATCCTCATAATGTTGGATGGATTTCAAGTTCTTGTCATTTTCAAAGCACTGTAGTGCAATCCATTTCTTCATAAAACTGAAGAGAAAGCTCTGAAATGATGACTATTGGTTCTCTCTAACCTTTTTGTCAGTCATCTGAACCAGACCTTCATTCACAATAGTCAGTTGACCAGTTCTGTCATTATGGACATAGTTCATCCATTTTACCATTGCCTTAGACTACCATCACTCATTACATTATTTGCATAAACTTCACTGAGTTGACAATGGATTTCAGCATCTTTACAGAGTTTGCCCACCAGAAATTGTATGACTTAGCATATTTCACAGCTGGTGATGTCCTTAATAGGAACAAATATTTTGAACACATACAGCTGTGTGGGTAACAACCATGTGACTTTCACTCCGGCACTGCTTGTTGCATACTTGGTCAAGCTACACAGCTGTGCAAATGTGGTGCAGCTATGCTGTCTACTTCACACAATACATACTAGCAGAAGTTACTTTATAGATAGCCCTTGTATATTGTGCTATGCATCATGTTGATGCATAATGAGTTGGCAAGATGGCCGTCAACACGTGTGCATTGGACATCTCAAGATTTTGCCTCTTCCACTTTTCATACAATTTTTATTTATATTTCAATCTTATGACCAAGCCATTATACTTAACAGCTATAGAATAAGGTACTTTTTTTATCCTTGCATTTTGTTTTAATAGCCATTTATAGGGTTTTTGTTGTACTGGTTAATCATATATTGATATTTCCATCAGACACTTTGAACAAAGCATAAAACAAGGTTCAAAAAGAGAGGTCTGAAGCATCAAATAGGTTGCAAAAAGGTGATAATTTGCTAATCTCATGAAAAGATGCAACAAAATATATCTATGAACTTATACTCTTGAAGCTATTAACAATGAAATAGTAAAAATAATGTTGATGTAGAGTTGGTTTAGTGACAATATACTTCCTTTACTTGGTTTTTAATTTGACCTGTTTTGGGAACATTTGCTCCCATCATCAGAAGAAGACCAATTAGTAGAAGCATAATTTGCAGGTGGTTGGAGAAATTTATTGAATGTGTCCAACAGTGATCTGAAAACACTATAAAAATTAAGCAAAATTGACCTCAAATTATATAGCTTACATTTAAAATTAACCAAAACATTAGGATCTGGGGTTTGGGAAGAATTAGAACTTGCATTATTCTCAAAACTTAAACTGTATATGTGAAAGAAAATCCAACACCTAAAGATAAAGTTTACATATTTATGCAAAATTCAAAACAAAAACAAATTTAACAAGTTAGAAACACAATCTCATTAATTTATCAAAACAGAATCTAAGTGAGAAAGAATTAACATGCAATAAGGGTTTAAAAACTTAAAGAATTTTACAAAGATATTGAAGATAGGACACCTTAGCTCCAACAGACCATGGCTTCCAAGCCCGGAAGAAACATTTAGATTTAAGGCAAAGAGATAATTTATACCAAAGCAGATAAAGATAATAAAATAGTATTATTAAATGACGAGGATTACATTAATAGAATGGAATCTCTTCTAAAAAAATAGGAATACATTGAAATTAAAAAAGATTCAAGAGAAAGTCAACATCACATTAAAAGCATTAAAAACTTTCAACAAATAAAAAATAAAAAAAATTAGATCTAACAACCCAAGAATTCCAAGGAAGTATGACCTACCGAAAATTCATAAAAATACATAATATGAGAACCATTATAAACAACTTTGGCTTGCAAACCTATAAGTTAGTAAAATGGCTTTCCCAGAAAGTTTGTTCATTAACAAAACTTAGAAGTTTACAGATAAAAAAATTCATGTAATTTTATTGAAAAAGTTAAGAATTTTATTGAATTTTGCCTCAAGCCTCCTTGTATCCTTTGATGTCTCTGAATATTCCCCAGTATTCCTAGAAAAAGAATATCTAAATTAATAAAAAATGGCCTGTATCCATATATACGTCTGCTGAAATAATAGATGATTTTATCAATTTAACCTGGCCTATGCATCAACCAACTTTATTTTTGTTTTAATGATAAATTTTACCAATAAAATTCTATATTGGTTAATGATAACCCTCTTTCACCTTTCTTCGCAGATTTGTTATAAATGATTTTGAAATCTGCCTAACTGATGCTTTTCCTTTAATTTTTAAGACTTGGCACACATACATGGATGATATATTTGCCATTATACCTAAACATCTGGTTAACAATGCCTTAAAATTATTATTAAATTTATAGCAAAGATCAGTATAACTTACATTACAAATTGAAAGGAATGGGTGGATTCCATTTTTAGATTTGAAGATTATAAAAGACATTTTGGCCTTTGGAATATATAGGAAATCTCTCAAATTGACATTTACATTAAAAATTATAGCTTTAATCCCCAAACACACCAGCATGATATATTAAATGGCCTTGCACACAGATTGGTGAATGTTTCAATCAGAAGAAAGTAATACAAAGAAGAATATCAATACATCATTCACACAGCACTACATAATGGTTTTCATAAAAAAATTAATAGATTAGATGATTAAAAAGCTTAAAAGAAATAAAGATGTCAAAGACAAATATTTGCTGTTACAAATAAAAGAAGAAATGCAGTTAAAAAAAATCACATAGTTTGTTGAATAAATTAAAAAGATTTTTAAAAAACAAAATAATTTTGGCTCCTCAAAACATCCACAGTAAAAAATTTATTACAAAGATCTCATATCATCTGATAGGAGGTCTGGTATCTACCAAATTAATTACAAAGACTGTGATCAGGTTATGTTTCGGAAAAATGAAAAGAATTTTGGAAACCCATACTAAAGAACATTTCATAAATATCAATTACAAACAGATAGAGAAGTCAGCAGTGACAGCCCCACTTTTGGTCAGAAAACCATGAAATTTATATATATAAAAATAATGAAACACACTTGCAAAACTTTCAAACTAATGACATTGGAAAAAACTTTTATAATGTTTCTATTGCATTTTATCGAATCTTTGGTTTGAATTGTTTTTTTAAGTAAAGAAATGTCACACACCTAAACACAGAACAAACTCGGACAACTTAACTATATAAAAGTAAGCAAAACCAATACCTTTTCTTCTAATATAGAGACTGTATTTCTATATTAATATTTTTGTTTCAATCTTTTAGAGTCCATTGTTTCGCAAGAGAAAGGAATCTGATACAGATTCAGAGGCAAGCCAGTCAGTGAGAAGAAAGCGAAGCAAACCCCGCCCACCAACTAACGTCCAATCAGGGAGTTCCACACCATTGAAGTTGGCAAAGAGTGATACCATGCGTAAAGAAGGTCCAAAATGGGATCCAGCAAGAATTGTAAAAGATACACTTTTTGTAATGGGAGCAAGGTATGTAAAATTGTTCCTAAGATTTCAACAGTATATAGGATGTTCTTATGAATAAAGTAATGGAAAAATAATGCATTTACATTTATTTCTTCTAAATGCTTTGTGTAGACTAACCATAAATATAATCACACACTTTTTAATGAATAAGTTTAATATATAAAATATAGTGAACTTTTGTAACAGTGGTGTAAATTATTAACATTTAAGAGAAATTGAGTCGAAATAGTAACATACACACCACTAAAATTGAATTAAATGGAAGACTAGTTTCGGGAGCCATCGCTCCTATCATCAGTTCCTGGTCGACTGCCGGCCTCGTTGTTTGTGATAGATCGATTCGTCTCTGGTGGAGGTTTGATGAACTTTTGTATTAGTACATCACTTGGCGGGATTTCGAAATTAAAAACTTTCTCCTTATTCTTCCAAATATAGATATTTTCCCAGACTGTAAGTTCAGTTTTTCCTTTAATATATTTAAGTAATTTTGGGTTTTTATTAATGTTATGTTGTTCTTTCCAAAAGTGCCAGGCTACCGCCGATTTTTCTTCTTGTTTTTGATTTATATTCCTAATGTGTTCTTTGACTCTTGTTTTTATGTTTCTTTTGGTCTTTCCAATATAAACTTTATCACAATCATTGCAGTTCATCTGATATATTCCTGATTTATCTTCATCTTGTAGGCTATCTTCTTTTTGTTTTGAGTTAAGGATATTTTTAATGGAATAATTATTTTTTGGAGTCAGAACAATGTTGTATCTTTTAAAAATCTTTTGAAATTTATGAAAGGTTGATGGATGGTATGTGAATTTTTTGTATGTCCTGTTTTTTTCTTTGATAGGAGTAAGTGTAGTGTTGTCTCTAATTTTCTTTTTCTTCTTCTCTCTGTCTATTTTCTTGTGTACAACTTCTTGTTTGAAGCCATTCTCTGTAGCTATATGTATTATATTATTCATTTCTAGTTTATATTCCTCCTTGTTCATTGGAATATTAACCAGTCTGTATGCAAGACTATTTAAAACTGCATGTTTATGGGGAACTGGATTAAAACTGTTACATTTAATGTAGTTATCTGTGTGTGTAGGTTTTCTGTATATGCCAAAATTTAGATGATTTTCTTTTCTAATTATCTTAATATCCAAGAAAGGTAACTGTTCATTGCATTCTCTCTCCATGGTGAATTTAACTGTTTTTTCCTGTAAGTTAAGCAACTTTAGTGCATCATCCAAGTGTCTTTCTGGTACTATTGCAAAAATATCATCAACATAACGGTACCAAGTCTTAAATATCCAAGGGAAACTATTTACTATTCTAGTTTCCAATGCACTCATGAAAATGTCTGCCAATATTGGTGATAGTGGGCTACCCATTGTCAGACCAAAATTTTGTTTGTAATATTTGTTATTGAATGTAAAGTAATTTTGTTCTAGACATAAGTTGATTAATATGATGTATTCTTGGATATCTTTTGTGGTTATTCCTACTTTTTGTAACCACTTTTTTATCAGGGAGTATAAATTTAGTGTAGGAATACTTGGAAACAGTGCTGTAACATCAAACGAAACTAAGGTATCTGTTTTTTCTATTTTTATGCCTTTAATTTTTTGAATAAGATCTAATGAGTTTTTTATACTAAGAGATTCAAATCTTGGAAAAGTAGAAAGTTTGTAAGTCAACCATTTTGCTAGTTTATAGGTTGGAGCATCTATGTTATTTATGATAGGTCTCATAGTTTTCCCTGGCTTGTGTACTTTTGGGAGACCGTAGATTGTAGGTATTGCAGGGTTATCTACTTTAACTTTATAATGTTCCTTTTTATCTATTAATTTGCAATCAGTAATTGTTTTATTAAATGTGCTTTTGCATTGATTTAGGGGATTTTTTGTTATTATTGAGTATTCAGTGTTTTTTAGTAATTGTTCCATTCTGTCTATATAGTCATTCTTATCTAGAATTACAACAGTATTTCCTTTGTCTGCTCTTGTGTAAATAACAGGTTTGTCTTTTAGTGTCTTTATTATCTTTGTGTAAGGGTTGGTATTGTTTTTATTTCCAATTTGTTCGATAATATTACAACACTGGCTTTGAATTGTATTCTTATCTATTTCTGTAAGGTTTTTGGTGGCTATCTGTATGTCTGCTACATAATCTTCAGTTTTTTTGGAGAAATTTACACAAGTTTTTAAACCTTTATTCAAAAAAGTGATTTCTGCATCTGTGAATTTTTGTTGTGATAGGTTATAGACATTTTTTGTGGTTTTTTCCTTGGATGGATGGTGGAAAAAACCACAAAAAATGTCTATAACCTATCACAACAAAAATTCACAGATGCAGAAATCACTTTTTTGAATAAAGGTTTAAAAACTTGTGTAAATTTCTCCAAAAAAACTGAAGATTATGTAGCAGACATACAGATAGCCACCAAAAACCTTACAGAAATAGATAAGAATACAATTCAAAGCCAGTGTTGTAATATTATCGAACAAATTGGAAATAAAAACAATACCAACCCTTACACAAAGATAATAAAGACACTAAAAGACAAACCTGTTATTTACACAAGAGCAGACAAAGGAAATACTGTTGTAATTCTAGATAAGAATGACTATATAGACAGAATGGAACAATTACTAAAAAACACTGAATACTCAATAATAACAAAAAATCCCCTAAATCAATGCAAAAGCACATTTAATAAAACAATTACTGATTGCAAATTAATAGATAAAAAGGAACATTATAAAGTTAAAGTAGATAACCCTGCAATACCTACAATCTACGGTCTCCCAAAAGTACACAAGCCAGGGAAAACTATGAGACCTATCATAAATAACATAGATGCTCCAACCTATAAACTAGCAAAATGGTTGACTTACAAACTTTCTACTTTTCCAAGATTTGAATCTCTTAGTATAAAAAACTCATTAGATCTTATTCAAAAAATTAAAGGCATAAAAATAGAAAAAACAGATACCTTAGTTTCGTTTGATGTTACAGCACTGTTTCCAAGTATTCCTACACTAAATTTATACTCCCTGATAAAAAAGTGGTTACAAAAAGTAGGAATAACCACAAAAGATATCCAAGAATACATCATATTAATCAACTTATGTCTAGAACAAAATTACTTTACATTCAATAACAAATATTACAAACAAAATTTTGGTCTGACAATGGGTAGCCCACTATCACCAATATTGGCAGACATTTTCATGAGTGCATTGGAAACTAGAATAGTAAATAGTTTCCCTTGGATATTTAAGACTTGGTACCGTTATGTTGATGATATTTTTGCAATAGTACCAGAAAGACACTTGGATGATGCACTAAAGTTGCTTAACTTACAGGAAAAAACAGTTAAATTCACCATGGAGAGAGAATGCAATGAACAGTTACCTTTCTTGGATATTAAGATAATTAGAAAAGAAAATCATCTAAATTTTGGCATATACAGAAAACCTACACACACAGATAACTACATTAAATGTAACAGTTTTAATCCAGTTCCCCATAAACATGCAGTTTTAAATAGTCTTGCATACAGACTGGTTAATATTCCAATGAACAAGGAGGAATATAAACTAGAAATGAATAATATAATACATATAGCTACAGAGAATGGCTTCAAACAAGAAGTTGTACACAAGAAAATAGACAGAGAGAAGAAGAAAAAGAAAATTAGAGACAACACTACACTTACTCCTATCAAAGAAAAAAACAGGACATACAAAAAATTCACATACCATCCATCAACCTTTCATAAATTTCAAAAGATTTTTAAAAGATACAACATTGTTCTGACTCCAAAAAATAATTATTCCATTAAAAATATCCTTAACTCAAAACAAAAAGAAGATAGCCTACAAGATGAAGATAAATCAGGAATATATCAGATGAACTGCAATGATTGTGATAAAGTTTATATTGGAAAGACCAAAAGAAACATAAAAACAAGAGTCAAAGAACACATTAGGAATATAAATCAAAAACAAGAAGAAAAATCGGCGGTAGCCTGGCACTTTTGGAAAGAACAACATAACATTAATAAAAACCCAAAATTACTTAAATATATTAAAGGAAAAACTGAACTTACAGTCTGGGAAAATATCTATATTTGGAAGAATAAGGAGAAAGTTTTTAATTTCGAAATCCCGCCAAGTGATGTACTAATACAAAAGTTCATCAAACCTCCACCAGAGACGAATCGATCTATCACAAACAACGAGGCCGGCAGTCGACCAGGAACTGATGATAGGAGCGATGGCTCCCGAAACTAGTCTTCCATTTAATTCAATTTTAGTGGTGTGTATGTTACTATTTCGACTCAATTTCTCTTAAAAGTTTAATATAGTTTGAGATCTTTTAATTTTCTTTTACTACATTTCACATTTATGGCACTAAATCAAATTTCAAAATGTCCACCTTTTGCCTTCACACAGACTTGAAGTCTCTCTCTGGGCAATTATCTACTGCAGCATGGATAATCTCAAGAGGAAAATCCACTACACTATCGTCAAGAAGCACTTTAACTTTCAAATGTAGGATGCCTATTCTTAAGGTAATCTTCTCTAGTACTGACCACAGTTTTTAGTCCAGTTTATTGAGATCAATGCTAGAAGATGGCCAATCAGCAATGAAGATAAAATCACATTGGTACATTGACCTGCAGCCACTCTTGCCTAGTGAGCTGGGGTAGAATCATGCTGGAAGTTCTGCAGTTGTTAAACATGGCTTAGTTCAACAGCATCATTAGAGGGTCCAGGACACTTTCCACATCCTTTGAACTGGTGGAACCCTTACTAGCTCAAACCCCTCTCCCTTAAACTATGACTAAAGAGGGGTGGTGGCCTCTCTAAACTTTGAAAACTATCATGCGCTTCTCAAGAGCTTGGCGATATGCCCTGTCATTTTAACAGTTAAAACTCTTTCATTGGTGAACCTTTCTTATTAGTGAAGAAAATTCTATGATCCATAGTTGTCACACAGAATGTCCCACATAAAACATGTATGCCTCACTGTGATTCACTTAAAAGGCACGTGTCACTATATTACATCACTTCTTATGTAAATATCGCATAGTTTCAAGACTTATTGGTATATAACAAGTGCTGGAAGTGCCTTCCACTGATATCCAAACATCGCTGCACTTGTACACAATGTTCTGATTAATACATTTTATTTCTTGAGGAAATGTTATTTATCTCATTTGTAATGTTCTCTTTCAATTCCTCTGTCATCGAGGGTTGTTAGCATTCGCTTTGTTTTTCAGAGCTATCACAAGATGTTAAATCCGATGATCGCTCAAACCACAGGTTTTTGGTGACAATCCTGTTTTTGGGAAACACTTCACAGATATGAAGCATACTCTTCATGGATGTGTGATAAATGGCACCATCTTTTTGAAAGATGCCATACTCCTTTTCATTTTCTGATAATTCAAAGATCTCCATATATCTTGTGGTGTTGATCATCCCATTGAAAAAATGGGGCTAATAATGCACACTGCACACCACATGCCTATCTTCTGTGGGTGAAGAGGACCTTCATGCATAATATGTGGGTTATACGACCAATATCTGCAATTCCGTGAATTAACATAACCAAATATATTAAACCAGGCTTTATCTGTTATAAAGGAGAAATGCGGTTCAAGTAACCATCAATGACCGAAAACAAGAACCAGTTACGATAAGTAGCTTGTTTACCGTTATGTAACAATTATGTAAATGAAGCACAGTAGCCAAATTCTAAGTATGAATGTAGTGAGGCATAAGTGTTAGCATTAGAATGAGAGTGAGGCTAACATCTATTTATGGAGGCAATGAGGCATACTAGTGGGACACCCTATACTCAACAGCAATAATTTTGATTTCAGTCTCCTCTGCTTCTTTATTTGTGGCATCAGAAATGCCTAGTACTCCACTAGTAAGCTGTATTAACTACCTTGGATATCAACTATTGTGAAAAATTCATCTCCCCTGCCACATTTAACTGCTTCCAGATGGGATTTTGGTGGATGCAAGCCATTATTACTTTAATAATCACTGTTGTTCATATAATGTGATATCGAGCAATTTATGGGTGATCTTTCATGCCACTAGTCTCAGTGAATCTCTGAATTGTCCAATACATAAATCTTTTGTTGACCTTCAGGACTTTTTGGGTTTGAAAAATCTCAGCAGGTGACTTTTCAATCCAATGCAGTGTAATCACTTTGCATTCATATTCATCCCACTTCATGCTAACAAGAAGAAGATACACACTTTCTCTCTCAAAGTTGAACACACAATGATCAGGAGGATGCTTTTAGCACAAATGTGGCTTATGACCTTGATACTGGTTGTACAGTACAAGCAAAATGTGTAGCAGTATTTATGGCTAGGCTAGGTACATGCACTGTTTTCTGTTAATACTTGCTTTAGCATTTTTCATGGCAATCCTGTTCATTTTATTCTGTGTGCTTCTCATTCTGTCACAGTTCTTTCTTGGATTTTTAAGGTTAAACTCTACAGCATTTAGAAAAAAAAGAGTAAGTATCTGAAATAAACTTTTACAGGAGACTTAAATTAAGCCAAAGTTAGCCCTAAAGTCAGCATATTGATATACTAAAATAAAATTTAGTCAAGCAAGAAGACTTATTCACTTTTATCAAGAACTACTATCATAGTAAGTCAAAACAATGTAATTAAACTTACTTGTTTGTTTCTTTTTCATGTTTCTTTGATCAAAGCTAGTGCATAGTAGCTTACCTAAAAAATTTAATGCTTTATAACCTCCTCCATTTTTGGTCAATTACCGTATTTACATGAATCTAATGCACCATTAAATGTAATGTGTATCCCACATTTGAAACTTAAAATCATTAAAAAATATTTTGGCATATGGTTATACAGAGTCTTAGAGATAAGCCCATTCACTTCATAAAACGATCAGAACATAGAATTTATAAGTGGACTATTGTTACATCTTGGAGGACATAGGACAAAATCTATCACTTGTGCTGTTGCCAGGACAGTTGGTGTAGATCAAAGAAGAAAAAGTTATTTCTTATGGTGTCACTAGTCCATTCTTCCTCCTTTCCAGTACGAATTCCAACATTTGTTCTCCAATGTCAGAATATTATCCTTTGCAAGGACCAGTGAATTTCTTCCTACTAACTTTAGTTGCAAATAATGCCAATTTCTGTTGCTGCCACAGCAAACTACGCTCTCAGCTGCCTCTCATACTAAGATACTTTAATTATTTAGAAGATAGAAACCAACCTGGTTTACACCAGTTAAAAATATAGAAATATTAGGAAAGGAGGATGTTTTAAAGAAAGATTTTATAGGGGTGGAATAATAATTTATTGTATTGAAAACATTGAAATCTCTTCATGCCTTTCTGTTACCGGTTTTTCAGCATAAAGAATTACTTAAAGCTTGAAAGTAGCATCATAAGATGTTCTCCTCTGTTTGCCCTGGATTTTGCGACTGCTTACTATTCACACACTGTGCAATAATAGGCTAACAATAAATTTAATGAAGGTGAGATTGCAGCAATGTATTGTGACATAATAAACATAAATTTGAATGAAGTTATCAGCAAACTATGGAGCGGATTTGCACTCAAATCTTGGGCACTACAAAATTGGATATTACATTTGGATAAAAAGGTGTGCATTAGATTTATGTAAATGCAGTACTTGTTTGTTGTTACACAACATGGATGTGATCATATGTGATGCTCAGTACATTTAATTCATTTTCTACAGAAAGTGGAGTTATCCAGTTTTTCTTA
The DNA here is from genome assembly GCA_030762175.1 of Metallyticus violacea. Classification (NCBI taxonomy): domain Eukaryota; kingdom Metazoa; phylum Arthropoda; class Insecta; order Mantodea; family Metallyticidae; genus Metallyticus; species Metallyticus violacea. The sequence continues at coordinate 25,232,042 of CM060839.1, forward strand.
AATGCTGTAGAACTAAAATCTGTTTTTTTTAAATACATTTGCAATGATTTATATACAGGGCATACTTAGAAAATGCTGTAAAAGTGATAGCATGTTGTGATTTAATGAGAAAATAAAGATACATAATATAACAAATTATTTTGAGAAAATCACTCAAATTTCATAGTGATTTCCTCAGTGATAATTTGTTATCTGTATATCACTGAAAATTCCTGCTATTCAAAACTATTTATAAAGATACGTACTTTTAATTCATATTATCCAGTTCGACGTACTTCCACTAGAAAAAAATATCATACACTATAGAGGGGACATCATCAGAGTTTACCGCCACGGGTGGCCGAGGTTGTTAAGGCATGGACTCATGAGCGGGAGGTTTGGGGTTCAAATCCCACCAAGACCGTCCTTCCTGACAGTTTTTTTTTTCAGGTTTTCCTCAGTCCTCATAACTGGAAAATATAGGGGAGGTACCCTAAATTTAGGCCTGGAACATTTCCTTTCTTAAAATAAAAATTCCTTCCCAATATATAATTTAATTTCATGTATCATCAGTGTTAACCACCGTGATGCCTCAGTAGTAAAAACGGGCGTTAAACACCATTCAAAAAAAAAAAAAGCATCAGAGTTCAATTTGTAGCCTTGCAAGAACTTTTCATTAGTCCAAAATATGAAAATTCTGCCATATCCGGAAAAAAGAAGGGTGTAGCCGGACTATGCCATCATAAAGACACTTGCTATGTAAGGCATAGCCTTGTTCTTCTAAACAGAGATTCTTTTAGATGGGAGACTTCAACACATGGTATGGATAGATAACTTCCGGGGTTTTGAAATAGATTCCAGTACCTTCTGCTATTCACAGTTTAACCCTTGAGCATATAATATTCTACAATTACTCCCTTCTTGTCTTGAAAACTGCCGCATCACCTTTCTTTCAGATGACTACACATGCACTTGTCTTTGAGGACTCTGTATAACACCATTCCATAAAGCTTCATTAGTTTGCTGGTGCAATAAGGTGCATCCAATTTTCATCAATAGTGAGAGAGAAATGTTTTTTTTCAAGTTCATATCAATCCAGAAAAATATTGCAAATAATCACACTTTTTTTTTTTTTTTCATCCCTGGTGTGAGAAACCAAGGTGTGCACTTTTTAGTAGCACAGTTCTCTAGCAATAATTTTTGAATAATGATCTGTAATTTATGTTCACTGCTGCAACCACTTTGTTGGTAGTAACGTGTTGGTTCATCCATTTTAGGTCCTTAGTAACTTGCACCAGGATTCATGATGTTATCAGAATGACCAAAAGAGATTATCTGCAAGTGATGATGTATTTTAACTTAGAATATTTTGCCAATTTTTTTCTGGCCATACCAGGCATAATTTTTTTTTTCCTTTTTACATATTATATTTAAACCAACTTATTATCATACAGAAAATATAAATATTATTTTTTCAGGGCCAACAAGGTGCTGGGTTTTGGCCAAACACGGGGCCGCTTGTATATTAAGCATCCTGGCCTCTTTAAATATTCAGGTGATCAGGAAGATAAAGAGTGGCTTTCAAGGCATAACCTAATGCCACCAACTGGTGGCAAAGCATACCTCATGGTGCTTGAAGACATTCGGGAGCTTGCAGAAACAGATGAATACAGGTATGACAGTGACATTTCTTGTTAATTTTGAGATTGCTCATTAAAATAAAAATATTTTCAATTTTCTTTTTATTAAGGTGCTTATACTTTTTTCATATAATATTGATAATTTAAGGCAAAAGGGATATTCTAAGAGCAAAACCTCCTTAATATTTCCAAAAGTACAACAGATACAGAAATAATCACATCATCATATAGAGCAAGTCTTTTTCTATATAGTTTTGATTGATTTGGTTTATTATGAATGCTCTTTAATATCTCAGGTCATCAGTATTCCATTCAAATCAGGGCATTAAATGGCCAATAAATTTTGCTCAGAGGCCTCTTTTTTCAGGCTTGAGGTTATTTATCATGCCGTAAATGTACGACACGGGACTCACGGCTTTACTTTCCTTCGGAAGGAAGCCATACTTAGGATTTTTATGCCCAAAAAATCCATCAGTTCTGGTAGGTTTGAACCTGTGATCTTGGGTTTAGGAGGCAAGTATGGTTACCACTACACCACCAGGACCGGCTTTTCTACATAGTAATCACCATTACCTTATCACTTTGGCCAGCAATAAATAAGAGCCTGCATGCTGCATTCATAAAAATCTGTATAATCAAACCCTGTTTTGCAGCTCCAATGAGACAATATTGGTGGGGGGGGGGGGGGTTCTATTTAATGCATCCTTCATTTGCTGGAACCAGTTGGACTCACTTTATATTTTCAACTCCTTCCCTCCGGTTTTGATCAAATATAATAAACAGGAAAACTTGACAATAATTTATTTAACCCTTTCACTGTCAAGACCCAATTCTTTGTAAATGCTAAGCTCCAATACATATTGGAGTCCAGTTCATATATAACACAGTTAATATAAGTTTTCTGCAACATACACAGTTTCCTAGTCATGTTCTGCTGATTTGTGCAAATGAGCTATGGAGAGCTCTTAATATTATGCAGTGACAGACAGGGTCCCCAGATTTCTTCCTCATGCTTATTTATTCCTCACATTGCTTTCACCACTACTGTAATGCACTGCACACTATGTCTTAACTTACATCCATTAACCCTGTAAATGTTTTGTAAACATTGTTGAATTTAAATGCATATAGTTTTTTGCTACATGGAGAACTCATTAACACAGCTATGCTTTGTGTATGCATTCATGTGATATGCCATTTCTGGAATAATTCTTTGCTATAGCTACCAAATATACAAGTTATTGGTAAAGAGGTTGAAACTTTATTGAAATACCACCAACACCCCCCTTTGAATGTCATGGGCCAAAATATTAAAAAAGGATGCATTACTTTTGAGACATTCCTCATGCTTAAAAACCATAAAAATTGCATATGCTGAAAAACTCATTGTACTCTGACAAAAGAATTATTTTACTCTTTCACACTGAATTAAAAGCTTCGAACTTATTGAATCTTTGTTACTGTAAGTTTGCAAGGTCATTGCGTTTCTGCTTCTGTCAATAAGTGAGGGACCCATTATGCACAAATTTTTATCTTTTATAAATCATTGGTCAAAATATGGATTTTTTTATTTGTTTATTTACGGATGCTCTTTAACATCTCAGGTCATCAGCGTCCCATTCTATTCAGGGCATGAAATGGCTGACAAATTTTGCTCGGAGGCCTCTTCTTTCAGGCTTGAGGTTCTTTATTATGCCATAAATGTACGAGATGGGATCCACGGCTTTACCTCCCTTCCAAAGGAAGCCATACTTAGGATTGATCCTGGATGGGTTTGAACCCGCAATCTTGGGTTTAGAAGGCAAGTATGGTTACCATTACACCACCAGGACCAACATCAAAAGTATGAAATACTGATGTTGGTGGAATCCATGTGCCTTCTGAAAGTCCCTCATATGTCACATGATGCTCTTCTTGAACAGCGTTCTTCACCTTTCATTCTTCTGTTGATGTCTTTGGCCTTCCTAATTAGCTCAAAAAGTAATTGTGTTACAGCCCATTGTAAACTCACCACAAACTTCACTTAAAGCAATGTGGATTTCTGTGGGGTTTTTACCATGTAAAGTTTTGATCTTAATGTATGACTTGATATTCAACAGTCACAGTACCTGACATATCTGCAGGCTCCATTTCTGGATCTTATTATGCTGCACCATACTTTAGTATTATATTTTGCCTTTTGCATAATGTTAATCTTAATTCATAATTCCATTACTAGCTTTAAATTTAACAAGGATTCAAAAAGTAAGTAACACTTATTACTTGATTCTGGCAGCACTACATAAAAAGAGTGGCACTTGCACAGAAAAGAGTTCATGTTCAAATCTTCTTATAGAATCACATTCATCTACGTAGCACTAAGAGATGCATTGTAGCACAAGTACAAAATGGTACTGTCAACTGGAAACATACTCCAAGATTGAAGTATGAATAACAGTATGATTTTTGTGGGCAAAGGTCTCCATTGCATGAAGATTAATTGTGAAATTTTGGCTGTCTATGGGCCAAGTGCATTTTTGCATCCAGCCATGTTGAAATAGTGCCAACATTTTGGACAAGGCTCTATTGACATAACTGAAGTTGATCTGCACAGGAGAGGCCAACCTCAAACACAGAAGATATTTTGCTGCAGGTTGATGCAATGGTTCTCAGTAATCATAAATATTACGAAAACTGCATAGGAGTTGCCTATCTTAATAGACAGTGCTCATTTTATTTTTTAAGATCATCTGAAGCATATTTCTACCAGCAGGGAATTGAAAAAATATTGAATGGTCCACACAAGTGTTTACAGGAACACAGTTATTATGTTGAAAAATTGTGCGATATATCTGCATCTTATTGTAATGCATCGATCAATAAATTCTTATCCCAGAAAATCAAGTGTAGCTTTCTGTACCCTCATATGTGTATCCATAGTAAACAGCTCTCCAAAAGGTGAATGACCCAATATTAGTCAGTCCCAGGCGGTGTGTGTGTGGTTTTTTTTTTTTTAAATAGTGTTTAATGCCCATTTTTACTACTGAGGCACCACAGGCAGTGGACACTGGCAATACACAAGATGAAATGATATATTGGGAAAGGATTTTTTTTAAAGGAAGGAAACGTTCCAGGTTTAAGTATAGGGTACCTCCCCAGCATTTGTCATTTATGAGGACTGAGGAAAATCTGGAAAAAACCTCAGTCAGGGAGGACGGTCCTGATGGGATTCGAACCCCAGATCTCCTGCCCACGAGTCCGCGCCTTAACGACCTTGGCCACCCATGGCAGTCCCAGGCTGTCTAAGTTCTATAAATGGAGGAGGATAAATACAGTGAACGAAAAGGAAAAATTTTTAGGAATACCAAGTTCAAGGAAAGAGGTCATACTTTTTGGTCATTTATTAAATAGAATATTTTTAAAAAGAATAAATACCAATTTATACTGTTACAAGTGAATTTAAATGTGAATTTTGTGGTTATTAAAAGAAATTTGTAAATACTTTTCCAAAAAAAAATGGCTGCTAAAAATTCATATTTTGTCCTGCTTGAAATAAAATTACTCATGAAGTAGGTGAAATTAATTTAAAATAGTTAGCCTTATAATAAAAGGGAGTGGTGTAATTCTGACAATGTGCACAGCCAGAACTACAGAAAATAGGCCAGTCTCAATCATTTCTGAATCAGCCTCATATTTTGAATTTATTAAAGATTAAATCATAATTTCCTTATTTGAAATAAAGGGAAGAAATTACTATTGTATAGGACTGCTTAGGTTAACCATTTAAACTTTAACATTTGAGCAACTTGTTGAAGAATGCATTTAAGCATCATGGATAATGGTAATACAGTTTAGCTTATATCTATACCATGTGAATTGAGGTCTTAGGTAATGCCATACACCATTTATGTAGTATGGTCTTAAAGTGAGCTTGAGCTTGCCAAAGCACATTTGTCTAGTTTAAATGTATAAAATAGGTTAACATTTTAATTTGGAAAAGGGGCCTAATTATCTTTAACAGCAGGTTAGATGTGCCTTTAATTTACAGGGTCATTTTACTATGCAATCAGAAATTGATTTGTCTGATGGTAAATTACTGCGTAACAACCTTGCCAATTGATGAGGTAAATAATTTCACATGGCCAGAACTAACAGCATGCATTTTTTTGTTTCTTTCACAGTAAATAGAAATTAATGTTGTACTCCTCATCATAGCAGATGTTCTAAGTACCTGTTCTCTGCTGTGAAACATACCTGAATCTTTTTGAAAAAAATTTGAGACACTTCTGCAATTTATCCTCCCAAACATTGTAAACTACCACCTGAATATTTTGTTTCAGCACTCCCATGGATATTTTTTATGCGCATTGCTGACAGATACACAAACTTGCTGGATGAATCACGTCTTTTGTGGAGAAGTTTCTAATTGATAGTGTTTTTATCAATCTTCTCCTTTGTTAAAAATCAGGATTTTGAATGTTAACTTCATGCAATAAAAATGCCTTGAGTTCAAGTTTTGTTCAGTGTGAAAATTGCACTTCCCAATAGAGATGTTACTCCTGGAAATTTAGCACAAAGTATGGTATGGTGATTTTTTGCACTTAACAGTCATGAATAAAATAAATATTATGTCCAAGTAAGTGGAATAAAACTAGTGAAATTTGAGTGACTTCTTCAAAAATAATTTGTTATATGATATTATATTTCACTGTGAAAATCCCAAACTATTCAAAAAAAAAATATTCTTTATTCTAGTGTATATCTCACCTTTGGCATACTTCACAGTACACAAATAAAAAATCTAATAAGCCTTCATACAGAAATGCAACTGAAACAGGACTTTGGTTTGATGAACATGATTGAGCAAGCATCAACAGAACTTTATATCTAAATCTATTGAGAACCAAACATCCACTGAAGTCAACTGGTTTTAATGAGTGTATACAAATTCTGATTCCATAATAGAATGAAGGCACATATATTTGGATTTTATCTTGTTTATGGATAAGTTGGTAACAGAGTCTATATTATTAATCTGATATTTTTTCTAGAAATAACCCAAATCTCTTACTACATGAACTTAAGGGTTTTGAAGCCCCAGATTTCATGCTTAGAAAAATCAGGGATTATGCTAGTCAGATGAGAACAGATGTTCTTCCGGAAACAAAGAAATCAAGACAACATGGAGACTTATGTGAAGGAACAGAGGTAAGAAATAATGTAGCTCATCCCTATGTGATTTCCATTCTGGAGGCACTTTAACAATAGAATTTAGAATATTTTCTCAGAAGCAAAGTTTACCTGAAAGTAACTTCTGTTTTTGATGAAGGCAGTATGTCACAAATAAAGTTTTTCTATTTTGGAAAAAATGAAGGATAGCTCATTATCTTTAATATGAAATTGTGAAAAGATTGTGTTTAGTAGACCACATAGCATTAAGTGCTATTTGTTAATTAATCATTGATCAGAGGTGCACTTAATGATTAAATAGTAATTTTTTCTCTGTAAACAGACATTTGTGTGCATCTTCTTATGAATTTAAAAAGAAAGCGTGCTTTTCTTTTTAAAAATGTAATATCTTGAATGTATTTTCTTTATTAGATGCAAGGAAGACTGGGATTGGGTGTGGATTGTGTTTCATCTGCTATGACTCCCCCAGCAACTGTTTTAGATTCAGGTGAGTTTATTAGTTATAGGTAAGAGGAAAGTATTAAACATTAATAGAATTCAATTGGCAGAGAAATAGTTATACACAAATTTAGAGGAAGCATGCACTGAACCATGTAATATTATTTTCAAACTGTTATCAGATATAGTTGGATAAAAAGACAAACATTATTAACTCTATCTAATGATCCTTCACTTGTTTTTCCAAACATCATAAATATTAATGATTATTATATATATGAACACTGTAGCAAGTGAATAATGTCACTTGTGAAGTACAAGGTGACTATACCTGAAACAATATTAATTTAGACATGACCCTACATGAAACTTTACCGTACTTTAGAGCTCATTTTATGAATATGTGTCATGTAGAACCTTGTGAAGAAATTTTTTGAAAGACCAATTAAGTGCAAAAATTTGTAAAGATGAAAAGTTTATCAAAGAAAATAGTACAGCACCTATGCAAGACTTTTGTGCAATTTGAACGTAGACTGCAAGTTGTTGGAAGCATGCTGCATGTTGGTAGAATTGAGCACACATTACCCCTCAATTCAAGCACATTGCTTTATTTTAATTAAAATATTTTACAGTTGCAGTTGAAATAATTACATACCTTTGTCACAGAAAATGTTGGGAATGTTCCTTATATTACTAAACATTTTTTGAGAAAGTTTGCATTTAAACACATATTAATTCTTCTTCTGAAATCACTGCAGTTTCTGTCTTTATATTCTTCTCCTGTTCTTCCACTGTGTGGAGTTTGTTCATTTATTTTTCAATTCCCCAGAGATCAAAATCACTTACAATAAGATCTAGAGGTATTGTGTTTGCCATAATCCTTTATTCAAACATATCTTAGATTATCCAAAAGAACCATCAGCTGCATACACTGTAGAGGTAAAAACTACAAATTTACACTCAGAATCAGATAAATGTTCAAGATTGGTGTATATATGTTATTCCAGTATTTGTGTGCATTTTTATAAAATAAAGTCCTGTAATTTATATGCACTTTCAGCATATCACTTTCCAATTTTCTCTTCATGCATTGGTTTTTTGTGTACAGGATTTTATTTTCTGTGTTTCAGTACTGTTATTTGTATTGATACATGATCTTGCTTTGTCAATGAAGAAAATTAAACTAACAGTAACATAATTCAAAACCAGTTACAGAGTCAATGTCTGTTAAAATTCTATTTTTTGTGCAAGAAATCATAGTTATATTTCCTTAGACTTTGCTATTAAACATTCTCCAATGTTGTCAAGTTTGAAGCTTCTTTTCAAAAATAGAGCCCATTTTTTCTAAATTTATCTGACACCAGTATTTCTAGGTGGAGGAGGAACACTGCGAAATTTTCTTAAAAATTACACTCTCTTTCTTCTGCATATATTTCCTTTACTTAAGAATTGTATATAAACTGCAGATTAGACATGCCCTGCTGATTTACAAGGTTATTTTACTAAGCAATCAGAAGTTGATTTGTCTGATGGTAACTTACTGCATAACAACCTTGCCAACTGTTGAGATAAATAATTAACGTAGTCAGAACTAACAGCATGCATTTTTTGTTTCTTTCACAGTAAATAGAAATTAATATTGTACTTACCATCATAGCAGATGTTTTAAGTGCCTGTCCTCTGATGTGAAATACCTGAATCCTTTTGAAAAAATTTTGAGACACTTCTGCAATTTATCCTCCCAAACATTGTAAACTGCCGCCTGAATATTTTGTTTCAGCACTCCCATGGATTTTTTTTGTGTATTGCTGACCGATACACAAACTTGCTGGATGAATCACGTTTTTTGTGGAGAAGTTTCTAATTGATAGTGTATTTATCATTCTTCTCCTTTGTTAAAATTGGAATTTTGATGTTGGCTTCTTGCAATAATAATGCCTTGGGTTCGAATTTTGTTCAATATGAAAATTGCACTTCCCAATAGAGATGTTACTCTTGGAAATTTAGCACAAAGTATGGTATGATGATCTTTTGCACATAGCAATCATAAATAAATATTCTTTATTCTAGTGTATATCTCACCTTTGGCATACTTCACAGTACAGGAATATGCATAAAAAATTTAATAAAAACTTCCTACAGAAATGCAACTGAAACACGACTAGTTAGTTTGATGAACATGATTGAGCAAATTAAAGATAATGGGGCTATCCTCCTGTTTTTCCATAATAGTAAAACTTTATTTGTGACATACTGCCTTCATCAAAAATAGAAGTTACTTTCAGGTAAACTTTGCTTCTGAGAAAATATTCTAAATTCTATTGTTCAAAGTGCCTCCAGAATGGAAATCACATAGGGATGAGCTACATTATTTCTTACCTCTGTTCCTTCACATAAGTCTCCATGTTGTCTGGATTTCTTTGTTTCCGGAAGAACATCTGTTATCATCTGACTAGCATAATCCCTGATTTTTCTAAGCATGAAATCTGGGGCTTCAAAACCCTTAAGTTCATGTAGTAAGAGATTTGGGTTATTTCTAGAAAAAATATCAAATTAATTGGACACAGTTAATGGAAGAATTATCTGTGTTACATGTTCATAGTTGAAATTAGTTCCTCTGTTGGCTACCCTGATTTTGATGTCATATAGCCACCAATTAACATTGCCATCAGGTATGGCAATTTTGATATGCTTTTAATTAGGAGCTAACAGATGAATGCAGTGTTAAGGACTGAAAATAAAGCTTGTATTTCTAAATTTCATTTTTAAGAACCACATGGAAAATGTTCAATTTCTGCATGGAGTAGTCTTAGTGTTAGTGTTAGTGTTAGTGCAGTATATATAACCTGTAAAAGTATCCTGCAGTTATTTGGCAAAACCTGTTACCCTGCTGTGACTTTATCCCATAGTTCCCAGATATGAGAGACTTTATTATAATAAGTCTTGCAGCTTAAGATGCATCTACTGTATTGTGCTTGTCCAAAGACTGCAACATGGCAATATATTTTTGTATGCAGGATTTTATTATTGGAAAAAATTATGCATAAAACTGTATTCAGAAAAGGGGGAAGGGAAAAAAAAGCAGAATAATATGAAAGGAATTAAAAGTTCCGCACTACTTAAATAGCTTTTGAGGCATGTGGTTCATTGACCTTTTTAAAAAGTAGCTATAATTAGATTCTGTGCAGATTTAAGATTTATATCAAGAAAACAAAAAATGTGTACTGAATAATAAAACTCTCCTTCGCTATTAAAAAAATTGTTAACCTTGTAAAGGTCATCAAGGGAACCATCCTGATCAACAATCATTTCCATGGTAAGTCAAGGAATCAGTACTCAAAACAAATTAACTTTCTTTTGACATTATATAAAAAAAGTCTATTATGTTTTGAAACTAGTAGTTCTCAGTTGCTCTAAATATGCTAGAAACCATTTAAGAAATAGCTTAACCAGGCTTTAGGAATGTCTGACCTCTCCTGTGGAAAAACCCAGTCTTAAGTGCTGATGAACATTTTGTTCATGGTGGTGTGGAGCTACATCTTACTGGAAAAAGATGTCTCTGGGCGATCCTTATTAACTGTATTTGAAAAAAAAGTTGTGATATCTGGTAATTAAGTTATCTCAAATAACTATTTTCATTTAGCTTTCTCTAAAGAAGAAAGGACCTTTGATAAGATCCCCAGCAATATCAGTTCAAACATTAAGTTTAAGATAGTACTTGTGATTCTCTTCCATCCTTGTGGATTTACTTCTGAACACTGTGGAAGTTGTGTGCTTTTGTGAATCCATTTAGACAAAATGTAGCTTAATTTGAGATTAGAACTTGCCTAAGAAAACTGGATTGTTGTTGATGTGTTCCATCATTAATTTACAAAACTGCATATTTCTATCAGGATTGTCCTCTTCCTGCAAAAATTGAGTTTTATAAGATATTGCTAGGCACCTTTAAGGATTTTCATTGCGGAGCTTTGGCTTATATTTCATTCTAATCAATGCAATAGTAGAAACCTTTGCACAGAGGATCTGATTTTGGTAAATCCTTTACACATCCAGTTTAAGTAAGTTAAGTGAATTCCTTGTCACTGTTATATGAGGGATTAATTGTGGTGCAGATAAATAGCATTAAATAAATGAGCTGTCTCTTGATGAGATCATTGCCTCTCTCCATAGCCAACCATAATTAAAATTGGAATTCCTTCCCTTTTGCTCAGCATTGAATGCCCAAATCATTTAACAAATTAGTTAGATTTAACTAATACAATTTTTCTGTATCAATAAACAAGTTTTCAAGTATATAAAAAGAGCAATCTATATGCTCTTATGGACAAAACATAATAAACAGGAGTGTTTCATCATTCAGTAACATACATTCTTGTGTGAATAATATGAACAAGCAGGTAAATTTACTTTTATAAGTTATTCAGTGCTAATAACTGTTTCCCTCCAATTCTACACCACATTATTGATACCCGTTGTTGAGATATTTAATTGTAGTTATTGCTTTTATTGGTTGTACTAGAAGTTAACCAATTTGCTTGTATTTCTAGCTGTTTTTACATTTTATTTAATGAGCGTGTTTTTATTCGTAATGGATATCACACCTAAAAAGAGAAATAAGGTCTTGACCCTGTATGAATTTAGTAGTATGATTCAGAGACAGATAGCAGCTGAATATAATGTAAGTTTGGATGCTGATAAATATATAATTAGAAGGAAAAATGAGATTGGGACAATTTCACCTCAAAGGAAAGGCGATGTGGCCAAAAATGAAAAACGTCCAGGAAAGATGTTGCCTATCTAATCAGAACCAAAACAATTAATCCTGAAAAGAACAGTTTTGATTTACAAAAAGATTTGGAGGTTGCATGAGTGAAAAAAGGTGCTTCAGTGCAAAGGCAGCTTCTAGAACCTGGAAGGAAAGCTAGAAGCCTGGTCAGAAAACAGCTGTTGATATGTCCAATGAAGAAAAAGAGATTGGCATGGGCTAGAAAATGTCAGAATAGGACACAAAAAAAATGGATAAGGGTCCTATTTTCGGATGAAAGTAATTTTGATGGCAGGGATTGAACATCTTGCTTAGGAGAAGCAATAGAGAGGAAATCTCACTAAACGCATCAAACAGTGGTAAAGTTTCCACCCCACAAATGAAGATGTGTGGAGTCTGTTTTGCATTCACAGGTACTAAATATTTGATTCCTATTGATGGAATGATAAACAGCGACAAGTATTTCCAAATTTTAGAGAAAAGAGCTGCCCCAGAACTGAAGAGATTGACAAAGGAACTGAACATTAAAAAAGCAATTTTCCAATAAGACATCGCCCCATGTCATGCATCAAAGAATGTTAAAGACTTCTTGACAAAAAATTATTTTCAGTCTTTGGATTGGCCTGGAAATTTACTGGATCTCAACCCTATAGAAAATCTTTGGGCGATTGACAAGAAATGGACTGCACCACCAAAAAGATAAGATTTGTGCTATGATTTCATGACCAGAAATAAGAAATGTGCAAGAAACTCACTGACAAATGAGTGAAAATGGTAATTAAGGCCAAGGGGGGCACATTAAATACTAAAAACACTCTTTAGGAAAATGCAATATTGAAATTTTGTGAAATAATTAAAATAAAACATATCTTTGTTCACATTAATTTGTACAATTTTTTTTATTTTATTTTGGTAGCAACTCTAATTTGGACAGAAATATCTGGACAGGAGTACTTTTGAAAAGCTTCTTAATGAACATTATTCAAAAATGTAAAAATATGGTGTGTTCCATCTAAGGATGGAGACAAACCATCACTTCCAATTAAACCAGAAAAAAGAAATCAGTACTATTTCCCAGCATATGCTCATTGCTGCACCATGCTTTGAAAGCTATTTAGGAGGTGTGGGGAACTTTTTTTAATATAGAATATTCTCTAATAAGCCTTGCAACCCATTGTTAAATCAGAAGTAGAAAAAAAGAAATCAGTACTATAATTTTTATTTCCCAATATAGCCACATTTTTAATAACCATCAAATGTATGTCAAACTAATTTTATTTAAAAATTTTGCATTTTACACATTAAACTATTACAAAATACTAAAATCTTTACCATTTTTGACTGATGACCTGAAATAATAAAACTATAATAATACTAGCAACATTTTATATCTAAGAAACACACAATTTCTTCTGCTTCTGCTGTTACAGAGAAACACTTTTAAAAGTATCGATTCACATGTCGACCGGCCAGTGCTGAGATCCCCATGCTACCGGCAGCATCTCCGTGAGTGTTACCGATTTTCAATGACACACAATATACATTTAATATCATTCACACTTATCAGCTATTCTGCACTAATGGACCTAATTTTTGTTCAAACATTTCTTTACATTCCTCCAGTGTGTAGGGATTAGTAGCATACACATAATTTTACATTGTTCCCCAGGGATAAAAATCACAAACTGTTAGATCTGAGAAACAAGCAGTTTGCAAACCTCTTTTTCTTTAAGCATAAGACATGTCCATTTTTTTCCAATCATTCACAGAACATGCTTTCTTTTACTTATCTACTAAATCTAGTAATGCTTTTGTTTTGGAACAAGGTTTTCAGGAAATTAATATATAAATTGTTACCTTGTTCTGCCACATGATTACCTGCACTTTAAGTATATCTTCAATGTGTACCTTTTTTTTTTCATTTGGCACTACAGCCCGGGGTAAGCCTTGGCCTGCCACTGCAATCTCTGCTCTTCCTCTATCTCCATCTTATGACTTGATTGATTAAGGGCAGTATTGCAGGGGGGCATGTAATCAGCATGCTGTCACTCTACAGGTCGGCTATCACACAGCTTTTGTAATCAAAGAATGCCACCTCTCCATCAGGCAGCTTCCCAGTTGTCTTCATGAGACTGAGTGGACCCCGTTCCAGACCTCCCTAACTTAGAAAAATTCCTAAGCAAATATCAGGAATTGTACCCCTGTCTCCTGGCCAGCAATCAGCAACATAACCACTAGACTAAGGAGGTGGTCTCAATATGTACCTAGTCTTGCCATAAACACCATGAGAAACCTTTGAAAAGAACTGTACCAGTTTTTCTTCCAGACACTATTGCCTTCATTGTTGAGTTCAGGTGCAACAGATAGAGTATATTACTCGAGATTTATCCATGGCATGGGGATATTGTGAAAATAATATTGCTGTGATTGTGGTTCTTGGGGTTCGTTGGAAAATCACCAAACTAGATGTTGTAGATCCTTAAAAAGCTGAAAATCAGTAGGATGCTTCTTGTGTACTGCATCATCCAATGCTTTACTAAGATCAGTATTGTTGATGACAGTTTGAGATCTGAATTTCTACTCTCTGTGAGGAATGTAGCGACAACCTTTGTTCAAGAAAGTCTAATTTAGTAAACAGCATTGGTCCCTGAGATGAACATATCCAGTACATTTCTGTTCATTGTGTAGGCAGGACCTTGACTAAGAGCTTTTCATTACATTACTGGGCTTTTTTAATTGCAGAGCTGAAGAAGCACAAGGTGTTGTAATGGAAACAATACTACAGTATAATGCTAACAATGGTCACTGGAAAATCTTTTTACTGATGTAAAATATTTAGTATTGAAGGAGCTAGAACCTTGAACATGACAAAATGCCTCAACTTTTTGAAAAGCTTATGAGAGAGAGCACTGAAGATCCACCATCTTGCCTCTGTAATGTTTTGGTGGGAAATAAGTCATCTTGTCACCAAGCTTCATTTCTGTCTAAAAGGGATTGAATACAATCACTCTGTTAGAACCTGTGGTGAAAAAACCTGAACAAGACTTTGTTTCAGATAGAGCTTCCAACAAGATTCAGTTCCAGCCAACAAGGCAAGATCCACCCATTTTTGAAAGGAATGTTTCAGATTGGCTCAAGATTGGCCTTCTAGCAGTCCCACTGATTCCCCTAACTATTAACTTTGGTCAATGTTTGAGGGTGTCATTTGTAAGAAACACACCTAATATTGAGAGTCTCGAGCAGTACTTAAAGACAAGCAGTAACAAATTTCCCAATGGAGGTGGTATATGCTGCTACTCTGAATTGTCAGAGAAGTTTCAGTAATGTTTGAGAACTGTTTGGTGTTAAATGTGTAGAATACATTAGAGAACAACATATCAAAAGCAGATGAAAAAGTATTAAAATATGTACCCTTAGCAAATTTATGAAAAGGCTAGATATAAATGTTAATGTAGTAAATATGTAACCACTGCACATACAAGACACTACAATATTGATTTGAATGAATTTGGATTCAAGATTAATCTGCCAACAGTTCAAGAGAGCTCACAACTACATCATGATTAATACAGGGACATGAAAATAGTTGGTCTTGGTAGTCTAGTGATAACCATACTTGTTTCATAGACCCAAAGTCACAGGTTCAAACCCAGCAGCATCAGTGTATTTTTGAGGCTAAAAATCCTAACTGTGGCTTCCTCACAAGAGAAGTAAAGCCATTGATCCCTTCTCATAGATTTACAGCATGCAAAAGAACCCCAAGCCTGAAAGAAGAGGCCTTTGAGCAAACTTTATTGGCCATTTCAAGTCATGATTTGAATGGAATGCTAATGACCAGAGATGTTGAAGAGCATCTTTAAATAATTCAAATAAATAAATAGACATAACAGAGGAATTGGATTGTATTGTTAGGGTTGGAGAGGGATATTTTGGTACTTCAGCTTTGCTCAATGCCGACCATTTGTGCCTATGGGGGCACCTCCAGGGATGAGTTGAGGGAGACACTGGGTGATCAAGGTCCATTGGTAGTGAGAACAGATATATATATATATATATATGATGTCACTAGCATTGTTTCCAGATAGAACACCTCAATGCCAGTCAAGGAGTTAAAGCCCTTCAAAAGAGCCACTTCCAAATCAGACACTAGGGCAGAAACCTTACCATAGTACCATCACACTGCACCAGACCATGTCACCTCGCATATCCAATCCTATACCAGAACCAGCGGAATGAAATGATATGAAATGGGGGAGTGCAAATTTCATGGAAAGAAAAGATTCATCCCATTATTTGCCTAAGCAACCAGGGAAAACAATAAAATCCAATTAATGGATATCATTGTATGATTAGTTGAACTACACACTCTTAAAGCTTCACTTACTTTTTATAAATGTATGGAACCGGTTTCGAGAACATTTGTTCCCATCTTCAGCCATGCTAAACTAGCTATGCTAGCCATGTTCAACACAGTTGAACCTTAGCATGGCTGAAGATGGGAACAAATGTTCTCGAAACCGGTTCCATACATTTATAAAAAGTAAGTGAAGCTTTAAGAGTGTGTAGTTCAACTAATCATACAATGATATCCATTAATATGATTGGCTTCACTGTGTTTAAGTTCCAATTTTACATTTAAGTAAATAAAATCCAAGTTTAAGATGGCATTTCCAAGGGATTTGAACATGGAACTCCTGAATTTGAGTCCCAAATGTTATTGCCAGAGCCATCCCACTTGGTTGATAATAGAGTTTTGCTAATAGCCAAACAACATGTTATCATACTTTTAAAAGTGTTTCTCCGTATTTTTCATTTTTCACTTGCTATTAGAGAACATATTCAATAACTTTTATATTAATTTTCTTTCTATTCATAAAATTAGTTGTCTAAAGCCTAGGTATAAGCACATGACTGGTAGTTGGTAGCATGTCTTTACAGATAGTTTGTTCATACAATGATTCACATTCAAACCAGTGAAATTGCAACATAATCAATCCTTCATGCACAGATAAAATCATACAGCCTAGTTTTTAATAAAATTATTTGGAAAAAAACGATAAGTGGGCTTTTTGAGAAAACAGTTGAATAATGGATATATGGAATTCTAATTCAGAAAAAGAGGGCAATGGGATCATTGTTTCTCTTACCTGCTATTGCAGTATCACATAACATGGGGTGAAATTTGACATTTTTGGAGCATTTCTTCAGCATGCTCATAAAGAAGAAATGCTACCTGCTTTTTTTGAGTATTATATTTTCAAAAAATGTGAAAACATATAGACTTATAATTTCTGATAGCTTTTAGAAAAGAAAAGTTTTTGTTCTGAGTCACATCATACAGTAGCGTTACTTCAGATATTTATTACTTTTCATACCAATCTGAATTTTGAATTGCTATAGGATGATTTCGAACTGAAAATAGTATTTTCAAAAAAAGGAATGAAACAGTTCAATGTTTCAGCAGGATGTCATTAATATTTCTCTCATCATGATTGAGTGAGATTTTCCAGCACAGGATGAATGTTCTTAAAATGTTTCTCTATGACTTGAGATCTCTTGATAATTTGACTGAGGCATTCAGAGAGAATGTTGGAACTTCTATTCAGAAATGATCATACCTGTTCATTTTCCAAAGGATTATTTGAAAATCTTATGTTCCTTGCACCTACATTTTTCTAGATAACTCTTCACAGTATACTGTAAATCGTCACAAGTAAATAAGAATTCCCATTTAGCTGCTATTAGAACTCTATCCAGCAAAATGCTCTCTTACTTCTCTGTTAGCACAGGTTGCCTACCAGTTTAAAGATGTTTCTTTTTTGTTTTCTATGGTGTCGGATCTTACATGTTTTTGCCACCTGTTTTATGGCAGCTGACAGTTTGGCAGGCAGAGCTGTAACTCCCTGCAAAGCAGATGTAATATTCACACAACTGATTCAAGTTTTCTACATTACAATGAAAATAAACATGTACCTTATGATTGGAAATGTTGTCCTCTTACATCCACACATTTCTGTTATCTTTTAGAAAATTTGCATTTTCCAAAACTGGGTCAATTTAAACTTGAAAGCATACAAATTCACTGTTGTCTACAAATTACAGGCAGATGATCCTAACATTTGGTAAATTCCTGTAATTGGATGTTTCAGAATGCTAATAATAGAGTAATTAATCCACACTTAATATTCTGTACTAATGAAGCATGCTTCCATTTACATGATCATGTTTTGGCATAAAATAACAGGTACTGGAGTACAGAAAAACCTGAATTTATAAGCCAAATCCCCTGTATGATGAGAAAATCAGTTTATGGTGTGCAGAAAATGCATACAAAATGACATGGCTTATATTTTTTAACAGTATTATAAATGCAGAAAGGTATAGTAAGGTATAAGGTATAGCCTACTGACAGTATGTGATTTTTATTTGTAGGGGAAGTTTAAAATAAAGTGTTTGGAACAAACTCCCACACATTAAAAGAATCTAAAGAAAATATCAGGCGAAAAATTTACGTAATTTTGGCAGATGAACTGATGCATGTGAATGACAGTTTTCTAAAAAGATGTAGAAATGTGAGGGTGAGCAGAACATTTCCACATTTCTTATCATAAGGTGCATACTTATTTTCATTGTTATCATAGTGGTAATTGCAAGAACTTGAATCAGTTGTGCAGATATTACATCTCTTCACTAGGAGTTACTGCTGTGACTGCCAACCCACCAACTGTTATGAAATGTACACAGAATCATAAAAGACCCACTAGATCAGTTCAGAAGCCATACAATAAGCCAGTTTACCTGATCTTAGCAGTTATAAAATTAGTAGTTTCTTAGGATTGCTATTGCATTTAAGCTGCACCCCAAGTTTCCTTTTGTATTTTCATGGTATTGTCCAAATCATCACTTGTGTGTGCACTTCTGTGCAAAACTAGTGCATGTCTAAGCTGATTCATTTTTATCAGGTACAATGCATTGTTGTATATAATTAATTATTAGTTTCTCTGCAAGTAATCAGTAATGAACTTATTAAGGAACAAGTTGGTTTGAGTGATTAAACTATTTGCCTGCCGCAAAAATGACTGGGGCTTGATAGAAAGTTTATAGTAGTGTCAGAAGCAATAGGAATTTCCACCAGATATTTTATGATAAATAGGTGAATGGAATATAGAAACTGCTGTAAACTTTAAAGAATGCTTAGACTTTCATAAATAAACTTGTGGAAAACTTAAATTTAAAAATTTCACATATAGAAGACATCAGAACAAATGCTAAGTAATGTCTACAGTTACCACTACATCCAATGTCACCCCAAATTACAGTATTTGGCATTTTCGTTGGTTTTTTTTTTTTATTCTTTTTTCCTCCACAATTAAAATAAGTATGCATGCTGTAGTTTTGCACAGTAAGTTGATAGTTGTGGTTTGTAGGTCCTCCCACCCCTTCAGAGGCAGCTCTGGAACTTCTGGAATATCCTGTTACGATGCTAGCATCGCAGAATTCAGATAGCTCATCATATATGCACCTGCAGGAGGTCAGTCCTGATGCACCACATCACAATTTAGTGACGACCTACACTCAGGTTCCACTTCCAGGTACAACAGCCACCATCACTGCCACCCACGCCACACTCTCCGCCCTTCTGGCTGGCCAGATCACCAGCGACAACTCACAAGAGGGTATGGAATAGCCTTACAGCATCTGGATTATCCCTGGGTGATGATCTGCAGCAGAGAATTCTGTAAATTCTGGAACTTAACATATCTTGTTATTCAAAGACCTTTTGTTGAGATTCATACTTCTTGGAGACTTTGCCCTTTGGCACTGATTTCTTCTATCAAGTGAAACAGAGGTTCCTCAAGACTCCAAGTGTGGTGGAATCTTGACACTTATTGTTAAAAATAGAATATTTTTAGACATGATACTTTAGATTTGTACCCTGTGTCATATTTCCTGAGTCGTTAGTTGTGAATGATTCAAGGTGAGTAACATAATACCTGGAAGCTGAACTCACTTTCTTCCCTAAAAGGAATGGGTATGCTCTATTAAAAATATGTTAATTTACCTCATCCATAGAATAACAGCATTCCTGTTATTCAGATTTTTCTAAATTTGAATTATGTATTAATATAATGATATACTTTATTAAAAAGACATTAAATTGATTACCATGTATTTAATGGTACATATGCACATTGAGCTGGGTGATCAAGTGATCAAGTTTTTACCGCGTCATTTGAAATGAATGACTTACTATTGCAGAGCAGGTTTCTATCCGTATAATCAGCCACTGGTTGATCTAGCTCTGAGAACTTGCTGTGGAAGGCAGGAGTGTGCCTCAGAAAGAAAAAGGGAAAGGCCATTGTCGTATCGTACTTAAAACCTGTGGCATGGATACATAGATTACTGCAGGGGTCTTAAGATGGGAGACAGTAATTGTGTGTAGTCATGGACATGCTTAGTACTGCACCACAAAAAAAACTGTCTTTAACCGTGTTTACATTTTCATTCTTGAATTCAGGAGTTATGTTGTTGGAATGGGTAATGTAAATAGTTGTTTTGAAGTTCTAATTTCTCAAATTCTGTTCAAGTGAACATCTATAAGTTTATAGGGCCACATTTCATTTTGATCTCAATATAAGAATGAAATAAAAAATTCATTATACTCATTAAAATTAATATAATCTCAATTTTACATAGTTGTTTTCTCCTCACAGTCATTATATTCTCCACATCTTGCATGTGCAACCATACTTTCAAAGCTCTGACACAAAATAAAATATGATATAGTACAAATATAGTATAGTACAGGGAAATGTTGCAATCAAATCTAGGACTTGATGTGGATGTGATGTGTAACTTCCAAAAACAAACCTTATCAAATTATTGAACAAGAAATGCAATTTATTGAAGGGAACTACTACAATAGCCCTCTTGTGTTCTCTGATATAGCTAACATTCATTTATCACTTATTTATCAAACACTTGCCATGTTAACTTACACACCATTCCTATAATAAGTCAGTCTGTTTACAAAATGTGATTTTGTTAGTGTTTTAACCACTTGCTAAGTTGCACAATATTGTACTGTCAAAGCCATTACCCTGATATCATCCCTTCTAAGCAAGGTGCTCTGACAAGCAATCACATCAACCATTCAAACTGAGTCACAGTAAAATCTGAATAAATTTGATCACCCAGTGTACGTATTCCCCTGCAGAAGTAGTGGGTTCATTCAGTCTGTACATATATCTGCAACAGATATGTAACTAATTTTGACATTGTCTTCTTTATACCATTGCAAGTTCAATTGTATAAAATATAACTTTTAATGCTGAACATAATAGTATTACACTTTTAATAGTGCTCTTTTATTAAACCGTTAAGTGTAAAGAAAAAGAAATGATCTGATTGATAGAGTGCAAAGATCTCATTTTAAATAATTATGAGTGGCTTAAACATATTATAATTTAGTTTTGTATTATATATATAATACAGTTGTTATATAACATGTGGAAAACCTTTGGGGAGTTGATTAAGAACCTGAAAAACAAGCAAAAAATTTTATACAGAGCATATGGTCAATTTTGCTTTATTTTTTAGTTACAGTAGGGTTTTTATTTTTAATTCTTATCCATAGTTCATTAAAAACCACAATATGATGCTTCTGTTAATGCTCCAGGTAAAATAAAAGAAGTGATTAATGTGCCAGCAATTATTCCTATCCATGAAATAATACGAAAATGTTGCTGGTTTTGTGTTTTGAAAACTACATGGAAATTTTTGTCAGCCCATACATGAATGTTATGAATGTTCTACACTCTATTGTATGGCAACTATGGTAGATGACTGATTACAAACCACAAATTCTTTTTATTTGATGCTAAAGCCTGGGGTTAGTCTTGGCCTGTCATGGCAACCTCTGCTTCCTCTACCTCCATCTTAAAATTAATTGATAGAGGACAGTATTGCAGGGGGGCATGTGATCAGCATGTCGGCACCCAGACAGTTGCCAATCATGTGACTTTTGTGATCAAAGAATGCATCCCACCATCAGGAAGCTTCCCAATTATCCTCACGAGGCAGGATGGATCCCTTTCCAGACCTCCCTAACTTAGAAAAATTCCTAAGTAGGTATCTGGGATCGAACCTGGGTGTCAACACAGTATAAAAATTCTGTAATTTGTTTATCAGCACATGATAAAAATTGACTGTACCAAAAACTAAGTGCAATTCCCCCCCATATCGGTTCCCTAAAAATTTGCTACATGTTATAATATGTAGTCCATGAGTTTCCAGCCTGACCATGTAAGGTAGGTGATAGAATAAAAATATAGGTATCATTTTTCAAAGTAACTTTCCTTTACATTAAAGCATTTATCACATCTCTGGATTAACATTTCACTTCCCCTAAAAAAAAAAAATAATAGTCAGAAGCTTTGACTATAAAGTTCTGGAAAAAAAGAGCATCCTTTAGAGTTTAGTTCATTATCATTCATGAATCCACCCTCAAAGGTCAGATTTCAATTCTGGAAAAAGGTCAAAGAGGTCACTGGGGTCAAAGGATAGACAGAGGTTGGTGTGGTACATAAAATGTATTATAGGGAAATTCTGGGGCTACAAAAATGTTTATCAATGGGAGTGAGTTGGCAGAACTAGTAGCAAAGAAATTTATAATAGTGGAGAGATCTTGAATATTGGCACAGATGTTTAAAATTAGATAATACCAATGTACTAAAAGAATGTCTTAAGTAAAGAGGTGGAGGGATGGTATCTGGGGTGAAAATTGGTTACAATCTACAAGATATGACAATTAAAATGTCAAATATGAGTGTAGAGAAAAACAAGATTGTGCAATTCTTATAAAAAGTAAGGGATAAGTGGAGGAGAATTATAAGGAAGGGAGTTTGAAGGGTTCTTTACCATATATATATAACATGGTGATTAAGGTATGGAAGTACCTTGTTGTTGATATTGCTAAATTATTAAATATTGTTTATGTAAATTTAATTATAATAATGTTTGCTGAAAATGTTCATTCATTAGGGTGAAGGTCTGGGAGATGCTGGATGTTCCAGTTATTGATAATGTGATTTTGGCCTTTCTAAAGGATGCTTCACCCTGCTTCCACCCTTCCATTGATTCTGTTTTTGAAAGAGGGTCTTAGTGCAGAATCATAGTTTCATTTCCTGTGAATATTTGCAAATGAACTGCTGAAAGAATTTGGAACATCCACTACATTGCAGGATTACATTCAACTCTAGTTGGAGAATGAAATAGTTGCTATGAACATGTCTAGCACATCCTATAACATGGACATCATTCTTAAGAATCCCAATATTAATGCTTAGTCCTTTGAAAATTTGCATACTCTGGGGTCTTTACCTAAAGAATCACTCAGTATGTAGATTAGCTGGTGCCATTTTCATATGTTGTAAATATTCTATACTTTGTTTTTAACTACATTTAATGATTTTCTCATCGTCGTCATCATCATCACCACCACCATTATTATTATTATCATCATCATCATCATCATCATCATCATCATCATCATCTCCTTTCATTATCCTGGAAGAGCTTCAAACTATCTAAATTGAATTTCATACTGCAAGTACAAAGTAAAAAAAAAATTACTAGTAGTCTTTAAATGCATTGTCCATTTTGAAGTTACAGATGAAATGTAAAGTTTAAGAGAAATGTGACACAGGGTAACATAATAATGATCTTGGTTTGTGATCTTGTGGGATCTTTCATGGTCCTTGTTTTGAATGATCCCACCACAGCCACCAAATGAATTGCTTCAGAATGTTGTTCATACTTCATGAAGTTCTGAAATCACACAAATTCAAAAGCCAAGATAATTTTATTATTATTTTTAATAATATATGTAAGGCGATAATTACCACGCTAGTAATTTGTGACAGAATGACAACCAGCAACTTATTTAGTGGTAAAGCATTTTATACAGATTCTGATTTCAGAGCTTGCAATTCTGTTAGAAGATGCTTCCTTATATAAAAGTCCCTGCTTTTTTGTGAGTTGCAGCATTCTTTAATTGCAGTATAATGAAAAAATGAGCATATGTTTATGCCATGAAATCTGGTGAAAATGTGAATGTAATTCCTTGAAATGAGCCAGGGTGAATCTGAAATACATCTGAAACTGTGATGCATACCATTTTGTTAGCATTACACATTCCTTGTTTAGCAATGCTAAATGACTGCTTAATCCTTTATGTGTAGTAGCAACACAAATAAAAAAAGTCTGCTTTAGTATTGTTAATATTAATTAAATTTAACAATGTGCTATATTTTTTAAGTTTTTTGACGAGTGTTAGCTTATTTATGCTTCTTTGCTTTTTGAGCTCTTTTTGTTGCATTGCACATTAGAAGTGGATTCCTTCCAGATTAGGTTTCTGCCTCACTGATCTCAGAATTAAGTAGTCTTGAATTTAGTCCGTGCTTGGATGGATGGTTACATGTATATTGAGAGTGATTGTGGTTTCTGTATTGTTTATAAAAACTTTGAATTCTCTCTGTCATTTTCCCTCCTAACTTTTGTCCTTCTGTAAGAAATAATAAAGGCTACTTTTGGGGTACCACTCAGCTGAGACCAACAAGATTCAACAGACCTTGCTGAGTGCTGAAAGTGACTAACTAAAGTTTTGAAGCTGTTAAACTAGGAGATGTTAAAAATGTAAATTTTATTTGCCTTGTAAAGGATTTCACATTGAGTTATGTTACCATTTCTGTCTTATTTCTCTTGTTGAAAATTTTGTGAGTTACTTAGTTTGTATGTAGCTGTGAAAGTTCATTTTTATACGAGTACAAATGTTTTTGAAATAATGTGTTGAATTTAAAAGTTAACATATGGTATTACTGTTATGAGATAAAATGAAAACGAGCTTTATACTTGAGGGATGGAGTGTTGTTCTTGAAACACTTCCTAAGTCAGGGATATTTAAGCAGTCAACATGACAAAGAGTCCAGGCATGAATGGACATTTAAGAATATAGTTGTAGTTTTGATGTTGCCAGACCAGTTGCTGGTTGCCAGACCAGAGTGGGCTGTACAAAATGCAAATACTGGTGTTATATTTATTTGTTAGATATAGATTTTGGGAAAAAAAAATGGACTTGTCTAGAAAGTTAATTGTTACAGTATTACAATATTTGGGCTTGTAAATTGTGATATCCTGACATTGAACACATTTATTTTTTTAATAATAGAAAATAGTTGATAGAATATATGTGAAAACAAACGACTGTAAATATTTCTTGTTCTATTTTGCTATTTATTTGTAAATGCATGTTCGCTTATTTTATTTTGACAAATGTGAAACCATTTGTTTTCTGTTTTTATTAGTAGTTAATTCACTATTGTAGACTGTATTTATTATACCATTCCCATTGCTAAATATATTTGTTGAAGATTTTTGTAATTTTGTTTTTATTATTCTCCTTAGGTTAGGAATTTCAAGGAAACTACATAAGACTTAAGCATTTACCTATAAACATGCGAAACCATAGACAATAAGTCATGGCTTCAAAAACTAAGAAATGTATGAGAAGAGGAAAGAACTATTAACTCTAGCTTCATATGTAGTAAATAATCTTTGTGATAAATATGAAAATTGTAGATAAATATCTAGGGAAACGAGGAATATTATATAAGTTTTTTGTTGATTCTTAAAATACCTTTTGACACAAACCATGAAGCATTGTAGTTTAAATTAAGTACAAAAGAAATAAATAAAATATTTATAAGAGCGTTGCAAAGAATTGTGTTTTAAGATCTTTCATGAAGTGGTGACTTGAAGAAAATAAAATTAAATATCTTTTCTAATAAGTATAGCCAATAAAGAAATGAAATATTTGATGTTATATATAATTGCTTCATTACATATTTAATACATTTTGGCTACGTATTCTAAATTTGATATTAGTTTAGTTAAACAAAAGTTGAATCTTTTGGCAAAAAATAAGATTATCATCAACATTCAGACTCGTTTAGGAAATGTGTGTGTGGAAAATGTCAGTATAGGAGATAAAAGTACTGCTGGGTGTAAGGCTGTCATTGGAAGGGTAGGGCAATCTCGCTGATCATCAATGCTTTGGTTGGCTGCACAATGCAGTGACACCTGCAATGACAATATCTTTATTTGCAATGAATGGCAAATTACAACACTGTTCAACTTGGTATCTCAGTCAATGGTCGTAACACAATGGAAATTTTTTTCAAAACTTCATAAATGCCTAAATTTTCAAAATTGAAATTTTTGTTTTAAATGTCAACGTTGTTACACCACTGACCTGAAATAGTTCAGTCCAATTTTTTTTTATTATTATTATTTTCTTAAGCAACAAGGCAATGAAAATTGATGGGTTTTTAGAGTTTTGGTCATACAGTCCGTGTGTAATGGGGTTCATTCACAAAAACAGACGTACAAAACTGTTTTTGACGCTGGCCAGAAATGGAAGGATGCAATTAATGTCCCTCTGGTATATTAGATTTTCTTAAAAATTTTGCACCATCCCAACTGATAAATTGTTCAGTTGAAATTGATTTTCAATCTCCTGTACAGGTTCAAATATAGCTACAGTAATGACCACACTATGGCTTATTATTTATTGAAGAAACCATTTGGACAGTAACTGGCCATGAAAGGATAGAGTGGACTGGAAAAAGAATTTGCAGGAAGCACTAAGACAAAAATGATGAGCTTTTCCTCAGTGGCTACTTAGGATTGCCAAACCAGTTACTTTGCCCTTCTGGATTTTCACAGACTAACTGTAAATCTTGGCAGGAAGTAAAGAAAGCATATTTTGCAAAGAACATGGTCAATAACGTAAGGATAAAAAAAAAACAAATTTTATTTCGCCAACATTTGTGACAAAATAATGTTGGTGACATTTTATTTTGCATTAATATTCGTGCTGAATTTTGTTAGCAAATGACATAAACTAATAAGTCTATTAAATACTACATTGTATGAACATTAAACAACATAATTTCAACTTGGCAAAGTGCAAAACTTTTGGGCCAAGTGAGCATTCCTATTGCTTGGTGAGTGAGTTATCTCAGTATGTTGGTTAGGTAATTGCAAATTAGTTGCGTGACTTATAGGCGAGGGATGGACCAGCCATCATATAACAACAAACAATAGAGTGTGAAACATGGCGATGGGTTCTTGACGGGGGACATTATTTCCGTATTTTTTTAATAAAACATTTTGAATATTTGGAGTCCTTATTAAAAAGCTTCTTGCTATAGGCTTTCCAACTGGTATCCAAAATTGGCATTTCTTCATATTTTGCAGTTTCAGTGTCTTTTTCTATGGGGGTTCTCGTCTCGAAGGTTGAATTGATGTGAATTTGCGGTACAAGATAACCAACACATACATTCAAACACTTTAAAAGTATACATGTACACTAATTAATTATAATAAACTATATAAGCGGTACTTTAAAATTATTTGTATTTTATAGTAGCATTGACCTGTAGTAAGTGAAAGACAATACAGCATCTTTAACTATATTGGGTTTACATTGGTGAAACTTTTCGCGTTCAAATGTTTTGTATCATGTAGACTTTGTTGAGATTTGGGTCAGAAAGGCCAACGTTAAAAGCGAAGTGACACAAAGTGGTATTTATTTTTTCAGCTTTGTTGCAAATCGGGAAATTTTACGTACGAAGAGGAAGAAGCGTGAATTACTGTCAGTAAAGGTTAGTATTATTAAATTTTTGTGTAATGTGCATAGAGTTAAATGCTGATATGGCTATAGAATGTAGGCTTCCATGTTCTGTCTATAGGTTGAGTGACTTCTAAAGATATGCAACCTTGCACCTTACAGAGGACTACCGAAAGTCGTTCTTTCTGTTCTTGTGTTTGTGCGTCAGAGGCCGACTTGGAAAATACAATGACCTGCGGTTGTGGAGAAGAATTAAATGGTGAGTATCGTTAAATCACATAGGTTTTATATTCCTTCTTCCCAGCAAAATAATATTTGATTAGCTCATAATTCCATTCTACTGGCAGGCTGCTGCACATGAAGCAGATCGTGGATAGAGTTGTTTCTTTTTATTAGCCGGATATATTTGTTCTTATATTGAAATAGATGAAAAAATTATGAGCAGAAATATCTGATTTAACATGTTTTGGGTGTTTAGTTTATGCTGTCTACCAGTCTGTTCCCTTACATTGTATATTCTTAAAATGGTTTACAATAACATAAAACAGTAGATTTAAAGACATATTTCCTTGCACAAGATCTGATCTTTGAAAACTGTTGCTTATGTAACATTATAGGCAAGAACAATTTATATCAATTAAAGTACTATTATCTTTATCTATATATGCCTGTGTAATTTCATAATCATTAATTACATTGTATTATTTTATAATTATATTACCATGTTTGAGAATAAGATGTCAATGTGAAAATATGGCATGCAGCAGATGTATCTATGCAACAAAAAAGTGAAAAATATGAAAACAGATATTTTTCTCCTAATTCCCTTCTTTGCTCAGATATCTCACATGCATATATTATTCATAAAACGACATTGGAGAAAAATACATTATTAAATATGCTATTGCTTGGTTTGGAAATAGTCTGTATAATGAACTAATTATATGTATTCTCATATCTGCATTTTGTAAAATCTGATTGACAAACTCAAAATTCCAATTTTGTGGAGTTTTACGGCAGGAAATTTTCTTCTTTATAGTAGCATAATACCAATAAAAATACATATTATTATTATTATTATTATTATTATTATTGTTGTTGTTGTTGTTGTTGTTGTTGTTGTTGTTGTTATATATTTCAGTAAAAAATAACATTCAAGTGACCAACATTATTAAGTAGGCATACTAATAACACCAATATGTACTGCTATCATTTGTTTAGAACATACATTCCTCTCACATCTATGGCAGAATTTTCTATTTAATTGTACTGCAATTACTGAACAAGGCAAACAGTACAGAGTATATATGATGTGGGCATAGGGAGACAGGAAAGCATATATATATTTCTTCACATGTGGAATAGATGGTTTCCCTGGGGAATGGTGGAAAGCTTTGGTAGAAGAACTAAAAGATT
This sequence comes from Metallyticus violacea, assembly GCA_030762175.1. Classification (NCBI taxonomy): domain Eukaryota; kingdom Metazoa; phylum Arthropoda; class Insecta; order Mantodea; family Metallyticidae; genus Metallyticus; species Metallyticus violacea. The sequence goes on from CM060839.1 coordinate 25,261,140, forward strand.
AAACATATTGGTGCGTTTAGTGAAATTAATTTTTGAAGAAAGTAAAATAAAAAAAAAATTTTTAAAAAATTGGAGAGTGGAATGGCAATGCCAATTTATAAAGGTAAAAGAGGTATTAGGAACCAAAAAAATTATAGAGGAATTAAATAAAGTGTATTTACAAAGCTGTAGGCAATGTGGTAATATCTCCTACACTAATGTAATCAACTTGTTTACACTAACACCATTTGCATACATAATACTAAAGAGCACTCTGATATATTATAGGAGTTTTAAGAAAGAATGAGGTAGGGAAAAATATGTTGAGGTCTGTGACAAAATGGGCAGGGAGGGTGTGGCATGGGCAAGAACAGAACAATGATGCTAAGTGAACTAAAGGGTGACAAAGAATTGTGCGCACTATGTGGTAAGGTAGATAAGAACTTGCACTATATACTAAATGTGCAGAAACCGAAGGATGGAATGAGGAAATATGGAATAAGAAATAGGATAATCTGCAGGCAGAAATTCTGACATTAAAGATTTTTGGGATTAGCAGAAAATAATTTTTGAATCAGTTTGGAAATTATGTAGAGAAAGTAAGAGAAAAGTAGTGGAGGAAAGTAATAAAGGCAAAGGAAGAGGGTATTAAGATAATGGTGAGGAAAGTATTTGTAAACTCCACTTGATAATATGTAAAACTAGAGCAATGTAGGATCCATATACACAATAACTGAGGTGTTAGTTGTGTATGATTAACAAGCACTAAGGATCAAGGAAATATTGTAAAACTGCAACTATAATATGTAATGTGTAGAAATAATAAATGTTCATTCATTTTGTATGTATACAATATAAGCAGTTATGTTATGCTAATGATTGTATTATAATAGTAAATTTGGTTTTTCTTATGGGTGAATTTTGTGTATCTGTTTATTAGTATTTTCAGTGTAAGTATTTTGCTTGGGTATATGATACAGTATTTTGGTCATTTTAACAATATTATGTGCACATTTAGGTTAAGAAAGGATTAGAAAAAAAAATAATCTAGCTTCAGCAAATGTTTCATCTTAACTGTGCATTTTATTTTTATAGTTTATATAATTTTAATTGGCATGCTATTGGATGATCATCATTCAAATGTGATGATAAATAAAGTGCTCTTCCATACATAACATTAGGACATGTTTCGGAAGCACTCACTTCTAGCACATTCCTACTAGAACCATCAGAGACTGCCACAGACAGCAAGTTCCTACTAGAACCATCAGAAACCACCACAGAAACACCTTGGGAACAAGCCACCAATTTGAGTAGCAGTAATCGATCAACAGCCGATGATGGAAGTGAGTGCTTCTGAAACATGTCCTAGTGTTGTGTAAGTAAGTATGAGTTAGTATGATCAAGTTGACTACATTAGTGTAGGAGAGGAATTAGTTTACTTTCAATAATCTGGAAAGTGATAGCAAAAAGGCTACAGGATAGGACAGAGAAAGAAAAGAAAATTTCATTGTTCCAATCAAGTGTCAGGAAAAGAAAAAGAACAGTTGATATTTTTATAATTAGAACATTAGTCAATAAATATCTTAGTAATAAAAGAAGTACACTTTATTTGTTGGACTTAAAAATCTTTTGACACAATTTTAGGGAAACACTTTGGATCAAACTTGGAAAAAAAAAGGGTAAGTTAGAACTTTATAAAGATAATTCAAAATATGTATAAAGAAAATTAATTTTGCATTAAATATGAAAGGGGGAGGGTTACAGATAAAATATCAAACAATATAGGTTTCAGACAAGGAGGTAAATTAAGCCCAGTTCTCTTCAATCAATTTATTGATGTTTTAGAAGAAATTAGTTAAAGTAATGCACATTTGCCAAATATAAACCACATAGATACCAAATCTAATATTGGCATATTAAAACGATCACTAGAAGCTATAGGTACATTTTGTAGAGAATGGGGTCTCAAGATAAATAAAACTAAATCTAAGATTATGGTGATGAGAAAAGGTTTCAAACTAAAAAAACAGGAGAAATGGTGGGGGGGAAAGAATAGAAATCAAAGTTGTTAAGGAAATCAGTTACATGGGGGTTAGACTGTCTGGTAATGGAAAATAGAGCAATCAAAACAGAAAAGTATTAGCCAAAGGAAATATGGCTATGAACGTTATCAGATCTTTTGTAAATAAAATATAAACATGCAAGTAAAATGGTTAGAGTATATGGTTCAATGATGGAGAGCAGAATGGTGCTTGGAATAGAAATTTGGAAGATGGAAAGCGATAAATGTGATAAAAGAATATTTAATAGAATTATCTAGGCTTACCTAGATCTTCACTTAACAAGTTATGTTAATGGAACTAGAAAGATTAGGCTATAAAAGCAAGGTAATAGAAAGAGTGCAGGAATATTGGTATAGGATAGAGAGGCTAAAAGAGGAAAATGTCATCAAACATTGTTTAGTAACACAAGAAAGAATTAAGGGAAAAGAAATTTGATTATATGTAAAATCCAAAATATTCTACAAGAAGTTGGCATGGGATCAATATGGTATGAGGGGAGAAAGAATGGGTAAAGGATTTTGGAAAGAATTATAAACAAAATTCAGGATATTGAAAAACAGGAAATGTGGGCTAATCTTAATGTCAAAAATCTTTAAATTATGTAGTGCACTAAACATGATTGGGAAAGAGAAAGATACATTAAAACCTTCAATAAAGCAGGGAGGGAAGGACTGGCATGGCTTAGAATACAGGAGTAATATGTTTTAAGTGGGATAAGAAATGTTAAGGGGATTTATTCAATGTGTGAAGCAGCAGATAGTATTTGGTATTGTATTTTAGAATGTAAACAAACCAAGTTTTGTAGGGAACAGTTCATTTTATGAAAGTGGGAAAATTTATCAAATTAAATAAGAGACAGAAGAATTTTAAATTTAAAATTGGACGAAAATATAAAAAAAACTTGGAAATACATTGGGAAGGTAAGACAAAAAAGGTTATGGAAGGTGGGCAAGACAAATGGGAATAACAATGTTGATAATGGCAATATTTAGGAATGAATATATATCCCCATTTCACACACACAATTTGATGTTTATAGTAACAGTGTATGGAAGGAATGCAACTGCATAAATTGTTAATTATTAAGTGGGAAATTTAAATGTTTTAATAGTAATTAGTTCATATGTATTGAGAATATGGAAATGTAAATTGTTTACTTTTATTTTAACATTTTTATTTTCTTTGATAAAACTGTATGAAATTGATTCTATTTATATTTTAAAAATACTATATCTGCATTAAATTGAAAATTGGGAGAAATAAATTCATTCATTATATTTCTCTAAAACTGACAATTAATTTTAATGCATTCACAATCCCTTTATTGATAAAAATATGCAAATATGTAAATGAGTGAATACTTTATTTTTACATAATTCTCTTACATTAACTTTACACATTATAAGGACAATCTTGAAGTGCTTGTTATTTTAGGATCTGTGCATTTAACACCCTGGTTGTATATGCAATAGATCCTACTTTCCACTCTCTGCCCATTCCACTATTCATACTTAACTGTCCTGTCCCTTTACTTTCTTTCTGATCCATGCTTCATCATTCTTACAATATAAATCATTAAAATCACCAATAATCTCCCTCTAAGTACTTATTTTCTATACCGCCACAGGTGACCGAGGTCGTTAAGGCGTGAGCGGGAGGTCTGGGTTCGAAAACCACCAGGACAGTCCTCCCTGACTGGGATTTCCAGGTTTTCCTCAGTCCTCATAAATGGCAAATGCCGGGGAGGTACCCTAAACTTAGGCCTGGAATGGATCCTTCCTTAAAAATAAATCCTTTCCCAATATATCATTTCATCTCATGTATCATCAGTGTCAATCGCGTGTGGTGCCTCTGTAGCAAAAACGGGCATTAAACACTATTCATTCATTCTTCCAAATAAATTGTCCTTATTTACTTTCACTCCTGTAACCCTTTTATTTGGCCCTGTGTTTTTATCACTCTCTATTTCGATCAAACTCCTCACTAGCGATGACACTACACTCAAACCTGTTGACCACTGACCAGCTGATTCCATCTATCCATTTCTCTCCACCATATCGTTTACCCCACTCAGCTGTTTTGCACTTGGTGAGCTCCTCTTTCCTTGCCAGATGCAGGTTGTTCTCCTTTCTTCCCTCCTCTTCTCCCCTTCATTTCTTGTTCCTTGACCTTGATAGTGTCAGCAGGCTTCCGTTTCCAATCCTTCTCTTCCCCTCTAGCCATTGTTTTTTAACCTTGCTGCTGCATCAACTGGTTTTTGTCTATCTCCTTCTTGGCTTGTTTCATCTTTTTTTATTTAATTATGCTCATATTACTCATTCTTTTCCTAATATGTACTAATTGCATGCCATAGCATCACTTGTTATACAAACCACATGGTTGTAAGAAAACTATAAACTGTCTCATAACATGAACCATTTCTCATACTTAAAGCATTATGGATATTTATGATATTGTTTTTTTTTTTAATCCCTTAGTCCATGAGTGGGCCTGGGATGTGAATAATATTACATCTGCCACAAGACTGACTACAGAGAACCGAGAAGTTAGGTTCCACCCTGGTTTCAGCTCTGGAACAGCAGCAGTTCGTGGGGACATGCCTTGCATAGCAGGGCATGACTATTACTGGGAGATAAAAATGTTGACACACCTGTATGGAACTGATGTGGTAGGTAAATAGGATAGATTTAGGTTCTCTAGTATGTTGATTATTTGGCTTTAGTTTTTTCATGGCAAAAACATTTCTTCAAGCATACATATTTAGCAGTCCATCTGTTATATGCAATTATATGGAAAGTACAGGACTCCCAGAATGTGTCCTTATTGCTCCCCTGGGGTTTTTCTTGTCAGCAGCTAAATATGCTACAGCCAGCCTCACTGCCTGTGGTGCCCCAGTAGTAAAATCTGCCATTGAACACACACACACACACAAAAGTCTCATCATATGCTTCTTGCAGGATTGCACTTCAATTTTCCTATCATAAAGAATGGCTTCTTGTATACATTTTGGATTTTCAGAGCACCAATAGGGAGTGTTCATATGATAATTATAGTGGAATCCATGCTTCATCTGGAATACAAGTTGTGGGTCGATTAACTCTTCAGTCACTGATGAAAGAAACTACTCACAATAATGCACAGATGCTAAGAGATCACCTTGAGATGAACAATGGGGTACATGTACACTTAAAAATTTTATCAATTTGGTTGCTGTTTGTGCAGAAGACACTGAAACCCAACTGTTCTAATTTTGGTAGTGATTTTGTTGACAAAAGCTCAAGATTTGCAGAGATTTTGACTAAATTTCTTCTTAATGGATATCATTGTATGATTAGTTGAACTACACACTCTTAAAGCTTCACTTACTTTTCATAAATGTATGGAACCGGTTTCGAGAACATTTTGTTCCCATCTTCAGCCATGCTAAGGTTCAACTCATTTACATTTAAGTAAATTTCTTCTGTTAAAATTATACATCTTTGCATGTGTTTCTCATCTTGCACTGAACCTATAGTATCAGATTTATTTAAAGTCCTCATGAATATGACAGGCTGATATGTATTTACACCTTTATACATCAACACTCTGTGTTATATCATAGGAAACTGGTTGTCCTCATAATTTAACACTTTTCCAAAGTTTGTCAGTTTAAGCTTCAATAATTTTATGGATCTTATTAACAAAATCAAAGATTGCAAATTGTATCTCAATGATACTTTGGTTTCATTTGACGTAAAAGCTTTGTTTCACCGTATACCATAAAATAAAACATTAACTCTTCTAAGAAAATGGTTACAAGCATCCACTAACAGAAACACATATCAAGGAATACATTAAACTCACCTTACTTTGCTTAAAATAAGCCTTTTTCACATTTGAAGAAAAATGTTTCAAAATCAGAATTAGTAATGGGCAGCCCTCTTTCACCATTCTTAGCTGACTTATTTGAGTTCTTTTGAAACACTTATCACTAAAGCCTTCCCCTAAATCTTCAAGATCTGGTATAGATATATAGATGATATATTTGCCATTGTACCAAAGAGATTGATAGAAGATGCACTGAAATTATTAAACTTACAGACACCCACACTTAATTTACTATAGAAATTGAAACCAATAACATATTACCATTTCTGAACTTGGAGATAATAAACAGTAAGAACAAATTAGAATTTGCACACACTGAAAATTATTTTAAAGCCGATGGTTTTAACCCAAGACCAGCTTGAACTGAAGAAGCAGCTTTCAACAGCATTGTGTACAGATTAGTTAATGTACCATAAATAAAGAAGAATATAAAAAAGAATACCTGCATATAATAGAAACAACCATTTCTATTGGGTTCAAAAAACAGTTGATTGGTCACAAAATTAAAAGATTCCTAAAACAAAAGGAAATTAAAGCAAATTGCACTTTGACCGCCTTATCAAAAGAAAAAATTTTCAAACAGTACTACATTAAATTAAAAATGAATGTAGGAATCCACACAGTGAAACTATCATAATCTTATAAACAATGTAATAAAATTTTATAAAATATAGTGAACTTTTGTAACAGTGGTGTCAAATATTAACATTTTTAAAAAATTGAGTCAAAATTGTAACATACACACCACTAAAATTCAATAAAATGGAAGACTAGTTTCGGGAGCCATCGCTCCTATCATTAGTTCCTGGTCGACTCTTCTTCTAGTCTTCCATTTTATTGAATTTTAGTGGTGTGTATGTTACAATTTCGACTCAATTTTTTAAAAATGTTAATAAAATTTTGTTCACACTAACTCCATTCATCAACATAAAAAACTGGACATATGTTTCGGGAGTGATTCCTCCCATCTTCAGCCTGTAGACAAACTGCTGTTAGACGTGGTGGTTGGGTCTCTTGATGTTCTTGTGGCAGCATCTGTTGGTTCTATTAGGAACTTGCTGAGTTCATCCATTCGAGGGAAATAGAAATTCATCAAGTTATCCTTATTTTTTGTATCGAAAATGTTTTCCCAAGTGGAAAGTTCTATTGAGTTATGAAGTTGTTTCCGTAGTTTTATCTCTGGTTTAATTTCATGATTTTTATTCCTAAAGTGTGCTGCTATTGCTGATTTATCAATCTGTTTTAAGCAAATATTTCTAAAGTGTTCTTTTTTCCCAATTTCCTCTTCGTTTTTCCAATGTATTTTTTATCACACTCTGCACATTTTATTTCATAAATACCTGACTTTTGTTCTGTTGGCATGTTGTCCTTTACTCTGCAACCTAATAAGTTCTTTATATTAATATTGTTCTTTGGGGCTAACATAATTCCTTGTTCTTTGAATATCTTTTTGAATTTATTGTGGTAAATTGGGTGGTATGTGAAACTTTTGAATTTTGAACCAATAGATGCCGCCACAAGAACATCAAGAGACCCAACTACCACATCTAACAGCAGTTTGTCTACAGGCTGAAGATGGGAGGGATCACTCCCGAAACATATGTCCAGTTTTTTATGTAAGTGAATGGAGTTAGTGTGAACAAAATTTTATTACATTGTTTAATATACCACTCCATTGCAACAGCTTCATAAGTACATGTAATTGAGTATCATAATCTTATTGAATTAAAACGTAAAACTTCTAAAATCATATCAAAATATTAAACTCTCTTGACATAATTTTAGAAGTTTTACATTTAATTCAACAAGAGTACAACATTACTTTAGCATAAATATTGTACTTACAAAGCTGTTGACAATGGAATGGTAATATATCCTAAACTTAAGTATTCATTTTTTACACTAAACTTCATTTACTTACATAAAATAAGATGCATTTCGGAAGAATCTCTTCCATCTTCAGTTGCTCACTGAACTGCCATTACTTGAAACGATGGCTAGACACCCAGATGTCTGTGTTGGCATCTGTTGACTGAGTAGGGAATGGCTGAGTTCATCCATAGGAGGAAACTGGAAGTTCATTAGGTTTTCTTTATTTTTTAATATGAAAATTTTTTCCCAAGTGGATAACTCCATTATGTTGTGAAAATGTTTCAGGAGTTTAATTTCTGGTTTTATTTCATGGTTTTTGGTTCAAAAGTGAGCTGCTACTGCCGATTTATCAACCTGCTTAAGCCGAATATTCCTAAAGTGTTCTTTGTTCCGAATTTCTAAATTTATCTTTTTTTGCCTATGTAGCTCGGCTCACCACTGCGCATTTTATTACATAAATTCCAGATTTCTGTTCTGTTGGTATGGAGTCTTTTACTGTGCAGCCTAATAAATTCTTGATATTATATCTGTTTTTTGGGGCAAACATTATCCCATATTCTTTGAAAATTTTCTTGAACCTGTTTTGGTAAATTTTGAATTTGTATGTTTCTTTTGTGTTTTTCATTTTGGGAACTTCCCTTATCTATTTTTGTCTTTTAGATTTGTGGTAAATTGGATGGTAGTTGAAACAAGTTTAAGAAAATTTTCAAAGAATATGGGATAATGTTAGCTCCAAAGCAAAAACCATGAAATTAAACTGCTGAAACATTTTCACAACCCAATGGAGTTATCCACTTGGGAAAAAATTTTCATATTAAAAAATAAAGAAAACTTAATGAACTTCGAGTTTCCTCCTTTGGATGAACTCAGCCATTTCCTACTTCAACCAGCAGATGCCAACACAGGAACGTCTGGGTGCTTAGCTATTGTTTCGAGTAACAGCGGTTCAGTGAGCAACTGAAGATGGGAGAGATTCTTCCAAAACGCGTCTTATTTTATGTAAGTAAATGGAGTTTAGTGTAAAAAATGAATATCTAAGTTTAGGATATATTACATTAGCAGTGTTGGCAAATTATTGAAGTTAAATAAAGCTGATTCCAAACCCAAAGAATAAGATAAATCAGGTATATACCAGGTCAATTGTAAAGACTGAAAAAATATACTTAGGAAAGACGAAGAGAAATACAGGCATCAGATTGAAGAAACACTGGAAAAATATCCGTTACAAACAGATATAAAAATCAGTCGTAGCAGCACATTTCTAGAATGAAAATCATGAAATAGTAAAAGGCATCGCTTTATTAAAAGCTGTTCAACATCCCAAGGAACTTGACATATGGGAAAAGATTTTCATAAAGAAATATGAACATAAATTCATGAATTTTGACATTCCAGAAGCAGACAATATTTTGTACAAGTTCATCAACAGACCACCAGATTCACCACAGTCGCCTACTTTTTCAAACTTAATATGACCCTCCATGCACCAGTCATTTAACAGTTGACAATGTGAGTAAAGGTCTCCAAAGGTCTCATGAAACATGTGCTGAATTTTTTAATTTTGAGAGTGAAACTTTAATTTATCATTATATCAATATTTTAAATGTTTTTAACTCAAACTGCTCCCATGTTCATTGGAAGTGAAGCCACAGAAATGTTTTTAGCATTTTAAAATATTTTATCTACTAAAGATCCCCAACTTACCTGCAGTGGACTCCTTGTGTGTTCTGGAATACTGCCGGAAACCAAGAACTTTGTTATGTTTAGAGATGGGATAGTTGCAGGTTTGCTTTTTCATAGGAAATAGTTCCAGGTAGACCTTTTCCTTTTTGGTTAACTACAGCTGATTCCATTTTTAATGTAATAAAAGTGCACTTCTTGCACATTTCAACTATGGGGAACTTCCACTATAGTTTGCATTTGAAAGAGCTGTGATGTAGCTCTCCCTGAATGATTCAGTAACCTTCAGCTTCAGTTTGTTGCAGGTGAACATTTGGGCTACTTACACTTTTCCCCTCACACTGAACAATAATCTTTGCATGTCCATAGCTCTGTCATTACAGTAGAGATGATAGTTTTGTGCTAGTGTGTCATTTAACTATTAATTTATAATTATGGAATATGCATCCAATATAAGTTATGTCATATACCTTGGTATAATGACTATTAATTTGGGCATTGAACACAGGAATGATTACCAGAATAATAAAAATGATTAAAAACTCATAGATATGAAACACTTGGTGTAAAAAATATGATTTTTTTTCAATATTAATTCAATTTTGAATCGAACACGGTGAAACACACATCAATAATTTCTTGTGAGTCGAAATATTTAAAACACTCTTTATGGTTTTACGTACATGAAATTTACTCAGGACACATATCGTGTAACAACTGTCCACTTCCTCAGCTGTTAAGCAAATGTTGGATCATTTGCAGAAGTTGGGTTGGTATGCATCTGATTTGACTCTGGTAGTCTAGTGATAAATTTAAATAAAGAACTATATGCTTTCAGGATGTTGAAATTCATAAGGTTTTGCTCATGTTATCCTTTCCCATATGTTTTAATTCTTTTGGTAGTTGAACAGTTTTTAGAGGGTGTCTAGCCATCATTTCGAGTAACGGCAGTTCAGTGAACAACTGAAGATGGTAGAGATTCTCCCGAAATGCATCTTACTTTTATGTAAGTAAGTGGAGTTTAGTATAAAAAATGAATATCTAAGTTTAGAATATATTACCTCTCCATTGTCAACAGCTTCGTAAGTACAATAGTTTTTAATAACTTCATGCCATTTTCTATTTCATGGTTTTCATTCCAAAAATGTGCTGCCATAGCTGATTTATCTATTTGATTGTAATGTATGTTTCTCCAATGTTCCTTTAACCTAATATCTATATTTCTAATCTTTACTGAGTTGAATTATTTAGAACACTCTTTATGGTTTCACTTATATGAGATTTACTCAGGACAAGTTTCCTGGAACATATCCTGGGTAAATCTCATGTAAGTTTTTTTTTTGAGTAGTGTTTAACGCCCGTTTTTACTACTGAGGCACCACAGGCGGTCTCATGTAAGTGAAACCATAAAGAGTCTTCTAAATATTTTGACTCAGAAGAGATTATTAATGAGTGTTTCACTGTGTTCAATTCCATATTGAATTAATTTTGTTTTTCCTACATATTTTTTCACAATCCTTACAATTAATCTGGTAAATACCCTTCCCCCCCTTCTTTGGGCCTGGAATCTATTTTGCTTCATTTCAATAAATTTTTACACTGTATTGGTTTTGAGGTGCTAAAATGATATTGTGCTGCTTGAAAATTGCTTGAAATTTCTTATTGGCTGACAGGTGATAAGTGAACTTTTTAAATGTTTTTTCCCCTGCTAAATCACTCAAAGTTGGGATTTGTTTAATTCTTTTTTGTTTCTGGAATCTTTTAATTTTTTGGTTAATCATCCGTTTGCTGAACTCATTGAATTTAATGGCTTCTATTATGTGTAGATATTCTTGTATTCTTCTTTGTTCAGTGGTATATTTATTAGTCTGTATGTCATGCTGTTAAACGCTGCTTCCTTATATGATCTTGGATTGAAACCATAGGCTTTGATATAATTGTCTGTATGTGTATCCTTTCTGTAGATGGCAAATCCAAGTTTACTATTACATTTTATTATCTTCAAATCCAAAAATGGCAACATATTTTCTGTTTCCATTTCACAGTGAACGTAATTGTAGGCTCTTGCAGGTTTAAAAGTTTTTTCATGTTTTTTGTTTATAATGGCGAATATATCATGTCAGTCATGGTGGTGTAGTGGTTACCATATTTGCCTCCTACACCCAAGATCGCGGGTTCAAACCCAGCCAGGACCGATGGATTTTTTTCAGGGCGTAAAAATCCTAAGTATGGCTTCCTTCGGAAGGGAAGTAAAGCCGTGGGTCCCATGTCATGCATTTACGGCACAAAAAAGAACCTCAAGCCTGAAAGAGAGGCCTCTGAGCAAAATTAGTTGGCCATTTCATGCCCTGAGTTGAATGGAAGCTGATGACCTGAGATGTTAAAGAGCATCCATAAATAAATCAATAAAAAAAAAAATCAATCAATCAGAATATATCATCTACATATCTGTGCCAAACAGTAAAAATGTGGGGGAAGGCCTTAGTGATGTGCATCTCAAAATAATTCACGAATAAGTTGGCTAGGAAAGGTAATAATGAACTGCCCATTACTAATCCTGCTTTCTATTAAAGATTTTGTACTCGAATATAAAAAATTCTTGTTTTATGCAGAACTTAGTGAATTTGATGTATTCTTCAATGTGTTCTTCTGTTAGGTTGGCTGATTGTAATAATTAAATACAAATCACAATTTTGATTGATTTAGCAGGTTAAAAAAACATTTAAAAAGTTTACTTACCAACCATCTGGCAATAAGAAATTTAAAAAAATTTTCAAGCAGTGCAATATCATCTTAGCACCTCAAAACTGATACAGTGTAAAAAATGATTGAAATGAAACAAAACAGTCCCAGACTCAAAGGGAAAAAAATCTGATATTTACCAGATTAATTGTAATAATTGTGAAAAAATCTACGTAGGAAAAAGAAAGAGAAATATAGATAATATGTTGAAGGAACATTGAAAAAACATCCATTACAATCAAATAGATAAATCACCTGTTGCAGCACATTTTTGAACTGAAAACCATGAAATAGAAAAAAGCATCATGTTATTAAAACTGTTCAATAACCAAAAGAATTAAACATATGGGAAAGGATTTATATAAAAAAAAACATGAGCAAAACCTTATGAATTTCAACACCCTAAAAGCAGACAGTTCTTTATTCGAATTTATCAAATTTTTTATTACAAAAGTCAGATGCATACCCACCCAACTTCTGCAAATGATTCAACATTTGCTTAACAGCTGAGGAAGTGGACAGTTGTTCCATTAAATGTGTCCTGAGTAAATCTCATGTAAGTAAAACCATTAAGAGTGTTCTAAATATTTCACTCAGAAGAGATTATTAATATGACTTTTGTTTGTAGATATTCAGAAAAACGTTGCACAACTTGAATTGCAGTGAATATCATAAATATATGAACGTGGGTGTGTTAACTTGTGTTAACTTGTATAAGTGTGCGCATTGTTTTTCCTATCTCTCAACCATGCTGCTAGCCATCTCGTTCATTGAATACTCAACTAAGTTGTAAAGTCACATGTTAATGCAATTAAACTTGCTTTGCTGCATGTTTGTTTGAAGACAATGCCACAGAAATATCCTAACTGTATGATTGTTGCAAGTAGTTCACAGGTAAACAATCTTAAGTTTTTGTGCATTTAGAAAAATTATTATATTATTTATATCCATTAAATATGGTAATAAAATCCAGATTTTATGTAAAATTAAATTGAGAAATTTTAACATCAGTAAGTAGCCAAAATTTGCTAAATCTGTAGATAAGTTTTATGGTGGTTTGATATTAAAAAGAACAAGGTCAGTCTTGCAATACTAATTTTTTGACATAGTCCCCTCAAAATTCCAACATTTCTCCAGGTTCACGACTATCTCATGGAAGTGGGTTTCTTTCAGGTCCTAAGAATACTAGTTTACAAAAATTTCTGAATGGATAAAAGATTATCCATGATTAAGCAATGATGTATTTTGTCAACTATGTAAAAAAGATGTACATATAATATATGCTTAATATATATCAAATTTTAATTTGAACAGGTTGGGTTAGTGTTTGTTTTTTTATATGTTTCCATTAGTGGAACATAAAAGTTGGAAATAATTGCACAAATGTAAGTTTTTTTTTTTTTTTTTACCTAGCAGAATCAAGGTGTTTTTGGTTAATCTTTTTAGCATTACATTAATAATTTCATCGAAACAGTTAACCATTTTTTAAAAGTTAATAACAAATTTCATAATGTGATTTAGTGAATAACAAGAGTTTTGATGTAACAAACTCCCTCTTACCAACATAGCCAAAGCTATAAGACTCGTGAGAGGATATTTTGTTAATTCAAAAATGACTACTTCTGACCCAGCACTAATAATTGAAGACACTATGACAATGTATAAGCCACAATGTTAGCCTCAGTTACTAGATGTTGGCCTCAGTGGTCTCAGGGTAATAGAGTCACATTGAGACCCAAAGTTTGCAAGGTCAATGAATTTTTCTGTACTTAAAAATTCAGAGCGTGAGTACTTCAGGAAGAACTTTAAGCATTGGGTCTCATTTCATAAATTTACGGCACATTCCCTGGACAAAATTACTGGCCATTTCACGTACCTTAGTTCTGTACTAGATGGTGATGGAAGCATTAGACCTACCACTTGTTACCATTTCTTCTGTAGGAAAATAAGCATAACTAAATTCTCCTTGGTACAGTAAACTCTCTCTTAGAGAGGAAGACAATGATAGAAAAAGGCTGTTGTACCATAGAATAAGGAGGATAAAAATACTAAATATTTTACAATTTTTTTGTTCTGCAGATGGTTGGTGTTGGCACTGGTAAAGTTGATTTACAGAGGAGTGCACTAGAATTTTGTAGTATGCTGGGCTCTGATGAAGAATCTTGGGGATATTCATATACAGGTACGTAATGCAACAAAGAAAATAATAGAAATAAAGCCAGATTCACTGATTCCAAAGATTCTGGGTAGTTTTGAATTAGTTGTTGCTTGTCATTATTGTATTGATGGTTATGTTGTTGGTTCAAACATTTTTTTTTATTTTTATTTATTTAATAACAATGCTGGTAATTTAAGTTATTTAATTCTACCCAAAAATCATGGTTATTCTAGCTTAAATTTTGCTTTTAGGTTTATTACATCATAATGGGAAAAAGAAGCCATATGGTCCAGCCTTTGGCTATGGGAGTATCATAGGAGTTCATTTAGACATGTGGAATGGCACACTCCAGTTTTATCTCAACAGAAGACCTTTAGGTGTGTATTACGTAAACAATCCTTGCAAAAGAGTTAAGAAAAAAAAATACTGTTCAATAAATTTCTGTGACCTCTACTATACAATGTATCAAAGAATGGTACTTAATGGGTTATTTTTATCCAATACATACGTAATTTCATGAATTTGTTAAGGAGAACTTCTAGATAAAATGGATTTTTAAAATTATAATAAATAATAAAAGTTATTGTATAATTGAGTCAAACTATACACTCTTATTGGCTTCACTCATTTAAATTTAGATACGTTTCACAGATAATCGTCCACATCATTAGCTAACCATCAACTGCTGGATAATTTGTTATGCTTTGAGGATGTATATTCTGCTCTGGTGGAGGCGTGATGAGCTTAAAGTTTATGTTTTCATCCCCGGAAGTGTCAAAGTTCATTAATCTGTCTCTGTATTTATAAATGTAGATTTTCTCCAATGTTGCTAATTTTGTAAGTCGTTGTACTGATTTCAATAATTTTGCTCTATTCACAATGTGTTTTCTGTCCAGAAATGAGATGCTACTGCTGATTTCTGTTTTTCAAATATAGACTTTTTTACATTCTACACAACTTTTTTGGTAAATACCTGCTTTTTTTCTCTAATGGAATATTGTCATTAATATTGTCATTCAGTAAATTTTTAATATTAAATCTGTTTATTGGTGCCAATCTAATATTAACATCTTAAAGAATATTTTGAAATTTTTGCATAGCTGATGGATGATAGTTGAATTTTTAAAAATTATCTTATATTTTCCTGCTGAAAGTGCTGTATTGCTATCTCTAGCATTTTTGCACTTTTTCTGAACTAGTTCGTTGCTAAATCCATTTCTTTTAATTTGCTTGTATTCTTTAGAGTATTATTTCTTGTTATTGTGTAGGTTAACTAGCCTGTTTGTTAAGCTGTTTATCACTGCATGTTTATGTGTTTTGGGGTTAAATCTGTCAGCTTTGATGTGTGTGTGCGCGCGCGCGCGTGCGTGGTTTTTTTTCTTCATCTTCTTCTTCTTCCCTGTAGATTCCAAATTGCCTTGATGTTTTATTATTTTAATGTTCAGGAATGGTAACATCATCAATTAATCACATTAGATGAATAATAATCACTGAATATTTTACTTCATCATTTACAGATTCAATATCATTACATTTATTTCTACTATTCAAAAACTAAATATAATCATCTCCCAAATCTTTAATTCATTTAATTTTTCCAAAAAAATAAAATGAATACTCTTCATATCCCTAGGAAGAACCCCTTTCTTAGGATGGGGAGAAAATCATGACAAGTGAATAAAGCAAAAATATTAAAATCAGTACAAGGACCTACAAAGTTAGAACATGGGAGAAAATCTACATTTATAATTTAAGAGAAAGATTAATGAACTTTGACACTTCTGGGGATGATAACATAAAGTTTAAGTTCATCACACATCTACCATAGCAGAATATACATCCCCAAAGCATAACAAATTATCCAGCAGTCAATGGTTAGTTGATGATGCTGACAATTGTCTGTGAAATATGTACTAAATTTAAACTAGTAAGTGGAGCCAATAAAAGTGTGTAGTTTTTCTGAATCATACAAAGATCTTAATTATATAATTAACTTCACCGTACAATTCCAATTAGCATTTCAAGATCATAATACAATCTCTTTTGGTAGGATATTTAGAACAAACTATGGTTTCACTTACATGAGATTTACTCAGGACATATGTTTTGTGGAACTTTTTCCACGTCATCATTTAAATCATAATACAAGTTGTTTTTTTCTCTTCATTCTTCTATCTGTTTTTACCTATCTCTTTGTTGTGAGCTGTAACTTTAATATATCTTTTATGATTTTTTTTAATATAATTAATGTTGTTTTCATTCTTTTGAAGGTGTGGCATTCACATCATTAAAAGGACGTGTTCTCTATCCCATGGTGTGTTCCACAGCAGCCAAGTCAGCTATGCGAGTCACATATTCTTTTTCCTGTCCCTCGTCGCTACAGCTGCTGTGCTTAGGTGCACTTAGTACTGAAATGGCACTTCTACAGAGATTGAGTGCAATACCTGGACTTAGAAACCAGATAGAGCATGCTTACTGGTGGCTGATTCCTCCTTCAGAAGACAGAGGTAATTTTACCAATGAAGAGAAATAAAGAGCATACAGCATTTTAAATATGTGGTTATCTTCATCACACTTGTAGATCTTGTTAAAGTACCAAGTTGACTGCCATGGCTTTTCAGTATATTGAGTTAAAAATGCATAAGATTGAATCAGCATATGGTTAGCTAGTTTGTTCATTGCATATTTTATAGGGTTGTTTCACATGCTCTGGGCCTATGATTTTCCCCTGTAACTTTCAAGCTAATGGACATAAATCAGGGAAATTTTACATAGGCATATAAGAAGCATAATTATGGAAATATATGAAACTCTCTAGCCCTTTGTTGAAGCTGATTGCATCTTTGCTTTTATTTGTTTTAGTGTGACACTTTTGACTGTGCAGCTGTTACAGCATTGTCAGCAGCGTTGATGAACATTATAGTATGGGAAAATATGGAAGAACAAAGCCGGCAGTCGACCTGGGAGCTGTTGACTCTTGAAATTTGTTTTCCTCCTTAAATAATAAGTGATGTGTTCCAAATTCGACTCAACTATATTAAATTTGTTAGTATAACAGTGCATGTTTATTGTTGGCACAAACAGGAAAACTATTGATAAAGGAGTGTCATAGATACTATATTAATTTTAAAATACCAAATATTCAGGGAGGTCACATCCCTCCCTCCACTCCCCATGGAGGTGTCCATGGTCTAAAATAACTTAGGTCTTTCATCAAGTGTCCCTGATTGATTGATTGATTGATTGGGTTTATTTACGGATTCTCATTAACATCCCAGGTCACCATTTAATTGAGGGTGTGAAATGACCAATCAATTTTACTCAGAGGCCTCATTTTGTTAGGCTTGAGATTCTTTTTCTTGCCATAAATCAAGGACATGAGACCCACAGCTTTATTTCCTTTCTGAAGGAAGCCATACTTAGGATTTTTATGCCAGAAAAAAATCCATCAACCCTGGTTGGGATTGAACCCATGATCTTGGGTTTACGATGCAAGTATGGTTACCATTAGATCACCAGGACCGACAAAATCTTACGAACAGTGAACATTCCTTGCTTGTGAGAGATCATTTATGGCTTTTTCTGTTATCTGTCTTGTGTGTCTTCATTTCTATTTTGATTTTCCTTCATCACAAAAGTCAGTCCTGATGGTGTAATGGTAACCATACTTGCCTCATAAACCCAAGATCAGGGGTAAGTCCCAATGGATTTTTTTTGGTTGTAAAAATCCTAAGTATGGCTTCCTTCTGAATGGAAGTAAAGCCATGGGTATCATGTTGTAGATTTACAGCACAAAAAAGAACCTTAAGCCTGAAAGAAGAAACCTGTGAGCAAAATTTGTTGGCCGTTTCATGCCCTGAATTGAAGGGGTGCTATTAATCTTGAGATGTTAAAGAGTGTCTGTGAATAAAACATATCAACACTTCACCACAAAACAAGTTTTGTCTTCATGTATATCATTCAGCAATGCTTACGAGAAAAAAATATGTGCCTTGCTTTGGATGGCCCAGAGCTTTGAAGCGAGAAACTGCAGAAGACGAAAATGATCTAAGACTATTTTAACTCCTGTTACTGGAACATGCATCTATGCATCCATAATCAAATTCTTTGTATGGTACACTAAGGAAATTGCTCACTGTCACCAAATGTCTAAACACTCATCTTATTATAAAAAAACAATATGTTTAATCCATGGTGGCAACAGTTTGATATTTCGGTCAGGTGTAAATTATAATAATACCATTAAATAATAAAAAAAATTCAAATCCATCATTAAAGAAAAATTTAGCAAACCTTTGGTAAGATTTCAGGAACCCCCAGGGAGTTTACAAACCACAGTTTGGGAAACACTGCTCTAAAGTAAGGTCTTTTGTGTATAAACATTTAAATTTGAATCAGCTCATTGTTTGATTATGGAATTTATCGAGAGCTTTCATGATCAACTGTCTGCTTTCAAAACAGCAGTTCATAATATTGTGCACAAATTTGATGCTAGTGCTTCAGTCGAAAAAAAAAAAATTCACATGAAAATTTTTAACAGAGGAAAAACTAGAGAAAATTGCCACATATTTTGAATATTTATTACCGAACCATTTCTGAAATTATCATAACATGTAGGGGCTTTGGAGTGTAAAGAAAAACATTAGCTACAAAATCAGAAACATGGTGGCTAAATTTAAGAGTGTGATTTCCTGAAAAGACCTGTTTAGCCAAAGGGGGTTGACAATTGCAGCATTTTCTATAAGATCAGACTATAGGCATGTTTTAGGAAGTGGAGTTGAAATATGAGCACTGCCAGCTGTGGCATGCTTAGCAGACATGTAAAACACTGTGTGAACAGACAGATTTATAATAAAGCACCTTGGGTAATGCTAAATGAGATACTCCTCTGCACCTATACCATGCTACAGCAGAGCATTCATGTCAATGATAGAACATCTATGTATACAAAAATGCCCTTATCAGGGCTTTGACATTGCCCTTCCCCGGCAGACTTTTTCTACTTTAAATGTATATTGGAATGCAGACGGAATGAACAATTCGAAGTTCAGCGAGCTAAAGATTTTATTTTAATACTGTGGAATTGATATTTTTATTATCTCAGAGGCTGGTGCTGCGACCAATAACATCCAATTCTACCATCTGAATGGTTATACTATACACACACTTCGGCGTGGCCACCAAATAGCTGCCAGAATGATAATTGGCATAAGCAATAACTTAGCTTCACATTTTAAAATACTACATGAAATAGAAGCAGAGGACAAATTAGAAACTGTTCAAGTAAATGCATGACTGGATAAAAATCATTTCCATATAGTGGCTATCTATAACCCCCCATGGTACATCCCAGGCATTTAAACTTGCAGCATGCTATAACTAAGAACACTCTAGTGGTGGGGGACTTTAATGCACAATTCCAGAAATGGGGATATAGCCAAACGACAGCAGTGGGAAACACCGTTGAGAGCTTAATCGACAAAGCTAATCTCCTTCTGATAGACACCAAGCCAATCTTTCTGTAGTTCGCTGGGCATCTTAGTAGACCATACCTTACTCCATGCCCAGACCATACCTTACTCCATGCCCATCTGAGGAACAAGTTACTCACAACCTTCTAGATGATCCAGCTGGATGTGGTCACCGAGTAATTCACATCAAGGTACAACCGAAACTACCAGTACTGAGGAATAAAATCCTAACCCATTGGAATTTTAAGAAAGCAGATTGGAAGAAATATATGAATGAATGTGACATGTGTATCACTCCATATCTTATTGATTTTTTATTTAAGGACGCTCTTTAACAGCTCAGGTCATCAGCGTATATCTTATTGAGCACAACCCTACTAGAACTTTTGATAATATTGTCAAGCCCTACTTACAGCTGCCATCAAGTATATACATTGCGGACAAGTAAAAAAATACTCACCTTTTTGGACCAGTAAGCGGACAAGCATGAAAATAAAATGAAACAAAGCAAGGAAAAAGACTCAACGAACACAGCCTCTGAAGGACTGTATAGAACTAAGAAATGCTCAGGCTACCTTATAGAAGGAAATTATAATAAGAGGCAGTCATTTTGCTCTTTCTTGTCTAAACTTGACTATGGAAAAGATGGAACCAAAGCATATTGCTTCATTTCTAAATTGAATAATGATGGCAACTCATTCAAAGCCCACCATATATCATATAAAGACAAAATCATTACATGTAAACATAATCTTGCTGAAACCCTCTGCCATTTTTCGTGAAGTGCCCAGACACATTTTCACATTATAAGAATATACCTGTCCTGCCTATGCCTGAGAAAGAAGACAAAATTATGATTGCTGATTTCAACCTTATCCAACTCAAACAAGCACTACACAGCCTGAAAACAGGGAAAAGCTGTGGGATTAATGAAGTATTTCCTGAATTCATTAAAAATATTGGAAACAATGCATCAAAGGTTTTATTAAATGTGATCAACGAACTCTGGAAAATGGGTATACCAAAGACTTGGGTAAAGGCTGAAGTAAACCCAATATACAAGAAAGGGAGGGATCCTAGTCAAGTTAAGAATTACAGACCAATTAGCCTCACTTCAGTTCTGTGTAAGCTAACAGATAGAATGGTCAACCACTGAGTACAAGTCTTCCTCGAAACTTACAATATAATTAGAGATGAACAAGCCGGGCTTCAGAACATATGTGTCAACTACAACCTAAATTATAAAGTTCACGCAATGTATTAAAGATGACTTTCATAAGAAAATATCCACATTAGCCTGTTTTTTTGATTTCCAGGGGAGTGTATGATACAGTCAGCAGAAACATACTGATAAATAAACTCATTGATTTAAATATTACTGGGAATATGCTACATTGACTAACCAGCTTCCTCGGCCAGAGGTTTGTGAAGGTTAGATATAGTAACAGAAAGTTGAAATATTGCCAGCAGAGGAGTTCTCCCACAGGGAGCCATACTGAGTTGTACCCTTTTCAATATTATGATAAACAGCCTAATCACTGAATTAAAGCACGTCTCAGTAATAGAAGTTCTTTGCTATGCTGATGGCATTACAATATGGGCCATTAGCAGTAATGTTAAAGCAGTGGAGATTAACTTGGCCCTTGATACCTTAAAGCAGTGGTGACTGGAAAATGACATGATCGTTGGCAAAGATGAAACTTAAACCCAACTTTTTATGATCTGCACTAAAAATTATACCATAAACCTCAAATGCGATGAATGCAAAATCACCATGCTGCAGATAATGAAATACCATGAAATGCAACTGGATAGCAAGCTTAACCCGAAACATTATATAGATTCGATTTTCACTAAGGCAATTAAGAGACTATGCATCCTAAAAAGGTTAGCAGGGTGTGGATGGTGAGCAACCCAGGATATCTTGACAAACACATATAAGATATGCATTGGACCAACAATAGAATATGTAAGTGAGGCTTTCAGTATAGTCAGCAAAACCACAATAAAAAAGTTGAATGCTGCCCAAAACAATGCTCTGAGAATATGTTGTTGCCCCATGAAATCTACACAATACCTGCTCTTGAAAGTTGGAGTCAGGTTGAACCTCTCAAGTACCGAGGAGACAAAGCTCTCCTTAAATTCTATGAAAGATTCCATAGAACAGCTGATTATTTCTAGTAGCTATGTAGACCAGCTACTTTAAGATTAAAAACCCAGATTACACCAATATCACATGCTGAAGCACTCTTGACCAAGTATAACATTAATCCAGGGGAGTGCCAATGCTTCCGAAAACCCAAATTGTACTCAGAGAAACAACTGCCGCCATTTTCAATTAATACCCCTGGGATTGATAAACCCAAGACAGATATAGCTTCCACAACTCATGAAAGTGGCAGCGCTTGAAATGATAACTACATTATATCCTGCACCAGAATGTCTAATGTTTATACAGATGGCTCATCTATTGATGAACGCATGGGAGCAGGATTTTTCTCATCTCTTGGCAGGGAGCCTTCCCTGTGGGAAGAATGAGAACTAATTTTGATGGCAAAGTAGCAGCCATAAGTGAAGAGGCCAATACACTGATTTCTATGAATGTCAAATAAAAGGTAGTTTTCCTGTCTGATTCCACCTCTGCACTCCAAATATTGGGCTCCCCAGAGCTACACAAGAAGACGACTTAGTAATTCAATGTAAAGAAAGACTACTGAGACTGCAAGCATTAACTGTGATCCACTTACAGTGGGTTCCTGGTCACTGTGGCATCAGCAAAATGAAGAAGTTGACAGATTGGCAAAGGAAGGATCCTCACCCCATTATACCTATGCCATTATATGCAATGTAATTTCAAACAGTATAAAGAAAGTCGTCGCGGACTCCTGAAGGGCAGCAGCAGTTGGTAAAAGATGGGAACTGATTATATCAAAACCTATCCCCAACAATCCTCCTGGCAAAGTGGCCATGGCCACATTCAGGATGGCCACAGGCCACAATTACCTACAAAAACATTTGCACAGAATCTGTGTAGTCGACTCCGATCTGCCCCCTCTGCTCAAAAGGGGAAGGGACGGCTGATCATCTTCTACTCTGTACAGCACTTCATAGTGACTCAAGAGAAGATTCATTAGAAGGACGAGCCCGGATGTACTGGGTGGCACAGCATCAAATGGCTGACCAGCCAAGAACTGGCCTTGACTGAAGAAGAAGAAGATTTATAATAAAGCTTGGTGTTCAATTATTAAATTGTGTTTGTTTAAAAAAAAAAAAACATTAGCTTCAATGCACTACCTGTTTACAGTTTCATAATTATATATATATACTTTACTCTAATTTCTTTTCAGATTCAGCATGTAGTGAGGACAAGAGTTCAAGCATGGTTAGAATGGTTATATGTGATGACGATGCTGAAACGGCTGAAAGTGAAGTTCCTAGAAATAGGTCAGGTAGGTCCACAGTGAAGAGAAGAAGAAGTATGAATTAAAGAAACTGTATGCTTAACTGAATAGAGAACTGAATTATAAACCATGGCTGCAGAACAGTGCATATATACTTTAGGTACAGTTAAAATAAAAGAAAGATAGCTGTAAAACAGAAAAAGGAAACATATCAACAAATTAGCACAACAGCTTCTTCATCCTAGAGTATGAGCACATTAATAAAAGGAAGATAGAAACTCATGGCCATTATAATTGGAAAATAACTGTTAACTTTTTTATGCAATTTAAAGGGGTTGTTCACTTAATGCAATTTAAAGGGGTTGCTAACTTAATGCAATTTAAAGGGCTTTTTAAAGTTCATTGTTTAAATTTTTAAGGGGATGGAAAACAAAATTATGAATACATTAAAACATTAGTAGATGGAAAGCACTAAAAACTATAGATTGAGTTTGGTGGCAGCTAAATAATATTTAATTAAAATTATTAGTGCTTGTCAAAAGACTAATTCTTGTTTTGTTGTAAAAAAAATTTGTCTAAATTCAAAGTATGATTCCCCATTGTTGTCTATTACTGTGGCTGCATGTATTAAATGGTTATGCATGTTTTATACCTTTGACATAACTACGGATCACCCACCACTTTTTTTATTCATGGGTGC
The DNA here is from genome assembly GCA_030762175.1 of Metallyticus violacea. NCBI lineage: Eukaryota > Metazoa > Arthropoda > Insecta > Mantodea > Metallyticidae > Metallyticus > Metallyticus violacea. The sequence continues at coordinate 25,285,076 of CM060839.1, forward strand.
TAAGTTGCCATTATCATTGGACTATTGACAGAAATGTCATATATATTCATCTTGCCACAGAACATTGCCAGTAGAAATCCCTATTTTATTTCCTACCAGCAATGAAAGATATTTGCACATACTTGGGATATAATATAGCTGGAAAGTCCCTTTATGCTTTATTTGAAATTATGTGGTTAAGTATACCTTACTTCTTGTGTGGTTTCCTCCATGTTTACAACATAGCCTTATGCACCTTCATGTTCTATTGTTCATCTACAACAGCATATCATGGTTAACAATTTCAAATGCATGATGCTCAAGCACACTTCCCTTCATGTTCTATTGTTCATCTACAACAGCATATCATGGTTAACAATTTCAAATGCATGATGCTCAAGCACACTTCCTGTTGCAAAAACCTTCTTCTCCCATCCAAATAATGTTGATTGTAACATTTGTCGCAATGCACCACATAATCATTCCTGATATCCTGCATTGTTTTTCTGCTGAATGGACGGACATGCATAGTCCCGCACTAAAAGCAGTTATATCTGCCATCATGTCATTGTCTCCTTTAGTAGCAATTGTTACTGTTTCTAATATCATCAGAGTTTCATCTTGAAGAGGACAAGATTGACTGCTTATTGATTATTATCACATTTGTATTACGTATTCCTTTCCTTTGTACAGCTGGATCAAGTACAGTGTATAGAGAATTTTCAAGCTACTACATTTACTGCTGTAGTTCAAAAGGAAAGGCTAGAAATATCCCAGTTGCATTGGGAATATGTATTTTCCATATTTTAATTTCACCTGCATAATAGGTTTGTTATTATACTCCCTTTTCTTTTTATAGCCAGAAAAGGAAAAGGGGGTATTTTATAGCCAGAAAAAGTCAATGCATGCATTATGAAGGTTAAGATGGTTAACATGGTAGAAAAATGTTACCCATCACTGGGAACAAACATTATGTGGGACATAAATTGATTACATAGAGAGTACTCATTACTATTAGCCATTATTCTCAGCTAAAATTTGTAGCACATATTATTATTTTATATTACATGTTGCAAGTAATACAAAAATAGAGAGAACATATTTTATTAGTACTTATAAAAATATTTATTTTGTGTACAGTTTTCATTTGCTTAATGATTTGCTCCAATACATATAATTTAGAATCAGCTGTATGGTGTCATCCATTGCATCCTGAGTCATGATTAGAGTTGGAACAGTTCCTTTGCTAACAATGCATCATGTTTGGGTACATGACATCAAAGGGAGGGGGTTAGAGTTTTTGGCTGCAATGCAGGAAACCTGCTGCTAAAGAAAGACAGAACACTAGGCAGAATTCAGGTTTAACTACACTGTATTGTTGAAGTTACACAACTTCATGTTCTGTCATTAGTCATGATCATGACATATGAATATATAATGTCTGTCTATTAAAAGATCAAAGTAAACGTAAACCACTTTAATTTTGACTGCAGCATGCCTTCTTCATGGTTTGCGTGACCCTTCTGCCCTCTAAAAAGTCCCTTGAAAAATACCACAATTGAGGTTTGAAAGCTCATTTCGTTTTTGCTAAAGTACAAAATATTAAGCACTAAGCATAGTTCCACTATATGAATTTATTTCCAACTAATACAAGTAACATATTTCCTTTATTTCATTATTAACCAAATACTATTACTGAATTCTTATGATATTACCAACCAACACTATATTTATTTATTTATTTATTTATTGAGCACCAATTATATTACAAAATAGCTAACATACCCTGCATCTTACATCATCAAAAGTTACCTACTTATTAATTTTTCAGGCCCAATACATCATAACTTAGTTCAACTATAAAAAGTACAATTTATTGAATTTCTAACTAGAATAATTCAACTGGTTTTCCCTGACAGCTAAGAGAGGGGATGGCTCAAGTAGGAGTACTCAGTGTGAAAATAATACAGCAGAACAAGTAAGTGTATTGAAATATAAGCTGCAATAAACCACTATGAATTGATTATTGATGAAAAGATTATAATACTGAATGTGTTCAACAAACTCTATGAGAAGTATCAGAACTTGCTATCAATAAAGGAGTGACGTTAACATCTGAATTTCCAGGGCTATGCTAGATGTCATGGAATATAGCCAGGGTATAATCACTGAATTTCCAGGGCTATGCTAGATGTCATGGAATATAGCCAGGGTATAATCAAAATATATATATATATATGATTATTCTGAAGTAAGTTCTGGTTTGAAATGGCTATATCTTCTGTACATATTAACAATTTATCCTTATAGTCAATTATCTTTAAGCTTCAGAGGAATTTATGTATTTATTTTTTTCCCCGTAGGTATTTGTTTTACTTTCATTGCTGTGGTAACTGTGATGCTTGTATAATCAATTATGTTTAGAATACTAACAACATTATGATTATTCTGAAGTAAGTTCTGGTTTGAAATGGCTATATCTTCTGTACATATTAACAATTTATCCTTATAATCAATTATCTTTAAGCTTCAGAGGAATTTATGTATTTATTTTTTTCCCCGTAGGTATTTGTTTTACTTTCATTGCTGTGGTAACTGTGATGCTTGTATAATCAATTATGTTTAGAATACTAACAACATTATGATTATTCTGAAGTAAGTTCTGGTTTGAAATGGCTATATCTTCTGTACATATTAACAATTTATCCTTATAATCAATTATCTTTAAGCTTCAGAGGAATTTATGTATTTATTTTTTTCCCCATAGGTATTTGTTTTATTTTCATTGCTGTGGTAACTGTGATGCTTGTATAATCAATTATGTTTAGAATACTAACAACATTTTCAAACAAAAAGTTTTAGAATGGTCAAACCTTTAGCCTAATTCATTGCCATTACAAATGTAATAGGCAATGTCTCAATGCATTCAGTAGTTTTCAAACATTGCATGAATTGAGAAATGTACACTGCTCTGTAAAAATCATTTTGCAAACTGGCAAATAATATGAGGAATCTGGTGCAGTTGCCAATAAAAAGTGATTGGGTAAACTGAAATCAGTAGAAAACTGATTGCAGCTCTAGTTTTACAAGAAGTCCAGGAAGTTCATGAGAATTTTGCAAATATGTTTGTGGTGCCAATAAAGCTGCAAAGCATTTGGAAATGAGTTATTCAAAATGTGGCAAATTCAGAATTCAGCTTCAGCTCTATCCCTATAAAATAAAAGATGCATTTTGAACCCAAAAAACAAGATAAGCAGATTCACATCACTTTTGTTTTACAAATGTTAGCAGAAATTCAGAATAACATTGAATGACTAGGCAAAATCTTGTGGACAAGTGAGGTACATTTCAAATTAAATTTAGGTGTTACACTCAAAAGTTGCAGAATATGGGCAGAAAATAATCTAGATACAATTGTTCAGCAAGGATCACATAATGTCATGATTTTGTGTTTTTAGTCATTTTATAATAGGGCCATATTTCTATAAGAAAAGAGAAAATGAACAAATGAAAACAGTGTTGGAAAATCAGCAACTATATTTTTTTAATGTTACAAGACTTTGCAATACCAGAATTATTGAATTATGATATTGAAAACATTGTCTTTATACAAGATAGTATGATATTGGAAATATTGTTTTTATGTAAGATTATGCTCCACCTGACATCATACACAATGCTGTAAAAACAATAAGTAACAATGCTTACTTATTATGTAATTAGCAAGCATTTTTCAAACAGCAATTGATCCATTTATGAATATAGCTGGTTAGGGGTTACCTCAAAGAAAGTGTATTTTTTAATATACTTGGCTACTTGGTGAAATAAAACATCCAGAAGTTGGACCCTACTACTATAGCGATTAATAGAGAAACTGAAACATTTGAAAAAATTAATTAAGCTTATTGTATAATTGAGTTGAGCTACATACTCTTATTAGTTCCACTTACTTGCATATATGTAGAACATATTTCACAGATGATCATCCCATCCTTAGCTAGTTGGTCCTGATGGTGTAATAGTAACCATATTCGTCTCCTAAAGCCCAGACCGCAGGTTCAATCCTGATCAGGATCGATGGGTTGTTTCAGACATAAAAATCTTAAGTATTGCTTCCTTCAGAAGGGAAGTAAAGCCATGGGTACCATGTCCTAGATTTACTGCATGCAAAAGAACCTTAAGCCTGAAAGAAGAGGTCTCTGAGAAAATTTATCGGCCATTTCAGGCCCTGAATTGAATGGGATGCTGATGATCTGAGATGTCAAAAAGCTTCCATAAATAAACAAAATCAACAACAATCATCAGCTAACTGTCACTTGCTGGATAGTTCACAATGTTCCTTTGGGAATGCATATTCAGCTCTGGTGGAGGTGTGATGAGCCTAAAGTTTATGCTTTCATTTCCAGAAGTGTCAAAGTTCATTAATCTGTCTCTGTATTTATAAATATAAACTTTTTCCCACATTGCTAGCTTTATAGTTGCATGCTGACTAATTTTGCTTTGTTTCATTTTGTCATTATTTTCTGTTCAGAAATGAGATGCTAGTGCTGATTTTTCCATTTGTTTGCATTTTATGTTCCTGAAGTGTTCTTTTAATCGTGACCTATGTTTCTCTTTGTTTTTACAATTTATACTTTTTCGTGTTCTGCACATTTTATTTGGTAAATACCTCCTTTTTTTTCTGGCAGAATACTATCATTAATATTGCCATTCAGCAAAATTTTAATATTAAACCTGTTTATTGGTGCCAATCTAATATTAAAATCTTTTAGAATATTTTGAAATTTATGTGTCGGCCATGGATGATATATGAACTTTTTTTAAAAATTTTCTTATCTCGTCCTGCTGAAAGGGCTGTGGTTTCTTTAATAATTTCTGCCTCTTGAATTTCTATACTTTTTTGTGAACTAGTTCTTTGCTAAATCCATTTTAATTGCTGTAATTTTTATTTGGTTATATTCTTTGTGGAGTATTCTTCCTTGTTCATGCATAGGTTAACAAGGCTGTTTATTAAGCTGTTGATTATTGCAAATGTACTGTCAACATTTCTGTACCAATTTTAAATATGTATTGGAATGCTGAGTTGATGTGTGTTTCAAATCTGCTCATGAAGAGGGTCAGTTAGAAATGGAAATAAGGGGCTGCCCATAGTATGTCCTGATTCTTGTTTATAGAAATTGCCCTTAAATGATGTTCAGTGAGTTTTATGTATTCCGCTATGTGTGCATCAGTAATTTCACTTGTTCTTGGACAATTAGAGATAAGTAAGTTTATTCTTAGGTATACTTGGAATCTGAGATTCTATGTCAAAAGATATTAATGTGTCAGTAGGTTGTAATTTTATATCCTTAATGTTTCCTATTAACTGAAATAAATTGTTTATACTCTGGTTTAGAAATTTTGGTTGTGTTCTGAATCTTTTAATCGAGCCATTTTGTTTGTTGAAATTTGTGCATAGCCCATTGATGACATGAATTTTTTAAAAATTATTTCCTTAATGCGATATTAAAGATAATATTTCACTGGAGAAAAAATTTACCAAGTAATGTGCAGAATGTGAAAAAGTTTATATTGGAAAAATAAAAAAGAAACATAAACACTCAGTTAAAAGAATACTTCAGCGATATAAAATACAAATAAAGGGAGAAATCAGCGATAGTATCTCATTTCTACACAGAAAACCCTGACATAATGAAAAATGCAAAATTATTTAAGTCAATACAGGGACCTACAGAGCAAGCAGCATGGTAGAAAATGTACATTTATAAATAACAGAGACAGATTAATGAACTTTGATACATATAGGGATGAAAACACAAAACTTTAGGCTCATGACATCTCCAAAGTAGAGTATCACCAAAGGAACACCATGAATTATCCAGTAGTCAACAGTTAGCTAAGATCATGGGATCTACATAATAAACAAGTAACTGGAGCCAATAAGTATTCAACTCAATCATACTATAACCTTAATTATATGATTAGCGTCATTGTACAAGTTTCAATTAGCATTTCAAATTGATATCAGATTTCATTGAAAACACTCCAAGGAATGCGCTTAATAAGCTATTTATAGCATATAAAAAGGACTATTTTTATTGAACAATTGTTTATTCCTGTTATAATAACATCTCACTTTATTAGAAACAAATTTGTATTTTTATTTTTGTAGGATCTAAAATTTTGTCAAAATGCCATTTGAAACTGGAAATTGATTTTAGAATGGCCTTATACTCAACAAGGCATTTGGTGAGGATTAATTCTTCAATTTGATGTAATTAAAGGCAATTTTCCAGTATTAATAAATATAATGTCTTGCGAAAGGTGTCCCTTTAGCTTCTAGTGGTAATATGAAAGACACTGTATAAAAGTTTTCAGAGGCAGGCTAAACATTAATAATAATAATTCCCCCTCAGCCTCTCTATACCTGGCCATCCTTCAGAATCAAGACTGGAGGCAACAGTGTCATTCTTTGCCTCAATGTTGTTAAGTTTCTCTTTTGGGCTTGAAAATTGTTTCTCCCACAGTCAGTTTTCACCACAGGAAGAAGTTACAGGTCAGAACCGTAGGCAGGATGGTTGGCATGCTTCATAGGAGCACACAAGGAAATTAAGTATAGCAATATCATGGTCTCTAAGTCCAGTTCTCAGCCATTTATGTATTGCTGTGCAGTAACTGTCCTTCATTCTTCAAGGAGAATTGTTAGCACATGACCACTAATGGGCAAGAAAGTCATTACCATTTTCTTCCCCATCCTCTTGCTCTACCATTTGTTTATGTCATTTGGAAAATTAGAACTGATCACTAATGCTTTATTTCTGGATTCATATTGATAGCAAATATTCCATCACTTATTATGATTTCAGAAACACAACTGTAATCCTGGTGTCCTTGTAGCATTTTGCAGCAATCTTCTGCCATCACTGAGATTGTGGAGAACCCAATCAGAAAACATTTTCCTGTCCCCTAAATGCTAATACGTCCCTTGGAGTATTCTTGCAACATATTCTCCATAGTGGTGATGTTTTATATAGTTGCTTCTGTTTAAGATTGTTGCTTCTGTTTAAGGCCTTCTGCTTCTCTTTGTCTTTAAAAGAAATTAAGCCCCTCTTAAGTCAGGTTGTATGTAAAGGAGATAGGCCCTTTAAAGTCTATGTAAATTTCTCAAGGCACTGTTCCTTGTTTAGGCTGCTTATAAAATTGTATTAAATTATCGCATGGTAATGTTCTAACCCTAGCTAAATTGAATGATTTAATGTCTCTCATATTTCACAATAGCTCAACCCCATTGTCTTGTCTCTTTAGCACTTGGAGTAAAATCCAGCAGGCACCTGTTCCATAAAAATATTTTTGGTTTCATTAATTTACTTAATTTTTGCTTTAAGTTTAATTTTTCCATCATTCTCTTACCTTTGTTATCCCACATGACATTATCCTCACTGCAATGCTGTCGAACTAGTTATAAAAGTGCATTTATTGTGTTGTATTGTTGAAGGGAGTTTGGCAAAATACCATTTAAGAGATCATTGTATGATTGAGTCGAACTACACTCTCTTATTGCTCCACTTGCTTGTTTATAATATGTAGAACTGTTTCACGAATCCTTTGTCCACTTCATCAGCTAACCATCAACTCAAATAGTTACTAATGCATGGCTACTTGTTAATAAAAACTTGATGTAAATGTGCAAGAAATAGATTAAAGATGATTAGTGAACATAGAAAAAAACAGATTAACATGAAATAATATTTTTTAAAAAAGTTTTATGTTCTTTTTACCTTAATGTTTACAATTTTTTCATAAACTTAATAATAATAAAAACCAATAGATATGTTTGTGTTTGTTAAATTATATTTCATTGTTTCATATAAAAGTTGTCAGAGCTATACCATACTGAAAAGAAGTTTTTAGGCAAGATTTGCCTTAGTTCCCTGCAAGGTCGCATCTCCCTCTATGGCCTGAGCTGCTCTATTCATTCTCCCCTCTCCCTCTCAATGCTGCCGTCATCTCCACCAGCTGTGGAGAGCATATCTATATTCTCATCATAGTTCAGAATTGCTGTTCTTTTGTTGTTCACAGCAATTTTTTGCACTGTTGGATGGTATATTCCTGAAATAATTTCCTACTTAGTTCCTCCTTCCCTTATATAGATTTCAATATCGTCTATGCACAAAATAAGATTGACTAATGTAACAACTTAAAAAACTCAAAGCCTTTTTTGTTAAAAGCAATGTTACTGACTATAATGAAAACAAAACACTACAGAAAATTGTATGAAAAACAAAAATGGAGGATGCTAAATAATCAAGCCAACACAGCTTGCTAAACTTGAGGGGACTGATTTCTGTACTGATAATTTTGTTGCCTTGTCCAGCTGGTTGGAAATTCAATAATGCACACAACAGGGAAACTGTTACTATTTTCATTTATATGCTGAAAAGAAAATAAGAGGCATTGTTTCATGAATTAATAATCTGGTTATATTGTCTTTATACAAAATAAGTCAATCACACTTTAATTACTGCTCATCTTGTTAGTCCTTGTGTTAATATAAAGATTTAAAGATAATCATCACAAATAAGCCTTGACTTTCTCAAAGATGGAGTAAGCAGAGTAGCAGATTCTCATATGGAAGGGATGGAAACCAATCTCCCTCCTTATCGTCAAGCATGCGCAGGCCAATATTCTTTACAGTGTGGTATCAGGAGGGGAAATCTCTCTTCCTCATTATGGGTATTCATGTGCAGACCAATTCTTTTCAGAGTGGCATACCTATAAATGGTTATATATTCATAAAAAGATGTTAAAAACCAATATAAAAAAACATTACTGTTCTGAAGCCATTCCATGTGCTCTAAAACCTTTCAAATTCTCATAGGCATAATTTTTTTCTCTTTATTTGTAAATAATACATTCACATGTATATAAATAAGTGCTTTTATTTTAAAAACTCATAATTATTTTTCTTACAATTATTTCATAATTTAAAACCTGTACTTACCAGTTTTTACCCTTTTCTCTTTTATACAGGATGGTTAATTTCAATCTAAAATTAAGTACATAAGCAAAACTGTTCCTCATAAAATTGCAGCAATGCAGGACATTGAAAAATTTCCAGGAAATGGTGACATCTGATAAATCATCCATTTGTAATTTGTAATTTTAATTAACAGAGAAGCAGCTTTTATGTATATATGTGGTCATATTTACAAATATTCCTGTGATTGTTAAAATGAGCTGGCCCATTAATAACAGTGAAACCTTGCTGCACCTTTTTGAAGGAGATACAAAAAAGTATATATAATGATGAATGCAGGAAAACTACTTTAGGAAAGCTTTGAAATCTGTATACATAAATTTGAAGATATTTATTTTATATCATAAATACACAATGACCAAGACATTCTCAAAACTTGAAATACATAACATAACTGTAGCTCTGCATAGAAAGATCATTAAGGTTTCATATACTTCAGTGAAGTTTGAGATAACTTCATGCTTGACACTTCACTTTGCTGCAATTCAGCTATAATGTGACTTTCACAATACAGCTATGTGCTGTTGGACTTTAGTCGTGGTGCAAAATGCAGATCTCTCACCAGTTTCCCTATTATGAAATATAAAAACTGTTATATTGAATGAGAAAATTTAATGATACAGAGTGTCCACAGATGTACACTGTGATTATAAACACAATGTCACTCTCATATTAAGCTAGTGACATTAAAAAGAGAAATTAAAAAGTTTTAGTCCTTACCCTACAGATACTCAATGAGTACTACACACGTCCTGCTGAAGACATCAAGGCAATATTCCCTCTTAAGCCACATGAGCTCCTACATATGTATAGGCTAAATGTCAATGATCACAGAAAGTAACTCATTTAGAAGGTTATCACTGCACTGATTGCAGCTTGTAAAGGTGAAACCTCAGATAAGTAAGTAGGGTCTTTGACACATGACTTCACAATCACCTTGTCACTAGGTGCCTGGTGTTGAAACTGCTATCTGACTGCATGCTGAACTATTACTGCACTGTGTGTCTTATGGTATTGAAAAATGCTCCAGACTCCAGCTATGCTCCTTTTGGGTCACCATTAACAGACTAAATAGCTGCAGAATTCAAACTGAATTAAAATGTAAAAATTCACACAATTTCATAGTTTGCATCATTTCAACAAATAATAAGCAAAAGAGTGGCAACCAGTACACTGTTTTCTTGTTTACAGTGCCATTCATTGTTTTTGTCTGCAAAAAAATATTCCATGATATTTAATTCTTTGAGCCATCATTTTTCTAATGGCATCATTATAAATTTTGTAATACACATGATTATAAAATTGCAACAATTTATATAGCAGAGTGTTTCTGTGGACAGACTGTATTCTTGCTGTAAATTGATAAATTTGCTCTCTACTAAAAATGTGCTTTCACCGGTCACTTTATTGCATATTTTAAATCTCAAAGCAGGTTCAATGTTTTTGATAGTACTTTGGATAATGAAACTCAGATACAGGGTTAAACAGCGAGTCTAGGTGCATGGTAATTATGTGTTAAATTCTGCCTGTGGAGTTTTAAGACTTTCTGACTGGATAGGCCTATTGTCTTTGAACAAACTGTAAACACTCAAAAAAAATGGACATTATTTTGTGCCTTCTTTATTTGATGGAGGATTTTGTGTTTTTCTAGCAGGATTATGCAACTGCAAATATACCTGACTGTTACTAAACATCATACAGTGTTCAATTAAATGTACTTACGAAGCTGACAATGGAGTGGTATATATATATATATATATATATATATATATATATATATATAAACAATGGAATAACATTTGTTCACACTAACTCCATTGGATGCTGCCACAAGAACATCAAGAGAGCCAACCACCACTTCTAACAACAGTTGGTCTACAGGCTGAAGATGGGGGGGATCACTCCTGAAACATATGTTCAGTTTTTATGTAATTGAATGGAGTTAGTGTGAACAAATTTTATTACATAGTGTGTGTGTGTGTGCGTGCGTGCGTGCATGTTTTTTTTTTTTTTTTTTTATTATTTTTTTTATACAGTGTTAATTATACTGTCAGTAAAAATGTGCAATATTTCAATTTCTGATCTAATCCTTTGTGATTTTTATTTCTAGGAAATGTTAAAAGATAAGAATTTACAAAAATAATCCATGAAGAACTGATGTATAATATGCAGGGATGGGTGGCCTCCTGTCCCTTGACATTTCTGTTCCCTTATTTCTTAAACATAAACATTTTGCTTTATTAATCTCAAGCATTTTTCTACCACTTATTTAATGTTGCTTTTATATATTGACAGATATTCTGAAGTTCTCTAACTGTCCAGAAAAACAAGATTTAAGAGAAAGTTGATTCATAATTCATTGGATCACTCTATATATCTGATTCAAACTCATGCTCCAAGCCTCCTAAGATCCCTTCCAATCATTCAACAAGCATTATCCAAAACCAACCCTCACAACCTGCCAAACCTATCACAGATCAGCATTACTAATGTGAACCAATCAGCACATAGAATTGACATTCCCCTTAGCATATAAACAGCCAAACATCATTAGACACTATATTCAGCTGCATTATGATAACGAATGGTACATTTGAGAGTGCCACTGAAGATGACTGCCACAGATTTAGTTTAAATGTCCTTAAGACTACTGACTGCCTTCAAGCCTGGTAATTTAACTATTATATCGACCCCAGCCGAAACCTTTGCTCTTTGATGTTTTAGACTTATTGATACGTGTTTCATTTCCCTCTGCTCTGTGGTAACATTTTCTGTATATTAGTGCTGCTTCCATGTTGTCAGCATAAGTGTAGATGATGTCTATGGTTTCTTTCTGGATTACCTATTTTAGGTTGAGTAACTATAGCTATAAAATAACTATTCATCAATATAATTCAAATATTGAACTAGACTGATGAACTTTGCAGGAAAACAATAACAGAAAGTGTGCATTAAGGTTTCACTGTTAAAAAGCTGTAGGTTAGAAAATACAACAAGCTCTCGAAACTTTACTTTTATGATTTTTTCTCTCAATGTTGCATGATATAGTGTTCACTCTACAAAACCTATAAAAGACTGTGTTGGCCTAAATATTAAAGGGAACTTTGTTTAAATGACTTAACCATATTTAAATGTTAAAATGTTATGTATTGTGTTAGCTATGAACCATTGCATATCAGAAAAAAAATTCTGTTTACTGAAATGAGCAGAATATGTTGTGCCAAAATCAAAATATTTAGAACTGTAACTTGAAAGCATTGTATTGATATTAAGAATGTGGTGCATCTGGAGATAATAGAATAAAATTACAATAGGTTTCATTCATTAAAAAATACAGAAAGCATTGTAAGAAAAAGTACATTAATGTTGTGTTATGTTGTGTAAAAAATTTATAACTGTTAACTGGCATAATAGCATCTTTTGAAACAGTTCATATGTTTTAAAATGGTTGTAATATTTTAGACATGCATGTATATGTTAATAGTTCCATGTATTGTAATCCTTTCATATAACTGAAATAATTTACGTTTGCTCATTTTTAGAAAGTTTATAATCATCAGGTTTTGGATTCATATCTAACAACCTTTCAAGAGGAAACTGGAAACTTCAGTTACTAAAACTGATAATCCAATATGTTAAAGAATAATTTGTGTTCATCATTAGTATTACAGAATTGTTGATATTTCTAATTAGGGCCAGCTCCAAATTGCATCATAGCAGTGTAAATGTTGTAGATACCTGATTTTACAGCAAAATGTGCTCATTTCTGTTAATGTGCTTAAGAATGTTCCTAATAAAGAACCAATGTGATTGAAGTTTCTGCTAAAAAAATATATTTACCTAGTCTTGCCATAAACTTTGTTACAAATTTTTTAAAAGAAATTTACCTGTTGTTTTGCTGACATGATAACAGATATATTGTCAGATTATGATCCTCATTGTTCAATTCAGATGCAACAATAAATGTATATTACTTGAGGATTAACCTGGATAAAGAGTTCAGGAAATCTGTGTTGTTTTGATGGTCCTTCGTAGAATTAGAAAATTGTCAAGCAAGATCCTTTTGAAAATCAGTAGGGTCCCATTATACAATACTTCACTGAAACTAGGATCTCTAAACTTGCTCTATAAGGACCATAGCTGTTGTCAAAGCAGTGGCAGAATCCAATTCTGAAACAGATAGTGATGGTCCCTGAAATGAGCATATCCAGGACATCCATGTCCTAAGGACTTTTCATCACAGTACTAGGCATTTTTGATTGCTGAACTAAGTAGCAGTGTGTTGAGATGAAAATGTTTGCTACAGTGTTATACTAACATTCTGAAAATTCTTTTTACTAATGAAAACTATTGAAGAAAGCTGTAACTCTCAAAATGACAAAGTCAATGCCTTGACTTCACAAAAAGCTTTGAGAGGGTTCTGAAGGTCCATATAAGCCACTGTCCTGCTGTAACAGTTTGGTGGAGAGTGAACTATGATGGATTCACCAAGATCCATTTTTGTCAAAGGGGATTGAAGACAACTGCTGAAGTGTCTGAAACATTTTGGGATCTGTGGTGAAGAACTTAAACATGACTGTTCAGGAACAGGAACTGCAGCTTCCAGAAATGTTCAGCTCCTGCCCATAAAGCAAGATTCCATCTAGACTTGACTTGGAACAAATTTTGCAGATTTTATTAGTTCTTAAGATTGGCCCTCTAGCAGTTCCAACCTCATGGACTACAAACTGTGGTCATTGCTTGAGGATATGGTTGGCAAGAAAAAGTATCTAATATTGAGAGTCTCAAGGAATCCTTGAAGACAGCAGTAGCAGATTTCCCAATTAAAGAAATGTATACTACTATAGGTCCATGGCCAGAGGCCTGATCATGTGAAAGGGCAAAAGGGGAGTAATTTAGGGCTGATTGGTGCTAAACATTCGGAATACATGAGAAAACATATCAAAAGCAGATAAAAATATTAAAATGTGCTGTAGTTATTGAACCTTGTAACAGTGTTTATGGCAAGACTAAGTATATGGGGTGCAATCCTTAAGTTCCCAGCCTGACATAGCAGACATGTACAGTTTTCATTTATTTTTTAGGAATGTAAATATTGCATTTCCTTTTTGCCAATTTATGGAGCTCATTGAAATCAAATGTAGAGCATAATATGGTGAGATGTTCAAACCTGATTACAGAGCAGTGATTAAATTTTAACTAAAGAAGGATTTATATCCAGTGATATTAAACAGCACTTTAATGATGCATATGGGAAAGCTTCCCTTTCACATTCCACAGTGAAGGAGTCAGCAAGTTATTTTCATTTAGGCAAATAAGACTTTAAGGCTCCATAAAAATAAAATATGATTAAGGCAGTTTAAGAATGAGTAGTAAAAATAATAGTCATTGTAAATCACATTTACTGTTAAAATAAAATAAATACATTATTCTGTATTACCTCAATGCAACCAAAAATAGTGAAATACTGTTATTTTAAAATATTGTCTGCATCTTGGTCCTTCTGTTGGACTTCAGGTTCAATTCCGGCAAGGATCGATGGATTTTTTTGGGTATAAAAACCCGAAAGTATGACTTCCCTTGGAAGGGAAGTAAAGCCATGGATCCTATGTCATAGATTTATGATATTTAAAAAAACCTCAAGCCTGAAAGGTCTCTGAGCAAAATATATCTGTCGTTTCATGCCCTGAATTGAATGGGACACTGATGACCTGAGATGTTAAAGAGCATCCTCAACAAACTTCAGGTTCTACCAACATCTCAGAATAGAACAACATAATCAACTGGACTGCATCCAAGGTTAGCCTACACAGTAATGAAAACTGCATGAAAGATTCCCTTCACCTCTAACCGATGTGACTCAAAAAATCATTCCTACACTTGCATAAGGCAGGCTGAGCCTTCATCCATACTGTTGGTGATCCACTATTTATGTCACACACTGCAGTAGCTCAAAAAAGGAAATATTTCAATTCAACAATAAAAATTAACACATACAAGCCAACACACTAATTTTTGGTATGCTGAGTCTTAGCCTTAATGGGTTCTTTATCCCTGCATACAGGTGAAATGAGATTATATTGAAAAATTACTGCCTTTTTTCTCTCTCATTTTCCTATAATTTTTTCATACATGGTCAGGCCAGAAACTTGTGGACTGCACCTTACAGTTTGTTTAAAGCAATTAATTGATCTTATAGACCTTTAAAATTGTGTAATTACCACGTGCAAATTTCCTTCTTTCTTTACAAAGACACGAATATCCTATTATTTAAAGGAAATGTGTATAATTAAAACTGTACAAAATATAATTGGTAATAAATTGCAATAAAATGGTATAAATATCTTTATTGTTGATCAAAATTAAAAGCATAAACTATTACCAAACCTCTTCGCGGTAACTTAAATTTAGTGCATTCTACTGTCAAGACAAAATAATTGCAGTTTTTTGAATCTTGAATACATTTATCTACGTTGAAAATAACCACTGTAGAATTCTTTATAATAGTATTGAAAACCCATTTTAATTATTAAGGCACTAGAGGTGGTGGGCACTGATGATACAGATATGGAGTGATAAACTGGAAAAGGATTTTTTATTTTTTAAAGGAAGAAAGCATTACAAGCCTAAGTTGAGAATACCTCCCTGGCATTTGCCATAGGACTATGGAAAATTTGGAAAAAACCTGTCAGGGAGAATGGTCCTAGTGGGAAGTGAACCCCAGACACCCCTGGGGGCTGGTGCTCAAGCGTGTGCCAGAATCTCCGTTTTTGTGAGGCGGTGGTGGCTTCCTTAATGCTGGGGTCACTCACCCCTATAAAGGAGTAGGTCTAAGCTAGTACGACCTATCGACCAGTGAAAATCTGGCAACTGGGTGCGCTCGGCTCTTGGAGCTGCAGTTCACTCGGTGCGTCTGGGCGACGTTATCGCCTGCGGCCGTTAACCGGCGGGTCGGAATAGACTCTAGGTGCCGTCCCAAATGCAAAAACCATTGAGTCAACACGGACCTCTGTGTTGTACCTTGGAACCACACATACATGCTCATAAGTCTATGCCTTAATGACCTCGGCCAGCCATGCTGGTGTAGAGTGCTTCTGTATACTTGTATATTGGAGAATTCTCTTCGAAAGGCATTCACTTTGCTGCTATCTTATCTTCTTTTGTTATAGACTACTTTTATAACATTGATGGATAAACTGAAGATGATGCTACAGTGTCCTGAAGCCTTGCTGAGACATATTCATAACACTGAGATCTGGAGACTTCTGAGGTCATAGAGCTAGAATGTTGCATCATGACTTTTGCCATGAGTTGTAGGTTCATAGGACTACCAGATATTTTTTCTTGAGAGGGAAAATATTGCCATCTTAAGTTTGTTTCATATTTAGAGAGGATCCTGGTTCAATAATATTCTTCGTTCACAGTGGTTTTATCACCAATCACTATTAAAATAGTTCTGCCTGCTACCATAATTTTAAGGATTTTTTGGACCTTGAATAGGAAATATGTTTGATTTAATTTTATGTCATCTAAACACTCTTAACATATACCACATTTTATGACAAGTAAGTGAAGCATTAAGAGTGTTTAGATGACATAAAATTAAATCAAATGATTAGCTTCACTGTGTTTAGTTCCATATATAATTTTTAAATAGGAAATATGTTCTTTGGATTTATTTATTATTTTTTTTTCCTGTGCATTTTATAGTTTGATTTCAGGGACAGTTTGATCAATGATCCATCTATGAAAGAAATATCATGCAGCACTTCACCTTTGTTGTCATTAACATAACCTTCATTAATCAAGCACTTACAAAAACTCAGCCTATCACATTTATTAGCATTACCTGCATTTTTGAACATAGGCATGTTTGCCCCAGGAGTTATTTATTTGATTTATTTAAAAATGCTCTTTAACATCTCAGGATATTTGCCTCATTATGAAAAACCATTAGGTACAAGAATATCCTACATGTTGGACACAATATGTACAATTGTTTATTATGGAGAACTCAAAACCCACAGAAGCCAATGATATACTTGGATTTCTAATTAGCAATAACTTGCAGCCTAATTGCTGGTTACAAAGACCTTACACATAGGGAGTAGAAAGTCCAACAAACTGTTAGATTAACAGGAAAACATTTGCCTAAAATAATTGTGCCTACAGTTAAAAAGTTGCATCCATTTCAGAAGTGTATAGTGTATAGTATGCCACAAAGGGGAATATGCAAGGAAACCAATGTTATTAGCAGTGATTGTGGAGATGACTTTGTGTCCTGAGCCATGCTTTCAGATGTGTGATACACATTGCTGTTTGAATTGTATAATATAAATGGTTTCGTGGAAAAAGAGTTAATGTAATGGAATTCCATTTTTTGATATTTCAAATCTGATCCGTAGGAGCAAGACTCTAGTAGAATGGTTTTAAAAGCATTAGTTTTGATGCACATGCAGGATGTCTATAGATGTCCATATTGCTGGGGCTGATTTAAACTTGGATGTCTATACATGTCCTTATCATGGAAGAGGTTAAAAGACATAGAACATAATTTTTTTTTTTTTTTTTTTTTTGAACAAGTGGATGCTTGATAATACATGAGATGAATGAATTGTGTTTAACGCCCGTTTTTACTACTGAGGTATCACAGGCAGTGGACAATGATGATACATGAGATGAAATGATAAATTGGGAAAGGATTTTTTAAGGAAGGAAATGTTCCAGGCCTAAGTTTAGGGTACCTCCCCAGCATTTCCCATTTATGAGGACTGAGAAAAACTTGTAAAAACTTGTCAGGGAGGACGATCCTGGCGGGATTCGAACCCCAGATCTTCCGCTCACGAGTCCTTGCCTTAACAACTTCAGCCATCCGTGGCGGTAAATAATAATACATAAATGAAATGATAAATTGGAAAAAGAGTATTTTTTAAGAAAGGGAGCATTCCAGGCCTAAGTTTAGAGCACTTCCCTGGCATTTGCCATTTATGAGAACTGAGAAACATCTGGAATAAACCTCAGTCGGGGGTCCTAGTGGGAATTGAAACCCAGACCCTCAGCTCACATGCCTTAACGACTTCAGCAACCCTTGACGATAATCTTTAGATGTACTACAAATCAATCCATGAAAGGAAACATTTTGAAATAAAAATTTGTTAAGTGACACTAATTTCATATCAGCAAGTTATGAATATTTTTAACAACTTTAAAAAAAATATATAAATAGTATTAGACTATAGATTTAAATAGTGGGGGTTTTCACAGTGAAATATGTGTAACAAATTATTTATGAATTAGGAATTCACTCAAATTTCACTAGTTTTGTTCCACTTACTTGGGCATGTTTCAAAGGCTGTTGCCTTCATCAGTGAAACATGTCCAATGGAACAAAACTAATGAAATTTGAGTGCATTTCTCAAATAATTTGTTATAATATTACACTACTTTACAATTTTTAAATAAAAAATATTTTGATTTAGTCTTGTTTTATTATCCATTGATGTCACTGTTTATCTTAAAAGTTCTGGATTTATAACAATGAATTTGTAACTATTCCGGTTTGCTAATTGCCAAGAATATTCTCTCTTACCAGTCTTCAGTGGGCTAGTGTGGTATTCATAAGCACTTGGGTACTGAAATCACTCCACTTCATAAAGCAAAGCCCAAACAAATGGATGGCACAGCATAAAGAAAAGGAAACTAAAGGGCTTCTTTTTTAGAGTGGTGATCATAGTTTGTAGCCCTTGAAGTTTTAATTCATATTTCTTCTAGACAGGAAAGAGACAAATATTGTCTGTATTTATGATAATGCAGTCAAAACAACTGTGTTGGTACTTTCTCATTCCTATATTTGTTCTTTGATTTAGAGTGAGAAAGTTTAAATAAATTCTGATTTTCATCCCTTGTTTTATGTAAAATATTATTTGTTCATATTCATCATTCAGTAAATTTTAACTCTGGAGAAACTGTTCAAAATAAAACTGAAGTGCTGGCATTCAAGTTTAAGAGAAAAATATCTTTCATTTAAATTGTATGAAGGTTGGAGGGAAAAAATTATGGCAACATATTCACCACATTGCATACTAACAAGTGAGGACTGCTTTTGCTTGTACTGGTAGAGGAAGTTGGACCTATTCAACTCGTGCACTATATTGCAATATTTATAGATAAGTAGTAATGCAGAAATTTAAATAAACCAGATTTTTATCTTAATCATCATTGACTTAAAAGGCTTAAGCTAAATCTTGTTCTGAGCCCTGGCATATTATATGAACCATTTAAATTTAGTTACAGCTGATGTCAGAAGGATAGTGGGCAGTCCATCATTTCAAGTGCCATTAGTGTGATAGTAAGGTAGTACTTGGATGTGAAATGGCTGGTAATTTTTGTATTTTTTCAGGTACGCAGTACTTTAACATCCTGTAAAGCTATGATATGGGATCCTTCCCTGAGCACTTGCGATCAAGGTTTTTACTTTCCAAAAAACCTATCGACCATGGTTTGAACTATGGTCCAGAAGAGAGTACATTGCACGACAATGTCAATTAATGTATGAAAAAGCTTAATAAATCACTCACAGAAAAATGTTTTAAAACATTCTAAAAGGCAGGGGGTTTTCATTACAATGCAGACTTTTACGTATTTAATGTAAAAAGTATTAAAGAACAAGAGTCCATGTTGCTGAATGGAAAATTGCATTTCTACAGCAACCCAAATAGGGTTTTATGCATAACTTTTTTAATGGTACGAGAAGTTCCTGTTTGCCATTTCCCCTTTGCTTATTTCTGAATCTACTTTTAAATCTTTAGGTTTTTTAATCCCCGATAAGTAAATTTAAGGTATTACAACGAAATCCGTATATTTACTTATTACATTTTCATGGAAATGTTACATTCCTAAATTGGTCCTGACGTCAAGAGAATTCGAATAAATTGTATTATATTGAGTTTGTTTGTTTGTTTTTTTTTTTTAACTTTTTAAAATCTCTATATTACGAATCTACCAATTCCATAGCTTTAGTCCATAAGCTTTCCCTTCTGCGTTGCTTTTCATGCTTAAAATTACATGTTCATAATTATATCTATTAATTCAATGCCACAGTAAATAACAAATTGCTAGTAAATACATTAATTTTATATCAAATTAATGGGGATTACAAAAGCATTTGCTGAATCGCAAAACCGGCGAAGTGCATTTTGGATAACCTGGAACGTACGGCTTTTGTTTACAACTATTAACATTGCTGGGAAATCGAGTGAGGACATCTGGGTATTCGTAGACTCGCCTCCCCGTAGAAAAATGGCTGCGTTAGTGAATGGAATAAGAAACGCATTGGTTCGAAGATCATGTATATTCAGAAATACATTGACAAAAGCTGCAGTAATTGGCATTCAACACCAAGACATCCATACGAAATTATGGCATCAGCCTCACACATTGCCCTCATCTTTTAATCAGGTAATACATGTGCACATACAGCATTATGATTTTTTGATATAGTACTTCTTTAATACTTTTTATATTTATGGAAAGAATACTTGCATTCAGCAAATGTTCGTAGCAAACTAAACTATGTGGGCGTAAAAGGTGTTGTCAATGATAATTTTTAAGATGGTTTTGTGGAATGAAAAGTAACCTAATTTTATTAATTAGAATGTCTGGTAACCGGATTTGAAATAGATAATTAGCAGAAGACAAGTTCATAATCAATGGAGATTATTTGCAGATTTACTTTTCTTTATTGTGTGATAGTATATGTAGGGAATTTTTATTGACGTTCATTTTAATAACCTCATTTGATTACACCCATGTAGTATTACTAGAAAACAGCTAGAAATTCCTTAAAATATATTTTGCATCGCATGCTCTATGGTATAACAGAAAAAATTACATTTAAACAAGCAAACAAACAAATTTTGCAGCTTTGAATTATTGATGTAATGACTTACTTGACTACCGTAGCCAAGACTAACCTTTTGAAACCTTGTTTCCCTTTCCCTTCACAGTGCCTGGCCTGGCAGCAGGCAGGTCAAATCCGACACTACGCAGAAGGAAAACCTTCAAGGGATCAAATCTGTGAAAGAGTTCTTTCAGTTTGCCAGGCTTATGACAAAATCACATCTGATAAGGTACTTATGTTCTATTCGTGTATTTGTATGTTCTCTTACAGAGGATGATTATGCCAATACGATTATACAGTTCCAAGGCGCCTCTTTCTCTAGAATTGATTCGGGACAGAGTGCTTTTGGTACTCAAACTCTATGATAAAATTGATCCACAAAAGGTATTCATTTCTTCATTAGTATTTAAGATTACAGTGAAACTTGAGTACAGGTAAGAAACACAAATAGAATTTTTAAATGTACCTAGAGTAACAGGAGAGTGCATAAAACCATTATTAGGGGATGATGTGAAAGTTTGAAGCAAGTAACCCACCTGCTTCAAAAAACACATACATTGCACAAAGAAAGAGAAAATGTTCGTATAGTTTGCTGACATAATGTGCACTAAATGAACAAAATTATAGTTATATATAGCCATTGAGAGTCAAATGTTACCTGCAGATGCATTCCTCGAGGCACACATGAACAATCGGTATATCCTTTTGATTGTGCAATAAAATGCATTAGATAGCACTGCATGAAGCAAGGATCAGGAGTAATTTGGAAATAGAGCAAATTCTTAAACCAAACTTTGGAACACCAAATATTTTAGAAGACACACTTGTCAAAAGAAGGAAACACTAAAGCAAATGCCTAATCAAGCTTAACATAACTGGAATCACTTAAGTGAATATTCATTTTATAAGTATCTTCAGAAAACTTAAGCTAACCTAGGAGTTAAAATTTTAATTGTTATTACATGGATGCTGGTACAATCTTAAAATGTAACCCGTATGTTAGGGTTATGTTAACAAGTGTGTTAGCAGACTTATGGGTACTTTTACATACCTATTTCCCAATTCTGCTTGTTCCACCACAAATGGTATGTGGTAAAATCATATAATGGTTGGCAACCCTGAAAAGTTAAAAGTTAAAGATGATGTATAGAGATGCCATGGTGGGAAAGAAGGAAAATGAATGCATAAACTGCTGATGTGGAATTTTGTTGAATTAATAAAGCAACATGTGAATTCCAAACTGTTCAAATAGTGCTATCGTAATGTTTGCACTCTTCATCCTATTATTTTAAATAATTTAAATTTGTGCTTAAGTGCATGCTATATTCAAGTTTCTATCTATATCATAGCTTATACACTTCAACATTTCTTATGGAAAAGTGACTAAAGTTTAATAGTAAGTTTTGCCTATTGTTTCCTTGAAAACTTGTTGTTAAAAAGTTTCATATGTTAAATTATTAATCTATTTAATCTATTATTCTTTTGTAGGTCTTAATAAGATGCTTTAAATTTCTGTTTTCTCATATTCAGATTAAGAAATAAGTCCTCAGATTAAGAAATAACTCCAAGGAAGAAGTGATGGATGCTGTTTATGCCCATTTTGCAGACAGGACTTCTGACTATTTTTGGAAGGGGTTGAAATGTTAATTCAAAGATGTGAGAAGCATATTGCAATAAAGAATAACTATATTGAAAAGTGAAATATAGTTTTTGCCTTTATCATACCTAGAAAATGGTTAGGCTGTAAACTTATGGAGCTACCCTCGTAACAATATTTTTAGAAAGAAAAAGAGATAGATTAATGATCGACATTGTTAGAAAGAAATAATGATTTAGTGTTGAATTTATAAATAAACATCAAAAGGTTGGCAGAAGATACTTTCTCAAGAAAGTATTGGGATCGATTCCACCAGTTATAGCAACTAGGAAATAACCAAATTTAACAGAAATGGACAGAATTGTAAACAGCTTGTGGGGAATACAAATGAGATGAAGATTAAAATAAGAAAATTAAATGCGGTAGAAAGATGTCTTTAGACAGCAATATTATAATAGTGACTTTTGATTGTTGTTTTAATTTCAAAATGACTTGCTAGTGTGTAAAAGTAACTTTTCCATGAGAAGCTATCATACCGGTAGGCATTTGTGCTTAAAAATGGAAATATTCAAAACAGTTTTTTATACTCTTTAATTTATTATAGATTTCACAATACAATTATCATTTAAGCTGTCGTATCAGCGTAGACTGGGCAGCTTCTGCAGTATTTTCTCTATCCAAATTTTGAGTCAATCATTTTTCAAGAGAACTTTTTCTGACTACAAGTTTCAGTTTAACTCCCTCTTTGGTCTAATGGTTAATGTTGTCAATTGCTGGTTAGGAGGTCCTGGGTTTGATTCCTGGCTTAGAAATGTTCTATGTTAGGAGATCTAAATCTGGTTCACCCAGCCTCATCAGGACATTTGAGAAGCGGCCTGATAGAGAGGTAGCAAACTCTGTGATCAAACCACCATGTGATGGTGAAATGCAGTGTGCTGGTCACATTCTCTCCTGCAATACTACACTCTACCAGTGATGTTGCAAAAGATACAGGAATCTTTGTGATAGATCAAAAGTGTGTAGTAGCTGAAAAGACCTTGAGGAAAAAGTTATCATTTGCGATAATGTGTTTAGTGGTAATTGTGTCAAATTGAATATTCTATACCAAATAACTGCATAGTAACCAATATGACATTTGAAAGATTTAAATTATATGTGAACAAAAGAATACTTGATGGAAGTGCTCACATTTTATCTATAAATCACCCACATTTCACAAATTGTTACATAAATATCTTTCAATTTTGTACAATTTGAAAAATGAGTAAATAAATAAGTAAAAACATTGATAGACATTGAGCAAGGCTCTGATACAATTTGGAAAAATATGTTAAAATAGATCATTTTGGCAGCCAATAGCAGTAAAGTAGTATAATATACTAATATAAAGCTTAGAGATAAGAATTGACTAAACCAATGGCAATGGGAAGAGAGACAAAAGCTGAGCAGAGATTTTAAGAGCTGGGCTCTGTTCCACCAAAGTATGGTCTAATACATTACAAGTGTATGGATTTGTAACTTGTAGTTATTAAAAAATTCTGTTCCACAAAGGTTCTGCTATGTTTGTACTTTACAACTCTATACTTACAAGTGATTTTTTGTTAATCTTTGGCACTGGTAATTTGTATAAATTTTTCTATAACTGTAGGAATATTGGTAACTTCAAATACTAGCACAAAATTTATTATCTTTTTAATGATTTTGGGAGTCAGTTGACCCAGATGTGCCAAGTATTAGCGAAAGTGATGATAATAATGAATATGATTATGTATAAAGAAAGAATAAATAAGTATTTGTGTACAGTTATGAAGTTAAGTGCAATTAAAATACAGCTTTGATTGATATTTGGCATTTCCTGTTTCAAGTGCAAATTTCAAACCAGCATCTTAGTTAATGAATTTTTAAGGTTCTTGCTACATGCCACAAAAATAATTTCTTTTCATTCTCTTTTAAAATAATCTCTTTTGGAACAATTTTTCCAGTTTTTTGCTTATAATGAGAATGTGATTGTCAAACAATATAAACAAATAAATAATGTAAATGATCAAATGAACTAATAAAATAAATGACCAAGAGCAATCGGGAAGCTCTTTTTCTGCCATCACTCAACTAAAATTTATGCTCCTAAATGTAGTTGTAAGGGACAGTCATCTCAATGTGGATTATTACACTTAAATATTGATAAATGCAAAATAAAGTATTTAAATTATCATATCTGAGAAAAAATACAACACCCATTTAGCAGAGATTACAATCTGCTCTGTACATGAAAATCCCTAAGGAGTGGATATAACCTAATTCAAGGTATGGCAACATATGGCAAACAGCTGTTTCTCCATCTTGCTCTTATACAACGTCACTACAAGTCTTCCACTTCTTGCATGGAACAGAAAGTTAAAAGACTATATATTACAAGGACTTGTACTAATACACTTGCATGTATTAGACCATACTTATGTGGAATAGGGCCCAGGTCTTAATCTAAATGAGCATCGCTGGAGTAAAATAGAAACAAGAGTGAGAACATAAAAAGAACAAAGAAATTCTACTGAAAAAATTACTAAAAATAACATCTAAAATAACAAAGCACCAGAAAGACTGAACAAAGTTATCCAAGGAGGGTGCACACCAAGAATTAGTAAATATCTTTTTTTTTTCCCTTTCAAGTGACTCTTTTAAGTACAAATAGTTTGTGCTACTTATGGTGTAAAATTACTTTGAAAGATTAGTACATCACCTCACCTAAAGCCTATATAGTTCCTTTCTCTTGCATTTGTTTAAATTTGCAAACTGTACATAATATTTGTACTTTGCACTGTTCTGTTACTCCAACATTATGCTTTCTCTATTTGCATAACAGCATAATCTTGCTCAAGTATGAGTGCTATAGAAACTTGTAGTTAACAGTGCTCTTTCTACAATGGATTAGTGGGGAAGAGGTTCAGCCATACTCGAGGACTGGCCGTTTGTGCATATATAGGGGGGCAACTTCGAGGGGAAGGGTTCAAGTAAGGGAAACTCCAGACATGCAGAATCTAGAGGCGATGAGGTATAGGGTCCAGGAATATTCTGATTTTATTCATCCATACCTAGAGCTTCTATTTCATATATCCTACTGCAACTATTAAGGTATATAAATGGCAAATCACTTCTGAATTTGTTCAGATTAATGCAAAGAGGATTCTGTTTCTGTGTGATAGTTTTTGTTAAATTTTATGTGCTAACAGTACATGTATTTGTATTTCTTACAGCTCAATCTGGATTCTCACTTCATGAATGACTTAGGATTAGATTCTCTTGACCATGTTGAGGTCATTATGGCCATGGAGGATGAGTTTGGTAAGCAACATTCTCTCTCTTTTTTTTAAATAATTTTGTTTATGCGTATCTGCATTTTTATACTGTTTTGTATAAATTTTTCAGGATTTGAGATTCCTGATGTAGATGCAGAGAAACTGTTGAGGCCTGCCGATATTGTTAGATATGTAGCAGACAAGGAAGATGTTTATGAATGAAGTGCCCTTTGGAAAAAAGAGCATTAGTAGGATTGGACTGAAAACATCTTAGAAATGACAAATTGTTTTTCATAGCTTATTGGTGGCATCTTTTGAACACATTGTTTTGTTTGCAGCATTGGAAAGATACAGTGCTAAACAGTGAATGTGATATTTCTTTGTAAAAAAAATACATGAATAAACGTAAGCATCTTGGTATGTCTTCTTGGACACCAATGGTAATATATTTATGGAATAATACACATTCTTTTACTTTTTGTATGTAATATCTGTAAAACATCAAGAGCTGGCAGTGGCAGTATTAAAATTATGCCAATTTATTTGTTGGATGAGGAACAAAATGTACAGATAAGATAAGCAGTAGATGGTTTCAATTGTTGTATGTGATAATTCTATAATTCCTCATCACAGTGTTTAAAAGAATATTATTTCTCATTAAACATCTCTATCTAGTAGTTTAAATTCAGTTCTTAAATTAAATCCCAGTAAGCGAAATGCTTAAATCATATTATCTATCTCCTTCCCTCACACACTAGGTAAAGTTCTACATTAACATAGGTTAAAAGGTTTCTTGAACATACAGCACTCATTAATTAAGATCATTATATGATTTAGTCGAACTACACACTTTTATTGGCTCCACTTGTTTAAATAATGTAGTACATACTTTGCAGACCATAGTTTGCATCACCAGCTATGTCAGTCCTGGTGGTCTATTGGTAACCATACTTGTCTCATAGACCAAAGATCATGGGTTCAATCCCAGCCAGGGTCAGTGTATTTTTTCGGGCATAAAAATCCTAAGTATCCTCCCTTCTTCGGAGGGAAGTAAAGCCGTGAGTCCCTTGTCATAGATTTATGGCATCTAAAAGAACCTTAAGCCTAAAAGAAGAGGCCTCTGAGCAAAATTTATCAGCCTTTCACATCCTGAATGAATGGGGCACTGATGACCTGAGATGTTAAAGATCATCCGTAAATAAACCAAATCAACAACCATCAACTGATGGATAATTCGTTATGCTTTGGATATGTATATTCTGCTCTGCATAACAAATTATCGAGCAGTCGACCATTAGCTGATGATGCAGACAACGGTCTGTGAAACATGTACTACTCTAAACAAATAAGTGGAATAATAAGAGTGTGTAGTTCAATTCAGTTGTATAGTGATCTTAATTATGCGATTAGCTCTACTGTACAAGTTCCAATTTAGCATTTTAAGTTTAAAACTCACCATTAATGTTATTGAGAATTCTATGTAGAGAACGTTGGTGCTCTCATTGAGTAAGAGAATCTTGAGTTAATGTCTGTGTTCTAATGCTGTGAACAGTGCAATATTTGAAGTGCAATTCTGGGCAGCTAAATTATTTTGGGTTTATGTGTTGCTTATGTAACAGGAGTAGCTCCTCTAGGAGATTGTTGGTTTATGCTTCCATTAAAAATGTCAAGTTTAATTTCCTATCAATTTTACTTAATGTATTTTTATGGGGCAAAAAAAAGAACATGTTGCAGATTCCTATCTTGTACTTTATGTTTCTATTTGCAGTTACTATCTGTAGACTGCAAACCTAGTCTCAGTATGCTTGTAGAGAATTTTGACCAGGAGAAGCAGGAGCCTCTTGCCCATCCATTGTGTGCATGCATCATCCAAAATGGCACCTTTCATCATGTGTATTTCCAGGAAAGTTTGCATATAATTGAAATTTTATGCAGATTAATTATCGTTGCATTGGAAAGTTGATAAAATATTTTAAAATACCATAAGATATTTATAGAGAAACTGTTTTAATGGCATTATAGTCATATACATTAACTATGGGAAAACTAGCATATATGTCAATATCAGACAATATTACATTTGAACTAAGAATGCTTTTATACAGGCACATTCCAGCAGCAATAATCAGATGTTTTGTTAGTAGTCAACCATTGCTGATTGGCAGATTAGTGGAAGTTGCCTATGAATTCTTGAGCTAGTAGCTTTATTGAATTTTGTGTTAATTGAATGTTTAAAATATATATACTATACAAAAATTACATTCTAAGCCTTTTTTTTTTTTTTTCATGATCATTATAAAAGAAAATTTAAATTAAGGAACTGGATAGACCAATTCCAAGTATTAATTTGAGGTTAATGGTTTTAAAAAAGGCAGTGCATAATGATTTCTTTAGAGATATCCTGCAGATTCCAGATTTTCCAAGAGGCAACAAGTTTGCTGCCATAAAAACCAGGGGAATGGATTATTTTTTTATTTAAATATGTGTATTACTACAGCATTTTTATTAAATTCTTTCTCTCTCTGCAGTGTATGTTCAACAGTGCACAAATGATCGTTAATTCTAGTTTTTAAGGCTCCAGAAACTTTCCGTCAGTAGTAGTCGTAAAGTTGTGCATGTCAGCTTTGTACTGCTGCGAACCACTGCAGTTACATAATTTTTCCATCCATAGTATTTAACTTTATGATTAATGTGCTTTGTTTAATAAATCTTGGACAAATTTCTCTTAATTTTTCTGTATTTTCTTTTTCATACTCCACAGAATTTACTCTTTCCTGTTATAATTTAGTAGATACATTGGCCTTCATACTGTTTAATTATTTAAACAAAGCTTTCACTGGACATAATATTAGTAATTTTATAGTACACACAATTGATTGTATTGTGTAATTAGTTCCTTTGAGGGGTTTATTTTATTTTGAGAAAATAATTGTTTTTTGTAGGCTGTTATATTCTTTATTACCTTACTCTTTGATAGACTTCTGAAAAAGATATTGTGATTCTTAATATATATAAATATCAACTATTTGTTGACTGCCACAAATAGGGTGATGTAGATAAGGGTTTGCGAAACATGTTCTAAAGAAATGATAAGTAAGCGAGGATACAAGAGGGAAAGGAAATAAAGCTGTTGGTCCTGTATCATAGATTTATGACGTGTAAAAGAACCTCAGAACCTGAAATAAGAGGCCTCTGAGCAAAATTTATTGGCCATTTCACTGAATTAAATGGGACCTGATGTGACCAGATTCTCACATAAGAGTGAGCTCTAAGGAAGCACGGAGTAGGATGTGCAAAACAAAGTGACAACTTTTATTGCTAAGATGCAGCAAAATCTAGAAACTGAGATGAATTACATTGATGCCCTCTATGGAAGCTTAAAATAACAGACACATCCCTTTGCACATCTCTTCAAGGACTTTGGAGTAAAGTAATTTTCTCTGATGAAGTTACATTTAGCATTGTGAGTGCCTCTTGCAATTTTTATTTGCAGACTGGAGGAAAACACTAAAACAAAAATTATCTAGCAGCCTGTGCTAGAAGTGGTCATGTTCGTGCTAATTGTTAAGCAAGGATCTCTCTTGATGCAGCAGGCATCCTGCAGTGCATTGAGTGAAAGCTGTGCGATAAGAGTATATATTGATATTTTGCAAAACATTCTTCTATCTTCTGCCCAAGAATGCTATTTTAAAAGAATTACTATGTTCCAACATGATAATGAAGTTCATATGGTGCATATAGCTCAAAACAGCTTCTTGAAAACACATTTTGGAACAGGTGCCTTGGTCTCAGAAATTGCCAGATTTGGACCCTAATGAAAATGCTTTGCTGAAAACAAGAGTAGAATTATGCAGATTCCAGGCTCCTAAGGCCACTTGGACATCTGTGAAAGAAGACTGCAGCTTTGCAGACTTGTGATTTCTGTGCCAGGAAGTTTGAAGGCTGTGATAAATAATCCTGGTGTGATTTCTTTATTATTTATTATGAACACAGCAGTAAACATATAATGGGAATTATTCATTCATTTGTATCTCATTCTTTTTTTATAGACTCTTTCACAAATATTGCATCCTGAGAGACATTATAAAGTGAATATTAATGAAATACACTTTGCCATGAATGCAAGAATTATTGTATAGGAAAAAAAAAAAGTAATCCATGTGTCAGGCTTTAACCTTGTTTCTGCTAGCTGAGCCAAATTAGTAGTTCAGAGTGTAAGCACTGAATTACTTCTACAATGAGGTGCACTTCCCTCTCTCCATATAGATTTCAATGAATTTAAAACTTTGATTTCGTATGAGTTATTAATGTATTTCTTGGTAATTATTTGGGCTTTAAACTAATCTATCAACACTTTATCTTCATTATACCTATATATGTTCCTGTCTTGTAAATAAGTAATGAATTTTCATACTCGCCGAATATATTTTTTTACTATAAGGCATTCATCACCTTTACAATTATATACACAAGACTCCAGAGAGGTTCAAAGTATATTTCAATTTATTGCAGTTCAGTATAGCGTGATACACAATTGAACTATGTCAATATGAAGCTAACGTTAAAGATAATTTTATACAGTAAGAATAGATTCATCCTAAATGTGCATAATAATTAATTAATCAGTCAAAATTAAAATGTAAATTGGAACTTGCACAGTGAAGCCAATCATATAATTTATATTATTGTGTGATTTAGTTGAACTACACACTCTTAATGCTTCACTTGTCATAATATATAGAACTGGTCTCGAGAACATTTCGTTTCATCAGTCAGGCTAAAATTCAACTGGAGTTGAATTAAGAATGTGTAGTTCAATTAAGTGATACAATAATGTTCCAAAACTTTCTTGAATGATTGTTACAGGATTTGATTTCTTTAGGAAGAGCATTGTAGAGCTTCATCACCATAAGCTAGGCATCTTTTCATAAAGACAGAGTCTATGGCTTGGAATGGAGAAATCATCTTTATTCTTTGTGTTGTATTAATGTATATCAGAGGTTGTCTGCCTAAGTAAATTATATTTTATTAAATAAAGAATGATTTTGTAGATGTATAAACATGACAAGAGTTAGAATCTTTAACTATCTGAAAGTATTCCTACAGGAATCATTGTATGTAAGATGGCCTAGATGCCTAACTCTTTTTTTGTAACGTAAACATTTTATTAAAGTTTGTTTTGGAAGTGCTGCTCCAACGTTCTATAAGTGATGTGTGCCTGAATAAGAGAAAAATAAACTATTCTAGCCGTATTATTAGGTACAAATTTTCTTACATATTTAAGTATAAATTACCGATTATCAGCCCTAATTTTTCCACATGAATGTCATAGGTAAAAGTTTTGTCTATAATGAACCCTAAGTGTTTTGTGCAATTTACATTTCTTACTGCATTATGATTGATAGTGATCTGCATTAAGGAGTGAATGTTTTTGAATACAAATATTATTTCACACTTGGCTGGATTAACATGCAGATTCAGATTCCAAAGTATTCTACAATTAAGTTTACTATGATATTGATACTTGAACTCAATGTGGATAAGTCACTATTATTGACTGCAATTGTAATGTCATCAGCAAACTGGATAATGCTAGCATTTAGAGGTATTGTTTCAGTTATATTGTGAATGTACAAAGTAAATAATAATGGTCCCAATGTAGAACCCTGCAGTATGCATACGTTTGATTTTGTACCTTGAATCTGCATTCCTTGTCATTTGATCTTATAACAAATTGCTTTCTATCCATCAGAAAGGAACAAGATTAACTTTGAACTTTGTCACTTATCTCCATAAACATTTTGATTTGTGAATAACAGCTAGTAATGTAAAATCAACTTTCATGCTAAAAATGCTGAAATATAATATTGTTACAATAAGTTACTTGTAATTGGACAGTTTAAAAGATCACGATATATTTATGAAAACTTTTTATTGGTCAAATTCAGAATGGTTATTTTGTAGACAGAAATTAATGCAATAATGATAGGATGTCTTCTTTGTATTAGTCTATTCATCTTGAATATCCATGATAGTGAATATCGCCTCCACAAAAAAGGGGGTTAGGGTTTGGGAGCAAACTATCTATACAGGTATGTGCAGAAACATTGTGCATCAAACTTCATATAATGGTCACAATATTTTCATCTCTATTAGTTGCTATAATCGTTAAGTGAATTATTTTATTTACTTACTAAAAACTTGTTTACATGACCTATAAATTTATAAATAGCTGCAAAAGTTCCAATAAAATATAAATGGCAAATACAATTAAAATTAAAATGTAAATTTAAACTGCACAGTAAAGTTGATAATATCAAGCAAATACAATGTTTATTTTACAAGTTAGTTGGTTTATTATACAATTAAGTCAGTATTGGGTGACACTGCACTTCACTACCAATTTTTATTTATTCAGAAGTTTTATTCTAGTGAAGTTCAGCATCACCTAATACCGACTTAATTGTATAATTTAACACACTTCATTGTTCCAAACTGCTTTTAAGTTTAAAGTTAGTTGGTTCTTATGACATGGTCGTGGTTATCTTTGTCTTCTTTCTGGCATCCCAATAAAGTACGGCCAAGTTTTTGCATTGCTTTTGACAAATGGTGCACTCAGGCTAAGTTATTTTAGATATATTTGTGTTATATGGTCTAAATCAAAGAAAGTTAATGTAGAATCTTTTGAAATTTTGAAGGAATGACCATTCTGATTCAGGCTCGGTTCAAGGTGCAGACTATTAGAATTGTAAACATCACAAATAATATAATTAAGATTATTGTAAGATTAAGTCAAACTACATATTCTTATTGACTTTCCTTATTTGTTTTATTTTAGAACGTGTTTTGCAGATAAGTGTTTGCAACATATGTTCTAAACATAAAACAAGTGGAGCCAGTAAGAGTTGGTAGTTCCACTCAGTCATACAATAATCTTAATTATATAATTTGCTTTTCTGTAAAAGTTCCAATTAGCACTTCAAATTATAAATAATATTGATATGGGCACATATGCCAAATATTTCAGTGCCCTTAATTTTTCCGTAAATGTGCAATTTTTTAAAGTCAATTCTAAAGGGAATGCTTTATTTTAATTATTATTGTAGATTTTATTCAAGAGCACTGTCCTGAAAATGCTATTTTCTTCTCCTGGTATGTTGGGCATTGGACTTTTCTACAACCACAGCCTGGGGATTTGGCTATTTCAAAATGTTTCCAAAAATTCTTTTACATATTTTGCTGATGAAGGATATAAATATTTAAGTACTGTTTAATTATGTCTAATGCCATCATAAACGAAAACATCCAATATTGCATAATGTAAAATATTTATTAAATAAGATAACTATTTACAAAGTAAAACATGATTCATAATTACAATACTTGTGAACTGTAGATTAATTTTATATGGAATGGATTTCTTGAAGTACATGGCATGAGAAAGATATTACGTACATTCTTGATATTAACGATAACAGCTGAACATTTGCTCAGTCATGGAAGAATATATTCTTTAGCTGGCTGTCACACAACCTTTTCACTTCATCTGAAACCAAACATAAGTGGAAAATTAGTTCAAAAGATAGGATTAATTTCAATACTTCATATCAAATTTTTTTTTTTTGAGGGTGCAAAAGCCTTACCATTTATTTCAATAAGATTAGCATTTTTTTGATGTATTACAACATAAAACTCGCGTAGATTTGACAATTTTCCAACAACCCAATAATCACTCATGGTCTTCAGTATTGTCTCTCCTGTTGTGGCCATTCTGAAACATTAACACTGTGTTCTAAGCCATAGGAACAAAAGAAGAATTGCAGAGTTCATATACTAATGTTTAAGGTGAACAGTTAATACATGTTCATACATATGTTAAATTAATATACATATTAATTTAATAACAAAGCTCTGGCTGGCTTAACAGGGATTTGCTTGGCACTAGGAAACACGCTGTTTGAGCAGAGTCTGATATTCATAGCCCTTTAAATTCAAGCACGTAGATTTTTATATGCATTTACAGCACACCAAACACCAATTTTTTGGTCATACAATGGTATTTTGTGTACAAGCTCCGGGCTTTCCTCCAGTATCTATTGTTTTGTGTCACTACATGGCCATGTAAATAAAACTGCACTTTGTCCATAAAAATAATTAACTCAATTGCAGAAATTAACTCTAATCACATTATTCGTGAAATACAGTTATCTTATAGGGTTTAATTTTAAAAGTTTAGTGGCATTCCAAGCTGAGTTTTGGAAAATACCTGACTCCTGTGCAAACTTTTTCAGAGATTTCTTTGGATTTTCATCTAACTTTTCTCACATGTCATAGAGTTTTCCTCTGTACGAATATGGCATTTTACTTTTTTATCAAGAACAGATCCCATTTCCCTAAATGTATTCACAAGATTATAAACCATTTCTCTGTGAGGCGCATGAACAGCAGCAAATCTGTCTATAAATCACTGTTTCATTTCTCTACAAGAGTGTTTCACATCGGAATCGTACATGAAAATTCTGTGCTAAAGTGTTTGTACTCTTTGGCATTATAACAACAATGACACACATGATCTCACAATGTTCAACTTCTGTACAGCCAAAGCCTTTGTAACAAATGATTAGTCGGCACACAGAGAGGAGGGAAAGTGGAGGAGGAAGCAGAACATGCTAGAAACAGGACAGGCAAATCCCTGTTAAGTTGGCCATGTGTCCAAATTAGGCTCTGTAGATGTGCCATTCATTATTTAAATGATGTAACACTAGTGAAAATTATGTTGATTTCAATTGAAGGCCTGAGAAAGAAGCATGTGTGTTCTCTTTGCGTGTAGATAAGAGCTAGAAATGAAACCTGCGGGTATATCAGGTACTGTGACTAAGATCAAAACTTGACTAGGGAGAAACCATGCAGAAATTCACAGTGCTTTAGTTAATTTTGTGGTGAATTCACAGTAGATCATGGTATAGTTTCTCATTCTGCTAATCGTCATGTTGTCATAGGATGATGACACAGACCAGGAAGACTGAAGATATCAATAAATGAATAAAGTATGGAACGTGTGGATGCTCTTCAAGAAGATCATCTTGTAACATGTGAGGAACTTTCAGAAGTCATGGGGATTCCAGCACCATTAGTATTTTATATTTTGACAAATGGTTTACAGAAAACAAAAATTTGTGCAAAATGAGTCCCTCACTGTTGACTTAATATTGAAGATTAAGCATTAAGTTAAATTGCTGTTGATGAAAAATGGATTAGAAACTTTAGGCTGGAGTTGAAATCACAGTCCAACAAGTGGAGAAATTCATCTTCCCCACAACCCGACAAGCGCAATTGTGGTCAAGCAAATTTGGTCACTAAGGAAACATTATGACATAGTCCTGTGAGGACTATGCAGCAGTTTTATTATCTGATTTCATGCAAAAAATGCACAAAAAACCAACCTCAGTTGCTTGAGGCTAAGCCACTCAGCTTCCATGAAAATGCTTGCCCACACAATGGGAATGCCATAACCAAAAAGCTGTATATGTGACTGTCAGATTTCAACTTATTCCCAAAGTTGAAAAAAAAATCATTTTTGGACATCATTTTCCTTCTCTAGAAGACCTTTCTACCTTCATTATCTGAGACACTTAACAAATGGACAGAAATGGCTTGAACAGAATAGCACAGCTTCCCAAAAGTTGGGACTCTGTTATTGAGACAGGGAGAGTATATTGGAGCACCAAAGAAAAGCTGTCAAAAAAAAAAAAAAAAAAACTTGTAACTAAAAAAATAGAGTGCATTATTTATGAAATGAGCCTCATATTTCTTCCTGAAAGCTTTAATATTATTTCTTCAAATAATCTATTGGCATGCACACTTCCAGTGGTATTGAGGCTTTGTTTTTAATGCCACAATATTTCAATAGAGAGTGCAACAAGCCTTTTCCTCTAAAATGTTCCACAACTGACGGATGATCTGAACTTTCTGAGGGCTATTTAGAGCTGGTGATCAACTTCCAACCAGTGTTCAATTGACTTTGCTTTGTTGCAATATCATAATGCTTTCCTGCAAACAAGGTGGAACTTATTAGCTTCACTACTTTCTCCAAAAATGTCACTCTGGTAGCTGGCATCAATGATTTGATCCCCTGATTTATGAATCCCTCTAATGACTCATCACCAAACTATTACTGAAGTCTGTGCGCACAGACACCCTATTATTTTGCTGATTATATTTTTCTTCCACAGAAAAGAATTTTTCATTTGTAAAGATTATTTGCCTATGACAATGGTCTGCATAATATTGAAACAAGTCTTCATTTTTGTGACCCTTATATATAATGTAAAATTGCTGTTATGCTTCTTCAATAGGCCATAACCTAAGGTACGACATGAATTTTTATTTCCCTTCCAGTGATTTTCTGTTTCCATAATGGATTTCTATGACTTCTTGTGGCAACACTTTTACATTTGCTAGCATCTCTGTAAATCACATCTTGCTCTGTCGACAGATTAGGATAGCATGGACTCTGGAGGATATTTTGGCACTTCAGTCAGCACTGGTGGACCTTTAGTAGGAATGAATGAGATTAGGGAGACATCTGGCGGTCAGGATTCATGGATGTAGATGGGGTCCCCACTGTTTTCCAGATAACAGGTTCCCAGATGTAAATTCTATCTAATCTGTTGTCAAGTTGGTTTAAGATGGAGAGGGTGTCTCTTTGAAACCAGTTCCACCATATTTAAAAGTAAGTGAAGCGTAAGAGTGTGTTAGACACAGATTAGATAGAATTTACATTTAACAAGCTTCACTGTGTAAGTTCCAACAGAATTTTTTTGAAAGTTTTTGGAAAGTATAATTTTTTTAAAGTTCTTAAATTAAATACAAAGGTTCCCAGATATTGGTTGGCATACAAGAGCCATGATGGTTTCCCCTAATGGCAAGTCCTGAGAGGGCCTCCAGGCAGAACTGTCAGATTAACAAGACAGAAATTTTCTCCAAGGCACAAATCCACATCACACTCCATAGTGCCAGCATGCTTCCCCTGGCACTTTTAACTGTAACCTCAACTATGAATTGATATAACATAGGTGAGCAGAAAATATATAGAAAAGAATACCCATTCCAGATTTGCCTTAATGTCCAGATGGGCAAAAGCATAGT
The DNA here is from genome assembly GCA_030762175.1 of Metallyticus violacea. Taxonomy (NCBI): domain Eukaryota; kingdom Metazoa; phylum Arthropoda; class Insecta; order Mantodea; family Metallyticidae; genus Metallyticus; species Metallyticus violacea. Next base: position 25,322,029 of record CM060839.1, read on the forward strand.
TCATTTACAGGTCGCATACCACATTATGCTGAGATGGAGGTGGAGCAATGGCAGAATAAACAGTAGAGAAAACTGGAGAAAATTCACCTTTTAATTAAAATTAAATATTAACATTTTAACATTGTTATAAGCCTGCTCTCTGTTTGGAAGTTAAGTCATGATGTTTGTACCACTGAACATATTTTAAAAATAATAAGAGTGACTTTATTGCATATGCTTCCAATTATAATCCTAATGAATTATGATTATATTCCACTTTTAACAGTGAAAGCTATTGTAAGATAAAAGGAATATTAAGAGAAATATTATTTCCAAAAATGACGTGCATTTATCAAATCTACCTGAAACTTCCACCTTGTGTGAATTTGAATGATTGATACAACAAACTATTATACTATATTTCACTGTGAAAATTCCCTCTATTCAAAACTATTTGAATGATTAAGCTTAGAAGTAATATCATAAGGTATATAATAGACTATGCATAATTACCTTGCTTTATCAGCATTTATATCAGCAAGCAACCTTAAAACTTCTGGTGTAACTGCAACATTTCCAGTTCGTCTGCTATCAAGATGTACTGAGCTTTTCTGCGCCAAGTTCAGTTTATTAAAATATACAAATTTGGGACTGGGATCAACAGAGTTGGAGCTTGCTGTTGATGCCTGTCGGCTGCATTGTTCGGCAACTTCTGTGACTAGAGTTGTCAACTGTGGGCCCAGGAAAATGTCTAGACGCTTGTAAAGATCTATGTGCAATTGTGCAGAACCTGAAATTAGAAGCAATATATGATATGCTTCACTTTAAAAGTAAAAAACATCTAATATGTAATGACTAGCGGTAGGACAAAATCTACATTGGACTTTGTTTTCTGTACTTTGATTATTTATGTCAGTCAAAGGCAAGTTATGAGGTAGCATTAAAATACCAAGGCTGATATTATACATACTATATAATTCAGCTCATCCTGTGTTTTATAGGTAGTTCCATACACATTGGCCTACAGTACTGTCACCATTTCAACCAATTCATATCAGCATGCTCTCTTAAAATAACTGTTATGCTGAATTTAAGTTCTGGGGTTCAAATCTACTTGCAGAATACTTTTTTTTTTTTTTTTTTAATGTGTGCTTATGTCAAGGAAATCTAAAGTGTAATGTCTTTATTGAGATTGTAAATTTTGTACAGTAATTAGAAAGCAAGTTCAAATGGATTCAAAAAAGGTTAATATATATTCATAAAGAGCTATTTAATGGAAATAAACAATATATTCTATTCAGTTTCAAATTAATTTTGTATCAGAACTGATACGGTGAAGCAATTAATTTATTCTTAATTGGCTAGTGAGGAGATTTAATAATCTTATACTCCATTTACCATTGAATTATACAGAACATTTTTCACAGGCTTTTGCATGTTCATAAAATGTGCACCAGAGCTACACCATTTCAACCAATTCATATCAGCATGCTCTCTTAAAATAACTGTTATGCTGAATTTAAGTTCTGGGGTTCAAATCTACTTGCAGAATACTTTTTTTTTTTTTTTTTAATGTGTGCTTATGTCAAGGAAATCTAAAGTGTAATGTCTTTATTGAGATTGTAAATTTTGTACAGTAATTAGAAAGCAAGTTCAAATGGATTCAAAAAAGATTAATATATATTCATAAAGAGCTATTTAATGGAAATAAACAATATATTCTATTCAGTTTCAAATTAATTTTGTGTCAGAACTGATACGGTGAAGCAATTAATTTATTCTTAATTGGCTAGTGAGGAGATTTAATAATCTTATACTCCATTTACCATTGAATTATACAGAACATTTTTCACAGGCTTTTGCATGTTCATAAAATGTGCACCAGAGCTACAGCACGTCCATCCAACCAACAACAAATTTGGCAGTTGACTTACTGCTGATGATGGGAGCAAAAGCCTGTTAAACATGTTCTGCATAATTCAATAATTGGAGCATAAGAGTATTAAATCGACTCATTAGCTAATTAAGAATAAAATACATTCTATATTTTGCTTTCTTCAAAGTACCTTCTCTTGTTTTGCACATGCTGGACATCCTTTCTGTCAAGTTTGTCATGATTTCTTTATAAATTGTCTCTCCATTCCTTTTGCAAATGGTTTCATGGTGCTCTTATATTAGTCCAGAGTTTCTTTCTGACCTGTTCAATAACCCCAAAGAAGGTCAATGGGATTGCAGTCAGGATTTGACGGTGTCATACCATGTTCTTCAGTTCTTTCTTCTTTTTAGTTGTTTAACATACTTTCTGCATACTGATTATGTTTAAAGTTATTGTTTTGACACAGTGTGAAAATTTGCTAATTAAACACATGCTAAATGGTTTTGCATAGTTTTGAAAGAATCTTGTGATATTATTTTTACATAATTCCTTATTTTGACAATGTCACCTGTCTTATACCTTCAAAGCAACCCCAAACCATTCATGGATCCCCTCCATGCTTTACCTTTCACACATTAACTTGTGAATATTTTGTGCACAATAGCTCAAACTTTCATTCATCAGTAAATAACACATTCTTCTACAATTTTCATTTTATATTCTTTGTAATTCATTCTAGTCTTTTCTTCTTATTGGGAGTCCTCAGTAATGGTTTCTTTGCAGCAATACATCCTTTAAGATTTGCATCCTGAAGCCATCTCTGCTCATAGGTTCATTCCTGTACTGTTTAATGCATGCTGCAAACATGGGCACTATTTTGAAGTGACCATGTTTACTGCTAAGCACTAAGTATTTTTCTTATTTTTTTGAAGTCGTCTTAGATCTCCCTCGCCATAACAATCCTTGTTACTTTTAAGTAGCTACATACCTCTTTGACACTTCCCAAGGAAATGTTCTTATTTTTGCTATTTCACACATGCTACAACCTGCATTATGTAAGCCAACTATTGCAGCATATTCTTTTGTTGAAATTTTAAGTATTTCAACATTTAAACTATTCACACCAGAATGTCAACATTATGTTCTTTTTTTTTTTTTTTTATCTTAAATGTCATACTACTTGTTCTCTAAGAAAATCAAGGGTGTTCTAAAACCTTTTGAATATAACATATTACAATAATATACAGAAGAAATAGTGTGCTGACTCATGTTATGCATGGAATTACCAGAGCAGTACTAGTGTCTAGCTGGTCTATCTACTCTAGCCAGGCTATCAGCTGTATATCATGTGATCATACAGTATTTTTGGTCTAATGTGAATAAAAAGTGTCTGCATTATTAAGATAATGTTAAAAAACACATATGCATGCACATGCTTTCTACTAAAATAAAGAAATAGTTTTTAAATGTATAATTTAATGCAGGTTTATGTAAATAAATTAACAAATGAGAAGGGCAAGAGAACCTTGACCACTCTTGGATTATGGTAATATAAATTCAAAAGAAATTAGTCAAGGCCAAAGAATATTTTATATTAAATGAAAAACTTAGATATAATTCTAATATGAACAATAATTTATCATTTACTGTCCCTTCATTATTTGAGAAGTATAATTACATAGCTTTAGTTCAGTGAAAAAAATAGCACAAGCGTTGAAAAGATTTATAATGACTGAGTAATGAAATGTTGACTGTACAAAAATTTATAACATTTGGTAAAAAAAAAAAAAAAAAATACCTATACCCTTTTTATGGAAATTCTGCAAATGCTCGTAGCAAAATGTAAATCTTCTGTTTTTATGAATCTTAACTTTATCACTATTCCATGATTACACATTTGAATTGACAAATATATTCTTAAAAAAATTCAGTTTTCACAGTATACACTAATTAACAGTAATTTAATGCACCTCCTACAGAACGTAGATATCAATCACAAACCTGTTTACCACCATTAGCAATGCTGGTAGCTAACGGTATTTCTAGCATCCAATATGACCATATGCCATAGTTTTGAAAATCCACCATCCACAATGGTAATCTGCAGAAGTTAACACACTTTCTCCTCTATACAATCTGGTATTACTTTTTCAATTGCAGCTAATGCATTATATTTTTGAGTTATGAATGATGTTTAGTGTTCATCATGCAACTAAATAATGACTTTCTAACAATTTATGAAATGCATTTATTTAAACATATAAATACTTATCCACAGAGCCATTGGAAAAATTTATTTGTTGGAAAAGGTGTTTAATGAATATTGCAGGAAAATTTTGTATGTAATGAATGATGTCATTAATGCTGTTAAATCTTGGTTGTAGGTATTTTTCACCTATTGCATACACCCCTTGTTTCACAAAACAGTAAATTATGCAACATTTAATAATATGAACATTTTAACATTAAGAAATATTAATGGATATCATTGTATGATTAGTTGAACTACACACTCTTAAAGCTTCACTTACTTTTTATAAAAGTATGGAACCGGTTTCGAGAACATTTGTTCCCATCTTCAGCCATGCTAAGGTTCAACTCCTAGTTGAACTAGTTCAACTAATCATACAATGATATCCATTAATATGATTGGCTTCACTGTGTTTAAGTTCCAATTTTACATTTAAGTATTAAGAAATATGTTCAAATTCTGTTGTTTTAAGTGAATTATAGATACCCACCTTTGTGCAATAGAAACCACATATTCAGCCTAATATATTTAGTGGATAATAAATTTTCCACTCGGTACTCATTCAATAAATGACATCAAATAGCTAGCATGCCTCTGTCCAAAGCAACTTTTGAATGAGCTGTTAGGTTTAGGTTTATTATATTTAAGGATGCTGTTTAATAGCTTTAGTCATTAGTGTCCTATTTAATTCAGAGTGTCAAACAGCTAATCAATTTGAACAGAGGCCTCTTCTTTTAGGCTTGAGATTCTTTAACATGCTGTTGTTTACACTACAATACAGGACCAACGACTTTACTTCCCTTCCAAAGGAAACTATACTAATGATTTTATGCCCTAAAATGCATCGACCCTGGCTGGGAGAGTGAGCAATCTAAATTTACATGGTTTATGTATTTAGTGTAGCATTTAATGTTGTTTTGTTTGCAGACGCTACTGCTAACTCTTACCTTCTATAAACATGCATACAGTGGCACTAAGTGCCCTGTAAACCACCAGATTATACTGTTCAGGTGTGGTATCATTATTAATGTACACCTTTGGTACCTTCCATGTATTTATAGAGGTATCTTGAAGGTTTGAGGGGCCTGTAACATATCTGAAACAAGATATACAACCAGTTTTATAAGACTAGATTAAAAATTAAATATTCAACTGAAAGGTATGAAGGATAGAAAAAAGAGCTATACATCATTTGCAAAACTGAAAATGGAAATATTTCACATTTTATTTAAATATGTTGTTAGTGCTAAATATAATACAAACAAAACTAGGCTTTGTTCTATCCCAAACCACATTATATTTATAACACAAAAAATTTGTACATAGTAAATGAACAATAAAATCTATTAGGGGCAATCAAGCCATACCGGGACTTAGTGTATGAAATGAAAAACAAATCTCAAGTAGTGAAATAGTAATTTTTTATATACTCTCTTGCTACATTTATACACTTATCCTGACATTTACCTAATGCTGGAAAAGGTTCAGCTTAGAAAGATTTGTTTCTAATGTCTGAACCATTTTAGGTCAGCTTGCTTCATTACATTATTAATACTGAAATTGCAGAATGAATACTTCTTTTCATCACACATAATATCAAAATATTCAGACTTGAACTCTTCTATACCAATCAAAATCAGAAAGTTGTCTTGGTAACTTCTGAACATTGCATTTGTCCCGTAATAATGGTCTCAAAATAGAACTTTGCAAATTATTTTCAAAAGCTCAAAGTTATATTAGTTGCTGTTGTTAGTACACTTCATTCCATCCCAGAATATGGGTGCTTTCCATGAGGGGGGGTTTTATTTACCAATAAGAAATTTCAATTATGCTTATTTTCCTACAGAGGGCAGGACACCTCTAGTGCCATCTGACAAGAAACTAAGGTGTCTCATGGATGTAAAATGACTGATCATTTTGTCCAGGGATTTCTTTTATCAAGTATGAAGTTCTTTAACATGCTGTAATTCTACTATAGGGTGTCCCATAATGAATGCAATTTTTGTTTTAATAATAAAGCATCATTTATTTGAAAAGTGCTAATATTATTAAGTCGATGTGAAACAAAACACCAGGCAAATGTCCTCCATGGCTTCCTTGGCACCTTTAATCTCTGTTGACAAAATTTTAAATGACTTTACACCAAACTTCCAGCTGAATTATGCCCATCACACATATACTTTCTGCCTTAAGTTGAGTGATGGTTCCTGGATTGTTTACATAAATAAAAGATTGAAATTTGCTGCAAACTGCTTCTTGGAATGGTTGGTTATTCAGAACAGCAATGAATCTGCTTCATTGGGCTCATAGCAATGGTTTATCTGACAAGGGTAACATTCTCTACTGATCTACGAGAATGAGGACATCCAGGTGATATGAAGTTTTCTGTTGATCCTGTATCTTCAAATTTTCTTATTAGTCTGTGCACTGCATTGTTGGCATGTTAGGCACATTTCATCTTCCAAAAATTACATGAAGTCTTTGCATAACATTCACCATACTTAAAATGCGCTTTCAGAATCTGGACATCTTGATCCTTCATGTATCCCTGCATTTTAGCTGATAACAATACACACAAATGACAATTATTAATAACAATACAAACATATGACAGTCAGTTAAATTTTAGGTCTGGCAACCTTACAAGCTGACAGAGACACTCAATTTAAAAATTGCATTCATTATGACACTCTATACATGATAGTATAGCTTAAAGTCTCTCCTGCGGGACTTGCATTTGAAGTTTTACATCCTGAAAAATCTATTTATCCCAATCGAAAAAATAGATTCACAACATGAGTCTACTGAATGAGCAGATATGAGTTTTTCATGTTCACAAGGGTCCATCAGCTAGTCTACTGTCGCCAGGAAATACAAGCTTCATGGAAATGCATCATTAGTCTCAGCTAAATGGCTGTTGAAACTAAATGTTAAAATAGTGAAGTAAGAAAATTATGGCCTAAGTATTCTAGTCCACAAGTGTTTATATTTAAGATCCATATGTGTGTAAGGAGATTATTCAAAGAAAAATTCCCAATGGAGTTCCAAGTTGTGCTGTGATCCATAAATTAGATCCTATGATGCTCATAAAGGCAACATTTCAGTTCAAGTAAATGAAGTTTTTGACGATTATCAGTAAGAATATTTGGCACTTCCATTCCTTGTGACTATTATCTCTGGGGTTTAATAATAGACAAAGTGTATAGGATAAATACAGGAAATGAAGACAAGGATCTTGAAGAAGTAAATTCAATTTCCTCAAGGGAATTAAGAAAAGTGTGAATCATTTCTTTTGTTGATGCCAGAAATATTTGGAAAATAAAGGGAAGCAGTTCGAACATCTCTTTGGGTGACATGAGTGAGTACATGTTTTTTTAAGTGCTTTTTTTGTAATATTCTTAGCCAGTGCCCCCAGCATTGAAGTTGCAGTTTGGTAAAGCATGGTCTCACAGGCTGTTACTCTGCCGCCTTGCATGGGAAACCCATAATCTGCTCACCCAATTTACATTTCAGATGAGCAACATATACTGACCTGCCATAATGTGAACTAGAGAAAGGTGAAGTTGGATGTCTGGGTATGGAGCCACCTTGCAGTTCAGTCTCAAGGTGTGCAGGTAACAAACTGGTTACTAAGTAACGGTACACCACCTGCATATCTTCAGGTTCCAAACCACTCCTGCAATTATACCAATAGCACAGCAATATTTAAATGAGTCAATAATTAGCAGAATTCCTTTGCCTAGTTTTGCTACTGTAGGAAAAATAATAATGTTTTTTTTTTACTTTAAAAAATTAAAAACCTCATCAGTTTTTCACAACTGTTTTTTTTTTTTTTTTTTTTTTTATTTTAGTTTGCCAAGTCCTATTTGTGCAGCCACCCAACTTTGGCATTCACTACATCATTTTCAAATTGCTGGCCAATGAGATATTTCATAATTTCAGTATAAACATGGAAATTATTCATTACATGATATGGAGAATGTGGTGAGGGGCAGAACATTTGTTTACTTGCCTGAGCATGAATTTGTTTATTTATTATTTTGAAAAACATGGCTGGCAGTTGGCAAGCAGCATTAAAGCCACACACACATGCACGCGCACGCACACACACACACACACACACACACACACATTTCACCATCAGGGCACATATGTGCCTGAACTTCAGATTTTTGTATAATTTTATGATAAACCAACAGGTTTACATGCATTTCTTCTGTATAGGAGACTGTCAGGTTGTACCACGTCACACTAAACACTGGATCCTCTGGTTTCTAAGATTTATGTGAATTTAGGTTTCTGTGTGTATATATGAGTTGATTAATAATATATATATATGTGTGTGTGTGTGTGTGTGTGTGTGTGTGTGTGTGTGCGTGCACAAATGCACAATGGGTAAAACTCCTTGTATCAGGCACCCAAATAACTCACAATATATATTGGCTATTTTTTCATTAAGAAATTAAAGACAAAGATAAAAAAGAAAAAACATCAAAGTTTTAACATGTGATCATTTCAATGAAAATTTTCATTGTTTTCTAATAGTGTATGGATGCAGCATAGCTTCACACTTTGTAGTGACAAATGGTGACTGTGATAACATAGCAAATCGTTGCACCTAAGGATAAAATAAATTATTCAATAATTTTAATATATATAAGATAAATTTAAAACAATAAAAACACGTGAAGTAAAGACACTTTCATTTGAGCTATAGCTAAAGGGAGTTAGCCTGCTGCTGCATGATAAATTCCATGAAGCACAAGAGAAATGTTCTTACTCTTAACAGAAGTTGTAGTTGTTAGATAAAAAGGAAAAGAGCATTAGTAGGACACAGTTAATAGAAAAATGTGCACTACAATGTTGTGTTTATAGCTGCAATAAGTTGTAATGTTGGCTAACCTTTGTCATATGGCTATCAATTAACATTGTCATTAGGTATGGCAGTAGGCAATTTTAGTATGTGTTTATTATGAAACCGGTGAATGTACAGTGTTAAGTACCATTAATAAAGTGTCTTCAAAATTTAATTTTTAAAAATCATATTAAAAATGTTCGATTTGAAACTAAAATACTGATAATGGAATAAAATGTATTACAGTTAACTCTCTTGAGATTTCATTTTCTAGAATAGCAAGTTGGTCAACATAACTTTCAGTTTCTCAAGGCCTATTTGAAATTTATGCAACAACTACAATTTACAAGAATGACATTTGCAAGTAACTTTAATCATCCTTCCTCTGTGTTTATCAAGAACATTTTCATAGTCTTCCATGAACCATGTAACCAATGTCAATCATTTGATTTCTTATACAATCTTATCCATAAACAAGGTTAACTCACAATGCATATTCACAGCATTTTTGTTTTTCACTGTGAAAAAATTAATGTGCTTTTATTGCATTTATTGTTTCTTACTCTCTGGTTCACAATGGTGCACCAAGGTCTTGTCTCCTGTCACAGTTTGATGAAATAAAGCATCTCCTCAAAGATGATGAGCAAGTACTCCTGATAACTTGCGATTACCAGACACCTGCCTTGGGATCCATCTGCTCCACAGTTTCCCATTTCCAAGATCATCAGTAAATGTGGTATGCATAGTTGAGTTCTATGCAACTTCATCTACAGTGGCATGTCATAATCATGGATTCACTGCTTGGTTAGCTATTTCACTGTCTTGTTTGCAATGCTAATTGGTCTCCCAATAAGGTGATAATCACTGATATTTACCTTTTCTACCAATTCATACACTCCATGACTCAGATAACTGTCTCCATGCTAAAATCTACATTTTAATGTGGATTTCAGGTTTCACTTCCTCTATCATAAAAAACAATGCTTTGTTGCTATTACATGTTGCAATTTGACAGCAAAGCTACATAACTGGTAAAGCACATGCATGCTGCATCATTATGACCTCGAGATGGCATACTGCTAAGAAGTCACTTTGGGTTCTGAAATAAGCTTTTTCATTGTGAATACTTTCCATGAACTTCAGAATAAGATTTCTGTTATTTAATTACATTTACTCATATTCTAAATAATATACTTACATTAATATAACACATTTTATATCCTTTTTATTAGAAACATTTTTATTACTGAAGTTGATGAGATTTTGACAAAAATGTTATACATACCACACTAGTTGATCATTATACAGGAAAGCAGTGTATTTCACTTGAGCAAACATTGCCTCTATAAGATTAACAAAGCACTGAACTCTAAGAAATGTCTGTTTGTCAAGAGGCAGAAATTGAATGCCTTGAAAAACATCTAGGATATCGCAATGTTGAAGCCGCAGAGTATGCAGGTACTGAAAAAAATGAAAGCAAAAATAAAAAGACTAAGCTACATGAGCAAGATATAGATGTTAACAACATATCACTGCTTAATGCAAGAGATACTGCAGTCATATAAATTTTTATTTTAAAATCTTCTTTAGATCATACTGACTATTTTTCCATTAATTAATTCAGGGAAAATAGCAGTTTAAATATATACTTTCAAAACTAGTACATAATTTATGTGTTAATTAGTAACATTAGTTATATTCTCAGTGTTTCCCTTCCATCTTGACTTGTAGTGGTATTGATGCTCTGCCACTTACTGCTTACAAATGGGTGAAAAACCAAACTCTTAATTCACTAATTATTAATACCACTGCCACCTAAGCCTAACCTAAGAAGTAAATATATTTGAGAATCAGTCTTAAAGATATCAAAATGTTTGGTTTAGTTAGTGTGCAAGTGTAGTTTTATTTTTTGTTTTACATGAAAAATTCTTGAACTTCAGAAATGCTCAACAGATGATGAGTAAGTCTATAGAAAAACTGGAACTGTGATGTATTTACTGTCAGTATTATATATAGCACAGTAAGTGCCTAATGTTTGCATCCTGAGTCTCCCTTTGCAATACAAAGCCTCAGTGTAACAAGTAGCTAGTACAAATGAAATAACACAATGCTTCTTGATCAAATGGGAATGTTTTCATAAAAAAAAATGTTCCCTTTGACCACCTGTTCTCATTGTCCAACATAGTTTACCAGATAACTGCATACACTTCTATCAATGCTATGAAGGCAGTTCAAGAAATACTGAGGCTGAATTTATTTCACCTACTATTTATTACTTGGTTCAATCTTCATATGATATTTTTTATTTGAATACATTTATTACAACATTTCTGCCAATTTTCAAACATACCTTTGACCTTTATTTGTGTGGTCCTTGAGAATTGTCTCAGATTTTTTTATCACTGCTTTTGAGTTGTGAAATCAATGGCCATGTAGTTCTTTTTCAATGTGGGGAATAAAGAAAAGTCACTTAAGGTCAGCTTTAGGGGCATGTGATACATAGTGTATGTCATGTTCATCACAATATCTGCCACATCAGTCCTTGCATTGTCATGATATCTATTCTGATGAACCTCTACTTGTTTGTTTGCAGTTTTGTTTCTACCATCTTTCTTCACGTTTGCATATACTTGTATACTATTCACTGTTCATGGAAGGCTTAAGAACCTCCTGACTCGTCTGGCTGACTGAGACATCACATTGTGCCCCATGTAATCAGACATGTTTCTTCTGCAAGGTATCGAGAAGTTCTGGAGCATCTCATTTCCCATCCCAACAAATCTATGTTACATGCAAATGATCATGCATAAAATGTGAAAATATTGACCCAAAGTTTCACTGAGCTGTCATATTGTTATCTGCCAATCTTTGTGGGTAACCACAGCAGCTGTATAAGGTTAACATATGTTACTGCTCTTACTGAAACAGCCAACCTCCTTCTCGTCGGTCCTGGTGGTGTAGTGGTACTGGGATGAGACTGAATTACCTTGTTAGTTTCCTCCATGTAGGATAACAATCACCTTAGAAAGTTATTTTTTGGTGCAATGAACTTTAAAGAGGTTGCGAAAATTAAAGGAAAATATTTTTCTGAAACAATAAATGTCCAGCCACAGTATATAGTCCAAATTTGGTGCCGAGAGTTTCATCCCTTCTCAAAATTAGAATTGGATGGGGAAACAGAGGGTGTACTTTGTTTGTGATGATCTTTTGCAACTTGTTCATCATTGGCAGAAGTGTGTTCATTTATCTTGTGACCAATTTATGTAATTAGTCTAGATAATTAAAGGACATGTTCTAAACATTATTTCTACATTTAATTTATTAAAATATCCCCATTCAATTTTATGCAGTATTCATATACACACTAATTTTCATATAACCATAAGTAGCAGACCAAGTGAGTTGGCTCAGATGGTAACTCTTGGGATTCATTTGGGAGAGGCTAGATTCTAATTCTGTGGCCAACTAATGTGACTGAGGTTTTCTGTGGTTTTTCTCAGTCCAGCTTAAGAAAGGGCAAATACCGAGTTACCACAGATTCACCTTCCATTTCATCACATTCATTTTAAGTTATCTGTCTGTGTATGCCTGTGTCTTCTGTGTTTGTGATGTCCCCAAAGTGGCAATGACATAGGATTTACTATCTGTTCAGGAAGTCCCTCCGTTTGCATATGTATACTATGAGCATTTAGAGTGAATAGCTCTTCCTTACAGGTAACTGACCCAGGCCCTGGGGTTAAAAATGAAGGAAGGTAAATAGAATAGAAGAAGCTGAAGCTGAAATGGGGTGGAAACACAAAGAAAGAGAATGCTAAGTGCATAGAGAAAATAGTTTATTTTGTTTAACTTTTGGGGAGGATTTTAGGAACATTCAGCATAAGCAGATATAACATGTTTTAGCAGTAATCTACTACAGTGAGTGTTTAAATGATACTTTTTCATATTCAGGTATAATTTTACATTTTTATAGGTGTTAAACAAAAAATTAAAACTTTAGAAAACATACTGAATATATACAGAAAAATCTGAAAACGTTGTGATGAAATCGCCAATATTAGTTCAGTTAAATTTTAAAATTACATACCATATGATCACTTTTGCTTCAATAATGACTTGCGGAGCAGGGATCTGGGCTCTGAGGATGAAAGATGTGCAAATAAAATCTCTACTAAGAAGATTACAAAGGAAGGTGTTGTTATGATTTACAGGGGCATTAAACACCTCACCCAACATGACCTTTTAGTAGTTACAGGAATATGGACAATTGACTTAATAATTAAATTAAGAGGCTCTGGTTCTTGGTTAAAGAAACGTAACTTGGAGAAAATAAATTTAATAATTGACGGTTAATGCAACAACTTACAGGAAATAAAACATAAACTTAAAGTACAATGGCAACACAAATGTGAAAATATTGAAGCAGGGGGGAGAACTTTAAATTTATTTAACAACACATTTGAGAAATTAAAGCTAAAATTTATACAACCTACCAAAAGTATGATACATTACCTTACAGGCAATGGACCTTAAGAAACTTATTGGAAAAAAAATTAATAGAACACAGGATTATATATGTAGACTTTGTAAAACACAAGATAACCTAGAGCACTTGAAATTATTTGAATGTAGAACAGGTGAAAGAAGGAAGAGAAATTTTAAGTGGTCACCAGGTGGCACATATATTTACAAATAAGGGCCTATATAAATACCTTGAGCAGGCAGCACTCAAATTAAGTAATATAGCACGGGAAGAGGTGATACCACAAGAACAGATAATAAGAATTAATAAAGAAGAAGTAAGAAGATCAAAATGCATACACACACATAGATAACCCCAAAACATAGCTAATTTAACAAGAATATACAAGATAAAAGAGGAAAGATTACAGAAAAAGATCAAGGGGGTGTTAAAGATGTAAGTTATGGGACCGAGAAGAAGACAGAAGAAGGAAAGTTATAAGAGAAGATTAAGTGAGCTGGAAGATGTAAGCAAGTACAACTTTCTTAGATAGTTAGGGTGAGGAAGCAGCATTTAACTATTCGGTTTCCAATGGAAAATTTTTTTGGTTAGGTGGTTAGCTGGCTACCAATTAACTGTTGGGTGTGTTTACTGGCTTCCAGTAGATTTGTAATTTTTATTTAATTTTAGTTTTGTTAGTAGTGAAATGTTAATTTTTATTTTGTATACATAATTATATATTTAATTGTAAAGTTATTATGCATTGTGGGAAAAAATGTAATAAATGATAAAATTTGGAAATGCACGTGCTGGTATAGGTAACAAGGTGCAGTACAGAGCATTGCAGATTTGTTTTATTTTTATTTGAATAGGTTTATTTTGTGGTTACAATGTGTTAATTGCAATTAAGACAGCAATGTCAATGAGCACATTGTTGAATGGTTTCATGCCTTACGGGGGAAGGGACTAATCATCATTACCCTACAGTCTACCACTACTAGACTCACAACAAAGCTTCGCATGAGAAAGGTCCACAGCTTTTATGGAAATGCACTAGATATACCACATTACTCAATAATGGATCATAAATTATTGCTTTCCAATTTTTTATACATACAAGATGTGTCCTTTAACTGCCATTTATAAGTGAAAATATATTATTTTTTTCTATGCCTAATGAGTAACAACATTCACTGAGAGCAAAAAGTTGTAAGATTTCCACAGTCAGATTGTACTATAATATTTAAAATAGTTTTGCAACTATTGTACTGATTTACATATCAGAATAGCAGGTTCAGTATCTAGTTATGTCACAGGTAGCTAAAAGTACCACGAAGTCTGCTAATGCAACTCGGTAACTTAAACCTGAACCAGCTCACATGCAATTTGCAATATTCTTAAAATTTAATCCTCAAGTTCACGTTTAATAAAACAATGACCCTTGATAAATCTCTGCAGCATGAAGAAAAAAGTAGTACAATCAGTCCTCCTGACAGAAGTCTGCACTACTACATATTTAAAGGCACTATCTATTTTATGTTCAATCTCTCATATGTATTGGCAAATTGTCTATTCTCAACTGATACAACCAACCATTACACAAGAAACATTTTCAAAGCTTGTGCAATAAAAGCCAGGTAACATTCTGTCATTCTCTCTTTAATTTTGTCCATTCTGCTATTCTCGCTGGTGTGCGGAGTCTGGGATTATATAAGAAATGCATGCACAAGGTGGGTGAGAGGGTGTTATAGGAGGAGGTGAATATTTATACCTCCATTATGAAAATAATGCTTAATAATTTTGAAATTACCATGTTCTTTGCACATATGTTACTTCTTATTACAAAACTACTTTTTAATATGCCCAGGTGGGTCATTCCACCTTTGCTATCCCAGCTAAATGAAATGTCATACAAATATTTTTAAGCAAATAATACATCAAGAGTTTCAAATATACAATCACAGTTTTGTTAAAAAAAAATAAAAAAAAAAAAAAACACCACACACACACAATTTGAATTATATTCTTACCCTGGAGAAGAAATGATCCAGTTTTTGCTTCAGGTGATTGATGTCCCCTCCTTTACAATTTAGAATTGAAGCAAAAGTTCCTTTAAACAGGCGGAACATCTGATAAGATTGTTTCAGTATTGACAGATAAACATTATCTTGAATATCATCACTTTGATATTCTAAATATTCAGTTCCATCCTTTACTTTTGTTACATATGGTACAGTCACTGTCTGAAATAAGCAATTAATTATGAATATATAATCAGTTGAATGAACACTTGCATACACAGAATATATAAAGAGCTTCAAAGAGTGCTTATATTTACCATGACAATCCAAAATCCTCTTTCAGGTTGATAATAGAGCTGCCTTGTTTTTTGAGTGTGAAGTGCTTCACATAACTGATCTGGGTTGAACGTACTGCAACATACAATTTAATGAACCTGATAGTACAGAAAAAAGAATCGATTGATCTTAGCTGTTTTCGTAGCCCTAACCTCACAAACTGTTTTTAAAATCTGATTAAAAATTGTATAAATTTGCAATTCACTTTATGACATATATTGTAACTTACTCCGTAAATTTAATGATTGCTTCGCAAAGTCCAACATTCTTCATCTGCGTATCAAAATCAGTCTTTGGTGGATAATAGAATAAAATCTTTTTTTCCTCCTGTAACAGAACGCCGGATTTTAATAATAACTTATATTTGATGAGAATATTTCTCTCAAAATCCTAAATAAAGTGAAAGCTCTGGATATAATATTTATTCGTAAACTGTCACAGTTGATATACAGCGTTAACAACCAAAATATTACGCACCTCTCCTTCCTTTTGCCCATAAGATGAATTGTAAACATAGAAATTCTGAAGAGTTATTTCGGATTTTGATGTCATCATTCCATTTTTGGCACACACAGTATTTCGGTGATTTCATGAATCTTCCCCGACACAATTAAAAATTTATGTTGACAAACAGTGCACCAAAAAATAATAAATCAGCTGATTGCCATTACTTGCTGTATTCCTTTTCTTTCATCCACCATTGCTGTTATGCCATGGAGCATGGAGATAAAAATGATCAGATGAGATTTATCATCTGGGAATCTAATTCAATTATCTCTCTGGCAGCGGGCGACAAGTGCTGCCCTCTCAGCAGCGAATGCGACAACGACAAGTGGTACGACGGATGAAAAGTTTCAGAACGACTTTCTTTCGATTCGAACTTTTCGTCACTTTTCTCTTTAAAGGTAAGATGTTGCAACGACTTATTTTCGCATAAGTTTTATTTATTATAATAAGAGTGCCGCCATTTCCGCATGTTTTATTGAAGTATTTAATGGCACTAAATACTGCTGCTATACGAGAAGTTATTTCCATTCTGCGATCTAAATATAACTCAGTGCAATGTGGGGCCCACAGAATTATTCCAGTTATACTGAGTTAGTTTTCGGCTTAACAGACTTATATCCGCCTAGTATGATATTGTTTCATCTGTGTAGAACGCTTCAGATCTAGTGACTGAAAAAATTCCATCATCGTTTGTTTCACTTTTTTATAGTGATATACGACGGAGATTCGCTCCACATGCTCTATGGATCTCTAGATTCGACACAGTACTTCCTCAATTACGATTAATTCGGTAAGTACGGTAAAAAGTGTTGGTGTCACTTTAAAACAGAATTATGTACAGTCTGTAGAAACATGTATCTAAACTGCTACGCACGAGCATTTTCAACATTGAATGCTTCTCAATTGGTGCATTGTTATACCGAGCGTATTAAATGCTCAGTAGTTGTTCTGGGTTTAATTAGAGGGATAGAAGTGAAGGTAAATTAAGTGCGATGCAACTTAGGACATATTGTTTATCATTTCGTTAACCCAAGGTTGTAAAACAATGTATCTATTATGTATAACTACGCTGTAGAAGCATTGTTAAAACGACACGCCCATTTTTTTTTTTTTTCCCCAACTTTTCTGCACATGATGTCATCAGACAACGCGCTGATTACTTTTTCTCCGTTTAGCGCATTCTTCAACGCCACAAGCTGTGATGATATACGTTTTGTATGCTCAGAGATGATGCATTAAAAACCCACACTCTTTGTTGCGCTTACAGTGGCCTCAAATCAGATACAAAACAGTGAACTTGCAATTTAAAGAGAGTGTTGTTCAAACACAAAACAAACAATACTTCCAATTTAAGAGAAATAAAGGGTTTCTGTTTCGTAAAAGATGCACATTTCTAGACCCTTGTTTATCTCATCTCTTCAGTGGAACATTGTAGAAAACAAAGCAGCAATGTCTCTGCCTACATTAACCTCACCATTATTTCGAAGCTTAGTACGCCGTAACGTTCCCGGAACAAATTTTCTTGTGAACTTCCTGCTTTATATTGGATTCCAACTAGAACGTACATTTGATATTTTGTTTGGGTTGATTGTATTATAACTGCGTTTTAATCGTATTATTTCAGTTATCTATAGTTTTAATACAGAGTATATTGTTTATCTGAAGCACAAAAACAAAACGCAGTCAAATTAAGAATTCATTTGGTTATCAAAATATTACAACATAATGCAGACAAATGAAATAATACTTATCAGGGGGCAGGATCTTTTCTTAATGTAATAATCATCGATTAATGACAGCAACTACGGAAAATGTGTGAGGAGTGTGTACATGTTTTTTTTTTTTTTTTTTTTATGCCGTTTTCTTTCTTTCTTGTTTCCTGCTCGATCTAAATTTCTAACCATAGAACTGCAGTGCGGTAGGAAGACTGCAAAGCTGCGCCCTATCAAGCTGCCAGTTACTTATTTGTAGAAAACGCTAGAGAAAGAAGAAAGTATACGTTATACATGTATTCTTAAAGAATATAGCAAATCTCCTTAGCTTCATACGAATTAATAGTGAGCTCCGAATGCATATTCCTAACATTTTTTTTTTTTTGAGGCATGCTTCATTTTGTCATTATTTTACCAAAGCAAAGAGCAGTTGTCTGTAGTTCATGTTAATGAAAGGACTCCGTTCCTCCAATCCTTCATGGAGCCCCCTTCTTTATGACGTAAAGTGAGTTTATAATTACAGCTGTATAATATCTTAATTTGAATAGAATGCAGAACCATTGACGCTTATTTGGTCATGGAATGCGCACCTGCACGTACGGCACAGCATTCGACCGTCGTACACAACGTATATTCTATTACTGCTTATAGACGGCAGTTTTCGTTGTATAATGATTACAAGTTTTACTTTCCAAGTGTGACAGCTTATAGTGTTAATTATTTATGGAAACAGTATGAAAAGTGAACTTGCTTAAGTAAAATATTGTACGCATTGTAGTATAAAGAAACGAGGATTGTCTATCCCAGGTCTTGCACATTTTAGGTCACCATACTAATAAAAGAACTTTCGGTTTTGCTTCCAGTAACTTTAATATTCTTAAAGTTTTAATTTTTATATTAATCTGTTAAAGTGAAATATATTATCTCAAGGTTATATGTAAGTATATGAAGATGTTCGAATTCTTAAAGTTATTTCTCTGTTAAACTTTTAATATTTTTATACTATGTTTATTGTTTTACACGTTGATTTGTTTCCTTTTTAATGTTAGCTTAATAATTGGTATCTTCTCTGATTGCAGCGAGTTTTCTAATAAGAAAGTCGTCTAACACTTTCGGGTATATTGCAGATTATAAAATAAATGATTTGTCCCAAAATTTAATCTAATTTTCCTTATATGCAATAATATAATAATAATAATAATAATAATAATAATAATAATAATAATAATAATAATAATAATAATAATAATAAATACATAAACTTTGCAAAAGTAAACCACAATTTCATTAAACATTATATAGTTAGTTTTTTTGATAATATACTCGAACATGCCAACCCTCCATATTTTGAAAGAAATGCTTTATGAAAACAGAGAAGTATGTTCCTAAAATTTATTTTTTCCTGTATTACACATATCACAATTGTAATGCAATAAAGGGTTATTACTTCAATATTTGTTATTTTAAATTTTCAATTAACATTGTCTACTAGCTTGTACAAAAAGGCAACAAACTTTCCCTGAATAAACTAACTTTTCTGAGTTGAAAGTGTAAATTCAATTATATGTTCGAAAATTTTCCCACTTGCAGTCAGACAATGGTTCATGCGCAGCATAAAACCATATTCTATCATCAGAATCACAAGTCTCTCATTTTCATTGTTTCACTTTGATTTGACCAATAAAATTGGCTTCATAGCATAAAGATTAATGAACTGATAAAGTATTTTGTTACCGTAGTGACTAACTTCTGTAAAACAAATGAAATACTTTGCCAGTTTTCAGACAATACGTAACATATAATTCGTAAATTGCAACGACTTTTTACATTCATTATATTCCGTTATATTTTCATAACATAAGATGTATGCATACTTTTTATATAATATTATTGCGATTTGCGCCCCGAAAAAGTATGATTCTTTAAATATAGTCTGTGGCAGTGTATTAATCATTATTTCTCGACTTATCTCCATAGTAAGTTGAATAACTTTAAAGATGAATATAAAATCCAAATTAAACCTTATTAATTAATGAAATGAAAAAATTTAGGCATTTCTATAGGTATAAGGGAACAAAATTAGAATTCTTGCAATCTGTTAAGTATTACAAAAGAGAAACCAACAACAACAACAACAACAACAACAACAACAATAATAATAATAATAATAATAATAAATATTATTGTTCTTGAGATTAAACATAAATTTATGATATACTATTAATTAAATGAAATACATGACCACTGATGGACAAAGCTATATACGGTGTGGGTATTTTCATACATTTTGAAATGTAACCACATTTATGAACTGAGCCCATGATATCATCTTTACATTCATTAAAACAGAGAGAGATAACAGAAAGTTTCGACTTACTTTGTGTATTTAAGAAGCAGATGTTCATATGTCATAAAACAAAAACATGTTACTATTCAGAAACAATTTCTATGTACTAAGCAAGTATACACAATCATAATAAACAATGGAAAGTTCCATCTATTTTCAGATGCTTTGAATTTGAATTTGAATTTTATTGTATTAAAATTTGTAACGCAAACATCTTCAGGGTGTTATTACAGAGAGCTCTTACATACAAACATAATTCTCCCATATAAATTAGATTAATATTTCAGTTACTTTCTTCACGACTATACTTTTGTTAAACATAAAACATATGCGTCCTTATAAATACGGTTATATGTTGAGTTGATTTGCCCTTTTATTCTGAAACATCTGAGAGAAAATTAAACGCTAGAGCGCTTTTTTAAATTTCGGTTTTCTAGCACACTTCTACAAGTACAATGGTTTGATTCCGCTGATTTTCATTTATTTTTCTTGTTTTATGTCGCTAGAGTGATTTTGAAATTTTGTGTTTCAGGTAAACCCCCTCCTAATACTCTAATTTTCCTGATTTTCAGAAACTATTTTTATTGTTTTATTTCAATGGCACATAACAAGTTTTCTTTAAAAAAAATTAAATTGTGCTCGCTAGAGCGAGTTTTAAATTTCGATTTAACCCCCACTCTTTAAATTTCGGTTTTCAGGTATACCCCACTCCTTATGGCCTATTTCCCTGATTTTCAGAAACGATTTTGCTTATTTTATTTAAATGGTATATACCTAGTTTCGTTACGAAAAAAAAAAAAATGAACCTCCACCCCTTAATAGTATGATTTCGCTGATTTTCAGAAATTACTTTCATTAATTTATTTTAATGGCATATGCCGAGTTTACTTGAGTAAAAAAAAATTACAACCGCTAGAACATAAACGCGCGCGCGCGCAGATATATGACAAGCTATATATAAACTTTTCATTGTCATTTTCGGTGTCTAGTAGGTAGAATCGATGGAGATTTGAAAAAAAAAAAAAATTAAAAAATCTATTCATGTG
Source organism: Metallyticus violacea (assembly GCA_030762175.1). NCBI lineage: Eukaryota > Metazoa > Arthropoda > Insecta > Mantodea > Metallyticidae > Metallyticus > Metallyticus violacea. The sequence continues at coordinate 25,343,418 of CM060839.1, forward strand.
TACAACTGTATTCCTTTTGAATTCACTAAATGCAATTAAAAGAAGATTTTAAAATTGTGGATTTCATAGTTGCATTATTTGCTACTCAAAGGATGTTTTTATTTTATTAAAAGGAGTTTAGCATAAAGTTTCAACTGAAAATTAACTATCGAAAAAGTAAGCACTTTTAATAGGAAGTTAGATTAGGTTTATTTCATTTAAGAGCGCTCTTTAATATCTTTGATTATTAGCGTGTCTCATTCAATTCAGAGCTTTAAACAGCCAATAAATTTTGCTCAGAGGTCTCATCCTTCAAGCTTAAGGTTATATTACATATCGTAAATTTACAACACGGAACCAACAGCTTCAATTCTCTTTTCAAGAAGGAAGCCGTATTTAGGATTTATATGCCCGAAAAAATTAATAGACATTTATCAGTTCAGTTGATAATAAAAATATATTGCATATTGCCAATAGCAATAGTTTACATCTTTCTGCTATAACGGTAAGGTCTAATTAAAACTGATGAAAACCAGTGACAACTAAGAAACAAACATTTTATGTCGTTATATGGCATGATGCAGTAATTTGGCTAGAAACTGCTCACACGACTTTTTAAACAGCGCTATTGAATTTCCATATCTCACTGAACTTTCTGAGACAGCTCAGGACACAACTGATAAATATCCATTCGTTGCCAGTGGTCTTGAGCGCAAACTCATTGACACTAGGCAATATAGACACCGATGCCTTTGTGTGCGGGTTTCCCATGGCTTAAGCCAGGAAGTACTTTACATTCGACAGCTCTATCCCCTAAAATAAACGTGCTACTCGAGCGAGGTCGCGTCTCTCCGCGGAATTCCCCCTGACGGAGGCGTTGCTGTAGTCTGCATCGAGAGAATTGCCGTTCTCTTTCAAAACTTGTACAGTAATTCGACATGTTAGAAAGTAGTGAACACTTTCATTATACTAATATTAAAATTGGTTGACACTTGTGAATGTGACATTTTCTACAACTTTATTTTTATTCATATTGATTTTTTTCCCGCTAAATATGCTATATGCAGAACCGTACCAGTAAACACTATGACCAAAGCCCGGAAGTCCAGGAGTTTATTTTGGTTAAAACAGGTAGGCTTAAAATATTGAAAATAGGCAGCAATATGATTAAAGCATGCACTTGTTAAAAGTAAAAATAGAGAGCAATATCACTCATTATTGATGAAAATAGGAACTTAAAGACACTCAATCATTTCTTTATCTCACAATTAAAGCACTTAAGCTTATTTTTCTTGGTTACAAGCAACAACAAAATGGTTTTTCAAACTATGACAAATGTCATAATCAGCCGTTCATTTACTTTTCAGGACATTATGAAAATGTTGATTAGGATAAAATTAAGCAGTTGTTAATAGTCCTGGCGAGTGCGTAGTGGTTTTTGCTCCAGTTCATTTTCTGTTTATGCGTTTATAGGTGAATCAGATTAGTATCTCGCTTTGGAGTGAAATGATATGAAATGGAGAAACCGGAAAAGGAAATATCCATCCCAGCATTCCCTTAAGTGACCAGCGAAAACCGTGAAAAAACCAAAGTCAAGGATTTGAATCCGGGACTTCCTGAATGTGAATCTCAAGTGTTTGGTTTCATTTCATTGGTAGCTCAAACCCCTCAGAAGGATTGCTTCTGGGATAAAACCTTTCTAAAGCATTAGTCACTGTCACAACGCACACAACACCAGCCCACGTTATCTGGCGCTTTTGATCCTGCAATGGAATGAAATGAGGTGAAAAGAAAGAGCGGAAAAGAGCATTTGCCTAAGCGACCACGGTAAACCACGAAAATCCCAAGGTCAGTATGACCGGACCCAAAGAATTTGAACCCGGAACCTTCCAAATGTGGTTCTCAAGTTTTACCTCCTGAGCCTGTTTATTTTAAACTGTGTAAAGAGTAGCTGTCGAAATCGATAAAGTAACTTACAATATGTTAAGTTTGGAAAAATGTGTCAGCCTACAGAGAATTGTGAATGCTTGCCAGACATTTGTGGTGTTCCTTGTGGGACTTTGCTGCATGCCTCTCTCAGCTGGAAAACTCTTTGCATTTCTCGATACCACACTTTTAATTAGTTAATGAATATTATTTCGATGTAAGCGGGCTCTACTTCTGAATTCATTTTATCTTCGTAACATTTTCTAACATTTTAACTTCATATTTTACAGACAAAGCACTCTGACTGTGTGGCTTACAGTTATGAAGAGATTTTGCTAGCAGTTTCCCAATTGAAAAAATTCCGTCAAGTTGCGTAAACTAAGTGAATTCCTCACCAAGTTGAATAACTTTAAAAATGACTATACAATCATAACCGGGTCTTATTAATTAATGAAATGAAATAAGTTGTGGCCTTACTGTATGGTATTAGGAGAACAAAATAAGAATTTTTGCAACTTATCTTCTCATGTGGCGCTACAGTCCGGGGTAAGCCTTGGTCTGCCGCGGCTATCCTTGCTTCCCCTACTTTCGCCTTACGACTTCATTGATAGAGGGCAGTATTGAAGGGGGACAAGTAATCACCATGCCGGCACCCCGTCGGACACCTTCACACGGATTTCTTAATCGAAGAACGCCATGTCTCCATCAGGCAGCTCATAAGGCCAATTGGCCTCATAAGGCTTGGCGAATCCCATTCCAGACCCCCCTAACTTAGAAAAAGTCCTAAGCAGGTACCGGGAATCGAACCCGAGCTTCCCGGCAAGTAGTCAGCAATGCTAATCACTAAAGCATGGAGGTGGTCTATTGCAACCTATTAAGAATTACAAAAGAGAAACCACAATTTTTAGAATTATTATTATCATTACTATTATTATTGAGATTAAACCACAAAAATCAATGTTACATTATTAATTAAATGAAATATATGACACTGATAAACAAAGTATACTGTGTGGGTATTTTTAAAAAAAATTTAAATGTAACCATGTTTATGAACTGAGTCCTTGATATCATTTTACATTCACTAAAACAGAGAGAAATAACAGAAAGTTTCGAGTTACATTGCGTATTTAAGAAGATGATGCTCATATGTTTCAATAAAACAAAAACATGTTACTATTTAAAAGCAATTACAATGCACTAAGCAAATAGAGACAGTCAACAATATATAAATGAAAGTTCCGTCGTTTTTCAGTAGCAAATTTTATTGTAGAAAGAATATAATGCAAACGTTTTCTGAATATAATTACAGGGCGCTCTTAAATACACATATAATTCTCACATACATATTAAATTAATATATCACATTTGCTATCTTCACGACAAATATAAAATCTATGCATCGTTTTAAATACAATTTATGTGCTGAGTTAATTTGTCCTTTTGTTTTAAAACAATAGAGAGAAAATTAAAGGATAGAGCTCTTTTTAAATTTCGTTTATCAGGTATATCCATACTCCTAATGGCCAGATTTCCCTAATTTTCAGAATTTTTCTTACTTTGTTTAAATAGTATATGCTGAGTTTTGCACTGAAAAACAAATATTGCTGCCGCTAAAGTGATTTTAAAATTTTAGATTTCAGGTAAACCCCCCACTCCTAACCGATTTCCCTGATTTTTCAGAAACTATTTTTGTTATTCTATTTAAGTGGTATATACCGAGTTTCGTCACAAAAAAAAATTATATAGAGCGATTTTTAACTCACCTAACCACCCCCCTTCTATGATTTTCTCTCTCTCTCTCTCTTTTTTTTACACCGCCACGGATGGCCGAGGTCGTTAAAGCGCGGATTCGTGAGCGAGAGGTCTGGGATTCGAATACCGTCAGGATCGTCCTCCCTGACTGAGGTTTTTTCCAGGTTTTCCTCACTCCTCATAAATAGCAAATGCCGGGCCTGAAACGATTCCTTAAAAATAAATCCTTTCCCAATGTATCATTTCATCTCATGTATACTGTGTCCATCGTCTGTGGTATCTCTGTAGCAAAAACGATCGTTAAACGCCATTCATTCATTCATTCATTCATTCATTCATTCATTCATTCATTCATTCATTTCCTGTTTTTCAGAAAATATTTCTCTTCTTTTATTAAATGGCATATACCTAGTTTCTTTAAAAAATTTTAAATTTCGGCCGATAGAGCGATTTTTAAATCTTGCTTTAACCCCTATTCTTTAAATTTCGGTTTTCAGATATACCCCCCACTTCTAATGGTCCGACTTCCATGAATTTCAGAATATATTTTTATTAAATTATTTTAATGGCATATCCCGAGTTTAGTGTAGAAAAAAAAAATTGCTGCCCCTAGAGCGTTAACAGGCATATATATATACACACACACACACATACATAGTAGGTATATATAATATAAAAGAAAAATAAAGTAACACTATTAACAATGTAACAAATTAACAAAAATAATAAAAGTAAATAGAATAAACACTTAGATAAAGTCACACTTGAAATAGTAGGTATATATGTATATATATGATTTTTTCAATGCCGTTTTCGGTGCCTTGTAGGTAGGATCGATGGAGGTTTGAAGAATTTTTTCAAAAATCTTTTCATAGGTACAACCGCAATAGCCTACATTCCTTCGGAATTCGCTAACAAAGCAGTAGTTTCCAAACCGCGGAAACAAATGACTGCTGTGCAGCGGAGCACGTGTGGCCCTGGGTTTATTTTGAACTGTAAGATGCAATTTCTGGCATAGAGAAGTCCTATAATGCTCAACACGGTCACGCTGTCATGTCAAGGTCCAGTAACAGGAAATTCTTTGTGTCGGTTTAGTTTTGTGATGAGAAATAATAGGTAAATTTTGTATGGATTGGTTTATATAAACCAAACTGCATTTTTTCTCATTTCGTGATAAAATATTGACCATTTAAATGTTTTTGTAATCATTTGGTAGCATGTGTTTATAAGTATTAGTGAACAGACAACCTCCCTTTATCTCCTATTTCTTCTTAGCTATAGCGACACAGATTATACTCTGTTTTTAAGCAGGGTTTTAAAAAGAGGCTATTGTTTCTGGAAATTCACCAAGCAGTTCGTAATTGCTTGAATTATAGATTAAATTACGAACATGCGAAAATTAAAAATCTTAGTATATAGCATGAAACATCTAAAACTGTCACCATGAATATTTCTGAAATTCGGCAGGAGCGCCTCAATGTATCCCTACAAAGATTCCAACAATAATTAGTAAATGTATTTCTAGCACAAAGTTGCGGGGTTTTTTTTTTTTTTCACATGGAAAAAATGTAGGACTCGACTTTCAAATATTTTTAGAAAATTCATATAAACATCAACCGAAAAGCAACACACTCTCCTGAGTGTTAGGCAGAAACAGTAGATACCTGTTTGCACTTTATCCACAATTTATGGAAATCTTCAGCAGCATGTTGCAGCTTATTCTAGATGGATAAGAAATTCCGAACCATGGTCTGATTAAGCTAGCCCATTTAATTGCTTAGATACTAGACTGGAAATGTACCACGCATATCTTCAGCTTATTCTCGTGAAGAAGAAGAAGATGAAGAACACGGTAATCGCGACAGACAGGAAGGAATGTGTAATACCTTTCCAATGACTCAAAAGATGGCATAATGAACACGATGAAGAATACGATAGTCGCGACAGACAGGAAGGAATGTGTGATACCTTTCCAATGACTCAAAAGATGGCATGATGAACATGATGATGAACACGATAGTCGCGACAAACAGGAAGGAATGTGTGATACCTTTCCAATGACTCAAAAGATGGCATGAGCTGTCAAATCAACAGCAGGATCCCTTTCTTGATGCTCACATGCGAAGTGAATCCTGTACGTCATTTCAAGATGCCGTCATCACTGCTTGGCAGCCCATGAATCTATTCCCAAACAACCGAAACCACCATTGCACCAAAAGAAGGTTATGTGTTCATCGTCAATTGCTGTCAGCCGGCCAAACAACCAGTGCCTTTATATACAGAAAACTAAGGAACTCGTGAACCGCACGATAATGTAAAACCAGCTTAGATGGATCCTTTATCACTTTTGGTTAGGAAACACTATTACAGATATTATATTATCCAGACATTACCATCATCTTTTACTTTATTTGAATAATAACCCCGAAGACGGCAATTTCGAACCTTTGCCGATCTTGGTGGACGTTTTACTGTACATCCTAAGGACTTCCATCACTTGCAGAAGGTACTAAATATATTATTTTGTTCAGAATATATGTTCTGATATATGTAGTCTAAAATGATACCACTTTTTTTAGCCAGATTTACCTTTGAAACGTAAAAAGGATACGAGCAACATATCAAATACTTTTGCTGGTTGTTTGGACGTTTAATGCTTCGTTGGAATGATGACAAATTTTGCTCAGAGGCCTCATTTTTCAGGCTCCAGTTCTTTTTCATGTCGTAAATGTACGACACGGCACCCACGGTTTTACTTCCCTTCCGAAGGAAGTCATACTTAGGGGTTTTACACCCGAAAAAAATCAGTCGATCCCGGCAGGGATTAGACCCGCGATGTTGGGTTTACGAGGCAAGTATGGTTACCACTACACTACCAGGACCGACATGATGATGAAAGAACAATAAGAAATGCATATGATGATGTCATACAACTTAATGATTGGGAGGAGCTTCACAAAGTATTACTAATTTCCTCTCGATAAGTGCTTGTGGGGAGAGGGTCTTCAGAGATGCACTTCCTTTCTTGTTCCGTCTCATGTTGGATATCGGAAACTACTAGGGAACATTTTTTATTAAGTCTAACACGTAAGTACATTTAAATTATTTTAATCGTTAACAATTTTGAATCCACACCATTTTTATTTATCCTTTTGTTTTTAATTTACTATTTTGAAATGCTTTTTAATTTTTTTCCCCTCACAGCATCCGCATTACATTAGTGCTGTTATCATTCAATAGCTATTTTAAAAATTTTTTCCAAAATATCTTCGGCACTTAGTTTATATTTTTCTGTTCGCTAATTTTCAAAATTTCACGCTATATTTGTTTATTTAATTTATTTAACACTTTGCCAATTCCATTCCAATAGTTCATGGACTATATATAAAATCTCTGAAATTGTAATTGACTTTGGGAGTAAAGGACACGGTTTTTTTACTTGCAATTTTTTATTTTGAAATAATAGTTTAATGAAAATAAAAAAAACGTTACAACTTTTTGAATGAAAGGTCGGTTATCTTAATTATTCTTGTACTAAGAAGGCAATTTATTGTTAAAATCATAAAAAATATGATTGGAAATAGTGGTAGAAAGCGTGCATAAAAGGAGTATATAAAAATAGACTCTGTGCTGCTCTTTGATATTGGCAAATGTTTAATGGAAAACAATTCGAAAGCCTAATAAAATTTACATTTAACATTTAAAATCAAAACATTTCGTTAAACACTAAAAGGTAGTAAAGCGTGTTTTAATGAATTATAAAAATTTCATTCAGTCAAAAACGATGTTAATACTTTCAAACAATGATTGTTAAAATTTTCTTTCCATGGAAAAATGTCTCGAAATATAAGAATTGAAATGTACGAGCATTTTCTCTAAAAATGTTAATTTATTTTTTATTTGAAATTAAACGCCTGCTACTCGCGTTCGGAATATCTCGTGGTTATTTTTTTTTTGTTTATTTATTTACAGACGCTCTTTAACATCTCAGTTCATTAACATCCCATTCAATTCAGGGCGTGAAATGGTCGACAAATTTTGCTCAGAGGCCTCTTCTTTCAGGCTTTATGTTCTTTATCGTGCCGTAAATGTACGACACGGGATCCACGGCTTTACTTCCCTTTCCCAAGGAAGGCATACTTAAGATTTTTACGCCCGAAAAAATCCATCGATCCTGCCCGGGATTGAACCCGCGGTCTTGCGTTTAGGAGGCAAGTATGGTTATCACTACACGACCAGGATCGACTCGTGATTTCGTGGTTTCTCCTGATCACTTAGGCAAAAACGGGATTGATCTTTGCTTTCCACGACTATTCTGCCCCCACCCCAGGGCGAAGCGGGTTGGGGCGGCGCGACAGTGGCTTGCTCTTTGGAAGGTTTCTGCTCTGGTGTCTGGTATGGTAGCGATCCTTCTTAGGGGCCCGAACTCCTGGCGTTGGGTTCTATTGTTCTATTGTAAAACAAGGTTAGGGACCTCACCTGTGTGATACATGAATGCTGGCCGCCGAGATCGATACGTAAAAATCTCTAGCGCAAGTCCTCCGGGAGGTACTTTAAGCTTTGAGCCCCATGTCGTAGATTTGCAAAATTACTGTCCACGTATCATACTAGACGACACTTAGAAGCCATGAACTGACTGCTATCCCTCTGATATCTGTAGATGCTAAATGAAACTATATTCCAAAGGTTTGTACGATCCGTCAGGACGAGAAACAGGCTTTAAGCCCAACCCTTTCAAGTTGATAATATATTAAAAACTATCATGCACGTTGTTATTCATTACCCAGAACAACGGCTAAAAGCAAGACATCTGAAATAGGTTATGATTGGAAACTGCGAAAAAGAGTTTCTGAAAATATGCTCCCCAGACCCAAAAGTTCAATCTCGGCCAGGGTAGATGGATTTTTTCAGCCGTAAAAATCTTAACTATGGGCAAAACCATGGGTTCTGTGTTGTAGATTTACGGCACGTAAAAGAACCTCAAGCTTGAAAGAAGAGGCCTCTAAGCAAAATTTGTCGGCAGTTTGACGCCCTGAATTGAATGGGATGCTGATGAGATGTTAAAAAAGCGTCCATAAATAAACCAAGTCAACAACGTCACAGAATACTTCTTCCAGAACTCAGTAAAATTATGTATGAGTCATAACTGGAACTATAAGTATTTAGAATCTTACGATAAACATATGCAGAAAACACGCGATGTATCAAATACTGCACACATTCTTCGTAGGCGGGTAGAGTGACGATTAACTCTAAAAATAAGAGCTTGCGGTAGTGTATACATGTTCCAGTGCTTTTAAAGTTTCGAAAAAATTTACGTGGAAGTTTGATATATCGCACATTTTGTGTACCGATGTTCCACTGTTTCTGTATTATGTGCATAAAAAAATCATACAAATATTGACCGCTAGTGGAGCTAATATTAGTTGTGGACAAAGTCCTGTGTCGATAATGGAACCAAAAGTTAAGTATTTTCACAACAGTTTATGAAACAAAGTCGCTTAAAACATACTTATTTACATTTTTTATGAAATTAGATATGAAAACTGTGCACTGTCGTTGTTTACACATTCATTATTTACTGTACTCCCGTTGACAAATGACTGCAGTCTCCACGCGGATTTTGAGTTTTGGTTCTTACAGAGTATATTTCATGCAGGGTTGTTTTCATTTAGTATAGAAATAAAAATAGAAAGAAATATTTATACAAGTCGCTTTTGAAATTGAAGAATCGAATTTGCTAGCATATATGAATCATAGATTAATTAATGTCCTTTTTGCTGAGCCATTACGCACTTTACAATTAATGCATCTTTCTACACTGCACTCGTGACAGGCATGTTTTAGCTGTTCAATACTCAGCGGGCAAACACCGCGCAAGCGGTCGATACTTGTTATCCTCGATCACTGTTTTTGTTTTAACTTATTGTGTAATTTTATTCAAGATTTTACTTTTTAAGTTTCATAATTGGTTATAACTGAAATATTACTCTATAGGTAATGTAGTAATAGGCGTTAACAGTAAGATTTCTTTCTAGATCTTATTCTTAAATTCTCTTCTTGATGCCGCCAAGACTTCCGTAAGTCGGTCAATACCGTTAGCTCTCTCTTATAAAGTACTTATGCTTTGTGGAACTTGCTCTATGCACTGCTAGGTATGGGCTCTTTCGTTAAACAAAAAATAACGTGTTAACAATAAATAGAAAATGTTGAAGTTTAAACCGTCTAGAAAAAGAAGAGAACGAATCTTCTATATTAAGTGTACATGTTACTGTCTAAGTTGAAATCAGGCATTGTAAACAATTTTTGGTAAATGTGAACATTGTCCAAATAAACAGGTAAATGTTGGAAATATTTTTGAGGGAACTGTTAACAATTACCATTTGCTCTTAATGAACGTTGGAAATTTACGGTGGCGCACGTTAGTTTGCATTACACACATCCATACATTGTACTCTGGACATGATGAGGAATTTTCCTTAAAAAATCCTGCAATCATCCTGGAATTGAACCCGGTGCTAAGCACTGCAGACAAGAACTGAAACGACTGTGCAGTAGGTTAGTCAACAAATTGCATATGTGCTTTTAGTTAGATAAAAATTGGTACAATAAAGTGTTTTATTATCAAACAGTGATAATGGCATCTAAAGATTTGCTGCCTTAATTATAAACTCACAATTGTGTTTAGTTATCCTTGCGAAATTTATTTGAATGATAATATAAGTGTGGTTCTCAGTTAGAGCAACGGAACTTCAATGGATATGTTCAGTAGACTTTTATTTTATTTAGTGATTATTTCTCAGTGTTTTCACCAGGAGCGAAGCGTCCGCGTGCTAGCCTATGTTAATTGTATGCCTTCTATTTGAACTAGTCGATCAGCAATAATATGGTCAAAGATTTCAGCCTGTCTTGCACAAGCGCAGTAGAGATGTTCTACGTCATTCTCAGGGATAGGCGAGAGGTCTTTCATGGAGTTTTCGTTACTCTGTAGACCAGCCTAGGTCGCAGCCCATGTCATTCTGGAATTTTATATAACCTGAACAAGGAACATGGTGCAAACGATATAGGTTATTTATTTCACGATATTCTGTTGTGTTGTGGCAATTGTTTTATTTTATTAGTAAATACTATTTATCATACTAGTTGTTTTTAAAAATTATTCTTAATTGTATTTTAGATTGTGCGGGATCCTGTCCGCATGATAGTTGGTAACTTTCCATTTATAGCTACTTTTTCGTCGTTTTCTATGTAATTGTCGATTGTATCGTAACGGCGCCGTATTTTGAAAGGATTACAGAGAAAAGATCGGTAAAAGATCAGTGAAACTCCGCCAATTCATTTCAAGAGCGATTGATGTATATGCGCAGGAAAAGGAGGATTGAATTTACATACAAACAGATTTAAGGGTGAGTTATGGAACATTAATTGTTTAAAATGTTGCATATAACTTGATTTAATTATTGATACTCATAATTTTGAACGTGAAGGCATTTTATGATAGCATTATAGAGCCATTTTCGTGAAATATTTAACTTAAATTATATTTTCCATTAATTTCCACATTTCATATCTCAGCATGCTTCACAAACCTTTAATAGACAGTCTCTTTGATTTGAGGGGGAAAAAGTATCAGGAAAGCAAATGTAGCATTACCTTACAGAAACGTTTAAATGTTATACATTCTAGGTTCTATTATTGGAACTATAGCTGGTACATACTAATAAGTTCGGATAATCGATACTCTTCTGTTTCATTTTATAAAAAAGGAACGAAAAACAAAATGTGTCCATTAATAATGAAATGGGGAGGGGGGATCTTGTAGACGATTTTCACGTTTTCGATCTTTCTGCTAAAGACTGTACAATTTTATTTTGTGGATGTTATTTTTAAGAATGCATTTTATCTTAATCTATTGCTATGATTAATACAGTTATACACTGTATTCATAAAGTCTCTTGACGGATTTTACTATGCTTTGCAATTGTTTAATTCATTTATGATCACTAGAGCATAGGATTCATCTAATCACTGGTCTACAAAAAAGATTTTTTACATTTTTTTTTTATTTTCCCACCTGGATATATGTAATATGAATGCCCTGAATTCAAACATGTTTTCAGTTTTACTCTATCGGGCTAGGTTTTAAAACAAAATCACATCAAATATAATAATGTACTTATATTTTTGAGAAATGTTATTAAGTTTTAAGATATATAGCTAAGACAAAAAGTTTTGTAGGTTTCATTTTAACTTAAATATTAAAGAATATATTGAAAAAATAGAGCCAAGTGTCAATAATTATGAATTTTCAAACGCTTTTCAATATCGGAGAAAAAAAACGTCCATTATTTTTTCGAAGCTCTGATATGTCCTTCACTATTGTCCCTTTTCAAACACCAACTGTAATCAGCCGTCATTTACATATCCCAATGACCTTGATAGCGGTTCCCATTGTTTGAATGTCTTTATGAAACCGCTCACCTTGTTCTTCACTCATACCATCAATGTTCGTAGGGAAGTAATCAGTATGGATGTTGAGAAAATGCAATTTAACACTCATTTTACATCCTAGATTTCTAAAATGCTGCAACATTTCCTCCACAATTTCTTTATAGTTCTCAGATTTCTTGTTGCCAAGAAAGTTTTCTGTCATTTTTTTGTGTGCCAACCATGCTGACTTCTCTAACTCGGACATCGACTGAGGAAAGGTGTCATCCTGCATAAGCTCACGAAAATACCTGCTGCTATCTTAGCTTCAGTTTTCTGAGGGAACTTTGTAACAAGAAAGTTGAAACAATCACTGTCTTTATTCAGAGCACTAACAAATTGCTTCGTCAGGTCTAACTTAATATTGGAGAGGTGGAAGAAGGGCATTAGGAGTCATACTTTACATTTTTTCTTCAGGAAATAATTTTATTCCTTTGTGGGCAATTTTTTCTGGTCCAATGCTCTGATTTAGCCCTACTATTTCATTCACAAGGTGAATCATTTATAATATTGTTTAAATCTCTCGGGATATTTATTTTATGTATCTGGTCATGAACAAATAACAAAAACTTTTATTTTCTATAAAAACTGATATTTACTGTAATACCAATTTCTGAAAAACTGTAGTCCGATGAAATAAAGCTAAGGCTGGTTTGAGAGGTTCCATTTGGTATATTCCAATTATCAATCCACCTAACGTTGAAATACAAACTCAACCAATCACGAAAACTGTAGGCCTAGTGGCAAGGTGCACTGTCTTGCTGGAAAATGATGTGGTGTTGTAAGTGTTCCACTGTGGAAGGAAAAAAGTATCAACACGACAAGATTGCATTAATAGAATAATGAATGATCTAATGACATAATCATATCACACTTCACTTTTGAATTATTCCTTTCCATTCTCAAATTCCCATAAATGAACATTGTGTCTATCAATCTTAATGAAAATTGAACTCGTCCGAGAAAACAATAAAGAACATGATCCAAATATATTGCATTGTGTACCTGCCTGTACCTCCATCTTTGTGAATAAACAAACACATTACATTCTATAGAAACAACAACTACTTAGCGAATGTGCAGAAACCTTTGAGTTGACAATTGTAAGGGACAAAACTGCAAGTTGTAGTGTTTGAGATATTACGAGTAAAATTCTTCAGAGTTTATGAAAACCGTGTGTTAAGTAAAGTTCATTTTTACAGTTTTTTTTCTTCTTTTTCAGGAAAGAATCTTGTTCTGATACTTGAAGAGAATAAAAGGAGAATTGGGAAAAGCATGGTGATCAAAACAGTTTGCGAGTGAAGAAATGCTGAAACAAATCCTTTATTTGCATAAAAAAATGTAACCCTCCTTTCGATGCGTTTTATGCATCTAAAAATAATGTAAATGTGCGCTGAATTAGTGTTTATTTTCTTTTGCCTGTGCAACCGGCTCGCAGATGTTCCAAATCCGTTCACTTCGTCCTTGACAGTGATGTAAATACATTTTCTTCGGCAGGGAGGGAACATTCAGTTGTGAGAAGTTCTGGAGACACGTGGAGGAATATCCCACTCGGTGCGGGGACCCAGTATGGCTTCCAGAAATATGACGGTGACTAACCCGTGAGTTAGCACCCGAGCGCTAAGACCCCTCCTTTAGTCACCGACACCTCAGCGAAAATAAATCCACGAGTCACGCACGCCACGCGAACAAGAGAATGCGGTCTATGAAGAAAGGCGTCTGGTTGTGAGCAATGCTGGAACTTGAGCGGTAGAGGTGTTTCCCTTGTACCCGTGGTGGATGACGACGACGTTCGTGTACGAGATGGGCGAGAACGCCATTCACCACCATCATCATCACCACCATCACCATCATCAGCAACAACAGCAGCAGCTGCAGCAAGCCCCTGGAGAGCTGAGACGGAGTTTCGCCAAACTGGATATTGCAGCCATGGTGGGGCACCAACATCCTCAACAGAGGGGCACAAACAGCAATAATAACTACATGCGTCAACAATCACAGCACCACCACCATCACCAGGTAGGAACAGTTTTTCTAAGTCCTAGACCATTGTTTCGCAAATGAAGGGTTTTTAATGCTTCCTTATTATTTACAAAACTGTTTTATTAAAAATCGGGAATAAAATATGAAACTGGATTGTTATCACAAGAGTAATTCAAATATAAACCGCCACGGATATACTATACGTTTCCCGATTACAAATAAAAGTTTCTACGTGGATGTTTTCACTCTTCATAGCCGTCCTCCATGTCCTTATAACGGTCCAAACAAATGATACTCGCAAAGTGATACTTCTGGGCTATAGGGAGGTTGTTCCAACGTTTTCCAGTCAATTTCCTCGAAGTTTTCCTTGTTATAGCTATATGTGGACCGGCGTTTTCTTGTAGTAGAAGAATTTCTTGATGTCTTTTTCGCTGATAAGAAAATTGTTGAATGTTTATGATCCACGAACAAAATGCCATGGGAGTCTCAGAAAACTATCAATAGAATCCTCTCAGCTAACAGACCTGGTTTTGCTCTGACAGTAGCGGATTCCACTTTCGCTTGCTCGACTCAGGTGTACCCATGTTTCATCGCAGGTTAAGAAAAAATTTGGTATAGAGCCACGCCCACACGTGCAACCTTTTGATACTCAATGAAAATTGGAGGAATCTATCTTGCCGAGATTGTTCAGTAACCCAAGTCATATAGAACACTTCCATAACCTGAGAAATCGTCGAATGTTGGTCACACTCGATAAGGTTCCGAAATGCCGCAATGTTTCCATTACGCTTGCCCGAGTTCGTTGCCCGCTCACTTATTTACCACAGTTTACTAAAAAATTGTGTCACTCAACACTTGTTCATATCTCCAATTGTGCTCTTAGCTACATTTCGTTCGGTTTTACGCTATGGACATATGTATCTCTTGCTCGGACATGAAACTACAGACAAACGGAACGGCTGTGAAACCCCCACGTCAAAAGCATACCTCGCTCCATATTACTCACAAGCCCTAATATTAAACTTTCGATTATATTTTATTCTCCCTTACAAATTTATTACAGAATGTAACCGTACTCCACTAATAATAAACTTCAGTGACACTTCAAGTTACAAAATGCAATCTTAAAAGTTTATAACTCGTGTAGAAATTCACATTTATATGTTCTGATTAATTTTACAATATCTCATTTAGTTTTGTATACATATTTATTTTGGAACATTAACCAAGAATTATATTGTATTTTTTTAATAGTGTTTAACGCCCGTTTTTACTACTGAGGCACCACAGGCGGCGGACACTGATGATACATGAAATGAAATGATATATTGGGAGAGGATTTTTTTTAAGAAAAGAAACATTATAGATGGTACCTCTCCGGCATTTGCCATTTATGAGGACTGAGAAAACCCTGGGGGGAGGGGGTCAAGGAGGACGGTCCTGGTGGGAATCGAACTCCAGATCTCCCGCTCACGAGTCCTTAACGACCTCGGTCACCCGTGGCGGTGTGTAGTTTCATTCAGTAAACACAGCAAGAATGAAGCTGATGGAATGTTGTGACTGCCAACTAATAGAGAAAGGCCTCATTTCAAGGTCAGCAGAAAGAGGAATTAATGTGTTCAAAACGTTTGGCATCACTGGTCTAGGCATTATATTGCATGACTTATAATTAAACTTTAGATTTGTGACGTTAAATAATTGCATTAAATTGCTAAATTCATCTTAATTTTTAAGTATTTCGTTACTTATCTTTTCGCTAACATACTGAGCCCTTGAGGATAGCAGTTGGTGATTCATGATGTCACATACAGTAAGCATCGATCTACGAGCATGCTTTTCTGTGCGATAATTCATCAAGGCTTTCTATGGGATTCTTAAACTTTACTCGTTGCCAACAATTAAATGCACAACAAACAAAGTTAAGATGTTAGATTGTTAAGTTGGTACGTTCAAATTTTCTTATGCCCAGTTGTATAAAAGTTGTTTACTAGAGACTAATTTTAATTGCAATTTAAAAAGCAATTAAAGGTTAATCATAATTTCTGTTGCATAAAAATAACCTCGAGTTTGCAATAACCGCCAAATACATGCCAACATCGCCAAAATTCGTATTTAGAGCGAGTTGATGTTCAACTGTTTAACCTGAGAAAATCAATAATTATTCAGTTTCCTGGCTCCTAGGCATAACTTTTTTGCCCTTAATATGTCTTCAAGCTTGGACAAGAAAAAGTCAAAGTGAATGCGAGCAAATTTTAGCAAAAGTGAAAATGATATTATTATTATTAATCTTGCTAAATATAAATAAAAAAATTAATTCGGTATCAAACAAAGATAAAGAACTTACATTGCGGGAAATTGCCAATCTATTCTTAATACTTCTGCATTATTAACACCCATATAATAATATTATGTAATGGGTATGTGTGTGCAGTCTATGGCACCTAAAACTCCAGGAAAGTTACGAATGTTATGGAAGCCTTGTATCAATTTCCTTACATCGTCCTCTTCAGTCTGCATTTCAATGAACTGAGGTCTCAGAGCTGCTGTTTCTCTAGTAACTTTATTGATGGTTGTTCCTTTCTCCACTTTGAATATATCTTCAATAGCTATTTGAAAGTTTCCTACCGCATAGAGCCTTAAAGTTAGTCGTATCATGAACTTCGAATTCAAAGCATGATTTCGCTTAGTTTGTGATTGTAATTAGGGACGAAACCTCTGTTCCAGTTCTTTGACAATGTCTTTTATTATAACCAAACTAGCATTTGAACTTGTTTGTCATTCATTTCTAGAACGGATTTTCTTTCATGAAATACATGAGGAGTACGATGAAATTCACATGTCGGAATAATCAGAAATGTGTACAATATTCTGTTTGTAAGGTTAACCTAACATAACCTACAATTGAACGCAATTCTGTTTGTTGTTATTACGTGGAAATGAAAGTGATACATTGAAGAAACTTTTATCTACACAAAATTAAATAAATGTGACGCAGCAATTTATTTATAAATGAAGTTTTTATGCTTCTGTACTCTGGGAAAGGTTTTAATTAGCAATTACAATACTCCAGTTAGTGCTTTAACTTGAGAATTCACGAGTTAGATTTAATTTGAGGTTGAGATGAAATAATCTTAAATTAGTATTTATATAACCAACATTTTCAAGTTAATTATAACTGGTGGTTACTTTTATGCATTAAGCTCAAGTAACTGTTTAAAAAACTGGCCCTTAGTGTTAACCAGTATATGAGAAGCGCGATCAAACATGATCATATTAGTTTCTATGATGTATGAATTTAAACTGGGGAACAATACAACTGTAGCGAAAAATATGCCACAGCTTCGGTCCTGCTGCTGTAAATGAACGAACAGCGCAAAGTTGTTTCCTGAAGTTTGAGGAAAGCAAGGAAACGCTCCAGAATGAGCTACGGACAGTAAAATCAGTAACGGG
This sequence comes from Metallyticus violacea, assembly GCA_030762175.1. NCBI lineage: Eukaryota > Metazoa > Arthropoda > Insecta > Mantodea > Metallyticidae > Metallyticus > Metallyticus violacea. Next base: position 25,360,998 of record CM060839.1, read on the forward strand.
GCTCTCTTGGTGAGACGTGTAAGGATGTGGAACAGCACTTCGACGTCAATGCAGAAACCATGGGGGCTCACTTCCATCAACTGGGAAATAAATACAAGTTCGGTCTCTGGATTCTACACGAGTTGACAAGGACTCAGAAAGCAGCGTGAGCTGACACCTGTTTTGCATTGTTGTTAAGTTAGCAGAAGGATTCCTTTCTTGATAGGCGCGATGAGAAGTTGATCTATGAAACTCCAAGACGCCGTCATCACTGGTTGGCAGCGCATGAGTATTGCCAAAGAACCGAAACCACCACTGCACCAAAAGAAGGTTATGCTATGTGTTTGGCGTATTGTGCATCGTAAACTGCTGGCAGCCGGCCAAATAATCAACGACATTGTGTGCTCTAACCAGCTGGAACGTGTCCATGAAAAGCCGAGGAATAAGGAGCCTGCACTCGTCAATCAAAAATGTGAATGATAATGCAAAGCCACATACAGCTACATTATCCGTCTTGGAGACTAGTGCATTAAGGTATTGCATAACCCCCCTCTTTTCTTTGGGTTTACACTTCCTAGGGGAGCAATTTCACACCTTTGCCGTTCTTCACTCTCTAGGAAGTTCTACCAGAGTGGAATTCGTGGACTTCAATCACATTAGCATAGGTTCTCGATAGCGACGTAACTGTATTTAATACTAAAGGTATTATATTTTATCAGCATCAAATGCTTTGCATCCGACAGAATGTTTTGGTCATCTTGTAGTTCAATGTTCTATTTGTGGGCAGTTTTCATAAAGGAAATCTGAGAGGCATTTTACCGTATTAAGCAGCTTATTAAACATAACTAATTGTAAAGAAATACATATTTATTATTTTTTATTTACTGTCGTTTTGACGCCATTGCAAGTCCCTAGATTGTGGACTGAATACAATATATGTAAGTCTATAGGGGTGAATGAAATGAATTAATGATGGGGCAAATGAGCTTGGAGTCCTTGACGCCTTAAAGCTATCTGGCATTCACCTTTTCGGAGTAAGGACAAACTATACCCCGACAGTTTGACCTGACCGGGATTCGAACCTATGAACTCCGGATTAGTGGTGGCAAACGGTACCATTAGAGCACGGAGGCGATCAGGTTAGTTTTATGGTTAGTATTAACGACAGAAATACTTTAATCGGTGTAAACAATAAATCACTCCGTTTAGATGTTTTGTATTCAGTTCAGAGATACATATTTTATTTAATTTTAATACAGTGCGATCAGTGATGCTTTTCCCCGCGAGCCCTTTGTTTGTTTGTATTGCTTTACCCTCTAGTTAATCACTAAATCACTCCGTTTAAATGTTTTGTATTCAGTTCAGAGATACATATTTTATTTAATTTTAATACAGTGCGATCAGTGATGCTTTTCCCCGCGAGCCCTTTGTTTGTTTGTATTGCTTTACCCTCTAGCTAATCACCTGAATCCGGCTAACGAGAGCCACGCTTGCCCATAGGCAAAACACTCCAGGGCAGTTTACTATAAAAATCAAAAGTGCTAGCTGGACAAAAACTTCCTGTGTGCTAAGAAATGGAATCTCCTGCTACCGATATATAGTATGGCATAGTTTTATGAAAAATTAAATTAATCTTACTTAGAAAACGCTCCGGGTATGTGCTTACCTATGATGATATTGTATTTACTTATGCCACGGGGGGTTCCATGTTCTGGTTGTTTAAGTTAATATTGGGGTTATTGTTGTAAAATTGGTATTATAATTATTGTTATTATTTTAATTACATAAGCAATAGGTATAACTTATTAACTAATTTATTTAAGAAATGTACCTTTTTGTGTATATGAAAAGCACATACGGTCCGGAGGACCCGTCCGAAGGTTCTAAAGATAATATAAAGTACGTTAGTTTGAATAAATACGTTCATTCATTGAAGTTAGTTACATTAAATGTATAATTGAATTTCCTTTTCTATAAACACATTAATTATTAAATACTTTTTATTCTATTCTCATCTTATTATCTCTGCCCATGAATACTGCCACCTTCAAACGGTTCTTGAGACTGACTATCTTGTATAATATGCACCGTCTAGCCTGGTCACACATCTGATACAGTTCTCACGTTTCTCTAGGAGCGGCTGTGTTACAGAATTACACTTCTTAATGTTCCTTGGGGAGTACCTAACCTACTCAAGTTTCTGAACTGGAAAGCTCATATGCACGCATTGCAAGCATAGTACGATTCAAATCTCTTAAAATTTGTCTAACGTGTCTTTGCCAAACCAACTTTCGCTTCAATAGCAAGCAATAACGTTAAACAATACTCCAGTATATTATTTAAGAAACTGCAAATGCACCCAAACTGATAAATAATTTAAGAAAACGTACAGCTTTAAATACGTTCTTTGCTATCAAGGGCTAATGACGTGGCATTTAGAAAATTTGAGTCATTTACAGTTTTTTTTTCGCTTGCGTAACTTTTAAAGAAATTATAGAGACAGAATATTATCTACCTAAATTATGCATTCGAACAGTCACTAGTATAGATTTTGCTGAGTGTTAAATATAACTGGTTTTAAAATATATTGCTGGAACAGAAAACACGATTTCTTGAACGGTGTGTTTTGTTACGTTACTCATGAGAAGTGTAGTGCTTACAACGAATGCAGTTACCATAGGTTACCATAGCTAATTTTTAAATGCTGGACATTCTTTCAGAAAAATGCAGGACTTTTCACCAAAAGGTAGGATAATTAAAATATTTTTTTAATAAAAGTATTGCACTGCTATATACAAGAGTAATTCAATAAAGATTGAGATTTTTTTTTAATCATCACCACAGAGTGGAAATACGGTGGGGAAACAAATTTTATAAGAAGAATAGATCTCTGGTGAATGATAAATTGGAAATGCACACGCGTCTTAGTACAGACACCAACATGTGCGAGTATTTACCAGTCGGCTGCATAAAGTGGAGTCGCTTCATAAGGAACATTACGCTGATCTGAAATTTTGCTTCCGTCTGCAGAAATCCATGATGCATATGGCGATGATACTCCTACAGTCAATCGCATTTCGCTGGTTCAGAAAGTTTAAACGAAGCCTTGTTTCACCAACGAAGTAGCACGGTCCAGGTGCTCCAACCACTGCAGTGAACGAGACCATGTTTAACACAGCTCCCGTCATTGTTCGGGAAGATCGACAAATAACAAATAACAATGGCAGAAATGTTACAGATTTACCCGATAGTGCTTTCACCATCCTGCAGGATCGCTTACACATGAAACGTGACTGGCGGATGGGTGCCGAGATTGCTGACACCTGAACAGAAGATGGTGCGAGTGGACATGTATCAAGTTTTAGCGTCTAATAGCGGAGCATGGCAAGGCACATCTGAACTTCACCATTACAGGCGACGAGATTGCTTCGCCATTATGATCTACAAGCAAATAGGCGATCTCAGGCTGGAAATCCCCTGGTTCTCAGACGCCAAAGGAGGCGAAGGTTGTTCAGTCGGCAGGTCATTTCGTTCTGCCACTGTCGTGGAATGATCTATCAATGAAGTCGGTTAATGGGGAGTATTGCAAGACTGTTTTGAATGCCTTGGCCAAATACATTCGACGAAAATTCCCTGAGCAGCATGCGGCATGCACCTTCTTTGTTGTTGTTGCTCAACATTGGCCATAAAAAACATGGAGTATCGCATGTTTCCCCGAGCTGCCAGGCCAGCGTTTTGGTTCATCGACGGCTATCGTGAAGAAGGCGGAGGCGGTTCTAAAGACGAATGTCAAAAAAATATTTCCAGCTCTTCTTCCAGGACTGGCAGACACATTGATCCAAGTGTGTACAACTTAATGGGAACTACTTCGGGAAAGATCATACCAACTTAGTGTGCTTCATAAGTTAAAAAAATCAGACTTGATTGAGTAGTTCTCGTATATATATTTATACATTTTGTCACATAAAGTCAAAATAGCGCTCGTATTATATTTATTTTATAAAACTATAAACATTTTCCTCATAATAGACACAGTATGACTGTATTTCTATGTTCCGAAATCAGTAAATGAATTTAAAGTCACCAAGAGTATAGGCAAAACAAAAATCATTGTAGTTCATGATTTTAGTGAGAAGATCAGTGGAAATCCTGGGTAATTGCGTTATTAACAATATGAATAGTTTCTTCCTGCTACAAGTTAATTTGTTTGCGGTTTTATATAATTTAGATGTGCATTCCATAGAGCATGTTGACGCACTGTATTAAATGCTGATGTTACTATACTGTTTTATCTACAGAAGAATCATTGCTGCGCGATTCATGCTGGGCCCATGTCTTTCAAGACGACAGCTCCTGTAAATCCAACTGTCACAAAATAATCGCAGATTTTGCCCTTCACTCCACTTTACCGCTCAGTGTCTCAGGCGGTAACCCTTGAGACTCCATTCAGGAGGTCCCGGGTTCAAACCCACTCTTCTCGTGATTTCCCCATGTCGTTTAAGCGATTCATTACTCGAAAGTTCAGCTTTCCCATTTCATACCATTCCATTCGTTCTGTTACACGGTCGAAAGTATCATGTGAGGTGAGCTGGTTTCTGCCCTCTGATGGCGTTGGGTAGTTCTAATCTGGAAATATTGTTAGGGACCCCGTCCTCGTCTGTGCCTCACCGCCTCTGGTTCCTGGTCGCCCGGTGTCCCCCTTACCCCACCCCTTCTTTCGGAAGTACCCCTAACCCCTCACTAGTGTCATAAGCACAAATGTCCAGCCCTTGAGCAAGGTTAAAGTACCGAAATTCAATCCAATGCAATTCAACTTGTTAATTTAAACGATTAGGTGTTCAAAGTCTGTAACTGTTGGAAAGAACTTCGTCTTAATACCCGTGCCGATACTTAAATCTACTAGCGATTTGGTTATGGTCGAAGTATTCAGTGATTAAGTTAATCTGACAAAATTTACGTCCGCCACGGATGGCCGAGGTCGTAAGCGGGAGGTCTGGGGTTCGAATCCCGCCAGGACCGTCCTCCCTGACGGAGATTTTTCCAGGTTTTCCTCATTCATAAATGGCAAATGCCGGGGAGGTACCCTAAATTTAGGTCTGGAACGATTCCTTCCTTAAAAAAAAAAATCCTTTCCCAATATATCATTTCACCTTATGTATCATCAGTGTCCACCGTCTGTGGTGCCTCAGTAGTAAAAACGGGCGTTAAACACTATTAAAAATAATTTAAATAGCTTGTAAATGTAATGTACTTTATCTCATATCGATATAAGAACACTCCTATTTCCCCACATGCATATGAATAGAAATCTTACTGTTTTATCAGACTGTATTAAGTTGTTCATGGTTGCTCATATGTTGGTGAAAGTAAAATTCAAAAAATAAATGCGTGCCATTTTCAAGAAGAAAGGCGTGTAACAATAGTATGTTGTATAAGTCTTGAAAGGTACATATTGCACATCCGAATGTGAGTCATTTACTGTGGGTTGCAATGAGCCTTTCAACAAATGTGTTACGTACTATGTTTTATTATACCATATAGTTATGTAACTTATTTTTAATGTATTATAATTGATTTTAATTTGGAAAGTTAAAAATAATAAGAACTAGAAAAATCCAATCAATTTGTTCATATGTTTGTATTGTTACGCGTTAGTGTTTGTTAAGTTATTTTTGATTTTATTGAAACATTCAATACCTGAAATATATGCACGTTAATTAAAAAGTATAATGAATTTGAGGAAAGTGATAACGATTTTGAAGGAACTGGACCCGAGGTAATTAAAAGCCGCGAACAGTATAAGGAATGATTTGCTGCTTGAGAAATCTAAAAAACGGAATGAGCGAGAACGTGATTTATTAACAGTTTGGTGCAGAAAGAAAAATGTCAAGACAAATGTTATGTTGGCGTATTTTCTGGAGAAATCGAAGGTAATGAAATCTTCAGCATTATGATATATTTATTCCATGTTAAAGTCTTCGTTATATCTGAGTCATAGTGTTGATACATCGAAGTTTGACGCCTTCTTCAAAATAAAATCTATTGAATACGTAGCAAAAAAGTTCGGTGTTTTCACAATAGAGGACACAAGGAAAATGTTGGTAGAATCTCCTGATGCAGAATATTTAGATATAAAGGTTGGAGTAATAATGGGCGTCGCAGAGATGAACTTGTGGACTCGATGGTATAGAAGATAAAGAAAATATACTCAACGTATCAGCTCCATTCATATTAACATTCATTCAATTTGTAATAAAACTGTATGCTGTTTTTCAACATTGTTTTAATGGATAACAGAAGCATTTTAATAGACTTTTTAGGAAAGCAACGCAATACTAGTATTAAAATTTTTATTTTTCGCCAGAACAACGGGATTTTAAAACCATACCTTTTATTACTTTTATCATAGCTGTTATTCTTTTGTCCCGCGGCTAGCGACAGTGTTCTTTTTCCTACACGCAAAGTCACATTTACCTGTTTGGAAAGTAAACACTGGAACATAGAATACAATGTTTGTATTGTTACGAACTCTGAGTTCCGGCCTTGCGCCACTCTCCGGGCAATCGACCTGACGAATGTGTTGAAAGCTCCTGGCCGGAAGCCCATTCTTTGTGGCAGCACAATGTAATGGCCTGTAAAACTGCGCATGCATTTGTTTCTGTTTTCCAGGAAGGTAGTTCGAACAATTTTTCTTTTTATTCAGTAATAACTCCTATGAAAGTTTCTTAGATTTTTCAGATGATTAACGTAAACAATATTAAAATATAACAGTACATAGCATTTAACCTGAAGTTATTTTGAGTATACTTAAGTTCTGTTAGTTCAAGCTACAGTATATACAGTAGGGACGGCTTGGATATTTGAGGGATTGAATTCTGAGAGCGCATGTCAGGAATTTGACTGTACTCCTGTATTCTCCTTCAGACGGCTCTGCATAAATATAAGAATGCACAACTGAATAAAATGTGTATGCAATTCAAACCCTAATAATAGGTAATTATTTTCAAATGTAAACATTTATTATTGATGCTAAAGTTTAAATCACCAAATTGACCACGGTTGGCGATTATGTTAGCACTACCCGCTCTTGTAAATTAAAGCCTGCGATAATTTTTTAGTTGCACAGATTATGGCTATAATACATTTTATGCCGAATCGAATTTCTCTGAATAATTTGACCAGATGACCATAGAAGTTCCAAATTCATACATCTGTACTACTTAAAAAAAATGAAAAGCGTTCTACCGATTAAGAATTAACACTGACACTAAAGCAAATCGCCTAAACATTATTATTATTATTATTATTATTATTATTATTATTATTATTATTATTATTGTTGTTGTTGTTATTATTATTATTATTATCATTATTATTATTATTATTATTACTGCTACTACTACTACTACTACTACTACTACTACTACTACTTCTACTACTACTACTACTACTACTACTACTACTACTACTACTATTACTACTACTACTACTACTACTACTACTACTACTACTACTACTACTACTACTACTACTACTATTTCAGGTTATGTTTATGCTGTTCATACGTGGAAGAAAATGAATATAGAAAAATTAACAAATTGAAGTAGTGTTTATGCAGTGACATTTGCTCTTGGATAATTGCTTATTTTATATAGTAATGTTTAAAATATCGGTCATATCTCTTTACGATATTTTACGTTCCTTCTCCCACATGATTATCGAGTAACAAATATCAACGGTAAAGCTGCTGTAACGCGGGGAAAACACAATTATACAGTTTCAGATATCAGTTATTTACGGTAATTATAAAACTAAGCTACGCTCACCAGCTCCCTAACCTAACTTTTCTAGATCAGAAACGTTATAATTAAAAATAGTGTTATACTTTATCAGCTAACACAAACTAGGGATTTAGGGTAAAAGTAAAGCAATAATAATAATAATAATAATAATAATAATAATAATAATAATAATAATAATAATCAGAAACTACTAAAAAGCAATAAAAACGAAAAAACGGAGTAATAAACCAGATTTACCAACCATAATTAATGTAGTGTTCTACACAACTACCGTTTATTTCAGTGACAAATATTGGAATTTCATGTTTATATTAAAAAGAATAATTGTATTTTATTACAGTAATCGTTTTAAATTAACGAATCTGTAACTTCTGCATTTAACATATGTTTATTAAATTCACATTAGCAGCGATACCACGCGGATTCTTTGAAAAGTACACCCACCTTGAGCCATATTTAGGAGCTGCAGCATCGATGGTGTCGACACAAGCCGTCCCTACTGTATATACTGTGGGCCAGGCTCAAGGGTATTTACAGAAGAGCCGTTGTCTTAGCAACCGATCTTGTTGCTCCATTGTCTTTTGAATATGGAGGAAATTGCTGTTCAATTAAATCAGCACGATAATTATACGGGACTTTGATTTCAAAACTTGCAAGTCTAAATACCTATTTAAAAATACATTTAATTTAAAAAGAGCACGTCTATTTAGATATTGATTGAGACGTTTAAAATTAATGTTTATTACATTTTAGATTTCACCCCTGTTTGAAATTGCAAAAGACTTTCCTATCTTATGATAATAAAAATTTAAAGAGGATGCAACTGTTATCATATATTGTTTTTTTTTTTTTTTTTTTTTTTTTTTTTTGTCGCTGCCTGACAAACTGGACAGTTATTGTTTGAACTTGGACATGATAATATTATAACGAGTAGAAGAGCGAGTGCTACCACTTCTCTACTGAAGGAAACTGCAGCACTGCCCTTAGTTAGGGAGTATAAACAGCAGAACTCGGAAATTCAGGCATCTATTTTGGTTAAAATGGCCAGGTAAAAAGGCACTTTAAATCTGCAAAAGGCAGTAATATAATTAAAATAGGCGTTTATGTTAGTTAAAACAGAGAGTAATGTCACTATTATTGCTATTTTTAATTAGTGTTTTAACTCCCTTTTTCCTACTGAAGCACTCATTATTAATGAAAATCGGTCTTTAAGATGCTTAATAATATTTATCACATAATTGAAGTACTTAAACTTACTTTTTCCTTGGTTACAAGCTACAACAAGATGTTTTTTCAAAGTATCAACTGTCATAGTCAGTCGCTTATCAGAGAAAACATTTTTCGCCATGTAAAAAGAACGTTCTATTTCCACTGAAGTGTTTGCAGCATATTTAAAACAACCTGTTTCGGAAGAACTCACTAGTTAGAACAAAATATTCGCCTTTCAGGACATAATGGAAATGCTGATCAAGACAAAGTAAAGTAGTTTTGAATAGTCGTGGCAAACGAGCAAAAGATGCGCAGTGGTTTCTGGTCGAGTTCATTTCCTGTTTATGCGTTTATAGGGAAATAATCTTAGTATCTCTTACTTCCGTACTGAACACATTGCAGGGGCGGTTTATTGCACAGCAGTGTCGCTTTCATCTTTCTAGGGTGCAATTATTTGTTACATTTTAGCAGCTGAGAAGTTACCCTCACCACAAATTTCCTAGAATTATCTTGCGCAGATCGATACAAGATCATTTGCCAGGACTATTAAAAATATGACTTCCCTCATCCTCTCTATTTCCTGGTATTCGTACGTCCGAGGAAACCGTGCGTTCCCTGCGCTAATGAAGGTTCTGCTATTCAAAGAGCTTAAGTGAATGTATTGAGGAGAAATTTTTGATTGCTTGAAAAGAGATAAATGTATAATAACGTTCTCAATAGATATTTTTGAGGTGAACATGCCATGTAATTTTTATAAACTTTTTCACTTAGATATATTGAAATTCTTTATGTACTTTTTAAAATGCGTAAATAAGGTATAAAATCCATAACAATCTAAAATAGGCAAAAGAAGTTTTAAATCTTAAAATAATCAACAGAATCCAAAAGAGACAAAACGAAACCAAAATATAAACTGGCCCTACCCACCCCAAAAGTACGGAAATATGTTAATTTCTATCAGACCCTTAGATATACCCACTCAGATAGAAAAATCATTTTCGCTAACTTCCGGGCTCTGCAACTTCCAGTTGCTTAATAAAACATTAACAAGAGAAAACCCCCAACTAATAGACAACACTAAAGACAAGAGTCTAAAAGACAAAAACCTATTCACATATTTAATGTTAATGGCGATTTGGGGAATACTACCAAAATGAAAGAAACGTAGTGTCTAATAATGAAGAATTATGGACAGCTAAGAAAATTATTAAGTTACTTAACAGGTAAATAAAAAGGCAGTATCGCAATTTACTGAGAATTGAAGCTGTTTAGATCTGACAGTGAGCTTCGGCAAGGATAAGGCAACATAAATATAATGACATTCTATATAACTTATCCCAAACATAATTTGTCGCTGGAAGGATAACATAAACAAGAAATAAATAAATTGAGAGATGAATAATTCCAATGATCTTTCGAATTTGTGCTGACTTTGCATTTCTTCTAGGCAGTCGGATAGTGAGTTCATCAGCGGTAAACTAAGCCAGAACGGATTATAATTCCTTATATTTTTATGTCGTTACTAGAGTTGGTACCCTCTGCCCTCTCGTGGATAAACTATTGAACTAGTCTAGTACTTGTACTATCTCTTCTGCTTGCTATTATAAATTTATTGAATATTTTAAAGAAATAGTTGTGTTTTGATAATAAATTGTTTAGAAACTACAAGAAGAAACAGAACATGAGTGATTTTGTCAGAACTTCCGAAATACTGTAATATCAATGGTTGTAATTTTACCCAAAGGAATTTTTTACATTATGCAATTAACTTGTTTTTTATTCGGTTTAAATTCAAATAACAATAACAGCAGTACAGATTTCCAGAGAAAACCAAAGATGTGATAGCATTTGAATCATCTTAAAATTTTAAATTTAAATATGCAGGGATGCCATTTAAAAGTTCAAAGCTGGAGTGACTGGGGGCAGGGTATGATGACAATAATTTAACAAAGGGCTCGCAGAAAAGAGAGTGAGAGACTGTGGCGGTCAGTGGAGAGATAGGGGACAGGAGAAAGGGAAACAATACTATTTCATAATAATATTTACTAAAAATGGGGAATATCATTATTATTGCTAGGCATCAGGACTCTTAAGTACTTAACATATAGTTAGGTACACTCAAACTACTGGGTCAATACAAAGCACAAACACAAATTGTTATGGACCACCGTCCAGCTGTAAACAATAATGATGAGTGACAGGCATAAGGAGTGTTTTGTACTCCACCCATCTGTTGTCTACATTTCAATACCAGCATAACTTTATTCTGCTTTTAGTGCTTATAAATTCCGATGCCTATTTGCTACATTAAATCCTTCGTTTCCTCGTTACGTTTCGACCGCTAATATCGCCTGAAAATAATGCATACCCATAGCACAGCTGTGACAGAGAAGTTGCCTAACAATCAGGGTATGGCTTAAATATCTACAATTATATCAGACTCTATTGCAGCTTTCAATACTGAACAAAATGGCGCCACTTTCGGTTGCATAGTATACAAACGTGTACTAGAGAGTAATCACATGTGCGGTACACCGAGTTTAGTTTTTTCCTGAATGTGGTGGTAAGTCTGAGAAGTTCATATAGCTCTACATTTTCAAATCTATCTGTAAAATAAGTGTTCATTATAAGAATGGGTCGTTTGTGTTTTAAATCCAGCTAATGAACTAAAACATTTAATCATTTAGATTCCGTAAGGATACCGTGGGAGAAAAGGACTAGAATAAACATATATACCTAATAGCCTCTAATAATACATTAGCTGAAATAATATTAACATTGTTTTAATGGTATATCTGGGATATATCAGAGGCGGAACATTAAACCTGACATAGTTGATTAAACTTAATTTTGTCAGCACATATCTTACTTTTAATACTTTCCATTGGGGTTGCCTCCATTGTATCTATTGGTACATATACACATGCATAAACACAAATTATATATATAATTCAGTCAAACTTCTGTATAACACACACACACCGAGGAAATCTTGCATAAGAGTTCAAGTTATGTTTACCTAAAGCTGGTATTTATTTATAAAAGGACTTTTCTGTATTTCCTTTGTAGTAAATACGATTTTTAAAATGTATGCATATTTATAGATAAGAAATGAATAAAACAAACCTAGGTTATTTTAGCGTAAAGCGGTGTTTAATTAGAAAAATGTTTACATATTTCTTTATTTTAAACATTTTTAATAGTGTTTAACGCCCGTTTGTACTACTGAGGCACCACAGGCGGTGGACACTGATGATACGTGAGTTGAAATAATTAATTGGGAAAGGATTTTTTTAATGGAAGGAAATGTTCCAGGCCTAAGTTTAGAGTACCTCATTGGCATTTGTCATTTATGAGGACTGAGGAAAACCTGGAAAAAACCTCAGTCAGGAAGGCCGATCCTGATGGGAATCGAACCTCAGACCTCCCACTCACGAGTGCGCGCTTTAACCACCTCGGGCACTCGTGAAGTTCAGGGGTTTTCTGCATTTCATTTGTATAAAATACAATTTTTAATATTAATGCACATTTATTGATAGAATATGAATAATATACACATAACCTGCATAAGAGCCCAGGTTATGTCGGCCTAAAGCTGATATCTAGTTAGAAAAAGGTTACTTTTTTGTTTATTTTTAAACAGAGGGTTTCTGTATTTCCTTTGTTGAAAATACAATTTTTAATATTTATACATATTTATAATATGAAGTGAATAAAACACACACAAAATCTTGCAATAGATTCCAGGTTTTTCATGCCTAAAGCTGGTATTTAGTTAGAAAAAAGTTTACATATTTGTTTATTTATAAACAGGGTTTTTCTGCATTTCCTTTGTTTAAGACATAAATTTAACATTCATACACCTTTTTTATAAAAAAAATTAGTAATACTAACAAAATATTGCATAAAAATCTAAGTTATGTTTGTTTAAAGCTGGTATTTATTTCCAAGTTTTTTTAAACTGGAGTTTTGTATTTCCTTTTTAGAAAATAAGATTTTTAAATATTTATGCATATTTATTAGTGAAAAACGAATAACGTATTGCCGAATTTTAAAAAAATGATAATATAGTACAGAATGGCTTACATTCAACCTATACTGAGGCCATATTTGTTTTGTATTAAGGTCTGATATATATTGTAGATAACATTGTTTGAAAACAAAATTCCTCTTAAATAGCATACATGTTATTCGAGTATTTCCATGCTAGCATACGGTACCTGAGACGGCATTAACTACATACACTGCGTTCCCCGTTACTTCTATCCCGACGTAAACAAATGCGAATGTATCACTCCGCGGTGCATGGCTCCGATTGGTTAGAGGGCACTATCAGTCCTTACAAACAGCCGATGCAACATATTTAATTGTTAGCTTGGGTTACTATTTACAAAATTCATTAATATGTTGCACATTGACCTTGTCGCCATTTTTCAATTAATTTCTTTGGCAGTGTTTTACAATACCAGTAAGTAGAACGAACACAAACTTCCACCATGGCACCTCTTTGCATTGTACAGAGCAACATGTGTAACATATTACTAACAATTTTCATGCAAAAATTTGCCAAAATTCGGTATTCAATTGCTAATTTATTATTTTTTTTAAAGTTTTGTTTATACAAAGACATAGCTTTCCAATCCCAAAAATAGAAATCTGAACAATAGGTTGTTTTAAAGCTCATATATTTGCTGAGCATAATGATTATAAAAGCTAAGGGTTAATTTACAAGATTAGAAGAAACCCTGTCATATTCTTATTTGAACGATCTCCCCCCTCCCCAAAAAAATGAAAAATAAAAATAGTACAGCTGAATTCTCGCTCTTTCCGTACAACAATACGTGGACATAACTAGCCTGTTCCAAATATAATTCAATGAAATTATTTTTATGGCAGTTCTTTTTAACGAAACATCAAGTTCCATTGACACGTTTTTTGTCAGAGAAAGCAATCAGCTGATATTCCTATTTTTATTGTTGAGAAAAATAGTCAAATATGAATTAATTTATATCACTTAAAATTTTACATTAAAATGCACAAACACATTTATAGAGAAGCCATATTTTTTTAAAATATCTGGCATTAGTCATTTCAGGTTTATGCCATTCGAATTTGTTGATTTCACAAATATATGATAGCATTGCAGCAAAAAAAAAAAAAAAAAAAAAAAAAAAAAAAAATGGATTTAAAGAAAAACGGCATTCATGTAATCATATATCTCTTAACTCTCTTTGTATTTTTTTTAACGTTCGTTAGTGCCACATTTCATAAAGATTGACTTATATGCAAATGTGTCTGGTGTTAAAACCATAAGTTTTTGTATGCTGTATGAAATTGTATATATTTGTTGTATAAAATATCATTGCTCAAGATACAAATTCAATTTATTGTTAAGATATTTCCATTTCGAAAGGCATTCTTGCTCATATCTGTAAGGAAGTTGCATTATTATTATTATTATTATTATTATTATTATTATTATTATTATTACTATTATTATTATTATTGTTATTATTATTGGTGTTGTTATTATTTTTAACAATAATAATATTTAGTATTGAATGTATGCAAAGGTAAGTTTAGACAATGTGTGTATGCCAATTTAAGTTGTTATCTTATTACTTAACAATTTACAGGCCATGAAGTTCTATAGTTAATAAATCAATTTTTATATCCTGAATGCAGCAAAGGATTTTAATCCCTAGTGTTCGGCTAAGTTTTCCGTTTGTTTGTTTTTGTATAATGGGAACTACTACAAATCCGGAATTCATTACATTCGTCAGTGTTTGGCCAACATTGTTTGGCAGCCGTTGCTCGTGACCCGCGCAGTAATGACCAGCTAGACCTCTAGCGGCGATGCTAGCAAAACCTCAGTCTATGAGTGGGTTGCGACCGGGGCGTGTAGCAATGTGAGTTGTGCGTGTGTTGGTTGAGTGCGTGATACGCTGCAAGGTTCAAGGCCAATTTTAACGCCGTATTCTATGCCTCATGGACCGCAGAGCGAAGCTGAGGATACCAGATGTCATTTCAGGTAAACATTCCCTGACCTATCTTAATTGAAACGAGAAGCAATGATACATAAATGATACCTGTTTTTTGTTGGACATGAGGTGGGCGAGTTCTACTTAGTGACATTGCCCTAACGTATATGTAATAAGCAAGTTTACTAATGAGTGACTTTTTACCTAATCTACGGATCGAAACTAGATACATTAGACATTGAGATTTTATTTTTAAAAATAACACCTGCGAGGCTATGCCCATGAAAGGGCTGTCTTAAATTCACGTTATTATTTTTTTTTTTTGTAAAGTTTTGTGTTAAAGATCATTTTTAGGGAATGTTTAAAAATTATACACCTACATAATTCGATATTTATGTACAGACGTAATAACGTTACTATACAACATATTCTTAGTTCTTACGCAAAGTATCGTCATGGCAATCCTTTACTGAAATGTTAATCATTTAAGACTTTTCGGTATTGTGTTTTTTATGAAGTTAGATTTGCACGAATGTGTTCTTTGCTAATTTCCTTGGACTTAACGAATTCGCTAATGTATTATTATTATTATTATTATTATTATTATTATTATTATTATTATTATTATTATTATTATGCTTTTGTTTTTCTGTATTTTACACAATGTAAGCACTGAGTAACACACGAATGCACTACCACTCGCTGACAAAGCCTCCTTCAGACTAACTTCAAGCTGCTACCTGCACATAGACTATGATTGCCCGCATTATATGCAGGCGCATTCTGCCAGCCCGTAATTCCAAACAATCTCACTGTACAATATCATCAGCTCTAAACCTCACTTTGTTATATTTTTTTAAATATTTTATATTTTAAAAAAAATTTTAAATGTATAATCGAATGGGAATAACATATACATTTTTGCATATAATAGAACATATGGGAGCATATGAACGGTTTTAAAACGCTTCAATAAAAAGAATTGAAATTTATTTATTAAAATTTGTCAAAATGATCTCATTTTTATGCATCATTATTAGATTATTGCATTATTAGTGGTAACATAATGTTTTTAAATTCAATGCAGTAAAATTAATAATGCATTTCTACCTTAAAGTTTTAAAACTATAATTCCACAATGAAGAACTATAGAATAAATTTCTGGAGGAGTTACCGAGGCAGACTTTTCCGAATTCCCCACTTCTTAAACTTTTGGATTCAATGGTCATCAAGATGTAAATGTTTTCTAAAATGTTACTATAAATTAACGAATTATTTTTGGTGTGTTCGTGACAAAATAAAATTGAGACTGCAAGACCTCTGAATATATGGGTCTCTCTGCTTTAAATTTGTTCCCGATAGCGATAATAAAATCTCCAAGGAGACGTGGGTAGGAAGGTCAAAGAGGCCTTATTTTATCATTTTCCTGCGTGCACCGCAGACAACTGAATGGGCAAAGTAGCTTACGTCTTTTTTTGGGAAGGGCCCCAACGATAAATCTCTTCAGGGGGTGTTTGGCTCTTTTGCTCTATAACTGAATTTTTTTTTTCTCAATAATTTCTAATGCTTTCTTAAGAATTCCCTTTTAATGAGCAGTTTCTTTAGGATTATTTACTAATATTTTGTTTTAATAACTAGTTATTCTAGTAAAATTTATTCCGATAATTTCTTACATTTTGATTCTTAATTCGTCTTGTGGCAATTAATTTACAAAATCGACTGAGGGATCAGTGAAGCACATTGCGTGCCACTAGAATATCTTAAGAGTATATTTTAGTTATTATTTAACCGAAATGGAACAATTTTCTTTCCAAACGAAAAGGTAGTTGTGTGGTGTTTATTTTCCTCCCCCTTTCCCCCCTCTCTTTCCTAAGCTCTGGATGTTAACTCAATCCTGTAGTTGCGTATGAACTTAGGCAAATACGAATCTGCGTTGAAAATGTCACTTATGGAGACCTAAAGGTAACAAGTTCCGAATAGTTCATCCAGTACATATGCCCTTTTTACAAATGTTAATAGTCCTGCCGCAATAAGTCAAAGCGTGGTAAAAAGTGATAAAATGATTTCAAAACATACCTGAAAAAACTCAGTTTTGGAATAAGGTACAGCATATTGCAATCAGAAAAGTAAAAACAACGCAACTCTTAAAATTATTAAAGTTCCTGGAGCACTTGGATCTACTAGCTAGTAACCTCCTCCCTCAGTTCCCACCCTTCCTCCACGGCGGTGCATTACTTACATAGTCACAGGCTCCTCATACTAGTGACGATTGCACCCATTCCAGGACGGGTTTAAGAATGGGCTAAATAACAAGGATTTTAGCGGAAACTGGGAAAAAATGAAATTTGTAATTAATTCATTTACACACACACACACTAACTTAACGCTGACCTCGGGTAAATTCTATAAACCGGTAGACCCAGTGGTTTGCTGCGGCGAGCTACGGCCTGACGGCCTACGCTCGTCTCCTTTTCGTAAATATATAAATTTATAGGGGATGTGTGTTAATATGGTAGCGGGTAAATTCTTTTAACTTCACCTAAACGTATGTAATGTCATCTAGCGGCAGAAATCATAAGCATGTAATGACAAACAAAATAAGTGAGAGTAACAAGAATCAAAGTCCTGGATGAACTATCCGGAATAATTACCGACTTAAATTTCATCATATTTATTTCAAACATCATCCTAGAGCATAAATAGGCAGTAGAACAGTGGCGGCTGATGAATTTATATTATGGGGTGTTAAGGGAGGTGGAAATTACAAAATGCTAATAATTTTACATGATATGCAAATTTTAATTTAATGCTTGCTCTGCAAGCTCTGTACACAAGTAATTCACGTCCTGAATGTTACAAAATCCCAGGAAATATTTTTGAATATCCCTTATAGTATCTGCAAATATAATTATTCCGCATTTATATGTTGCATCTTTAACTTCATAGACACCCGGAGAACCTCCCTGAGAAGTTCAGATGTCTGTGCTCTTTGGAACATTTGTTTTATTTGCCATTTTTAAATGTATACACTCTTTAAATTATCAATTTTGGGACTTTAGCTTTTAGGCATCCAAAACTTAAAAATAAAAAAAAAAAAGTTTCTATTTTTAGCATGTTACATGCATGAAACTTTTTAGAGACATTCTATAGGCCTTACTTCATACAAATTAGGATGCATTTTTCTGTTAAGATAAAAAACAAAGTTAAAAAAAAAGAAACTTGAGAACAGTCGATAACTATTTTTCCAGAATTTGCTTTCCATAGCATTTTTAAATTGCTGTCAGTTATAATTAAAAATACATGTTAACTTTTGTGTAAGATAATATTTAGAACACATTTACGAAGCTTTGCACATAAAATATCAACTTTATGGGAGGAAATAGGTTTTTAACAATACATTGAATCGGAAAAAAGAATGTGTTTAAAACAATAGTAATTTTTTTTTCCAATCAAGCCTAAAGTATGTACAGGGCAAAATGCCTGGGCAATATAAAAAATCTCTAGATTGAACCATTCAGAAGTTCTAAATTTCACTTCGATGCCCCCTTAATATCAAATGAAGAATACCTTTTGAAATTTCCATGTTTATTTGAATAATTTGACGATGAACATTTTTAACTCCCTATTTTTTTTTTCTCTCACTTCATGCTGTACTTTAAAAATCTGTTGTTCTTTTTAAGTAAACCACAAACGTTTAAAAGAAAGGTAGGGACTTATGTGATCTTTATTTTTTTCACGCCTTTTCACTGAATTGGATATGTTTTTAAAGTCGCCATGCCCTTCGGAAAGCCATCCATTTTAACTGAGCTTAGTGGCAAGCAAGGCCAGCAAAATAATTTACCCTTCATAGCTTACAACTGTTTATGATTGTTGTACAAGTGCATTGAAACGAACTGGTTTTATCTCTATCCTTCTGCAGCAATGATACTTTTTGTGTAACCCGTTTAAAATGTCTTTCCTATTATACTCCGTTCTTTTTTAAAAGGAAATTTTCAACAAACCAGTTATAATATCTTCACTAGAATTAGACTAGATTTGTCCATTTTCAGCCAATACACGATAAACTTAACAGACACACCCCATTGAAATTACCAATGAAACTTTGGTTTATAAATAAAGCGCAATACAGTTCTTGTACTGGAAACTCTCACTTTGCAACCTGCTTTCGCGGGCTTCATGAACCAACTTCACCAGTTGGAATGGGTGAATGACCCTCACTCGTAAGCATGACAACGATAACATCAATCGCACACTCAATATGGAACATCACGTTTCAAAGGAACGACAGCTCATGCGAGAGAATCGCATAAAATACAACGGCAGCATTAATTCATTGTTGAGAATGACTGCTTAAGATTTGAAACTTTTAATTTATAAGAAACAAGGGAAGGAGGATGGGGAGTTCCAGACTTATCTCAAGTCAAGACTATAGATCTCCTTTGCGACATGATTTCACTTATAAGGTTATCGATTCACAAAATATCAGACAATGGCTGACAAAAAATGGTTCTGGTGTGCAACGTCTGTCTTAAGCATTAGCCGCATTTTTAGCTGCGAGTCAGTATACACTTGAGATTATGGTCGCTTTTTCGTGGAATTCGTTGTACAAGTTGATAACACCAGTTAAAGAAGGCTATTTCCAGAATGATAAAAGCTGAAAGCGCCATACGTTATCAGCCAGAGCCCGGAAGTTAGGCGAAATGTATTTTCTACATGGTTAGATATATTTAAGAGTTAGATAGGAATAAATATGTTTCCTTACATTTGGAGTCTGTAGGTCAGGACTTTTCTTTTCTCCTGATTTGGCTTCTTTTGCCAATTTTAAGATTTAAAACCTCCTTTTGCCAGTTTTGGATATTTGTGGCTTTTCTTTTTCTGCGATTATTTAGCATTTTAAAAAGATAAAATGCTAAATAATGTATCGAAGTGAAAAAAGTTATAAAAATAAAATAGCACATTCACCTCAAAAATAGCTATTGAGAATCTTGTTATACATTTATTTCGTTTCAAGCAGTCAAAAGCGTTCTTCTCAACCCGTTCACTTAAGCTGTTTAAATAGAAGAAATTTCATTAATGAAAGGAACGTACGGTTACCTCGGCCACAATACCAGGAAATAGAGAGGACGAGGGAAGTACTGTAGTTTTGAGTAGTCCTGGCGAATGATCTTGTATCAATCTGCGCTAGACAATTCTAAAAATTTGTGGTGAGGGTAACTTCTCAGCTGCATAAATGTAACAAACAACTGCAAGTGAGAGAGATGAGAGCGGTACAGCTGTGGGATAAACCGTCCCTTCATTATGTCCAATGCGGAAGTAAGAGAGATTCTAACTTGATTCACTTATAAACGCATAAACAGAAAATAACTCCACCAGAAACTACTGCGTATCTTTTGATCATTCACCAGGACTATTCAAAACTGCTTTACTTTGTCTTGATCAATATTTCCAACATATGTTGAAAAGTGAATGTTTTGTTTTCACTGGTATGAATTCTTCCGAATTAACTTGTTTTAAATGTACTACAATCTCTTCAGTCGAAGTAGAACGTTCTTTTTCCATGATGAAAAATCTTCTTTCTGACAAGTGGCTGACTATGACAGTTGATATCTTGAAGAAACATCTTGTTGTTGCTGGTAACCAAGAAAAATAAGCTACTTTAATTAAGCGACAAAGAAATTATTAATTACCTTAAATGCCATTTTTCATTAATAATGAGTGATATCACTCCCTATTTTCACTGTAATAAATTCCTTTTTTAAATTTTATTACTGCCTATTTTCAGTATTTTAAGTGGCTTTTTGTCTGCGTATTTTAATTAAAATAAATACCTGAACTTCCGGACTCTGCAATAAAGTGAACAATATTGACGTTAAGAAATTTCGGCAATTACAGAATATTAGCGGTGTTTACATTTGTGTCTGGTAACTTCCAAATTCACCTGTGAAGTGTTGTTTAAACCTCTCAGAATTATTATACAGCGTTTTAATTTCAGAACACCTATTTGAAATAAATTACAGTAATAAAGCACGTCAATTTCGGTATTCAAGGGGACCACCGCCATGGTCTAATAGTAACATTCATGCTGCTCGGGTTCGATCCCCATTTGGGCCAGCTTCCTGACAAGTTTTTTAGAAGTTTTCCCTCAGGTATGAGGTAAAAGCCTGGGAAACTGAGGCCACAAACTTTACCGAACTCAATAGGCCAAATTACTATCTATCATCCCCCGGTCACTATTTTTGGAATAAATTAGCCGCAACTGCCAGGCATCCCAACCTCAGAAGTCGGAGCATCTCACAAGTTCGATTGGACAATGATGGAATTGTAAAAAAAAAAAAAAAAAAAAAAGGCATTGAGAGGGAAAGTTTTGAACTAATATTAAATACATTTTTAACTTGATCCCCTCGCCCCCAGAAATCTCAAATATAGTTTTGATGTTTAAATTTTAAAAAAGGATTTAATTGTTATCACATCTTTAGTTTTATTAAGTTGCCTGCAATCTACACTGTCTTTTTTGTTGTTTGAATTTGGACAGAATAATACCACAAAAACTGCTGAATATTTATATAATAGTTGTGTTCCGGTAATATTTTTCTACAAAATGTTGTATACCCTACCAGAGATCAGAAAGTAAGCGGAGTAGCCAGAAGTTTCGAAATAGGGTATATTACTATATAGTTCATAATTGTAGTTTTAATCAAATAAATAGTTTTTGTACAGTTAAACTAACTTTATATTCTATCCAAATTCAAATAACAACAACAATAGTTCCAAGTTGCCAGGAAACGATAGAAAACAAAAGACGGAATAGCAGTAGAATCCTCTTCAAAATTTATTTATCAAACAATTTATTACCAAAACAGACTGTTGTTTTAATTTCTGGTTCTAGTGCTTATACTTTTAATGTGTTCAAATTCAGACAGCAAAACAGTCCAGCTTGCCAGGCAACAACAGAAAAACAAAAAATGCGATAGTATTTTAATCCTCCTTTAGGGATGTCATTTGAAATTTCAACGTGGAACTGTTTTACAATACATTATTAAGTTTACAATATTTGAATAATTTAAATAATGACTGTTTCACTCATATGACGTCATCTTAAAATAAACCAATGAAAAGAAACCAAAGTTTGAATTTTGACCAATTACAGCCGGATTACGGAGTGGAATTATCAAATCCGTTTTATCATGCGGTTGCATTTGTCATATGGTCAATGTAGCCAACTATATCTCCACTATATAATTGCTGAACACGCAGCACTGACCACTTTTGCTGGAGGCGGTGATAAGCTATTGATAGCAACAAGAGCATGGACACTGGACAATGATAACGCAAAATGGAGGGTTCTTCGAAGCGTTTGGTGATACATCAAATTTGTAAATTGATCTTGTCATTAGGAATTCCAAACCACAGAATACGAAGAAAAATAGAAACACTGTATTGGTGTTTTTTCCCCTCCCACTTTTCGGTTTTTCTCATTTGGATTAGAAAATCGAACGGTAGCGATTGTAATAGCCGACTTTTGGCCATTCCAGTCTCACAGATATTCATAACTATAACATTTTATACAAGTGTTAATATTCTCTGCGCGAATTTCAAATATATATTACTTTTATTCTTATTCTATCTATGAAATAGTCCTAAACCCGTATTTTTCTCTTCTCTATTGGCATTAATTACAATCGGCATTCTTCTGTCGCAAGATGATTTGAAAAGGTTAACATTTATTACAATTTTGAAAGCCAACTATAGAGGAATTATATTTAAACTCTTCTTTTATTCGTGAAATAGCCCTAATAAATATCACTCGAGGGCCTAAGATTTCTAGATAAATTCGCCATCTACATTCGTGGATTTATCGGTAATCTCAGACCCTCTCGTGATATTACTTGCAATAATTTCGTTTGTTCATTTAATACTGTCTGAAGACCTGGAGGGATTTGATTGTTGCCCCTATAGCTAGAGCATCTATCGCATTCGATTATAATGTGTTTGACTGTCAGTTTTTTATCATTATGTTCACAAAATGGAAATTCTTACCTGGTGAAAAAGATCGTCATGGGTTAATTTGGTGTGGATAATTCTTAATCTACAGCAGTGATTCCCAACCATTTTACGTTCGCGGTTACCTTGTGAATGGGAATAGAAACTTGGGGCATCCTCATACATTTTTAAAAATAGGAACATGTAAATTATTTTAAATTTTTAAAAAATTTACCGTGATATATAATGTATTAAATTATGTTCAAAAAACAAACATAAAAATATAGTTCCTTTTAATTATGACCTTTTGATGATAACCTAATATGCAATTTATGACTTGCCATTTATCAAATATACAAATGTTTAATACACACTGATTATGAATTATTAAATTAAACAAATACAATTTAAAAATGTAGTTGTAAATCATTAAAACAAATTTTGCCTTATTAATGTGAGATTTGCGATTGATGCTGAGAACTCAAATGTTTGGTATCAGGCTTAACAGTAAAATAAAACTGTTGAATTTATTATTAATCCATGAGATGAAACTTAATCCAACTAATTATTTGCATTTCTCTTCATCACCAATACCAGTAATTTTATGTACTAAGCTGCTCCTGCTGCATTTTTGTTTATTCTCAAACTATCTCTCCGCACCCTAAGATGCTAGGGCACACCGGTTGGGAACCCCTGATCTAGAGGCCTGTTGATGTCGGTTAAGATTTTTATATATACATGGGAATGAAGCTCATTTCATGCAATTTTTTGTTTTGGTCATTTTCATACCAAATGGGTTTAGTATCAGCTTTTTCTTAATGTATAACAAAGCATCTTGTGGGATAGGGTTAGAAGGGTAAATTTGTGGTTTCTTGTTGCTTCCTTTGCAACTTTGTCTGTTTTTTGTTTGCCCTCTATTCCTGGATGAAGAGAAATTTACTTGCTTACCTTCAAAAGTATTTTTATTTTATGTGTATTAATTTCTTGTGTTAATAGATTTTGTCGAAAGGTTTTGCAGAGAGTTTAAAGCGCTATTGGAATCACAATAATTTCCTTTAGATTTCATAGCTTCCTAGGGTATTTAAAATTTAATTATGTTAAATAGATTATCTAGACAAAACTTTGAAGTGCAGCCCCTGGCCCTAAAGTGTTTGATGTTTTTTCGTGACTTTATTCAGAATATTTTTTAAAGGAAGCATTCTAGGATTCCCCTTTCTCCCCGCATTCACCAATGATCTCCACTGGAGAAAACTATAGTACCATAGCAAGGACGACCCGGCCAGGATCGCTTTTTGAGGGGGGACCGTAAAAATCCTAAATATGCCTGCCTTCGGAAGGGAAGTAAAGCCATGGATCCTGTGTCGTACATTTACGGCACGAAAAAAAAACCGCAAAGAGGCTTCTGAGCAAAATCATCGGCCGTTTCACGCCCTGAATTGAATGGGACGCTGATGACCTGAGATATTAAAAAGCGTCCGTAAATAAAACAAATCAACAACAAGCAAGAACGGTGTCGGTGGATTTTGAACCTCAGATCTCTTGAAATGATAGCGTATTAAGCATCTTCCCGTAGTACTCCAGCTATGCAGAATTTTGTTGACCGTCTAAAATAATGTTTAACAATTGTATCATTTTTATAAGCCTTTTCCGTGAACTGTGCAATGAAAAGATACAAAGAAGGCCGTTTAGTTCAGCTCGCAAAGTACTCGTTTAAAGCTGAATAAGCATCACTAATGGTAATGGAATGTGCTGTTTGTGTTTTCGACCTGTGATGATGAAACCTTATGAAACACTGGAATGCAGTGACACGTGCTTAGACTGTCTGAGGAAACTGCAACTTCACACTTTTCGTCGTCGACTTTCGTTTTCTCTCGAAGCGTTTTCTAGAACTTTTATACTAGCATGCAGTACAAAAAACGTTGTGCTTACCACTTCTTTACACCGGAACATGCAAAATTAAATGTACTATCCATTGCACGCATTATCATCTAATGGACTTTCACAGAAAACTTTTCTACCATTTTTAAGCATATAAAGAGCATAAGAGGATGACATCCTTATACTTCAACCCTGGCCCATTAATAGTTTATCTAAAAACTTTTGACGGCACGAGAAAGCCTGACATGAATAAACACCGTACGCAGTTTCCAGTCCCATACATTATTGCATTACGTCATAGCGGCGGTTGGTTTAATTTATTTAAGGTGTTAAACGACCGTTTTACTACTGAGACACCACAGATGGTCGACACTGATGATACGTGAGATGAAATAATAAATTGAGAAAGGATTTTTTTTTAAAGGAAGGAAATGTTCCAGGCCTAAGTTTAAGGGTACTTCCCGGCATTTGCCATTTATGAAGACTGAGGAAAGCCTGGCAAAAACCTCAGCCAAGGAGGACGTTCTTGGTGGGATTCGAACCCCAGACCTCCCGCTGACGAGTCCGCGCCTTAACGACCTCGGCCACTCGTGGCGGTACAAAACATCGAGATAACGATATAAACGTTACGTGATACAGCTCTTAAGAGATAACTGTTTTGTGTTTGGGTAGGAATTGGTTAGACGGTTAAACTACTATACGCGCTAGTGTCTGTACATAAAATGTATGGATTTTGCTGCCCCTGTCCTTCGCTAGGTCAGCAACGCAGCTATTCTCGGCGGGCGTTGGCTCGAGTCCCTTATGAGCAGTTATTTAATTGTTTGTTACGATAGATTAAGTAGGTATATTAAGTGCACTTTACCAGCTTTTACAAATAAACAATAATAGTGACTAACAAATGCGTTTGATTTGTGAACTTATGTAAAATTTGGCTTAAAAAATAAGCATAATAATGGCGGAGATAACGTGTTGAAGTTACAATGGAGAACTAAATCCCTGTAGCAAACTGTTCTTCCCCACGTAAGAATCAGTTCTGGTGATCTAGAGTAATAGTACTTGCGTCTTGGGCCCAAGATTGCATGCTCAATCCCGGTAGGGTCTATTGATTTTTTTCGGGTGTAAAAATCGTAAGTATGACTTCCTTCGGAAGGGAACTAACGCCATGGATCCCGTGTTGTAGATTTACAGCACGTAAAAGAACCTCAAGCCTGAAAGAAGAGCCTCTGAGCAAAATATGTCGGCAGTTTCACGCCCTGAACTGAATGGGACGCTTATGACCTGAGATGTTATAGAGCGTCCGTAAATAAACCAAATAAACAAATTTTCTTGTGAAGTAGTTTGCAGTAGTTATTCGCATTATCTTCATACATCCAACCACGTGCTGGAAGGTAGGAAAACATCCATGTATCCAAAGGAAGTTCTTCAATCTTCAAACCTCTCTTTGCTAGACACGATTTTTACTGACTTGAAGCAGGCGATAAAAAATGAACCCCCGCTGACCGTCTTCAATATTCTTCATTCCTCCCATTGTTTGAATAATACGCTCCTCAGGTCACTTAAACTGCATAATGGTATTCCGATGTATGTTAACAAACCTTCAGATTTATGCAATAGCTACTGCACTTGCCAAATGTATGTTCTGAATTGAACACCTGAATAGTTAATAACAGACACTTTAGCCAAGCAAGTTTTATATGCCCTGTTCTTACCTAGTTGTGAACAAAGTAGTTGAGGAAACACGACTGTTACTTTGAGTCAGAGGTAGTAATTAAATGTTGGAACCCATTATTAATATTGTCATATTAATTCTTTTTTTTCAATGTCTACACAATTTTCAAAAAATGAAAACGTTTCCTCTAGTTAGCAGCACTGAATGGTAATAGTCCATTAAATATTTATTTTGTTTTAATTGTTGCAGTTGCATTGTTGAAAATCTTCGCCATTGTTAAGACGCGACTATGAACAACATTCCTTAAAGTAATTAAACATTTCAGTTGGTATGCTTTTATATTATGCATTACTGTTTGAAGGTATACTCTTACCTTTTCTTGCAATAGGTTTTAGATAAGTACCTATAACATCTTTTTCACGTGTTTTTGATATGCTTTCTCACGTATTCCAACTTTGATTGCCAAAAATGTTGAAATTTGCGCTCACGCATGACCAAAGTCATCATTCTCTATAGCAGCACGCACTATCTCCATTGGAAATGCACCATTGTTGATTCCAAGGACCACTTAAAGACTCTCAATATTATGTAAACCATAACTAACATTGACTGATCATTGAGACTTCAGGTTGGGACTGATAGAAGACCAATTTTAACTATTAATAAAACTAAACATTTCTTTCAAGTCAAGCCTGAGTGCTTCTTGTTTCTGGGCTAGAGCTCAATCTTGCTGGAAGCTGGAATGCCTGTTCTTGAACGAATTCTTGTTCAGGTTCATCACCACAGGTTCCAGAAGAGTGGTTTCGAGCACTAAGGCGATTGTTTTCATCCTTTTGATAGAAGTGGAGCTTGATGACACCAACATATTTCACATCCCGCCAAATCATTTACTTAGGCAGAATGGTGGCTTCTTTGGGTCTCAAGTTTCTTGTGGAGTCAAGGCATACACTTTTGTCATTTTGACGATTGTAACTTTCTGCAATGCTGAATTTTCTCGTTAGTAACAAGACTTTTCTGGTGACCGTTGTTAGCGTAACCTGTAACATTGTATCAGTCTCAACATTATCTGCTTCTTCAGTTATACATTATGAAAAACTCTCAGTCGAAAGTGTTGTCTAAGCCTCTGAACATGTTATCTTCTGGATATGTTCATCTCCGGTGTCATCACAGTCTGCTTCCGAAAGGGTTCTGCCAAACAAGGGCCGTTACTGCTTTGACAACGACTGGATCCCCATTTGGAATCTCGAATGTAGTCAACAGTGAAGAGTACACAAACATGCTATAGATTTCTAACTTTTTGAGGGTCTGGAAAATCTCGCTTTGTAATTTTTCCAACCTTACAGAGCTAACACAGAATACAGTTTTCATTTTCTCTCCATTCCATGATTAAACCCCAATTGACACTCTTTCGTCTGCTCCAGAACTCTGTAACGAGGATAATAGTGTCTGGCGAGAAAATTGTTATGGTACATTTCCGTTCATAAGTTTGTAACAGTATTTATGGCAATACTAGGTATATATTCAAATAAAATGTATATTTTTTAGACTTTTAATCAACTACAGTCATGTTAGAGGAACATTAAAAAGTTTTGCAACCAGTTTATCCATTGTATAACAGTAATGTCTACTAAAATGGACCTTAAGCTATCAAAATATGCCTAAGTGCAAGTTTAAATGGCATAGTAACTGTCGTACAGTCTGTTGAGCTCAGTCCTGTGTCAATAGCTGGTGAAAAATCATGAATATTTCTAAAGAAAACTTTAGAATCTTCATTTTCACACTTTATAAACTAGGTGAAAGAGCGAAAAAAAATCCAAGAGGATTTGGCAGCTGTTAATGGTGATCAAGTGTGTTCATTTTATGTATTGCAACATGGATTCGATCATTTGAAGAAGGGCGAGAGACTTTGAAAGACAATTCTCGCTCTGGCCGACCTCGGAAAGCTGTGAACGAGCGGACAATTCAAAGAATCGGGAACTTGGTGGAGGAAAATCGAATATTATTGTTGAAATGCTAAGTATGAATATTGATAGCTTGACAGTATTCTCCATCAACATTAAAGCTGCATAATGGATTCCTCATTCCGTAACCAATGAAGGGGAGAGAGGAATATGCAAGGAAACTGCTGAGCATTTTCCACCAGTGGTCCTAAACATTTGACATACATGCACTGGTGAGAAAAGTCGGTTTTATTTCTATAACACCCCAAGTAACTGCGTGTGGGTAAATGAGAATGACCCAAAACTGGTTGTTCTTCGACAAGATTTTCGTTCTCGGAAACGAATGTTCACTGTTTTCTTCTACTATAAAATCTATGTAGTCTATGCCTGAGAGAATGACATGAATTGGGGTATACTATGCACTTACCTTTTGGATCCTCCATATGAAGAGCTGAGGAGGCGACGTCCAAAGACAGGGGCTTCAAGGTTGTTGTTTTGCACGACATTGCTCGTTCTAACATAACAGTTGCAAATTTGAAAAAAAGCAAAGTCGCCAAGGTCCAGTTGCTTGATCATCCACCCTACAACCCTTATGTTGCACCTTACTGAAAAATATTTTTAAAAAGAGCAGGATATTGTTCAAGCTGTAAATTCAACTCTGTTGACAATTTCTCAGTCAGTGCTTTTGACAAGAGCTTGCGCCGGCCATTGTGTTGGGAGAGATGAAGAGAGCTTTGAAGATTTCAGAATAAATTTTCGAATTCAGTTCTTAGCTCAGACTTTAAGGAGACACGTGCACAAAATTTTGAATGCCTCTTATAAAAGCACCAACTACATTCATTATGCTTTTTGTTCCCTTATTTATAAAAAAATCTATATTATTCGTCAATATTTTCTGGGGTCATTTATGTTTATCTATTAAAATCATCAACAATATTCAGGACCACTAGAATGTTATTATTGTTTTGCTTTGCTAATTGTCACATAAGAGGTATCTTAATTAATTCTGCTGCTTATATAAGCACACGAAGCCTGTGTTCAAAGAAAACTTAGGGCTTCTGGTATAAGAAACAAACACAATTCTAGTACAAAGGCAAATAAATTTATTGACAAGCTGGAAATCAGAAATTTATCGTGGGCTTTATTACTGAGCTTTGAAAAAGTTTTTTTTTTGTTTTTGTTTTGTTTTTGTTTTTGTTTTTTTTATTTGTCCAAAAATTTCTCTCCTAGTTTTTAAATACATGAACATGTCTTTATGCCCACAAAGCAACACGGCCCTTGATCGAAGCAATTGAAATATGAATTGAAATACAGGTTTCAAAAAAAAATAATAATAATAAATAGAAATTATCAGATCAACTACAAAGCTTTAATACGCTAAGTAGCAATATAAGATCGAACAGACAGCCTTCTGGGTCTAGTAGTAGCATTTGTGACTACAAACCCGGAGGTTTTTGGTTCTAATTCCGATCAGGTCACGCGTTTTGGTAAGATTATTTCCCCGAGTTTTTCTTTACCTTGTGAAAGCGAATGACAGCTTTAAAGCAACAATTGCACCATTAATTTAATTAATTAAATCATCCCTCAGTCCTCATTCTACATATTCGCGAATGAACCTATGCAGTCAAAGCGACAATAAATAAACAAATTAATTAATTAATTAATTAATTAATTAATTAAACCGAATAACCTAACCTTATGCTCACTCCAGATTTATTTGCGAAGCTCATAGAGATTTGTGTCTTCTTTCTGGTAAAACTCCTTGCTTGCAAATAACACGATGGGAAAGCCCAGAGGCGATACCAAACTGAGAGATCGATGCATGGACCGTGTGCCAAATTCTTCAGCTGTTTCTCTATAAACGGCTTGGCAAGTATTCATCTTGTTTATAGCGTTGGTGTATTTCAATAGTAAAACAAATGAAAATCGTGAGTAATTTTGTAAATCGATTCAGATCCGTGCTGGCAACGACCTGTGGGAGCATCTATATTAATCGAATGAGTTGGAAAATGGCAAAAGGAATCAAATCACCTGCATGTCTACATTAACTATCGCCATTTTTGTATTTTCACTCATTACTTAAGCCATCATTTAAATGTTTATACACGTATTTCCTTATTATGTAATTTTATTTTCAGCATGAGTAATTCCTGAAACGTTTAATGACTGATTTGTTTCACCCACAAGCGAATCCATTTTCAAACAATATTGAAACACTTCCAGAAATGAAAACTGATTATTGATTTAAGACTTAAAATTGCTCACAAGATGTGTCAGGTGAAGAATATAAAATGATTATATTCATATTTTTCAGTTTTCGCTATTTAAGTGTATTTTTCTAAAATTGTTGAACTAAATTAACGACTAATTGTCGATTACGATAACAGTTAAACATTTAAAACAAGTGTGCACTATAATGATAGCATCTTCAAATGTTTTATTTACATTTTTGTTTAGTAACTGAGGGTGAATTAAAATATAAACCGCGGAATTTTTGTAATTGATTGAAAACAGTTTAAATTAAAGTGATATACACGCTTTTCTGATTTACAAATATATTTTTCTCAGCGGATAGAAAACTTATTAATCTCATTATCGAGAATGAGTGGGGTTGGATTTCCAATAAATTTCACACGAATGCCACTGTCGAATTGCCAACCTTCCAATGCATCTTTTAACGGTCCAAACATATGACAAGCTCAAGGCGAAAGTGTAGTCAACAGGGAGGATGTTAATGTTGTCCATTGAATTTCCTCGAGTTTTTCCATTATTAAGTAGGTGTATGCGGAGGAACGTCGTCTTGGAGGAGAATTTCTCGATTCTGTTGACGCCCTTTTCGCCGATGTGCACGATTTGTCTCAATCCGAAGCTGGAAGTTATAAATTTCATTGGCTGTTCGATATTCATGATCAGAGTCCGGAAGTTCAGGAATTTATTTTGGTTAAAACAGGCAGGCAAAAAGGGCACTTAAATTACTGAAAATAGGCAGTAATATAATTAAAATATAGACATTTATTAACAGTGAAAGCAGAAAGTAACATCACTCATTATTAATGAAAATAGGTATACAAGATAATTAATAATTTCTTTATCACACAATTAAATTACTTATGCTTCCTTTTCTTGGTTATAAACAACAAGAAGTTGTTTTTTCAAGGTATTAACTGTCATAGTCAGCCGCTTGTCAGAGAGAACATTTTTCATCAAGGAAAAAGAACTTCTACTTCCACTGAAGTGATTGCAGCATATTTAAAACAAACTATTTCGGAAGTACTCATACCATTACAACAGAACATTCACCTTTCAGTACATCATGGAAATGTTGATCAAGACAAAGTAAAGTAGTTTTGAATAGTCCTGGCGAATGAACAACAGATACGCAGTGGTTTCTGGTTGAGTTAATTTTCTGTTTATACGTTTATAGGGGAAGCAGGTTAGTATCTCTCTTACTTCCGTACTGAACACATTGTAAGGAAGGTTTATTGCACAGCTGTATCACTCTCATCTTTCTCGCTTGCAGTTGTTTGTTACATTTATGCAGCGGAGAAGTTACCCCCCCACAAATTTTCCAGAATTGTCTCGTGCAGATCGATACAAGGATATTCGCCAAGACTATTCAGAATTACAGTACTTCCTTCAACCTCTCTCTTTCCTGGTATTCGTAAGCCCAAGGTAATCATGCGTTCCTTTCACTAATGAAGGAGCCTAAGTGAATGAATTGAGGGCAAAGTTTTTGACTGCTTGAAAAGAAATAAATGTATAACAAAATTCTCAATAGATATTTTACAGTGTGTGCTCGCCATTTAATTTCTATAACTATTTTCACTTGTATATATTGAACTTCTTTATATGCTTTTTTAAAATACGTAAATAATCGCAGGAAAAATCCATAACGATCCAAAAAAGGCAAAATAAAAACTGGCCCTGTCTATCCTAAATAGACAGAAACATGTTCATTTCTATCTGTTTCTTAAATATATCCATCCAGATAGAAAAGGCATTTTGTCTAACTTTCGGGCTCTGTTCATGATGGACTTGTGAGTTCAAGATAAACTTTCCAGTTGAGAGACTAGTTTTTGCTTTGACAGGAGTAGATTCCTCGCTTTTATTCCATTCCAATCATGTTCGCTTCCGCTCAAGAGCGCATGTTTCATCATAGGTTACAAAACGAAACAGAAACATTTGCTTGACATCAGTATTCAGGCAAAAGCCTCTGACACACTACAACACGCGCAGCCTTTTGATACTCAGTGAGAGCTCGAGGATGCCACATTATGGAGACTTTTCAGCAATCCGTCATGTGAAATGATGAACTGAACACTTCCATAACTTATCCAACCTCAAAAGCGACTTCAGAAATCTTCAAACGTCGGTCACACTGAATAAGGTCCCGCATAGCTCGAGTTACGCTCCTATGAGCTTATTCATTTTTCACCAGTCTTGTTGTGTGAGAGTTTAATGCCGCTCATACGCTTGTATCTTAGTGTTTTGTTTCCAAACTGTCTCCTTAATCTTTGCAAAATACCTGCCATTTTTACACCTTCCGCCACCAAAAACTTTATGACAATGGTTATAATTAACCGTCCGTTATACGCGCGGTTTAGTTGGTCGTGCGGGTATGCCAGATCAGACTGTACTTTTTTTGGCTTTATGCATTGATTTATTTATTTCAAATTCTTTTATATTTCTCATTTTTTCGGTTTATCTTTATCATAATGCAGATTGGGTTCTCGCAAAGTCTGCGCACGAGTGCCGCGTATGCTGACCCCAAAACACAAAATGCAAAGAATGGGTCTAGCGTTACAGCATATCAATTGCTACCACGATGAAGGACACGATATGTTAGCGCGAATATGAGTTTTGGGTTCATAGTTACCAGTCAGAGACAAAGCGTGCGTCAGTGCAGCGGGAATATCCTGCGTTGTCTGCGAAAAAAATTAATTTAAAGTGACAACATCCGCTGGGAAAGACATTCTCACAGGCTTCTGGGAACACGAGGGCACATTGCTCAGCGCATTCCAGAAACGACCAGGACTCCTTACCAAAGTCGTGTTGCTCTTGCATGACACGCGAGTTTTCATATTACCAACATGACAAATGAAACGCTGCGAAATTTCAAGTAGGAAGTCCTCGAGCATCCTCCATATAGTCCTGACCTTACTCCAAGCGACACCCATTTGTTCGGCCCCTCTTTCGAGTGACCATTTTGCCGGCGATGAAGCTGTAGAAAGCAAAGCGACCACCTGGTTCCGACAACAGCCCAGAGAATTTTATGCTGCTAGATTTCAGGTACTTGTGAAACTATGGGACAGGTGCTTCAATGTTTAGGGAGATTGTGTGGAGAAATAAAAGTATTTTTCACATCAATAATCTTGTTTGTTTGAAGTTCTATAACCATTTATAACTTACTTAGGTCTAGTTGTATAAAAGCTGGAGATTAATTTTAACTGTAATTTAAAAAGTAACCAGAGGTTAGTCATAATTTCTGTTGCATAAAAATAACTTCTAGTTTGCAATAACCGTCAAACTTATGGCAACATCGCGAAACTATAGAGAACTTCGTATAATTAAAGCGAGTTGATGTTCAACTGTCCAGCCTGAGAAAATAATAGTTATTCAGTTTTCCCGCCTCCTAGACATAAGTTTTTTTTTCATAATATGCCTTCAAACATGGATAAGGAAAAGCCAAAGAGAATGCCAGCGGCAAATTTTAGCAAAAATGAGAAGGATATTATTATTGATAAATATTAGGGAATAATTGGGGAAAAAATTGGTTAGTTTCAAATAGAGATACACGTGAGGGGAACTGCCAAAGAGTACAATAATTCTATTTTGAAGACTTCTGCATCATAACCTCCAGGAGATATAGTGGGTATGTGTGCAGTCTATAGCACCTAAAACTCCAGGAAAGTTATATCATCCTCTTCAGTTGACATTTTAATAAACTGAAGCCTCAGAACTGTATTGCTCTAGTAACTTCATGGATTGTTCTACTAGCTGTTCCTTTCTGCACTTTGAATATACCTCATAACTATTTGGAAACTCGCTGTTGCATAGAACCTTAAAGCTAATAGTATCATAAACATCGAATTCAAAGCATGACTTCGCTTAGTTTATTATTGTAATCGGAGACTGTTCTTCTACGTCTTTTGTAAGCAAACTCGCATTTTGTCATTCAGTTCTAAGAACGGATTTTTTCCCTCATGAAATACACGAGGAGCACGCGATTCATCTTCGAATGAAATGTCGGAAATCAGAAATCTGTACAATATGCCGCTTGTTAAGTTAACCTAACATAACCTTTAACTGAACGCAATTCTGTTGTTGTTGTTGTTGTTGTTGTTGTTGTTATTATTATTATGCGGAAATGAAAAGTGAAACATTGAAGAAAATTATCTACACGAAATTAAAATAAACGTAACTAACCATTTTATTTACAATTACTAAACCCTAATTAGTACTTTAACTTGTGAAATTTCGCGAGTAGTTTAGGGTTAAGACAAATTTTAGATTAGTGTTTGTACAATTAAAATTTCCAAGTTAAGTATAACAGATGGTTAATTTTATGCCTTAAACTCAAGTTAACTCTTTATACAACTGACTCTTAATGATTTACTCTCGTATATATACATTTTATAATTTAATGTATTTTAAAAAGGAGAAAAATATAGCTCAATGAAACATTTTATATACTCTTATCATTTTATTGTGATGTATTTAGAATATTTTGATGTTCGTGATGGGAATACAAACTTTACTCGCAGAAATGTTCAGGGGTCTGAATTGATGCACTTGCAGCTCAGCAAAATAATTATCAAGGCCTACTTGGGTCGCTGTTGTAAGAAATTCATTTGAATAATCGATTGTGTAGCACTAAAACGTGAAACACCAGCAGAGTGGACCTATCGATCTTGACTCCTCTGCCCCTTGGTGTCCTCTTTTAAGCTCTTCAAGTCAGATGATATTCTTTTGTAACAGACAAAGAGTATCCTATACAGGTACATATTTCCACAATTATTCAGTAATTAATTAAAGAAAAATTTAATATTTCATTTTTAGGGTAAGTTCAGAAACAATGTGTAATATTTTGAGCTCCACACTATTTTTTTTTACTGACTTAAGAAATAGTAAATAAAATTCTAATTTAATTCCAAGAAAAACCAAGGTTGTTGCAAATATTTGCGTTACCTTTCTTTTATTTACGTTATCTATGAGACCCAAATGAGAAGCTAGATTTAAATGTGTTCCAAAAAAGTTACTTTATAATTCATTGCATTTATTTACGGAACTTGTTTCGTTAGTTTCTGCTTTAGATAGGCGTAACTGAAAACTTTTGCATAAACCTTTATAAATATTTTAAATAACTGTTTGTTCCTGTATATTTCTTCAAACGTTTCAGTAATTAATTTACGAGGGTGGTTTAGTTCTGTTGGCGTTTTAGAGTAAACCTCTTCTTTAACGATTTACTACAAAGAAAAGGCATACCGAGTCAGGTCATGGGATTGCGGAGGTCCATTTACCTATCCACATAAAACTCACTGAAAAATAATCCTTCACTTGGGTAATGTAGTGTAGAGGAGCATATGAAATCAGTGTCGTCAATATCCGTATGAGTTTTCTTTTCAGAGTGCACAGTTGCTTTCACTGTTTCGTGGTTATTTTATTCAATGATATTGTCTTCGAAAAAATATGGACTCTATATCAAATGTCAGCCCAAACAAGATGTTCGAAACATTTAGCACTTCCTAATAAAAAAGTTAATCTGTAAACTCTGTTTTATTTCTGTATAATAATTACACTGGTCTACAAATAAAGAAGAATAAATTGAGCCGAAATGTATGTTTCATGCTGTACGAATTGTATTTTTCATCTGAAGTCCCCCTCCCCCACTTCACAGTTTAAAGTTGTATAAAATTAGTATTTACATAACTTTAGATGATAATAAATTACAAATAGGATTCTGGCTGACCTAAATATTGCATGTAATGATTTTAGACATCTTAACTTTTGGATGTCTCTTTATGTCCCAGCAATCATCGTGTAAATGTGTTATGAAAAAACTCGCCATGTTCATCGTTGACTGGCCCAAAATTTTCTGGGAAGAAATCTGTGCCGGAGTCCAAGATTTGAAGTTTTAAAGACACTATTTTCCAAAGTTTTGAGTGACTAGATTGGATTGTTAGGGTTGAAGGAGGATATTTCCATACCGCAGCCATGCTTAAGGGCGGATACCTCCGGGAGGAAGGGGTGAGTGAGATAGGCACCGTTTGGGCAGGAACCACAAATGATGAGGCACGAAGGTAAACGGAATCCTTAACGTTCTACGCTCAGAAGGTCCGCTTCCGTGCAGACACCTTTACCAAAGCGCAAGCCACAGTCACACCGCATCTACCCACTTCGCCGTTGAACTTTCGACCCTGTAAAGAACCAACCAAATGAAACGGAAGAGCCGGTATTCTTTCCGCAGTTATGAAGATGGAGCAATGGATGAATAACTGGCGCCACTTCCGCACAAATTTCACTTACGCTGGTATCGAACCTGGGGCGGTTTCGTAGAGGATTCACTTCCAATCGCATGTCAGCAGCCTATCAAGAAAGGAATCCCTAAATTGCGTGACAAGATTGCAAGGCGTCATCTCATCAACACCTATGGACTCAAAGACCGAATTTATATATTTTTTCTAGCTGATGGCCTTTTCTAGTTCGATGGTTTCTGCACTGACATTGAATTGCGGTGGCACGACCTCACAAGTCTGACTGTTTTTCGTCTAAATCGATAAGAGAGTCTTGTTATCCATTGTCGCTGGTCTTCCTATCCCACTGATCCTCGAAAGTTTATTGCCTTCTTGAAAATTCACCTACCCAGGCGTCTTGGAGCTCCATTCCCGAGCGGCAACGGAGAAAGCCGAAGGCATTGTGACTTCAAAGGATATAGGTGGATAATTAGACTAGCTCAACGGTATGTTAGCTCAGATGATTAGAGCGCCCTGCTATAAATGGAAGGTAGTGAGTTCAGTTCTAAACGGTTCTGCTGGAATTAAAGTAGACTTGCCACCATTACTTGCTAACGCAAACACAATCAGCTATAAATTTATATTTGTGAACTTTCTTTTTCCTGCTGGAGTTAAAGATTTGCCGCCATTTCATTGATTTACTTGCTAACGTCATAGCACACAACCCCCTATGAATTTATATTTAGAAAAGGAGACGCGCGTAGGCCGTAAGGCCGTAGCGATACGTAGCAAACCACTGGGTCCACCGGTTTCAAGATTTACCAGAGATTAGGTTAAGGTTACAGTGTATGACTTAATTGCATTCCAATAATATAACGAATGGTAAAAGTGATAAAATGTAGTTGAAACATACCTGAAAATCTGCATTTCGTAATAAGTCGTTAAGTTTAACAAAAAAATAGTACCTGCAAAATTTTTAGCGTTAAAAGCGGGTGCCTTTTTCATTTTGGTTTCGGCTGCATTTCCGCATCTTCCGCTGCCATGCTGGACTGTAACATTCGGCTTTCTCCGCTGCCGCTCGGGACTGGAGCCCCAGAATGTCTCGGTTTCTACGGGCAAATGAAAATTCCGAACTGTTTGCATCTTCCGTTCATTTACAGCATTACCACCGAAGGCCTGGCATGTTTTCCGCACGCTGAAGTTGCATTGTTCCTCAGTTTAAATTCATAGAGTATACAAGCTGGTATATCATCTTTTGAGGTGGTCATGTTTGACCGCACTGCTGTGAATACTCGCTGACACTAGAAAAAAATTGAACCTTCCAGCTTAACAATCTAAACTCTTGGCTACTGTTACCAAATTAATTTTTGTTGTTGTGTATTTTATTGTATAAAATCTTGTAATTTTAACATCTCAAAAAACTAACAGATATTTTTGGGCCAATTGCATGTTTAAAAAAAAATATGATACCAATCGAAATGTCCACTCGTGCAACAATAATGTAAAATGTTCTATTATAAATACTTAAAAATGTATTTGGAGTGTCCAAAGACTTTCTCAATTTTTTATTTATTTTAAAGCTCACGTTACTTTTGGTAAACCCTATATATTCACATTTCCGGATACAAAATACTAAAAATAATATGGAAATAAAACAACATCTAAGAATAGCGAGTAAGGGAACTCAACAACTGTCTGCATTTTAATTTTTGGCAGACACAACTGACGCTAAATTGCATTTGAACACTTTCGTTTTGCTTA
This sequence comes from Metallyticus violacea, assembly GCA_030762175.1. Classification (NCBI taxonomy): domain Eukaryota; kingdom Metazoa; phylum Arthropoda; class Insecta; order Mantodea; family Metallyticidae; genus Metallyticus; species Metallyticus violacea. The sequence goes on from CM060839.1 coordinate 25,399,650, forward strand.
AAACTTGGCCAGTGATATGAAATTACAGGTGCATCGTCCCGGATATGCTCTCTAACGACCGTGAACGACACACCGGATCAGCGGATTTCAACTGACGATGGCCTACATAGGCATAAAGTAAACATAGGAAAGTCGTCGTGAATAATTTGGGATGGCGGATAAAAACAAGTTGGCAAGAGTTGTTTGGCACTGCGGGCAAGTGCGTCGCTTTCTGAGAACCGAAGTGCCACATTCCTTTTGCGTCATAATGACAGCTTCTCCCACGTAACAACTTGTCATTACATACACGTATCGTTCACTGTACAGGGCTAATGAAAAGTAAGGATACCGTTAGAAAAAATCATAAGGAGGACATGGGATCTAAAATATGAGGATATTGCTGAAAAGGGAGGCCTTTAAATTTTTTTTTGAACAAAATAAAACAATTATTCTCCTTGGTTAGGTAACTGGAACCTACTATGTGCAGAAAATCCTCAAGAGATGAATTTCTGTCCTTTCAAACAACTATTAAACTGTCTGGACATGTCATTCACCCTAGAATACCTAACACGAGTCTCTCAGACTCTCAGCAAAGCATTTTTTATATTTTACATTAAAATATATAACTTTTTATCTTTCCATCTGTCTATTTTTCAGACGATGACGATATCATTTATTTATCATACTGTGTATACAAGACACTATTATCAATGTAACTAAAATAACAATAACTAGAAAAGCAGAAAAGGATGAAACACTAAGATAAAGTCACACATTTGTATACATACACATACACACACATATACATAAACACAGAGGATGACAAAAAATGTATACACACTTCAAGGTAAGAAAAAACTGTTAACATAACAAAAATGAATTCATACAAACAGAAAAGATGAGCACTAATCATCTTAGACTTTTACAGTTACAACAGTTGCTCAAAATGCCTACCATCGGTATCGATACACTTCTGCATACGTTGAACGTTTGCGAAAGTGTCCTCAGCGATTGTAGCACATGCCGTTTCAATTTCTTCCCGAAGTGCCTCCTAGCTGGTTTCCTATGGTATACAACATCCTTAAGAGTTTCCCTTAGGTAGAATTTAGATCCGGAGAACGCGGTGCAAACTCAATCTGACTTCTTTGTCCTATCCAGTGCCTTGGATCTAGTGCGCGGTGCTTGCTGTGCGAGGTTTCCCAGACCTGCCCTTGAATATCGCATACGATACTATGAGTCTCAAATTTGTCTCGAATGCGTGCAGCTGTTACTCGCGTTGCCGGTTCTGTTCTGTACACACGTCTCCATTGCCTTTAAACTTCAATAACATTCTCGGTTTTCCCCTACCACTTCTAAATTGCTTTCCGCTGTTCAAACGACAATCTTAGCTCCATTTTGTTGTAGCAGCGCTAGCACAACGTAATGTGAGAAACATGTTTATAGAGCATTATACAATAATCCTGGCTTCATTTGTTCATTGTTGATTTATGATAATCCTGGCTTCCTTTGTTCATTGTTGATTTATGATAATCCTGGCTTCCTTTGTTCATTCTTAATTTATGATTATCTTGGCTTCATTTGTTCATTGGTGATTTACCTGTCACATAGTAACGCTATCATAATATATGTGAGTCACTCACATGGCCACCCTTCACCACTCTGCTTTTGATACATGTTTTTCCTTAGTCTTCATTAGATTTGTACCCCACTAGTACACTCAGAGATAGAGAGATGGTGGCCATAGTTTTGTATAAGTCTGGTACACCTCTGGACCTAAATATTTCCCTTTAATTTTTCTCTCACTGACAACTAATTGTTTTAGCTTCGCCTATGTTGGATGCCCTGCGAGCTCTCTGAGTAACTTTCACTATATACTAGTTGCTGAAATGTTCAGTCTCGCATTGCGAACAAGAGCAGACGCAGTGGCCTGGGACCATGCTCTTTTACAAGTATGCAAGAGAGATAAGGTCGTGGTGTTATTTTGTACTATGCATCGCACATCAGTTGTCAATGTTGAAAATGCAAATAAGTGTGAGAATGTTGAGTATTAAAAAAAACCGAAGTGGATTTCTTGAACCTGACAATTCTTATACCTACTCCTACAAAAGGAAAAAAAGATGGCCACTAGTGTTGTTTATCAATTCATTGACATATATGCAATAGCAGCATATATAATATTTTTGGTGAAAAGTAGATACCACAATATTATTTGTACTAGAGTGTTTGTGTTTAAGATATTCCCAAAAACTTACAATGTAAATGTAGCAATGATTAGCAATGTAAAATTATCCATATATTAAATGTGCTTTATGTTTAAATAAATAAATATTTCTTATAGAGATAGATACTAGTGCTCCATTTTTCCAGAATTCCTATATAAATACAGATTTCTGGAAGAGACATATTTAAGGTGATTACAGTAACAAAAGAGTTTAGGCATTCTACAGTTAAAATCATTTTTCACCATGATGACACCCCTCCCTCTCTCTGTTAGAATACAATTTCGTTCTTTTGTTCATTGAGCAGATATCAGAGAAAATACCATTTCAACTCTTCCATTGTGACTTGGGATATAGAACTAGAATTGACATATTTTTTAAAGTTTTTATTTAGTTTTTAGTGCTGGCAGAACTATTGAAAATGAAGCTTTTGCATCATTGTTTATCTAACCTTACATCTTCTTTGTGTCAAAATTTACTTCAGAGGCATGTCTTTATACATTGCAGAATTGATTAAACCACTTTGAATCATGAAGTGACATTTTTAGAACGTAAACAATGCATATAAATAGATTATCAAGTTTGTTTCTTATGTGCTGAAGTTTCAACCACTGAAAGCAGTTAAATTCTTCCATAGGCTTTGGCCATTTATTTATAAATTTTATGCAAACTTCATAAAATTGGATTACATTGTCATGAAAAATGTTACATTCTGTGTGGAACCCATTTTTAGAAAATGAATTTAATGAATCTTTTACTTTTAGTGGCAAGAACACACTTTTCAGCTTTTCATTCTAAGAAACAAGAATTGACAAGGAAGCTATATGCCCACTAAAGAATTATTTTACCTTTCAGCAGTTGATATTTAGGTGAATGGTGTAGTGCTGGAAGATGGAGAGATGGCTAGTCAGAGGAATGTGTCTACATTGTCACGGGTGTGAAGGATCTGAACATCCTCATCAAAAAACCGAACGAGAAATCAGACATTTCCGCATGACTATTATGAATATGCATAATTTGTTGTATTTTAATGGCCAGTAGTATATTTAAAAATATTTAAAGTACTGATGTCCATTCTTGTGCTCTATGAGTTGAAAGTGTTAATATTTATGAAAACGATATTGTTTTATTCAAAATCAAAGTAATTGACACTACAAATGATTTCAGTCTTACATGCTAAAGTTTGGGGACAAACCACACTTTTAAAGTTGATGGTCTGTATATTTTGATATCAATAAGTGACGATTTCAAATGTCAAATTATCTCTTTTACATTAAGCAATATAAAAGGTATACTTTGACGTCATATCCGTTATCGTCTTTCATTGACATTTAAAGCAGCACGCCCTCTCCTTAGTCTATTATATCACTTAGCGTTATCCATGGAGAGGGAGTCGATAAGCAGCTCTTTGTATCGCTGAACGTCTATGTTCTCTACGATGACGATATTGGGAACTGCTGTTTTGTATGCTCCTATATGGTCCACGAATAACACTCCTCTGGAGCGCTCTCCGTGTACCTCGGTGTACGCGTAGAGAGGTTGCGATACGCCCGTTACCAAAGACCGCTTCACGGTGATGGCGGCGGTCAGCGGATCGGCACTGTGCCACCAGGACTGGGCGTCGTCTAGATGGTCCCGCTCTGCAAGATTCAGCATTCGCATCTGCGGACTGCTTACAACACCAAGAACTGATTTACGCCATTGCTGCAACAAACATTAACATAGGCGTCTTTTACCAGGTTGGCAAGAAAGTTGTTCCTACAACTGTTACCTTAAATAGCATAACAACAACAAAAATATTTTTTCAAAATATAAGCCATCATTTTCGACCACTTTCATCCATCTTTTTGTCAGCATTTGCATTTGTTGGGTATATCAATCCTTGGGTTTAGAGTCAAAAAACCATAAACATCAAGATTATCGATCGCTTTCTTCGGAAGAAATGTTGCCATGGACCATAGTCAGAAGGCTGGCACATTTTGGACTCTTGTGTTATTGCTATTCCACCAGTCAGTCTAGAATCAATGGGTAGGGGCATTGCCTTGTTGCAGTATATTCAGCATTAACTCCCGACTGCTTTACAATTATAATTGTAACATTATTAAAATAAATTATATTTCCTAACTGACCTACATTTTATTCTGTCACGCTTAAATCTTGCAAGTCTGTATTTCTAAACAGGTATGGGCAGGGGTCCTAAAGAAGTGATTGTTAGACAATATCAAACTTTCCTTTGAAAACGATCTTCTCTCTTCTTTAAACATGTTAAACAATCTTCGAGCTGTGCTATAGAGAAGAAGAAATTTTCCTTGCCTCCTGCATAAGAGGCACTGCATAAGCCTGAAGATTTGCTGAAACGAAAGCAGAATTTCAGAGCAGTATATGTCACCCTTTTGCTGCAAGCGGGACTGAACATATCTGAATTTGCACACCTCTCATAGGTGGGATCCGGAAATATGAAAGACCTTATGTACATTACGCATTAAGCTAACACAATATTGTAAAGATGAATTTTAGCTCTAGAAATGATGCCTGTAAAAATTATGATTATTCCTTATAGAACAGCCCTAATGTAATTTATAATCCATTCTCTCGATATGCTGGATCTGGTTTCTTATTTGCGCATGCGTTTAATCATCTTTAAAATGAGTAAAATACAGTAGTCATATCAGAAAAACTCACCATGGTAATGCTGTTACTCTTAACGACGAATTCCCATGGTATCAGTACCACAGGGTTTACTGCCTCGTTCTCTCTAGCAGTGCTGACAGAGTCCAACACGATGAAACTCGCTTCTGGATCCATGTAAAAATTAAATTCTATACCGGGGAACATGTTTCCAAGACCTGTGGATATCAAAGCAGCCAATCTTTATTCCAGTTCTAGCTGGACAAGAAGTAAAATGTTCACTAAACATTCTTATAAATGGTGTCCCAAGAAAAAAGTGGTATTTAAACTACGCGCCAATTTTGATCCCCTGGATTGCAGCGTCCTCCGAAATCGCATATCGTATAATCTGCCCACGATAACTTTATAGTAAAAGACTTCTCTGCGTTTCGCGCGTTCGTTTGTTGCTTTTGGCTTTCGAAATTGCCGCCACATAGAAGTGGTCGTTATTTTGACCTGTGATGCACATGTGCTATCTCTGTTTCATGGAAAAAATATTCTTTCTTGAGATAAACGTAAACCAAAATCTATTATATATAATAAAATGCTTTCTGCACGCTGGCAATACATAGACCATACAAACAACCAAGAATATTCATTTAATAAGCGTGTGGCTAATTTGGGAGCAAAGAGGTTTGTCAACCAATCAAAATCATTCCGCCACTTGCTTTTTTTGACTTCCATTTTAAACTTATGATGAACAGACATGGTAAACTAATCACGGTTAGTCATGATTGGATCATCTCGTGCAAAGGCGATCAGAATTGGGCATTAAGATCTTGCGGTTTAACACTAAGGGACTGTTTTCCTTGAGGAGTCCTGAAGTGCAAAAATAAGATAATTTACTGAAATGAAAGCAGAAAAAATATACAAAATGTCACTGAAAATTCTGCCAAAAGAATATGAGAATGTCAGTGGAGGATATTTATCAGAATGTTATTCATGTTTAATTGCAGTGTTTGCCCTTTAAAATGATACCAACTCTTAATTAATAAATAAAAGTATTTTAAATTAAATCCTACGTTACTTTCGATGGGTCTTTTAAAAGTTTTTGAAAACTGCACGTTTTAACTCGTCAAATAATACATCTTCATCATCTGACCCGATCATAAGCAATTTGTCTTATAATTATATAATTAACTATGCATGGCATGAGCTGCTAAAAATCATTCCTCTAGATCCAGCCATTGTTTCATCTTCTTAGTGGAGTCCATTAATATGTATCATTCTTGCCTATCTTTCTTCACCCAAATCATTTAGTACTTTGGACAAAAAAACAAACAAACAAACAAACTAAGAAAATAAATAATTTGACAAATTTCAACCATGTTGTACAACATTTTAAACAAAAGTTCAAATAAAATATATATCTTGTTTGCAGCATTTTCCTTTGACAGAATTGTGACATTAGCTCTTAATTCCCAGACATGTTTCTCAAACCATTTGTAACTTCGGTCAGAAAATCAGCTTCTGCGCAAGAAACAATTTTTTTTTTAGAATTCTTACATCAGGAACGTTCAATACTGAAAAATGAGGTCAGAAAACGATCTAAGGAACCGCAAGCAGATGCTCTATTGGGAATTTTTGCTCCTCAGGGACTAAGAGGCGCAACGTTGAAAAATAAATAATTTGCTACTCTCTAACTGGTAGTAACACGTTCGTATTTCTAAGGACAGAAATCCTACGCAAAATCAACATGGTGCATTTTGCTTTCTACTGTTACCATCTGTTATTGAGACATCATCTAGAGACACACACAGTGTCTATTGTGATGACTGGTAGGCCATAGCATTTGTAGTTTTCTGGCTTGGGTAATGTGTTAGCATAAGTTCATGAATTCATTAAACTGTTGAAAACATAGGTAAATTACAAAGCTTGCTATAAAGGGTTGATCAAATGAAATGAAGACTTTTGTAGTAGCGTCGTTTTCTTCAAAACACAAGATTTTGTGTAACCAACACAAATGCGAGATTTCTTAGAACCAGTAATGATGCAAGTACTACGTGTTAATTGAGGGTCAGTTCAACGAATTTACATCAGTTTAAATTCAAACAGGTATAGATGCACTACCTTAAAATATCCACATAATTTAAGTGCAAGGATCTCCATTATTATAGAAAATAAAAAACGAGTGCTTCGTGACAATCAACACGTAAAAATGTTAAATCCTCCAGAGATTATGATAGTGTTGAAAAGACGACCAGAGCCCTTCACAGTACTCGCAGATGCCTTTTCTTCTGTTTTAATGCTGTTTTAAGTGAGAAAAAGAAATGTTGATATCAACACTGGATAATTGAGGGTTCCACATCTACACCAGGACGATTTTGGCAACAGACGTAACGCAATCATTACCATTTCGAATTGTTAAAACTTCTCCTCCCCCCCTCCTCTTCTTCTTCTTCTTCTTCTTCTTCTTCTTTTTCTTTTTTTTTTGAAATTTCATGTCTTCCATCACAAAAAATACTTAAAAATGATTTTCAGAACTTCATCAATACATACTTTTGAAACGTATTAAACAGGTAATGATTTGTATAAGCAAATATACTATTCAAACTTTTTGTACAACTTGCAATCATTTAAATATAAATTTAATTGTTAAAAAAAGCTACTTTGATATTACTGTAAGAATTTCATACAAGTGTTTTATCAAAAATAGTGCGGCTCACATCATTTTCCAAAAATAGACGAACAAGTATAAGGTGACCAAACATTCTACCAGTTTCAGGCCGTCCATTTTAAACCAACATATCTCATCGTTACTATCAAGGACCTTCTGCCAATATGAGGGAATACTGTGAATATCATTGTGATAAGAAAAAAAACACCCATCAGTACAGTTTCCAGATCAGCAAAGGTTCAGAATTTCTGATCTGGAGAATATGAAGGATGCACCAGAGTCTCCCAACCAAGACGGATAAGGTTTCACGAACCACCTTAGCTGTGTGTGGTTTTTCATTGTCATGTAAAACACTAAAGTCTTTTTAATTAAGGAGTGCTAGTTCCTTAGTCCTCAGCTTTTCATCACATGTTCCAGTTGGTTAGAATGCACAATGGGTTGTTTGACCTACTGGCAGCAGTTCACGATGCACAGTGCACCAAATAACCTGCTTTTGATATAGTGGTGGCTTTGATTCTTTGGACATTAACCAGTGATGACGGCATCTTGGGATCCAGATCCACTTCACATCGCATGTTAGCAACCTATCAAAAAGGGATCCTTACGTCAACTCATGTCAGGGACCGAATTTGTCTTTCTCCTGGCTGACGGAGATAGATACGTATGGTTTTTGCACTGACGTTGAATTGCTTTCTACGTCCTCACAAGCTTAGCTGTTTTTCGCCTAATAGAGTTTCTTCCTAATAGAGGGGCATAATTTTCGTTTCTGTGCAGTTGCATTGTTTTCCAGTGTAAATGTATTGAGTACACAAACTGGTATAATCCTCTTTGGGGTTTTTGTTTGACATGTTTCTCGGAATATCGACTATATTCTGGCCGCTCAGTCCCAGGCTCTGACATTTCCCGTGACCGAGAGAAGCTGTGTTGTCAGTTCTGTATCGCTACTGTATCTCTCTTATAAGATGTGAACATTTTCTGCTTTGATTCTGCCTATCCATAGCCACGTTGCTGTAACAATAACTATTATAAGAACTATAACAAGAATAATAAGACTAAAAGAAATCAGCTTTACTTGAACCAACACAAACAACTGGGCGCAAGTGCTTCGGTTGAAACAAAATTGGCAACATAGAGCAAAATGCAGCACGAGAGGAACGATGATTTGTGCTAGCACACTACATTCACCACCTTTGCGCGAGTCATCCCCAGTACTGCAAACCGTGAATTAATTCTTTAACGTGCAGTAGAGCTCATATTATGTAGCAGACAACATCTTTATTAAAAAGTTACAGGATATCCAACTAGAGTGACCGTTTTAGTGTATTTATCGGTTAAAACGTGTCAAAATATCTGCATTTATTCTAGAATTTAGATGTGCTATTCACAACTTAGGTTGGCAGTGCTAACATTTTCCCTCCCTTAATCTTCACGAAATGTCAGGGCCGGAGACTGGGTGTCCAGACTATAACTCTAGGAATAAATACTTATCCTTACAGACACCACGATTTTGGTGCATCAGTCACACTCCTATCACGAACGGCAGCGGAGAAAACAGAATTCCGCAGTTTTGTTAGTAATAACTTTGCTTAAAAAATCGAATTTCTGTTACAATATCATCGCTCTTTCTTTATTGTGATAGTTTGGAGTTGTGAATTTATAATTTCCCTTCACATAAGTATTAAGATGCTGCATTCAACTTTAAGGTCTAACTTTATTAATTTTCAAAATGTTTTGTAGATCTTCCATTGAATTTTCAAAATATTTTGGGCCGTATAGTTACTTCATTTTCACTAGGTTAAAACAAATGGATGGGTTGAATGTAAAATAAAGTATTATAATCTCAAAGTATGAAATATCTCACTTATACAGTTCGAAATACACGCAAAACTTAGTGTTACAAGTGTTACTTTTGCCTCATAATTTTTTCCTTTACGTGTTACATAGCTGCATTACAGTTTCTCATTTGATTTCGCTATGTATTGAATGTGATTAACTACTAACAAGCTTGCTACAAAGTTAATTTTTGGCATAAAATTGCTTGTTTCTTTGCGTTATGACCGTCATATCCGCCTGCATTTGTTGAAGTCACACTAACACTTCTTCGCATCAATGCAGTCATTCCTTGGAATTGGGCTCGGTTTTCTCCGCTGCCTTTCATGAGAGATGTGGCTGGTGCACCAGGAGCGTGCTATCTGTAAGGGTAAGTGAAAAACTGAACCTATCAACTCAACAGTCTTATCTCTCGGCAACATTTGTTCCCACTTTAACTTTAATTGTTGCCAACGCTTGAAATTCGAGCGTCGCGAAAAACAGACAGAACTTTTTTACATAACTATATAACTACCTGAAAGTTTGAGATATCATTATTTTCGTAAGTGCTACAGCGTTTTAAAAATACACTAAATTTACAAAATATTTTTATGGTTTCCAAAAACAGATTTAAATTTTTTGCAGTTGGGAAATTTTAATTATAAACATTTTTACACCCACTCCATACACACACAAATAAACAGGTACAAAATTTAGATTTTTTCCTTCACATAACTGAACACGCATAAAAACTCTCTTAAAAGTACTTTTGTTTATTTTTTTAATCTTAAGATGAACGAGAACCTTTAGAAGACCTATACGTAAGATCGCATTTTAATTCAGCGGTATAATTTCTGCATCTTGCATCCGGAAGTCCTTGAATCAGAAACTGGTCCAAAGACCATTGCATAAGAATGTGTTTTTGCCCCGGTTGGTGCAATACGAGTTGAAATATGAGAACGCGTTTGCATACATACCTTCCGTGCTTCCTCCAAGCACGACGAGTTGTTTCAGCTTCATCAGGAATGTCGGGTCCAGTCGGATTGCCATAGCAACGTTCGTAAGCGGGCCCAGACACAGTAGCGTCACCTCACCTGAAAACATCACCGCGGCTTTCTTAGCGAAGTGGGAACTTTGACACTATTAAGCAGGGAAAAGTTTAATTTCGGTGAGAGAGGGAAAAAGTATGTTTCCTGTTGACAGTAAAAATGTTAGTAATTAAAATATATTTGTTAACCGGAAAACTTCTTTCAATAAGTTTAGCTTGATTTATTCATTATATTTTTTAAAAATTACTATAGGCATTTACTTAAAAAAAAAAAAAAAAAAAAAAAAAAAAGGGAAAACATGTTTAAATCAAAGTCCCAAAATAAATATTGATACAATTTAATTTTTGACAGTTTGTAATTGTAGATTGAAGAATTGTGTAAAATTAGAATAGGCATTCTAACAAACTTTTGTTTCACTGATTAGCAATACATACAAATTATTGATTGATACATGGAAAGAAAAAAAAAATGGAAATACAAGATTACGTTGTTTAGTAATCAATGTTTCCATGGTTATTGCAATATTCTGTACCTAGTGAGTCCTACGTGAGCTGCGATGACTTCATAACACCCACGTGGCATTCTTCGCACCAGCCTCCTAATAAACGTTTGTGTGATTCTCTCCCATTCATCAGTGAGTGCATTTGCGAATTCTCCCACGTTCTGTGGCACAGCAAGAGATCGCAAACAAGTTTCTCAACCTTATCCCATAGATGCTCAATCGATTGAGATCAGGACTACATGCAGACCTGCCCATCACCCATATTTGGCTTCAGAATATCTTTGGTATTCCGGCTGTATAAGATTTAGCATTATCATACATTAGAAGAAAATTAGGGTCCATCATAAGCAAAAGGTACGACATGTTGAAGTTAATGTCATTAATGTAAACGTCAGCATTCATGTACTGTGGGATAACAACAAGCTTAGTCCGAGACTCAACAGTATTGCCAGCCCAAACCGCAATCAAACCGCCTCCAAATCTGTCATGTTCAAATAGTGACTGGAACAAGACTTTCACCAGGATGTCTCCATACGTGTACAACCATCACGAAATCTTGACTCGTCTGTTAAGAGAACAGCCTTCCATTGATGGAACTACCAGTTGAGATGATTCTGGGCAAATCTCAGCTGGGTTTCCTTGTGCTGATTAGTCAAACGAGGGACTTGAAAGCAGATTCTATATCTCAACCTTGCAATTATCAGTTTGTTTCTTACAGTCTGATCAGAAACCACCACTCCAATTGTTGTTCGTACATCATTTTGTACATTTTCATCTGCTCAAAACTGATAGGACACAGTATCTATCTTGTATCTCTGTTGTCTTCTTACGCCCTTTTCCCGGATGCCCTTGTATCCACCTTTCTGTATATATTGTCTCCAAACTCTATGGATGACAGAAGAGCTGACATGAAGAATCCTGGAGACAAAGCGAATGGAATGGCCATCTTCAATCCACATAACTGCTTGTGCGACTGATGTTTCAATCCGATGTATCATTGCTGTATGTTTGCCTCAGAGAACACAAAATAACAATTTCTTAACCACAGACTACTGTTAAAACCTGTTTCTAAAAAGTAAGTCAAAAGCACTCATTTGGGTTTCAACAATTCTTGTCACCTCATTAATTTATTCCGAGAAAAACTAACAAATCCAACAAGATCTTTACTCTAGTTTTAAACAGTACTTCAAAACATAACATCTGACTGAAAAATGATATTGTATTAATATTTATTTTGGGGCTTTGACTTAAGTATTCTACTTTTTTGAGCAATGTCTATCATAAACAAGTATTATTATTGCTTATCAAGATGAAGCGCATTGAAGAGATTAAAAGCGAATCTTGACTTTTGACTGCCACAAGTAAAACATTATTTTCAGTGTTGATCATACCAGGATTTTCAGACACCAACCGAATCAGAGCGAGGACAGCATGTTCCTCCTGCAGGAAATCTTCAGGCTTGGGAGGATTAGGGTAAACAAAATCCCCAAGACCATCTTGACCGTAGTAATTTTCATTTTCTGGCGTTCGCAGTAAGGAACCGAAGGCCCCACGGTACACTGGAATCTTATCAATTAATGAAAAAATTAGAATAAATACCAATAATTATAATTACAAATATTTCATTTTTAATTTTTTTTTTAACTTTAAAGGTGCTTCTCTTTCTTTGTTCTCATTTACGTTTATTATTTAGATTTTCAAATGTTTAATATTATTTAGAAACTTACCAATGAAAAAACTCCGGTAAATAGGGAGAAGAGTGAGAATATTTTTAAACCATTGTGAATACTTTCAACTATTAAAAATACAGTGAAGTTATTTCAGTTACGGGCTACGTGAAAGCGGCTGCTAGAGTCGTCCGCTTAAAGTTATAATTATTTTTAGATTTATATTTTTACTGAAAGAATAAAATGACACTATTTAAAACTGATGATACTAAGCACTGACCAGTGTTGTATGAGATGTTCCTCTGCGGCAATACATCGCTTGGAACACATTTCTTGCCATTGAGAGGTAAATCGCCTTACCTATTCTCTGTAAGAATCTGTTTTTACATATGTATCGTACTTCAAAACCCGATATGTGGTAGTTCAGCTAAGGAAGAATAATTAGCACACAATTTACATCCAATAAAAGCACCGAGTAACACACGAACACTGACTGACAAAGCGTCCCCTGAAACTAACTACAAGCTGCTACCTGCATATGCATTATAGGTATTGATGACTGACTTCTCTCAGTCCGCAGCTTCGCTATGTTGGCCCGTAACTCAGATAACCAAACTGTAATCAAACTTTTCTTTTCCAACGTCTTTACGTTGTTATTTTTGCTAAATGTCTCTAAATACTTCGGGCATATATTTAAAATACATAGTTCTATTTATCTCATAACAAGCAAATTTCTAATTATAATGTTGTAAAGAGCTCAAAATGTATTCATAAACAAGCTTTGCCCCACTTTTCATAACGAGAGTCTCGCATCTGGTCACTTTGGATATACGTTGTGTTTATCAGATTCGGAAAGTAGATGGTTCAAAACCGTTCAAGTTACAGTGAAGCCGTTTTCACACTATTACACGTGCAGGCTTGTTTATACAGCAGAACAGCATTCCCCAAACTGTGGTTTGAGAATGTTTAATGGTGGGTTTTGAAGGTTATTTTTTTAATTGTAATGATATGTTCAATACAGCTTATATCTGGAATTTCGAACTGTGGTTTAGATGTATTGTTTTAGTTCTTAGAAAGACATGTGTTTAGATACTTATGTCCAACAGAAAATGAAGTTTAAATTTGCAACATAAATTACAAAACTGTGTTAAATGAAGCACATTTTTTTAAATAATGAATAGTGTTTATCGCTCGTTATAATTTCTGAGATATCACAAGCTGTGGCCACTGATGGTATCTGAGGTGAAATGATAAAACTGGGAAAGAAAAATATTTTTTAAAAGAAAGTAAGCATTCGTTTAGGGTACCTCCTTGGCATTTGCCATTTATGAGGACTGAGGAAACCCTGGAAGAGCCTTTGTTATGGAGGACACTCCTGGTGAATGAAATACTTGTGTGAGATAATAAAATATATCGTTTAAACATTATTAACATCCTTTGTAAATCAAGCTCCAAAATAAGTGTTTCTAGTTATTATTAAAACATCTACAAACCACCTTGGGCAGTAAATGATGTCTACGTGGTGAATATGGACGAATTAAGTATTTCTGTATATGTTTCCACGAATTTCTTAAAAATGTTTTTGTTCAACCTTTCAAAGTGGAATGTCAGCTAATACTAACATTCTATGCAAAGATTGTAAAAGTCTACCCAATTATGGGAACGTTAGAAGTGAAAGGCTTGTTTTTTCCCTTTGTTAATTTCTATATATTTGTGAGTGTTTTCGTCTATATGATACGTCTTTTGATTTTAGTTTAGTTTGGCATATGTTTTCCTCTTTTCTAACCAAGTGCACACTCTGCCATGAGAATACAATTCTCCACGCATCTAGAATTGTTTTGTTTCGGAATGTTCACTGTCCCAGTATTACTGGTTGCTTGGAGCTTATCAAGTGTCCAAATGCAGAACGCTACGCTTAACTAAATGCAAAACTGAAATGAATAGTTTGTTCTTCAAAATTCTACAGGAGAACCAACTGCTGTAAAACGTAGATGCTCACTTTGATTTAATTGAACTCACGTATAAGGTTTTTCTGAGAAGAAAATATTGTCATATAATGATAATCGGATCAAATTTGCCGCGGCAGCAGTTTGTGTTGATTACTTACGTCTAGACGATCAGCTGTTTTGAGTATCTTCAGTACATTGACCACCACGTTCTTGACGTCAGTATTGCCATTAACACAGGTCAGGGCTATAACCTTGACATCGCTGCCTATGGCCTCCTGACCTAGGGCGAGGAAAATAGCAAACGCATCGTCTACACCAGCATCGGTGTCTATGATTAGTTTGGAAGCCGTGTAATGCGGCAGTGCAGACGTTGTCAAGTTGGACGATGAAGTCATGATAGGTGATCTGCAACAGAGTATGTGAACATGCGATTTTGGAGTAAGATCTGGAGGCCTATGTACTCATACCCACTACAATAATATCTGCTTCGATTCGACTAGAACGTAGTTAAATTGTAATTTAACTTAAATTTACTGTTAAAATAAATTTACAATGAACTGTTATTATAACCTCAAATGTTCATTTGTTTTAAGAAGTTCTCATAACCACACGAAATATGACTTAACTGATAGAAAAATAGTAGTAAATAGTAATTGTTATAATAGTGTTCAGTTGTATTTTGTTTCATTTATATCTCCACGCAGTTCTTCTTGGAATAAAAGCTAATAAAAGTAGGCACTTTTTATATATAAAAATGACACAATTCTCTCTTTGCAATTATCTTATCGAACCCTCCCCCCTCTTGCTTAAATTCGGTAATTTATTTGAGCTTTCAAACCCATGCTTGTTGTCGTTAGATAATTATTTCGAGACCGAAAGTCATGACAACAAACACTCGTTAACCTCAATTAAATTACCGAAAAATTATCAGCACTGTGGTATTACTAAAGATGGTATATCTATATGGATCTGGAACAGTGGAGATGAAAAAACAATGATGGTGCAGCTTATATAATAATTCCTAATTCCTTGAATAGTCCTCTCAAGACACCGATTGCTGTAGCTGTCTTCTTTTATGTTGCTTTGTTACCTACACGTTGCAGTTTGTTCTTGCACACTTGCATACTTTGGCTATCGTATAACTTTGCAGCACTCTTCTTTTAATTTACAATGTGACATTGCTCTCGGGCGAAGCAGAAAAACCACTGCACTTCAAGAGCGTTACACGGTAACTAATCCGCATACTCATTTCATTATAAGTATGAAACAGACTCGTCCAGACCCTTGCGTAGCTTCTTGTCATCGGCCACGAAGAAATTAAACTGTACATAAATTCCTGAGGAAAAGGAATATAAAGATAACATGAGTAAAACAATGTATATACCGGGCGTTCGTAATTCGGGCAGCGGATCACATATTGTGATTTCTGTGGATTAAATGGGACAAGAAAATTAACGAATTTTAATTGCACAATTTGGCAGCAAATGTTTAAAGCTCATTTTAACTATTGAGGCATCACAGGCAGTGGACACTGATGACACCTGCGATCAAATTTATTTTGGTTTACTCTGAAAGTTTAGGGAACGAATGCAGTACAATTTTAAAAGTGCTATCTGATCATTGCATTTTTTCAGAATATTCTCCATGACATACTGTACAACGTCTCATCCGTTCAAACTATGCTGTAAATGTTGAAAGCCATGATGCTTTGGATAGGGTCAAATACATTCTTCATATGCCGCCATTGCGGCTTCAGCTGATCAAATCGTTGACCGTATTTGTTTTCTTTTATTTGGGGGAACAGAAATAAGTAGCATTCGGGCAAATCTGAACGGGGAGGTTGGGGCAAATGTTACAGTCCTAACTTCTGAAGAAATTGAGTTGTTTCCAGTGCAGTGCGGTGCAACAGACCAGTCTTAGAGCCCTTCTTTCTTAGTACGTTGAAGACTTGGGATAGTCATTTTGTGGTGCATCATCTGGCAGTGACATTTTTGTCCCTTAAGCAGCACTCACAATGTGGACACTAGCTGAGAAGAAATAACTGATCATCTTCTTGTCAACGCTTCTTGCTCGCCTCCTGACAAGACCAGCTCGATAATTGTCGCTTGGTTTCTGGATCCTACTGGTATACCCAGCTTATGTCACCTATTATGATATTTTGATCTTCTTCTATCAATTTTTTCCAACGTTTCTATACCAAACCACGCGTGCCCTTTTCTGCTCACTTGTGAGGGGCCGAAGGACTGCAGAGCTTCATGACATGAAGTTTTTCTCGAGGATTGTTTTCATTGCTGCCAATCCAATATTCATGGCTTCTTAAATCGGATAATGTATAAAGTGATGATCATCCTGCACCATCCGTTGTAACTGTAGCAGGCCGTCCTGCGCGTTCTTCAACTTCCTGTCCTAAAATCTGCAAACCATTGATAAATAGTGGACTGTGAAGGACAAACATTCCCAAATGCACGATGCAATCTTTGTAAAGCATTCTCTCTGTCCTCTAAATCGACTTTCGAACTGAATTTTATGAAATGCATATACCGTGTTACATTAGAAATTAATTAAAAAGTTAGAGACATCAGATATCCTTCTCACCCGACATTTATGAATAGGACTGGGATTTATATAGTCCTAGAAATGTATATAGATTTATGCCGTAAAAATTAGGAACAATGATTTTAAAATCTAAGAATATAGCCTAAAAATTAGTACAAAATAAAAATTTATTTAAAAAATGGACATGTTTTGCTTTTTCGTTTCTTCCCTTTGCAGAACTGTTGATAAGACGTGATATATTGTCGCTCCTATATATATATATATATATATAGCTAAGGGATTTATAATACATGTCTTTAGTCTTCATCAGAAGCATTGCATTGGACGACTTAAATCACAAGATATATATTGGAAAATGTAAGGAAAAATGAATTGCAGGGAGCTTGTGACAAAATCATTGACAAAATTTTAATATTTGGTAATATGCAGAAAACAACCTAAATATAACAAAAAATATGGTTTTATACCACATCCTGGTCAAAATATGACATAGAGCTAAAATGTAGTCAAATTACGAATTAAAAAACTATTAGTGCTCAGAAAAGTTAGAAATTTCTTTGTTAATTTGGATGTGGAAAAATAGGTCAGAATAAAAATGTAGCGTTTCATAAAATTCGAGGCCGCAATTTGCCTGAAGAAACAATAAAACATGTAAAGGATCCATTACTATCGTCACCATAACATTTTACGAAGACTTTTACATACGAGTAATCTTCCATATTTCATGTGTCTTAAGAGCAAGGAAAAAAAATAAATAATAAGCACTGCGCTCTTAGGTATGTACTCAAGAATTGATTGTGACGGACCACGAAAAACTTATTAAGTTTTGTTTATGGTTTACATATTTTCTTATTCAGAATCCTGAAATTTTAAACGCCAATTATTTTATAGATGAAGTATGATTTAAAAGGGGAGATAACAGAAAATCCTCGCGCTGTGCATCAAGAGCTATCGTATTCATAGAAAACCATGTGATATGGTGTGACTTGTAGACGAATGGAAGAAGGCCATTTTCATCATAGATTATGAGTAGGTTCTGTTTTGCATCGTATGTAAATTTGCAAGCCATTATCTAAATAAAATGCATATATTAGTTTAGGACCGCTAGCCGTAGAATCAACTTCTATTACAATATAATGAGTTGTCATTTTTTGGGCTGCCATCGACTTAAGCTATGTACGCTTGGGTTAGTAAAAAATAAGAATATGAAAACAAATTTGAAAGCCCTATTATTGTCATCCTAAAAGTGGGTTCACATTGAAATCTTGTGTATTGAGTTTTATCATACAGAATAAAGAAAGAGTGTTTACATTCGGAATATTTGTATAGGACATTACTGCAAGTCAGTTTAAACATGAAGGAAACCTTCTTGCTCTGTGCAATTGCTGCTGTTATTGTGGGGAGGGGAAAAAAAAAAAAAAAAAAAAAAAAAAAAAAAAACAAGTGTTGGGCAAGACATTTTTGCTGAAGAGCAATTCATATGTCTCGTTCCTGCCTGAACATGAAGTTTTTTACTTATTTATTTTCGTCAATTCTCTGTTGTACTTGGATTTTAAGTTATGTATATCCCCCCCCCCCCCCACTTCTCCTACCTCAACTTTGAGGACAGAAGCAATTGCACCCAAAGAATTTTTGCGTGCGTTCCCGTTTCTGAAATTCTTATTTTGAGGATCCCAAATACATTTCCTCACTTCCATTTCTTTTAATAAACACCACGTTTTTGTGCTTGATCACTCCATGTTTGTTGTTTAGGAAAAAAACAAAAACGAAAACAAAACAAAGAAGAAAAAAAGTCATTAATTGAATCAATGTGCGTATGAGCAGGTTGCAAAACAAGAATTGTTTTCGCTTGTTCAGCGATACACGGAACTTTGTCCTATACATGTACAAAACTTATTCATTTGTATGAAACATGAAGGAACATGTTCCATGCCGACCAGAACACAATTTCTATACAAAAAGTTCCCAGTGTAAAGTCACTCTAATGAATATATGTGCCTCAAACAGAAGACTCGCTTATTCTTCCAAACTCAGTACACTTGCAACTGTTGGGGTTCTGTACTAGAGACTTTAAGTCTTACCTGAGGAAGATAGGTAACACAATAGTTGGGCAATCCTTCTTGGCATTCTTGGAGCGCCTATGTTTGCTACCGAACAGTTTGAACATGTCGCACTGGATCTTCTTTAAAATAAAAGTACTGTGAAGACTTCGAGATCGACTGGTCAATATCATTACAGTCGCACTGTCCCGATTGCGTCAGCACCAGCTGTTTGCCAAACATAAACACGATTTATTCGATGAACCGTAGAGATAAAGGGCACACAGCCTCCCGTCAAATTCAATGATGTATTAAAAGCTACGAGTATATTTTCTCTTCTTGTGTTAGTAATTTTGGATTTTTCAGAAACAGACATGTACTCCCTGGATCTAATTAGATTAGTAAATACTGGTTATACTTGCATTCGATAAGTACAAGATTAAAACGTCTATATAATGGCAAACTGATAGTTTACTTCTTGACAGTTTTTCTTTGTCCAAATACATAAATTGAAGTTTTTAGATAGGTAGCCTTCTCTGCTACTTTTAATATAAAAGCGTTCCAAAAATACAGAGGAAATATTCAGGAATTGGTTTCTCTTTAAACAGAAGAACATTATTTTAAATCAACAGGAAGTTTACTTAATATGCCCTTCATAGTGTATTAGATGAAAGGTTAAAATACTTGAATACAGATCACATTTTATAGTATTATTGAGTTCCCAATACGCGTTCAATTCTCCCAAATTCCTTTAATTTATTAAATTCAGATGCAATATTGATTTTACTTGTTCATGGTTGACTAGAGGGTCTATGATAAGACACCTGAAACAATTTGAGCCAAAAGAATATGTTAGAATATGTTTTGCATTTTATAGCATTTTACTTTATGTACTCTTTTTTTAGGTAAAGTGGTAGTGATGTTGGTAGAGGTCCTATGTTGGAAAACAGGTTATAAGGGTTTTAATACGTTTTTATGTTGCTCATAGTAAGCGTTTATTTATCTCGGAAAATATTTAACCATATTCATTTTACATTTATTACTATTTAATTAAAAGTATGAAAAATATAACGAAAATTGAACGCGAGCGCCTTTCAACCAATGTTTGATCTCTTTAAGTGATAGTTTTTTCTCGTACTCCCCCCCCCCCCCCCCCCCCCGTTGTATTCGACTAGGGATCAAGGAAATCTTTTCGAGCATCTTCCTGTTCACTATTGATGGTTCGTACAAATTGTAAAAATGGCGAAAGTTGATCTGCGAATTCAAAATATAAAAGAAGCGATGCAACATCTAGCGCCCTATAGTGTTCAGTTTATTTTATTTCATTTAGCTCTGCTTGGAATAAAAGATAATAAAATTAGTGTATGTATATAAAGATGAACCAGGTAAGTCAAATCACTTCAATAATTATACAAAATAATATACTGAAAAATTATCAGCACTAGTGCCATTACTGTACAAAATCTCCTTATCGTGGTCGTAATGTTACATCTAATGATTTTCTTGATCTTCCTATTAATAGATTGACAAAAATCCAAAGAAGTTCTGATTCACTGACTGTTAAATTCCTGCTAATGCATCCGATTTGGTTTTAATTAATTTAAAAACCGTTTTCTATCAGTAATTGATTGTTCGTTCATTTTATAATGTTATCGAGTTTTTTAATTCCATTATGGAGGTTTGCTTTTTACTTCTTCTGTATTTTGATACTGTCCGTTGCATTGTAATTTATATTTATGACAACCAAATAAACGGATTAATTTATTGGTCGATCAGGAGAGTTTCTGGATCAAAGGCTTTAAACATGTCACAAAGAGAACACACTTGGTTTTAAATGTGTTAAGAATAAAAGCGTATCTGATTGCAAACATACAGACTGATATGAAAACAGAAGATCTCTAGAAAAAGCGAAGTTATTTAGAAGTGCCGATTGGAAACGATAAATCATTTGTAACTATCCTAAGAAATGACATCATTTCCGCATCATAAACATTAAAAAAAACAAGACTTCTGAAACGAAAGTTAGCCAAAAACCACGAAATTTCTGAATGCTATGCTAAAGAACGAGTTCATTTAAACTTTCGTAGCTAGTTATCTTCAAGTGCGTTACTGAAATACTTCATAGTTGCCTTGTCAGCGCCCACTGTCTCCTGATTCTTCCTTTCTGTGATAAATATGAACCCTATCTTGCTTACGCTTGCTAAAGGTGACATCGCTGACCGGCAAGAAAATTTCACTTCGTTAGCTTAATATTTTCAACTGTTTTATTAAAAGTTCGTTAATATCTACGGGCCCCTCCCCTGGATTTTCCTTACAGACTTACAGAAAAGATTTCCCTCATTGTACGTTTTAACAACGTTTTATGTGCAGAAAAATTCAGAATCAATATAATTTAATCTGCCATTTCAGAAAAAAAATTCTAAAATTAGACAAAATTAACAACCAAATTAGTATCGAGCAGTAAAAGCTCACTCCAATTGTGCAAAGATGCCATTCTTTAAGTATTTTGACACAAGTAATTACGTTCGTGAATTTATCGGCAATCTCAGACTCTCGAGTGATATTTATTAGGACTATTTCAGGAATAAAATAAGAATTTAATTATAATTCCTCTAAACTTGGTTCACAAAATTGTAATAATTGTATATTTGCATTTAACCTTTTCAAGCCATCTTGGGACAGAAGAATGCCGTTTGCCATTTAGCCAACAGAGAAGAGCAAAACACGGGTTTAGGACCATGAATAGAATAAGAAATAAAAGTAATATATATTTGAAATTCGCGCACAGTTTAACACATGTATAAAATGTTATATTTATGAATATCTATTTGATGAACCGTTCATTTTGCGTTACGCTGTCCATTATCCAAACTTTTGTTGCTATCAATAGCTCCCCAACGCCTGCTAGCAAAAGTGATCAGTGATGGGGTGCTCAGGAATTATATAGTGAGGTATAAGAGTTGGCTACACTGATCACAAAACAAATGCACGTCGCGTGGTAAAACGGATTTGATAGTTTTTTTCTCGATAATTTCGCTTCGTAATCCGGCTGTGATTGGTCAAAATTCAAAATTTTCTTTCGTTTCATTGATCGATTTTAAGATGTCACGGGAGTGAAATAGTCACTGGAATTGGACGGAATGGGCTGCCAAAAAAAAAAAAAAAAAAAAAAAAAAAAAAATTGCTAGTCAAGGTAATTAATTTGGATTGGATTGTTACGGACGGAAGAGGATAATTTGATACTTCAACATTTCTCACTGACTGGCCATTTGTGCTTATGTTCCTAATGGAGGCACCTTCGTGAGGAAGGGATGAGGCAAGAGGGTCTCACGGCGGTGAGGAACGGGCGTACACGTGATTCCTATTCCAGAACACCCCTGTCCAAGGAGCTCTAGACGCTGTATATCAGATTCCACGGCAGAAACCATTTTACCTTTGCTTTATTGCAACCAATCATAAGGATATTGGAACATTTTATTTCATTTTCGGAGCATGGGCAAGAATATTAGGAACTTCATTAAGAATTCTTAATCGCATTGGAGATTTATCGTAAAAGTCCTTTATAAATGTAAATGATTTTAATGATTGCAATTAATAGTTCCAAAGCGCAAGCCATCGTCCCAAAGCACACTGCACTATCTTACATTACCTGAAACTTTTTTCCCATGTAAAAGAGCGTAACAGAATTAATATGAAACATGAGAGTGAAAATTTCGTAGAATAAAAATATCCACCCCAGCATTTGCCTAAGCGACCAGGGGGAACTATGGCAGGCTCCAGGAAATTTGAACTTGGCACCTCCCGAATGCAATTACCTAGAGTTATCACCTAAGCTACCTCGCTCGGACGTCGAGGTGATTAAAATTCTGTATCGAGGCATAAAATCTTCATGATAGGCAACGCTGATAGGTTGAAAAATACCTTCTTAAACCAGAATGGCATCAGAAAAATAATCTGGCAGTGACAGTTAAAAATTAAAAGAATGATTACTTGATTAGTAATATAAGTATGCATTCTTATTTACATTTCTTTTGTTCCTAAGTCGTGTTGCTTTTCTATGAAATAAGAATTATAACTTTTTAGATCTACATTTTAAATGTTGTCAAAAGCGTCAATAGAATTCTACACACTCCTGTGGCTGGATTTCTTAACAACATTTGAATGAACTCAAAATTATTGTTAATTCTTTCAGTTATATTTTTTGTAAAATTAAAGCAAAAAAAAAAAAAAAAAAAAGAAAAGAAAAAAAAAAAAAAGAAAGAAAGAAAAGAAAGAAAGAAAAAAGATGGTAAATGAGTCTAGCTCGTCGTTTTCCTAGGATATTTCTAACTGTAATTTTAGAAATAGTTAAGGATAAAGATATATGGACATATTCCTACAATGTGACTATATTTTGAATTTGGTAGGAATGCTGCATGTAAAACTAAACATTTTACTAACATGATTTGTGGCACGAACCAGTAGCTATAAATGCGATGTTAAAAAAATCGCCCTCACTGAGTAAACGTCCAACCAATCGAGAAGACCTCTCAAAATGGCACTACCTCCTTACCTTCCCACAATCATCCTACAAATATGGCGGAGTTTCATTAATCCGAACCTCGGTAATGCTAAAATCGGAGAAATTTGAATTAAATTTTTAAAAATGGTGAAATGAAAGAATACTTCTCATTTAGACTAGTTCTACTTTATTATTATAGTAAATAAAATCAAAATATTCAATGCATCACAAATACCATAAAGTAATTTGAGTTATGGGCCGGCAGAGCGCGGTTGCGCAATGTGTCAAACTATTTTTTTCAAATATTCACACAATAGGATAAAAATTAAAATATCTCTGAAACCAGTTGTAATAAAAGGCTGTGGTCTGGTGTATTTTGTAGGTAAATTGCTGTTTCATATGTCTATAATAGTAATGGCTGTTTGTGTACGTATTTTTTGAAACGATTGGAAAGCTTTGTGCTTATTTTCAGTTTTACATGCTATACATTGCAGTTTTATTTCCTAAATATTTATAATATACCAAGTCCACCAGAGTTTATAAAAATTTTAAAAATCAAAGGAAATAAGTATTACAAACCCTATGACATTGAAAATAGGTCTATTTCTGAAGAGAATTCAATGAATGATAAACTAATTACTTACATTCCCTCTAGTACTTCCAAGAAAAAGATACCTGGTAATTATATGAACGTAATTGAAGACAACATAAGAAATATTATCGTGGCGATTAATGTGAATATGAGTGAAACCGTCTCCTGTATTATGTTTGGTGATAAAATTACTTTGTAGGCGCAAGAAATGTACTAGTATACAAAGTGACAATTAGTTGTATTAACTTTAACACTATTTTAATGAAGTGAAAAATTCACAACATATGTGCCTTTTTCTCACAACTAATAAAGATAGAAATATGAAATTTTTACAGCTGATTTACATTATCACATTCACTGAGCTCTAGTTTCAGGTCATTTGCCTAAGTATTTTACTTTTATAAAAACGGAGTCTGTTACAAAAAAAATTATTTTTATAAAGTATAATATCTAAACTAGAGCTCAGAACTTATAATGTAATGAAAAATAAGAAGTAAACGTTTTACTGAGGTATGTGTAATAACTACTTTCTGAGAAAAAAGGTACATAAAAATGAATAACGTACCGTTATTAATATAGGGTCTCTGATCTCACCCTACAGGAGGCTTTGTCAGCGAGTGGTTGTGCATTCATGTGTTACTCGGCGTTTTCATTGTGTGCTAATTATTCTTCGTCAGTTATACACTACGATCTTCATTGTTTTACACACGTAAAAACTAATTCTTGCAGATACAGTGCTAAGGTAATTTACAAGAAAAAAATTACCGGGCAACATGTTTCAGTTAGAGAAACAGGATCTTCTAATGATAAGAAACGTATTCCGAACTGCTGCCGCATTCTTATGGAATAAAAGTAAGATGAAATACAGGAATTTCTTTCGCAAAGTCAGCAATGTATATGGCCGCTGGGAGGCATCCTTTTCAACATCTCTTATAATCTGGTTGTAGTGCTGGTTATCGTCTCAAATACAGTATCATTTTATGCTTTCAGTAAAAATATAAACATTAAAATAATAATACTAGCTTAACGCGCGGCGACTTGCTCTTTTTCCGGTTGCGGCGGCTGCACTTTCCCAGTAAACAGCCGCCTTCAGGCGGCCCGTAACTCAAATAACCTTGCTGTAGATAGGTACTCTCGTAACGTTATCCAGGTTGAATGAGATTCAGAGTAACATTTCATTATCATTCTTCTTATTATTATTCTTAGTAGAGAGTGGTGACTATGTGCTAACGGCATGGCAGTGCAAGAACTAAGTTTAATTTACAGGTTGAATGACGAACATGAACATAGTTTTAAACAAATGCACTATTAGTGATTTTAAAAAAAAATGTAGACAAGAAATATCTATTCAATATAGAATCAATCTATGTAAATAACTAAGCTGGCTTTAAACCCTTAAAACACGGATAAAATCAGGGCAAGAATCATATATTGGCATTGTTTACTAATTTTAACGAAAATAACCGTATAGGCATTCCTAAAGCATATACTAGAAGTAACAACCTCTGTAATACTCAGGTATGCAATGTTTTGTAATATACCTTTTTGTAATAATTTACATTTAACTTTAAATAATAGGAATCTATCCTCTATAATAATGAAAGCTTATCTAAGCTCGGTAAATATGGTAAAACTCATTTGCAATTCTGTGCAAATAGCGAATTATGCAAACAACTTAATACTAACATATGAGGTGAACTATTTCAGAGCAGCAGCATGCAAATATTGTCTTTCTTAAAAAAAATATACATGTGAATTTAGTTCAATTAATTTCAAGCTCTTAAATATCACAGCAATTTGGCTTATGTAGATACCAATCAGTTTCTGTTATGAGTGCTCCATGGTCTTCAAATTGTTACTTCCCTTTTACCAACGTATCTAAAAAATAAATACATTTATCACACACTATTTTTAAATAGCCTTCAATGCTATGTCAACATTAGATAATGAAGTAATTTCCTTATCTAAAGCCCAGCATCGTTTGTCATTTGTTTGAAATAGAAAGTCGTTATCTACAACAATCGAATTTCCCACGATGCAGTTGTAATTCCGGCAAAGTTTATTCAGCTGTCTTTAATGTTATATATGGCTAAATGAATGTTGATTGCAAATTACGTCTAAATCAAGGGTGTCCGCAGAATATTTTTAGGGAAGGGCAACATATTTTTGAAAGTATAAAATTAAAATTTACCAGGTTTGAAAAATCAATTAAACAGCCTAATTATTAAAATCGATATAACAAAGAAAACATAGGTTAATCAGTTACGTTCAACTTAAATGCTTTATTTTAAAAATCAGCGTTTTGGCTGCTAAATATAAATTTATTAATTTTGAAAACCTTGAGGAGGGGCAACTGCCCCTCTGAGCTCCCCCTTGCGGACCCCTTGGTCGAGATGTAATTTAAAGTTGAAATATGTTTAGTGTATTAAATTCATTGTTTTATTAAGTTGTGTTATTTGTGCTAAAGAAAGTGATGAATAGTAAGTATTGATATGGATAATCATTTAAGATTATATACATAGTGTGATGCATTATTGAAAGACATCGTTAGTGAAATCTAGTTTTATATTTATTATGCAGTAAACCCCCCCCCCTTCTCTCTCCCTCTCTTTCATGTAGCAAACAGTTTACATATGCAGTTTAGATATGGTCGTAAGCTTTGAAAGAGAATAATTTTCATATAACATTACTGGTGACCTTTAGATATTTATACGACACGATTATGCACTTCCTGTTTTAAATATTCCTCATTAATTCATTTTGCTGTATTAATTGTGAATGTTACATATTCGCCAAAAGTATTTAAGGCTTAATTTTGTAGTTTATGCTTGAAAGTCCTAGGCTTTAAAACATGTTATACATTAAAAACCAATGTAATTTATTGTACTTCAGTAAATGCTTACATATTTTAATCGTTGCGCATGTATTGTGGGTGGACCTTACAAACGATTTCAATCAAATAGATACCATGTTTACATGTCTAATCCAATCGATTTGTATACGCTTTCCGGATTGGAAATGTGAATGTAAACGGGGATACGATCCTACTAAAATGATAATGTAGTGGAATTCAATCCGGACTAACGTAAGATGCATGCAAACGAGAATCGTACTGGGATCTAATTGAATAAGTCCATGCGCATTGACGTAACGTAATCAGTTTTCTCACACAAAATCTATTTTCATTTCATATTTACCCACAAAATACCCGTGCTTGTAGTTTTTTTATTATATTTAATCTTTTGTATTTGTTTTATCTTTTCAAATTTTACATCTTGAATCAATAATCAATT
The DNA here is from genome assembly GCA_030762175.1 of Metallyticus violacea. Classification (NCBI taxonomy): domain Eukaryota; kingdom Metazoa; phylum Arthropoda; class Insecta; order Mantodea; family Metallyticidae; genus Metallyticus; species Metallyticus violacea. The sequence goes on from CM060839.1 coordinate 25,427,089, forward strand.
CATTGTTAAATAGGTTATACAACATAACAAAATAAAGTAAGGCAGGTTAACCAACATGTAAACATATGTAGAAATCTGTAACAGATTTCAATATGGATTGAAAAACATCATGTTAACGAGAATTGTACTGAATTCGAATTCAGCCCGAAAAGTGCATTCTAATCGATTTGTGTCCCACATGTTTACAGCGGTTTTTTTTATAATGGTGGTGATTGATTACTGGATTAATAATTTTAATTAACGTTTAATTAATTAAAATTGGCCGAAGAGAATATTTTTGAATGCTTAGATGATTGGTCGCTTGACGGGTGGTTCTTATCTCAGGGTATATCTTTTCCTTCCTCGCCGATAATTACCCGCTGTCTTACTGTTGCTCCGACTGTTGCTGGAATTTTTGTTATTTGTGGATAACAGGAAAAGGGATATAACCAGGACGTTGATGAGGTAATGAATAGATTAGCTGTATTTCGTGATGAATTGCACTTTATTGTTTCAGATCTATTGTGTTGTGATAGTACTCGGTTACTGCCTGGAGAATTTGGGACGCTGTGTGTCACTTTTGCATAATCATTAGATTTCTATTACGACGTGACCAGAGACGCTTCGGCTGCGGCACTTTTCAGTCAGATATTAACACAAAAGTTTTAAACTTTACAACTTTACATTCGGATTACTGGTATGGGATGCCGGATTATTTACTTAACTCACTGATACTACACTGATGTTGAACTAGTAAACTCACGCTACACTCTCTAGCGGGAAACTGAGTAGAGTTGAACACTGGACTCTCTCCCTAAGAACTGAAAGACCGAACTCTCCCTAAGATAAGAACTGAATGACTGACTTCGCTGGTCAAGGATACGGCCTTCACCTCTCTAGGAAGTATCCGACGGTGTATTTGTTTACAAAACAAAAGAACAGGTTTTTCTGTCTCCAATTCAGGTCAGCCTACCAGCCCCTTGGTTCTAGGCTCTGGTTGCAGCCATTCTAGAGGACAACACATTTTGCTAAAATCAATTTTGGTACTACCCTCAGACCATAGGGAATACGTATAAACTGGCAATTATAATATCAGGAACAACAATAATCTTATAACTATGAATGTATATTCATATAACTTGGTAATTATTAATTAATTTCTTATCATTTATTACCCAAACCAATTATTTCAGTTTCACATTGTATATGTCAAAGCTACCTTTTTCATATCACACTTCTTTAAGTTGATTGTTAATTTGCTCTATTCATAATTTTATCCATTAATTATGTCGAATCAGGGCATCAAAATCATCCTGCTAACTTCGTTTAACAGCTTTTTATTTATTTATTTATTTATTGTTAAAAATATACCCATGAAAAGTAACGATATTTGCCTTATGACCTCATTTTGCTGTGTCACTTTGAATACAGTTAACCATTATACAAATGGCGTTTGTTGTAAAGTAAAACAATCTTGTGATTGTAGAAAAGAGGAAAGTGGGATATGAAAGATATATGGAATCATCCAATAATCTGATGACAAATGCGGCAGAGAGAGAGTGCATGGCCGATAAGCCATCGCTCAAGGCCAGCTGAGCAGTATGAGTCCGAATAGGCAGGAAATACCGAACTATTACGTTGACCTGGAGTCTCATACCACTCTGTATCATTTGAACAATGAAAGAAAACAAACCGTGTCTAGTCCTAGAGTAAAGTTTGCTGAGAATACTAAATGACAACTACTAGACCTAATTATTTTATTCCAGAGTGAGTGTGTTTATGATTCGTATGTCCGTGCCAAGTACGCAAAATTACCTGGTGATGGAGTGGAAGAAGTAATATGATTCATGAATCAATTAATAAATTTAATTTATCATAGAGAATTAATAATTGATAATTCTGTAAGCATATGTCAGAAATGTGTGGAACAGGAAGGCAAGCAGTTTCAGTATCTACTTGCAAGATATGAGTAGCACACAATATTTTAAGTGCATTAGAATGTAGTATACTGTCACTCTAGTGTTTCTATCACCGACTCTTGTTGCCCCGACTCAGTTAGGACACGGCTGACCATGAGTAATGAATGGTTCATCGGCCGATGCAGTCCCCATCTCCGATCAATAAATAATTGGATACCTCAATATTTGGCCGTCATATATGTCACGGTCTTTCATAGACCAACATACGGGGTGTCCTACATAAAATCGGTATGTCTTATGCGTGCATAAATAGATGTTGGCCTCACTGCCATTCTGGCTCTAATGTTTACGCCTCACTGCGTTCATATTTAGAATATGGCACGATGCGCTCGTTTACGTAATTGTTACAGAGTTCGACAGTTGAGTTTAACAGTGATTGTCGTGAATATCGTGAAACGTTTAGTCACAACATTGTTGTGCGCAGAAGATGCTTGGATGTCGGTGGAGGGCACTTGTTATGAGCCGGCATGCCTTGCAACTGCGATATTTATACAGGATGTAATATAATATAGTGACACATACCTTCTACTAAATGGCAGACAGTGAGGCGCACCGGTTTTATGTGGGACACTCTGTACTTCATGGTTAGTCTTCATTATAATATATGGTTGTAATAAGTGGCATCTTGAGTATATAGTCATTAAACAGACTATCCTTAATTTATGAGAAACTGAATACACTATATAACCTTATTTAAAACAAACACATCTTTCACCAACATAATTGTTTTACATTACATTATACGTAGTGCTTCATTAGTCTATAACTTCTTGCATTTAAATGATTTGTACGTATTCGTATGCATAAGTAACAGATATATTAGTGAATTTAGGTTGTAAATGTTTCCAGCACTGATTGCAAGCTTTGCGAAAGCGCAGACAAGCGGTTTAAGGAAGTCTTGGATTGTGCAATAACAACATAAGTTCATGTTTGAACTTAATCAGCATAAACGCCTTCATCCGCGTCGAGTTAACTTTGTAACCACAAGTGCGAATGGAAATAACCAGCGTTGATTCGTCGCAACGATTGTCCGTTGTTGCACATCTTTGTTATTATAGCTAAACATTTTAATGTAATAAGACCACTGATACCATTAAAAATCGCACTTGTGAGTGAAACGATTTATACATGGATGCCCATTGCTTATCCTAATACTACACATATAGCTTAATCTTTCTCAAATAATATGATGAAAGAACATATAGCTAGCTTACCCATTAGTTCTGTGATGGAACAGTATTAAAAAGTAACAAGCCACCAGAACAAAACAAGTTAGGCCTGCACTAAGGACGGCCACAACACCAGTCCCTCTGCACATTGCGTTAGAAAACGAACTGCTGTAAACTCGAAGAACAGCGAGTATAAATAGATTTCTAAATGCCCACGTTTCCTGCTATCTCTGCGCAGTGTTTTCTGACTAAGCCATGTGTGCTTTGAACTGTAACTCAGCTTTATGGAAGAAAATGGAGACCTTCGGAAAGGTGTAAATACACCAGGAGGCATAAAAAGCCTCAGGCAAAACCGCTAAGTCAAATATAAATTATGCAGAAGATGTTAATGTATTCTTTTCGCTGGTATAGTCAGGATTTAAACTTTTTTGTTACCACACTATCTTGCATGCTATTTAGTTCATAATGTTTCATTTCTGCATAGATGTCAGACGAAATGCATAATAGCTTAAGGCAATCAAACACAGGGCTACCAGACGTAAATACCAGATGTCCTCGTTTTAGGGGTACACATTTTAGTTCTCTTCTCTTTTTTCAGTGATGAATTTTTTATACTCTTTTCACGGAATTTTGAGGGATGCGAGTTTAAGGCTTGAATTCAAATGTTCAGTTTTCGTTATAAAATCCAAGTCATGGAAAATGAGAAAAATTAAAATTGTGGAATAATATAGTTTTCACGTCAGCGGAAAATACAGCAACAGAAAGAAAGGAAGCAGAACTTTTATAATTTAAATGGTGATTTGCGAGAAATGTGTGGAAGAAGGCATGAAAAAGTGCTAAGTATGCTGTTTTTTCCATCTTGACAAATTGGTAATCCTAAGCCGATATTGAATTTTCAAAATCTTTGAATTATGAATGGCAAATTGATATTTTGAAGACACATTGAAGAGTTAATGTGTTACAATATACAAGTTTTCAATATATTATTGACAATTAATGGTAGCGTTTGTTATAATTTTGTAACAATATTGGGAATATATCAAATTCTCTATGTGATGAAATATTGTTTAATATTTAGCCTTTCATCTGAGTACATTATATATATTTAGCACTTCCTTAATATCCTGTAGAACAAAGTTTAACAGTGCCAACAAATATATAAATGTAAACAAAGAAAAACATGTAAATATAAGCACTAATAACAGTAATATGTACAATTATTCTAGTCCTTTCATAAATTAAAAATAATTGTTGGAATAAAAATTGCTGTTATAAAGTATATGGAGAGTTCCTAAAAAGGATATTAGATTTTATGAGAAAGCCATTGAAAGATCTGGCAACATGTGTCTTGGGAGGTAAATAATGAAACTCAAAAAGTTGATAAAAATTAGGGGGTTGTTCCTCTGGTGTCTACTATAATAGCCCAGTTACTTTGATAATGTCATATTGTTTATATAGTGACTTTTTGGTGAAAAACCACGCCAGGTGGATCACTAAGATTAGTGAGAAAATGAAGCCCAAAGACGTCACCTGCATACAGATTTCATTTCAGTGCTGCAACTTAAAATCACAGCAACTAGTTTCATTATCCTGTTTACTATGCTCTCCATTTCTCTCCAAAAACAGTTGTAGATAGTGCAACTATTTGTCAAAAGCACTACGGTACTCGGACTGAGATATTGTCAACAGCGGAATTTATAGTTTTAGCAAGATCCTGCCCTCGTTTAAAAGGTTTTCCAACAAACACTTAGACAATAAAACAATAAAATATTTCATTTTTATTATAATTTCAGTACAGCAGGTAGAAACTGAAAAAATAATTAAACTGATTGCCTGAAATTACTTCTTCATAAGGTGTTAAGGAATTGTAGACAGGGAGCTATTGAAGCAGAAGGTATACGTCGAAAGCAGGAGGGAGTAATAATGGCATTCTCCTTTTAATTGATGCCTGAAAAGTAGCTGAAACAAACGCCTCAAAATGATAATAGAATGGCAAATATTCTTCAGAGACATCATCTATTTTCTGTTTTTTGTATATCAACAAAGGGTCTTTCTGCATTCATCCTGGTATTATTCACTATGAATTGTTCAAAATTATAATTTTCTAACGAAATACTCGGCGTTTCAAAAAGAAACAAAATATTATTGTGTCTGCAGCCGAAAATAACTTACAAACTATAACAAACAAAATGATAGTATAGTTCACAGCGAAGTCCATTTGAAAAATCACGCGCATAGCTTGAAACGGTGGCTTGTTGAGGCACTGAAGTTCATTTCGAGTGGCATACCCTTAATTAGCCGAATGTGGGTCAGAGGAGAGATCCCAGATGTTTCCTTTCAATGAATCCTATTACATAACCTCACACTGACCAAAGCAGGCGGTCTCCTGTCATTTGTTTGAGCTATCTATAGTGTTTGACCTTGCATTCCGGAGATAAATTGTGCAAGGGGCTAGAAAAGTATATTTTTTTAATGTAAATATAAAATAGGAAGGATATAAAGAAAGGAAGAAATAAGACGAATGGAAGAAAGAAAATACCAGAATAATACAGCGTAAACAATATTAAATAAAGGACGGTCAAAATCCTTGAAAAATAAAGCGAAAGAGAGAATTACGAAAGAAAAGAATGGGCAAGGACAAACGGGAGTAGAGAACGAAGATTAAAGAACACATACACATAAAACTGCAGAAACGGAATTGAAAGTTAATATAAAACGAATATGCAGTAAAAACACTAAAGAAAATTTATCAGAAAAAAAAATAAATAAATAAAATAACGATGCTATATAACTAAATTCTAAAAATATTTACTGTATATTTATTATTTTGCATGTTTGCTAATATTGAATGGTATCTAACTTTGTACTTAGAAAATGGCATTTTTTATATTTTATATAAAAAACTAAATTTATTTAAAATAATAGATAAATTATTAAGCAACAATACGATTATGCAAACGAGCTGAATATAAATATGGTGTATTCATTCCTGTAAGTATATAGTTTGTGAGGAGAAGATGCATACATAATATTCTAAAACTTTTGAGAAAATCATTACGATCGCCTACGTGGTCTAGTGGCAGCTTTTGCGATGATTAAACCGGAGGTGGTTACCTGTAAGGAATTTTTCCGTACCCACAGGAGATGGTGAATGCCCCATAACCTTAAGCACCAAGGACTGCCCGCTCATTTGCGCCATCATTAATTCTTTTTAAGAATTAATGAGAAATTAAGAATATCTATGGACATCTACAATATTCAAGTTCATAATCTACAGATATCGCGGTAAGACCACAGCAGTCAAATATATAAACAGTTAAAAATATTAATAATGCTAAATTATGCTCGGCTGAAGATTCTTCTGTTCGTTTTGACTTCCCTGGCCGTTGCCTTTTAGACAAGTAAACGGGTAATTAGTTTATTTATTCACTTATTTGCCCTGGCAACAGTTACGGCCATAGGGGCTTTTCTTCCACTCTACCAGGCGAAGAACCAGCAAAAATTCAGAGCGCAATATACATAATTATATAAGACATAAATAATCAAAATAATGAATATAAATATTACATATTTTAATATAGTTAGGAAGTTGATAAAGATAGTGTTACAATTCTGTTTGTTCTTCAATAATTTTTCTCGAGCACAAGGGGGCTGGATCAGGAGGAGGATCTTTTAGAGGTAGACATGGCAGTTGATTGCATAGGGGTATCACAGGATAAAATTTACAAGTTTTGAAGACGAAACGAACTAATCTTTCGATCTTTCAGTATTCAGATTAAAACACAAGATATAATTTGTCTATTGGGTACATTGTTTTGTCCGAATTTCGCATCAGTCCATTCACAAACATTTATTGAATCAATAACGCCTTCATTAGCACCTGATACCGCCACGGGTGGCCGAGGTCGTTAAGGCGCGGATTCGTGAGCGGGAGTTCTGGGATTCGAATCCCGCCAGGACCGTCCTCCCAGAGTGAGGGTTTTTTCCAGGTTTTCCTTAGTCCTCATAAATGGCAAATGCCAGGAAGGTATCCTAAACATAGGGCTGGAACGATTTCTTCCTTAAAAATAAATCCTTTCCCAATATATCATTTCATCTCATATACCATCACTATCCATCGCCTGTGATGGTTTTACCGCCACGGGTGGCCGAGGTCATTAAGGCGCGGACTCGGGAGTGCGAGGTCTGGGGTGGTTCGAATTCCACCAGGAGTCTGGCCACCTAGATGTTCCAATAGGCAGCTGCTGATGAACTTGGAACTAGGGTCTGCGGCAATTAATTTAGAAAATGTTATATTTATTTATTTATAATTAAAAATGTAATATTATTATTTGGCTATTTATGAATTGAGAGCAATGTGCTAATTTAATGGTATTGTTATTTGTTGAAATAAAATTTATTCTTTATTTATTCATTCATTCATTCATTCAAGAGATATCTATCCTTGCGGAGGATAGCTTTGATATATGAATCTAAACGAAAACTCAATTATTATGCAACAAAGGAAAAATTTCCTTCCCTGCCCCATCTCTGCATTTTTGGATTTTTTTCGCAGTTCGGATCCTTTAAGGAATAAGAGTAAAAGATAGAACGGAGAAATAAGTGGATTACTAGAAGATATATAAAATTGTTTTGCTACCACCTACTTGTTCGAGCACCACCAAAGTCGTCTTAGAGGACAATGTGGTCTATATAATCGGGCACATAGTAAGGACAAATGGCGGAGTAGTTGCCATCAGACGTGACTTTGTCCGTCCTAAATTCCACTTGTGATATTGTAAGTTCGGAATCAGGTAGTTTTGATTGCAAGCAAATTATCTAACCTCTCAGAATGGCGCCGCAAGTAATATTAGAAATACATTGTTGGGTAAAGATGACAAGAAACAGCGAAATAGAGCAATATTAAAAAAAAAATCTTTACCAAAATGTGACATAAAAGTAATGTTTACTTCTTATAAGTAACTTCTAAAATGTACAGATATCCATTAAGTTTCAACTCTTCACTAACTCGTTTTGAGAAGGGCTTATTAACAGTTGTGTTGTTTTTGTTCACAGGAACGGCGTCGTAATACAGTGTCAACAACAAAAATAAAGCCAACCATGGAAATCTACCGCCCTCCAAGTAAGTGTTGTATGTTTAAATATTAATTTGTATATACTGTTTTGTTTAGGCAAAAAAAATATATATGGCAAATATGGTTTTTTAATAATAATTTATCTACAAAGAGTTTCTGAATGAAATCTCATCCAGGAATGGATTTGCATTATATTAGCAAAATGTTAACATTTTGCGAAAATACGCTTGGCTTCAAAATAATCACATGGAGATTTGCTCGTTTTTAAATTTCATTTAATGATAAATATTGGAACTGTAAGACTAGAAAAAATGCAATAGGCAAAAGAGTTGTAATTTAGAGTATGCGGCGATTAAATTAGGCAATAAACATACAGCAAGCTACAACAGCAATGTTTCTTCACAAAAAACAAACAAGTCTCTGATCTATAATTTGTATTATTTAATATCAAATTATATTTATTTAACATGATCTTCAAAAATGGACATGGGACTAAGCATCTTCGTGAATGAAATATATACTGTTGTGAGATCGGCAGTACTAGGTCTCAGAAGACAGTTGACTATAGAGCAATGATATTGACAAGACATTTACGACTTAACTTACTAAAGTCCTATAATCTAAGTATATATTCAATATTCAATATTTACTTATGGATCCTTGTGGTACACCTTAGGTTATATTTTGTGTTTGGAATAGATATTCATCGTTATTTATTTTTAACTGCACCAACTGTTTTCTATTTGTGACTCAGATATTGGAAAGCAATGAAAAGACAGTTTTAAACTTGGTGTTGAATATTTCAATGCATTGCACTTAAGTGTAAATCCTGGGGAGTGTGAGGTTTAGTCATAAACATTGCCCCCTCACACTGTGTTTTACGTTTCGGGGACTATGCGATCCATACTTTCAGTTCCACTTTCCACTCCTTTTGCATGTCCTTGAACGTCCCGTTTCAGAAAGCGATGCACTATTCTGAGATATTTGAGCAAGTATATTCCTCCACAAACATTCAGGACCATTTACTTTGCCCTTATTCATTTTCTCGTTGCTTATGGAATTGAAATATGGGGCAATATTTCTAAACTTAATCAAAATACAGTATTCATCTTGCAAAAAAACGCTGTGCGATATTTGGGTAATTTGAAACCAACTGAATTTTGGTAAATTATGTTTAGACAGCTAAAAATACTTATTCTGCCCTGTGTATGTATGTATATGTATAAAGTTTTGCATTTAGTCGAGTAGAATTTCCCATGAATACAAACTCTTGTCCACAACTACAATACTAAAAGTAAGGGTGACTTCGCACTCCCCAGACATAAATTACAGCTGTATGAGAAGATGCCTAGCTATGCTGGAATGAAATTATATAATAAACTTCTTGATAATATTAAAAATTGCAATTGATACAATAAGTTCAAGAAACGCTTGTTTCGTTTCCTTATAGACAAGGCTTACCATGATATTGAAGAATATGTAAATTATAATTAACTATTATGTTAATCACTATTTATGTATTATACTACTATATAGTGTTTGTGTATATATTTGGGGAAATTGGGTAATTTATAAGTTGTCACTTTTATCATAAATGTTAATTTAATACATTTACATGGTTTAATTGTGTACAAGTATGCAACACGATATTAAGCTGAAATAAATTAAATGTCCCCAGGGATTAAGGAATGAGGTGAGGGAGACACCGGGCGGCCAGGATCCAAGGGGGGGGGGGATTTCTAACATCGTTTCCAGATAGAGGACCCTGACGCTGGCAAAGTCTCTCCTCCAGGGAAGGAGTCCCTCAGAAGTGCTGCTTTCATACCAAGTGAAGTAAAATGGAGAGCGAAAAATTCGTGAAGAGGTAAAAATCCATTCCAGCATTCGCCTAAGCGATCAGGGGAAAGCACGCAAAAATCCAAAATCAAGATGGTCGGTTCCAAGGGATTTGAACCGGAGCTGAAGTACGAGCGTCGCCTGTTGTGGCACGCTTAGAAGCCCAGACTCAAAACATCTCGTGCGGACAAGTTTTATGACTGAAATCCAGATATGCGTATAGCTTTAGTTTTTTAAAAATATAAAAAGTCAGAGTGTATTTTTAGATTAAATATTTTGTGTTTCCAGATGTCCGCACTGACGGGGTGCAGAATGGTCTGCGGTTGAACGTCCATGCTAAGGAATTTAAAATGGAAACAGGGGACTTACGGACGTCTAAGTATGAAACATTCTTAAAAATTTTTTTAAAAAAATCTTTATTTGATGATAACAGAATCTAATGATTAAACAAATTAACAAAAATACTACAGATGATGCAGAATAATTGATCTGGTAGATTTATTTTTTCAAGCTACACAATCAACTTTATATTTTATTTTATTTATTTTTTATGAACACCAAATAGTTTATGATCATTGTCAAAATTAACACGTCATCAATAAAATTCTTAAATGACGCCAAACTCTTATCGTGTAATTTGAAAGAAAATGTCTTTAAATGTATACCAATGGAAAATCTCAACCGCCACAGGTGGCCGAGGTCGTTAAGGCGCGGAGGTCTGGGATTCGAATGCCACCAGGACCGTTCTCCCTGACTGGAGCTTTTTCCAGGTTTTCCTCATTCCTCATAACTGGCAAATGCCAGGGAGGTACCCTAAAATTAGGCCTGGAACGCCTCCTTAAAAATATCCTTTCCCAATTTATCATTTCATCGCATGTATCACCAGTGCCCCACCACCTGTGGTGCCTCAGTAGTAAAAACGGCCGTTAAACACACACACACACACACACAAAGAGGGGGGTCTCATTCCTTTAAATTAATTTCGTATTTCTCTGAATTTGTATAAACATTGTACAAGACAAATCACATTTTTGACGCCAATTACGTAATTCGTTTTGTTTCAATATTTGATACTTATTTTTAATTCAATATGGCAATTTTATTAGCTTCTACACAAATATAGTAAATCTTTCAACAAATGAATTAATTCTGTGAGTTTAAACATTAAATTTATACTTATTTCCATATGCGAATGTTTCCTATGCAATCTGATAATGTGTAAGACTCAGCACAAATTATTTTGCACATTTTATATTATTGTTTAACTTATTTACCGTATGTTTTCTGTCACTATATCCTACAGTCGTCATATTCTCATTTCTGTATTTTCGCTTAAAAATAAATTTCGATTGCTTTTAATAAAACTATCGATAACACAAGGGCTTATTATTGTGATTTAAGTGCTTCATTGTTAACCTGACAATATATATTTTCAATATTACATACATATTTACAAATTTCACACATATTATACATAATTGTAACATGGGCTTTGTATTTCTACTGTAAGTGAAAAGAGTTTACAGTGCATTGATATTATTGCAGATCCTCTGCAAATGTGCCAACCATTTTGGAAGCTCCTCAGGTTCCCCAAGTTGGTTTGCAGCACTCAAAGTCAAGCGGAAGCGGACTACACACGCTGCACCATGCCTCGTCAAGTGGGAACATCCTGCAGGTATAAAAGGTTTCCAATTTCCGCACTAATTGTTTTGTTTTTCAGAATTTCCTCAAGTAGTAAGAAATTTATTTATATTTTCAGAGCCCTAGGGTGCATTTCCAGTCAATCGAAGACATCAACAGGGTCGAAATGATACCCCCTCAGCTCAGAGTACCCTATGTCCCAAATATACGCCCAGCTGTAAAATCGTATAGCACAGCTGAGATGAAAACTGTGATAGCTCCCGACATGAATAACAGCAAAATTCAGCCTGTAAGTAAGGGATTTAGGGACAGAGTATTGCTAGTAAATAGTTTTTTAAGAAATGTTCAAGGTTTATTATACACCGTTCATTCATAGAATTGGAAAGATTTTTTTTAGGGATTATGTTCTAAACTTTATTCATTTCCGCCTCGGTAAGCACATTTCATTCTACCTGTCGAAAATAGATGTAGTTTGAATAAATGGTTTACGAATAACCGTACAGCTTTTTTGGAGGAAGAAGGTACACAATAATCGCCTATGAAACCCTCTGCATGAATGTGTAATAACAAGTAACATAAGTATAGAAAGAGGGTGATTTGATATGAGCAAGATCAGCCTTGCTACGCACTTTATTTTTCGACATAGACCTCTCGAAGTTCGTTTCTCCAGGTTCGTGATTCCGTCTTGGAAGTGGGTTCATTTGAGGCCCTCCTGTCATTTGCCTTGAATTTGTGTTCAGTCTGAAGGTTTTGAGTTTCGGAAACAGATGAAATCAGAGGGAGCGACATCAGGTGAATTGTGAATAGTGTGATGCGGAAGAATTTCAGACGATAATTCGCTGTATTTGTCTTGAGCGACCGGCTTGAATGTATGGCGCTTTGTCATGCTGAAACAACACCTTTTCGACTGATTCCCGGACGTTTTTTTAGTGTTCGCTGTCTTTAATCTCTCTAAAAGTGATACTTAGTATTCTCCAGTAATGGTTTTCTCTTTTTCTAGTAGTCAACCAGCAGAATTCCCTTTGCGTTAACAATAAATAACTGAAGCCATCACATTACTATTGGAGGAACGCATTCCGCCTTTTTCTAAGTCGATTCGGCTCATGCTGTCTCCACCGTTTAGACAACTGTTTCGTTTCCGTTATATAGCATCATATCTACGTTTCGTTCATACTCACAAAATACCGTAAAAAGAATCGCCTGGATTCTTCTTAAACATTTTCCAATAGTCGGCCGATGTTTGCATGCTGTTTCGCTTTTACTCCGAACTGAGCAGACGCGGCACCCAACTTGCGCAAGGTTTTCTTATGTGCACATCATTAAACAAAGTAAAATGAACCCGCTCAGGGACCGCCACGAGTGGCCGAGGTCGTTAAGGTGCGGACTCGTGAGCGGGAGGTCTGGGATTCGGAGAGGCACCGTAAACTTAGGCCTGGAACACCTCCTTCCTTTAAAAATATCCTTTTCCTATTTATCATTTCATCTCGTGTATCATCAGTGTCCACCATCTTTGTCGCCTCAGTAGTAAAAACGGGCGTTAAACACTATTAAAAAAGAACCGCCCAGCTGAAATGTGCATTTTCGCTCGTCTGTCAATCTAAACAATATCATAAACTTTATCGATGATTTCTGGCCCCATAGCTGATTTTGGAGCTCCAGGAAATGGTGCATCTTCGATTCTTGTTTTGCCTCTTCGAACAGTTTCATAGGAAGAGCTAACCCATTGTGGGCAAAATTTTGGCATGAATTTCCTTTTCTGTTCTCGTAAAAAATTAGGTATCAGGATGAAGGTCACATATTGTAATTTATATTTTTATATGTATCGTACGGAAAAACCCGTTCTTCAAAAATATATTTATACAGTGGCATAATCATCGAAAAACAATTAACACACAGTTTATACACAATGAAGCAGCTAGTAACACGAACGCACAACCACTCACTGACAAAGGCTCTCTCAAACTACTACCTACACATGGGCTCTGCGGGCCCGCAAGTCCAATAACCTCACTGTAGTGCTATGTAAAACTGGTTCTCTAGGACATTTGTGTGCAAATCATATCATTTCAATACTTTACAGTTAAATTTATTTTATTAACTCACTATAATTAATAACACCGATGCAGTAATAATTTGTAATAAGTTAATAACACAAAGATATAAATAATACTTGCTCTCGTAACAGCAAGCTGCGACTGACTCCGCGTTCAGTGAACAGCACAGGATTTATCAGTTATTATGATAGGCGATTGTTATGACCTTGATCCACAGCGCCCTGGCTGAGCTGCCCTTGCAGCGACAAAAAAAAAAAAAAAAAAAAAAAAAAACCCTCGGGTTAAGTAAAATAAAATCTACGTTAAGCTAAACTAAGGAGGACCTATTTCAGATGGTCATTGGACTATTTTCAGAGATAAAGAGAAAAATTTGTTATATTAAAAAGTACATGCATTAAATTCAATAAAAAACCAAATAAAACGAAAATAAAAACAAAAGCAAAACACACATATAGTATATTTTAATAGTCCGAAATGCTTCTCTTGATTTTATCGTATTTCGCAGTTCTTTTTGGCGGTAATGTCTCAACTAGGTTTTCATCAGCTGAGACATTTGCTGGCAATGATTCTTCGCTATGTTAGCAAGATAACAAAATGTAATTCATAATCAATTTAAATACACCTTTAAATATGCGTTTTACTTAACCGCTGTTTTGCGTATTATGCGAACGTAGTTTGGAATATCACATATTGAAAAGTTTGAATATGCAATGGAGCTATAGTTACAAATTATATGTAGTTTTTCTACATTAGAAATGCACAAATTCTTTGATTTTGCCATCACTTCGAAATATTCCTCCTTTCTTAGTGTTCTTCAGAGATACAAACACAGTTGTGTAGGGGGACCTGCTTTACAGTGAAAGAAAAGACTGCCTTTAGGGGATGGTTGCGATGCAGGCTTCTGTTTGTCCATTATCACTACACAATTGACTGTTTCATCTTTTCCCGCGGAGTGTTGAGACTTGTATATCTTCTTGACGCAATATGTATGCAGTTATATTGACGGACTGCCTAATGGTTTTGGGCTTATTATGTTGCCCTCGGGTCTCTTACTGTGCAACCTTACGTGCCAAGAAGTCTTCGCCTTGAGCAATATTCCGTGACAGTCTACACACAGATCATCTTAAGTTCATTAGATACACGCAACATGAGGTGTTTTGAGAATCTTCACAGCGGTGTGGTTCATTTCCATGGCAGGAACTTCGCACGAATTGTCACATGCGACCCACATTCTCATTACTGGCTGCGAATCTGGGGCTACCAGAATGTCGCTTATTTAGATCATTAAACTCCGTAACAACTCGGCACACTTTACTCTCACCATTATGGGAACGCCATATTTGCAAATTTCTTCAATGTACTTCGCAAGGTGTCACTCAATTTGATCTGAAAATATTTTATAGGGCCTTCAAGCATTCGTTTGTACGCTCATATAGTATGGACGACCGAGGCACGTGCTCACAGGGATCTTCCGTTCAATCAGAGCTTGCTGTGGTAGTTTTGTTTGTGTTTAAAAGCGTGTACTTAAAAGGGTTCGAAATTGTATTATTAATTCTTATAAGGCCACGGATGAGGTACACATTACAAAAAATGTAGCTTTTAATGTATGAAACATGTGTTATTATAAATTCCTGCAGAGTGATTAAAAGATGATTTTTAATAAAATTCCCCAGTATATGTTCCCCCTCCAGAGAAGCTTTATGGTTACTTGTGAACAAATTTAGACAAACGGGACTTATTCTTGATAAGAAGCAAAGGGTAGAATGATATTTGCTTATTGTGCGAAATTACACTAAACTGGAGAAAGATTAAAACATAGTCTTAATAAAATCCTTTCTGATGTCTTACACGGAAACAAAGTTTTAACAAACCACAGCTTGGAAAGCTACAAAACAGTTAATTTTGAAACCGTACAAAGTCATTACTGTCCAGCAATTGCAGCCACATGAAAATGAATGCCAGTTAAATTTCTGTAATTGAATTTTGTGGAGTATTAAGGACGTTTGCGTGATTCTGCTTCATATTCACCAATGAAGTATGGTTTCATGGTTAAAACAAAAATTTATTCAGTTTTATTTAATTTAATTTTATTTATTTTTGATATTATACATCTATGATAATGGACACATCAAATTATACTAAATTTAAAATGTAACATAAGTAAAAATGCAATTAGAATATTTATACCCAATAGTACTATACATAATTTGAGCATCATAAATTCATAACTGAAGTAAATAAAGATGTTGACATAATAATACAAATTCATAATAGTGAACAGTAAAATACAAAATGGAAAAAACGAAAAAAAAAAAAAAAATACATAATTTGTATGGTATAAAACAAGATGGTTGAATTATAATAACAAAATGTACAGTAATATAAAAAATTTAAAAAAATGATGAGATTTTACGCAACAAACATGTAAAAGTTACAAGGATATTTCTAGAATTATTTGGGTTTGCCCTTCTCAACCATATAAAAATTCAAAAAGCACCCTTACCTTTTGATTTTTAATTTTAAAGAAGATTCAGTTGTTAACAAGCTTTTCTTTTCGGTCATTATCTGACAAGCTGTTTTGTTGTTATTATTGTAGAATTAGTAGGAATTAAAAACACTTCAGTTTTTGTAGGGTTTTTCTTAATGGTGTTTAACGCTCGTTTTTACTACTGATGCACCACAGGCGATGGACACTGATGATACATGAAACGAAATGATATATTAGGAAAGGATTTTTTAAGGAAGGAAGCATTCCAGTTCTTAGTTTAGGGTACCTCCCCGGCATTTACAATTTATAAGGACTGAGAAAACCCGAAAAAAAAAACCTCAGACAGGGAGGATGGTCCTGGAGGGATTCGAACCCCAGACCTCCCGCTCACGAGTCCGCGCCTTAGCGATCTCGGCCACCGTGGCGGTCAGTTGTTGTAGGATGGAAAAACAATTATTTTTAGATAAAGTTACAATTATTAACATTACATTATTGCCACTTTTTGGGATTTCTGGCATTCTGTTCTTTCTTGTAGGGTATATATCAATATTGAAATGGTTCATAATAAAACACAACTAATTAAATGTTCCATATTTTTTTATGTTATTATTCTGCCCAAATTCAAACAAAAATAATGATGCAAATTTCCAGGTAATAATAAAAAACCAAAATGTGACAACAGTTTAATTCTATATATATATTTTAAACTATATGTTAAGTAGGTAGTGATTCAGATTTACAAGTTTTGAAATGAAAGCTCTGTATTTTGTACATTCAAATTTCTATAGTATTATGCTATATAGTTAAAATATCCAGAGAAATGTTTACTGATAACCTAAAGAGTAATTTGATTTTTCACGTGTTAATGTGTAGGTACAAAAAAATTTAAGCTAGCCTTTATTTTTCACCTGGTATTAAAGTATATCAGTACTAAATTTCATTCAGACCAATTTAGGATTATATACAGAATATTATAGACTTTTTGTGTGTAAATAGATAATTTCACTATATGGATATTACCTGACTTTAGAAAAATAATGTTTTAAAATCCAGAAATTTATTCAATTATTTAAAAATAAAATACACATTCTTATAATATATATATATATATATATATATATATATATATATATATATATATATGCAGAAAGTGCTGTAATATAATGAATTGGCTTGTTTCATCATGTAAATATGTAATTTTGAGATGTAGAAACAGAATTTTTGTTATACTGCTTATCGCTTTTAGATTTTTCTGTTGAAATAGGGAGTTTTAATTAAATGTTTAATCAAGTTTGATACTGAAAATAGGACAATACTTTATGGAAGCTTATTTTGATCCCCTTTTCAGAAAATATATGGATAATAAATAAGTATTTTCAGTTTTTACTTATTCATAAGTTAAAAGATTGCAAAACTGTGACACTCCTCTGGAAATATGTTCTGTTATGAATAGATGATGAGCGTTTTAGTTTACTGTTACTGGAAGCAAACTATGAGAAATGCTTGTAAAGAGAGCTTGGTAATTTTAGGACCTACTTTTCTCATGTTTAAACTTCTCCTTATTTTAATGCAGTGTTTCATTAGCACTTTTACCTATACTTGAGAATGGGCTATACTAAAGTGAAAATAAGTATAATAGATCAAAATGAGTTGCTGCCATTTGTGAACCTTACATGGCAAAACCAACCTTGAAAATTTTGGTTATAGAATTAAATTTGTCAAAAAAAGACTACAAGCAAAAAATTAGCTGCCAGTTTTAATTGTACAGCTCTATTATCAAGTGCTAAATCACCCATTTAACAACCTACAAGGAAACAATATTAATCATAACTGACGGATTTGAATGATTTCTACTGTCTGCTTGAAATTTGCATGGGGGAGGGGTGGGGTGTTATGTTCTACTCACTTCAAGCAAGTCTATCTGCATTGTGTTGCAGGATTCTGACAAGGGTTGCTAAATATCTGAACTAAAAATAGGGGACAAAAAATATGTAGTCAAGGTAATAGAGTTATTGAAAGAATTTGCTTATACAAATGACATTTTTTTAAATGGAAAGTACTTTGCATTTTAATTTGTGTATTCACGTCTCACATTTCATACTTTTCATTATAATTAACAATTCTCAATAGTTTATAATTTTTAACCATTTCATAAAGATCTTTGCATGATATTCTGGATAAATTCACACATATACAGAGCTCTAATCACTTCAAATCAACAGAAGACCTGTTTCTCACATATTACCATTTCATATTTATAATGGAAAATACTCTCCCCATAAAAATTTTGATTCGGGTAGGCATACTTAAACAAAAAGAAACACATTTTACAAAGTTTGGTACTATATACAGAGGGTGCCAATAAATGTAGCAAAGAAAAAACTGTGTTTACATAACAAAACTGAATTCACACAAATAGAAAATGATGAGCCCATCTTAGACTTTACAGCTACAACAGTTGCTCAAAGTGCCACCATTGGTGTCGATACATTTCTGAGTACGTTAAACTACTGATTGAGCAATGTTTGCAAAAGTTTTTTCAGCGATTGCAACATGTGCCATTTCAATTTCTTTCAAAAGTGCTGCCAGAATAGCTAGTTTTCTGTGGTGTACAACATTCTTAAGAGTTCCCCATAGGTAGAAGTCCAACAGAGTTAGATCCGGAGAACGTGGTGGAAACTTAATGGGACCTCTTCGTCCTATCCATTGCCTTGGAAGATTGTCATCAAGGTATGCACATACATCTCTGTGGTAATGTGTGGTGCACCATCCTGTTGGAAGTAAAATTCCTCATTGCCATAGAGTGTATGATGTGCATATCATGTTCGGGTACACATGGGCCAGTTCCTTCAAAAAAGAACAGTCCAATTAGATTCCACAACTCACACCAAACATTAATTGCTTGTAAATTAACAGCATATTCCAAAATAACATGTGGATTGTTTGCACACCAGTAGATACAGTTATACTGGTTAACAGTTCCATTCAACTAAAATTGTGCCTCATCAAACCTAACAACTTTCTCCACAAAAGCCCCATCTTCTTGCACCGTGTTCTGAAACCACTCACAGTACTGCATTCTCTGATCAAAGTCATCTTCATTTAATGTGACAAAAATCTTGGGATGAAAACTTTCAATTTGCTGTTTTAATAATATGACGTACGCTGGTTCTGCTAATCCCAGTCTCACATGCACATTGCTTTGTAGATTGTGCTCAAAACATTCCAAAACCATGGCTGAGGACGCGGGGCTTGTTGCTGTGCAAGGATTCCCAGATCTGCCCTTGTGAACATTGCATATGGTACTATGAGTCTCAAATTTGTTTCAAATGCATGCTATTATTACTTGTGTTGGCATTTCTGTTCAGTACACACGTCTTCATTGCCTTTGAACTTCAAGAACATTCTGATTTTCCACTACCACTTCAAAATTGCTTTCCACTGTTAAATGATAATCCTGGCTCCATTTTGTTGTAGCAATGCTAGCATAACGTAATGTGAGTCACATCTGTTTACAGAACATCATATGATAATCATGGCTTCATTTGTTCATTGATGATAATCTTGGCTTCATTTGTTAATTGTTGATTTACCTGTCATGTTGTAATGCTATCATAATATATGTGAGTCACCTCTGTTTAAAGAACATCAAACTGCACATTACTGTTGTTTTTCGATTCAACTTTGTGAAAGTTTGTATACATTTTTTGGTACCTTCGGTATTAAATAGTTTTTAACACTAGTTTTTACTCCTGAGGTATTACAGATAGAGGATACTGATGATGTGTGAGATGAAATGATAAATTAGTAGTGGGTTTTCTATTTTAAGGAAAAAAATGCTCCAGGCTTAAGTTTAGGATACCTCCCCAGCATTTGCCATTTATGAGGACTGAGTAAAATCTGGAAAAAATCTCAGTCAGGGAGGACGGTACTGGCAGGAATCGAACTCTAGACCTCCTGCTCTCAAGTTCATGCTTTAATTTTTTTTTTTTTTTTTGATTGATTTATTTATGGACGCCCTTAACATCTCAGGTCATCAGCGTCCCATTCAACTCAGGGCGTGAAACGGCCGACAAATTTTACTCAGAGGCCTCTCTTTCAGGCTTGAGGTTCTTTTTCGTGCCGCAAATGTACGACACGGGACCCACGGCTTTACTTCCATTCCGAAGGAAGCCATACTTAGGATTTTTACGCCCGAAAAAATCCATCGGTCCTGGCCGGGTTCGAACCCGTGCTTTGGGTTTAGGAGGCAAGTATGGTAACCACTACACCACCAGGACCGACAACATCATGCTTTAATGACCTCGGCAGTTTGATACTATATGATAATTCTCTCCTGCACATTATGAAGTATGTTTTAACCACTTCTGGCTTATAGTACTCAACCTAGTATCGCTTGTTATTAGTGATAAACTATATTTTATAATGCAATACTCATCAAAGAGATTATCAATATCACTGATATCACTAGACTACCAATATCATTAAATATTACCTTTTTTTCTGAAGACAAAAATTCTATGAAACTTATAGGATTTTCATCAGAGAAATTCAAACAATAAGCATGAACAGAGGTGAATGTTCAAATAGCAATTTGTTTGCTGACTGTTATAAAATATTTTCAGATTTGACTTACAAACTGTAAAACAATTTTATGTTCTTAAATTTATGTTTCAACTAAATCATTATAATTACATTTGGTAATATTCAGTAGTTTTCTCAAAACTTTAGGTAATAGGTAAGACTATAGCTGGTCAACACTCTATTAATCTATTTGCAGCAGGCCCCAAAGTCCTATTAGTTTTTACAGGCCTAAAAACTTCATACCACCCTTGTGCAACAAATTCAGTTATGTGAATTGCTGAGTTTGAGCAATAAAACAACAATTGCACCATCATTAGCTAATATTTCAGGTTGTCCAACTTATAAATTTAAATAAATTACATCTGGAATGAACTCTCACGGGGGGATGTTAACAAAATTTGAATCTTTCTCCAAGGTTCAAAATATAGAACAATTGATGTCCTGTGTCAGAATTGTTCAGGATGCAAAACATTTCATGCAAATATGGTACAATTTCATAAAATTTGTGACATCTGGCTTCAATTTCAAGATCTTGCAGTTGAAACTGGCAGCCAATTTTTTGCACGTAATCATTTTATGATAAATCCCTTCTGTAATTGATATTTTAAAGTAAGTTTTGACATGTAAGGCTAATTACTTCTCTTATAAAGTGAACATAGTGTACAATACATATAAATAAATTGCTTCCATTTCCATAAAGTATACACAAAAAAAATTTTGTGGTCTTTGCATGACGTTTTGATTATGCATTTTTTACAGGTTATTCCCATGAATCCTGCTCCTGAAACACACAATATAACAAAAAATGTTAGTTTTCCATCCAACCTAAAGAGGTCAAAAAGTCTGGGGGCAGCTGATATGGCAAAAGTTTCATCTGCTGGGACAGTTCAGCTCAAGGATTTTCCAGAGCTTGGAGACATCCCAGTGGAACTGGAAAAGGCAGTACTAGGTAATTTAAGCAAATTTGTGTATTATGGTCCAGTTGTCATTGTTCCTGACTTCTATTCTTGAGGTCCCAGATGTGTTATAGGGGTTATTCTCTCTATAGAATAATCCCTATTGCAACCATGGTCTGATTAGTGTATGTAAATGTAACACAATGGTTGATTGTCGCAGCTCATCACACTTGCCAGTTCTTGAGTTGAATTATTGTATATCAAAGCACTTTCTTCAGATATGGGGATTTGTTTGTTATTTTTAGAAATTTGAAAAGAAATATATGATTGTCTAAGAAACTGTGACATGAATAATATTGATACAAAGTTATTTGATGGCACTTATATTTCATTTACTTGGTTTTCTTAACTGGACATGTTTTGGGATCATTTTCTCCCATCATCACAGAAGATCAACTGGTAGAAGCATACTCTGTAGGCAGTCAGAGAAATTTACTGGACATATCAAATGATGGTGTTCATGATACAGTTTTTAGTTGCAAAGATTTGAAAGTGTCTTTCAATAATTTATTTAAATCAATTTCATTGTTTTCTTACCAAAAGTGGGCTGCCACTGCAGATTTTTCTATTTGTTTGTAAAAGATATTTCTGAAATCTTCTTTGGTATGGGTTTCCAAATTTCTTTTCATTTTTCCAATAGATAGCTGATCTTTGCAATGATTTAGTAGATACCCAACTTCTTGTCAGAATTTAAAGGATATTTAGAGAATGAATGAATGGTGTTTAATGTCCATTTTGCTACAGAGGCACCACAGGCAATGGACACTGATGATACATGAGATGAAATGATATATTGGGAAAGGATTTATTTATTTTTTAAGGAAGGAATCCATCCAGGCCTAAGTTTAAGGTACCTCCCCGGCACATTTATGAGGACTGAGGAAAACCTGGAAAAAAAAACCTCAGTCAGGGAGGATGGTCCTGGCAGGATTCAAATCCCAGACCTCCCCCCTTACAAGTCTGTTCCTTAACTACCTCGGCCACCCATGGCAGTGTCTTTACAGAAGATTGTAATAAAGTCTTATTACTGTGTATGTTTTAAGGAGCCAAAATTACTGGTTTTTTTTTAAATTTATTGAACCTGTGTTTGTATGTGAATTTTATGAATTGCATATCTTCTTTTATTTGTAATAGCAAACTTGCATCTATGATATCTTTATTTCTTTAAAAAATGATCAGTATGTATTGGAAAAACAAAAAGAAATTTGGAAACCCTTACCCAAGAACATTTTAGAAATATCTGTTACAAACAGATAGAGAAATCTGCAGTGGCAGCCACTTTTGATTAGAAAATCATAAAATTGATGATAAAAAGAAATTATTGAAACAGACTTGCAAACTTTTAGAATAAATGACAAGGGAAAAATTTTATATCATAAAAAATAAAAACTGCATCATGAACTTCCAGATACCATTGTTGGATATATTTGATAAATTTCTCTGATCGCCTACAGAGTATATTTCTATCAGTTGGTCTTCTGCTGATGATGGGAGAAAATGTTCCTGAAACATGTCCAATTAAAAACCAAGTAAGTGAAGTATAAGTGTCAGCAAACGAATTCTATATAAATTATTTTACTACTTTACTGTTAATAGCTTCAATAGTATAAGTTCATATGACATAAATACTTAATATGTTTTTGAAAAAGTTAAAATAGAATGTTACAAATTTATAAACATATTTAATTAATTGACTTGATATCTTTTGCTATCTTTATCTTTATGCTTGTATAAATTAGTACAATGGCATTCTTAAATAATTTTAAGTATCTATAAAGATAATCTTACACTTTAAATTTATATTAATTATTTTAAATATTTTCCTTTCTTGTTAGTAATTTTGAAAATTTTTACAGGTATTTTTTTAATAGAATTTTGCATCCGTATTTACTACTGAGGCACTATAGGTGGCTTTACAGGGATGCCTACCCGTTACAAAATATTACATGATTTATTTATTTAATTCATTCATTTAATTAAAATAAATATTCTTTCAAAATTAATATTCCCCAGTATAAAAACTCATATGCTCATTTTTAGTTTCACATAACAGATCTTACTTTGGAAATAATCATTATAATTTAATTGATCATATACTTATACAGCCAAAATGATTAATTCTTTAGAACAACATTCTAGTTTTACGATGAAACTTTAAAAAAGAAATAATAAAAATCAGTAAATCACATTATTGGGAAAGTTAATCATCTTGCAAACAAAATATCGTGTAATATTTCTATTGTTCTTCCATTTAAAAACATTTTCTTTGAAAATGTACAAATGTCACATTGCATGTAACATTAGATGGAAAATGAACCATTTTAACCTTCTGAATACATTTTTCTCACTCTTTTCCTAACTTAAGTACATACCTATCCTTTTACTTCTTTCTTTTTCACAGTCTACTAACATCTTAATGTCCCATTTCCTCCCCAAAATTTCCTCTCTCCATTTTTCTATTTCTTTGCAGTCCTCTAAACAATGAAACATTACATTACACACCCTTCCATATTGTGATAATATATATATTAAAATTATCATATCAGAAGGAGATATACTAAAAATGGTTTATTATATGGTACACTTGCCTGTTACACATGGTATTGAAACCTAGGGAGGACAAGTAATTCAAATTTGATTAGAGTACTTATGTTACAGAAAAGAAGTCTGAGATACATTTATAATTTAGCATATCGTAAATCTGTCAAAGAAATATTTCGAAAACAACTGATACTAACAGTCATAACATTGTATGTCTACAGAATTATTTACTAATAAAATCAAAAAGGGAATATATTCATCAAATAAAGATCATTACCAATATAACTCAAGGGGAATTAATAATTGTCATAAGGAGTATAGGATAAAAACATAAAGCAATAAAGATCCATTCAATATAGGTATTATCATGTATAGTAAATTCGCAGTTTCATTAAATCTGTACAAGTTAATAGTTTTAAGCAATTGTTGAAAAAGTATCTCATAGATAAATATTTGTACAGATTAGATGAATTATATTTACATGATGCTACCATTATTCTCTTGTTCATATTATTCTGACTAAATGTGATTGCTTGTTTATATCCATATATAAGTTAATTCCTGTATTATTATAGTGTTTGCATTTTATATAGACTCATCTGCTTCATAAAATAGATTGAACAGGTAATGTTAACTATTAATATGTGGTATTATATATCTGCTGTATTTTAAATTATTTAGCTGCTCTGATGAATTAACTTTGTATAAACTCTGTATAGTTAGATACTGACCATGCTTAGTACTTAATTTCAAAGTCAATGAACAATATTTCCCACAGTACCAACTATCTTTTCTTCTCACTTATCATGTTTTTTATTACTGACTATTTTAATTTTATACATTTATTGCTATATTGCAGATCCTAATAAAGTCTCAGCAAGGGCACTAATGGACTTGGTGCGATTTGTGCTTGAGAGAGCAGTTGGGACTGTTTTCTGTGCTCTTCCAGCTGCCAAATTGTGCATACATATAATTGAGGTTAGCATTTCAACTGTGCATTCTTTATATCAAAGTTACAACTTTTTTAATTGACTAATGTACGTCAGTAATACAAATATTCTTTGAAGAATAAACCTGTAATATACTTAATTATTTTACAGTACTTCATTAGTATAAGCCCAATAAAAATATAAATGTGCTTGCTTTTCAATGTGGATCCTATAGCTTTTCAAATGCCTATAATTGAAATTGAGTAAAATATCCATATATGCAGCTTTGACTCAAGACTTTAGTTGTATTCCATGTGTTGTAGGCACAGTTAGTATTTTTTATGCAACATTCTTTTATAATATCCATTTATATATATGTATGTATATTTTAAATGTTTCAGAAAGAGCACAACGAAACATTCTTAGAGTCACTTGTAAACATGTGCCAAAAGTGGTACCAGGAGCGTGATCGAATACTGAAAGTTACAGGCAACATAACTGGGTTTTCTCCAAATCATCGCTTCTGTGCCTTTATTCAGTTCCTTAATGAAATGTACTGTGTGGTATGTATACATTACTAACAAGTGTGGATAACTTTTATATCTGCTTTTCTGCCGTTGAACAGTGTCTGTCTTTGGGTAATGGTAACTATAAAACTTTTGTGTGTGTGCACATGTGTGTGTATGTGTAAGTAGAATCTTCTCAATACCTAAAGAATTTATCCACAACAATAAGCCATATGGTGAAGCATTATAGATTAAAGAATGATAAAGTATTAATTTGTTTATGATGGTTTATCCTTAGGCATCTCAAATAAAGGGTGCCTTGGATAATTCATCACAGATATAATCAACACATCTTTCTATAATCTCTTCTGAATCAAAATATTTAGAACATTCTTTACGGTTTCACTTATATGAAATTTGCTCAGAACATGTTTTGTAGAACAATTATCCCCATCATCCATTGTTAAACGACTGTTGGATAATTCGTAGAAATTGTGGAGGTAAGTATCTGTGTTGACTTGGGTGGTCTTATGATAAACTTAAATAAAAACCACCAGAGTCAACCCAGATACCTACCTACCCAGTTTCTATGAATGATCCTACAGTCGTTCAACAGCTGATAAAGGTCGCAATTGTTTCACGAAACATGTGCTGAGTAAATCTTATGTAAGTGAAACCATAAAGAGTGTTGTAAATATTTCAACTCAGAAGAGATTATTAATGCATCTTTCACTGTGTTCGAATCCAAATTGAATTAATATTGAAACTATTTTTCCATGTTTATCATCTAAATGCCTAGTACTTTCACCCAGTTTTTATGATTGTAAACTATTTCTTTTTAGGGTAACATTTTATTTTCTTATTTTTACCTAAATTAAGTAATAATTTGTTGATATTATACCAGCTAGTTGCATCAGTAATAACCTTGCTCATATATATATTCAAGATTTGACACAAAAATTTAACATCCGCAAACATGTAGTAGTAGTATTTATTTCTTATGCATCGCATACAGATTTTTTTTTAAAATACAAAATAGACACAAATAAAAAAAACATTACTTTTAAATATAACAATTAGAAACAGTGCCTTCGGCAATATCTGCAAACATAATAGAATTAGATTAAACATTAACAATGGTGAAAAACAAAACAAATAAAAATATATATTAAAAGTACCTTAGAATATACTCATTAACATAAAATGTTCAATAATCTGCCAACACTATGACTCAATGGTTACTTCGCCTCCCATCAAGAAGACTAGAATTTGATTCCAGTGACCATTAGCGGAATTTGAAGTGGCACCTGGGTAGGGTGCCACTTCAAATCTCTGGGTACTCTGGTTTCCTCTGCCACTCATTCTGATAATGCTTCATCTCATACCCATCTTAACTCATCATTCAGCACAATGTAATTCACTGATTCTTGTTATCCACATAGACTATGCTACCATCCTCTGCTGCCTGGGCGCAGAACAATGCTAGAACTCACTTACTGTTTATGGTCTATCACTTAAATAGATTTTCATAAGTAAAATGTAAATTGGAACTTGCACAGTGAAGCCAATCATGTGATTGATATTATTATATGATTTAGTACAACTACACACTCTTATAGCATCACTTAACTTTTTATAATATATAGAACTGGTTCTATTATTATGACAAGTAAGTGAAGCTTTAAGACCGTGTAGTTCAACTAAATTGTACAATAATATCAGATTTTCATAAGTTTATTTTCATTTCAGATCAGATTTTTGTCTGTCTTGTGCAAAAGTACAAGGCAAACAGAAATGAATAAAATTGATCTATAAATTTCAACAACTCTCTTCTCACCTTTCTATCTTACAAATGTTTAGTACACTAGGAAAAACTCCATCAAGTGTTAAACATAAAGAGTGATAGCACAATTGTATTGACAGACATTTTTGAACTGAAAAGTCTGATATATTGTACAAATATTCAGATCTGCTTAAACTGTGAAAGCTTTTTATTTATACCAGGACTGAAAATATTGCACCATCTGAATGCGATTTTAGAACTTTTTGTTTTAAATAGTCCAATACTTGCTAATGGTGACAGTCACATATTTTATCATATTACTTAGTAATTTCAGTAAAATAAAAATGACAGTAACTTAAGCAAATGCTCTTGAAACATTTATCAGATTTTCCAATTCCAATGTTGGACATTCTTATTAACATTGTGTGCATTATTTATAATTGCTTGAACTCATTAATAACTATTTCATACAGTATCCTAATGTTTAAATAAATACTTTTTCAATGTTACAAACATGTTAACATATTACTTCTTGTATCATAAGAGTAATACTGGATATCTACCATTTTATTTGCTGATCTTTCCTGTCTCAAAGTAAAGGCATAACTTTGTTCATTAAACATTTATCATTCCAATATATGTTTTGGTAATTAAAAGTATAAACTCTAAACTATTATCATGAGAGTGTATCAATCAATATTGTCCAAACATTTGATAAATTAAAACAGTTGTTCTCTCTAAAGGACCTAAATGTTTTGATTTTTCATATATGATCAACTGGTCAATGTTTGTAATAGAAAGATGAATATCCATAATTTGCCATATTTTTTTTTCCATATAAGATTTGCTTTAACATTATTGAGTCTAACATCTCTACAAATATGTACATCATAATTAGAACAGTGAAAGCTACAGTAAATATAATTTAAAAAGAGAATTTCAATAGAGATAAAGTTTGACACCAGGTTGGAAGTTTAGCAGTCTTTTTGCACAGTATTATGTTTTAACAATATTATAGAAAAACTTTTTTTTTTCTCTCTTTGAATTCTAGATAGTTCTTGTTCCATGGTTTAAAAAATGCCTTTGTTTGTTTTAAAGCAAAAGATACATTCTGACCAGACTAGTGTTTGACAGAGAGTGTGTGAGTCAAAAGAGGGAATAAAATAAAAACTAAAGCATAAATCTTCTTCATATTTATAGATGTGTAATTATGCATATATTTATTCATTTCAAAAAGAAGTTTTATATTTTTTGCTTTACAGCTGAAACGCAGACAATTGCAGCTCAAAACAAAGCATGATGGGGTTCCACCAGGCCTTGTGTTATTAAACCTGATTTTCAACTCTTGTCTTGACTGCTTGAAGCCTCCATACTCTCTGGGAGAGGTAATGCTAATATTCTGTATAAATAATTTATAAATAGTAATAAAAGTATTACTAACTACAACAAATGCCTTTTACAGAATTCTTTAAGGAACAAAGGAAAAGGAAAAATAATTTTTTAGAAAAATTAAACAAAGGAATGAACTAGTAGATAGTTAAAATTATGACAAATGCAAACCTTTATTCCTAGAGAGAGAAAGAGAGGGTGGGGAGCATGTGCACTGTTTAAACCATCCTGAATAAAGAATTTGGTGCTATGAAAGATTTACTTATTGATGATGATCACCAGAGCCCAGAAATACAAGAATTATTGTTCTTAAAATATTGCACTTTAAATACTGAAAATAGCAGTAATATAATTAAAATAGGCATTTATTAAAAGTGAAAACAGAGATTAATACCACTCATTATTATATTCATGTTTTCTTTCCCAGAAGTGTTGAAGTTCATTAATCTGTCTGCGTATTTATAAATGTAGGTTTTCTCTCATGTTGCTAACTCTTTATGTTGTATACCATCGAAAACCAGCTCTCTTTAGGTTCCTCATAGGTAGAAGTCTAACGGAGCTAGATATGGAGAACGGATCTGTTTTGTACACATGTCTCCATTGCCTTTGAACTTCTCGGTTTTCCGATATCACTTCAAAATTGATTTCAACTGTTCAAACAATAATGTTGGCTCCATTTTGTAGTAGCAGTGCTAGCATAATATAATATGAGTCACATCTGTTTACAGAACACCATATGATAATCTTGGTTTCATTTGTTAATTGTTGATTTATGATAATCTTGACTTCATTTGTTCATTGTTGATTTACCTGTCAAGTAGCAATGCTATCATAATGTATGTCAGCCACATATGTTTACAGAACATCATACTACACATTATTATCGATTTTCAGTCCAACTTTAAAATATATTAAAAAAATATCTATTGTCAAATTGTGTACGCATTTTAACAACCTCAGTATATATATGAGGGTAGTTATTTACTTTTCGGGATTCTACTAAGCAGAAAGCCATATCTCATCAACTGTACCTATTTTTTTTTTTTAGTAGTCTTCCCCACTCTAGCATTCTCTGGAACCAATCATGGAACAGTCATCCCATGCTTCTGTAGAAATGATATCATTCTTCTCTTTATAGGATGCAGCATCTACTTTTGGACTCCCAAACTGTTGGCTCCTCAGTTATTTCCTTAACATATGAAAACATGAAAAAACCACAAGGAGTTAGATCTGGACCATATTCTGGGAGATTCATAGTGTCACTGCTAATTCTTGTAGAAATTCCAATTTTCAAAGCAGTGTGCAAAGATGCATTATCATAGTGAAGCAACAATCCTCACAACCTATACTTTGGTCTTCTTTCTGCTAGTGTTTTGAAGACTCTAGGAAGGCAAACTGTGGTGTATCAGTTGGCAGTGGCTGTTTTTTGTTCCTGGAGTGGAATGACTGCAATGTGGTCATTTTCTGGGAAGAAATTAGGAACCATCTTCTGACTTACACTTTGATATCACTTGGCCTTCTTCATTGGGAGGAGGCTAGTCATTTATAGAGACCCAGATGCTGACTCTCTCTTTGATTAAGAATGATATTAGAATATTAGCTTTAACTCCTATGGAGATATCATGGATATATTGGGAGCTGCCATTATCAAAATAAACATTTCCTCTTACCATTTCACTTTGCTGCTATGGTTGCTAATCAAGACATTTTCAATGCTGTCAACGGAAAACAAATGTCTCATAGTTTCTTCAAATATTTAAAATTAAATAGTAATCCCCATATCTCCATCTCAGTATATTGCATTTTAAATGCTAATTAGAACTTGTACAAGGAAACTAATCATATAATTAAGATCATTATATGATTGAGTCAAGCTACACACTCTTATTGGCTCACTTACTTGTTTAAATTTAGTACATGTTTCGCAGACCATTGTTTGCATCATCAGTTAATGTTGACTGGTGGATAATTCATTATGCTTTGGGGATGTATATTCTGCTCTGGTGGAGGTGTGATGAACTTAAAGTTTATGTTTTCATCCCCAGAAGTGTTGAAGTTCATTAATCTGTCTCTGTGTTTATAAATGTAGGTTTTATCTCGTGTTGCTAACTCTTTAGGTTCTTGTACTGATTTTCATAATTTTGCTTTTTTTCACTATGTCATGTGTCCAGTTAAGTACTACTGCTGATTTCTCCATTTATTTGTATTTTATGTTCTGTGTTTTAAGTATGTCTATGTTTCTCTTTGTTTTTCCAATACAGATTTTTTTTTTGTATTCTGCACAACTTATTTTTCTCCAGTAGAATACTGTCATTAATATTGTCATTTGGGAGATTTTTAACATTTAATCTGTTTATAGGTGCCAATCTGATATTAAAATCTTTTAGGATATTTTGAAATTTTTGCATAGTCCATAGGTGATATGTGAATTTTTTAAAAATTACTGTAATCTTTTCCTGTTGAAAGTTTTGTGGTTTCTTTAATAAGTTTTCAACTCTGAATTTCTGTGCTTTATTATGAACTGTTCTTTGCTAAATCTAATTTTAATTGTTCTTTCTATTTGCTTGTACTCTTTACAGTATTCTTCCTTGTTAATGTGTAGATTACCTAGCCTGTGTGTTAAGCTGTTGATCACTGCATGTTTATGTGTTTTGGAGTTAAATCCATCAGCTTTGATCTATGTGTGTGTTCTTTCTGTAGATTCCAAATTCCATGTTTCCTTGATGTTTTATTATGAAAACATAAACTTTAGGTTCATCACACCTCCACCAGAATATACATACCCAAAGCATAACAAATTATCTAGCTGTTGACAGTTAGCTAATGATGCAGATGATTGTCTGTGAAATATGTACTAAATTTGAACAAGTGAAGCCAATAAGAGGGTGTAGTTCAACTAAATCATACAATCATCTTAAATATATTCAATGTTTAAATCTCTTTCATGAGCTCTACCAATCATGACTAAGAGGCTAGCATTTCTGCATGGCAATTGGCTTGATTTCTGGTTTGGACATACTATTTAAATAATATTGCCTCTGGAATTTTAGTTTGCTCTTAAAAGACAAATTTCAGGTAATTTTAGGTATCATGGGATACCAGGTTCATTTGCAACATCAATTCATTTTTTCTACATATTTTCTTAACTCTTTTCAGAATATTAAGATATCACGAACAAGAAATATTTAATGAAGATAAAGTTAAGGATGTTAAAAACAGCAAAACAATAT
Organism: Metallyticus violacea; assembly: GCA_030762175.1. Taxonomy (NCBI): domain Eukaryota; kingdom Metazoa; phylum Arthropoda; class Insecta; order Mantodea; family Metallyticidae; genus Metallyticus; species Metallyticus violacea. The sequence continues at coordinate 25,459,228 of CM060839.1, forward strand.
CAATATTAAATACCGAAATATATAAATATAACATTTAATTTCGTGTCGGAGCCAATCAAATCGACTCTTGATAATTAAGAACCTAAATATGTGTTTAGGCATTATTGGCAATGAAGCAGTGATATCTTTAAAACTGAATATGATTGAATCATGACGCGAACTTCAGTTACAAATTTTAAATTAAAACATGTTTGGGGAACCTTCATTTCCATCCTCTGCTTTTTAGTGACTGTTTGGTTAGTTTAGGTCTCTGATATGGTTATAGCTGAATCTTAATCATTTCTTTGTCAACATATATTGGCTGAAACAGGAATTTACTGAATTCATCCATAGTGGAGTGTCAAAATACAAAAACTCTCCAGTCTCCTTCATTTATTAATTCCCTCTGGCTTTGGGCCTGTCAACATTCCTCTTAACTAGGTAATATATTAATATTATCTTTGGATAACAGTTTCAATTCATTCTATTAACATGATCTTTTCAATTTTGTCTATAATTGTTATTTTCTTCTTGAAATGAAAATATTTTAAGATCTTGTGTAATCAATTCATTTGTATCATCTTTGACATTTTTAATGGATCTAAGAAAACTCATTTCAGATGTCATTATTTTCCTCTCATATTCTTTTTTATGAACCAAGATTTTGAGCTGTAGAGTAGATTGGAAACTTCTATTACTTTATAAAATTTCATTTATGTACCTCTCATAGTTTTTTAACTTAATGTTCTTTTTATGGTTCCAAAAATTTGGTTACATTTTATTATTTCATTAACTTTTACATATATATAGTGTCCTCATTTGGATGTGTGGCCAGTTTAATGGGGATTTGCTAGGTAATGGGAAATGCTATTTGCTGGAGGAATCAAATATTCATAGACAACCACTGATTTCTAAATTTTTTTAACATACAATGGCATTGTGTATATGGGTTTTTCTGAACTCCATTATCTATTGTTTGTGTCGTTACATGGTCATGTATATAAAACCATGCTTCATCTGTTAAAAGAAAAAAAAATTGAATGTGGGTCAATAGAGTGATCATTAATATAATCCAACTCCAATTGCAGAAATTACTCTACTCACATTATCACATGGTTGCAATTCCAGAACTACAGTTAATGTTTTATAGGGTTTTAATTTTAAAAGTTTAGTGCATTCTAAGCCTATGTTTGTGAAATTCCTGATTCCTGTGCAAACTTTCTCAGAGATTTCTTTGGACTTTGTTCTAACCTTTCTGTAATCAAGATTTTCCTCTGTAGGAAATATGGTGTTTTACTTTCAGTTTCTTATCAAGAACCGATCCCACTTCCCTAAATCTACTCACAAGATTACAAACCTTTTCTCTGTGAGGCACACAAACAGCAAGGAATCTGTCTATAAATCACTATCTAACTTCTGTACAAGATTGTCACGTAGGAATCATACATGAAGATTCTGTGTACTAAAGTATACAGATTTTTAGGCATTATAACAGCACTAAGACACTATAATACCGAAACTCTTGATCTCACAATGTTCAACTCTTGTACAATACAAAGACTTCACATCAGCACATGGAAAGGTGGGAAAATGGAGAAGGGGAACAAAACTGGTGAGAAACAGGGCAGGCAAATCCCAGTTTAGTGGCCATGCTTCCAAATGAAGGCTCTCTGTATATAAAACAAGAACTAAGGAAGCAGAAAGAGATGGACTTGTCTCCTGTCTTTGAAAAACAATGAAATATAGAGAAAATTGGTGAATATTTAAGAGTTGTATCTATTTCTACTTTTTTAGTTCGTTTTATTTTAGTTACATTGTCCCAAGGTTTACCTCATATGTATATATTCTTTTTATAAAACATTTTTTCCCATAAGGATAAGATATATAACTTGAAGATTTTGCTTCTCGGGTTGATTAATGAATGCCAAGCTTTTGGCCATTCGTCTATAATTGATGAGTTCCTAATGGAGGCCACAAAGTTAGAATGGCCAAAAGCTCAACTTTCATTAATCTGCTATGGCTGATTATCCAAGAAGCCTTATTAAGCGCTACCAAAGTATGTATTTCTTTTATCAAAAATTACTTCATGCTTAATTTTATGGTTTTGTTCTAAAAAAAATGTGCTTCTACTCATGATTATTATAATTGTTAGATCCAGATACTTTTAAAATATTCCTTCTGCCTGATTTCCAAATCTTAGTTTTTCCTGTGTATTTTAAATTACAATCTGAGCTTCTATTGAATATATGCAATTTCTTCTCTGGGTTATGCTGTCTTTTAATGAAGAGTTTAATGCATTTTTTATGATATATACCAATATTATTGGTTTATAATCAGAGCTTAAAGTGAGACTCAGATCAAAAACTAAAATGACTGACATTTTAAAGATTACATTTTAATTTGTACTTTAATACAAATTAAAGCATAACCATTTTTTGTGTAAAATATGTATTTTGGCAGTTTTTTTCATTCTAAAAGCTACATAATCTATTTAGTCCATAGTTCATGGTATTTTTAAAATTTATAAAATATTTATGCATTTCTTTTCTAGGTGGACACACTTTTTTTTGTATTGACAACAGTTGGTAAAGACCTGGACCAAGAACTGCCATCCAAAATGCCTCTTTTAATGGCAAGTATACGAGATGCCTACCTTATGGAGGGAGTGGCACCACGCATCAAAAAGACTCTGCTGCAGCTGATTGAGCTACATGCCTCAAGATGGCAGCTCCCTGCATCAGCTGTGATGTATTATACTCATTCAGTGCAGTAACAGTCAGTAAGTACCATCATCTTGGTATTTCATAAGCTAATTATATATGTTGCATAATAATATAATCATATTATTATGCAACAATTGTTTTACTCATTTGAGAGATACAGAGTACTTGTACTTTGAAATATTGGTTGTTATGGTTGAACACATAAATAATAATAATAATAATAATAATAATAATAATAATAATAATTTATTTACTGCCAATAGACTTATAATACAAGTTTCTGTCATGTCTCAAGTGTAGGTTATAATACTGTATATAAAATATAACAATACTGTATATAAAATACCACTCATGAAAATCACAACGTGCTTAAGATTTTAAATAAACCATCTTTAATGAAATAGTTCTTCATGAAACTGAAAGAAATAGATTGCATCATCGCCACTACAGGGGAAATAGAAGTAGATGTAAAAATCGAGCAAAAAGCAAATGGAGTTTTTGTCCAGTTGTACCCAATATGGAGAAACAGAAATTTTTCTTTTAAAACCAAATTTAGAACATTCTACAGCAATGTGCTTTTGTGTGGCTGTAAGACCTGGAAGATGACAGAAGGGACCACAAACCAATTGCAATGTTTATAAATAAATGTTTGCAAAGGATAATAAATATTTGATGGCAAATAAATGTTTGCAGTTTCCAAAGGATAATGAATATTTGATAGCCAAAAGGTATATCAAATAAGAAGTTGTGGGCAGTAACACAGTAACAACCCATTGGAAATGAGATTCAAGCCTAGCAAGTAGTGTTTCTTTCAGATATACTTGTAAAAAATTTGGAGATAGGGGCAAAAGAACACTTCGGAAATGTAAGATATAAACAGGTGGATAAATCAGCAATTGAATAAATTTGATTTCAATAACACCATCTTTAAAAACTGTATACCTGCTTGCTCGGAATATTTAGATGGGTCCATATGTACAACTTACCAATGCAACATGCTTATGTACATGAAAAAATAAATAATAAGAGTAATGTAGAGACTATAATAATGTATAGTAATGGTATCAGTAGCAATATATAAACTCCTAGAAAGATAACAAATGTATTGTCTCACATTATGGCACTAAATAAGTGTCGCAAGTTGTAATTTAGGTAATCCAAAGTGGTGTAGAAATAATATTGCATAAGTAGGGATTTCACATGCCTTTTGTAAACAGTAATTGAGTATGACAAATTATTGTTAAGAAATCACTCAAATTTCACTAATTTTATTCCATTTACTTGGACATGTTTCAAAAGCAATTGCCTCCATCTTCAGCTCTTCATCTCATTGAGTGGGACCAAGCTGAAGAAGGAGGCAATCGCCTTTGAAACATGTCCAAGTAAGTGGAATAAAATTAGTGAAATTTGAGTGATTTTGTAATAATAATTTGTCATATTATAATATATTTCACTGTGAAAATCTCCAATACAAAAAACTAGGTAATTGAGTAGCTTTTATACTAAACAGGAAGATAGTTATACTAAGGTTACCAGATTCCCTTGGGGAGGGGAGCTTAAAAAAGAACTTTTATCATAAAAAGAGGACACATTATATCCATTTAGATTTATATTTAAAATTGTGTCTATATCTAATTTAAACAAAATATTTTAAAAACACTTCATAGTAATTATTACTGAATAGTGTTTAACGCCCATTTTTACTGCTGAGGCATCACAGGCGATGGACATAAATGATACATGAGATGAAATGATAAATTGGGAAAGATTATTATTATTATTATTATTATTATTATTATTATTATTATTATTTTAAAGGAAGGAAATGTTCCAGGCCTAAGTTTAGGGTACCTCCCTGGCACTTGCCATTTATGAGAACTGAGAAAAACCTGAAAGAAACCTCAGTCAGGAAGGATGGTCCTGGCAGGAATTGAACCCCAGATCTGCTGCTCTTGAGTTAGCACCTTAATGAACTTGGCCACTCATGGCAGTCCTTTATCATAGTAATGATTTTATATCAGCTACATATAAAAGTCAAGGAAAAAATTGGTGCTAAATATTAAATTAACAAAAGACAAAATGGAGAGTAAAATAAACATTTAATATTACTTTGTAATGTGTTTCAGAGGTATTAGTTCCAGATCCAAATTTTATGTTCAGCTTCAAATTTATTATTTCCTTTTCTGAATACAGGATATTTGTTGACTGGGGCATCATTGAGCTTTCATTGCTATTTTGGATTTATGAAAATAAAAACTCAAGTAATCAGGGGAGGAGAACACTGTAGAAGACTCCCATATATGCATACAAAGCAGAATGGGCAGATTGTGATAGTGATAATGTGTCAAAGAAGGGTGATCTGCCGTTTTTGAGAAAAGAGTATATTCCACTGATGTTGGTTGTTTTCTTCCTTTCTTTTTTACCCTTCTTTTTCTTTCTTTCTTTCTTTCTTTCTTTCTTTCTTTCTTTCTTTCTTCCCCCCTGTCTCTCTCTCTGTCTCTCATTTTTTTTACATCCCCCATAACAATCTGCTGCTGCTTACAGGCATATTATTTTTTTCAAAGCAGATTATTTAAAAATTTCAGGCATACAGTTTATGAAAAGGAGGACTTGTCCATATAAAAGAGAATGTCTGGTCCCCTTAGGCCATACAGCTTGCAGCCTATATGATATACACATTTTTTTTGGAGAAAGGTGGTGTATCTTATGATGAATATTTGATTTCAGCTGTGGATGTATCATGTCATTTTGGTTTAATGTATTCATGTATGTTTTAAAAATACCAACAACTTGTAAATATACAGAGATGAAAGTGGCAATATTCTAAACTGTTTATAAAGTGTTTGCACCTTTCTCTAGTTGTAAGATAAACAATTTTTGGTAGAGCATGATCCATCATCTTCAGACAATTAATTGCTTCCTGATATATCCTGTTTTCTAACGGAACAAATACAAAGCTCTATTTATTGAAACAATGACATTACTACACAATTCTAATTTCATTTGAGCAAGAAAGTGTATAAATATGGTACTTACGAAGCTGTTGACAATGGAGTGGCAATATAACCTAAACTTAGGTATTCATTTTTTACACTAAACTCCATTCACTTACACAAAAGTAAGACGCGTTTCAGGAGAACCTGTCCCATCTTCAGTTGCTTAATGAACTGCCATTAGTCGAAACGATGGCTGGACAAACGGATGTTCCTGTGGTGGCCTCTGTTGGTTGAAGTAGCAAGTTGCTGAATTCATCCATAGGAGGGAACTCGAAATTCATTAGGTTTTCTCTATTTTTTAATATGAAAATTTTTTCCCAAGTGGATAACTGCAATGGGATGTGAAGATGTTTCAGCACTGGTTTTATTTCATGGTTTTTGGTCCAAAAGTAAGCTGCTACTGTTGATTTATCCACATGTTTAAACCGAATATTCCTAAAATGTTCTTTCCTCTGAATTTCCAAATTTCTTTTTGTTTTGCCTATGTAGCTCTGTTCACAATCTGCACATTTTATTTCATAAATTCCTGATTTCTGTTCTGTTGGTATGGAGTCTTTTACTGTGCAACCTAATAAATTCTTGATGTTGTATCTGTTCTTTGGGGCTAACATTATCCCATGTTCTTTGAAGATTTTCTTGAACTTGTTGTAAACTGGATGGTAGGTGAAACTTTTGAATTTGTATTCTTCTTTTGTGTTTTTCAGGGTGGAAACTTCCCCTGTCCCTTTTTGAGACTAATAATAAATAATATCAATTCACCCACGTACCAGGTAGCAAAAAAATTGATCAAAGTTTTCAATTCTTTTAAGAGATTCCAAAGTTTGAGCATTAAAAATTCAGTTGACCTAGTCAAAAAACTTCAAAATAGCAGAATTACGGCTGGAGATATAATGATTTCATTTGATATAAAAGCCTTATTCCTGAGCATACCTATAGAGAAACTTATGCTTATACTGAAGAAATGGTTAACATCAATAAATTTAAAAACAGAAGAAATAGAAGACTTATTTAAAACTTACTAATATTTGCATTAAACAAAATTACTTCAGCTTCAACAAAAAATATTACCAACAAGTTTCAGGCCTAGCTATGGGAAACCCTTTGTCACCTTTTCTAGCAGAGTTATTCATGAACTCATTTGAAATACACATCACAAAAGCCTTCCCTTTAATTTTCAAGTCATGGTATAGGTATGTGGAAGACATTTTTGCAATAATACCAAGGAAACACTCAATAGATGCCCTGAAACTTCCTAATTTGCAATATGAATCCATACAATTTACTATAGAAGAAGAAAGAAATGGGTAGCTGTCATTTCTAGATTTAAAAATTATAAGAAATGGAGATTGTTTGAATTTTGTAATTTACAGAAAAGAAACACACTTGGAAAACTACATAAAAAATGAGAGTTATAACCCCATTCCACATAAATATGCAGTTTTTCACAGTTTGGCACACAGATTGATGAATATTCCACTCACAGAAGCAGAGTACAAAATAGAATACAAACAAGTAATAAAGACAGCTATAATCAATGGTTTCAACAAAGACACAGTGATAAAAATTATTATTCCACTCACAGAAGCAGAGTACAAAATAGAATACAAACAAGTAATAAAGACAGCTATAATCAATGGTTTCAACAAAGACACAGTGATAAAAATTATCACTAAAGCTAAAAGACAAAAAGGGAAGTCTCCACACTGAAAAATGAAAAGAAGAATACAAATTGAAAAGTTTCACCTACCATCCAATTTGCCACAACAACTTCAAGAAAATCTTCAAAGAACATGGGATAATGTTAGTCCCAAAGAACAGATGCAACATCAAGAACTTATTAGTTGCACTGTACAAGACTCCATATCAACAGAACAGAAATCAGGAATTTACGAAATAAAATATGCAGATTGTGAACAGAGCTACATAGGCAAAACAAAATGAAATTTGGAAATTCGGAGGAAAGAACATTTTAGGAATATTCGGTTTAAACAGATGGATAAATCAGCAGTAGCTGCTCACTTTTGGGCCAAAAACCATGAAATAAAACCAGGAATTAAACTGCTGAAACATCTTTACAACCCATTGGAGTTATCCACTTGGGAAAAAATTTTCATATTAAAAAATAGAGAAAACCTAATGAATTTCAAGTTCCCTCCTATGGATGAATTCAGCAACTTGCTACTTCAACCAACAGAGGCCACCACAGGAACATCCGTTTGTCCAGCCTTCATTTTGAGTAACGGTGGTTCAGTAAGCAACTGAAGATGGGAGAGATTCTCCCAAAACGCGTCTTACTTTTGTGTAAGTGAATGGATTTTAGTGTAAAAAATTAATACCTAAGTTTAAGAAAGTGTATGTCTGGATGCTAATGGTGAACAATTTTTAGCATTTTATATAATTACAGAAGTCAAACATTATTTAAAGCTCTCCTGTGTTGTCTTCATATATTTTGGAAAGCTTTAAAGCAGATAATTTTCATGTTTAAATGTATATCATTTTTGGGCTGTTCTTTATGTTTATTATAGCTGCAATGCAATTTATAATGATACGTTACATAAATTTTGTACAATTTTGCAAGAGAAAAGTAGATGGATATTAGGCATATGTTTTACATTTTTCAGATGCAGAATGAAAATCTTTCACCATTAGCAATGAAGAAGGTCCTGGTAATGGCAGAACATGGTCTTGAACAAGGAACATTGGACATGCAGTAAACATAACGACTTGTTGATAAGTGTTGCTACTGGAGTAGGAGATATTTATTTATATTTTTTGAAATGTCCCATTGGTGCTTCTGATGTAGCTTATAATTTGCACTGTATAACAGATGAATATTTGATTATTATTTATACCAATTAGACAGTTTTGCCACAGCATATTACAACTATCAAAGATAGAGGTGACATTATTAAAAGAAAATTACTATAATTTCTTTAATGTTTCACTTAATGCAGTTTTGGGAGCTGAATTCAATTACATATGATACTTTCAGAGCAAAGAGCATTTAAAAAGAAGTTTAGCAGTAATAATACTTAGCACAGCTTCAAATAACTCAGTTGAATTGTATGCTAAGTTAATGCAACTTGTACACAGATGTCAAGGCAGGCATATGCAGCAATACAGTGCAGCATTAACTTGCAAGACATGTGCCAAAGAAGGCACTACAGCTACTCTTATAAACTACAAAAGCTTTTGTAGCTTTAATGAGTATCTTTTCTCAGTAATGCTTTAATACTGAAGAATTGAAGAGTGAAAATTTGTAGATTTAATGCTCTGAAGCTGTATATATCTGTATAAGACTAGTCACATTAGTTTTAGGCGATTTTGTTGTGCCATGTTTACCGTCCTTGTTGAACTGTGTGTGAATGTTGGTGTCTCTTTGTTGTGCTGCAATAAAAGAATGCTAATCATTGCCAGTCAATGTCAGGTTATATATTTTCCATCAAGGAAAGTAAAGCTATTATGTAGGGCTGATAATGGAATGTGTTTAAAGGGAAAAAATATGCCAGCCATTCCCACTTTTGAGAAGCTATATGCACTGTATTGGCTGGCTAGAAGATTTTCTTTTGTTAGATGTTATATAATGGTTGTTTTTAAATATGACAACTGGTTCTGGTCATTAGCTGTAAATCTCATTTCTGCTCTTGGTAACTTAGTAAACAGTAAATAATTATCCTATTTGATTATGTTTAAAAGTTTGCAGGTTGAATTAAAGAAGAATATTTTCTGTGCTCTTAAATGATATTTTTACAATTTGTACTTTTAGATTGTTATGTTAAACAACCAATCTATCCTGTGAAGATGAAGATCACAGCTGAATATGAATATGTATTTCTTTAATTTAATTGATTTGAGCTAATATATATGGTCATTATATTATAAAATCCTTTTTACATATTGATACTAAATACAGAGAGTCAAGAAATGTGCACAGATATTTTGGTGGACATTAGTGCATGCTAAACAGAATGAATATTGTTCAAAGGTGTTGTTATGGCTATAAATGATTAAAAAGCTATGGGAATTGCACCATGATTTAGGCATTCCTTCATTGTATGTCAGGGCTTTCCAGATCAGTGGATTTGTCAAGTTGGGCCTATTTAATAACCACCAATATTGTCATATCTGACAGCTGGATTATGTTCTGTGGAGATAAATTAAGTCTATATTGAGGATATGGAAGCCAAGAAGTAACCAAATGTAATATATATCAAGTCCTTCAGATGATGGTGTAACATGCAAAGCTATGCAGCCAATGAACTGCAGGCTTTTGTAAATTGTAGCATTAAATAAAAAGTAAGTTTAAGTTGTTTTTATAAAAATAAATATAATAATTACTTTGATTTGCATTTTTGTTGTGTAGTATACTTTAAGTACTAAAGTCACAATATTCATCATATAAAACACTGACATTGATGTCTCCTATGTCCAACAAAACATCTTCACATTTTAGCTGCAGGGAGAGAAAAGAAGAAAAAATATTACTGCTGTCTTAAAGTTATTGAAATGCAATACTTTTTGTGATAATGATGCATAAGTGAAACATCAACAGAATTGAATCATATGATGATCTTAATAAATCAACAGAATGTTAACATTTTAAGCTCTCCAGTTTAAGGATTAAATAAATTATTTTGTAATAAAGCAGAAAACAATGAACATTGATATAGTCAATTATTATAGTCCCTAGAAAAAAAATCTGCTCAGATGCCACCTTATCTGTGTGAAAATGCCACTCATGGAGGCTGAGATGTTACTTATAGTTGGTAGCACTCTTTTCCTCACAGCAAGGAAACTAAGCAGAAAAAAAAAAAGATTTGTGTGTGCCTTAGCAATTCAAATTCTGCATCTTTACTTGTTCATTGTTCCCTTTGGAGTAAGGTCTCTCTGAGGAAAGACAATAAAAATACATATAAACTGCAAGTGCTTATGAGTAAGGTGCAACGAAAGAGTATGATATAACAGGTTTAAAACTTGCATTATGTAGATTCAATTGCAGGTTGCGCATCTCTAATTAAAAAAATCTGTAATCTTTGGAGTGCCCACATGATGCCATAAGTGAAATTTTACATAAGCATTTACACTTGAAAATAACTTAGTCTCTCTCCTTAATATAATTAATAAAGGAATGGATACTGAGGTTTTAGAATTCATTGTAATTGGTTAGCATCATTTCATAGCACATACTTAATTTATATCTGTCACATCTCCAGTCGCACAATTCACACACAAACACATGTATATCATGGGAATTATTATATGACTTGTCCATGCATTTTCTGTATTGAAAACCATGGTTGGCATATTGTGCTATATGGCATGTCTTTGCTCCTGGTTTTCTTTAGTTCAGTTTCTGTCTAGTATGATATTGGCAGCATAGAAGTCTGGGCCTATTTTTCTCCTCTTTGCTTCTCTTCTCTTGGTGTTTGATTAATTATTCCATTGATGAGATTAGCATTCAAATTCTTTAATTTTCTATGTAGAAAGACTCCTTGACAAGCTTGTAAATCATTTTCTTGTTGGTGCCATTTTCCTTAATGTGATATATTATATTAAAAAGGAGTCGGCCTCAGTGGCGTGGGTAATGCTTTCTCCTCTGGACCCAATGTTTGTGGGTTTAGATCCAGCTGAGGTCAATTGGTTTTTCAAAATATAAAAATCGTAAGCTCAAGTTATTCATGAGGAACTTAAAGCTGTGGGTCCGTTATTGTGGATTTATGCTTGTCAAAAGAAAAAAAGGTCTATGTACAAAATTATTGGCCATTTCTCATCCAAGTAATGCTTAGCATCACATTAGATGACACTTGAAGCAATGGGCTTCCCACCCATCTTTCTGGCATCTGTAGGTGCAAAGTGTAACTAAATTCAAATGGCCCATCTAACCCCAGAACAGACCTTAGTCCTAATCCTTGTAAAGTCTTTTATATATATATATATATATATATATATATATATATATATAGTGTTTATGCTTGTTTTTACTACTGAGGCACCACAGGCAGTGGACACTGATGATAAATGAAATGATAAATTGGGAAAGGATTATTTTTTTTTAAAAAAATTGTTTCAGGCCTAAGTTTAGGATGCCTCCCTGGCATTTGTCATTTATGAGGGCTGAGAAAAATCGGAAAAAAAACCTTAGTCAGGGAGGATGATTCTGGTAGGAATCGAACCCCAGACCTCCCGCTCTCAAGTCTGCACCTTAATGACCTTGGCCACCCATGGCGGTCTTGTAAAGTCTATGATGGTATTTGAAAGGTAAAGGAGGAAAAAAAGCACTTACCTGGCCATGTGAAATAAATTCCATAATGAAAAATATATGTTAAAATTGTGAAATTGGCAACATCTGTTTTACATGTTCAACATAGAAAGATAGACTGCTTTGTTTGTGATCAGTATGCCATAAAATATCATATCCAACAACAACAAAGTGACTGCAGGCCAAGATGCCCCATATGATTCCATGTATACCAGATTCTGAGTCATTAATAATTATTTAAAATATTATAACTACTTTCAGTATATTGTATTATGTATGCAAAAATACTCCATTAACCTAAAAAAATTCAGCAACACCTTGAGTACCAGATATTTTGAATTAGATGTTGTTGGCCTACACCTGACAAGGAGGTGCAAATGTACTTAGAATCCAAAAGCACTAAGGCAGTCCATTATTCAGTTTGTGGATTCACATTTAAAAGCATTAACATCTGAACCAGAAAAAATTCACTCTAAATATTAGCTTTGGTGGTGCATTAAGTTAAAATGATTGCTTACTTTTCTGAATTTTTTTTCCATTTGCAAACTTTTAATCATATTCAAAACTTCTATTGTTAATAGAGAGAACAGATTTAAAGAATTCAAGTTGTTATGAAATTGTTACTTTTAGCCTGTACCATTAAGTTTAATATTTTAATAGATACTTCATAATAAATAGGTTATACTTGAGAACTGATATGAAAGTCAAATATATCTAAATATTTATGTGATATAATTATTGAATCTTGGTCAAGGAAGTTAAGGGCAAAGTATAAAAATCTGAATGAAAGGTGTTTTATTTGATACTGATTTTGCCCATATGCTGGTGCATTTGTAAAATGATATGGTGAATGCTGGTGGATCTGTTTACGCTAATTTTATATATAAATTTAAAGTTTGTTGTGCCAAAGTTCTAGATAAGTGAGCTGTGTTACATGAAGAACATAAATCTGAGTTGAAAATGTGAGAATGGAAAGTGCCTTATAATCTCCAAAGATTACTTAGATATCAACTAGTTAAAAATCTTTTTTATTAAAATAATTTATATCTCACTATTTAATTTTTACATCAGTAAGCTTTTCTATTTGATAGCACATATGAGTTTGTGTTTTCTGAATGAAACTTTGCATTAACAAAAGTTTAGTTTGGTAAACATGTGAAAATCTGAGAATTTCACATAAGGAATTTTGTATGTTGTACTGTATAAATTAAATTCTGTATATCATACAACAGGAGTAAAATTATACCTTGTAGTTATATGTGCTAAGGAATATCAGTATTCTGTGTTGGTGTTCTCATTCAAAATATAATTGTTTATACAGGGTTCAGTTGTCATTTCACAATATATCTACATTATGAGGGACTTGCTGCAAGTTTCAGTTATTCTCAAACAACACATTTGAATTGAAAAACACTTTCACAGTTTTTTATATTATTCTCATTGATGATAATACATTGTTCATTCTCATAAACAAATTTTTTCCTTCACCCTTCACAAACTGTAAACATGCTATAACTTCACTCTGCAAGAAAATCAATTCCTACATAGTTTAAACTTCATTATCTACAAAAACAAATCGGTACAGGGAGCTCAGTCTGGAGAATAGGGTGAGCAGGGTAAAGCATTGTTATGGTGCTGTTCTGTGCATAAAAGACTTCTGGGAGGAAGATATTGCTATATCTTTCAGCAATGATGTGCCTCTCACTACTTTACCTGAAATACTGTGGTGCCCATCTCTGAAATGGCTTGGATCAATAATGCCTTGCTAAGACATTACACACCAAATACCAATCTTTTCTGAATGAAAGGGCTCATTGCGTATAGTTTAAAGATATTGATTGATGCATAAATTTTTGCATTAATATATCTAGATAGGCAAAACCACACCTCGTCCATGATGAATGTGGCATCAAGTTTTTCCAGACATATCAAAATAAAGTGTGAAATCACTGAGAATATGCAAATCAGGCTGTCCAAATTCATGGGCTATAGTGATTGGACATACATACAGTATTGCTTGTTGCATTGCTCTGTGACAGGTACTGATTTTGGACAGACTTGGTTCCTGTGTCAGTCATCTCAAAGGCTTCCTGGAAGACTACCTTCACATTTTGTATCATTTTATTATGCACATGCACATCCAACATGGTTCCTGCTGTTTCCAGTTCCATTGCCAAGGCAGAATTCAGATCTTTGAATGCAAATGCAGGCCTGCAAACCTGCTTACAAATTCCTTTAGCAATTCTGTTTCCAATATGTTCATACAATAAGCACAAGTAATGGTATATTTTCCATAGTTTTGTTCACAAGACAAATGTGAACACCAACCAGTTATTATCAACATATGCAACCTAATGCACATGATGGGGTGAGGCAGTTGCAACCCATCACAATCTATTGTGGCTATGGTTGCAGCCATGATGTTGCACAGCTCTTCCTTACAAAATGAGCTCTATGCAGTATTTTTCTTCTTGTCAAAGTCATCGTAACCTGCATGAAGTGCAAAGTAACAAACTGCATTTGCTTTCAAATGGAGTAGTTCCGTAGATACAATAGCTTGTTTCAACTTTTTGGTCTGTCATCACTTTTGCTGATAGTGCTTGCTTTTCAAATAACAAGATTTGTGACTGCTGTTTAGTTTCTTAATCTCATGGTAAATCTGCATTTCTTCACAAGTAATATTATAAATGTCCAGACTTTCTTTTTATTGAATTTTTCAAATAATTTCTCTTCAGCAACATAGCCCGTTTTTAAATGGTCTTGGGAAATGTGGGACCCAGCAGGTGAGAAAAAGATATTGGTGCATGATTGTTAGTCCTATACTTAGAATCCTTTCTATCTCAAGAAAACACTAATGCAAATCTTTCGTCATAACTGCTATGTTTGACTGATGTAGATGATGTTTGTCATTTTTAAATTCACAATACCATTTTGAACTGTGACTTATGAAGGAGCAGATTCCCCCAAAAATACATGCCAAAGTTTCATGAAGCCACTTAGTATTAAAATTCTTAATGGAATCATGGCTCAGAAGATGGTGAATATTTCCCTCCCTACAACTGAACAATGATACAAATGTGCTGTCTGTTATGCTTTTATCATAGTTTCTGTTCATCAGGCAAAGAAGTAGCAAAAATTTTTGTATGACCCTCATAATCAATTTGTACTTATAATAAAAGAATGCAGCACTGGATTATATGGAAACCGTAATCATTTGGAGCCTGAGTACCATTAAATTATACACAACATTTGGTAAAATTCGTAAAGTTAAAAACTGCACATATTTTTAAAACAGTAAGCCTTTCACTTCCTAATCTTTCTCCTTCTCTTTCTATTGTTGAGTGCGCTGCTATAACAGTTTTCAACTTAAGAACAATCCACCTATTATCATAATGAATAATATGATCAGCTCAAGAAAGGGCTGTGTCCTGCAGCTGTTTGTTCAAATTACTACTTTGCAAATTAAAGTAAAATGACAGTGTATTGTGATCTGTAAATGCTTAAATCTTCATACTAGCAAAACTCTTATTTTCTTTAAACTAAATATTTTATGGCCATTATTATCAGTTAATTGTAAAAGAATTGCATTTTGCTCTAAGAGTGGATTATTCTTAAATAAAAAGAAATATAGCATATATTTACAGTATGTTCAAAATATTATCATAAATTGATAAATCACATATGAGGGCAGTTTGGAAAACTCTCAACCTGAGAAAGAAAACAATATTTTTTACCTAACTTTTTTTATTTTTTTTATTTTTTTAACTTTTATGCAGTTAGACCAACGATATTCAAACTTCTTTATACCTTAAGTATAAAATTATTTTTACAACTTTATGAAATAAATGTGTATATAAGCTATAATCTCCATATTTGAAGTAAATCTATGTCCAAAGAGGCATTTCTAAGATTTGAGAAAAAATCACTGGGAGCCAAATCTGATGAATATAGTGCATGTGGCAGCAGTTCAAATTGCAAGTCATGCAACTTTGTGATTGAAATTTTTATTTAACAAATGTGGACTTTCAGTCTTAATAGCACCCTTCAACTGCTTCAGCAATACTGCATAATACTTCTCATTGATGCTTTTTACCTTTTTCCAGGTAGTCTACCAACACTATACCCTGAACATCCCAAAGGTGAACCTTTCCTGTTGAAGGAATATACTTGGCCTGTTTGAACTGTTGCTTCATCTCTGGCATGTTTGGTGAATTCATGTTTGGTCCACAGTGATGTAATGTTGCAAAAAATCTGCCGATTTGCATCTAAAGATGTCCAAGCGTTCCTGAGAAATGTATATTTGGACAAGCTTCTGATCACTGGTCAAATGCGGACTCATCACACTTCATGCAAAATGTTCCAGGCATGATTATTGAAATCTTTGCAATTTCAGTAAGCTCACACACCGTGATTCATCTATCCTTTAACATGACATTGTGGATTTCTGTGATTATCAAAAATGGAAAAACAACTGCATTTAAACTCAGCAGCCCATTTCTTTACACAGAAAATGATGCAAGAGTCAAAGTGGAAATGCATTCCCCTTTTTTTTACTGGTTGGCGTCAAACCCTTTAAAACAAAGTATTTTATTTATCATTGCGAGACATTCCATTTATCCATTTTGCTGATAAAGCCTCAACTTGTTTACTTTGCTGGACTATAGCAAACAAACCAATAAAAGCAAGTATATGAAATTGCATAGTATGCCATCTAAAGGAATGTACTTGTGGGTTATCCTTTCTATTTGGTATTGCCAGTGCCATTTCTGTGTCATAATAAGAACTTTTCACATTGCTCTTGCATATATTCTACCAAGCTCCATGATATGGAGATAAAGGTGCATGTCATTCAAAACATAGGGCATATCAGAAAATATGGTTCTTTTGCATAGAAATTCCTTGTCTTGAATTTTAACGCTTTAGGCTTAGAACTTATTATAGCTCTATAGAGCAAAGTAAAGGGAATTCAAGCCCATTCATTGTGAAGTCCCATTTTTTGGTGCCTTTGCAACCAGTTTAACATAGAAAGTTAACATATAGCTAATCACATAGTGCATTGGCACAATATTGTGAGGCATTATTAGCCAAGGACTTCCAATTTTGGCATTATCCAATTGCTCAATATATGCAAACATCACTCACCAGTTATGTATTTGCTGAAACAGTACCAGTGCAAAAAGTCATAGGATTGCAAATGCATTTCTGTTTGTTCACTTTGCCATCAATGTAAGAAATAAGCTTTGTCCAAGAACATAATGTTCAACAAGAAGCATTCCTCATTGTTAATCTTGCTCAGAAACTATCCACCCTGCAGTCAAGGCAATCTTCTGTCAAGTGATGCAAGGTTTGCATTATCTTAATGGAATTTTACTTTATTGGGATGTCTTGAATGGCAGATATGGAACTTTTCAGGTGTATGGGAGCCATTCTAAACAATGCGAATCCCTTAACAAAAACCATATTAATTCAAATGTAAATTAGAACTTGCACAGTGAAGCTAATCATACGATATCAAAAACCATATTCTTGAACCTCTCCAGTAACCTGACAATACTGGCTCTTGACTAGGATTTTGTCAATCGAACTGAAACTGTGTGTATGATAATAATAAAAAAAGACCATGAGAATGCCATGTTTGTGAACATCAAAGTATAAAATCTGAGAAAAGAAATCCTGTTAATGTGATCTTTTCATATGCCTGTATATTATTGAAATTATCTAATGTTCATTTCATGAGTCCCTGTAGTCATTACTAAAACAAGTACATAATGATCAGTAATGCTGGATTCAAATCTCCTTTTGCTATGGCATTTTCAATGTTCTGGGCTCCTATGTTGAAAGTAGATGGTGATTTATAAAGTGCATTCCATAGATGATTTCATAATATGACTTCATGGTTATGAATCTGTTTCCTTTAAATGAAAGCGCTTTCTTATGAAATAATTTATAAGTTTAAAATGTTAATATAAAACTTGATAGGGTGTAATTGAAACTCTGTATCATGGTTTACAATGTGTGGGTGTCACAAATGTAAGGTTTTCAGAAGGGAGGGAAGGGAAGAAAAAAAAATGTAAAACAATGCAGTTCTTTTTGGTTTATTTCAAAATAACGTCAACTTAAATGAACTTAAGTTACAAAATGAACCTTTGTCTTTCATGTAACAATGAAAGTAATCATTTAAAGTAATTTCAAGAAAAGAAAATGGGACTTCTGTCTTACAGTAAATTTATAAGCTTCAACTGGGTCCACAAAATATTTAATAACATCTTTAAAATCTCTCTTGAGTGTCATAAATATCTACTGAAACTCATTTTTCTCATTTAGTCCAGACCTTCTGGATATTCTGAAGAATTATGCGAGTGTGGAAGATTTCCATAATAATCATCAAGACTTCTTAGAACCCACTGAAAAGTAGTCATGAGGTTCTTGTACTTTGTAGAGCTTATGAGTCTCAAATCATCTCTCATTTGAGGAAGAAGTGGCAATTCCAGTGTCTTCCTGCAGAATCTTTGAAGTTTTTGAAGAAGTTTTGAACTCCTCCTCAAAATCAATTTTGTACTTGAACAAAATTTTCAAGCAGTACAATATCATCTTAGCATCTCAAAACTGATACAGTGTAAAAAATTTATAATAATTAATCAAGAGAGATTTCAGGCCCAAAGAGAAAAAATCTGGTATTTACCAGATTAATTGTAATGATTGTGAAAAAAATCTATGTAGGGAAGACAAAGAAAAATTAGGCATTAGGTTGAAGGAACATTGGAGAAACATCTGTTACAAACAAATAGATAAATCAGCTATGGCAGTACATTTTTGGAATGAAAGCTACGAAATAGTAAAAGGCATCAAATTATTAAAAATTGTTAAACCAAAAGAACTAAACATATGGGAAAAGATTTATATAAAAAACATGAGCATAACCTTATGAATTTTGACATCTTGGAAGTGGACAGCATGCATTAATGATCTCTTCCAAGTAGGATATTTAGAATACTCTTTATGGTTTCACTTACATGAGATTTAATGAGGACGTATGTTTCATGCAACTTTTTCCACATCATCAAATGTTAAACAATTTATCACTAGACCACCAGTCAACTCAGACATTTACCTACCCAGGTTCTACAAATGATCCAACAGTCATTTAACAGTTGATGATGTGGAAAAAGTTATACAAAACATGTCCTGAGTAAATCTCATATAAGTGAAACCATAAAGTGTGTTCTAAACATCCTACTCAGAAGAGATCATTAATGGGTATCTCAATGTGTTGATTCCAAATTGAATTAATATACAGAACTTACATTAGATTTAAAAAGATTTCTTCTATGACTAGGAGCTGAAACACAGTTATTTAAATAACAAGAGGTTTTATCTTTGTCCTGTCCCTGGCAAACAGGATTATGATTTCTTCATAGTCCATTTTCATCAAGTCAGATTCAGTAACAAGGACACCAAGGTAATTAAGATGATTTTTTCTTTGTGATGTCCAAACAATTCTTTATGCATCTTTGAAGAAAAAAAACTGAATTCAATACCCACAATATCTAAACTGATTAGTGATCAGCATTGCCACTATCAAGCAATGAAAATTTCCATGCTAGTGAGAGATTTAATGAATTAGACACATTATTTATTACTTAAGCTTGCATGTTGCATAAATTTTGCTACCCTGGGCATATGCTCAGATTGCCCGCTCATAAATTTGGCCCTGGACATACATAATGAAGAAGCAAGTAGGTTATTGCCTTTAATACTTTTGAAACAAAATTCAATTATGAGTTATAACACATTTTTTAAAATTCTGTTGGAACCAATGCAGTAAGCCAGATAAAACATAAATGATTATCCAATACTGTTATCTCATACACTCTAGTGCTTCACTTAATTTTAAAATATAGTGGGACCGGTTTCCAAGAGATCCTCTCTATCCTCAGTCAACTTGATGACTGGTTGGAGAGGATTCTTTATGAAACTAAGTCCCACTATATTTTAAAAGTGAAGCACTAGGGTGTATGAGACAACAGCATTGGGTAATCATTTATATTCAATTACGAGTGTCATTTGAAAAGTTCTTGTAATGAAGCACAAAATAAAGGTCAACTCTTTTTAAATTGTTCTTATTTGTCAACATAGTATCCCCCTCCCTAATGCATTTTCTACAATGTTCTAAAGCCTTTATCCCATCAATGAAGTAAGATTCCTCCACTAATGCTACAAGTTCGATAAAAAGTTATTTTCCCAGCTTTGGGAAGAAATGAAAATCTAGCAGAGCCAAATGTGGGGAATAAAGCTAATGTGACTGCAAATTATAGTTCAGTCCTTTGGTTTGTCCATTACAATGACATGTATGGGGGCAAGCATCTTCTTTGATGATCTTTTCTGGCATTTTTTGCCTTTAGTTGGTACAGAACAGTAGTTCACTTTGAATACAGGTGAAAATTGATTGTGAATAGTCACCTAGGGTATTACTCAGCTGCGTAGTTACAATTTAAAACTATGAATTTCTATTTGTTTAGTTGCTATAGTCCAGCAAAGTAAACAAGTTGAGACTTTCAATATCTATTCAATTTGGATCAGAACAGAGAGAAACATGTGTTAATTATCTATTATGAGTCAAAATAATCTACAAAACACTTTATGGTTTCATTTACATTAGATTTACTCAGGACATGTAAGTGAAACCATACAGAGTGTTCTAAATTATTTCAACTCATAAGAGAATATTAAGTTGAGATTTCTTCACAAAGAATTGAGTTTCTGAACAGTTCAATATTTACCATTTTTACAACCTGTATATGTCAGCACTGCAACAAAGAGCAATATCTACTACGGTCCTTCACTAAGTAAAGCTTATTGCATAGCTGTTTCTGTGGAAGATGGTGGGTTTTTAATATGAAAATTGGTTTGGAAATGTTACTGCACTCTTGAGTCATTTTGAGAATTTTTTGAGAACTGGTGCATTTTAGCTTATTTATGCTGCAGATGTGACTTACTGCAAGATGAACTGCTTCAGATGACCAAATATGAAATTTAATCAAAAGAAGGCATGAATATTCATGTAAAATATTTATTATTTTCTATAGTGCATTGCATTATCAATACATTATTTTATATTAAAGCATCTTTATATAAAAGTAGTGCTATAAAATACAGAAATAAAAAATATTCTTTCAAACAACTCATTTTGAACATGCTCGATGTAGTTTTTAATCTTAATGTTTATGCCTTCCATTTGTTCCCATTCCTGAATTCCATTCATTGAGAATATTCCTGTGACTGGGATCCCTGTGATGAAGAAGAACTTCCCTGAAATTAAGAGATTGCTTTTAGAAATATATACAACTCTCTAAAAGAAAAGAAAGTAGAAAATAATTGCTGCAAAATATTCTAATTTAAGTAAGCAAGCAACAAAGTAAAAGAAAATGGTTATATTGCATTCCTATAAATGTGATATATTTTGATATGAATTTCCTGGATTGCAGTGAATTGTGACACACCACTTATTTGCAGCAAAATGTTTAGAACATAAAACACACTCAAATAATTCCCACTTCCTGTACAGAAGGAGAAAAGCTTCCTGCTATATTTTAAAATAGCTTATTTCCTTCTGGATGCTAATAAATGACATTTATATTATTCACAGTCATTTTTTTATTTATAATGTCTTAACCATACAAGGGTCACTAATTTAATTTATGAACATGGAAAAATTAGGAGTGGGAACTTCAAATAACCATTACATCTAAAACTATGCAGCTTTGTATAATTTGAAACCATCCATGGAAATAACCATACCTGTCCTCTTCGGGTATGGTTGATTCTTTAATTTTCACAAATAAAAAGAAGTTATATGACACTAGATTGGAACTGTAGGTAGAATGAGCAACCAACTGGATACATGACACCTCCAGAAATTCAAATGTCCATTGTTGTGGTGGATGATAAGACCTCACAGACCCATATTTAGTTGCCTAAATTGGTTTTTCAACAGATACACAGTACTGCATAAAGCACGTTTTCACTGTCAGGTAATGAGAGGCTAGCCAGGCTTTCAATTTTAATACATTCAGGAATCAACACAGTGAAAACGAGTATAAAATCTCCAACAAATACAATATTTTAAAATGCTTAAAAATACTTTCGTGGTCTCATTTCCAATGAACAAGGAAGCAATCCAAGTTAAAATATTGATACAATAATAAACCATTCTTGATGTTTCTTAAAGAAATATGAACATAAACTCATGAATTTCGACATTCCGGAAGCAGAGAATATTTTGCACAAGTTCAGCAACAGATCACCAGAGTCACCACAATTGCCTTTTCAAACCTAGTATGATCCACCAGTCATTTAACAGTTGAAAATATGAGCAAAGGTCTCACAAAACATGTATTGAATTTTTAAATTTTGAGAATTAAACGTTAAGAGTGTTTTATTATTGTATCAATATTTTAAATGTTTTCAACTCAGATGGCTTCCTACTTCATTGGAAATGAGACTATGAAAGTATTTTTATACATTTTAAAATATTTTATCTACTAGAGATTTTAGCCAGGCTTTGCATGTATTTCAAAGATGTCATGCCAGACCAAATTTCCACAATACCAGTACACCTGCATTTCTAAGGGAGATGACTCTGTAAATGCTTCCTGCAAATGCTCTGATAATTGCATTTATATTAAACTACTTTTACAAAAAATCACTGCCTTCTAATACTCTCTAATTAACTAGAACTAGGAAAATAGCAAACAGCAAGTACAAGATTACAACTAACATTTTATTGCAGCTGCAATAATGGGAGTCACACATTACATTTTGCCGTTATTAACCACTCACAATATGCTATTTCCATTGCTGCCAAAATGAAACTTGTATCTCTTCTTATTTTCCTGTATCTGGAAATTAAATTTGTGGCCCTCATATGCACAACTAAAATATTCTGTTCATATAAACCAGTCTAGTATCATAGATGCTTTATGATTCAAAAGGCAAGAATACAATTAGTTCAAACTGTGGTGGTTTATTTGCTTAAGTCCATTGAGGTTATTTGAGTTATGGGTGGCCTGAGCATGACTGGTTACTGGGAAGTGCAGCTGCTTCAACCAAAGAAATGGAGATATTAGTTGCCATAATAAAGTTAGTATTTTTACTTTATTATTTATATTTTTACTGAAAGATACATTGTATGATACTATATTTAAAATTGATAAGGAGCACTAATCTGTGTTATAAGAGATGTTGAAAAAAAAGCCCTTTAGCAGCAATACATTGCAACATTTGCATAGGTTCTGCATGCATTTAATCTAATTTTTTTTCAGCAAGGAAACGGCACATATTTTTTGATATTGACAAATTCTGTCTTTTGTAACATTTTAACAAGTTGGCAAATAATTTATCTACCTGGAACATGATTGCAAGGATATTTTTTTGCAAACTGACTTATCACTTTTATGCAAGAATCAGTTTTCATATATATAAGTACACTGTACATAAAAAAATTGTAAGACTATATGTAGTGGGATAATTAATTAACAATTAGCATAATTTATGCACTACTACTCACTCAAAACCCCCTCTTAACTATAAGCTACTGCCTGCATATGCATTGTATGGCCTTGATCACTGGCTTCTCCCAGTATGTAGCTGGCCCATATCTCACATAACCTCATTGTACACAAAACTTGTACGCTTATGTACAAATACAGACTTTTCAGAATTACTGATATTTACTGCCATGGTATTACTATACTAAAACTTGAATCATAAAGCTTAAATTAATCTTTGCTCAACTTACTAAATTTTGTAACCTATGAAGCTGGTCTAGTGCATGAGGAAGCAGTGGCCTCATTGTTGCAATCTCCATTGCTGTTAAATGATCCAACTTGGCATGGCTGCCACCTGATTTAACAAAAGCATCAACAGAGGATCGAAGTTTTGCTGTTCGCATGTCCCATAAGTCCTGATACCAAACCACAAGCATTACTTAATGAATGATAAATGTTATATTTAGCTACAATTTTTTTACTACATAATTTTCATTGATTGTAATGTTAAAACTCAATAATAAACTAAATTATTAGGAAAAACTGTTTCCTTTCACCTTATGATATAGAATATTTTACAGAAATTATGAGAAAATTAAAAATATAATAAAAAAAGACTTGGTCAGTATATTTTCTTTTTTTTAATCCAACCAGTTTTATATTCTCAAGAACTTTACAGGCATTCCCACCTGGTTAAGTTATTTTAACTAACTTTTTAGGATGAGATGCCTGCAGGCCATGGCTACACTACCACAATGAAAATGATGTTATAGTGCACTATGAAAATCTAGGTAAACTTAGGCTAATCAGATCCTGGGTGCCATCAAGGATAAGCTTCTGCAGTAGTGCTGGTAATCAAATCCAAGAACATAAGTCAGACCATTAGAACACAGGGTTGGTAAAATTATGTGATCACTGTGGAAAGTAATAAAAAGTTCACAGAATGATCCCAGATGGCATGATGTTTCCAAAATTGTTATTTAGCAAAATTGATCATCTTCCTTGGAAACACTTGCAAAGAGCTATGGAACATACAGGTAAACTGAGTTATGTACTGATGCAAATATGTATGAAAGTGGAGAAAATTTAATAAGCTGCAGTTATTGGTAGAAATGAGCTTGCCAGCAGCAGAAATTTATGCCAGCATGGAAAACATTTCATAGTTTCCAGTTTTCAAATTGCAAAGTAGTAGTAGTTGAAGTAGATGTTCTTGTCTTAGATCTTTTTGTGAATTCAGAACTTGAACGATGACATTTATTAGAGAGGAATTAAGCATGAAAAAGACATCTGCGACACAAAATTGCAGTACCTGATACTTGATCTAAAAGAAATAACAATACAATAGTAAACTTTAACACACTTTCCAGAACAATTCAACTGATTTTTGGCAAATGATAAATCATGGACACCAGAAACTAAATTGGAATCAGAGCTATGGAAACAATATTTTTAACCACCAAAATAAGCCAGATCAGTGAAATTGGCCAGAATAAGTTTGTTTTCAGTTTTCTGTGATGCTAAAACAACCCTGTAGATTACTACCTTTGTACGGAAGAAAAAGTATAAAAAAAATCAGGTTTATCAAAGTTTTTTTTTTAATGGGTTTAACACCCATTTTTACTACTGAGGCACCACAGGCAGTGGATACTGATGATATATGAGATGAAATGATATATTGGGGAAGGAATTTGTTAAGGAAGGAAAAGTTCCAGGCCTAGCTTTAGGGTACCTCACCGGCATTTGTCATTTATGGGAACTGAGAAAAACCTGGAAAAAAACTTACAGTCCTGGCAGGATTGGAACCCCAGCCCTCCATCTTCCATCAAGGCATTCCTACAAGTATGTTATTACAAGAATGAAAATAAATTAATTAAGGCATGCTTTCTTGACCCACTCGGTTCAGTTCCGATTCTCATCATACTTTGCTCTCTTCTAAAGGCTAAATAAATTTCTTAGTGGTAAACATTTTTTAATATGACCAAGTGGGAAGGATTTTGTGGCCACCAACTTTCTTTCCTTTCCTGATATGAAGACTTTGGAACAATTTTAAGGGGAACTATGGTGAAAAATAAAAATGGTTTCACAGGGTTTATTAGGTTTTTCATACTTTAGTCCAAAAACTTTTCAAATTAACCTTATATATATATTTTACATATAACGTTTAGAAACAATTTTTTGCATATAATTTTCTGGGGACAATGACCAAATTTCTCAGTAATTGACAAATTTAATTGATATTAAGAGTCTGTCAGCATTTCAAGTGCATTTTATTAAGTAATAAATTATGGTTTTAAAGCTGCAAGGCGTTTGTCTTATTATTATAAGTATCAGTGGTTTGTTGTACTTTTATGTCAGGTGTTTGAATGATTTATAAGTTGTACGACTTGTTCAATAACTTTGAACTTCACTCACAATAGGATCTAAGAAAAAGAACATCTACTTCTACTACCACTAATTTGTAATTTGAAAACTAGAAATAGCTATCACTGCATTGAATAACTATTAGCTGTTTCACCAAAAAGTAACTTATCACATACAACAAAAATATAATTAAAAATGAAGAATGATGATAAATGGCTGTTATTGTGCTCAAGTTTCATTAAATGACATTTCATGACCACCTTAAGCACTGTCCGTATTTCATCAGCATGTGGGATATCCTCTGCTGCAGCATCCAGAAGCAGCCTCCCTTCCACCATATAATGCTCACTTGGCATTCTTGTGAAATACCTAAAATAAATTAAAAAATATGATTTGATTTTTACATTGTTTTCAATAATGACTTTAATACATAAACGAAAATTACTAAAATTATAAAGACATATAAAAGAATGATATGCCCATATAGCTAGTGAACATAATTCACTTTCTCCTGCAGTACACAGACTTTAAGGTTATGGACGCAAGTGTTTATGAGATACATATGGCTGTCATTTTACCTAGACTGGCCTTCTTCCTCTTTCACCCGCTCAAGAGTCTCCATATTCATCCAGTCTGGTGCAATAATGCGACATTTCTGTCTTTGTCGAAGGTTCAATGCCAGCCAAATAGGCACTGAGACCGGTAGCCCTGCTCGGAAAGGTCCAACATCACCAGATATAAGGAAAATCCTATCAAAGCTGAAACTAGGAATTATGCTGACCATTTTCTTCTCAGCCATGAATTCGATCTCTGCAGGATTCATATTAATTGTTGGTAAATTTTAGCAATTTTAGAAATGTTGTACTTATTATGCTTATTTATAGGAAAGTTCGTGATTCCCGCGTAATATTTCAGTGTGCAATCTCCGAAACGCAATAACAGTGTAGCCATAAAACGCGGCAATTCAAAGTGGAATGTGCTTTGAAAGTTCTTCCAGTTTTTACTTTCATTTTTAAATTTGTAAATACTTGTGAATGTCATTAAAAAGGCCCATAGCTGAAAAAATCCCACTGAAAGCTAAGATCAAATAAAAAGAAAGTCCTCCACAATTTATTCAACTATAAGATTATTGAACATATTATATTTTATGCCACGTATGGAAGATAGATCGAATGATGTTTAAAATAAGTTTTTCTTTCATTTATTTTTTTCTACATACCAAGAATATCGCCTTATCACTACTTATTTTATACTTCAAAGAGTAAGGTGTGATTCCGCTAGCGTTTTAAATGAGAATGATAGACTATGAGGTTAGTTTGAAAAGATACAAATCAAAATCCAACTGTGAATTTTGTTGTTTCATTCAGATTCAAATGAACTTGAATCACATGCTCTGTGGTACTTAATGGGTGTAAAGGGGGATAAAGCCCACTTCCCCAGCCCTTGCAACCGGGGTGCTGTAAATTTGTTTTACACTTTACTGGATTCAAGATATAAGCATTTAATGATAAAGATATAATACTTTTAGAAGTGAAATTTAACCAATATCGATAAAATGCGGACTTTCGCAATTGATTAAATTATTGACCGCAACACTCTCTTCTTTGAGTGAAAAAAAATAATGGGTCTGCCAATGGACGTGATGTGCCCGTTATCAAAGTAATGCGCCTGCGACAGTTTTTGCCAAGTTTCTATAATTCTCATACAATTATATGCAAGATTTCTGTAGATTTTCATACTGCGATAGTCAGTAGCGAAAATGGCGGATGGGGAAAAGGAAGAAGCAGCTAATTTGGTAAGTTTAACTAATTTTAATGCTTCAAATTAGTAATGACATTTTAATCAAACAAAGGAAACAGCTAAATGTTTTGCACTTTGAGGGGATAATTATGATTTTGTAGCTATAAGAGACAGGTTTTCATTACAGTGGATAATAATTTAGACTTTTTAGGTTATGCCTTACTTGTCATTTCGAATGGCAAAATACAATTTTAAACCCTGTATTTAATTTCAGCAAATGGAGTTTGAATGGGTACTTCATGAAGAAGTCCATGCTGTTCTAAATCAGCTTCACACAATTCTATTGGTAAGAATAAAAAATATACTTATTTAATTTTTCAAGCGTTTAAACTGCCTCCATTTACTAATATCATTAGACGGAAAAATTGTAAACTGTTATTTTAAACGGTATTCTGAAAGTTGAAGTTAGTTACTAGATATAAATTTAAAAAAAAATTATAAATAATTAAATAAATTTAGAGAAATAAAAGGATTTAAATATGTTTGTGAAAAATAACATATTAGTGGAGGGGAGATATGTTAATGCATTTTTAAATTTTGTGAAGGAACTAGGGAATTTCAGTATTATATTTTTGCAATATTGTACCGAAAGAACAGGAAATTCATCAAGAATGAGTATGTATAATCCAATAATTTAATGCACAAAAAAACTGAACATGTTTATTGGTCCTTATAAATCATACAATGCACAGATATGCTAGATGATATAGGACAAGTCAGAAAATCTTGAATTTATATAATATTTAAAATTATATAAGGCTAATAATAATATACAAAATTATCATATGCTACGTCATAGTGTAAAATAAATCTTTAAAACCTGTTGAAACACTCTAGAACAAAATGGTTTATCAAAAGAAAAATAAACTTCAACAATTTTACAATTGTAGTTAACTGTTATAGTAAAATAAATTTTATTTTACACAGTATAAATACTATCATTGTTATTTAAAAACTAACTTTACAAATGTAATGGACCATTATAATGAAATAAATATTATTTTATGCACTATAAAATAGTAGCACCATTATTTAAAAACTTTAAAATTTAAAGTTTATTTAAAACTTAAATAAAAACCGTGATCAAATAAATATGTCACTATGCCCTTTTAAATAAAGTTAACTTTTCAATTGCTTTAATTTGGAGTGATAATTTGTATACTTTGATGCACATTTGAGTTGCTCTATGTTTTGGTGTTCGTTCTCATTATATGAAGATCTGCTTGTGAACAAGAATGCAACTTCAAGCTAATTCTTGAGGATTGCTAGCAGAACTACTGGTGGAAATTTTTTACAAAAGGGCAGCAGTTTTTAAAAACATTCTGCCAGTGAATGCTATTTATTTTTAAGTAGGCAATGTAAATGTTGTGTCTGCATGAAGTGTTTAATGTTTTGGAGGCAGAGCAGTTCCCCATTTTTTCTCCTTAAGCTTTGACCTTTCCTTCCCTTTCCTTTCCTTTCCTTTTTTTTTTTTTTTTTTTTTTTTTGGAGTAGTTTTTAACACCTATTTTTACTACTGAGGCACCACAAGCAGTGGACACTGATGGTACATGAAATGAAATGATAAATTGGGAAAGGAGTATATATATTTTTTTTAAGGAAGGAAGTGTTCCAGTTCTAAGTTTAGGGTACGGCTCCGGCATTTGCCATTAATGAGGACTGAGGAAAACCTGGAAAAAACCTCAGTCAGATAGGACGGTCCTGGTAGGAATTGAATCGCTAACCTCCCACTCATGAGTCTGTACCTTAATGACCTCAGCCACCTGTGGCAGTTTGACCTTTTAATGCCAGCTTGTTTGTGAGTTAAATGTAAAATTGGAACTTAAACACAGTGAAGCCAATCATATTAATGGATATCATTGTATGATTAGTTGAACTACACACTCTTAAAGCTTCACTTACTTTTTATAAATGTATGGAACCGGTTTCGAGAACATTTGTTCCCATCTTCAGCCATGCTAAGGTTCAACTGTCGGATCATTCGTTGAGCTGTGGGAATGTAAATTCTGCTCTGGTGGCGGTGTGATAAACTTGTAGTTTATGTTTTCATCCCCGACAATGTCGAAGTTCATTATGCTGTTTTTGTATTTGTAGATGTAGATTTTCTCCCAGGTTGCTAATTCCGTAGGTCCTTGTACTGATTTTAATAATTTTGTTTTATTTATTATGTCGTGATTTTGTGTCCAAAAATGATATGCTACTGCTGATTTCTCTATTTGCTTGTACTTTATGTTCCTGAAATGTTCCTTTAACCGTGTGCCAATGTTTCTCTTTGTTTTCCCTATGTAGATTTTTTCACATTCTGCACAGTAGAACTTACAGAAGCAGGACTTACAATGGGCAGCCCCTTATCTCCATTTCTAGCTAACCTCTTCATGAGTAGATTTGAAACACACATCAACACAGCGTTTCCATTCATATTTAAGGTATGGTACAGATATGTGGATGATATATTTGCCATAGTTGACAGAAAACTCATTGACGATGCCTTAAAACTTCTAAATATTCAAGATAAAAACATTTCATTTACATACGAAATAGAAACAGATAACATGCTGCCATTCCTGGATATTAAAATAATGAAATGCCAAGAAAAACTTAAATTTGGAATATACAGAAAGAATACACATGCAGATAATCACATCAAAGCTGACAGTTTAAACCCTACAGCACACAAACATGCAGTAATTAACAGTTTAACACACCGGCTAGTTAACCTACAAATTAGCAAAGAAGAATATTTTAAAGAATACAAACAAATAGAAGAAACAGCAGTTAAAA
This sequence comes from Metallyticus violacea, assembly GCA_030762175.1. Taxonomy (NCBI): domain Eukaryota; kingdom Metazoa; phylum Arthropoda; class Insecta; order Mantodea; family Metallyticidae; genus Metallyticus; species Metallyticus violacea. Next base: position 25,489,673 of record CM060839.1, read on the forward strand.
ATGGTTTTAAAAAAGAACTAGTACATAAAAAGGTGCAGAAATTCAAGAGACAAAAACATATCAAAGAAACCACAACACTTTCAGCAAAAAAAGATAAACTTATTTTTAAAAAATTCACATATCATCCATGGGCCACAAAAAAATTTCAGAATATTCTTAAAGATTTTAATATCAGGTTGGCACCGATTAATAGATTTAATGTTCAAAATTTGCTGATAGATAATGTTAATGACAGTATTCCACAAGAAGAAAAATCAGGTATTTACAAAATAAACTGTGCAGAATGTGAAAAAATCTACATAGGGAAAACAAAGAGAAACATTGGCACACGGTTAAAGGAACATTTCAGGAACATAAAGTACAAGCAAATAGAGAAATCAGCAGTAGCATATCATTTTTGGACACAAAATCACGACATAATAAATAAAACAAAATTATTAAAATCAGTACAAGGACCTACGGAATTAGCAACCTGGGAGAAAATCTACATCTACAAATACAAAAACAGCATAATGAACTTCGACATTGTCGGGGATGAAAACATAAACTACAAGTTTATCACACCGCCACCAGAGCAGAATTTACATTCCCACAGCTCAACGAATGATCCGACAGTTGAACCTTAGCATGGCTGAAGATGGGAACAAATGTTCTCGAAACCGGTTCCATACATTTATAAAAAGTAAGTGAAGCTTTAAGAGTGTGTAGTTCAACTAATCATACAATGATATCCATTAATTTGTTTGTGAGTATTTATATATAAAAGTAAGCACTTATGGATAATTTTATTAAGATTAGAGTTTATTATATTAGTATTGTTTATGGTTTTATATCATCCACCATAAGATTTGTATTGATGAATAAAATGAATTGAAGCAGGCAATGCAGAAATTTTACAAAAAATGAATTATTGACATGAATGCATTATATGGGTTGCTTTGCATAAACTGTGCAAATAGGTTACATCCAAAATATACTTTATAGGCAGATACAGGGTTCACAAAATGGAAAGGACAACAGAAAAAATACATCATTTAAAGATTTTTTACTTGATTTATGTTGTTGGCACTAATGATATGTGTTATGTTGAAACATCCCATTTTTTCATAATTGCAGTGTTGAGTACTAGTAATTGCTTCTAAGCAGTTTAATGTTTATTGTTGCTCCTGAAAGAGTATTATAGTAACATGGTATAACTTGGTTCATTAAAGTAAAAGTTTAAGCTCTTTATAATATCAAATGGTAAAGCCCATTTGATATTATAACTTTGCTTTGACATTTCAAATCTTTGAATATAGCCATTCCGTTTTCTTCTAAAATATATATATAACAAAAAGATTAATTTCATAGTTCATTAATGGGTTTTATAAACAAACTTTCATCTTAGTGACATTAGCAAGAAGTGGTGCTGATCTTGTAACAGTCAAAGTTTACAGTAGCAAGATACGAATAGAGAAGAATAAAATGGTCAACATAAAGGCTCTGTGTAGATAGGTATCCTCAGTGGATGACAGCTAGAAAGAAATATACTGTATTTTTTGTTTGTTTGCTATACATGTCTTATGTTAGTAAAACTGTAAACTTACTATGCACAATATCCCTTCTATTCTGAAGACTAGGATTTAATTTTCTTTCTTAAATAAATGCTGATAAATATATTCCTGTAAAGTTAATTACCAAAAAGTAAAAGCTGAACTCTGAATAAAGGGTATGTAATTTCAATTTTTTTTGCTTTTAACTAATCAATAAAACTATTTTTGGGTATGTTTTCTTTGTAGGAAGGTAACAATTTTACCAACTTATGTTGAAGAATAATCATATATTGTCAACTGTAATATTGAAACCAAAAATAAATTTTTTGTTTCTCCTGTAAAGTTTGAAAATAACATGCACTTTTTTTTGCATAGGCTGCTTGAATCAATGCAGGCACACATTGAACCTAGAGTCCATTTAACAAATTATTTATGAGGAAATCACTCAAATTTCACTAGTTTTGTTCGACTGTCAACTTTCCAGCGTGGTATTAAGATGTCACTCTTTGGATTTTATAAACTTATTGATGAGGTTACTGTTGTTTGGAAGATCAAAATTAACGAAATTTACTTTATAACCAATGTAATAAAGTTTGTTCACACTAACTCCATTCACTTAACATAAAAACTGGACATATGTTTCGGGAGTGATCCCTCCCATCTTCAGACTGTGGACAACTTCTAACTGTTGTTAGAAGTGGCAGTTGGGTCTCTTGATGTTCTTGTGGCGGCATCTGTTGGTTTAATAGGAACTTGCTGAGTTTGTCCATTGGAGGGAAATTGAAATTCATTAAGTTTTCCTTGTTTTTTGTAATGAAAAAATTTTCCCAAATGGAAAGTTTTATTGCATTGTAAAGTTGTTTTAATATTTTTGTCTCTGGTTTAATTTCATGATTTTTATTCCAAAAGTGCACTGCTATCGCTGATTTATCAATCTGTTTTAAGGGAATATTTCTAAAATGTTCTTTTTTCCAGATTTCCAAATTCCTCTTTGTTTTTCCAATGTATTTTTATTGCACTCTGCACAATTTATTTCATAAATACCTGACTTTTGTTCTGTTGGCATGTTGTCTTTTACTCTGCAACCTAATAGGTAGTTTATATTAAAATTGTTCTTTGGGGCTAACATAATTCCTTGTTCTTTGAATATTTTTTTGAATTTATTGTGATAAATTGGGTGGTATGTGAAACTTTTGAATTTGTACCTTTCTTTTGCGCTTTTTAGTGTGGAAACCTCTCTTATTGTTTTTTGATTTTATTAATGATTTACTGATTACTGTGTCTTTGCTGTCCCATTAGTTTCTGCTATCTTTATGATTTGTTGGTATTCCAATTTGTACTCTGTTTCTGTGAATGGAATGTTAATTAATCTGTGTGCTAAACTATAAAACACTGCATATTTATGTAGAATGGGGTTAAAACTATTATTTTTTATGTAGTTTTATGTGTGCGTATCTTTTCTAAGGATTCCAAAGGTAAAATAGTCTTCATTTCTTATGATTTTTACATCTAGGAAAAGTAGATATCCATTTCTTTCTTCCTCTATGGTGAACTTTATAGATTTGTATTGCAAATTCAGAAGTTTTAGTGCATCTGTTGTATGATTTTTTGGAATTATTGCAAATATGCATCCACATATCTATACCATGTTTTGAAGATTAGAGGGAAGGCTTTGGTGATATGCATTTCAAACAAATCCATAAAAAAATCTGCTAGAAATGGAGATAGGAGGTTTCCCATAGCTAGTCCTGAGACCTGTACATTTAATTGAAATTTTTCTTTGTTTTTGTAAAAGAATATATATATTTTTTAACAAAAACAAAGAAAATGTATTAATTTTGATCTTCCAAACAACAGTAACCTCATCAAAAAGTTTATAAAATCCAAAGAGCCACATTTTAATACCACGCTGGAAAGCTGATAGTGGAACCATGCTGATGAAGAAAATTTGCCTAACTTGAACTAACATGTTCAAGTTAGTGGAACAAAACTAGTGGAATTTGAATGATTTCCTCATAAATAATTTGTTGTATGATAATGTATTTCACTGTGAAAGTATCCAACTATTCAATCCGGAGTACGTCGGTCCTGGTGGTGTAGTGGTTACCATACTTGCTTCCTACGCCCAAAACGCGGGTTCGAACCCGGCCAGGATCGATGGATTTTTTCGGGCGTAAAAATCCTAAGTATGGCTTCCTTTGGAAGGGAAGTAAAGCCGTGGGTCCCGTGTCGTACATTTACGGCACGAAAAAGAACCTCAAGCCTGAAAGAGAGGCCTCTGAGCAAAATTTGTCGGCCGTTTCACACCCTGAGTTGAATGGGACGCTGATGACCTCAGATGTTAAAGAGCGTCCATAAATAAATCAATCAAAAAAAAAAATCCAGAGTACATTGTTTAAGTTGCATGACATTCACTATGTTATTTTGATGGAAAATAATTGTAAAAAATCAGTGCAAATGTGTACTGAAAGTTGTTGGTCCATACATGATGCAAGAAAGAGGAAGGTTATGAAATGGTACTGAAGAAATGTAGTTTGGTCAGATGACAGTGAACCAAGAAAGCTTAAAGTGGTGTATTTAGTAATTTATTATCAATTAAATCCAATTTTAATAGCATAAATTTGTACACCTAGTTTACTTTTCAAGCAGATTACAGTGAAATTTATCTAAATTAAGTATAAAAATAAATGATACAGTATTAACTTTATAAAATATGCTACCATATGCCAATATCATAGCCTGAAAAACACGCTATATCATTGTTTTGCTGGCAGTTAAACTTAACAGTGCTATCAGTCATAACTCATAACTTTCTTTAGGTTTTAATATTTTGTATTGGAAATAATAAATTTATAAGATTTGTAATGCTAAGTATCTTTGAATGAATAAATGAATTTTATTTCAACATACAACATTACAATTATATTTAATATTACTCTTAGTTCATAAATCACCAAATATTATTATTAATTTTATTAAAATTAAAAATAATTAAATACAACATTTTTCAATTCAAATGCCTCAAACCCCAATTCCCCATTCATTAGTAGTTGCCAGCTGAAATATCCAGGGGGACCAGGCTCTAATCCACATGTAGCATTTATCCATAAAATTTGAACCGAAAAAAAGGTCTTTGCCTTTTCTTGGTTTCATGGCCGAGAGATCTAAGACAGTTTTTACAGGTCAGAGTTGAGTAGCAGATGAATCCAGTTACAACAATGTTATTAAAGTTGTGGTTAAGAATGGGGAGGATATATACAAATTTTATGATTTTTGATATGCATTAATGTTGATGAGGCCTTAGTAGCACATTTCACACTAATGAAACATTTCCTTTTTATTTATTTGTAATTTTCTATATCCTAGTATTATACCTAAACTGGTATTGGTGGTCTAGCAGTAACCATACTTGGCCCATAGACCCAAGATTGCAGGTTCAATCCTGGCCAGGGTCATTGGATTTTTTCAGGTGTAAAAAATCCTAAGAATGACTGCCTTCAGAAGGGAAGTAAAGCTGTGGGTTCCATGTCATAGATTTACCGCACATAAAAGAACTTCAAGACTGAAAGAAGAGGCCTCCAAGCAAAATTGTAGAGCCGTTTCATGCCCAAAATTGAATGATGACCTGAGATGTTAAAGAGCATCCATAAATAAAAATAATTAGCAACCTAGTGTTACATAACCACTAAGGCTGTATGACCAACTTCATACTCTATACAATTTATAATATCCAGGCTTGTAAGCTTGATTCAAGTAGTGGAGTCAGTCTTGAAAATACCAAGTGCCATGCTCAATGAAACATTGGCTGCTTCAAGTTTAAAAATTGACCATGGTCTAAAAGCTTGTATATCATGAACTTTATAGAATCCTAGTGTTGATATTTGATTGTAGTTTATTCAGATATTAGTAAATGTACAGTTACATGCTTCTTCTTGCCATTTAAAATAGTAAACACTTATGTCTACTATTGGGAACTCATGGGCTGAAGAGGGATATATTTGAATATTACATCTAAAAATATGTTTTTGTCTTTCATCAGGAGTGTGTGCGTCGATTTCCTGTACCACTTTGTGGAAATGATGGTCCTCAGAAGCAAGATAAATTTGTTTTAACTGCACCTCCAGAGCAGCTTAAATGTGTTGTTACTGTTACTGGAGACAGCATCACACATGCGGTTAGTAGGATAATATTTTGCTGTATACTAATGTTTGAATGTTTCTGATAAAAGGTAATCTTTCAAATATACATGATAATTTTAAAATGTTACTCCATGTGATTTGCTAATTAGTTATATAGAATGACATTTTATTAGTTTGATGAGTTCTTTATAAAAAATACTGCGTTGTAAGGATTTTGAAATATTTAAAAATTTGGTAATAACCAGTTTAAATATTTTGTTAAAATATAAATTTTATTTCTCAACATAACCTCCATCAAGAGCTATACTCTTGGTTCCGCAAGTTTTCAATGTTTTCATTCTGTCAAAAGAATAGATTTTATAAAACTCTGGAAATAGTTATTGAGAGTGTCAATCCTCATTTAATTAAAATTTATTTCCACTGAGTGATGAAGAAGTTGCTAGAGCTAAATTTATGAAATAGTCGATTGAGAAATCAATTCAAAGCTCAGCACTTTTGCCATTGTAACTGTCAATATGCAGCACAGAGAGCTATATTAGTGAAAGAGCCTCTTTTATGCAAGGATGACTTCTCCACAAGGTTGCTTGAATTGCATTACCCCCAAAATTTCAATATTTTGTTTCCTATAACTATTGCTAAACAAGTTTTTATACTTAAAAAGTCATAGGGGGACTTCTATTTTGTACCTAATATTTGTATTTGTAGTTATTATTTATTGGTGCAAACCATTATCTTGATAAGCTTGTGGAGTATTTTGCTCTTGGGAGATAAGAGGAAGGAGTAGGAAGACTTATTAGATTATTCCAGTCAAACATATTAAATGGAATATAGCCATACATATCAAACAAAGGAACATATGCAGTTACTTCTGTGTCAAAAAATATTATATTGAAAGTAACAATGCTCTCATTTGGACATTCTCCAGCAGCGATGATCAGTTGTTTCAGTAGTGGTCATCTTTGCTGAGTGGCAAGCTTCATGTGAACTCATGAAGTAGTTGCTTTATTTCATTGTGTGTTAATTGAACGTAAAGAAAAGGAATGCTGCACAAAACTTACATTCTAAGCCTTTTTCTTTGCATCCATTTGAAAAGAAAATTGAAATTAAAAAACTGCGTAGACCACTTGATGTATTAATTTGAGTCTAACTGTGATTATAAAACATAGGAAGTATAGAGTGCTTTCCATAGAGATCGGCTTTTCCTGCAGATTCCAGACTTTATTTTAATGATCATTGACATTTTTGCTGTCATGAATACCAAGAGAATTATTTTTTTTTTAAATAGGTGCAATACTAATATATTTAAATTACATCTCGCTTTTTGTAGCTCATGTCCAGCCTTGTATGAATGAATGGTAATTCTAGTTATTAAAATTCTAAAAACTTGTGATCCTATATTCAGCAGTAGCAATAAAGTTGTGCACACCGGCTTTATGTTACTGAAAACCACCGCTGATTTATGTATCAATTTGTGCTGTTTTTTCTTCAAATGGTCCAACAATGCTTAATTAATTCCTACAATTCTATCCTTTTCCAATAGCCTACCAGCATATTCTCTTCAGAATACTAAAAAATGTTGCTCATCAGTCCAAATATTCATTAAATTTGGAATCTAAGTGAAGCATGTATTAATAGTTTCTTATGAGTCAAACTATTTAAAGCACTATTTCTGGCTTCAATCATTGGAATTTGGTGCATTATTTTTTCTTTCATACATCTGTTCAGGAAAATTATGGCTGCTAATCTTAATCTTCTTCTTTCTTTTAGTTTCAGGTATCGTTTAATTTCTTGTTTATGATTGTGTAAATGGTGATTCATGGCGCATGCTTAGAATGAATATTTCCTACCTAGTGTTCCATTTTTGTTAACTTGAATCTGATCCATAGTCTTGTCTTATTTACACTAGTGGGTAAAACCAGAAAGAATGTTTTTAAATAGTTTGATTCACAATAGATTATTGCTCATCAACCTCCCAATCAATAAAAATTATCTTTGCCTTCTTTGGCGCAGTTTCACAGGACATTGTCTTCCTCTGACAGCTACTTTAATTGTGGATCAGAGTTTTGTCCTTGTTTATGAACTGATATCAAAGTTCTTGCAGGCTGCTATTAAACATTACCAAACAGTGCATTGAAATGCATTTTTGGTTCAGTCATTTATCATGGCACCCTTGCATACACAAATTTTTCATAAATAATTTTTCATGCAGAATATTGAGCACTTTTTCAGTTCAAGAGGTCTACAGTCTTGGCTATCTTGTACACTTCACAAGGTAATGTGGCATATAGTGCCACCTTTAGTATTTTCAATGATATTCTCTGTGGTGACCTTGATTGGGTGTTTGGAATGCGCTTCACATATAGCCATATTTATACTAATTTTTAGAGAAATAAATAGTGTCCAACACTGATGTAGGTCCCCATGAACTTCATACAACTCTGCTTTGACCTTCCTGACCACCTTGTTCTTTTCAAGTTCCATTGACAGAAATCAATTCTGATGGTTGTCAAATGTTAACAATGCATTACATCTTGCTGAAACTGTTATTATTATTACAAGAATTATATTGTCAGCCATAATTCCACTAAATGACCCTCATTATGTGCATTTTTATGAACTATTCAAATGATCCTCATATTGTAAGTGATGGCATTTCTTAAATTTTCTTATATATACAAGCAACTTGTGCCAAGTTTAAAGTAAAAACAGAATAATGTAAATTATTAGAAGTTGTATTTTAATAAATAGTTTTTTAGCCAAAATAATATTGTGATAAATATAGCAGTTCTTAATGTTTCATTTTCAGGATATTAATTTCAAAGTTCAACGGCAACAGAACATGATATATCGCACAAGTATTCAAAATGACAACCCTTGGAAGCTGCAACAAGTCCAGGATGCAGGCAACCATTTACAGCAGGCAATTCTTCACATTGAAAATGTGGAAAAAGACTATGTTTTTAAGTGAGTGTTATTAGACAAATTTGGGTATTTGTATAGATTTAGCTGTCTGCCATAGGAGTATATGAGAAGAAAAAATAATTTAGATTCAACATTCCCCCTCTTCCACTCTTTCTTCTCTTTTATATAACATGTAGAATATTTGCACTCATCAAAAAATAGTCAATTTACTGTTTAAAATTTAACTTCTTCAACCAGAAGTTAAATTCTTTCTTTGTGACCCGTATCAACATGTTGCACAGTGTGTCTAGGTGAGTCCATCACACTCAGATAACAAACCAGAGGTGTATATGGATTAGTTGCTGTTCATAGCTGCAGGTAAGAGTGTTTACCATTATAACTATTACAGTATTGTAATATGTTTTCCTCCCTCCTCCTGTCAAGTATGTAATGACCCCCACCAATTTTCAATTCATTCTGTGACAGAACTGAAGCTTTCTCAAGAGAATCCAAGAGAACTTGAGGGTTATATTTAATTTATTTCTCTTTACATCAACATACAATTTAAATAATACAATAAGATCTATGTCTTCATCAATTCCATAATACTAACTGTGGATAAAGTGTTTAGAATTAAAATATTGTATTGTATATAGTCCTCATAATTATATGAAGACTATATACAACAGCCAATTAATAAAAATAAACCTAAAATATTGGTTTTTAAGAAAGGAAACAAGATCAAAAAGGATGAGAAATGATGGACTGATATTAACATTGAAGTAGTGAATAGATTTGTGGGGGTGAGGTGAGTGCTAATGGGAGATGGAATGACCAAATGAAAAATGTAATTGGCAAAGGGCAGGTTGGCTATGCTATGAGAACAAATTATGTGGGGCTTTCCTGTAAAAACTGCCCGCTTATAGGGAAAGAGTGCAGAGTGCCATTTGCTGCCAACAGAATTGAAAATGCTGCACCACGCGTGTGGGCTAGTTTTTAAGTGAAAGCCCTCTAGTAAAATACTAGACAGGAGAGTAATTTTGCTTGAAAGCATTAATTATGCAATGGTTTAAGCTAAAATGATGTTTAGTATGGAAGTATGGGAGTGGATAATGGATAAGATTCATAGAGAATTTTGCAAATTATTCTTGGGGCTACCAAGAGCCTCATGAAATGCAAAATAAGGATCAAGTGATCAAACAAGGGTTAAAATATTTCTATAGAATTATGTCCTTAGAGGATGAAAATATTGTTAAGCAATGTCTAACAGCTCAAGAAAGAATGAAATGGAAAATTGTTTGTTTGCAAATACCAGAAAAATTTAAGAAGAAATTGGAATGGGGTGTTGAACTAAGAAAAGGTTTTAGACGAAAGTGTGGACACAACTGGAGGATATTGAGAAACAAGATCTATTTAGTAACCTAAGAGATAAAAATTCATTAGAATTACATAGAGATTTTGAAAATGGATTGGGGTAGAGAGAGAGAGATACATTGATAACATGTGACAGAGCAGGTAGAGAAGGATATGCTTGGGCAAGAATGGAGGTTACAAAATTAAAAGGACTTATAGGAGAACTGCCTGTGAATGTTTACCCTTTTTGTGCTAATTTAGATACAACATTGCACTGCATCCTAGAGTGTAAGAAAACCGAGTTATAGAGAAGGGATCTGGAGTTTGAAAAGTAGTATAGGTTGGAAAATAAGGAATTGGCTTTAAAAAAAAAAAAATTAAAAGTGAGTTTATTACACAGCTAGGAAAATTTTTAGGAATGCTAAAAGAGAAATGGTTTAGAATTGTGAGGAAATACTTGAGAATTGAGGTAGGGAGATGGAGTAATTATGAAACATTTGGATTTCTATGCACAAATAACAGGATGTTGATGTGTATAATATCCAGAGAAATTAGCAACTCTAAAGGTAGAGTAGTTGTAATGTCGGTAAAATTCATTATGATATTTTCGAGTTTGTAAGTGGAGCGATGATGATGATGATGATTATTATTATTATTGTTGTTGTTGTTGTTGTTGTTGTTGTTCTTTTGATTGGTTCAGAGTCTAGTTCCCTCGATATTCTGGTAGGCAGCTGCTGATGAACTGGGGACTGGGGTATGAGGTAATCAAATGGGGCAATTAAATTTAATTATGTAGAATTTTAAACATTAATAATAGTATTTGATTATTTATGAATGAAGAGTATTATGTAAATTTAATTTTAATGCTACTTGTTAAAATAAATTCATTCATGCAACAGGCACTAAAGATCTATGATGTTAATGACAAAACTTCATTAAAAACTGTTTGGAAGTTTTTCACTGTCAGTTATTGTTTGAAAGTCATATTCCAATTCTAAAAGCAAAATTCCCTGACTTACAAGTACTTAAGAGCTTCTTCATTGAATCTTCCGAAGATTCAATGAATAGTGCCTTGCCACAGTGTTCTATATAAGGTGACCAAAATAGTTCTCTGATTTCACATAAAATATTCAAAGAATCATATTCTGAACAAAATATATCTTTAGTATTAAATAAAGTCATTCGAGGACCTTCTGCCAATTTCAAGGAATACTATGAATTCCATTGTGATGGCTCCACAAAGCAGAAAGCAAAAAATCTATCTAGTATAGTCTCCATATTGACAAAGGTTTGCAATTGCTGTCCTCACAAGTCAGTCCTGGTGGTCTATTGGGTAACCATACTGCTTCTTAGACCCAAGATTGCAGATTCAATCCCAGCCAGGGTCGATGAATTTTTTTCAGGTGTAAAAATCTTAATCAGAATGGAAGTAAAGCTATGGGTGCATATAATAAATTTACAGCACATAAAATAATCTCAAGCCTGAAAGAGGGGCCTCTGGAGAATGTGATGGATGCAGCACAGTCATCTAACCAAGAGAATAGTGGTTTCATGAGTCCCCATAGCTATATGTGGTTTTGCATTGAACATTTTTGTGATTCATGAGTGCAGATGCTTTAGTTTTCTGCATCTCATGACATGTTAAAATGGTTACACAATAGTGTTCATTGTTTGGCTGGATGGCAGCAGTTCAAGATGCACAATACTTGCACAATCAGCCAAACACACAGCATAATCTTCTTTTGGTGCAACAATGGTTTTGGTTTATTAGGGATAGGTTAATGAGTTGCTAACCAGTATTGATGGCATTTTGGATTGTTGTAGATGATCCATTTCTCATTGCACATCAGCAGCCTGTCATAAAAGGGATCTTTCTGCTGATGTGACAGCAATGCAAAACAGGTATCAGTTTGTGCCGCCTTCTGAGCCAAGTCACCTCATGTGAAACTCAGTGATTGAGTTTTGAGTTTACAACTTTTTTCTACTAATGGAGCTGCATGGTTTCTGCACTGATGTTGAAATGCTGTGCCACTTTCTCACAAGTCTGGCCGTTCCTTCATCAATTGCTAATGAAGACTTGTTATCCATTGTTATTGGTCTTCCTGTCCATGGCTTACCTTCTGTTCTTTGTCATTCTGGAACTTTGTGAAGTATTTTTGCATTGTTGATTCTTTCAGTCACTGGTACCGAAGGTCTGGTATATTTTCCTTGCTGCTGCAGTTACATTGTTTCCCAGTTTATATTTATGTAGTGTACAAGCTAATACAAGCTCATTAGGTGGTTTGAAAGAATATATTCTGCTTTAGTTCAGTCTCTGTGGATTTTGGAGCAGAAACCTGGGAAATTAATAATAATAATAATAATAATAATAATAATAATAATAACAACAACAACAACAACAATAGTTTATTCACCATTTAGTAATTACAATAGACTTTGTCAAAAGAAAAAAAGAGATAGAGTCTTGAAGTCTATGGATGAAGAGCAACAGCTTATTTACATTATATACATTATAACTTTTTTTTGTATTTATATTGTATTTTGTATTACTCTTATTTTCTACTTCAAATTCTTGTATGCTGTAGAAAGGATATTTAAGTAACCATTTACATATTCTCTCTTTGAATAGCTGAGTATTTACAGCACTTATTTCTAAAGAAAGTGAATTGAAAAGTTTTATTCTTGTTATTTTATAATATCCAAAGGTCTTCTTCAACCTATGATATGGCATATCTACTCTGTGTCTTGTAGATCTCTGATTTGTAGATCTACAAATAGTGGCTTACAATGTTCAGTTTTCTTAGAGTTTTTTAATATTCTAATACATTTTTTTTGAATTTTTAGCATTTCCGCTATCCTTGGATTACTACCTCATAACACTAAGCCATACCTAAAAATGCTTTGAAAGAACGAAAAATAAGCCATACGAACAAAATCTTTAGGGACAGCCTTTTTTTAGGTTTGCTAGTAGGAATACAGTGCATGATAACTTACTACATATAAAATCTATGTGAGGATTCCAGAATAGATGCTTGTCAATTATCATGCCAAGAATTTTCACATTGTCACAGAGAGTGACTGTATTTTTAGGGTGAAAATTATATTTTGTGTTTTGTTTCCATTCATAAAAAAACCATTGCTTCTAAACCAAAGCTGAACTTTTTGTACGGTTTCATTCACAGATTGTGACAGTAATTTGAAGTCTTTATTTACATTAAGGAAAGATGCGTCATCTGCATAAACAGCTGTATGGCAAGAATAGCATTTTGATACATCATTTATCATTATCAAAAAAAGTAGTGGTCCCAGCACCAAGCCCTGTGGAACACCAGTTTTCACATCAACAATATGAATGTACTTTCCTCTATATGATACTAGCTGTTTGCCATCCTCTAAATAAGATTTAAATATATTTCAACTTTGTTCATTTATCCCATAGAATTCCAGTTTCTTGAATAAAATATGATGTTGCACATAGTCAAAAGCTTTACTTAGACCACAAATAGTTCCCTGTGCCTAATTACCTTCCTCAAAGGCTTGATAGATTTTTTTTCTACAAATGCATCAACAGCCAATATGGTTAATTTCCCTCTCTGGTATCCAAATTGATTATTAAAAAATAAATTATGTTTTTGAAAAAAGTGAATGTTAGATGGCATACTATGGCTTTAATATGAATAGATAAGGTTAAGTATTATTTCCATCGAAGTTCTAAAATTATTTTTACTTATTTTAACCACTTGTTTTGAATTAATTAGATGATTGAGCTATGTTCAAATGTTTTATTTATTTTTATTTATTTCGGTTCCCTGATAAACCTAGGAAGTGTTGATGGAAAAAAGTTAGATTAACTCCTAATTCGATTTGGTAAGTCTTTTCCTGATTGTTTGTTACAGATTTTATTGGTAATTTCTGTTTTGACTATATTTATATCTGGATTGGGCGCGAATTTTGAGTTTGATTTGAAAAAGATTACTGCTTTCCTCTTTCAATATTTTTTCTTATTAATAAAATTAAAGAGTAATATTGGAATGTCCCAGTAATACAGCTAATGCTAGAGCCATGGCAGAGTTAGGAAAGGTAAATGTGAGAGGATTAATGATGAAAAGGATATTGAGATATTTGTTTCGGCTTCAAGAGCTACGTAATACTGATATTGTGAAAATATGTGTGAGATATAAAGAAGAAAAGTTGGGCTTTACAACTAATACTTGGTTAGGGAAAGTTAGAAAGCAATTTTGTAACAATGTTCTAGGAGATTTTTGGGTTAAAATTGGTAATTTCAAAAAGATATTTTGGAAGGAAGTGAGAATAAGACTGGAAGATATGGACAGGTAAATTTTATTCTCCTTGTTTAGAGAGAAAACTTTATTGACATGGGACAAGGATTTAAAAATGGACCAGACAAGGAAATACCGTAATTTTAGGAAAAATGAAAGGGAAGAGATAGCTTGTAGGATGAATGAAAGGTAAAGGATAATTTGGTTTCAATTAGGTAATTGGAAATTGAGGGGGGTATGTTATTCCAGGGGTCTGCTCTATCTGCAGGGAGAAAAAATATGAAATATATATTATTTTTCAGTGTAAAGGAATGAATGAGTGGAGGGTAAGCTTGATAAGCAAGAAATGATTATTGAAAAATAAAGAAGTTAAAGTAAGAAAGATTTTTGAAGATCAAACTCATCTATCTAAATTAGAGAAATTCATATGGAAGGTAAAGATGAAATGGAAATGGTCACTAAAGAGAAATAAGAAACTGAATTAAAATAACTAAATTGTATTCTATTAGATTATTATGCAGTGTGATTTTACATATGTAACCATGTAGATCTGTTCTATTTTGAGGCAATATTTTGAAGCATCTATTCCAAATGAGGAATTAAGAGAATTATTTATATAGAGTTAAAAATAAGTGGATGTGATAGTTAAACAAATGGTGATTTGTTAAATTAGTTTTAGAATGATTGGTACTCATATAAGGTTTAGGGTTATAAAATTAATCAGCAAATGCTGTTTTGAATTGAAGTAGGGTGGAATATGTAAACTTTGTTTTTACTTAGTGATTGATAAGCTTAAAAGAGAATAATAATGAGGAAAATAAATAAGGAAAAGCAAGGAAAGAGAACACTCTAATGTAAAAGAATTAATTGAAGTGGTGGCTGAACCTCTGTCTTCTGGAATTCCAGTAGGAGACTACTGACAAACTGAAGACAAGAGTTTAGCAAGGATTATAGATGTTACACAGCAGGTACTCTAATTAGCTGTTAGTATTTTAGTTGTATTGTTTCAGTAATTGAAATAAGAATAATTATGTTTAATATAAAATTAAGTAAAAAAAAACTTATTGTAACATAAATTGTATTTGTGGGGGTTTCACCTAAGAATGGCCAGAACCAAATAAGTGAAGACCTCTTGTATTTATGTTGTGTTAGCATCTCAATAAAAAATTCAATTAATTGGAATCATTGTATGATTGAGTGGAATACTCTTATTGGCTCCATTTACCAGTTTAAATTTAGTACATGTTTCTCAGACAATTGTCTGCATCATCAGCTAACCATCAGCTACTGGATAATTCATTATGCTTTGAGGATGTATGTTCTGTTCTATTGGAGGAGTGGTGAACTTAAAGCATAACAAATTATCTAGCAGTCAATGGTCAGCCAATGATGCAGATGATTGTCTGCGAAGCATACTAAATTTAAACAAGTAAGTGGAGCCAATAAGAGTGTGTAGTTTGACTCAATTATACAATAATCTTAATTATATGATTAGCTTTATTGTACAAGTTCCAATTATGATTTCAAAATAAATAAATACAATTTTGCATTATCATTTTTGGGGTGCTCATGTTTGACTGTGCTTCTCAGAATACTGGTTAACTCTAGGAAAAATTCAACCAACCAGCTCAACAGTGTAATTCTTGGCAATAATTTGTTCTTGGTTTAACATTATTTGTTGCACATTTAATTTTTGACAATACCTGAAATTTGAGCATTGCAAAAAAAAATACAGTTATGTCATCTGTTATGTATACACAATGGATGATATCATAACAGCCTTTGGCCAAATGGGCAAGTGCATATTACATTCAGCATGATAATGGAAAAGTAGCAAAATATTTTTATTTCAAGTTTGCAAAATTGTAAACAGAATATAAACTAAATACTGCAAATATAGTGCTTTTTAAATTTTTTTATTTTAACTGTTAATATTTTGTCACTGACAGAGGTTTTCAGGTCAGTAAATGAAGTGGCTTAATGAAGGCAAATAAGTCTGAATTGTGCTGGCTTTAAAATTGGGTTGCATTGACCTGTTCAGGGCGAAAGAAAGCTGGAGGGAAAAATATGAAAAATTGCAGTATACCTTTGTATATTGCAAACTCTCCTTTTAATCAGGAATAAAACTAGAAATTATAAGTTGACAAGTGGACATTCAGTGCTCCAGTCAGGGAAGGTGTAATGCTATTCTGGTTGTCAGTAAAACACTGGCATTTTAGTAACATTATGCTTTTTGTTTGGGTATGGTAGTCAACAGCTGAATTGTAGAAATATATTTTATATTTTGTTATTTCCACAGATCATCTGAGGAAGTTCTCCATGTGCTAGGTTGCATATTAGGGTGCCTACAGCGAGGACGAACAAGCCTTATTGTGCCTCGAAAACGTACTATTGATGACTTGATGAAGAGTCGAAATATGGTAGGCAGATATTGCACTACAGAAAAGAAAATTTAATAACATGTTTTTGAACAAGTGTAACCATCTTTATGGTATTGCAGTGATTTATGTGCAGCACACCATTTCCATTATTTTCAGAAATCCTTATCACCAAGTCTGCCAGAGGACCTGGCAATTAGTTTCTACATCCAAAGCCATAAACTAATTTTTGCAGTGTACCAATTGAGCAATGTACATGGAACTATGAAGTTTGACTCACATCAGGCTGAGTGCTCAATACCCTGGCTCAATGAAGTGCTTGTGCTCTTTACTGTCGCCTTACAGCTTTGTCAGCAGCTCAAAGACAAGGTAGGTGTTCGATGCACATACACTATTTCCTTTCTTTGTTAGCACATGACTGGTGTTTATATTCCCAAATCAAGGTTATTACCATTATTAAAAACTGCTTTTGATCCCCATTTATTTCTAATTATTTGAACTTGTTTAAAAGCATTGTAATTTCCAATGCTAGCACATGATATATTGAAGAGAGAGAGAGAAGTAAATCAAGAATAGCAGCTCATTTTTGCAATTTAGGAAAAAAATATTTTTTCTAAAAAATTCTTTGAGAAAGACAAAATTGAGTTGTTTGAATAAACATTTACATATTATATATATTTATATGTTTACAGAAAATAACAGATGCAAATGAAATAATTGGAGAGAGTATCTGACTGTAGTTTGGGCTAGGGTGCTTTATGGAGATCTGGGGTATAGAGGAGTGGATAGATGTTAATATGATTCATAGGAACTTTAGTAAACTTGGACTTGCATAGAGCTTCACCCATTGGTGTTGCACAAATAGAATTAGGAAGAATTGGTAGCAAAGGGAACATTTTGGTAATAGTATTGAAATATTAGTTTAGAATTATAAATTTAGATGAGCAGAATAGAGTATGAAAGTCCAGGAAAGGTTAAATGAAGGGGAAATTTGACGAAATAGGATTGGGAAAATCCTGAAAAAAATTGGTTTTGGAGAAATGTAGAGAGCTAGAAAAGCATTATAAAATGCTTGCTGGAAAGAAATTAAATTAAGAATTGAAGATATTGAAAGGCAAGATATATTTGCCTGTTTTAATTTTGAAACCTCATTGAGTATGTAAAGAGATTTGAAATGAGTGTTGATCTGTATGATAAAGCAGCTAGAGAAGGTTTTGAGCAGGCTAGAACAGGGGTTATGAAATTGAAAGCATGAAGGGTAAGGAGGAATTTAGAAAAGTGCACACTCTGTAACCAAAAGGATAATAATTAGCATATATTGTTAGAATGTGAAGAAACCAAACTTCTTAGAGAGATACTAGAAATCAAGAGGTGGTCCAATTTGCCAAGAGAACAAAATGACGCATGTAAAAATCAAGAAAGAATATAAAGGAATTTAGGGAATAGTAAGCAAGATGAAAGTAAGAGTATCAGGTATATATAAAGGGAAAATAGTACCCAATAGCTAGACAACTACTATGTTAAAGGCTGTTGGAGACTCCATGGGAAATCAGGAACTTAGTGTAGTGATTTGCAAATTGATTATTTAGGTGAATTATAATAAAGGGTTTTTAAGTATTTTGGTTGAATTTGTTTTGGTAAATAGATTTTGTTTGTTATGAGATAAATGGGTAATTTAGAATTAGCTGATTGTGTTTAGTTATATTTTACTAAGGGTATATATAATATTGGTTAGCATTGTAGGCTCTTCCCTTGGATATTCCAGTAGGCTACTACTACCAATGAACTGGAGACTAGAGTTCAAAATTAATAATAGTATTTGGTTATTTGTGAAATAATGAAAATATATAATTTGTAATTTTAATGTTGTTTGTTGAAAATAAATTAATTCATTCACATGTTATAGCCCCACTCTTTTTCTTCTCATTTTTATATTCATGGTAGTATCTAGTATATAAAACTCTTCCCAATGGATGGTACATAAAAAGAAATGGAAATTCTCCAAGTTTTGAATCATAACACTACAAATGTTCTATGTGTATCTCATTTGCCACATGACACATCTAAGTAGTAGTCAAGTTCATTCAATTTGCATTGTAATATTTCCCTGTTAATGATCATCAAAGAATCAGTGGTGCATTCCGAGAGCTCATCCAATGTTGTTATTCATAGATGTATGTAAACAGTTGCATTAATATACCCTCAGAGAAAATTACAGAACTTAAGAAACCTCAAATGGATGGCCATGCATAAGTCATCTGCATCACAATGTTCAATCCAATGGCATGGAAGTTAACCATTCAAATAGTAACTCTGTATGGACTGGGAAGGTATCTTGCTGCAAATCACATTTCAGTTGTGGAAACAAGCCCAGCATGAACACATCAAGGAATGACATATCCGTTATAGTTCTCTAAATGAAGAAAAATTGCCAATATAACTGTTTGTGAAATTGCATGGAAGATATTAAATTTTAGCACATCGTATCAATAGTTGTATTGTTGTAAATAAACAAAATAAACACAAATAAAAAACATTACTTTTAAATATAACAATTAGGAACAGTGCCTTTCCGCAATTCCAGAAGGCATTAATTCCAATCA
The DNA here is from genome assembly GCA_030762175.1 of Metallyticus violacea. Taxonomy (NCBI): domain Eukaryota; kingdom Metazoa; phylum Arthropoda; class Insecta; order Mantodea; family Metallyticidae; genus Metallyticus; species Metallyticus violacea. Next base: position 25,508,859 of record CM060839.1, read on the forward strand.
AAATTTATTCCAATTTGATTGGCTCAGCCCCCCAGTCCCCGGGTTCATCAGCAGCTACCTACTGGAATATCCAGGGGATCGGGCTCCGATCCAGCCAAAAACAAGACACAACATTAAAAGTAATTTATACATTCAATACAATATTAAGTTATATTTCCTACAATACTAAACCTTCCTCCTCCTCCTCCTGCTCCTCCTGCTCCTCCTGCTCCTCCTCCTCTTTTATTATTTAACTCATTCAGCCAAATTTCTATCCTTGAGAGTTGCTTATTTCTTGGGACCTTATACACATTAACACCCTGATTTGTATTGTTGTATGAGGGGGTTCATTGTCCCATACTCTCATATTGTAATGATTAACTTGCTTCTGCAGTCTGCAAAATTGTCATGTTGTATTATGTTAAAAAATTGCTTTCTCTTGAAATAATCAACTGGCTTGAATTGTTGAAAGAACTGTAAATGTACAGTTTCATTTGTAGGGGCTGTTGCAAAATCTTTCTAACAGTAGTGAAGTAGTTCATGACTTGCTTTGGTGATTTTTGTGGACTGTATGCAGAAACTCTGCCTCACTCTCTTCATTAATGCTGTTGAAATGCTTAGCCATTTTTAACTTTGCATAGATACCCTGTGTACTGGCAGAAAGCTCTGGTGACTTGGTATTCAATATGTATTGTCATCTGAGTCTATGCTGCATTGCAGTAGCTTTGCATATCCAAAAACATAAAATCTGTTTGCTATGTAGTTGCCATTTTGTAAGTTATGGTGACACATCTGGTGCATTACGAAGAAATCAATGTAAGAAATGTAGGCTTACAGGTTTGTCAAATGGGAACAGTTTTAGGCAACAGTAAATGAAAAGCAAGAAGCAAATGTTGGTAGATATTGCCAAGTTACTACTCCACGACTTTTTTTATATATAGTGTTTAATTCCCATTTTTACTGCTGAGTATCACAAGTTAAAATAGGTACTGAAGCATCAAAATAGGTAGTAAAGGGGATAAATAAACTAACCTCATGAAAAGGTGCAAGAAAATTTGTCTTATTTTGCTTCATTTTATGTTCCTAAATACAAATCTTAAACAATCAGTATGAAAACAGCTATATTTTTGTAAAAGTGATGCACCTTGAAATCAATTTTTTTAGCCATCAATGTATATTTTTACAGAATAATTGCTAGCAATAGTATTCTCAGATTCATTTTTAAGTAAGAAAATGTTAGTATCCAGGGTTATTATTCAGCATACTTAATTTTAGTGGAAATTACATCACCATTTAACCTATTACCACACTAATCTTCTGAGCTGCATCTTCCATTACATCCATGGCAGCTTGCAGAGGCATATATCTTAAGTTCCCATTTTCTTGATACTGTTGAGAAGTGAAATGACATATGATGCATGAAATTGGAACGAGCAGTTAGAACTGCAAAATGGTAACAAGGATTCACTAATAGACAGAAGAAAAGTCCTCCATCACTGACTTAACAGCTTTGAAGTGCTTAATGTAGAAAAATTGCAGCTTTAATCCAGGTTGCCCACCTTGTAATCACAGGCTATGGGGACAATGGTGGTAATTAACTGCTGCTTGTTGCATTGTACACAATAGGGAGATTTCAAAAACATCTTTTTCATTGCCTATCAGTTTATTTACTTCCAATAATTGTTTTGTGTCCTTACCACTCATTGAGTGCATTAGCACACTAAAGTGCTGATCGTGTTAAAGAAGAGAGGGTTCTGTAGTATACAGATGCAACTGCAAACACGTTAAAGCAGTGAAATTGCTTAATGTATTTTAACTTGGTGCACTCTTCAAAGCCAAATACTTTATCACAGAATGTATTATCCATTTTGTAATAAATGTTAACACTAGTTTGTTTACACAGTTGTCACAAACAAGTGACTACACTTGAAGCTGAGACAGATGCTTATTTTTCGCAGTTTGACAAATCTTATTTTACTGAGGGTGTTAAAAAATTGGAAAGTTGTTCGACTAAATGTATTAGTTTACAAGGTGACTTTGTTGGAAAAAAAAAAATATTTCTCATAAATCTTGTGTTTTCTAAGTCAGACTGAGAACTTTTAGAATGCCCCTAGTACATCTCAAAACTGAGGATTGAAGAATTGATTCAATTGTTAATTTAACAAATTTAGGGCTGTTAATGCAATGTTATCAACATTGAACACAGAAAGTATGCTGAATAACACTTTTCATTTGTTTAGGACAAAATTGAATAAATAACACCTTATTATGAAAAATGCGGGCAAATGAGAGATATTTTTGAAATATATAGCAATTTTTATTATAAAAAACTGAACATTTTTGCATAACTACTGATGCAAGATATGCATAATTATAGTAAATATTTAAAAATGTGTAAGATAAATTTATGGAAACATTCTTACTTGTGTATCAAGTTACCATTTGCCTTTGTCATGAAAAATTCAAGGTCACGCCAGGATTCGAACCACAAATGATCAGCTGTGCTGATACTCTTCCATCTGAATAGTTGCACCAAACATCTCTTATATCTGAGTCTGTATATGCTGGAAATCTCTGTTATTTTGTTAAAGTTTTATCCCTATGAGATATTTGAAACCTTTTGAGTACTTGTGACTTAGACTTCATAGTTAACTGCACTATTAGAATTGCTTCATATTAAATGTGATTTTTTTCACACAAGTTTTTTTTGTTAAGATTTGACATTAGAGTTCATGGTTTGGTATGAAAAATGTCATGTTTAATATTAAGGGCATTTGTTTTTTTCTTTGTGTATAAATATGTAGCATTAAAATATATAATTACAAAAATTCAAGTACAAATAAGGACCCAAGGAGGAGTAGGCAAAAATCTTTTACAAAGAAACTAATTCTTTACTGTGGCATTTGGAAGGCATGTAATTTGAAGAAAAGGACATACTTAGATATTTAATTTTCATTACTTGCAGTCTCTTGAAGAGCATAATCTAACTAATACTACTTTCTTATTTGTTTTGAGACCTTTTTTGAATTACATCACATGCAACATATTAAAAGTAGGTTGATACTGTATTTATAAAATAATTTTTTGGGATAAAATGATTAATAAATTTGTCTTCTCTCTATCCTTAAGTGTGAATGATTTGAAAATTGCTTATATAGCAAGATGGTGGCTTAGTCACCTTCAAAGCTCTTCCTTTGGGACCCATACATTTATCCCAGTTTCCTATCCATTTTTCAACAACTATTAGTTATACAGATGGTTATTTGCAATCTCTGGGAATGAATTTCATTAGTGTCTTATCTAAAGAAAGCCGTCTATCATGCTGTATTTGGTGTACCTTGAAATAAGCAGCTCTACACTTTAATTTCCATTGAAGATGATTTTTACATTGCAACCATGTTCATATTTCTCCACTCCTTATGGGCTTAGGTGATATGTATAGGGCTTTCATATAAAAATTATCCCACATACATGGTGCAGTGTTTTGAACCCCATTGGCTGCAAACAGCATTTCCCACTCTTTCCCCTACAAGCAGGGTGGATTTTACAGTAGTACAAGAATGCCTGTTTTCCAGTGCTTCACAGGCACATAACTCCATTGGAGAAGCATCAGGTAATTTCAAGCAATGCTTCTGAAGGTACAGCATGAATTAATTCTGATTCCTGCTCTATCTCCTCAAGAAATACAAGAGTTAAACAGTAAGTATGATATGACACTGTTAGTGTCTGTATCATACAGAACCATGATGCCAGTATAATAAATTAGGGTCAGAACATAAATTTGATATAAAATGTTGTTTCTATGCTTCCATTGTATGTTTTTGATAGCCTCCATGATTGTTGCCTGATATGTGTTTATCCGAGTGGGTGGTTAAAAATGCACAGATGGCCTTGGATTATTTTTTTAGCGGAATTGAAATGTTAATACAGAGAGTAAGAAATGCATTAAAGTAAAAGAAGATTACATTGAAAAATGATACCCATATTTTATTCAATCATCTACCTAATTTGGTCAGGCTGGAAACTTATGGGCCCCACTTAATACTTGTAATGAACAGGGCCAGAAAGTTCAAGCATTTAATTTGGTTAAAATAGGCAAGCAAAAAGCCACTTAAAATACTGAAAATAGGGAGTAATATAATTAAAATAGGCATTTATTAAAAGTGAAAACAGAGAGTTATATGATTATTAATGAAAACACATATCTAAAATACTTAATAATAACTCTATCACATAATGAAAATACTTAAGCTTACTTTTCTTGGTTACAAGCAATAACAAGATGTTTTAATTAAGACCATTGTATGATTATGTCGAACTACACACTCTTATTGTTTCACTTGTTTATAATATGTAGTACTAGCTTCATGAACCATTATTCGCATCCTTAGCTAACTGTTGACTAAAACTAGTACTACTAGTACTACATAAACAAGTAAGTGGAGTAATAAGAGTATTTAGTTCGACTCAATCACACAATGATCTTAATTATATGATTAGCTTCGCTCTAAAAGTTCCAATTATCATTTTTAGTTAACAAAATGTTTTTTCAAGGTATCACTGTCATAGTCAGCTTCTTGTCAGAGAGAACATTTTTCATCATATGGAAAAAGAACATTATATTGCCACTGAAATGTTTGGAGCATTGGAGTTTCAACAGCATGTTTACCTTTCAGAACAACTTGGAAATGTTGATCAATATGAAAGTTAAATAGTTTTGAATAGTTCTGGCAAATGAGTAAAAGATGCACAGTGGTTTCTGATAGAGTTCATTTTCTATTTATGGATTTATAGGGGAATCAGGTTAGTATCTCTCTTACTTCCATATGAACACATTGTGGGAATGGTTTATTGCACAGCTGTACTGCTCTCATCTTTCACACTTGCAGTTATTTGCTATATTTATGCAGCTGAGAAGTCAAATTTTTTAGAGTTGCCTTGCAAAGATCGATACAAGTTCATTTGCCAGGACTATTCAAAACTATAGCATTTCCCTCATCCTCTGTATAAAAATTCATAATGATCGAAAAAGGGCTAAAAAGGCTAAATAAAAACTAGCCCCACCGACTCCAAATGTATGGAAACATTTTCATTTTTATCTGACTTTTAAATATATCCACCTAGATAGAAAAAGTCTTTTGCCTAATTTCCGGTTCTGGTGATTACTTTATGGCTGTATTGTTTGCCAGATACCAGTTCACTTGTCTCATGATGTCACAAGTTTGGCTAGTGCATGTTACATCTTTTTTGTTTCCTACCCCTAGGAATTAATTCCATGCTGGCTTTACCTTTTTATTCATCACATGACTGTATGCTTTGACACAGGAATTTGTTTACTGCATGCTTCTCTAATAGCATAACTATATTTTATGTCCAAAAGAGCTGTATTCTGGTCTTCTCAACAGAGGTCATAAACAACCCTCTGTAATTTTAAGCAGTGCCTTCCGGAATATGTAACTAATTGCAGCTTGTTTTTCAGATCTGTGTATTTTCACAGTACAAAGATTTTACCATTGGGTCTGGATCACAGGATGCTCTGTCTTGGTGATTAACCATCTGAAGCCATTGTTGATATCGAGAGAAGTAGAAAGTTGACTATATCATATAGAATGAATTAGAACATAATCATCAGCAGACTAGTGGGCATTGTTGCAGAACTTGCTACCATGTGTAATAGTTTACCTAATGTGGTAACATTAACAGTTATGAATAGTTGTGCACCTGACCTCTAATTGGTGTATTTATTTGCAGTATTTAAATGTGTGTGTGTATGTACATATATATATACACACACACTTGTTGGTTTTATTCTTTTATGACTTAAACAACTTTTGAGCTTCTGATGGCTGAAAGGAAAACCCAGACATGGGGGAAAAAAAAAAGAAGAAGAAAAGAAAAAGAAAAGAAAAAAGAAAGAAAGATTTTCAGTGAGATAAGCCCTAAGTTTATAATGTGTAGATAATTTGTCTTGATATTTTGGTTTAATCAATTGAATGCTATTGATTTTCACTGAAATGGGCTAGATTCAAATGTCATTCCAATTGACTGATTGTCTGAGTAGTGTGTGACTGGAGTCTAGGATAATTGCACCAAAATTTCTATGATATTCAGATTTGTGGGGGAAATATTGTTCCCCAAACTGAAAATTCTGCTGCCTCAAGTTTTGTTTCTTGGTTTAATAAATTTTAGCTAAAAATACATAGCATAAAGTGATATAATATATTGCTTTTATATACATTTACATTTTTTTGTATTACTATTATTTAAAATGTTTATTCCCCCCACATTTCTATAAAATCATTGAATTTAATTTCATACATATTATAGTTTATTTCAACAATATCGGTTATATTTGACATAAGAAGGTAATATACTCCTTAAATTTTATAAGTTATCCAAATGGCAAAATGTGATGAACATCTGACAAATAATTTATTCTTCAAGAGGAGTCACATGTAAAACAAATTTGAAATTGGCTGTTTGCATTTTGTAAGTTTCTTAGAAAAATTATTGTATTTTACTTTTATTTATATTTCCTTGACATATAAATGACATAATTTTGGCATATTGCTTCCTGCACAAATTTGTTTCCAAACTTTTTCGTTGTAATGTATTTCAAATAATGCTTTTTGTTAAAAAAAAAAAAAAGTAATTATCATAAAAATAAACAATTAAACAACTAAATGCTTCATAGTTCAAGTGGACATTTGGAGAGATTATTTTGTATAAACTTTCTCCATTTGCCATTATTTAGTCATCTTTGTAATAAAAGTAGTGCATTTCTATGAGATTTTGATTTTTACAGGTGCTGCTTGTATATTTTTAATGTAACCATTTCTCATAAACATTTTTTTATTTGGTAACATTTTATTTATTTTTATGTCTCTTGTTACAGAAATTTCAGTTTATACTTTAAACATTTTGTTTTTGGAAGCATTACTGAACTCAGGATATTAAAAATAACATTAGTTTTCAACCGAGTTCCTAAATATAATAAAAATGGTTAAAGAATAATTTGTTAAACTGCTTTGATAATGAATCATTCATATTTAATTTATTTTTATCGATTTACTTGGACATAGATTTAAATAGCAGGGATTTTCACAGAGAAATATAGTATAATATAACAAATTATTACTTGGATATGTTTCAAGTCTTTATTATCAGCATGGATGGACTGCCAGTTTTCAGTGTTGTATGCCGATGTCTCTTTGTAGATCTGATGAATTTAGAGATGTCATTGTTATTCAGAAGATCAAATTGAACCAAAAATTGATTTTTTTATAAATAAATTCTTCCTTAGTATTAATTCTACAGGTTTCTAAATAGCTTTAAAAGTTTTGGTTCATTTTAGAATTCACGATTTTTCAAACCAAAAATGGTACAATATTGATGTTTTCTCAGTATGTTTGTATTTGACATTAGTCATTTGTGCCTTGAATTGTAATGTTATGTTACTTTTGTTTTGTTTTACCTATGTATTTTTTGTTGCAGCCTTTACAGTTGATTTCATAAATACCTGATTATTTGCTGGGTAGAACTCTTTTGTGCTGGCTTTTAGAGGGTTTTTTTTTTTTTTTTTTTTTAATTTTTGGGGGTACAATGGATGGAATGTAAGTTTTTGTACACACGTTCACCTTTGTAGATTGGTTAGTTGTGCCATATATGAATTGGGTGAATCCATGCTGATGGTGAAGACAACATTCTTTAAAAGTTGGTAAAATTAATAAAATTTCAGTGATTTCTTTTCAAAATTATTTAATTTTGTTACATTTCACAGTGAATATTCCCACTATCAGAACTATATTTATCAAAAGAATTGTTTGCAAACAGAATAATGTACTTAAATAAAAATTAGAGTTGTTAAACCTTTTGTATGAGATAATAGATGTATACAGTAATGCAATTTGATGTTTGCATTTTAAGTTAAGCAGTTTTACCTAAGTTTTTATGCTTCTGGGTTTTCACTTTTAGAAAGTAAATATATTATTCTAAAGGTACTATTTTTCTTTGCAGGATAGCTTTCTCTTGTGGCAATATTAAATCATATGAAAGTAAATTAGAAGAGTTTTTTTAAATATTTAAAAAAATGTTTGTTTGACATATAAGAGAAAAAAAGTATGCATATATTTTGTATATTTTTGTTTGTTTCAGATTGGCAAATAATTAAATTTAAAATAAAATCTCAGTTAAAAAGTACCTAAAAATCTCAAATCAAAAACTGTCTATTCATATACAGAAGAACTTTATTTGCTCAATAACTTACGCATTTTCCCCTATCATAGCACCACCACGGGTGGCTGAGGTCATTAAGGCTCAGACTTGTGAGCGGGAGGTCTGGGGTTCGAAACCCTCCAGGAGCGTCCTCTCTGATTGGGGTTTTTCCAGGTTTTTCTCAGTCCTCATAAATGGCAAATGCCGGGGAGGTACCGTAAAACTTAGGCCTGGAATGCTTCCTTCCTTAAAAAATATCCTTTCCCAATTTATCATTTCATTTCATGTCTCATCAGTGTCCATCGCCTGTGGTGTCTCAGTAGTAAAAATAGGCGTAAAACACTACTAAAAAAAAGTATCATAGCAAGCATCCATATTTTAATGTAATTTGTATATTACGTGCTCAAAACTTCAGAGAAAAATTTTAAAATTTGCAGCCTTGTTATTACAATTAAAACTTACAGGTCTTACTTTTCATTATTAATTCATAGTGCCAACAGATTCCCTTGGAGCACTACTCTTCCTCCAGGGTAATCTGGTTTGATCACAGTGCCAATGGTGGAATTTTATCAATAGAGATACCTGGGAAGTCTTGTCCTGATATTCCACTTCCCACAGGCTCTGAACTTTGCAAGTCAAAAGTCCAGGGCATGTGTGTTTGATTGCAACTCAAAAGTGAACTCAGGTCTTGATTGGATGAAGACCTAACATTATCTCTCAGTATTTGCTATGTTTCTGTGAGGCACGTGGTGCACCAATGAAACCTTTAACAAATCAGAATACTGTCACCATAATCTGCAGTATGTACAGCTTTTTGACTTTCACCAGGGGTATTCCAAAAACCTCCACTGGTGGCCGAGGTCGTTACGGCATGGACTCATAAGCAGAAGTTCTGGGGTTCAAATTCCTCAGGATGTCCTCCCTGACTGAGGGTTTTGCCAGGTTTTCCTCAGTCCTCATAAATGGCAAATACTGGGGAGGTACCTTAAACTTAGGCCTGGAACGTTTTCTTCCTTAAAAAAAAAAATCCTTTCCCAATGTATTATTTCAGCTCGTGTATTGTCAGTGTCTACCGCCTGTGGTGCCTCAGTAGTAAAAACGGGCATTAAACAGCATTCAAAAAAGGAAGGGGGTGATCCAATTGATGCTTTGCCAACTTGTGTGGAATATTGAATGATGCACCCAGCTTTCATCATTAGTAAGAGTGCATTCAATGAGTTTCCTCTCTCTTTGGTATATTTACAAAAAAATTGGCCTGAAGTTATTCATTGTTGCTTCTGAATATCAGTGAGCAAATTTGACATTCACCTTGCCTAGTCTTTGTGATATTGAAGTTGGTCTGACAATATATTTCCAATTAATGAGTATCTACCAAATTCAATCCCAGCAGTCAGAAGCCTCTGTATTTCATCAGTGGTGTTATGATCTGGCTCTACAATATTGCATACTGCAAATGGCATTATTGGAAGTAGTTATAGTTGGCCTTGTGCTGTTCTCTTCATCTCATTCTCACAGCCTCCTATGCATCCACCAAGTATGCTACTGCCAGACTATTTGGATCTTCATACACCTTTCCTCATAAATTAAGGAGTTCTGTTATTTTGCTGTTGAAAAATGTATGACTATGTAATTCACGATCAGGCATGTCTCATAGTGGCACCTCTATGATGTTTAGTTAATTACTACTAATGCAAATGCACAGATGCATGTAATTGCTTGAGTGGTGATAATTCATCCCATCAAAATGTGCAAATCTACTGGTTCAATTGTTGCTAGTTTCTTTTTTGAGATAAAAATTATAGAAATTTATTTGGATGATAATCCAGCATATTTGGTCTCCCAGGTTCACAGGAAGAATGACCCTAATGTAGCATTGGCCTCCCAGTTGTTTAAATAGTTTAGTTTACTCAATAACCTGAGTCAGGAACACACTGCCACGCTAAGGCAAACCTACCCAAATGAGTCCCTGCAGGAAGGGGTTCTAGTGAAGTCAGAAGCACCTGGGATGCTGAGGGTCTGCATAATATCTGAAGATGTTAGAATTCCCTCTAAGGGAAAATTTAATGAATTCAAACGTACATTTTGAGTTTGATTAGTTACTTTGAACTGTAAGCTTTTTTTACTCTATACTTTTTAAAAAGAAAGACTTTAGAGGAAAAAGCAAAAAGTGAACAATGTTTTTATTTAATAAAGAAGTAAAGTAGCACTTCATTGGTGAAATTTCGAATTGCATTAAGGATGTCTCTGTTTTCCATTTAATGCAGATATTTGTAATTTATATCTCATGTGTATTTATAAGAAATATTTTTAAAATTAGCTATCCAATTTATTGGTTCCACATTTCTAGAAGTGTTTGTTTTGCAATTTCACATGTTTGGTGTTTCATTTGGCCTTAACTTAATGTTCACAAATAATTTTTCTTAGTTTTATTTAAGTCACATTTCAAATAAAGGAAATTTTTTGCCAAAATGGCAGTTAAATATATACAGTTTGAATAAACTCACATAATAAACTGTTTACTAGCAAGTTGTACATGATAACTGTTATAAATTGCCATACTTCATTACTATTTATATAAAAATATAATGTGTAATATTATATATATGACTGCAACATATTTATGAATTAAAGTTATTGCTATATGTACTTAATACCATGCAGTGCTTTTTTAAATTAAAAGCCACATAGTGTTGAATTTAATTGAAGTGTTAGATGCATTAAAAGAGTAAATGTATTAGAATGTGCTTTTTCCCATTAAAGGTTATGATAAAGAATAAAATACCTAAAATGACATATGAGGGAGAGTCAATGATATCCACATTTATTTTTAACTTGCATGTCTGCTAACAAGGGAACATCAATGTTAAAAAAACTTCTGAACAATTTATACACCATTCAAAGCATCATTCTGAAATATATTTAAAATGTGAGTACTTAATACTGTGATGCTTATGTGATCACGTTATTAGAGTATTAAAAGAGCATGAGTGGAGGGTCTCCATCATCCAGTGGGATTCTTGTCTCCATCTAAACTGCTGACATGATGATGTGCCATATATTCTGCCCATCGCTGGGAAAAGGAAGGAAGAATGTGGAAACCAATGAGTGTTCTAAATGCTATATTAATGAAATGAACTATCAAAGAGAACATAGCACAATATTGAGGGGATATTGAAATAAAATTTGGAAATTTTTAATAGGTAAAACTGGAAATTTCAGATTTTGCACATATATTGTTTAGGCTTTTAGTATTACTTATGCAAACTTTAAGCTTAATTAGTACTTTGTCATTAATGTTTTACACTTTCATTTTTTCTTGAAGCTATTGCTTTTTAATTTGTGGTAATTTTCATAGTGAAATATAATGTTAAACTATAATTTTGGCGAATATCATTCTAATTTCAGTAATTTTCACCAAATTACTTCAACATGCTTTGAGGATGATTGACTTCATCATTAGTATGGAGCCATTGTTTCAACCCCATTGAAACATGTTCAAGTAAGCTAGTGAAAATTAATGATGTACATTCAAAAATTCTATTGCTAAAATAGTTAAAGTTTTTCTGCAAAACCTTGCATATGTGTTCTAAATACTGTATTGCATAAAAGTTGGTATGTTTTAAATTTATGACTGTTGGCTAATTTATAAAAAAGATAAGTGCGCTTAAAGGCAAAATTATAATAACATTAGAGATTGACTGCACTAAACATTTTTAATAAACTCACTTTGGCCTTACAGAAAAATTCATGATGCATTTTATGCAGCAAGTTCTATAGAGTGTTTCAAAAAGTTTAATGAATATACATAAAAAATTGTAGTAGTAATTAGATTTTGGGTACAAACAAACATGCTAAAGGTTAAAGCCTATAAAATTTAATTTGAAGGTTTAGATGCCTAAAAGTTAGAAGCCAAAAATAAGTATTTATAGAGTAAAGCAATTTAAAAAATTACTGCTATGTACCAAAGAGCATAGGCATATGAAAGTTCTCAGATAGGTTTTCTAGTGTTCAAATTAAAACAAAAACTAAAAATTTATTTTTTTTTATGGAAAATGCCATATTTTCACTTTGTGTATCCTTAAGAAAATTCTAAGCAAACTGTATACATTTAAAAACTATTTTGAGACATATTAAAATGTTAACCTGATAACTGCAGTTATATTGTGATCATGTGGAATAGAGAGAAAAGGATGGAAGGGGGAATTATTGTTGAGTATTTATTATTTGGTTTATTTATGGACGCTCTTTAACATCTCAGGTTATCAGTGTCCCATTCAAATCAGGGCATGAAACAGGTGACAAATTTTGCTCAGAGACATCTTTTTCCAGGCTTGAAGTTCTTAATTGTGCTGTAAATGTACAACACAGGACCCTTGGCTTTACTTTCCTTCCGAAGAAAGCCATACTTAATGATTTTACACTCAAAAAAAAATCCATCAGTCCTGGCCGGGATTGGGATTGAACCCGTGATCTTAGGTTTAGGAAGCAAGTACGGTTACCCACTACACCACCAGGATCAACAAATTTGAGCATGAAATTATAAAAAAACAATATCCTTACCTAAAGCAATATTTAAACTGGAAAATTGAAACATTTTTCCTTTAAAATATTTAAATAACACATGCCCTATGTTGGGATAATTTGTTGCTATGCATAAACTTGCTTCACAGTTACAGGGAACATTAGTCATGAGATGTACAACTGATTCATTCCTTTGTGTCACTAGTTCAAACATGTTAGGTAGTGTGTTCTGATGGAATGGTGAAGACTCCCACTCATGCCTCCTTATAACTATTATACAGGGTGTAACATAAAGATATGTCAGAACTTTGGGGAAATATTCCTAGTATAAAGAGAGTGCAAATATATTATATGAACATCAGTCCGAAAATGCTTTATATTCTTGTTAGAGCCCTTTGTCTACAACTCCACAAGCTAGAATGCCAGCACAGCTATCCTGTGGCAATAACCCCACAACAGAACAGTTGCTTAATACATACATTAAGTAAACATTCACTTTTACCTCTGGTTAAATGGTATGGGGGTGTTGTAACTACTCTTAGTCCTTAGGTTCACCATTGTTGTCATTCTGTATCATGTAGTTTGTTTTTATTCTACTTATTTCATTGCTTGACATAGCACTGAGCACATAGTGCCAGTTCTGTGTGTTTATGAACCTCATTCCAGGTACAGTAAAATGAGGTATTCAAATGCTGAGTTGGCAGATGCTCATATGAGCTATGGATTAGCTGAAGATGTCTTTGTGCTTGCTCATATTCTGCTACCAGAAGGCTACCAGACAATATGAGGTACTCAGAATACATCAGTGCTTCACAGAATCCTTGCGACATCAGGTTGATGGATGTATCTGTGCTAATGAGGACATTTTGAATATTTCATGTGATTTTTCTGTTTCCCACAGTTCTGTTTATGAATAGTGTGCTATGTGGTACAGGTGTAGAAAAGGGGCTCTAAAAGGAAATAAAGCAATTCTGGACCCATGTTCATATTATGTATATTTTTTTTTATCCTGTATATTGATCAGTCTTGATGGTGTAGTGGTAACCATACTTCCCTCCTAAAACCAAGATTGCGGGTTCAATCCCGGCCAAGACCATGGGTTTTTTCGGGTGTAAAAATCCTAAGTATGGCTTCCTTCGGAAGGGAAGTAAAGCCATGGGTCCCATATTGTACATTTACAGCATGATTTAAGCTTGAAAAAAGAAGGCTATGAGCAAAATTTGTCGACTGTTTCATGCCCTGATTTGAATGAGACGCTGATGACCTGAGATGTTAAGGAGCATCCATAAGTAAACCAAATCATCAATTAATTAATGAAACAATCCTGCATATGTGAGGAATGTTTCCTGAAAGTTTTAACATAATCTTTTGGTTACAACCTGTATATGCATGTCAGCATATAATATTTTAGCTTTTAACATATTTCAGTGTGCTCTGTTGAAAGGTATACAAAATTTTTTAGAAATTTTCTTAATATTGGTTTGATATTCCCTTATAAGAAACAATGTTTTTGGTTTATCCTGCAGCTTGGTCTATGGAAAATTGAACATCTCTTAAGTCATCTCTAAATTCACAGGTAATAATCAAATGAAACAAGATATGGATTGTATACAGAATGCTCTAATAATTAAAAATCCAGTATGGCTTTTCTTTGTCATGCAATGGTAAAAGAACTTTGGCAATAGGTCTCAGCATTTGGCCTGTATTGCAGGCTTCAGCTTGTTGCAAAACATCTCACTGTAATATGAATTGCTGTCCCCTGTAAACCCAATATAACCAGCTGAATATTGTTGCCAGTATAAATGCACCCGGCTCTTCATATGTAATTTTATTTAACTATTTTTTAACTCCTGAATCCATTCATTTGCACTCTTCTATGGTAAACAACTACCATATTGTGCAGAAAACCTTTGATGTATTTTGGTTCACCTTCAGACCATATAAAATGGATTACTGCTTTGTGCTATTCTTTGGAGTAAATGGAGAGGGCCATGTTCATGTTTACCAAACAATGGCAGAGAACCAACTGAATAAAAGTCAAACATTCAACAAAACAGTGACAGTTACACCATGTCTCAATATGCATGAGCAGAAAGCAGTACATAACCGAAAGAAATTATAGTAACAATTTTGATAATTATTGACTCACACTCATATGTATTCATTTTGAAATCCCAGGATAAAAAATTGTGATTTCTCAGAGTCACTAGAAAAGTTCTATGTAAACAATAAAAAATATGAAAATTCCTATACTTTTTGTTTTATGCACATTTGTTGAATCAAAGGCAATTTTTCACATTGAAAACATGAAATAGTTGCATGATACCAGTTCTGAATTATATATAGGATGCATCAATAATGTTAAAATTCATAAACAAATACAAATTGTCCATGTATGCACATTATCTTAAGACAAATGTTTTTTGTTTGTTATCTCTGCTTAATTTTTAGTTACATCTTACAAAGAAGGGCCACCAAATGTTGTGAAAATTATATTCATATAAAATGCATTTAATAGAGAAAAAAAATATATTCACCATATAAATTTTAGCTGCTGTGGACTATTACAGCAGGAGGTATAGGTCTTCAAAGTTACAATGAAAATACTATGACTGTTGAGAACTCATATGGACTATTATCAAACAAATGGATTATTTGAGACATATAGTCAATAATGTGACATAAAGCACTTGATAATAAGAGTTTGCTTACTTGACCAGATGATCAAGAGTAAAAAATATGCAAATCAATGTGTGGTCAGTACATACACATTTCTTGCAGTGTGCATTACACATTCTTCCATTAATCCTTTGAAGCAGTACTCCAAGGGTGTTAAAATGCACCAGGTAGGTGTCTGATGTAACCACTTCGGCAAAAAGCAAATTTTGATAAAAGCTATAGTATCTTGCTGACTAGAACTGGAAATGTAAGAACTTGTGCCTATGTTAATTTCATTATCATAAGATAACAGTTACATCTGTGATAAATGAAAGTAAGAAGAAAATGTCGGCAGGTTGTACAATGCACGTACATTTTGCTGGAATCAGCTTCTTGATGAATACAACACCTTCAGGAGTTGCATAGTTTGTGATCTCTATTGTATGTCTAGGAGTCATCCAAAAAAAGAACTTAATTTTTTCTTGTATATCTCACCATATTGTTGTTCTAAGAAGACCTTTATTTGCTTGCAAATGCCTTGGTGTTCAGTAAACTGATATTCATATTTGCAGGAAAATGGCCAGTGGCGGTGGTACAAAATTATACAAATGGAATAGCATCCATCACAATTCCTGGCATTGTCATATAAGAGTGCTGCTTTAGATTCAACAGTACCAAAGATCTGATTGCTTCCCTTTACTGCAAGAGTCCCAAATCACAACTCTTTATCAAATCAAGTAATTGGTTGATATTAAATACTTGATCTAGTGATAGACTCTTTATCTTAGTGAGAGACCTGATTTCTCTCATGAATTCATAAACTCCTTGTTCAATGTCAGCAACTCCTTCAACCAATTGCCTGCTTGCTTTATGAGTTATTTTCTAACAAGCAATATTATTATTTTATCCATGAATTCAAAACTTTGAACAGCAGGAATTGTGAGGATCAATTCACTTCTTAATTTTCATTACCCAAATTCTAAATGTACAGTCATGTATTATTGCATTTGCCTATTTCTATGCTATTGAGTAGTCACATGCTTTACATTTATCATATCCTGCAGGATGCTTGGGTCTGAGTGAAATGTTCTGAGTGTGGTTTTGAATTTTTGTAACACAGTTTTACTTTTTTTCTTTTCTCTGCCAAGTCTGTGCGAGTTTCAGACAATCTATATAAATTGTCAATCCAGGACTACAAGAGGGAGAGGATAAAACATTCCATCTTTTCCCCTTGATTATTTTGTTCATATCTTGTATGCATCAGTCATATATTCTTACATCTGTTTGTGTATTTTGAAAATAACATGGTCTTCTCTACAGGTGCATCTTTGAAAATACCAAAGTAATCCACCAACAAGTTCACATTGCCACCTATCTCATTGTTGAAGGACACTGTTCTGTACAAAATGACCAACTCTGAAAACATTTTACTGCAGCATAAAGTCTTGTGATCATAGCAGACAACACATAACTCTCTTCTGACTGCTGTGCTGCTTGTAATAAGATAGGGGAAACCTATACCACCCCACCTATTCCTCCCTCTCCTGTCAATATCAATACACTATGGCAGCTAAATCATTGCAAGGATGTTTGTGTATGATCCTTAACAAAATTAAAATAATGTTCTATTCTACATCACAACTGCTGTGACCCTTCCTTGTTAGGTAGATATAACTCTGTATCATTTTTCAGGAACTGTCTTTCAGTTCAGAGGTGGCCATATGACTGCTTTTATGCAGGCTACTCATCTGGGAAATGCAAACCAAAGGCTGATGCTTAATGTTGTTGATTATGTGACAAGAATCAATCAGAAGTAATGTTCCACATTATTGCTCTCAATATATATTTATTCAAAATAATTGGAATTTGGTGACAATATAAATTGTTTCTCACATGCATACTATTTTTCTATATGGATTCAATCAACTTGTATGGCTTTGTACCATGGTGGAACAAATGTACTTATTTCATGCTGGTAATAGTTCTTGCCCTATGCATGTAGCCACTTTCTCATCACATTAATTATGCTGTTAGCATCTTTAAAGTGAGTTTGATGCAAAGCATCTATAAGAAACCCAAAGAGTGGAGGTGCACCATCAACATGATTAATGACATCTGCATTGAACATGTCTGGAATGTTGACTGTGACAAATGTCCAGCAGATGGCACACCATGGAGATGGGTTTCTGCACTTGCTGAAACTTTTAACTCTATAGCCCATAGTAATGAACAAGTCAGCATGCATGCCTGACATCTAGTTTGTATATTGAAACCTCTTAGCAAGTATGCACACTTGCATAACAAAGTGTGTGCTCTGGAATGAATACTCACTCTGACATCACAAGTAGAACAAGTATAATCATAACTCAACATCTTGTCCCTACTAGTGAACAGTAAACTATGACTGTGTGCAATGAATCACAATAATTAAAAAATATTGAACAAATTAATTATAAATTGAAAGAGAAAACAGGAGGTAAAAGCAATGTGTGAACTAGATTTTTTGTAGTATTAATATAAAATGGTGAGGGACAGACTATGTTCAGTGTAAAATTGGGGGATACATTTTAAAATATAAAGGAAAAGTACAAAAATAAATAGAAAAAAGAAGGCATGGAGTAGGTTTGCTTTTACTTGAAGTCAGTTGCTTCTGAGTACAGCAGCAGTTAGAAGGAAGAGTGGAGATTGTTGTTATAGACAGAGAATATCAAATATATATTAGGTTATTAGAGCATCGCCATGCATGGCCAAGGTCATTAAGGTATGAACTTCTAAGCAGGAGGTCTTAGGTTTGATTCCCACCAGGACTGATCTTCCTGACTGAAATTTTTTCCGGTTTTCCTCAATCCTCATAAACAGCAAGTACTGGAGAGATAACTTAAACTTAGGCCTGGAATGCTTCCTTCCTTAAAAAATAAATCCTTTCCCAGTTTATCATTTTATCTCATGTACCATCCACCACCTGTGATGCCTCAGTAATTAAAATAGGTGTTAAACACTATAAAAAAACCGAAAACAATTTATTTAAAAACTTTTCTAAATCAAATTTTATATATGGATGTAATATAAAAGTCAAATTAATATCCATTTATTTATATTATTTGTCTATCCTGGTGGTGTAGTGGTAACCATACTTGTCTCCTAAACCCAAGATCACAGGTTCAATCCTAGCCAAGATTGATGGATTTTTTCGGGTGTAAAAATCCTATATATGGCTTCCTTTAGAAGGGAAGTAAAGCTATAGGTCCTGTTTAGCAGATTTACAGCATGAAAAAGAACTTCTAGCCTGAAAGAAGAGGCCTCTGAGCAAATTTTGTCGACTGTTTCATCCCTGAATTGAATGGGATGTTGATAATCTGAGATGTTAAAGAGAGTCCATAAACAAACCAAATCAACAACAAATGATATTTATTTTCACTGTATAAACTGTACAAAAATGTAATTATACTTTCTTATGTATTTATTTTCATTTAATAATGGTGTAATATCTTAGTATATATTTTATATTCTCTATCCTTCTCTCTCTGGCTATTCCTATGTTACTAAGAAGCAATAGACTGCAACAGCAAACCTACTCCTGATCTCACAGTAGAATAGAAGGCAGGTAGGCGGGTAGAGAGAGAGTGCAAAAGTCTGGTGGTACAAAGCTTGCTTAATCCAATGATCAAGCACTTAGAGGATGCAAAAAAGATAATTTTGTTCATAAAAATAGCTCATAGCCCAACAGTACTACTATTGTCACTTTAACAGTTTACCAAATCTGCCATCTGTTGGAATAACAGTACATATATGGGAGAAACATCAGATTTCATGCACTTTCCTATCTTTGTTATTGGTTGAGAAAGAATATGTGAGGCATTACTTTTTGAATGGTATACAGTACGTGAAACCCTGCAAGAGGTGCCATTATTAAATCTTTCCAGCATTTCCCTGCACGATTCCACTCTGATCTATAGGTTTTGCAGCACAGAATCAGAGAGCTTTTCCTCAGTATTAAATATTTTCATCCAGGATGGTCGAAGCATTGCCATTCCAGCTATCTCATTGATGATATAGGTATCTTGCATTTTACTATATCACAGTCACAATTTTTCTTCAGTCACTACTGTTGATGGTCTGCCTCTTCTTTCCTCTTCTCTTAAACATAGCAGACCAGCTCTAAACTATGACATATGCAAGAAAACAGCTTCAAATGTTTTTGCTAAATGCAAAAGTGAACATGGCCATTTAGATACATTTGAAGTCCTACACAATTGGTATGTGGGAATGTTCTCTGTTGTATTTGATAACAAACAAAGCTCCAATAGAATACTGTTCATTATAGATTGAATTGTATCTTCTGCTCCTGCTATTTTGGCATGCAAGGAGAGAGCTTTAAATAGATGTGTCAGTTCATGGCATCCTATTGTCAGATTGCCTTATATTGAACTTTTCTAGTGACCTTCCTAACCATAGCTGGAGATAGGATTATTCTTTTGAGAGAGAGATGGCAAATATAAACTGTAAAGATGCAAAGAAGAATGCAGCTGCTCAATGCTAATTCTAAAGAATCTGATAGCCATTGATCAAGTTAATTGAAAAAATTGCCTTGAAGCTAGGTTAAAAAAAGCACCCAACTTGAAAGAATAATGGATTGCTGCATTGTAATTACTAATGTGAATGGAGTATTGTGTATGAATTTCAATGTTAATTAAATTTGAAATCTAACACACACACAAACACATTAATACTCGATCGTGAGTAAAACTATTTGAAATAACACTTTTTCTAGCTTCACTTACTCAAGGGTTTGACAGGACATACCTATTTCATGGACCTTTGTCACCGCTAAATCAGTAGTTATTGGTTTCTGAGGTGACATGTTAATCCTCTCTCAAATGTTCAATTCTTTCGGTTTTTGGACTGTTTTTAATATCTTCATTTTCTTCACTATCTATTTCTCATGGTTTTCATTCCAAAAATGCACAGCCACACAAAATTCCCAAGAAATAGAGAAGAAAGCTATTAAAGATGGCCAAAAAACAAAAGATTTGAACATCTGGGAAAGGATTAGCATAAAAAATAAAGCAACATTTAATAAATTTTGACATCCCAGAAGCAGGAAACTGAATATTCAAGTTTATTTGAAGGCCATCAGATTCATCTCAGACACCAAACACATCAACTCCAACTAACAATCTGGCATGTCTTGTTAAACTCTTGAGCAAGTGAAGCAAGAAAGTAGTTGACTCACTATAGATTATTGTATATGAAGTTGATGTTTATGAAGCTATGTTGTACTTGATGTCGTACATTTCCATCTGTTTTACCTTTTTGTAATGTAATAACCATTGTATGGCTGATATAGACATTTTTGTGTTGCTCTTTTTTGGTGTTTTAATTGCTCTATATGGTTAGATATGCATAGGTATAGATATATTTTTTATAGAGATGCTTGCTTATGCTCCTATGCAAAAGAAAATATGTAAAACAATTATATAAATATCTTGTTTATAAGCTTGTTAATTTTAACTTGTTTTAAAAAGTGTTTTATATGTGTTTAGTAAACTCCCATTATCTTCTAATGTTAATGGCTATAAGAAAATGTACAGGTATATAAAAAATGTATGGAGTACATTTATTTAGTGATAGCTTTTATATATTAATACGTCCATTGTAAGTATGCAATTAATGGAACTTACTAATTCATTTAAATGAAGAAATGTAAATAGTTTATTGTTGTTTATTGTGGTTGCGCTGGCTTTCAAAAATGCAAAAATAGGAAAGGAATATGTAGTATAAATAACAAAAAGTGTTTGAAGAGTTGTTTTTACTGGGATTAAAGTGTGAAAGTTAAAAATTTATAATAATGAAATCAGATGCTTTGCACTCTTACAAACATTTTAAAAAGAATTCTTTTGTTTATGAGGAGATAGTTGATTAATTCTGTTAGTTTATGAGCAAGTGTAAAAGGCTATAAAATTTATCTTGTATAAATATAGAATGGTAATGATATCCGTGTATTTAATTAGCATTGAAATTTATTCATCTTGCAATCTATTCTCTATAGATTCTAGTTTCTACTAGAGCAACCTCAGAATATTTCTGTAGTTACTAGAAAATATTATTTTATGGATCTTGCTCATTTGTTTCTTGTAACATGTTATGTGACCACTTAAGCCTCTAGGACATTTGTTCAAGTAATTCTGACTTGGAAATTCTTAAGTAAATGAATTTATGGGCTTACCTATATGTGAACTGTAAGAAATTAAATTGCAGAAGTTAAAACTATCATAACATTTGTAGTTTCATTATAGGACATTTTCAAAATCATTGAAATGCACTTAAGCCCAGTCATATCATACAGAGCAATGATGGTGTCTGGGGTGGTATCAAAAATACTGTTTTTCAACATAGTGTTCATCCTAGAGTCAGGTTTCCCTGATTTTAAATACCAAAAAGCAGGACACAAAAATTTGCAAAACTACTACATATCCTACTTATCCCTTAAACAGAACTTCTGATTCCATTGTTATGGAGCAAAGATGTTTCTTGTTCTGAGTTTGGAATGGGAACTGCAAACTGTCTTTTGCATACTCACAAACCTGAGTTAAAAATCAAAAAAATTTTAAGGAGAATGGGGAGGGGGAATCTGTGCATTTATATGCTTTGAGCATATCATTGTCATTAGAATCATCGACATGGGTGTTGGTCCTGGTGATCTAGGAGTAACCATAGTTGCCTCGTAGACCCAAGATTGCAGGTTCAATCCTAGCATGTCGATGGATTTTTTGGGGCATAAAAATCCTAGGTGTGGCTTCCTTCCGAAGGGAAATAAAGCCGTGGGTCCCATGTCATAGATTTACGGCACATAAAAGAACCTCAAGCCTGAAAGAAGAGGCCTCTGAGCAAAATGTATCTGCCATTTCACGCCCTGAATTGAATGAGTTGCTGATGAGGTGTTAAATAGCATCAATAAATAAACAAAAATCAATCGAGTCAATCAACATGGGTGGTTATTAAGACATAAACTTGTGAACAAAAGGTCTGTAGTTTAATTCCCACAGGATTACTCTACCTATTTGAGGTTTTTACTAGGTTTTCCTCAATCTTTATCAATGGAAATGCTGGGGAGGTATCTTAAATTTAGGCCTGAAATGGTTCCTTCTCCCCCCTCCCCAAAAGTATTTTCCCTTTTATCATTTCATTTCATATAGTATAAATGTCCACCTTGGTGCCTCAGCAATGAAAACAAACATTTAACACTATTAAAAATAGTGTCAGTATGCACTATGAAAGGAAAATGTATGCTTATCACCCTGGTCAGTTGAAAAAGGAGATCTGCAAACAACACAAAAAGCTTCATTTGAACTCAGGGAAGAAAATATGGTGGAAACCATATATTTGAGCAATTCCAGAACTTGGAAAGAACATTATATGTCTGTGACACATTGAACTCAAGGATGTATTTAATTTACATTTTTTGTTTTATGAAGTACATTTAGGATAATTATATTTGGTTAAAATTACTAAAACAACTTCCATTAGGGTTGAACAGCTAACCTGTTTATAATTAATAGTGTTTCTGTGTGAAATAAACTCATGAATTCATAAACAAGTAAATAAATAAATAAGCATAGTGATTTATAGTGATTTTGAAAATCGCTATAAATACAGGTTCTTCAACATATATAGGTGGAATACTAGAAAAGAGTACTGTGGTAGGAATGATTAGGATCATTATATTGGGCCTTCATTTTGTTTTTCGCCCTTATGCGGATTGGACTGGTAGCCCAGAGCATTAGGACACTGCACACACCTAACCTGCTGCAACATCTGCAAATGACTTATCTTTGAACTGAATGTGAAATTTCTGCTTCCCAAGTTGGTGAAACTGTAATGCATGTACTTTAGGAATTTCATAGTGATGAAATTTTAGAATTTTGTAGCAGAATGTGTATGCCTAACCACAGCTTGTTGTGCTAACTTTGAGGTTTTCAAAGTAATTGTTCTAATTGAGTATCAGTCAGTTTTTCGTCTATTAACACATGATGCTTGCATCTTATTTTATTGCCAAACACTGTTCTGTAGTTTTGAATTTAAGCACTATTTTACAAACTGTAGATCAGTGGCAACTTGTGACATAACAAGCTGATGAAGCCGTTCTTCTACATAAGGAGTTTAATTTGAAAATAATGTTGAGTATCTACTACATACTTTAAAATATACTGATAAACATAATTATATCTACTCGCTATTTTAGAGTGCTTATTACATGACAGAATGCTGGTAAAGTAAAAACCACTATATTTCAACATAAAATTCAACACATCAGAGGTATTATAGTAGGTGTACAATAGGGAAATGAATAAAAAAAGTATATTGATGTACTCATCTTAAGATTCACTGTTTGTATGTCATTTTATGTAAATGCAATATGCACTGCAATGATGCCATAGAAAACCGAAGCTACAAATAGTGGTACCATTGTAATCCCTTCAATATAACTGGAGTTAAATGCACTAGCAACTAAAGTAATATATTAACAATCCAAAAAGTTTTGTTTTTGTAGATACAGAATATAAAAAAAGTAGCTAATTCACTATTCCAGTAAATGTAAAACTAAAGTGTTGTAGCTAAATGAAATCTCAAAAAAGTATATATGCAGACTGGCAATGCTCGCCGGCTTGCACATCCTTCAAAGTTGTTGTGAGCAGCTAATCAATGACATACATTTCTTTCCCTCTCACTAGATGCTGCTCACCGTTAACTTTCTCATTTTTGGCTGTGTTTGCTATCTTGGAGCATAAAGCAAGTGCAGCCAAATTCATTCTAATAGGATGGAGCTGTACCAGAGTATATAGATGTAAGAATCATGCCAAAGCAGTGCTCTGTTACCAATAAATTTGAATGTCAGCACTCAGAAATAGTTTAAATTTTAGTTAAAAACAGAAAACCATAAAATTAATAATTACATATACACTGGATAAAAGATTTTTGCAGATGGGCTACACTTGCTGCACTTGTAAAGCTGACTCTGCTGTAAATCTGTTAGGTGGATGTTAAAAAGTTACATAAAATGAAAATGTGCTGTTCTGAATTAAATCTTTTAACCATGGCAAACAGAGAAATGAAATGCAATAACACATTAACTGCTCCCTGTCCTGAACTTAAATGTGAACTAACTGGTCTTATAAGCAGCAATATGCATTCTTGATGGTTGTTGTGTGCAGCTGTGATCTGCCAGCATCAGATCTGATTCACATGTGGAAAAAAATGAAATGAAAACCTGATACAATTTATCTTTTTATGGTGCCATATGAAGGACAGAATTGACCAAATTATAATCAGCAAATATGCAGTAAGCATTTATCTAATGGCAAACTGTTTTCCTTGATTTTTTCATAACAAAATCCTAGGCTAAGGCATACTGTTGTTTCAATGTGTTAAGATAGTTCTATGGTTTTATGCTGAAAAGGTGGGTTTGAGGGGACAAGATGGCAGCACACTTATGATGCAATTGTTATTTATTCATTCAAAATTTGGCATTGCATGTGAAAATGCTGAGTGTTATTTATTTTTTTTTTTGTGCACTTTGTAAATTTTGGCAAAATACCCCCTTTTTTCATTATCAACAAACTACTATAAAATTGCCATAAACAGCAAAACAAATGTAAAAGAACAAAAGCATTTTTCTTTCTATTCAAAGTGCTGTAATGAAAAAATGAGTTGTGATAAATTAATTTTTTCATGTAGTATGTATGAGTGCAAGGTTTTCTGGTCTTCACATGTATTCAGTGGATTTTATGTAAAAAAAAAAAAAAAAAAAAAGTGATGCTGTAATTATGTATAAGGTAAAATGATGGGGCTGATATGTGTTGCATTGTTATAGATGTTATGTTCTCCCTCCAAAATTAAAATGGGGAGGAAAGCTATCATTGTAAAACAACAGAATAGTAGTTCACTATAGGCCTATATAATCCATAGATCTAAGACAAGCACATTTACATCCTAAGTGTAATGCACATGTGCAAGTTGTTTTATTATGATGTTGAAATAACAGGTTTATATATATAAAAGCAGTGGTTTGTTAGAAAGTATAACTTACTGAATTACTTCTTCTGAAGTATGATACTCAAAATCTGTTTTCTCTTCTAATTCTTAAGACAATAACTCCTAACTTAATTGAGTGGCACTGCCTGCCATTGTGAGGCTGTGAGTGGATTTTGTGTTGTGTGCAACTTGTGGTTATTGCTGGTTGCTGGGTATGTCATATGAAACAAGGTTACAAAAACAGGGTATATGTTTTATAGCCATTACAGTTGTATCTCTTTACAGTAAAACCTTAATAATCTGAATTAATAGGGACTTTGGAAGTTTGGAATTTGGATTATCACTCATTTACATAAAGTATTAATGTGGTGTGGAAACATAAAAAGAATTTACAATTAGAAAAAATATTGAAAAATAGATACCTCAAGAATAGGAACAAATAGCTTTGGATGCTTTGTTGTGGTGGTGAGTGTGTTAACTTCAAAACTACAAATGTTTATAGAATAGTCTAAAGCAAGGGTTTGCAATGCAAGCTCAAACATTACAGTACATAGTTTCGAACTAATTATTACACATGTAGAATGTCTTCAACAATCAGCACAAATATTGCTAAATTGCTATATTTTCAAATGATCATTTTAACAGAATGTAGAATGGTTAAACTATAAAAGTGTGTTTATTTTATTTATTTTTCTTTTTGAGCTATTTTAACAAAGGACTGAAAACTAATGTCCTCATCCTCCAAGTGAATGACAGTCAGCTCTTCAGGCATGAAACAATGAGCCATATCCTTTCAAACAACAAGGAATCCATACAATTAATGATTATATAGGGTGTTAATGAACCATACCAATATAATTTCAGAGAGTGTAGATGTTGTATATAAGCAATTTCAGATAGGCAATGTATGATCCACAGCAAACATAACACATTTTTATGGTGTTAAATCTTTTGGCATGAGATGCTGATAAGTCGGTGTTAAAGCCAAGTCAGATGAAAAATTGGTTTATAGTGCCTTTAAAATTTCCTTGCCAGATAGAAATATTGATTTTCCACAGCCCATTATCAGTGTTTTCAAGATTTAGTCCCATAAAAATCCCTCAAATCTTCAGCTAATCATTTGACAGTTCAACACTGAACATCTATTAACTGCCTTTTTGCTTATGTAGCCAAGACTGACATAGGATCATGATGTAACCTACTCTAGAGGGAAGTTTTTAACTGCTTTTGTGCCGCAATGCATAATGCAAAAGTTGATGTTCTACAGGTTGCAGGTTCAATTCTTGTCATGCCATTATTTTTTTTTTTATTTAATATGAAGTGCTGTGAGACACATAATAAAGAATTGAAATGAAAAGAGTGAAATTTACTTAATATTTTCAAGTTTTATTCTCTTTCTCAACAATGAATGTATTACAAACATACAATGGCTAATGAGTTACTACTAACATGATGCCTAAAATTTAATTTACCTAACACATGCTCAGAACATGATTCTGATTGATAAGTACATAAGAACTACAAGGGTTGAATTATATGAATTGATATGTTAATATTGAAACATCGACTTAAAACAGCTTAAAATCTGTATTATTAGGCCCTAGTCAGAAAAAAAATGTGATGAATGAGACTCGAACTTGAAAACAAATGACTACCTCTCACTCGAAAGCTAATGTCATAATGATTGCACCAGAGCAATATGTTCTGAAACCTCTTTTCGTTATTGTGTGAATGCTTTTGAAGGGCATCGTTATTAGCTAGTGGCCTACTGGTGCTTTAGAAAATTATATCCATAGCTTCAAAATTTTAACAGGTAGGCAATACGTTTTCTATTTCATATTACCTGTCTAAGACACCTGCACTCACTCTGAAATTATTTTGGTGTAAATTCATTAACACTCTACGTAATTTAATTTATAAAAATTATCTACTGTAGTTCTCAAAATGCCTTATCACTTCCACAGTGACAGTGACAGTGCATAGATTGTGGTTATATTAAGGTGTGAGCTGTGCATGACTGTACATCCACCATAGTGACATTGGTTTATATTTGACTTAATATAAATAAATATCATCACATTGTAGCTATGATATTGATATTACCCAATGTTTGTAAGTCTGTATTAAAGTGCCTGACACTTATCGTTCCTACTCTTAAAATATTTATTGTCAAGTCAATCTTCTACTGGTAAATTCTTTGTATGTGTGTTTTTTTTATGCATCCTGTATATAGGGGTGGTAGACAACCCGGTATGATTATTTTATAAGGTGATTCTGTACTATAAATGGAACAAATTTTTGAGGACAATTTTGGTCAAATGCAACAGTCATTTGTTATGATTATAATTGGGGAAAGACTAACTGAATTAGAACAAATAATATTTTTACTATTTTTTGAACATTTTGAGATTATGAATTGTTTTTGCAGCAAGGTTATTCAAACAAACACATATTGAGCAAAAGGTTCATAACATTCTAAATTCTTAAGTTAATCTTGCAGAACGTTAAGCAGCATTGCAGAAGTTTTGAGATAAAAATATTTCTTTTCCCAAAAACATTTAAGAGAAAGAGAAAACATATTTAGACTTTTTGTTTCCTTATTTAACTCTATTACCAGTTTTATTTATGGGACAGAGATCCCTTCAAATTCCACCCAGCCACACACCTACCCACCCAACCACTCATCCCCCCCACACACACATTAATTATATTCAACTAAAACCACAAAATTTCCTCAAAAAAGTTTATTTCAAAAAGAAAATGTTAATAAAATGAAGTTGAGTGAAAAAAGTCCCATTTTTCATGTCTTTTTAACAAACCAATTAAGTTAAACAACATTTTATGTTCAATTCACCAGTTCATTAAAGTTTTTGGGAAACTGTAGGGTAAAAAGTTGTACTTAGTACACATGTATTCATATTATAAAGGTGTTTACTGTAATTCTAAACATGCTTATTTTATTATAAACCAAACATTTGAAAAATACATATTAATCTTGTTAAGTAATGGTGTAAAAAAGCCAATTAGAATCAAGGGACAGTGAAAGTCTGTTAAGCTACAGTTTGATATACTAAAGAAACAGTTACATGTTTTGCTTGTATGATTTCTATGTATGATGCCTTTTAAAATAACTATTAGATTAGAGTGTTTATCAAGATGTAGGCCCTGACCCTCAAGTTTTTCAAAATATTACTCTAAATCACTGATGATTTATCATTGTATGTTTGCTTGTCACTGGTAATGTGCAACAAGTTGCAGGTTAAAGTTGCTTTCTGAGTTTTATAATTATCAGAAGCATCATAATAGCCATGAAACCCATTCAAATTTAGAATATTTTCCATCTATCAGATGTCCCACATTCCTAAGTCAGTCCTGGTGGTGTAGTGGTAACCATACTTGCCTTCTATACCCAAGATCGTGGGTTCAAACCCGGATCGATGGATTTTTTGGGAGCGTAAAAATCCCAAGTATAGCTTCCTTCAGAAGTAAAGCCGTGTGTCCCATGTCGCAGATTTACAGCACGAAAAAAACCTCAAGCCTGAAAGAAGAGCCTCTGAGCAAAATTTGTCGGCCGTTTTACACCCTGATTTGAATGGGATGCTGATGACCTGAGATGTTAAAGAGTGTCCATAAATAAAACAAATCAACAACCACATTCCTAAAATCATATGGTTTGTTATTATTTTCTCATTTGTATTAAATGTTAAAGGCATTGTGATACTCAGACTGAGGTATTATCAGCATAGCTCAATTGAGCATTTTTTCAAAACTTGTTAACTATAAAATCATGAGTTTTCAGAAAATGCATTTTTCCTATTTTGAGGGAAAAGGGTTAACTTTAAGAGTGTCATATTTTTGCTAATATAATTTGGTTGCTAAATAAACAAAATACCTTAGTTAATATTGTTAATATCATTTGTGTATTACCCAAAATTACAGATTAATTTAGGCAGTTCCCTGCACCTTCTTAAGTCAATAAATGCTAATTACTAAGTGGAGGATGTTCTCCGAAATATGTTTATTTTTTGCTAGTTTATTTTTTTTATATTTTTTTTAGTTTTTAAGTTGTTGTGGGATATTTTTTGAACATAAATTGAATTTTAACATCAATAATAATAATAATAATAATAATAATAATAATAATAATAAAAAATAATAATAATGTTGCTTTTATTTGAGAATGCTTTTTAAAATCTTTGGTCATTAACATATTCAATTCAGATGGCGAAATGGCTCATCAATTTTGCTCAGAGGACTTCTTTCAGACTTCTATACTGAAGGAAGCCATCCATACTTTAAAAATATCCATCAACCCTGGCCAGGTTTGAACCCACAACCTTAAGTCTGGGAGGCAAGTATGGCTATATCACTTGTCCACCAGTACTAACTTTAATATACATTATTACAATGTTTACTTACACATGCACAACAATGCATATATTAAAGTAAACAAAATCTAACAGTAAACTAAATAACATACAAGCTTCCAAATCTAAATTTTGAAAAGTTTTATTGAACTATGTCATCTGCATAGAAGTATCTCTGGAACATTTTTTAACACAAGCAGATGGCAATATTTATTCATACCCACAACTTGAACGAGATCTGTAAAATAAATATTTTTCATTAATATTTTAGTTTATTCAGGGTCTTTTTGTAGCTGAATGATTTATATATTGACTGTTCATCCTAAAATACAATTTTGTTTGTACTTTCTTTAAACTTTCTTTGAGGTTTCTAATTTTAGCATCTATTCAGCACCTTTAGGATCCCATGATTTGATATTCGTTTTCAGTAAGATAAATGTACTAGAATAATATAACACTACTCATCTCTTTCAAGAATTAATATTGAAACTGAATGGATAATAAAGTATAGTCTTTAATAATGATTTTTAGCTTAGTTCACAACAGTGAAGTCTGGAGTTCAAATAGTGTTAGTATGAAGTTATAGTGAAATGTAAGGATTGAAATGAAAACAAATTACTGATTTATATATATTTATCAACTTTTGTTTACACTGTTCAGTATCATATATTGAGTTTTTAAAATTAAGGGCCTTTTTTTCCATTTCTAAGTATTGGAAATATTGATTTTAAAAAGAGCTGATTATAGTGTACTACATCAAGGTCATATCATTACTGTGTATAACTACATTTTTTAGAATTTTGTATTTATTTAGTTTTGAAAAAAAGCTCCTTAATTTATAGCTAGGGTAAGGCCCTACATTTATTTACCAGGTTTTTAGTGATGACATCATTTGAAGGTACAACCAGTCACAAAGTGCAAGGGGTAAAGGATGGATGAATACCTGGACTTTTCCATTTTCCTCAAAATTGCAGCTGTTCTAAGCAGATGCATATTCATGCAAAAGCAGCAGCCTTAAAGTTTCTGTCTTCTGGCATTGTCATCTCATTTCCTGAAAGGATGCGACACATATGCACCCCATTCATTGTCATTGCTTCTAGTATGCAGTGAACCGTTAATGGTCTTTTATAGTAAAGAAAATTTTTAACATTCATTTTCAAGCACAAAAATTTTGTGGAAAAACAATTGTTTTAAATAATTTCAACCAACCTCACATTGTTCTGAGTTTTGTTTAGATACAGTGATGAAACCACATCTATTTGGTGGCAACATTCTAAGATTTTCCTTGTACGTTCTTTTATTTTCATTTCTTAGTTTAGATTGAGTTTATTTTATCTAACAATGCCCTTTTAACATATTTGGTTATTAATGTCCCATTCTATTCAGAGCTTGAAAAGGCCAATAAATTTTGCTCAGAGGCCCCTCCTTTCACGTTTGAGGCTTTTTTATATGTACTAAATCTATGACATGGGACCCAAAGCTTTACTTTCCTTCCAAAGGACTGACTCTCTTCATCTCCTATAAGGGAATATGGGACCCATCACATGATAGCATGCCACTACATTTATGTAGTAATAGGAACTTAATTGTTAACAACAAAGAAGTTATTCTACTTGTTTCCTAGTGTTGCGAGATATCAATGTCAATTATTTTATTTAATAGTTTGTCATATTGAGATGATAATATATTAAAAAAGTTTGAATTAATAATTAACAAATGCAGATAATGGAGCAATTTATCTGCTCCAATGTCATCTCTGGATTGCTGTAGGAGGTCCTCAGCTCAAACAATTCTGTAAAAACTGTGCGCTTTAATTTTCCTTTTATTGTATCTTTGTTTTGTGAAATGTTATCTAAAGTTTCTTTTTTTTTAAATATAACTATTTAGCATTGTTTATTTAAATCATTGACAAGCAAAGCTATATGCTTTGAATTAAAAGTTGCTTTTAATTATTCTAAGCATGAAAACAATAAAATTATTAATGAAACTGAAAGGTAGCCTACTATATTGTTTCTTTCATCTGACTAATACCATGTCTAAGGTAGAAAAAAATGTTAAATCATTCATTCTTTAGTATAATTGCAAATGGTGCGTGTCCAAGTACATAGATTACACCATGAGTAATATATAGACATATTGTTTTGTTAAATATACTTGATACTTTTAACAGACTTTTACTGTACATTAAGGGTAAACTAAATGAAAAAAAAAACTGAAATTATAAATACTTACCTGTCCATATACGTTTGAAGTAAAAGCATGAGATTTTATGAATTTCTCAGTTATTTGAGGATAGGCCTGCAGAATACAAATTTGTTCTTCAGAATTGGTTAGTAAGAGAGTAATGTTTGAAAGTGTTGTTTTCATTCTTCACTTAGAATCCATTCAGATTTGTATTGTGTATGTGTTTTTTTCTAAATATTGAATGTTGTATGCCTCAGGAGGGTTATATTTGAGAATGTGTGCTGTTAAGTAATATAAGTGGTTTGTGAAATTCTGTATGTAAATTGCATCTTTATTTATTGCTGAGGTGCAGTGTTACAAATCTTGAGTTATATTGACAGAAGCTATTTGCAGAGTTTGCCTTAACGCAACAACTGCATACTTGTTGATCAGTTCTGGCAACCATGCAGATGGCTTCAAACGAGGGAAATAAATGTGGAAGAAATATATCAGGAAAACGCATTGATACAGTGTTTATTTAATCAGTGAAAACTAATATGAAGATGTTGGTTCATATTTCTCTGTACTGCATTTTGAAGTGTCTGTAAAGTATCAACAATAAGGTACTTAGAAAAACCCAGCAAGCCAGAAGTATTTAAGAGAGTCAGGATGAGATTAAGCAATAACTTGTATTTATTTGTTACTGGTTATATTTGTTGCATCAAATAAACGGTGCATATGTGTGCTCAATTCTTGTAGCAAGCTTCTTTTTTCTTTCCTTCTTTGATTATGAAGAGAGTCAACAAGTTGATAGCTCACAAGGAAATAAGGCAGAAATTTGCTAATGCTAATTTATTTTTCCATATAGCCCTATACACCAATACACTTGTGGGGACGATCAACTAACTTGTATAACCCATTCAAATAATAATCACAGGATTTTATGGTGCACATCACTGTAAAATTGCTGGCCTTTCAGTTTCTTTTTTAGATGGGATAACAGAAGTAACGGAGCTAAAACCGATGACACATCATTTTGAACCTCTTGTAAATACTGTAGTTCAGTGGAATAGTGTAGAGTATATTACAGAAACCTCTGTAATTAGAAAAGAGTATAGTGTCCCTCTGGATAGTCTTGTTTACATGGAACTAATGTGCCTATGCGTGTGCTCCATGTGTCACACAACAGACACCAAATAGACCCACACTGCTCCAACATTACTGGGATTGACTCAATAGCAATGTTTACAGAAAATATGTTGAAGGTTTGTTGGGTTTTAGCTTATGCACTAAGCATGCAGTATGAAAGGGTGAAACTTCAGACAAATACTTGGGCTCTTGAACTTGTTGGATTTAGTGATGTTTAACTGCAGGTTAGCTCTACAACAGACTTCCTTAGAACGCGTACAAACGTCTCCAGCACACATTCCACAATTTCCAGAAAATCACTTCAAAGACGAGATAATAGCTTTGCTGTAATAAATGTATTGGCCCTCAGGGAGATTGTATTGAAAAACAAAAATAATGTTCAAGATAAAAACGTTCCTTCCTTGTCAGACCGAGAATTTTTCAGATCGCCCTCATATATGTTCACTGTGGATCATACGAGAAGTGTTCGAAAAGTTAACGGCCTGATTCGGAGATATCGTGAAGATAGCCAAATTATTATACTTGTTAAGTATCATCCTTTAGATGGCGCACTGTAAAGTTTCAGACACTTAAGTGTTGTCATTTGTTTATGACGATCGTGTAAACAAACTAGTGTTCACATTTTCTACAAAATGGGTAAAAACTGAAATACGAGCTGTGAAAAAAATATTTCGTTCTGAAGGGATTAACCCCAACAAAAATACAAATGGAGTTAGGTTCCATATTAAAGGATTCTTCCCTTTCGTTTTCGACGGTTAAAAAGTGGGCTACTGAATTTAAGCATGGTAGTGCACCAATTCAAGACGAAGAGCGCTCAGGGCGTCCCAAAACTGCTACGACCGACGAAATTGTGATAAAAATTCAAAATGCCATACTCAATGATCGATTGAAGGTACGCAAGTTGGCTGACATTACAAAGACATCGATAGGCCGTGCCCACTACATTTTATACGAAGTTACGGGTATGAGGAAGCTTTCCGTTCGATGGGTGCCGCGTTTGTTAACAATGAATGGAAAATGTATTCGAATGGATATTTCGCAAAAGCCAGGGACGGAATAGTCCAAACAGTGGGTGGCATTAGATGAAAATGCTCCAAAGAAAGCAAAAACGGCCCCATCTGCAGGAAAAGTCATGGCTACGGTTTTCTGAAATTCTCAGGGTATGGTGCTCGTAGATTACCTCCAGAAGAGCAGAATTATCACCAGGGAGTATTACGCTTCACTACTGGACCAACTGAAGGATGTTCAGGCTAAAGGTCCACACACGTTGCGAAAAAGAAAGTTGTCTTTCATCGCGATAATGCGCCTAACATACGTCTGGAATTATTGCTGCAAAACTGCATAACCTTTGCTTCCAAGTTCTTCCGTCACATTAGCCGGATTTGCCTCCCAGCGATTACTTTTTGTTCCCAAACCTGAAGAAATGGCTGGGTGGCCGAAGATTCACATCAAATGAAGAGGTTGAAGCTGAGACAGGCGCTTATTGTTTACATTTGGACAAATCTTATTTTTCTGAGGATATTAAATAGCTGAAAAGTTGTTGGACTAAATGTATTGATTTATAAAGTGGTCGTGTTGGAAAAAACAATAACACATTTCTCTTAAATCTTGTGTTTTCTTGATTAGGCGGAGAACTTTTAGAACGCTCCTCGTAAATGTCGTTACACTTTTATTTTGCCTGTCGGAGCAAAAGGAAAACCGTGTTTGACATTATAAATATTTTATTCAGCTTAATATTGGCTAAAACTCGCTTGTTTCAATGGGCTCCATATTTTCTTTTTCATGTGTCACCAGATATCTAAGCATTCCGCCATTCTTACAGGTACAATCCTAATACAATTAAAATTGGACACAATAAAATAAAATTCTGTCTGATTAAGGCAAATCGGCTTTACTTCTGACAGTAGAAAATAACAAAGTTCAAACATCTTTTATGTGCAGAAGTCGATAAAAGAGAATATTAAATTAGCATTATTGAAGCAAAATGCATGTTTTTTTTTTTTTTTTTTTTCTGTAAACCATCACATCATTCCTATTTCATTATCAAACACTACATGTAGCGGACCAATAACAAAATAGTAAAAGTAAGAACTAATTCTTTAAATATATGTATATTATACTATTAGTTTATAGAGTTATACTCTATTGTACGTGTAAATGTTTAAGAAATGAACGGAACTATTTTTCTAATTTTTACGCATTATAAACAAGTTTCATACGGTATTTTTTGTATCAGAATTATAAAAGGATATTAATAAACTAAAATTAATGATGTCGAAAATCCTTTGAATTACTCTGAAATCAATGCTTCATTTATTATTATAATTATGACTATATCGTTGGAGTAGATTATTTAGCTCGTTTGTCAGTTGTTATTGTTTGTAAAGATGGATTTAGCGGAAGAAGTTTTAGTTCAAGCTGAAAATGCTGAATTGTCACTAATACTGAGAAAATATCATGATACTATGCCAGAAGAAATATGACAAATACATCAATTGGATGAACAATTAATAATATTTCTGAAATTTTGGTATTTGCATATATTTCAGAACAGGTTAGAATGATCACATTCTACTAATTTTTTTATACTTAACATTAATTTATTATATTTTTTTGTTAATTCTGTAATTTCTGCAATGAAGTTGAATGACTGATTCTTTATTTAGTAATACACAAATTGCTTCCTTAATGTGTACTATCGTAACATAATATTCAGTTGATTGCAGCATTTTAACGACGTAATTGTTAATTAGTAATTTTATGAAAATAGTGTCATAATGTAGCATTTTATTAACTTTTTTGACTAACAGTAAAGACTTTATAATTCTAAAATACAAAAATAGTTATTTATGATACAAGTTTTTAAAGTGTGTGCTTTTTAAAAAATTTACAAGCGTAAAGTTAAGACCAGTCCGTAAAAAATTACTTTAGGTATGTGTATCACGATATTTTATTTTACGACAGCCTAACAATTACATTAAGTAAATATTTCAAGACGGATAGGTTGTAACATCACGATTTCGTGGTCGTCTAAACCATCATAAAACGCTGTGAGGAAAAGTTGAATGCTAGATGCAAGCAGCGAGTACTACTTAAGTAACTAGAGAATAATATGAGCTAAAATGTGAATATGAATGTTAAATTTGTTACTTATTTGCGCTATGCGTAATACTTACATCATGAAAGATCTAGGTAAATTATTAATTTATTACTGAATGAAATTTTACATTGAAAATAGCAATTCTTTTTCTGTGCGTAAACAAAATAGCAGTGCGAAATGTTAAGTTAATTTCTTTAGGCACAGCAATTAGGCGAATTGCAACTTTGCGCACTGTTATGGGAAAAAAATCGGAATTTAATTTTACTTGGTCTCTTCAGTATGATTAGAATAGAAATAAAAATATTTAGTTGCATTGCAAGCGGTTCATTTAAGTTTGAGCTGTCACAGAATTATGAATGGTCTGATCGGAATGTGTATAATTTACTATTAGTGATATTTCATTTCTAAGACATTTTGTTTATGTATAGGTCAATTTAACAAATTTTATAATCCCTTTTCTTCTTCTTCGCATGTGGCCCACCACGAATCACGTAAACAAACGGCATTGCCAGCAGCATCATTCTTGTGGTTGGGAGTGCCCAGGCCAACGTCTGTTTGCAATTTCTTTTCTTAGAAATTGTTGGAGGAATGAAGGTGGGCCTCCTTGACGTTCTGTGTGCCAGAGAATTCGTTATATCGAGAACTCGGGGTGTGTTTCTTTAGAGTTATTTTTGCCAACATTGTAACAAACTCAGATTATTAAAACTGCAGTTTATTTATACAGACAGACATTGCTATTCAGTATCGGTTAAATTTGTTATGCTTAACTAATGATCAGATTGACCCTGAATTCGTTCAAAGTTTCGAGATAAATTTCTTTTAGAAGCGTTTGCAAGAAAAGTAGGAGAATGCAGTTATTGACTGTGCCAATTTTGTTCTTGGGCGACTTAACCGCAAGAAACTGCGTCCTCCAAGTTGGCCAACTGCTGCAATGATGTCAGCTTTCCAAAGCCCACGCAGCATCTCAGTGTATCATCGTGGTACAAATTTGGTTGCAGTTTCAGTAGCAAAGTTTAACGAGAAGATCGCGGTGGCATACTCAACTAATAAAAGAAGTTTTACAAATATTGAATGATTAAAAATCGTTAATAGTTAAGTAAAATAAACAATTTTACATTTTTATAAAGCAGTTTATTCCCTTGCTGTATCTTTTTTATTTGCGTAGCATTTGTGACAACTATAAAACTAAATAAATAGGAAAAACAGTTGATTCAAAGTATGTTTGATTAACGAAGTGAGTTGTGAACTAAGTTGCATATTATTAATTATTATTAACTGAAATACAGTAACTGACTATACCTATAGAATGGAGTAGGATTAACAGTGAGATTATTTGAGTTACCGGCCGCCTGAGCGCAGCTGCTTATTGGGGAAGTGTAGCCAGCCACAACCTGAAAAAGGGAGATACGGTCGCCGCGTTAAAGTTTTTTTTTTATTTGAGTATTTATATTTTTACTGAAAGTATAAAAGTATAATGTATTTAAATGATAATAATAAGCACCAATATATGTTATTAGAGATGTTGAAAATAATGTCCCTCAGCGCAAACACATTGTCGACATCTGCGTATCAAATTCATGTATTTCATCTGTCCTTCGCAAGAGTACGAATGTCATTGAAAG
This sequence comes from Metallyticus violacea, assembly GCA_030762175.1. Taxonomy (NCBI): domain Eukaryota; kingdom Metazoa; phylum Arthropoda; class Insecta; order Mantodea; family Metallyticidae; genus Metallyticus; species Metallyticus violacea. Next base: position 25,546,664 of record CM060839.1, read on the forward strand.
AACCTTCTCTCGTAACCTTTTAAATACACTTCTTTTTATTTATCTTATAATTTAAATCTTTGTACTGATGACGAACCTACTCTGTCAGTGATTCTTAGATAAATGCCCGTTCTGGAATAGAATATACATGCCGAGCCATAAAACACTCCGCAATTGTTGAACCTGGCTTGCTAAACTCTCAGCAAGAGCAAATATGTCTCTGTCGACCATGGGAGCAAATTATACACAGGTAGTCGATACTTGTATAGCTCATGCATTTCTTCGTGCATTAATACAGTTTCAGAAATAAGTGATTGTAGCAAAAAATTCAGATGATAAACCACTTGGTGTTTTTAAACATCAAATATAAATGTAAGACACAAATATTTATACGCAATTCTGCCTATTGCAGAATTAATAGCCAAATAAGGAAATAAAATAAATAGGATGCGAAGGTCAAGTTTAACTTTTTTTCTAAAAACTGATATGTATGGCAATAGTTATTCCTGCTTTCGGCTTTATTGCTTCTCAAACCCCCCGTTTTAATCTTCTGCTCTTGTTCTTTCCATAGAACCAGTCATTATAACAGTGCATCACGTACTTCAGGCACCAGCTCGTTAAAGGCTTTAACCGTAGTTTCGGTAGAGTTAAAGGACAATCCTCACACTTTCTTCTTGATAAAGCTGTATGGTGTCAGATCAGGACTGTAGGTAAGATGTATTGTCATGGCGGAGAATGACACAGTTTCGGGATCGTTCTGTACATACTTTATCAAAGACTCAATAAATAAATGGTGTTGTATCAATGAGAATTAACCGTATGACCTCCCTACAGACGATGGAACTAGAACGATGAAAGAACAAGGCAACCTTCTTCTTGCCAATGCTTTGGACTTTTGTTGGGCCTATCTTCGTCTGGGAAGATCCATTGTGCCGATTGCCCTTTATTTTCTGGCTCATAAGAATAAAGTCATATTTCGTAATCCAATGTGATATAAAAAACGGAGTTTGACGGCCTCAGCTGAATTCTTCAAGCATTTCTTTCACTAATTAACACGTATTAGTTTCTCAGCTTCTTCAAATTATATAGAATATATTGAGCACCAACTTCTTCACAGAAAATTTGTTATGGAGGAGGCCTGATAGGAACAAATTGAAGAAAGAAAGGGAGCGGAAACGCTAAAAAGGACTACTCATTCGTTTCACTCAATTATAAATCAAAGAAGCTGCTTCCTTAGTCTTTACGCGAGTTCACCTTTATCTGAGCAGCGAGCTGCACTTTGTACCTCTCCGTTTTTCCACCACACGTTTGAGTACACTAGCCGTACTCCCAGTGCTCCAAGTGTGAGAGTCGGCAATGGTGTCTGAGCTTTAATTATAGCTATCACACCTTTAAAATAAGCTGGATTACTCGTGTTCTGTTTGACTCTTACAAAAATTGTCACAGAAGATGGCTTCTTTCTTTGAAAAAAAAAAAAAAATTAATTCTACTTTGATATCTAGTTTCTACTTATTTTCATAATAAGTAGGTAATTATTTTCAATTTCCTGATGTCGAGATACTCTCCGCTGTTTAACTTTTAACTACAGTCGTCTTACATCGTGCATATCTTAAAGCGCTTTATTTCTCCGCTTGTATTAATTTCTTTATTTTTCTGCAATATATCATTGTTGTGTGTATGTATTCAATTTCCCTCCTCCCAGGAAGTTCTGTGCGCTATTTTTCAGAGTTCCCAACCAAATTATATATAATTTGATGCAACGGGTTGGAATTGTGGAAACAGATCATATAAAAGTACGGTTAAATCCGTTAATGCCATTCATTAACTGAAATTATTGACACTTGAATAGATGCACGCCCCGCAGGTACAAGTTCTAAAGTTTAAACTTATTGAAAATAACAGCAGAGTGAGTGGAGACGCTATTATAGCGCGATGTCAACAGTTTGGAGTCCGAGGTCGCCTGCACTCGCCCTTAGACTTAGACGGTGCGTTATTAATACAGCACAAGGATGTTCTCGTGCATGTCTTCCATTTCGAACCTCAAGCCTCAGCAAATTGTATTGGCCGTTTCATGCCCTGAATTGAATGGGACGCCAATACCATAGAATTTAAAGATCGTTCTTAAACAAACCACATGAATATTTCCTCCCCCCCCCCAAAAAAAACTTACATTTTCCCCCCACCTGTGCATCATATTTAGTAGTTCCTCGTTTATTTTTCAGTTGCCAACCGTTATATAATTTAACCATGTACCGTTTGGTGCAATGGTAATGGAATTGTAAAAATAGACAAAAATACTGTTAAACCGCCAATACTACTCATTAACTTAAACCTCGCCAAGCACATTTTGTTACAATTAAAACATGGATGACATCTATTTCTAGTTAAGTTGAAGATACTGCCACGGGTAGCCGAGGTCGTTAAGGCGCGGACTCGTGTGCGGAAGGTCTAAGGTTCGATTCCCATCAGGACCGTCCTCCCTGACTAAGGTTTTTTCCCCCAGGTTTTCCTCAGTACTCATAAATGGCAAAAGTCGAGGAGGTACTCTAAACTTCCTTCCTTAAAAATACTCCTTTCCCAATTTACCGTTTCATTTCATGTATCATCAGTGTCCACCGCCTTTAGTACCTCAGTAGTAAAAACGGACGTTAAACACTACTCAGAAAAAAAAAGTTGAAGATTAAAAAAAATACAGTATCCGATGCATGGCCTACGCCGTTTATTTGTGTCTCGAGGATTAAACTTGCTCCGTAATAATGTAAAAATGTATAGTTGAACACGCGGTACTATGTATATAACTTATAAAACTCTATACTTTTATTGTATTTAGATTCTGTAGCGGAAAGATTACCTGATCTCAAGAGATATCCCTGCTCTGTTTAGAAACAAAATAAAGACGTTCATTTCTTTGTTAGCATGGAAAGCAGGGGGACGCGGTTATACTGAACCACAAACACAACTTCCCATGTTAGCGTATAGTGTACTAACATCTCATAGTGCGAAACAAGAAGCGTGGGTGACAAGAGTCTTTCAGAATCTGCCGCTAGCTCTTCACATTAGTTGGTAGGTTTAACGTGGCCCAGTAAGCTTAATTTAATACACCGGGGTTTAATAATAAAAGTCATTAATATGAAACTTACTGGCTTCTATCCAGATATTTCTAAAGCTTCTTCGAGATACATAGAGGAAGTTCCCAACAGGAAGCTAACGTCTTCGTCGCTGATAAATTGCATGCGCGCGCATCTTTTAAGCGAGGTGATGCCTTCATAGATTATCTACGCATAACGTAATAGGTCTATACCGGGTGACAAAATACATTTTGCTTCACGTTAAGAGATTGGTAACTCTGGAACTATGAATGTTAGTAACGTGATTCGTAATACAAACTTTAGCTTAAAGTTTCTGTTTTCTCATATCCACTTTATTTTAGGGCAAAGTCATTGCAATATGACCATATGATATAAATTGATTAGTATAAAACGGGAGTTTTAAATAGCATACCTTTTGCGTATTGAACTATTTCAGGTCGTTTAAACAACGCGGGAATACTCGTCAAATACTCAAGTTTCAATTTTGCTATCTACACAAGCGTCCTAACCATAGCACTAAACTGTTTGTTATGGTTTTGTTTGGATTTTAACGAATTCTTAATTGTTAATTGATTCATTATACAAATGCGCAATTAACATTAAACGATAATTGTTATATGTATTCCAGAGATGGCACTTTAAGGTGCAAAATTATGGTTGGAAAGGGGGAAATAAAGGTTCTGAAAATTTATACAAAAAGGCCCCAAAAGGTGCTGATAAAATACCTGTATTCAGATTTTAAACAGTTAATTGTTTAATACTGTAGCAAATTACACAAAGTAACCAATATTTAGGAAGTAAACGTGGTATTTACTGAATTTCAACCAGTTTGTTACACAGGATTACGAACATTTTTATGTTTTCGAATTAAGTCGCTTTGAGTTCAGGGAACTCTTATATACAGAGAAACTCCGATCAACATCTACTGAAACAAACGGGGCATATTTTGTAAACACACCAAAAGGAGTTCAGTGGAAGTTGCAAAGGCTCCCACATCCGGAGTGTTCCTCCAAATGTATTTAAGTTTAGCTTGGACAAATTCGTCAAGGTTGTCCCTCACAGTTGTCATATTTTCCCACTGTTCCTCCTTCTCCATACCTTCTAACTTTAAATCACATCAGGCCTGTAATCGTGCACTGTGAGAAGTTCCAACCTTAGAGAGCAGTTATTGGTCAAGCTTGATGACTGTTGCGTCCGTTGAATATACAGCACATATGTAGCTTTTGATTTTTCGAAGTTTTCACACAAGAAAACTGTGCACTTCATTCAGTCATCCCACCTGGTTATGACAAGGAATTGTGGTAGGCGTAGTCCAGCTGGTATTCGCTTAAGTTTTGTTTTAAATTTTCCCTAGTACCTGCTCGTTGATACTGTTTGGTTACCATTTCTTTCAGCATTACCTCTTACCCGTTATCCTCTGCGTTACCACCTAGTGCATTTCTTGTTGTTGGTAACAACTGTACAACACCACTAATGATGAAATATTTTTTACCATAATATTAAGTCGTTTTAGCATGATCCATTCAGTAGTGAACTCTGCCTGGCGTTCCGATGTAAATAAGCATAAAGCAGAATTATGGCATGCAGCCACAAACTCAAACCCCTTCCCTCTGACGTCATGGTCTGACATGCTGATATGTTGGTTCCGAAGGAAACCTTCACCACACTCCAGCGCCATTTTCTCCTTTTTAGTTCGATTTCTGCTATTTTTTTAAATTTATTTATTTATGGACGCTCTTTAACATCTCGGGTCATCAGCGTCCCATTCAACTCAGGGCGTGAAACGGTCGACAAATTTTACTCAGAGGCCTCTCTTTTAGACTTGAGGCTCTTTATCGTGCCGTAAATGTGCGACACGGGACCCACGGATTTACTTCCCTTCCGAAGGAAGCCATACTTAGGATTTTTACGCCCGAAAAAAATCCATCGGTCCTGGCCGATAAGATTTAGCAGATCTCTCTCTTCTGATACTGAATTCGATAACGATGACCCTGAGTAGGAGGAAGGAGGTTATAAAGCCAAAGAATCAACCACTGTGTATATCAGTATCCGATGCAATGCCCGCCCACGATAAAGTCAAAGGCTTCCAAGAAAGTGATGTAATATCAGAAAAGGCGCCATTGCTTTTCACTTGTTTAACACAGAGAACATTTTACTTCACACTCAGCAACAGTTTATTTTCTAAGCTATCAGCAAAGAGCAAAGGGAGCTTTGGTGAAGTCAAGACAGATTACTCGCGTTTTACATGTGAGTGCATTTGCTCAGCAAACAACAGCTAGTTAACTTTGATGTACTTGCACGTCTAGGCTGCATTTTAATCAAGCTCGCCAAAAAACCTAATGCATTAGTTCAAGCCGTCTCTAAATGCTGTTGTTACGAGTTTATAAGGTGTTAGGAAAAATAATGGAACAAAATAAAACAAGTAAAAATTATCAAAATCTTTATTTTCACACCTTAATAGTACTCGCCGAAACACACCGAAGTATGTAAAACATGGATATTCGCTGTCTTGTACCCTTTTTAATACATGTCTATTTGACTATGCCGTTAGAGAATGGCTGGAAAACTTAACTAAAGTATTTTAAAGTTGATAACAAAAATTTAAACACTATACTATATGAGGATGAACAGGCAATTTTTTATGTATCTAAAAATAATCCTAAGATTGCAGCTTACGAACCTGAAAAAATAAAACAGTCATATCAGTTTCCAAAACTAAATGGGAAAAAAAAATCTTGAATGTAAACTTGTAACATATACGAGGATAGGTACATAAGTTCCTGGCCTCGCCGATAAGGATTATCGCCTTCACAAAAGCCTTATCAGGTGTCATACCTTATAAGTTAAGTAAATAATTACAGCTGTAACTTCCGCTCCGCCGTGTTCAGTTGTTCAGGTATAGTTGCCTAAAGAAGGCTATGTGTAGACGATTGTGACATGTTCAAAATGGAGTATCGACTGTTATTAAGTTCTTCACAAAAGAAGCATTTAATCCAAATGAAATTAAACAACGATTGGACGGTGTATATGGGGAAGCATCCCCTCATATTCTACCGTAAAACAATGGGTCAAATTTTTTCGAATGCTTCCGTGTAAGCATTGAAGACGAAGAGCGTGCAATTCGGCCTTTGGAGGTGCTCACTCCTGTAAATATCGCTCTTGTGGAAGGAGAAATTCCGGAAGACCGGCGGCTCAAAGTTACAGAAATAGCAGAAAGGTTGGGCCTTTCTGAAATATCAGTCCTTGGAATTATTCATGAATATTTAAACACGAATAAGGTTAGTGCAAGATGGATATCTAGACTTTTTTCCTCAGACCAAAAGCAGCACCGAGTCATCTGTTGTCAGACATTTATGGAGCTCTATAAACCAGAGAGAAGTTCTGCAAACAATTGTTACAGGAGATAAAACTATGGTCCTCTACTATGATCCCTTGTGCAAAAGAGAATCAATGGAGTGGCGTAAGCCTGGCGAAGCACCGCCTCTAAAGGCCAAGGTCACTCAGTCAACCAAGAAGACTATGGCCACAATCTTTTGGGACTGTGAAGGAAATACTCTTCATTGACTTCAAGGAGAGGAACACCACAGTAAATGGGGAGTATTGTGCTGGCCTACTGCATACACTACGTGCTTCCATCAAAGAGAAAGGGCGAGGAAAGTCGAGTGGTGGTGTGCGTCTTCTTCATGACAACGCGCTAGTGCACACAGCTCTTGTTGCAAAGGAAGCTGTGATGAAATGTGGCTTCAAGGAGATCGACATTCGCCCTACAGCCCAGATCTAGCCCCCAGTGACTATTTTCCCTTCTCAAAACTCAAGGAGGACCTTCCAGGAAGGGAATTTAAATTTGACGAAGAAGTGATGGATGTTGTTTATGCCCATTTTGCAGACAAGATTTCTATTGGGGGGGGGGGAGGGTTTGAAATGTTAATTCAAAGATGTGAGAAGTGTATTGCAATAAAGGGTAACTATATTGAAAAGTGAAATATAGTTTTTGTCTTTACCATATCTAGAAAATGGTTAGGCCGGAAACGTATGGATCTACCCTCGTAACAAACCGGTGAAAGCAATTCAAAACTTATATTTTGAAACAAACAAGGTAATTAACAAAGGAATACAAATCAATATAGATAGTGGCTCATAAGTAATCTCGATTTTTAAGAAAGTCTTTATTTGAAATGTTTTCTGATAAGAAATTAAACTAATCTTCAAAATAAAGGCCATCGTATTGTATAGTCTTGAGCCACCTTTCAGAGAGATTTGTTGTCCCGCAACGATACCAGTTGCTTGATTTTTGATGCGAAGAATTTGGTGATAACCAATTCCATTACTTCAAAATTTTCGAAATTTCTTCTACGCAGGAAATGGGTCATGAATCAAAACAGATGATAATCTGAAGGCGCAAGACCAGGTCTATAGGATGTGTGTGGTAGCAGTTCGATCCTTTCTAATCCCTGGAATTTTTCCATGAGGTCTCGCATTGTCCTGCTGCAAGAGCACTCTATTTCGATGAACTAATGTTGGGTATCTCTGTCTCAAAACTTCACGAACTCGTTCCAATTGTTGAAAATAAAGATTCGTATCAAATTCACGTCCTTTGGAACAAACTTCCAGTCAGTCACACCTTCAAAATTCCACAACATTACTTTGGGGCGAATCGATTTGGTTCAGCGATGACTTTGGAAGACTGGTGTGGATCGAACCACTGTTTCGAGGTGCCAGGGTTGCGGTAATGTATCCACTTTTTTTTTATCACAAGTGATAATTCTGATACAAATTTATCATTCATGGGTTAGCATAAGCTGACGATAAACATCCACTCTGTGCTTAGGTCTGTTCAGGAGGTGCAGACTTGCAGCTTCTAATGATTTTTAAATCTTAACGTGGCGATGTATCATCAGGTTCTTCTGACAGTCTACAAATACTTTGCATATTTTCTTCCAAAACTCTCCATATCTTACATTTTTCAGGACGTGGTAAACCTTCAGTGTTTTCTTCTCCATTATTGAAACGCTGGAACCATCTTTGTGATACACGCCATTAACGACACTTTCTCCCTCCACTTCTTCGAGCTGCGGCAGCAACTTTATAATCCTGTTTCCAGTAGTGCTTTAGAAGAACTCTAATCTCAAACTTTGTTACCTCCATGTTATGACCGCATATTAACAACTAATGACTGACATAATATATGCAATAATAACCATGGATTCTGTAGATAACACTGCCATACAAAAGAAAAACTTTAAAATCTTACAACAAACTTAATTTATGAGATAACCTAATAAATTCTATAAAGACAAACTAAGGAATCAAACAAGCTTTTCGAATACTGGCTAAGTATTCCGATCTCTTGGTTTCGCCGACGTTTCGCTACGTAACTGTTGACATTGCTATTTCAGTTTCTTCAATTCTCTTTCAACAAAGTCTGGATAGCTGTGGTTTTATAGAATTTAATTACATTCAATGAGTTAATTAAAATTCATATTTCATAATATGCGAAACGCTGCCATCAACAAAAATAGCATGTAACTAGCACCATATTGAAAATCATACTTTGTGAATTGTGCTGAGACTGGAAATGAATTAAGATAAATAAATAAAATAACAGAAAAGAAGTGCGAACTTGCATTGCAAAAGCACCAAGTCAGAGTCCTTGAACGTTATCAGTTCGCTATAATAACGATAAAGAAAAGCGCATGCAATAATGTCTACAACTATATTCTGATTTATAAAGTATTACCAAACCGTCGAATAAAAAATTCTTTTGACGATATTTACTCACTCGCATTTTCCTCTATTGTCCAAAAATCATAGGATGTGGTCAGAATCACGAAACATTCTATATATACGCGACTTAACAAAATTACGCGCCATTTCATAGACATGTATCTTATTTTTCTATCGACCTTCGTATTATTTCCAGAAAAAAAAATATTTACATTTTATTTGTGCTTAGTATTGTGGCAATTTCAGAGTCAGTAACTGAAGTAACTCTTGAAATTGTCCCTGTAGTAAGTCTTTGACGAGCTCTTTAGGTACTCGTACCATGGTTTGAAAATCGCTAAGGTAGCCCGGTTAAAACAATAGCATGGCGAATTTTCGGACATCGGCTACACAGTTAAGCTTCCAAATGCGTCATACGTTAGAAGAGCTGTATTTCCGGACTCTAAACTTTTATTTTTGAACTTGAATTATATTATATAATTAGAAACAAAAGAAGAAGGATCCATGAGTCAAACCGCGCATTAGCATTCGTCCTGAAACCGCCACTGGTAAAGTTCAGTTTTAGCCAGTCATTTAAAAGGAGGCAAAGAGGCGTTGGTCTGGTGGGTTTAGAACAGCATAAAAAGCGTCTGGGAGGAGAGGAAAAACAAAGTGACGTACAGGAGGAAAACACGCTCTGTTTTCGTTTACCTTAACATTTCGTAAACAGCGATCTTTGTTGGATGTTTCGACGGGATGCCAGCCAATAATCCAACTGTGGAGCCGTCGGCAGGCAATGTTAGTTAACTTTCACTGCATGACCTTTCTCGATATCACTCACTCCTTGCTGAGTTGTTTTAAAAGCAGTGTAGTATTAACACCACGTCCTTTCCTGAAGAACAATGCGGTTTTGTTGTTCTGAAATGTTACAGCAGCTTAAAAGTATCCTTTTTAATGTCAAGGTATTACATGCAGTTTATGACCACGTCCCTTGTAAGCGCAAGCTAATTAGAGTGCTCTGGCATGTCGAATGCATTGGAATTGGTTACTGTGCTATGCAAGGCTTAGCAGGAATCCTTTGTATTGCCAGCGCATTACGCGTGCTTCCTCTCTGCCATTCAATGAACCTCCTTTTCTCTTTCGTGTATCATAGTTGGGAGACAAAATTGAATGAGAATGAAACAAACCAATGATTTAATAAATTCATTTGTATGGCACATTAATAATAAAACATAAGTTAGAACAGAATTTTCAGAACAATTTTTGAGTATTAAAGTTATAAAGAAAATACGGTTCCTGACAACGATAAACAAAGCATTCAATAAATTATCTGATCTTGCCATAAATACCGTTATAAGGTTTCAGTTAAGTAGCTACAACAATTTGCATGCTGATTTCTCATGTGTCGCAAATGCTTCGTACCAACCATTTCTCAAAAATACCCCCTTTTGCCCCATACTTTATGGAAATTTCTCTGGTCATTCATTTACAGCAGCACGCGATATCTCCATTGGAAAATACGCCACTGCTAACTCCAAGAATCACTCTCAGAATTCGGCCTTTTCTTGTAAACCAAACCTCGATGTTTGTAGTCCAGGTTTAGGTCGGCAGTGCTTGAAGGCCAATCTTGAGCACTGATAAAATCCAGAGCATTTCTGTCAAACCAAGTCTGGATGAGCGCCATTGAATCTTGCTGGAAACTTGAACAAAGGCATGTTCAAGTTCTTCACCACAGGTTTCGCACACTTTGGCGCTTGTCTTCAATCCCTTTTGTCAGAAATGGAATTTGGTTACTCCATCATAACTCACTCCACACCAAATCTTTTCCTGCTCTGGATCTTAGGGGCCATCTCACAAGCTTCTCGTGAAGTTGAGACACACGTTTTTGTCATTTTCTTGTCATTTGTAACCTTCTTCAATATGAATACTTTCTTGTCAGTAAAAATGTTTGGTGTTTGTAGCAATCATTTAATTCTAAACATTGTCCTTGCTTCTGTTCTGCAATTAAAAATGCCCAGTATTATGACGAAAGGCCCTAAGTACAAGTTTTTTTTTTTTTTTTTTTTTTTTGATTTGCATTTATTTATGGAAGCTCTTTAACATCTCAGGTCATCGGCGTTCCATTGAATTCCGGGCCTGAAACGGCCGACAAATTTTGTTCAGAGGCCTCTTCTTTCAGACTTGAGGTTCTTTTTCGTGCCGTAAATGTATGCCGTATGGCTTCCCCTCCTTCCCTTCCGAAGGAAGCCATACTTAGGATTTTTGCACCCCCAAAAATCCCGCCCGGGTTTGAACCATCGATCTTGAGTTTAGGAGGCAAGTATGGTTACCACTACACCACCAGGACTAAGTCCAAGGTCTTGTATAAGCACTCTGGGTATGAATCTCCTGGAAATGTTCATCTCACGAACCATCACTTTCTTGCTTTTCAGTCAAACAGGGGCAATGACTGATATGACGACAGAGCAGGAGCATTCGAGATCTTGATCGATCATAAATAATTACCAGTTTGGTTCATGCAGTACGCAAACATACTTTAAACTTTAAAAACACGTTTTTCATAATCTCCTGGTTAAACCTTTCTGATGCATCAATGAGGGTGATAGTGTCAGGAAATAAAACTGATATCTGATGACCGTAACATGTGGTGCGGTTGTTCCGTTCCAGACTCCAGACTCAGGGTTGGATGAGGAGGAAGCACCTAGCCGTGACACGGCTGTATCTTCCTTACAGGCTAAATGGGTGATGACTACAGGTAGCTATTATTGGGGTGGACTTGCCACCCGTTCAGGTTCCGATCATCCCATTGGTATTCACCAAAGGTCAGGACCGGGGCGTCTTCCCTGGGCGAGTATGGTATAGGATGTGGGAGAACGTAAAAGAAAAAAATAGTTTTCAAGGGGGGACGAGGCCCTGTGGGTAGGGGTAATGCTTGGACTTCTTCGACTTAGGGCAGGGTTGCTGAAAGGAAGAGATGTGAGGGCCTGGAGTTGATTGATGGATTCGAGGATGTAGTCATATGGGAGCACAGGAGTTCCTTCATATTTATTGCTGAAGCGAGTTCCTCCTGTTTGGAAAGGGATTGGAATGTACTGACTACAAAGCCGCGAGGACCTCGTCCAGTCAACTTTGACCGGCGGAAATGGTGTGGGTGATGCTGTTCAGGCTTTCTGTGAGGTGACCGACTTGATAACAAGGGCATCCTCAAGCTGTCTCTGGCTGGAGGAAATGACTCTGAAAGTGGAGACAAGGCTTTCGACGACGACTCTCAGGACATTGATTGAGGCCGTGATTGCCACCTCTTGGGCGTTTACCTGTGCCGTGTTTATTAGGGATGTGGTGAGTACCACTGGGCGGGTAGGATGACTGTTGCGTTCCGTTTTTGGAGGAGGATTCCTTCCAAGACTGGAGTCCTGGTTTCTCGAATGCTATCGTCCGCAGATGTAGTGTCTCACAGGTGGCAAAGAAGAAGCGGCATCTGTGTACTCCTGGATACACAGTAATGGCTCGGTTGCAGTTGTCCGCGGTACGGCCGTAGCCACAAAAGCGGCGGTTATTCCTGCTAGCCTCAAAGCGTAGCCTCTTGTCTGTGAAGACGGCGGTGATAGAGTTGTTGCAGTCGCATCATCAAGGAAGATAAGTCGCAAGAGAGGTGTGGGGGCCCCTTGCAGAGCTGATTTTCATGATCCGCACAGCGGAGATACAGGCTGGGACTTCTGGGGATTCCCACTGCGATGGCGCTGAAGGTGGGTATGCCCTAAAGATTGTCTCAGTTGGGGGCAGGTGGTTGTGGAGAGGAGGAGGGATGGGCTGAGGGAGTGAGGGGTTGTCAGGTATGTTTACCGACTGGCATAGCCTTTGGAGGTTGTTGGATCACGACTCTGTTGGCGGTAACACTCCTTAGACTGTCGCTGAGGTCGGCCTGGACAGAGGAGGCAGTTTGAGTTGCATTCAAAAAATTTTAACGGTATTTATGGCAAGCGACCACATTCTTGATCTAGTGCCTAGCGCGGCTGATTGCTGGTCGGGAAGTCCCGGGTTTAATTCCCATTACTCGTTTAGAAATGTTAGGAAGGTCTGCAACGGGAATAGGTCTACCATTGTGGCCGATACAGGCTATTGACTAATTGATGAGCTAAAACAAGGAAATAGCCGTATACTTATGATCCATTTAATTTACTTCACTAATTTTAATATTTTGCGTTATTTTATTCACAATGATAATCACCATGTCCGGACTAATATACCCATATTTTAAGAAATAATTCTATGCAGTCTCTGGTGGTTTCTTTGTTTTTGTTATTTTTTAATTTATTATGTGGAATTATTAACTTCAACTCTAAGGTTTAGTCGACATCTTGGAATAATGACACATTCTAACCAAGAAATGGCAGACATGCATCTCATATGTATTTTCAAACTGAAATTGGTCTGAAGCAAAGGGGCCGTATCCTCAAATATATTTTAATCGATATTAACCCAACAAGACTTTCTACAAATTTGGACTGTATGGTATTATGTGCGACGTAGGAGGATTTGAGGTGCGGAAGCCCAAAGAGAGCTACTGAACCTCCGGGAGAAAGAAGACAGCAAGGCGGTCAGGTATGGATGTAGGTGGAATCCCTAACGTTCCCAAATTCATTTTCCTTTGTTATGACCTCAGCGGAGGCACTTTTACAAAAAGTGCAAGTCCCTCAAAAGATCCACTTCCATTACCATTGATCGGAGAAGGAACCTTTCCAAAGTGCAAGCCTCTGTCACATCACACGCAGCATCAAATCACCTCGCCTGGTACTTTCGACTCTATAACAGAGCCGTGGAATGAAATTATATGAAGGAAATTTCATGGAAGGTAAACAAGCATCCCAGCGTCCGCCTAAGCGACCAGGGACACCGCAAAAAAAACTCAAGGACAGGATGCACCCAAGGGATTTGACTCGAGGGATCTCTGGAATACGTGTCCCAAGCGGTAGCGCTCAATAGCACGTTCCTTAATAGTGCTGGAGATAACAATGAAGATAGCACCCGTAGCTTAGATGTAGACTACGTGATGTTCAACTTTATCCAATCACTTTCAAAGAACGTAAGCAGTTGTTTTCGCTATCCGGAATGCATTTTCTTCTCGTTTGTTGCGTATGCTCTGGACCAGCATTTTCTGATTAGGCCTTTTATTTTGTCAGGAAAATTACTGTAGTTTTGTTTGAACATTTGAGTCAATTGTTAGAACAAGCTCACGTATGTTTGCAGTGTGATGCATGCGTCACATTTTTGTATTAATCGCCAGAATTGTTTTATATCAACGATTCAAAAGCAAATGGATAATCGTGGAATCAAATCCGCTCGTTCCCGTGGCTTTATGAAAAGCGTTGGCTTGTACTGTCGTGACGGGCATGAACCTATATTGGCCGTTTTCATTCCGCTGTGAATTTCTCAATTCATTTTATACTTCAGGCCGGAAATATTAGGAGTACTATATTTTAGTATTTCTTACTTTTATGACCTGCACATTTTGTCTTTTCATATTGAACGGTATTGCCTTTATGCTGAACACAATCAGTTAGTGCAGTCATGTTTATTTAATTTAATAGAATTTTATCTACATTGTTTTAATGTCTACCCAAATGCTCCAAGTTTCCATTTCTGGCTCACCCACAGCTTCATAAAATTGTTATAAAGGTTCGTGGCTGTACCTCAGGTAGCCGCTGGGAATTGAGAATAAATCACCCTGAGAAATGCGATGTAGGGCAAATATCTCATTAACCGCGCATTACTTTTTCGTTATTCTGTACGAACTGTACAGTACAGCTGTTTTTACTTTTTCTGGCATACATCCAAGCACAACCAAATTAAAGCACTCGCGCCGATCATTCGTCTAAACCCCCCATTGCTTTTATTTTTGAGGCATTTGTTGCTATTCCGAGGCTACACAGTTTTTATTTGAGAAAGCGATGAGATTTTTTACTACTGGACGAAGGAATTTTTTCCCAGTCCTGACAGGGTGCGAAAGGGCTAATTTACCATTGTGTTGACATCTGAATTGAGATTTCTGCGTTCTTTATTTTTAAGGTTAATTTGGGTCAACTCTTCTATATGTTCGTATAATGCTAGAGATGGCGTCCCAAAAGGCCAAGTTTCGTGCCTGTGCTTTTTTCTTTTTGTTTTAAGTTGGGAATTAAAAAGAAAAGAGTATTTATATATGAATGGTCTTACACTAAAGTAATGACTTCTTTTATTACTAATGGCTACTGCACTATTTAAAGCAAGAAATAACGCAATAGGGGGACATGATGCCGCTATCTGTAGGGTCTTTCTCCACATTGCAAGTGATATGTTGTAACTTGTAGTTTTAGTAGAATTCTGTCACACAAACGTTTCTTCTACGCCCGTAATTTACAACTCTATACTTACAAGCGCTCGTTGTTTTGTTCCATAAAAGTATTAGTATTAATCGGGCACTTGGAACTCTTACAGATTTCTCTGCAAGTGTCGGAATAGTGATAACTTCAAACATTAGTGTAAATTTTCATATTTTTTAAATAATAATTTTGGTCAGCTGCTTCCCAAAGCAGCATGGCTGTCAGCTGGTCGTGGCCATTTTCCTTTGAAACGAAGGGGAAAAAAAATGTTTCAGACAAATTTTGAAGTGCTCTTTGGGGGACATGAGATAGTAACCTTAACTCGCCCTTGAACTGCCATTGTCAATGTCATTTCAAGATAAAATATATTTTTCTTTTCTTTTCTTTTCCTAGAATGGAAAGAGCATACAATTTTCAGTATAAAAGTTCAGTACATCTATCAGCTAGAGGTGATAGGTGATGTGATATTGGACAAATAAGGTAGCAAATGTTTTTCACTCACTTTCACTTCTCTCTTTTTTGTTATTGATATTAAGGAAACTCATTTGTTTTACACCAGAAGTCCGTTTGTTGACATCGATACACAAATGAATGCTCATCATTTCCAACTCAAACCTCAAAGAACATTATTCTCAGTCAGTTTCATTTCGTTTTTCAATCATGGATGTTCGATACACGATCAATGACAGGATCGATATGATTTACATTTACGGCGAAGCTCATAAGAACTTAGAGCAGCCTGCAACGTATACGGAGATCGATATCCTGAAGGAGGCAGCCATCTTGTAGAAAATTTCAGTGACTTGCAAACTTACTCTCCAAAACGGGAGGTGTCGCACCAAGAAAACACCATGTAACACCAGAGCTACTGTGGAAAATTCACTGGGAAGTTGCTGTATTAGCTGCAGTTTCCGGTAATTCTCACGGAAATTCCGGTCAACCGGAACGTGATTTGGGAATCTCTCGGGGGAGACAGATTAAGCGTCACAAATACCATCCATATCACATTAACCTACATCAAGCCCTTCATGGGGACGATTTTCAGAAACGTGTTAAATTTTGCCAAAGGCTCTACTACAAATTCAAAACGGCAACTTTTCCAACATACGTAAATTGATGCCAGTTAAGTGAAAGTGAGTGAAAATCATTTGCTGTCTTTTTGCTACTAAAATAATTTGTTTCTAACCCTCATTTTTATTACATTTTCACAAGTTTTTTGCTTTTAATGAAAATGTAGTTGTCAAACGGTATTAATAAATGTACAATATAAATATAAACGATCAAATGGATTCTTCTGCCATCTCTTGACGACTGAGATTGGTAATATGTACCCGTATGCGACTCTCGTCTCAAAGTGCACTATTATGCTTGTAGTAGTATTTGGTTTATTTACGGGCGCTGTTTAACATCTCAGGTTTTCAACTTCCATTCAATTCAAGGCGTGAAACGGCAGATACATTTTGCTCAGAGGCCTCTTCTTTCACTCTTTTCTTTTATGTGCTGTAAATCTACAACATGGAACCCACAGCTTTTAATCCCTTCCGAAGGAAGACATACTTAGGATTTATTGAAAATGTATAATATTTTTAATTTATGTATGAAGTTATGAAACTAGTTATAAAAGTAGGGGGGAAAGCGTAAATTTAATTGCAATGTTATTTGCTGAAATAAAATTCATTCATTCACACTTTATGTTAGCTTTTAATGTTCTTTCCTTGCTTTATTCTCCCTTAAAATACATAATTTAGTTTATTTTAACATCATTTTCATAAAGAAAATGAAATTGCGAAATAATACAAACAAATTATTGGTTCTTTTGCCATTTCTGAGCTAAAACTGCGACCTAAGCGAATATATAAAAATAAAATTTACGATATTTTTAATTTTTTTAACAGTACAATACAAAATTGCTCTTAAAATACAAACTGTTCGTACACAATGCGGACGTCTGACAATCCTAACAATTATACCATAAGGCAAACCACAAGGATAATTAAATTTATCTGAGCGTCTTTTGCCATTATTTACCTTCAGGATAATCTCTTTAAAAATGTATTTCGTATCTGGAAATTAAAAATATCATCCAATAGTTGCCAGGTTGGTGGTTTATAGGCAGGCCGCATATTTTGACAGAAGTTTTTAAAATGCACTGAATCTACCACATTGACTTCTATGACAGCGCATTGTCTTAGTGAAAGAGCAGATTTTATGCACCAGTCTTGGCCATCTTTCAATTTTTCTTTTGAACGGTCCCACAGTGTTGCATAATACACTCCTGTTATTGTTTTACCCTTTTGCAAGTAATGTACCAGGATTAATAACTGCATAACACTCATTTTTTGTATGGCAGATGCGTCAGCGAGATGCCTGTCAAACGTTAACTAAGCATCAACATGTGGCTGACATTACCACAGATCGTTACAAGAATGAAGTTTGCCACTTAACGAAGGTTTGCGCCATTTCATAAAAATTTATCGGACTTTTCAAAGAATATCTATTGCACCTTGGCAGTTCTAAACAATATTTAGAAAAAGAGGATGAACAATGAATAGCTTTTAGAAAGATGCAAAGAGAAATTGGAAGATTGTAAAATACAAAAATTGTTTAGCGAGATAACAGGCAAAAGATCCTTAGTATTTTATATACGGATAAACAAAATAAATGGGAAAGAAGTCATTTATAAATCAAGCAAAGAACAAAGAGAGCATCGTATGAGTAGGAGAAGATTAAAAGTGATAAGAAAAGGTTTTCCTCAGAACCATTGTCCAATATGTGGGTGAAAGGAAGATATCGAACATATTGTGTATGAGTGCAGAAGGAAAGAATTTATAAATAAGAAATGATTTAAATTAGAAAGAGAGTTTTAATGAAGATCTTCAGTAAAGATAACAAGAACGTGGAGGAGTTCTTTAGTAAAGTTAAAAATAAATGGAATTGGGCATCAAGAAGAGAAGTAAAGCAAATGACTTAAAGGGCAGTTAATAGTTGTGTGTTTAGATATTAAGGAATTTTTGGTGTATGAGCATGCAAACAAAGAGCTTGGATTGAATCTTTAGTTATATTACATTATACAGATACAAATAATTTAATAAATAAATAAACAAATCTTAAGAAGGGAATGATTGATATGAGAAATTTTTGTTGGCCTGGGAACTGTTGGGAATGGAATTATATTAAATTAATTTAAATTATTGAGCTTGTGATGTTGGAATTTGTTCTAGAAGTGAATAAATATAGCATTATGGTAGGTATTTGAGAAATGAAGTTTGTAGAGACTGTAGCTGCTGATAAGTTAAAGGTACAGGTCGAGTAATTGAAATATTTTATAGTACCTTGAGTTGGGTTGGATTCCAGTAGACTGCTGCTGATGAACCGGGGACTGGAAACTGATGCGTTCAAGGCGAAAATGTACTTTGTTTAATTATTTAGAATTTAGATAAAGGGTTAGTATAAAATAAACCATTGTAATTTTTTTTTTTTTTTTTTTTTTTTTTTTTTTTGTAATTTTGAGGGATTACACCTAAAATGGCCTGGGCCAATTGGTGCAGGTCCTTTTGCAGTTTGTATTTGTATTCTGTATGTTTCTTATTAATAAGTTTCATGTCTTCTTTAATAACACAACTTAGAAGTACAAAAAGAAAAACATTAAACACGCAATGAACACAGGAGAAGCAAGTTCAGAAGTGAGAGACATGCGCTAGGAGCAGTCAAAACCACTTGAGGTAGCTCTGTACTTTGCTTTGAATGAGTCCTACCCCTGATTGTTCGGCAACTTCTCTGTCACAGTTCTGCTGCAAGAGTGCAGTGTTATCAGGTGTTGGTGGTCGAAAAGTAGCGAAGAAGCGAACTTATGCTATATACATAGTGGGGAATGTTTCTATATGTAACTCAATTTGGAAGTCATAATTGACTTTATATATATATATATATATATATATATATATATACACATATATATAATATAATTACGATTTCTTAATATACAGAAAATAAATTGAATGAAGAATGTTACATTAAAATCGAATAATAAATAGAAATGAATAATATCTTAAGCGTATCATTTAGGAACTACACTAACAAAAGAATGGCGTTTTCATAGTTCTTTTGTTTGCGAGTGGAATGAGTACATGCAGTGGTCACCTCTGTTCGGGCAGACTTACCTACATATAAATAGACGCCATGGAGAAGTAATTAACGGAAACTTACAGAGGATGTTGTCAACAGATTTCGACGCGCTCCATTTCACCTTCTGTCCTAGAACGTTAGCTACTCAACGGAGCGATTCATTTAAAATACACAAGACAATTTGCTTGCCAAAGCACCTCAGCACATGCTTAACGCAGATTTGTCATAATTTGTTTATCGTTTCTGTTTTAATCTTGAACTGAATGTGCTGCTAGTTTCTTTATTTACTTAAACGCTTGAATTAGGAAATTCTTCATTTAAATAATTAGGCTAATATATTTTCGCATACTTCTATCATTGCTTTCATAATATTACTGTTTATTTAACTTCTAAGCGGGTTATGACATTACGCGTAATAAAGTGTTTTCTACATGTGTAAATTACGCGTAATATATGTATAAAGAATAAAATACGTAAATGACCAAAGAAATAAACGAAACCGGGGTTTTCCGATGATTATAGTTATATTATGACAAAAAAGGTTGTGAAAACACACTTTGCCGCTTCATAATTACATAATAATTACAGTACATACCTTGGTATCGCGGTTTGGGTGCCTGCACATTTTAATCTTAGCCTTCACATTCATACAGGAAAATAATTCCTTTTGATTAGGTATTCGATGGCTGCGGAGAGGGTTATCAAAACTCAGAATCGAGCAGTCAGTACCACGGTAAAGCGAAACGGGGCGATAGGAACAATCAAAATAGAATATCCATACGCTGGCAGCATCAGTGTATCGCACATGCAGAAACCTAACACACGTGCAGTAGTCTTTGTGGACGTTAACAGACAAAACAGTGATAGCAAATAAGCATACTGCATATTATTGCGTTGGTACGAGGGTAGGTCTATAAGCTTCCGGCCTCGCCAATCGCCTTCACAAAATCCTTATCTGGTGCCATACTTTATCTGTTAAGTGAATAAATGCAGCTGTAACTTCCGATCTGATTCAGTTGTTCAGATATAGTTGCATAAAGAAGGCTATGTTTAGAAGATTGCAACATGGAGTATCGAGCTGTTAAGTTCTTCACAAAAGAAGCACTTACTCCAAATGAAATTAAACAGAGATAGGACGGTGTATATGGGGAAGCATCCCCCTCATATTCTACCGTAAAAGAATGGGCCAAACTTTTTCGAATAGGTCGAGAATACATTGGAGACGGTTCTTGGAGGTGCTCACTCCTGAAAACATCGCTCTTATGGCAGGAGAAATGATGGAAGACCGGCGGCTCAAAGTTGCAGAAGTAGCAGCAAAGTTGGGCCTTTCTAAAACAACAGTCTTTCGAATTATTCATAAACATTTAAACACGAATAAGGTTAGTACAAGATGGGTGCCTAGACTTTTTTCTCAGTCCAAGTTTTTAAGCATTTTTGAAGCTCTGCCGTGGAAACGAGAGAGAGAAGTTCTGCAAACCATTGTTACAGGAGATAAAACTATGGTCTTCTACTATTATCCCTTGTCCAAAAGAGAATCATTGAAGTGCGCAAACTTGGCGAAACGCCACCTCTAAAGGTCAAGGTCACTCAGTCAACCAAGAAGAGCTTGGCCATAATCTTTTGGGACTGCGTGGAATACTTATCATTGACTTCAAGCAATAGCTCAGTAAAACAGGAGTACTATGCTGGCCTACTGCACAGAATATGTACTTCCATCATAGAGAAAAGGCGAGGAAAGGTGTGTGCCTTCTTCACAACGAACCTGTGCACACAGCTCTTGTTGCAAAGGATGCTGTGAAGAAATGTGACTTCAAGGAGATCGATCACGCACCCTACAGCCCAGATCTAGCTCCCGCGACTATTTTCTCTTCTCAGAACTCAAGAAGGACCTTCGAAGAAGGAAATTTAAGTGTGACGAAGAAGTGATGGATGCTGCTAATGCCCATTTTGCATACAAGACCTCTGATTATTTTTTGGGAGGATTGAAATGTTGATTGAAGATGTGAGAAGTAAATTGCAATAAAGTGTAACTATATTGAAAAGTGAAATATACTTTTTGTCTTTATCATACCTACAAAATAGTTAGACCGGACCTACCCTCGTATCTAGACAATAGAAGATGAAAATGCTCTGGTCCTCTTCCGCGTGTCGGCTTTGTTTCATCTGCAACGTAACAACGTTTCTGCTATAGAACGAACGCGACGATATGATAGGTGCGGGAGAATTAAAACGATAATCGGTGTTCATTGTCCCGTCTCGAAGTTTGCTGCCTGTCGGCTCTGTCGCCCATAAAACCAATTCGATAATAACTCCACGTGTTCTCTCAGAATATTATTGTGTCAACTCGTAGTCTTGGCTCCAGTTGTAAGTTAACATCGATTTCTTTCCTCTGAGAGTGCCCTACTCGACAATAGTTATGAATCGCGGTGGTCAGCCTGTACGTGTTCGTGGCGTGTACGAGGAACTCGGATTTATTCCAATTAATGTTGAACATAAGAATTGTGCTTGGTGTTGTGAATGTGGAGTAACTGCAAAAATACAGCAAAATCACAGAAAAGCCTACATCCAATCTACTGCTACAGCCATCACAGTTTCAGCCTACATCGATCAGACTCGGAAATTCAATAGACATATTTGATTATCTAGCTCCAGTTGTAAACCGAAGCCCCAGTTCCTGTTCAACCACGTCTGCAATGTCGTCTACAAGTCGCTCATTCTTATCTCAAGAAGAAAGTATTATCCTTGAATCTCCTACCACTTTAAAGTCTAAACCTTCTATGCCCAAAACACGGGTAACAGATTTTTTTTTTTTTTTTTTTTTTTTTTTGTGACAGAATAAATGGCTCCATCAAGCAGGATATAGAGCTTGCTCTCACCACGGCTTTCTCTGTCTGCAGTATTGCATTCAGTGCGGGAGACTCAGTATATTGTTAAAACTTCTGTCAAAAAATGCGACCTGCCTATAAACCATCAACCAGAAAGGCACTTTCTGATAACCTTCTGAATGAAGTAATATTGTGGCGTTACTAACGCAAACATAAAAGCCCGCGCAGACTCCGTTTTGCTCATAGGTGGTTAAAAAAACGAATCGATCAACACAAAAAAATCGTCACTTATTCACTGTCCATGTGGAATTAGTGGCGAAGTTGACAGTGTTATTCTTGAAGCTTTCGATACATCAGAGTCGCCAGAAACAGGTGAAGCTCCATGTGATGTGATTAGCGACTCTAAAGTAGAGAGTGTTTATATGGAAATTCCCTAATTGTGTTTGCTCTCTATACCAAAAGTATCAAGATAAACGCCTGTTTATTCACAAATATATGCTGTATCAAGTGTAAAATCTCGGTAAAAAAAAAAAAAACACCACCTTCACGTGAGCCCCTGAGGTGATTCGAAGGATGTCTGGTCTATACTTATTTCCACCCAGACCTGCCCCAACATGTCCGGAGTGCTGGTACAATTCGGACACGGAGACCTGGAAGTGGTGTACACCCTGTCCTTCAGGCAGCACCAGGAAAACATGTAACGGTGTTATGTCAGGAGAACGTGGAGGCCACTTCATGTCTTCATCTCGTTCTATCCGGAATTGTCCGCACATTCAGCGACCAGTGAGGTGGAGCACCGTCTTGCTCAAACCATATGTTTTCTTCCAGATTTTCGACTTGGGAAATGCAAAAGCGTACAACTGCAGCATGTCCAGACACTGTCCTCTCTTGAAAGAAAAAACGGTCCTACAATCCTGTGGCACAACAAGCCGCTCCATAATTTCACTTTGGGGCTATCTCTCAGGTGTTACGCTGTGCAATGTGGATGTTCTGACCCCCAAACTCGAACGTTATCTTACAGATAATTTCGGATACATGAGACCTCGCCGGAGAATATGCGTTTGTCAGCAAAGCAGGGTTTCTGTCCATTCTGTGAAACACTCATGTCGTCGTGGCTTGTCCCCTGGCTTAAGAGCCAGCAGAATCTTCATTCCGCTTTCTGAGGACGTTCTGCACAGATGCTCATGGCATCTGAAGTTCCCGTGAAGTTGACGCATTCGCTTGCGTGAACTTCGTTGGAACACTTGACTAACATTCTTGACCTGGTCTTCGGTGACATGCCGGCCTCCTCCATGCCGTTTCAATGCGCTTCCAGTGTCCGAAAATTGTCTATGCCATGTTTTTATGCTCTTTGTGTCTGGTGGTGCTTGTTGTAAACACGACGAAACTTTCTTTGCGCCATAACAATGAATTTGAACTCTAAGTGCCTTACCACAACTTGTACCATTTTCTGAATTGATGCCATTTTCGCGCGAACTGACAAGGCAGCATAGCGTGTGTCTGTGAAAAATACGGCAGCAATTTCAACTTCTGTTGTACCAATGGACAAGTCAGACCTGGAAAAAAGAATAATGTACTATGATTAAAACGGCCTCAGAATTAGGGTTTTTGTATAGATACCATGCATGTCTCGCTGCACACATTCGCAGGTGCTCTCAGAGAGATGCCTGTATATCCTTCGCTAAAAATGTAAGTGCAATGAGAAAAGTTGCTGCCAATGATGAAGCTGAGAAAGTACCTCCTGCAATCAAGCCCCTTCTCCATGAGTATCTTTCTCAATGGCAATATCTAATCCAGTAAATAAAATAATAAATGAACGCTAAAAACAAGAAGCGACTATTGCAGATGCCGTTGAACTTTGGAGGGATTTTTGTCTACCTGATGACCAAAAGAACCTCTTGCTACACGTAGAAAAAAATAAAAAATCAGTCGCTAAATATACACACTGTTTCTGCCAATGTAACCATCCTGCGTATCAGAGACTGAAACAGAACATGAAACATCATAAACAAGTGGAGGAATTCATTTAAGAAAATCTTGCGTGTAACAATTTACCAACAGTATCGAGAAAAATCTGGAAAGTTTGCAGAGCTTATGAAGAAGAGGTTTATTT
This sequence comes from Metallyticus violacea, assembly GCA_030762175.1. NCBI lineage: Eukaryota > Metazoa > Arthropoda > Insecta > Mantodea > Metallyticidae > Metallyticus > Metallyticus violacea. The sequence continues at coordinate 25,570,851 of CM060839.1, forward strand.
TATTTTATTTTATTTGCTCATTTACAGACGCTCTTTAACATCTCAGGTCATCAGCGTCCGATTCAACTCAGGGCGTGACACGGCCAAGTTTTGCTCAGAGGCCTCTTCTTTCAGGCTTGAGGTTCTTTATCGTGCCGTGAATCTACAACACGGGACCCAAGACTTTACTTCTCTTCCGAAGGAAGCCATACTTAGGATTTTTACGCCCGAAAAAATCCATCGATCCTGGCGGGGACTGAACCCGCGATCTTGGGTTTAGGAGGCAACAACTACTCCACCAGAACCTACAAGAGGTTTAGATCACCACGGACATTCTGGTACTTGCTGCTCAGAAGCATAAGGAGTTGTCAGAATTTGCATTAAGACATTCCAGCATCTTCAGCCTAGCTTGAAAGACTTTTTTCTAATTGGTCTTTTATCCATAATATCATAAAAAATTGATTCATTTTCGAACGTTCCAAGAAAGTGCTTAAAATTTGTTTCACATTTACGTTACAAGGCAGTGATGAATATTAGTGTGATTAAGGGAGTTGGAGAGTGTACTGTTATAAACATTTAAAGTGCATGACATTGTTCAGTGAACATTAAAATAACGACAAACTGTTAACAAGAGATGCTATTAGTGTTGGAAATAAAATCAGCTACATTATAAAATAAGCAGTAAAACTTTCTGTTCTATCAGCATGTTTATCTTTTTGGTGTTACGGTGAAACTTGTTTCTTTCTTATTTATCTCCTACATAAGAAAATACACTCGAGAAATTTAAACTCTTGCTAAAATATTCAAATCCAATCCAAATAAATTCCTATTATATAATTACTGCTGGTACAATGAGACATAGGTATCAACAATTTTTCCAGTTTCTAATATTTAAAAATACAATGTGTGCATTTTTAAAATGTGAAATTCATAATAAATAAAATTAAAGTCCAAAATGTATAATTAAGTGGATTTTCTATTATTAATATATGGGAGAAAAGCAGTTTTTACGCATGGTTTCTCTATTGCTTTCTTATCGCTCCACTTGGCGGTAGATATTTAGTTGGATCTCATCTCTCTGGTACAGTTTACTACTTTTGTACTCTGACCTGTGCTTGCTCCAGGCTATCGTCTGGCTGGGTGGGAACATTGTGTTCAACCGTTCTGCAACGACATCCTTCATCGAGGCTTCTTGTTTCAAAATGGGTAACCTTGGGGCCCAACTCGTTTTTCTGTGATGACTGCAGTATCTAGGTACTTAAGTAATGTTGTATATATAATTTTCTTTATATTTATCTCCTATTTTTACTATCTTGCAGCAAAATTTCAAGTTCACGGATTTCATTACTTCACTAAAAACTTTTTCTTAGGATCAATTATATTTTCACAAGCTATTTTCCATTGGCCGTTGACATTTCATTTTTAAATCCACTTGAAAATTGCATAATTTCGCATTTGCACATACTTTTTTTTAAGGTATTTTTGGGTTCTTATTCCTAAAGAGAATAAACTTCCAAGTTTGATCGAGTCACTCCACTGAAAACATAGCAAGCAACCGATATAAACATTTGGAATGGAATTGCAAGAGATGTTTATTTCTCTCTCCTCGCAGTTCTTACTTGGTCGAAATGATTCACACCGCATTGAAAACAAAGGTTGTATTACATGTTATTATTTTCTCTTCCTGGGTCTAGCGTGACATATACTATATTCAACCTTTTAACAAGTCACATACATACTTATGCTGCAATTTATGTTCATTCATAGGTGATAATTCCAGTGTTATTTCCCATGATGGTTGTTATGGTTTTTGAAGTTGCACAGGAATCTGTAGATAATTTGGATTGTGTCAAGATATTACCAGTTTTAATTCTATCAGATTTTTTCGTATTTCCGAAATATAATAATAATAATAATAATAATAATAATAATAATAATAATAATATTAAAATTGTCGTCGATCTATCATGAATGCTTTAATATAGAGTTAAAGAGGTTTCTGATGAATAATTAATAAATATATAGATACAGTAACTTTTTCCATGTTAGGCTGGAAGCTTATCAGTACCATGTACTATACGAAGTAATAACATTAACTATCTGTATATAAAATTGTGTTGTAAAAATTTCGATGTTTTTATCGCCTTGTTCTCCCTGGAGCATCTACATAAGATCTCTTTAATTTGTAGTAGAAAAATGTAAAGTGAATAAAACAGGATGAGGGAAAGAAGACATAAACAGACATCTTGTTTATCAGGCTTGACAATCAGGTTGTTCTATGAGAATGCAACACCTTCCCTTCAGCATATTCGCACCGACCGGCACAACGAAACTATTTTGCTACTATGGAACGAATCCAAACCTAGTGGGACCTGTTGTTTTGAAAACCACTCCCAGGGTTAATGCTCGACACATAAATAATGTGCCGCACATTCACTTGCCAGTGCTATTCTTACATGCATAATGTCTTATTATAGCTGGACTAGATAACATCCACGGCAGTCGGCAGTAATTGCATTCATATGAGAGGATAATCCGTGATCGTCTTTTGTTTCCGTGCCAACTCAGTTCATTGTAATAAGGACTAACTACAAGTATTAAAGGCTAACTAACCTAGTATGCATCGTAAGAAAGTTAATACAGAATAAAATAGCAACTATGCGGATTGCTTTTTCGTACTACCGGTTCTAACTTCACGGCTTGTATTTGATTAATAAAGACATATTGTAGGTCTACTGAAACACCCGCACTAACCCGCACATTCACCGACTATGAAAACCACAATTAACGAAACAAATCGCGTTATTTTCTTAACTTGGTTCAGTATTAAGCAATAGTGTGTGTCGATAGGATGCGAAAAATAATAAATACTAAGAATTTACGAGTAGAAATGGGAGGGAGATAGGCACTCAAGAATAGGAACACGTACGCTTCGTTGTGATGCTGCAGGAGTAAGCTCCAAAGTAGCTTATCTTTAACAAATAATTTATTCTGCCAAATATACAACATTACTTATGTAGGTCACATGCATAATATTAATTTATTAAAATTCATAAAACTTACTCCAAAATTTATATACTGAGTGACAGTGCGTGACGTGGTTAAATGAAATTTGGTTTACATTTACATTTGACTATGAACACACACCCCATCGCAGCGTAGATATGACATTGATACATATCGATGCCTATCATCCCCCACTCTCAAAGGTCTAGAATTTTTTAATTTATTCTCCTCTGCCCTTTCTGCTGTGAATGTTGCTAGATATTTCTCTCGCTATGTACAAATAAGGTTTTAGTGGTTCCATTATACGCGGATTCACAAAGCTTTATTTTTAAGCTAATATAAGAAAACGCTTAAATGACTGTGGATTTAAACGTACTGACGCATATTTAGAAATGTCCTCCGTGTTTACCTGATAAAATTGTAAGATTATAATGTAGCGTAAATCGTTTTTGAAATCTTAGTCTTCTCTGCGACGGACTACAACCTGGCTGCGGGAATATAGTTTGGCAACTTGCATAAATCTTATTGGACGATATAACACATATCCCGAAGGTCAGATCGCTTCTCATTTGGAAATGCTGTAGGTTAGATTAGATTGTGATAAAGTTAAGCATATGACGTATTTTTTGTAAATTATGTATGTAAATTATATCCAAGGCTAAGTTTAGGGTACCTCCCCGCATTTGCCATTTATGAGGTTTGAGGAAAACCTAGGAAAAACCTCAGTCAGGGAGGACGGTCCTGGCGGGATTCGAACCCCAGATCTCCCGCTCACGAGTCCGCGCCTTAACGACCTCGGTCACCCGTGGCAGTTTATATGATATAAATAATTACTTTTATGTCTTTTTAAATTATAAGATATCACAGAAAAAATTAAAAATAGCATTTTGTTCACGAAGGAGTTAATTATAGTTAAAAACATTAAATAATTGGGTAGCTTCACAATTCCTTTTAATATAATATGGTGAAAACTATTGTAGAAGAAATTCTAAAATAATAATTTTATTGATAATTTCAAGGAGACTTATTTTAGCAAAAAAGTAATATATCAAATATGTTTTACCAACATAAAACATATATCTTTTTATTTTGTGGTTAGATAAAGGTGTTGCAATAGTTCTTTTCTTTTGTTATTGTATGAACTGTTTATTACAAACAATTATAGTAAATATTAATATAAATTCATTTATTTTTTTCCAGACGCTGCAAAAACCAAGTCAAAAATAATGAAAGAGGACAGTTCTAGAAGTGCAGCTAAGGTAAGTTTAATGAACAAAAATGGCCAGTATTATATTCAGTATAATGAGTACTTTTGTTTTAATACTGCACTTATCTTTAGATTAAGTAAGGTAAGGTAGTTTTACAAGAGATGCTGGAAATGTTCTGCTACATTTAACATCTTTTTAGAAAATTGTCATCACACCTAGCAGGTCATCTTCCGAAATTGAGTCCGTTTTTCGCCTGATATTTTCTTTCTGTTCTTCTTATTTGTATGGGGGCTAGTTCCATGCACTTTTTTCTTTCAACTTTCCCATTAATAAAAATCACACCATGTCAGATCGGAGGGTCCTTAGCTTAAAATTTTTCCAAAAGAAATTTTATTGACTGTATGCGCATGTCAAAGTCTTGCTGGAAATACTCGGATCGGCATTCAGTATCAGCCAGTTGTTAAAGAATGGTGTGAGTATATCATTCCTGTATCTTTTGGTATTTTATCCATTACCAATCACTCTGTATGCATTTAGTGATTTTCTTGTACTGCAAGGGGTTTTCTGCACTCCGACATCTGTATTTGACTCGTAAAATGACCATGCCAATAGAATATTAATCTTGGATCAATTACTCGTATCATTACATCCAAATACAGAAATTTACCCGAATATCAGGATCACCTGCCTGCAATTGGTGGACAATGCTTTCAAGTATAAATGACTCAATTTCGGAAGATGAACTGATGGGTGTGAATAATAAGTTTCTATAAAGATAACAGAAAGTGAGGATAAAACAGAACAACATTTCCAAAATGTCTGCTATAAGGCACGTGCTTGTTTTCATAGTTGTAATAGCGAGAACTTTCATCAGTTGCGCAGATATTATATACATTTCGCCGGCAGTTACCGCTCTGAACTGCCAACTCACCAGCGGCTGTAAAACGGCCGACAAAAGTATGAAAAACCCGTTAAATTTATAAAAATGTTGCCATGAGCAGGTTATTAACAATTTTTAATATTTAATAGGAAAGGTTGTTTTTTTGTTAATTTTATATTTACAGTTAGCAAATATAATTTTTTTTATATTAGCAAATATAAATTAGTTTTTGTTTCATCCCTTTATATTAGTGGTTTTGAGGGCACGGCCGAAATTTTGGGAGAAATTTTTGTTCTGTAAACTTCATTCCAAATATTTGGCATAACATTTCCTCTCCAAACTTGTTTATAGACTGCTCATTTCTTCATGTAGCACTTGTGGCCGAGCGGTTAAGTGCTTGGCGAGCTGAGCAGGACTCGTGTTCTGTTCATTAGAAGTGAACATTTGGATATTCACACATGGTATGTTTCAATATCCACTCACATGTACTATTTACATCATTAAACGCTTGTTTATAATATCTGTTTTAAACTATTCTTTTAATAAAATACAAACGCTCCTAGTTAGAGACTTTAAACGGCGTGTCCATATCTAGTTCCTGGGTTAATAGAGATCAAGCAAATAGGATTTAAACAATTATAAAAATAGTATTTATGTGGTAGAGCTAGACCATTACGCCTCTCTTCCGCTCTACCAATCTAACAACAATTAGTTTCAGTGACAATGCCACAAGTATAACATAAGCAATGCTCCTCAAACACATGTAAAGCATGATAGTAAATATACGCGCTAGTAAACGTAGAGAATGAAAAGTATTAACGTAATAATTATGAGGTTTATTAGTATTGCCGAGCCTAAATTGTTATCGACTTGAAATATCATCTTACGAGAGCTTCGCTTAGAAAACAAAAGAGGGGGTACCGTTTCATCAACATATGTTAAAATTTAACAAGTTACTGTAGTACATATTAAACCTCATGTTTAAGTTAACATTATTTTTACCTTGTATTAAGCAACAATAAAATAGTTAATAGTTGGAAAATGGCAAATTAGTTTCCTTTTATGTAGATATATTGCGCTGCATTGAAATAGGTGGCCGTTGCAGATTGTGCATGCGGGTTAATTATCGCGTTACCCAGGGAAGATCACAGGTGGCGAGTTACTTTACACTCCTCTGTGATAACTAACTTCTTTTATAACTATGTTGTCATGGTAAAATGCTGTGCACTTTCTCTATTAATTATTTAATGGTAGTGCTAGTTACGACTGTGTATCAGAAAACATTCGCTTATTGTTCTGCTACAAGACCTGGTTTTAATGTACACTTCGTATTAAAGAATGTTTTTCATTATCGGCATTACTAAACACACAACAAAACTTAATTAAAATCACCCTGGTTACTAACACACTCGGTATGTCTACAGTATATCATGAAAAACTACATGAGACACCGGACTGCAAATGAGCCTATGACCGCGTACCGGCTATGCCCATATCAGGTAACAAGTGATAGATGGGGAAGGCCATTAAAACATGCGCAAGAACTATAAAAACTGAACCCCTGTATTGTGTTTGTTGGTTATGTTTTGGAGTAAAGTTCTGATTGGAATCAAGTCTTAAGTTGCCATGTATCATGTACTTAGCACTAATTAATTAAATATGTAAAAGTACAGGCAGCTAAGCAGAGAACTTGCTTGTTAAATGGGAAAATGTTGAAGACAAATAGGCACTTGTACTTGAGAAGTTTTTTTGGTAGCGACCAAGTACAAATAAGAAGTCTAAGGTAGTTTTTGTGATAGGTTAGATTAGTTACTTGACAATTTTTATTTCTTAGTGAAATGATTGGTTAAGCTCGGGGAGAGCGCTGGATGTTTATCTTTTGAATATTCCAATAGGAAGTGACTTACATAAAGTAGACAAGAAGTTATCTTGTATTATTTAGAAGGGGATATACGAGGTTCAATTATTACTAATTATAACTGAATGGGTGATTGAAAAGGGGAAGAAAGGCCCCTAGCTTTAGAATTGGTTATACTAAAATCTGTTTTGTTAATCCAATCATAGTAATCAAATTTTATTCAAATTCTACATCGAACAAAGCTGTAAATATTTTAAAGTTATTTTTAGTTTTCTCGAAGCATGGTTGCACGGACATATTTTCCTTTTCCAATTAGTGATTCAATTATTAGTTAAAAATATAATTTGTTTTTAAATATTCTGAATATGACTAATTGATCACACAGTACACTCAAAGAAAAAAAGGATAATTTTTTATTTGATTATATTTTCTTCTTAATTCTTATATTTTCTTCTTAATTATTTTAAAATGAAAGATTACCCATTTAAACAAAATATTGTTTTATTAAGCACCTTAGATTACAACAATAGAAACAAGAACTTAACTCTGGTTAGAAAAGTTACAAAGAACTAAAACAATGGCAAGTTTTGTTTAAACTGTAATACCGTTTCGGTGCTTGAAACATTAAACACGCATTTTAATAACGCATCTCACCCCTCTCTGGCTAGAATAACTGCGTTTATACGTGTTGGCATGTTTTCGATCAGGTTAGCTATGGCTTCTTGAGGAATATGCTCCCATTCTTCTAGAAGTGCTCGCCTCAACTCGTGTAAAGTTTCTGGCAGGACAGTCTTGTCGCGTCGTTCCAGCGTGTCCCACTCGTGTCCAAGCGGATTCATGACGGGACTTGCTGGCCATGGTAAAACATGGACTCCCACTTCTTGGAGATAATCTCTGACCATGCTGGGGCACATTGTCGCGCATTAAAAGAAAGTGATCGCCTGTAAATGGGCCAAATGGTACAACATGATTAGCCAAACATTCATTTATGTACCTATCACCTGTTAGACTTCCATTTTCTACTAAAACTAACTCAGTACGACCATCCATAGACACTCCTGCCCCAACCATCACTGCACCACCTCCAAACGGTAACTTTTCGGAAATGCAGCATTGTGCAAATCGTTCTCCTCTCCTTCTCCAAACTCTTTCATGTCCATCAGGTGAGCGCAAATTGAAGGATTCGTCTGTTCATTTCTCCAACCCCTATGATCAAACGCAGTCTTTTGACTCGGTGCATTCTGAGCAAACTGGGGCCAGTTGCAGGTCTACTTGATATCAATTCACTTGCTTTCAACCTTCTTGTCCATGTGTCCATGCATGTAAAGAAATTGCTACAATCATAGCTGGCAGTTTGCACTCCTTAAGAACTTCAACACCATGTACCTGTCTTCATTTTGATTTGTAGCTCTCGGACACCCAACCCTGGTCTTCTGATATATTCCTGGGTCTCTCTAAAGCGTTCTAAGGCATCGTGGACTGTGCTTCTGGCCATATTCATTACATTTGCAATGTAACGTACACTGCGTCTATCATCGTTTAGGGCAACAGCTCTACCCATATCTTCAGGTCGAATTTTTTTAAGGTGAAATGTGACAACCCTACTTACCTTTACAACTTGTAAAAATAAATAAATAATGATAATGAAGCACAATTTGCTGTATCTGAGACTTTATACACATAATTGGAATATTCGGCTATAATGGCTTGTTTATAAAACAAAAAATATTCAAAATAGCCTACATGTCTTCATGACAACAAATGCCTACCATAATATTTTATGAGAAGTCGTTGTTCTTTTTTGGCACATGTTGATGGGTCAGACCCCGTATTTTTAGGAATTTTCTCGCACAAACTGATTCAAGGAAATTAAAGCTTTGTATGTTATCATTATGCAAATATTTAAATTGAATTTTAGGACTTATTTAAAATATGGGACTTTAATTTCATAAATAGGTAATCTTAAAAGTATATATGTATTTGGGAAGGATGTTCAGAAATGCAGATAGAAACGTTTCACCGCCCCGTCCAGAAGCTGAACAGTTGTTGTATCTCCCAGATGACACCAACAGACTTGCATTTGTACCAATCAACTTAGTGCCAGTGCATCCATCGTGACGACTTTTGCTTCTGTCAGCTATGTGTGAAAACAGTTGGTTGTGTGGAAGTGACTGTTGTTTTCGTTATTAAATATTTTCTATTTTGATTACATGTAAGGAAGGCTGCGTAACACGATGCAAGGAAAGCGGATCAGGTTGAGCTAACTCGTTAGCATGAGGCAATGATGAGGTGTGCTAAAATATACAACTTTATTATATATATATATATATATATATATATATATATATATATATTTAACATTTTGGACGTCTTAAAACTTAATGAGCTTTGTTTTCCTCAAAGTAATATCCCTCTCTGTTAATAGACCTCTCACAATAACATGACAGCTTCTAAAAGCATTTAATGTATGATTTTTGTTTTCTCTCGTCAATTGAGAAGAATTCTCGTCTTTCATGTGGATTTAATACTTGGTAATAAAAAAAATGTACACAGATTTTAAGTCAGGATTATGGTATTTTTTGCATTAAAGTCACGAAAAACCATTGATGGATGTTGAAAACTCATCGTCATGTAGGATGATCCGCGAGTTGTCTCTCCTCAGTTCAGTACACTTCCTTCTTGAGTATTCCCGGAGACTCTGAGGACTTCTTGGTAACAACAATTAACACGTGTGTAGAAATGTATGATGAACAACTCTGTGAATGTTAAAGATTTTTTAATTGATTTATTTATGGACGCTCTTTAACATCTCAGGTCATCAGCGTCCCATTCAACTCAGGGCGTGAAACGGCCGACAAATTTTGCTCAGAGGCCTCTCTTTCAGGATTGAGGTTCTTTTTCGTGCCGTAAATGTACGACACGGGGCCCACGGCTTTACTTCATTTCCGAAGGAAGCCATACTTACGATTTTTACGCCCGAAAGAATGTTAAAGAAAAACAGCACTTTTGACCTGATGCGATCAAAATGGCGAAGCTTTTTAGTCCACTGTGATGATTGGATTTTTGTCTCAACATCCAATTTGTATGACTATGTCTCATCATTAGGTTATTCTGCGCGAACCAAGAGTACCCGAGATACCAATAAGTTTGCCTCTCTGTTCTTATGTCAACAGTCTAGGGACGAACTTTGCTGCAACACAGTTTTTCTCTGGAGATTTCATGGGACAATTCCGCAGAAATATTAACTTTCAGACAATTTCTCGAATAGTCAGGCTTTCTATCACATGACTGTTCTGCACACAAACCTTCAAATATGCACTCGCAATCACACTTTAAATAATGTACAGCAGTTATAGTGAGCATGACCATCACAAACTTCTTACCTCATCTGATGAGCCTCAAAAAGCAATTACCAAGTTTCACTCAAAATGTAATGTTAATATTATGCTCTTCAAAGTCAACATCTCAATTACCCCAATACATTACTAATACACAGAGAAGCAGCGTGGAACTCGATTAAAATAAGTTAATATTGTATTGTCAACATCTCTACTAAGGACATTTTGGATACTTATTTGAACAAATGTCGTGCAGTCAAAAGATAATAGCCTTTGTGAAATATATGCAAATGTTATCAAGATGCTTTAAAAATTAATATCAATTGCAGTAATTACCATTTGCTGAGAAAGACAGATAACAAATGTTTAGGAAAGTTTTCCAGGTTTTCCAATAACATCATGAACATCTTTTGGAGCACTGTAGTCCTCCTCTTTACTTCTATCTTGAAGAATTCCCGTTTCACAAAATTAATTAAATAATTGTGAACCGCATTACGATCTGGTACTCGATTACCTGACAATGCTTATCAAATAATCAACTGAAAGCACGAGCGGACACAGTGCGGACATACAAATAATAAATAAACTCTCGTTGTGAATAGAATAATTAGACCTAGTGTTGCCATCTAAATATCTTAGCAGACTGTACTCCAGGATTAGATATCCGCTTTTCTTTCACTGTTCAAAAGACATTGATTGAGTCGCACGAGGCTTAAGGCCAAAGAAACAGTTCGGTAAATCGCGCCCACCCCGAATCGAGTAGTTCATTTAGCCTTGAGCAATGGCTTATCGGCCGATGCAATTCCTTGCCGCCATATTTGTCTTCAGATAATTGGACGCCACATAGTAAATGAAAATGTACAAAAGCAATTTGTGCAGCATTTGAATAGAACTACTAGACTATAATTAGGAACGTTTCAAGCGTATAGCTCACAAATTTCTGTTTATTCATTGAAATATGTATGCAAAATGTATGAATTTTCCATGGAGATATTTAAACACGTCCTTTTGAATACAAGAAAACGAAGCGATTTAAAAATATTACCAATGATATTACAGGTATGGTAAAAGGTTCTGATTTCAAAATATTGAATTTGATGTGTACAAATTAAAAACTTCTCGTTTCATTTTAAAAATTGTGACACTTAGATTTTTGGCCGATCGTTGTGAATTTCAACAGCTTAATCCAGAGATTACCACCTGTTTGGTGAGAAATTTTCAAAATCGACCAAAGATCTCCTTTCTCAACAGCTGCAACACGCACACTGTCTAAAAATATAAGTGTAAATGGAATAATATCACAAAGTGAATGGTAAGGTATGTATGGGACATGTATTTCATTTCTTGTATTGATGTTTTATGTGAAACAAGGATATCAACCTTCAGAGTAGCAACATTCAAATTTCGGAGAATCTAACTATTTAAAAATAGTAAGCCAAAAAAAATTTTTTTTTTTTTTTTTTTTTTTAATTTCATCAAGAAAGTTGTAACATCTTACAAATTACGTGGATAGCAATTTAACTCTTGCTTCTTAGGCACTGTTTGTTTGAAAGGTAACAATGAATTGTTTCTGATTATGTATGTTCGATCTATTCATCCTGTAAAATCACAAATTACAATTATATAGGATAAGTCAAGTAGCTTAATTAAGCTAAAAATATATAACATAAAATGTAATAATAATAATAATAATAATAATAATACACAATAGAAATGGAAAAATAAACAACTCCTAAAATTACAAATTTCACTTTCCCTTTCATTCTACAAGTATGTAATAATACCTAAGTGATATAACAAACATAAAAAAGAGTAACAATAACAATATGTACTAGATAAAAAGTAAATTACTACAATTATTATAAATACTGTTACACCAGAGATTACGATTTCAAAATTGTCTTTATTTCTATGGACTTGTAACATTAAACCTAAGAGATGTTTACGTAAAAGTAATAAATAAATGGCAATTCTCTATACATTAAAGGGAAAAGTAGTTGATAACTGTTTGTATATTCTTATGCTGATATACCGAGGGTACCGAAAAATGTATACACACTTTTACAAACTAATTATACCTGTCTATTGAATATATTTCAAAGTTGAACCGAAAAACAACAGTAATGTGTAGTATGATGATCTGTAAACAGATGTGACTACCATACATTATGATAGCGTTGCTACGTGACAGATAAATCAACAATGAACAAATGTGACACAATTATTGCAAATCAACAATAAGATTATCGTATGATATTCTGTAAACAGATGTGACTCACATTACATTATGCTAGCGTTGTTACAACAAAATGTAGCCAAGATTATCTTTTGAACAGCGGAGAGCAATTCTGAAGTGATATTCGAAAACCAAGAATTTTGTTGAAGTCAAATGCAAAGGAGACGTGTGTACAGAACAGAATGGCCAACGCGAATAACAATTGCACACTTTCGACACAAATTTGAGACTCATGGTACCGTATGCGATGTTCACAAGGGTAGCAGATCTGGGAGACCTCGTACAGTAACAAGTCCCGCGTCTTCAGCTGTGGTTTTGGAACGCTTTGAGCACTCACCGCAGAAATCTACAAAGCAATGTGCACGTGAGACAGGGATTAGCAGAACCAGCGTACGTCGTATCATTAAAACAACAAGTTGAAAGTTTTCATCCCAAGACTTTGCATACGTGAAATGAAGATGACCCTGATCGGAGAATGCAGTACTGTGAGTGGTTTCGGAACATGGTGAAAGAGGATGAGGCCTTCGTAGGGAAAGTCGTTTGGTCCAATGAGACACAATTTAAGTTGAACAGAACTATTAACCGGCATAACTGTGTCTACTGGTGTGCAAACAAGCTACATGTTATTTTGGAAAATGCTATTAATTTACCTGCAATTAATGTTTGGTGTGGGTTGTCATTTAGGGGCCTAATTAGACCACATAACCACACAAACACCACATTCCCTGAACAGTAACACAAGATGTCCCATTTACCCAGCAGGTAATCCATGTTTTTGTCCCATTTTAGATTATTTTGTAGCCAGATGCCTAGGTACTTGGTGTCAGTTACATTTTCAAGAACCTTATTATAAAGTTGCAAGCTAATATTACCTGTAGTATAGTGTTTTTGAACAATAAAGATGAAAGTGTTAACAGATAACTTACTGTCCTCAAACCACTAAGAAATGTTATTAATCTTATTGTTAATTTATTCTTTTAGACCATCAGAAGAACAACGCTCATCTGCACACTGGGTTGAAAATGCTTACCTTTAAAGCATTTACAAACAATAAAAATAAAATTGGTCCTAGTGTTGACCCTTGGGGTACTCAATATTTTTATGATTTGTGAGTTAAGTTCCCCTCATTCTTATATGTATTCCTCACCAGCTGTAACCTGTTTAGAAGAAATACTGTAGTAATATTTTAGATTCAACATATAAATGCTTTAGACAGGTACAAGAAAATAGCAAATACGTGTTTTTTTTCTTATCTAAACTCTCTAATATATTATATAAAAGATAAAGAGAGCCGTTTCTTTGCAACTGTTGTTCCCAAATCCATCTCGGTTTCTGATAATATGTTATATTTTTCATATAAAAATGAGATTGTTCTGTAATTGTTCAAGTCTGTTTTTTCACCTTTAAAAGAAGTAGTTTTACTCTTGCAATTTTGATCTCCTTAGGAAAAACTGCTCGTTCATAGGAACGTCAGCAAGAGATTTATAAAATGGACAAAATTTTTAACGATAGCATCTGGGATGTTGTCAGTACCAGAATAGTATCTTGTTTTGAGTTCAGATATTATGATTAGATTTTTCATTTTGGTTTGCTGGTCTTGGGTACATGGTTGAAGTAATAATGTTCAAATGTTTGCAATTAAGACTATCATTTAAAAGGGATGGCCTGTTTGGAACACTTGCACTTTTATTTGACTCTGTTATAAATTTATCCTTTTATTTTAATATCATGTTATTTGTGGGAATAGGGATCTTTGTTTCAGTAATTATAATTTTCCAGGTGGGTTTATTTTACGAGCTAAAGTTTGAATGTATTTATCATTTACTAACTTTTTTGCCTCTCTGATTATTTTATGGAGTATATATTTATATATTTTAAAATAGTTCATGAATTGCTGTGGAACATAATTTGTGTAGCAATTTCTTTCTTTCACATGAAAATCTTTATTTCTTCAGTGACTCAAATCTTTTTATTATCCGTGCTTTGATGTGTTTGAGTGGGAGGCTCTGTTAAATAGTGTTGAAAGGTTTAAATGTTAACATGTCCTTATAAAGCAGTTTGCTGTCCTAGCAGCAGGGCAAATAATTATATTCTCCGACACATTTGTAAACATGAAAGTATGATTACAATAAAACTTTTTCATAATTATGACTGTTTTTAAAATCAATATTACTTACCTTTACAGCACGGAAAGTGCATTGGTAACCATTTTTATAAGGGGGGGGGGAAGAGAAGAGGCAAAGATAGATATGCATATTCACATGGATGGAAGAGTTTGGAAATTTACTCCTTCCTTCTTCTCGAGAGATGGAAAATGTGTAAATATTGGACCCATTTGGACGAATATCCGCATTTGTAAATAAAATAAAATTGTCTGAATATTATTAGAAAACTGTGGCTTAGGCTTATCAGTACATAAAAAAGTGTAGATGATTAGAATGGTTTCAGATCTGGTCTTAGATATCGAACATTTGCAAAAATTTGCCGCTTTTATGAACATATATGTGCATCAGTATACATATATATTTTAAGATGCTATTGGAATATTCAAACTTTTTTTTTTTTTTTAAACATGTAAGAGGGTGGTCTGCTCTTGTAGCCAAGGGAACCCGAGAGCTCGAAGCTCCAAAACGACGGCTCTAGGGCTCTCGAAAAATATGAACATCTTCAGAAAAGTTTCTTCAATTACAAGTACGTTGGAGTTATGAAACATGGCCAGGAATACAAAGCAATGAATAATTTCAATATTGTATAGATTTATAGGGCAAAAAGAGCGCACTTTAGCAATTGAAAATACAATTTCAGTGTGTAAGGAAAAGATCCAAGTTCAACATGTCAGCAAGCTCCTGTGGCCAAGCGGGTACGCCATTAGATTGCTGAGTAAGAAATCCTGGTTCAATTTTTCTCAATGCAAGAATTTTTTTTATATCCAGTCAAAACGCCTGAACGAAAGTTCCCTCAACAACTATAGTGGCCTAGGAAGAAAGAAAACCATTGCTTCATGAAAAAACAAATTTCTTCCAATAGTTTCGATGGCCTAGATTTTTTTTTGGCCAGGTTGGAAGTACATCTTTAGTATGAAATTCAGCATTTACAGTAGATAAGAGGAACATCAAAGCTCAAATTCTCAGCCGAATTTCGTGGCCGAGCAGTTAAGTACTTGGCGAGCTGCGGCGGATACTCGGGTTCGAGTACGTTGCTGTAATGTAAATTTTTTGTCCAGTCAAAACTCGTGAACGAAAGTTCCCTCGTTCCCTCAGCTTCAGTGGCCTAGCAGGAAAGAAAACCATGGATTGCTTCATGAAAAAACAAATTTCTTCCAATAGTTTCGATGGCCTGGATTTATTTGGCCAGGTTGGAAGTACCTCTTTAGTAAGAAATTCTGTATTTACAGTAGATAAGAGGAACATCAAAGCCTAACTTGTCATCTAACTCTCGTGGCCGAGCGGTTAAGCGCTTGGCGAGCTGAGCAAGAGACTCGGGTTCGAGTACCGTTGCTGTAATATAAATTTTTATGTCCAGTCAAAACGCGTGAACGAAAGTTCTCCCTCGTTCCTTCAACTACAGTGGCACAGTGGCCTAGCAAGAAAGAAAACGATGGAAGCTTCATGAAAACACAAATTTCTTCCAAAAGTTTCGGTGCCCTAGCTTTTTCTTTGCCAGGTTGGAAAGGTATCTGTTTAGCATGAAATTCAGCATTTACAGAAGATAAGAGGAACATCAAAGCCTGTTTTCATATCCGATTCTCGTGGCCGAGCGGTTAAGTGCTTGGCCAACTGAGCAGGATACTCGTGTTCGAGTACCGCTACTGTAATAGAAATTTTATGTCATGTCAATTGTAATTTCAATAAATAGCACATTCAATTAATAAAAAAACTACACTGTAGCTAGGAATAAATTTTATTAGTACTACCTTGAGATTTTTTGGTATTTACAATTGACATGATATAAAATTTCTATTACAGTAGCGGTACTCGAACACGAGTATCCTGCTCAGTTGGCCAAGCACTTAACCGCTCGGCCACGAGAATCGGATATGAAAACAGGCTTTGATGTTCCTCTTATCTTCTGTAAATGCTGAATTTCATGCTAAACAGATACCTTTCCAACCTGGCAAAGAAAAAGCTAGGGCACCGAAACTTTTGGAAGAAATTTGTGTTTTCATGAAGCTTCCATCGTTTTCTTTCTTGCTAGGCCACTGTGCCACTGTAGTTGAAGGAACGAGGGAGAACTTTCGTTCACGCGTTTTGACTGGACATAAAAATTTATATTACAGCAACGGTACTCGAACCCGAGTCTCTTGCTCAGCTCGCCAAGCGCTTAACCGCTCGGCCACGAGAGTTAGATGACAAGTTAGGCTTTGATGTTCCTCTTATCTACTGTAAATACAGAATTTCTTACTAAAGAGGTACTTCCAACCTGGCCAAATAAATCCAGGCCATCGAAACTATTGGAAGAAATTTGTTTTTTCATGAAGCAATCCATGGTTTTCTTTCCTGCTAGGCCACTGAAGCTGAGGGAACGAGGGAACTTTCGTTCACGAGTTTTGACTGGACAAAAAATTTACATTACAGCAACGTACTCGAACCCGAGTATCCGCCGCAGCTCGCCAAGTACTTAACTGCTCGGCCACGAAATTCGGCTGAGAATTTGAGCTTTGATGTTCCTCTTATCTACTGTAAATGCTGAATTTCATACTAAAGATGTACTTCCAACCTGGCCAAAAAAAAATCTAGGCCATCGAAACTATTGGAAGAAATTTGTTTTTTCATGAAGCAATGGTTTTCTTTCTTCCTAGGCCACTATAGTTGTTGAGGGAACTTTCGTTCAGGCGTTTTGACTGGATATAAAAAAAATTCTTGCATTGAGAAAAATTGAACCAGGATTTCTTACTCAGCAATCTAATGGCGTACCCGCTTGGCCACAGGAGCTTGCTGACATGTTGAACTTGGATCTTTTCCTTACACACTGAAATTGTATTTTCAATTGCTAAAGTGCGCTCTTTTTGCCCTATAAATCTATACAATATTGAAATTATTCATTGCTTTGTATTCCTGGCCATGTTTCATAACTCCAACGTACTTGTAATTGAAGAAACTTTTCTGAAGATGTTCATATTTTTCGAGAGCCCTAGAGCCGTCGTTTTGGAGCTTCGAGCTCTCGGGTTCCCTTGGCTACAAGAGCAGACCACCCTCTTACATGTTTAAAAAAAAAAAAAAAATTATTTCTCATTTAACCTGGAAATTTATTTCTCGTTCTTGTAAATGTAGATTATGTCTCGAATAAACTATAATTCGTAATACATTTATTTTATGTATTTTGTAAATAAATTTCGTTAAATATACCACACGTAGATATAATATTGTAAATATTACAAAATTAGCTTTAGTAGCTTCTTGACCTTCTTGTTACTAATGCTCTATTTCTGCAACAAGTTGTCTAAATAACTATTCACGTGCTGCCTGTGCTTTTCCGGATTCAGATCGAAAAGATTATAATTATGATGTAATGCAAAGCATTAAAAACTTCTGCTTCATAATCTTCATGTTTACAACTTTTCCAGAAATCACAACATAGCCCGCATGTACTTGAAAATAAAATGATTGAAATATATTCCTTTGAATTAGAATATGATGTTACACTTGCTCTTCTTTATGGCATATTTCTTAACGTATTTATTTAAAAACATTTATGAATCGTTTTACAGAACAACTCTTGTAAGAAAATAACGCTTTGTATCTACTGGATAGAAAAAAGACCATTCCTCCATGGTCATCATAAGATTATATTTAGAAGAGTAAACTGGTGTAACTTCTGACATAGTATGAAGGTTGCAATAAAATTTCTGATACATGACAGTACTTGGCTCCGAGCTCAAATGCTTAATGGTGCGTGGAAATATTAACCCAATTACAAAATCAGGGGAGAGAACTTTGTCGTGAAAGTGTTTCGAGCTCTCAGCTGTTTTTGTTAACACCTGCCTCGTCGTCTTGGAACAGCCTCGATGAGAAGCCGGAGAGTTCCATCATTAATCTGAAGCTGCACAAGGTTACAGAGCATTTGGATGTGTTTAAGAACCCTTTAGGAATAAAATTATACAATATAATTTAATATAATTGTTGCTGAACGAAAACAATTTTAGACTAGTCGGTGTGTTTACTAAGGTTTGCCAGATTTGAATTATTGGCATAAAGTGCATATTGCCTTTTTTTTTTGTGGCAATTGTATCAACAAATACATTCAATTTGGATCCCGTTTGCATTTTAAAAATTCAAAACTTGGGCAAATTGAAGGTATTATTGAACATATTGCTCTAAATTTGAGGCCATAATCAAAAACATTTATCAGTAAACACATTTAAAAATGCAGGACAATCGCCTCTTGCTTCTAGTTTCTGAATGTTGCAATGTTCAATTGAATTAAGATGTCTTTTTCTAGCTCGTGGTAAATTTTTACATTTTCTCTGCCGTGTTTGGTTTCATCTCACTCAGGGGCGTAGCTACATGTGATAGGGGGTTGGGAACCTCCCCCTTTGAGTGCTCCACTCTTTCAAGGCGAGTGTTTTTTTTTTTCCATTAACTTTCAACTCATGTATCGATATCATGTATCGAGATATCGAGATACTTAAGTTAATACTTTCCTTACTTTTCATTTGGCAAACCGCGAGGTTGCACTGTACACCAAACGCCGTTAATGCAAAACAATATTAACGAGAAGAGCCCGGGTGTTTATGTTTATGTCATTTTATTCCTGATCGTGTATTTTTGGACATAAAATAAGTATTTTAATGACTTTTTTATTTATAATTTTCGGGCATGTTTCTATTTTAGGTAAGTTTCACTGAACTATTTGTCATTTTTAGGGACCTGTTTATCTCTTCAGATTTAATTATTTTTTTTCTATTCAACAGTACTGTTGTCTTCCACGTTGAAGAAAATCTAGGGTGGAATTTTTAAATGAGACATGCCTTAACCTTGAAATAACTGCAATATTAGGCAAAGGTGTTGAGCATTATGCATTACGTTCACAACTTTACCTAGTAACTTGCCAGAAAGTGTTTTTTTAACCAGGCAGCTACACATTCTGGGAATTAAGGAGTAAGACGTGACCCAATAGACAACTAGAACCTCTCATCAAGTGACCATTATTTTCGATCGCTGTCAATGTAAACTTTATATAACTAGAGACGACTGTAGTTTATTGCATTCCATTATTGTTTAAACCCCCACCCCTCACGTTTCAGGAAAATAGCAAAGCCAGGAAAACAGTTAATTTGATAACCTGCAAATAACTAATGGAGAAGAGTCCGGTTTAGTTGCAGTTTAGTTGCGCTCTAGAAATATCGAAAGCAAACAGTATCATTAAAACAAAATGGTTTTGAAGAGGTGTTTGCGACTGATGATTTAATATTATTTTGCAAGTTTTGTGGAGTTAAAGTGATAGCAGAGAAGAGATCCACAATACAACTGCACATCTGCCAAAAAGGGAACATTAGGACTGTTGCCGTTAACAAACTGCAGCAAATAGCAGTAAGTCCTGAACAGTTTTAGAAAGGACCGTGTATTGTTCTTGTTTCACTGAATATTACTTAATGGAAAGTAATTAATTAAACTAAGGGGCTAACGCTACACTGGTCAATCAATTCCCGTCAGACGACTTAAAGAATAAAATGTATTCCTCATTGTTATGGGGACACTAAGAAGAATTAAACAAACGATTGATACTACCAAGATGTTTGTCTCTGTCGATAAAACTAGACATTGCAGGTCACTCCGTAGCCCTCGCCATTGTGGGGACTATCAGCAGCACGGGTCAAGTATTTCTGCTGAACACCGAAGTTTTGAAAGCAGTTAATCATTCAACAAGTTGTCAAGTTCTACCGCTCTATTTGACATAACGATGTCCCGCTGATTATTATCGACGCAGTAATCTAAATGGTAAAAACTGATAAATCTACTAAAGGGTTTTATTCAAAGGGGTGCCTTGCGCATGCACAGAATCGCGGAAGACATTCTCTCCCACTTTCCTAAAGTCGAAAAACTTTGTTAAAGCTTCATCAAGAAGAAAAACATTTCAGGTGTTCTCCTGTCATCGGAACCCATCATTACACGGCGTGGTTCCTGGATCGATGCTGCTGTGTACTACTGCAACAACTTCCGAGCTTCACTGTGATTGACGCTCTGGAGATACAACATGTTAAAGCCGTCAAGCGAGATCAGAAACCAAATGGAGGGGAAGTTGGCTTACTTAAAAACAAACTTCTTCCTATTAATCGCGAAACTTCAGGAAAGTGCAGTGAAACTTGAAATCTCATTGAACTTGTCAACAAAACTCAAGTTTGCGCTTGGCAATGTGTGTGATGAAATTATTGAAATGGTGAAAAATAAAATGAAAACGATAAATGTGCTAGACAAAAATCAGGGTATCGCTTCATGTATTTAATTTCTGAAGTGCTAATTGGTGAAAACTTCAAAACATTAGATTTCGTATAAGAACTGACCTCCAGTGACTTAGTACACTTTAAATATGCTCCGATTGTAAGCGTCGATGTTGAAAAAGGCTCTTCATTTCCTTTTTGTTTACTGCAAGTGAATGTAAAACATACTTTTCCAGTGGTTAGTGACTTAAATTTCATAAAACAATAATGCACGCTAACCAGCATTGCTTTTCATGGATTTAAAAAAACAAACTATTTTGTAATGTAAAAATCGCGAGGAACAAAGTGAAATTAGAACTGGCAGATCATGTGTGGATAATGTTTTTATAATAAAACAAATTATAGAAAAATGAAGAGAATATAGCTTGAAAACACATTTGTTCATTTAGAAAAAAAGCCTTTGATAGAATAGACCACTAATTATTATGGAAGATGTTATATCAAAGTATACTCTATACATGTAATAAAAACCATAAAAAACACATGTTCATACAAAAATGATAATAGTTTCCTTTTTTATTTCTTCTATTGAAGAAATAAAAACAAATTATCATCTAAAACAAGGATATGGTCTCTCTGCATATTATTTTATTTAGTGTACTAATTAAATAACATAAAAAAGAGTACAATATGATAAATTTCAGATCAAATCAAAGGTAATGTCGTTCTGAGGTAAATACCCATTAAGAACAAAAAGTGTGATAGAAGAAAAAATAATAGAAGAAGTATTACTTTCAATATTTCGGTTGTGATGTTATATATGATAGTAATATAAAATACAAAAGTTTCAAGCTGTGTGCGGAATAATTAGAAAGACAAAATGGGAGGGGAAAAACACAATTAAAATTTTGCACAGCCATGGCCTTACCGGTTATTTCTATGGAAGTGAGACTTGGACCTTAAAAAATAAGAGAATAAAATTCAAGCAGCAGAAATGAGCTTGACGACCTGCCAAAAGTTGCACAAAAGCAGGTTATACAAGTAATGGGGATGTGAGAAAAGAATTAGAAGTGCAACCAATACAAAACAATTATGCAGCTATACACAATAATGAACATAACAGTTAAAATGAATAACAGAAGAGGGAATACCAAAAATATGTTGACATGTAACCCGAAAGGAAGATCAATTGGAATTAAAAAAAAAAATAGATAGAAACAAAACATGAGATTGGAACCTAATCCGCAATGGAAAAAGATGGCGTTTTTACGTCGACAAAATTCCGATCGGGCTTAATGATATTTTATAAAGAAAGAAGTATGTTTTGTGCCGAACACTAAATCTTCCAGGAAAGAGAAAAAGGTAACTGCTTTGTAATGCATTTAAGCATCCCTATTGCATTGCTTTAAGTTATTGAATGACACACTACACTACAAAAATATTTCAAACAATATTTGTTCACACAGTCATTATGTCAAATCAGAATAGAGAAAAAATGCAGGGGGCAATTTATTCCTTTATGTTAAGAAAGTGAAACCCTTATCAGCTCTTGACTGCAATCAAACAACGGGAATTTCTTCTGACAATTCACGTAATAACCCAAAGTTTTACTGTGGGTCTTCCTCTTTGCAGAGTTTGTTCTATAGCACAGCTTGAAGATGGTTTAAAATGTTTAAAGAGGGGAGACAATCAATTTCAAAGGAAGATGGACCAGTTTGCGTTATAATTGAAGAAAACATTAAAACCGTTGCTGTCATTGTGAGAAAAGATCGACGATTAACATTAAGAATACTTTCACCGGGTGCCTCACACTTTGGTAACTGAAAAATATACATGAGACGTGTTTGTACACGGTGGGTTCCAAGATTGCTGAATTCCCAAACAAAAGAACGTTCGCTTGCAGGTTTGCATGCAGTTAAATGATGTTACCGGAAAAAGTTACTAGCTTCTTTCAACTGCTGAAGAAACTTGACTACACCATTTAATAATAATAATAATAATAATAATAATAATAATAATAATAATAATAATAAAACGGTTGTTTTTGCTGGAAAAGTTATAGTGATATCATTTTCCGATATTCAAGGAATGATTTCGCAACATGTCATACCTGCACACACAACTGTAATTACGGAATACTACAGAGATGTCCTGAAAACATATCACATGCAATAGGCCACATTTCCGTGCGACAAGCTCATGTTGCACCACGATAATGCACGGCCGCACATCGCAAATATTGTTGCTGAATAACTAACAAAACAATCATTGTGAAGTGTGTTCCTCAGCTTTCGTAAAGTTCATATTTATCATCGTGTGGCATTTTTCTTTTCCCCAAAATGAGGAAAAACCTTCATGGGAGGCATTTTCCATCAACAGAAGCCAATGGTGAAGTCTGTGGATGCCAATTTTGAAGGACTTGTTAAAAAATGGTTTCCAGAATGTCTTTGAAAATTGGCAGAAACGCCTACAAGAACTAGTACTTTGAGAAAAATATGACGATGAGTAAAAAAAAAAAAATAATAAATCTGAAGATATTGTTTCCATTCGTGATGCATTAAAAAAAAAAAAAAAAACGGGGAATTCGAAAGTATTGTGTACCCCTGGTTACATCTTTGAACATATAGGAAGAGATATCCATGCAAGATAAATGCAATACATTAAGTGTGCTAATCCAGCTCTATAAACTAAACACGATTCTCAGTAGTGAAAGTGCAGATTGTGAGAATACTGACCTGCTGGTCATTGCTTGTTTCAACTCTATCTCAGTAGACTATTATTCTCTTTCAGAAAACTATAAAAGAGAAAGTGGTGTTATGAAATAGGATTGTACTATGAAAGGAGTACTTTTTGACTAAGAACTGCTGAAATATTTTGGTAACATAGTAATTATTACCATCAGGTTTCATTTTCGTCACTGGTGGCGTTTCCTAGTGTATAAGCTTTCAGTAGAACTGCCTTTTGGCAAGGTGGCGTTTTTATCGTCTCTTTATGAATAAGAAAGTGTTCTCTGTTTCATATTTCGCAAAGCGAAGAACCAAATTAGAAGATGAGAGAAGAGAATAAGGCAGAAATGAAGGGAAGGAGATGTGGTAAATTTGTTTTGGAATATTATATTTATAACTTCTGTTCGCCAAAACCTGTTTTAAAATATGAATTTAATGTTTTATTTAAAGTAAGTAAATTGTGTTTAAATGCTAATAAAATAAATAAACTTTTATTTAAAATTATATTAAACGTTTTATTGAAATTGTATTTTTATTTTAGTAAATGCAAATCTGTTAGCGAATTCCGAAGGAATGAGTCTATTGCGGTTATACCCATGAAAAGATTTTTGAAAAATTTCTTTAAATATACACCGGTCCTACCTAGTAGGCCTTTGAAGAACACGAATTGTTCCAAATGTTACGATATTAAATATGTGACTTTCTAAGTGTTTTATCCTTTTTCTGCTTACCTAATTATTGTTATTTTAGTTGCATTGTTCATTGTGTTATTTTATTTTTAATTTACATTACATATAATTGTGTGTGTGTGTGTGCGCGCGCTCTAGCGGCCGCAATTAACGGAACAATCAATTAATAAATGATTCATCGAGTGCGTTAACCAGCAAAATTGGACATTTGGAGGCGGGTGTTAACCTAAAGCAAAACTTTAAAAACTGTAATTTATTTTTCTCAACGAAAATCGATATGTGTCATTAAAATAATGAAAAATCAGTGAAATCAGACTATTAGGAGAGAGGGCTTACCTGAAACCCAAAAATTAAAAATCGCTCTAGCGGCACCATTTTTTTGTAATGGAACCCGATATACACAATTTAAATAAAATAAAAATAGTTTCTGAAAATCAGGGAAATCAGGCTATTAGAAGTGGGGGTATACCTAAAACAGAAATTTAAAGAGTGGGGATTAAAGCAAAATTTAATAAAGCATGTTAGCAGTTGCAATTTTAATATTTTTTTAAAAAAACTCTGTATATGCCATTAAAATAAAATAAGAAAACAAGGATAGTAAGAAAAACATGAAAAATAATTTCTTAAAGTCAGGGAAATAAGATTAGGAAGGGTGGGTTTACCTGAAACCCAACATTTAAAAATTACTCTAGAGGCACCAATATTTGTTTTTACAAAAAAATTCGGTATATATAAACAAAGTAAGAAAATTAGTTTTTGAAAATTATGGAAATCAGACCATTAGGAGTAGGGGTATATCTGAAAACCGAAATTTAAAAATTGTTGTAGCGTTTAATTTTCTCTCTTTTGTTTCAAAATAAAAGGACAAATTAACTCAACATATAAATTGCATTTATAACGGCACACATGTTTTATGTTTAACAAAAGCATTGTGCTGAAGATAGCAACTATGAAATATTAATCTAATATGTGTGTGAGAATTGCACTTGTATGTAAAAGCAGTCTGTAATAAAAACTTTTGCATCACATGCTATTACAACAATAAATTTTAAATTAAATTTCAAAGTCACTGATAATCGACGGAAATTACGACTGTATGTTGTTGATTGTGTATATTTGCTTAGTGCATTGTTATTGTTTTTAAATAGCAACATGTTTTATTTAATTGACACATATTGAACTTCTTAAACACACAACGTTGTTTCTATTATTTCTATTTTAGTGAATGTAAAGGTGATATCAAGAGCTCAGTTCATAAACATGGTTACATTTAAAATGTTTAATTTTTGTGGTTTAATCTCAACAACAACAACAACAATAATAATAATAATAATAATAATAATAATAATATAGTATAATTATTATAATCGCCTAAAATGTGACTTCCTTTTTTTAATTCTTATAGATTGCAAAAATTCTAATTTTGTTCTCCTTACTTTTGAAAATTGGAATAATTTTACTATAGACATTTATTTCGAGTGATTTGAAGGAAAAAAAAAAACAATAACAACAGATAAATCTACTTAAGTAATGTATTATAATTTATGATAGTTTATTATGATCGCCTTCTTTTGTTTCTGACTAGTGCACTGTCTTTCTGTTATGTGACAATGTTGCGCCTGTTACTTTTTTTTTTTTTTTTTTTTTTTTTCCCGCAATATAGATTCTCGATTTCTGAGAACAACTTATGGAATATATTTTTAGACTTCGGTGTGGGTATCTTATATGCAGCTTATTTACATTCGTCGCTTGCCTTCTCCAAGAAATTGAAACGTGATGTCCGCCATACATCTGAGTACAACGATGCACCGCCCGTTTGATCAACACTAGACTCCTTCCGCTTCTCGTGCTCAAGTCGCTTAGCTGTAAAACCTCTTTCCTGTATGTCCCGTGCCAAAACAAGTTTAAAAAAAATCTTTATTAATCTTTCGAGAAATCTCGTTACTTACCCAGATGTTCTCTGACATCCAGAATTTTCCTTGAACATGGTAAACTCGGTTTATTTGCAGAATCTGAAGAGTATCACATGAATATTTGCGCAATGATTTGGGCGTTGAAGTGTTTCGATTTATGCGAATCAAAACTCAATTAGCAGCACGTTTCCCATTAGGAAAATGAGAGAGCAGAAAAGTAAAAGTGCTTGGCAAATATCCAGTTTTAAGGAAAACTAAAGTGTCTATTGTTGTCAGCAGAGATGGCCTTGTCGGACTTATTTTTTTTAAAAAATACTAGTACATTTTTAGGCACTTAATCAAAGAATCACCCACAAGCTGTGTGAAAATCATGACTATATATATATAAAATAAAAATAAAAATAAAGTAACACTATTAACAATGTAACAAATTAACAGTAATAATAATAGTAGGGAAAGGATAAAACACTAAGAAAAAGTCACACTTGAGTTCGCTATATTTCGGGCTCCACGAGAAATAAAAAAATAAAAAAATAAATAGAATAAAATAAATAAAATAAAAAAAAATCGTGGAGTTCGAAATATAGCGATCTCAAGTGTGACTTTTTCTTAGTGTTTTATCCTTTCCTACAATATATATATTGTATATATATATTGTATATACATTGTATATATATTGTATATATATATATATATAGTCATGTAATTTTTTTATCAAATTCTTCCTCTTTCCATTCAGGCTTATGCTGCCGCGAGCCTCCACTGACTACAGTCCGAACTTTTCAGAGATCGCCCCTACTATGTCAGCATCAGTGACCTCCAACTGTTCATTGGCTGTCATCCACTATTGATTCACAGTTTTCAATCCTGGCAGTGTTTTACCAATTTTGTCAATGCAAGTCTTCTTTCACATTAGGTTATGATCAAAGCGAAACAAATTTTAAAATGAAAATTATCCATGGTAGCAAGACACGTCCTTGCTGATTATTATTGGTTAGAAGTCGAGAATTTCTTTCTTTCTTTTTTTCCGTATTTTTTCTTTCTTTCTTTCTTTCTTTCTTTCTTTCTTTCTTTCGTTCGTTCTTTCTTTCTTCTTTTCGGTCAGTGTGTGGTTCGTATTGTAGAGTATATCGAATAATGAAGCTCTGCTCTATCCGAGGAGAATTTTGAACATCATCAGTCAGTTTAATATTACTCTCTCTAAGTGCACATATCTAATTTGTTATTATAACACTCCCAAATTCCAAATTTACACAAGTACTTCATCAGAGTCCAAAACTTTTGTTTTCTCCCAAGCACTTAATGACTCAGTTCCTCCTAGAAAAATATGACAGTCGCAAGTGTGATGTCTTTATAATAGCATTAGCTTTCAATCATTTGACTCAAGGCTTTATGTCGCAATTTTTACTGAAGCGAAGGGCAAGATCAACGAGCCAGTTGGCAGGAGAATTATCTTTAGATCTGACAACACTCAACCTTCAGAAATATTGGCAGGATTTATCTGTCCTCTCTCGCTCTTTTTTCTCCTACGCCTACAAATACATGGCAGTTTATCAATTTTCTGTTAACGATGCTCCTGTAGAGTTTTCTAAATCTTTTTATGTGCCGTTGCTGTGTTGGCCGAGACAGACGGGTTTGAATGCTATATTTATTTGTTTACATTTCCTCACGTGATCTGTTCAACTAGAACAGAGATTAGCGTTGCTACAGCAGAGAATAACAAATGTAAACAACTGAAAAAGGAAGTCCAGATGAGTGCCAAATAACAGTAACTGATAATATAGGGTTGTGACACACATTCGTTCGCTTCTTCGTTATACGAGGCTCAGTCAAAAAGTAATCAAAATTTCGAATAATGTAGAATACTGCTGCATTACACATATAAATAACAGACATGCACACCTTTGTGCTGGAAAAACAAGCGCGCGCGCGGCATCTTAGAAAATGTGACGTCAGCGACCAAAACAAGATGGCACCAGCAAGGAGCAGCAGCAAACAAGTATCCGTTTTTGAGTAGTGAGGGCGAGAAATCAACAGATATTCATCCAAGAATTTAGACGCAATATGAAAAGGTCTGTGTGTTATTCAGAAGGTCTTTGAGTGCACAGAAAGTTCAAAAGTGAAATGTCTACTGCTCTGGTCGTGCGCATACTGCGATTACGCCAGACACTATCTTTGCATTAGAACAAGTGATCGAGACAATCGATACGATGTGGTGACTGTAAAATTGAAGACCCGTGCATAGCTCGGCACACCACATTATTCACGACATTCTGCAGTAGCGCAGTCTCCGCTAGGTGAGTACCAAAACAACTCACCCCTGAACTGAAAAAGCGTCATGTCAATGTTTGTGAAACATCGCTACGACGTCACGAATCTGAAGGAGATGATTTTCTAAAGCGTATAGACACTGGTGAAGAATGCTGGATGCACTGCTTCCAGCCAGAAACCAAGCAAGCTATCAAAGAGTGACGGCATTCATAATCGTCAAGATCAAAAAAGTTCCTTACAGCTGTGTCAGCTGGTAAGTGAAGCTTACGCTCTTCTGGGGCTCTGAAGGTCCAAACATGGTACATGACGTGCCCAGAAAACGCAATGTTAGCAGCGATTTAAGTTGTGGTCTGATTGAAAACTATTTGAAACCTGCTATCAAGTCGAAAGATCGAGATTTGGTCACAGCATAAAAAACCGCTTCATACGACACGAAAAAGTGCAGATATTCATTTTCAGCATATACCTACTACATTCTGCTATATCACCGGACCTGGCACCTTACGATTATTATATTTTTGGACCGCACTGACGACGAAGACGCGGTTGCATGAATGGCTACGCAGTCAGTCACAAGATTTTTTTTTCTCGTGGAATCCAGGCATTAGTGAAACGCAGGAACACCTACATTGAAGGTCATGGAGACTATGTTGAAAAATTAAGAAGTATTTTCCACTCCAATGTATATATCTTATGAATAAAAAAAGATTAAAGTTACTTTACTAAGCCTTGTATTTCAACACCAATATCACCGAAGAACACAGACACTACCAAACACAGGTAAGACAGAAAGCTGCCAAACAATCAAGGGTGAGATTTAAATGTAGTGTTGTGATATTTGTTTTAGTAAACAATATATCCACATTTTTATTGACAATATACAAATTCCACCATTAAACATAAGGACATTCAAAGCTGCTTTTCTTCTTCTTCTTCTTCTTCTTCTTCTTCTTCTTCTTCTTCTTCTTCTTCATTGGCTGTTTACCCTCCTGGAACCTTCTAACAAATAACGGGGTCAATCGCCTATCCCTCAACAAACGTACTAATAAAATATGTGAATGGGCGGTCAGTCCAGTGTCAGGTCCGACTGGATGACATCACAAACGCCGATAGACTTAGGCACACACACACACACACACACACACACACACACACACACTACATAGAATGAAGGCGAATAATGAAATGAAAGGTGGATCAGAGGCAGAGATATACTAACCCGACATTTGCCCTTTCTGAATATGAACTGAGGGAAACCACGGAAAAGCTCAGTAAGGTTACCAAGCCACGGGATTTGAGTCTGAAACATTCCCAAACATAGTCGCCTGAGCCAAATCGCTCGGTGCGTTCAGAGCAAAGTGCACGCTAATGCATCTAAGGTCAGTTACAAACACATCTGAGTAATTCAACAGCACAAGTTTACGAATATCACTAGGTCAAACTTACAAATTACAATTTATTAATTACCATTACAAATAATTTCTGTTACACTGCATCCAGTCTTTAATTGATATATTAATGAAATTCTAATATAAAATACGTAACAACCACGTTTCCTGAAAGTTCCGTTACAGCCTCCTGTATCGTACATTCAAAAAGTCGTATAACATATTGCAGGTAATCAGTGAACATAGTATTTGAAATAAATACTTTTCAAAAATGTGAAAATGTAACAAAAACGAATAGCTGAATTTGTGCGCTCAGGGAATATTATTTAAGCCTTTTTTTAAACATTAACAGAAGCCCAGAAAATAAACTAATGTAAAGCAACTTGTTAGCAGAAAGAGCACCTCATTCCTAGATGCGTGTTGAATTTCCAATCCAATATCTTGTAACAACATTCATGCCTTACTAGGAAGCATTCTGAACCTTTCATAGAACTCTGAATCATAATGCAATTCAAAGTTTACATGTTGTTTATATGAAGGTGTCTCAAAAGTAGCGCAGGTTTTAAACTGAGCGCCATTTTTCCCGTTGGGTTGGCAACGCTCTCTGAAGCAATCACATTCCAGTTAATACTGGATTAGTCGTGATGGAGAAATACTCGATGCTGGAGCGCATAACTATCGTGAAAATGCATTACAAATACGGAGAGTGTGTGCTGAAACCGTGGGCAAATTACGTAATATGTTTGGGCGGAACGACGCAACAAAGTGATGGACAATAAAAGAAGTGGACGTCGTCATACTGGACGCTCGGTCAAAAACATTGCCGCTGTGAGCGCTAATGTCTTTGAGTGTTCGAGAACGTCTATTTGCCGCAGGTCTCTTGAGTTGGACGTTTCGAGGAGCACCACGCAGCGAATTATGGTGAAACATTTGCATATGCTCCCATACAAGATTCAGACGACTATACAGTTTAAACCGAAAGAACCACATGAAGCGACGGGTATTCGTCAAATGGGTCCTACAGAATCTGCAAGCAGATGGTGATTTTTCTAAGAAAATCATCTTCAGTGACGAGGTGCATTTTCATCTGAATGGATATGTAAACAAGCAGACTCTTGCATTTGGGGAACGGTAAACCTTCGTGTTCTTGAAGAAAAGCCGGTTTATTCCCATCGAGTAATGGTGTGGTGTGCACATTGGTGTGGTGGAATTATTCGGCCATACTTCTTCTTCGTAAACGGTCCGGAGGTGCAGTAACTGTCAATAGTGTAGGTTATCGCAAATGATAACAGCATTTTGTGGCATAAGTTGGAAGCCATGGACTTTGGCTTTGATGTTGATGAGACCTTGTTACCATTGAGTTGTTACAACAGAAATTTCATGGGCGGCTGATTTCGCGCAACAGTGATCACATTTCGCCACCAAGGTCATGCGTGTGATTTTTATCTTTAGGGATTTGCAAAATCCAACGTTAACAGCTAATCCATACCCACCATTCCTGATCTTAAAGAAGAAATCCGACGTGCTATTGCAACTACTGGCTCACATGTTTGTAAAATGTGATTGCAAATTTTGTCAAAAGAGTGCACGAGTGTCATATGAGACGTGAAGGACATTTTCCGGACATTATTTTCCATATTTTATTGGAGTGTTTACTCTTTCAAATTATTTCATAAAATTGCCAATTCCCGAATAAATAAAGGCTCAATTTATAAATTTAAAATCTGCTTTACTTTTCGACCACCATATATTTTTTTCTTGTGGGAGCAGTTCTTTGCAAATCTTTTTAATCAGAAGAGTCAGAAGAATTGTCAACCATTCTTGCGTCCCATGCACACACTAACCTTATCAATAGTTTTAAATAATGAATGTAGTGAGGCTTGTATAAAAAGCATGAATAATCTCAGATAGTAAATATATTAGTAACTGTTTGGCAAAAGAAATATATAAAATTAATAATATTATTAGTATTTTTCTAATAGTCTGTAAATGTTTTCAAACTATTATGCAACATAAGAATTTTATTAATTAAGAAGATTGAGTGAATTAACTAATTCTTTGATTTCTTTAATGTTATGCAATACGACCATGGTCTGATTGTTGAGCCCTGGGTGGCAGGAATGTTTGAGCAACCAGGATAACTTAGCCGTGGAGAGAGTATAGGAGGTGTCGGTCCTGGTGGTCTAAGGTTTTTTTTTCCCCCTTGAATGGTGTTTAACGCCTGTTTTTACTACTGAGGCGCCACAGGCGGTGGACACTGATGATACATGAGATGAAATGATAAATTGGGAAAGATTTTCTTTTAAGGAAGGAAACGTTGCAATACTAAGTTTAGGGCATCTTTCCGACATTTGCCATGAGGACTGAGGAAAATCTGGAAAAAACCGCAGTCAGGGAGGACGGTCCTGGCAGGATTCGAACCCCAGACCTCCCGCTCACGAGTCCGCGTCCTAAAGACCTCGGCCACCCATGGCGGTCTGGTAATCTAGGGGTAACAATACTTACCTCCTAAACCCAAGATCGCGGGCTCAATCCCGGCCAGAATCGATGGATTTTTTCAGGCGTAAAAATACTAAGTATGGCTTTCTTCGGAAGGGAAGTAAAGCCGTAGGTCCCGTGTCACAGGTATACGGCATGTAAAAGAACCTCAAGCCTGAAAAAGAGGCTTCTGAGCAAAATTTGTCGACCGTTTCTAGCCCTGAATTGAATGGGACGCTGATGACCTGGGATGTTAAAGAGCGTCCGTAAATAAACCAATCCAACAATCATAGGAGGTTAGTGCAGTTGAAATCCTGGTACATGCGATAAAAAAGAACTTATGTGACAAGCGAATATTATTAAAAACAAATATGTTTTTAAAATGATAATATTATTTAATTAAACATCATTATTTATAATAACCCAGTTACTTTCAGCTTGTATCTGTAGAAATTGATTTTTGGCATAGCATAAGAAATTTAAGGTCGAATAACATTCCTTTAAAATTAATCCTTGATATAAAGTATTGTTCATCTTTCACCTTCATCGATTTAAATGACCCCAGACACAGTCTTTGTATGCGTCTTCAAACGCACTATTAAAAGGTAAACAATAAAACATATCAGTCCATTTAAAATAACGAAGGTGACTTACATCTCCCCTACCCCTCCATTTATGAAAAGCCAAGCAATATCACATTATGTCTCTCTTCAAGTCAAGCAACTTTTGTCTGAAGAATTTTCTTTCTATAAATAGATATTGCCGTTTTATTCAGTTGGCCTCCTTGTAACGCCTCGCCCTATGCAAAAATAAAATTAATAACAAGGAAGAAAAAGAACCCATTAACAAACAAAGTCTAGTCAGAGCAAGATAGAAAAAATTAAACACAAAATACAGGACTCTGCAAAATGATTGACAAAAATCTCTGCACGAAATACAATTGAGATAGAAATACGATTGTTGTTTTATTGCATAATACAACTCATACGAATTATTTTACGTGCACCATTTGTCTTTATGCATATATCAACACATACGCCTTAGCATGTCACTTGTAATGTTTTGAAAGGCGCTTGCGATATTCAGAATAGTCACAGGTAGAGGAGGGGGAAAAGCTTGCTCCTTCACATAACCCTACAGAAAAAATGCAAGAGATTAGGTGACCAAGGTGACCTGATCACCGTCGGTCTTGCATTCAATCCATCGCTGCGGTAGATGCTGTTTTATTAAAAGTCCCTGACAAAATGAGATGGGGCGCCATCTTGTTGCAGTATAGACTCATTTAGCAGTGGTAGCAGACATTCAGTGATTATATCCAGATAAGTCAGCTCCTTTCGATAAAGAAAAACAAGGCGTGCAACTTGGAAACAGAACAAATTAATTTTCGGAGATCTCGCTCATGTTCAACGTAACAATGAGGATTTTTGCCCCCCATTTGCAAACATTGTGTTTATTGATTTTCCATTTAAACAAAAGGCTGATTACTCACTAAAAACCAGTTTTTTTTAAAACTAAAATCACCCTCTTCTATCCGCCTCTGCAGTGCAATGCAAAAAGCCTCCTATCGGTGCTTGTCACAGCTCGATACAGTTCAAGGCGATAAGGGTTCATTCTTAACTTATCCATAGAGGAAGAGGCGTCCTGGAGAAAGTCACCCCTGCTTTTCACGATCGCCAGCGGAAGGCCTCGGAGAAAACCGAGTTTAATTCCAAGTATTGCCTGCACTAATGTGGAGCGGATATACAGTGTATGGTCGTAACGCAGGGAAAACAAGCAACCTTACGCCAAAAGTAAGAAAGCATGTTAGTACTTAATGACAGAAAGGAAATGAGGAACTATAATATAGCAATGTAACACGTAAAGGAAATGATAATTCAATGGGAAAAGGTATGCGCTTTGAACAGTATAAGTTTTGCAACTTATAAGCGAGATATTTCTTAATTTGAAGTGGGGCCGGTGTGCGTTGTATTGGTTTTTGCAAGGAGCATGCGATAAGATGTCATTTATTTTCCATCTTGTAGCAAAGAAAGCGCAAGTTTATTGGCATCCTTTGTATCGGATTTTGCATGGCGAATGCAATGAGGTTGTGTATGTGTTTGTATAGGAAAGAGTGTTCCTGTGGAAAAATGTTCCCTTTTGGAGAAATTTCCTTAGTTTTGGGCATGAATACTTGTTCGTTTTGGTTGGGAACTGCGGCTAATGTTGCGTTTAAGGATGCCGTGATTTTCTTCTCAACTTCATATTCTCTTGTTATGGAAATTCCCTTAATAGCATAACAACCCACAAGCAAGTTTGTTTGTTTTTTTCTGGTAAGGGCATAGGACAGCTGGGACTTTCTTGTTTGCTTACTAGTATTTCCTCCTTTTCATTGAGAACAGAAACTTCTTGATTGTCTATTATAAGATTATTCAGATATTTATTGTACTCATGCAATCATTATTAACAAACAAACAAAAAGGCAGCACATTAATAATAACACATGACATTCTCCAGGACGCAACTTTCTGTATGGCCAAGGTCATTCTTAGAGTTTTCGTAACACACGCCAAACTGTTCGTTTGCTACACCTCATCCCTGCAAACTGCTCATATTATCTGCGAATGAAATGTCGGAGGGAGAATGTTTTCTAAATCCCGCGCGGAAGGTTCGTTGGACAATGGTAATGGGTCGATATTGATGATCTCGAAAGTAACTCGCCTTCTCGTCGTTTACCGCTATGTTGCAAACACTGACACCTGGCGGCAACAACGTAACTGCTGAATGGCGCTAAAGTTAAAAAATTTGAAAGTTTCTTTACCCATCCGTGCAAC
Organism: Metallyticus violacea; assembly: GCA_030762175.1. NCBI lineage: Eukaryota > Metazoa > Arthropoda > Insecta > Mantodea > Metallyticidae > Metallyticus > Metallyticus violacea. Next base: position 25,606,008 of record CM060839.1, read on the forward strand.
GACAATAGTTTTATGCTCAGTTCATTACCCATAAGACTTTCACGAAACGCTGGCAAGCTTTATGTAAATAAAATGTACACTGAAAAAGGAGAAAGAAGGTATGTAACAATAAAGAAGTACTGTCTCTAAAAAGTAAAATAGGCAAGCTTAAACACAGCAAGTAAATACATAGTAACGGAACGAGAGGGGCCAAGAATGACCAAATGCTGGTTTCACTCTGGCCAGTCCAGTCAAGGTCACGCACATAAATTCCGACTCTCGCTCTATATATCTGTCTCTTTCTAGGTTTTTCTCTCCCTCACTGCTTGAAAACAAGAGTTACATAGCTCAGGTTGGTATCTTGTGAAACTATAATCGAAGAGAAATGCTGTTTAAAAAGCATTCATACAACATTGAAATTTTATATAAGGTACTTGTATAAGTGTCGTTTTATTAATATGTCAATATTGTTAAGGGGCTTAGAAGGGACGCTAACACCATTTAAAGCTTTCGTCCGCAGTTTGATATAAATATACAGACTTATATAGTGTTTGGTTAGAAAACGGACGATATATTTCTTGCATTAATACATGTAACAGCGAGGAACACGATAACGCCATTCCCACGGAAAACGCTATTTTATGTAGAAGTGGGGGAGCGTTGTATATTTGCAAGAACTCAATCATTGGCTTTCGACTGTCATACCACTCATGTTTGAAACCGTTTGCGAAACATACACTATTCATTTAACAGAAATACAGATGTTCTGGTGCTGCCACTGCCGCAACAATACTACCCTAATGCGAAAGGGGAACTGAGTGGAGTGGGAAACGGCTGCAAAGAGGGAGAAATGGCCTTCAGTGGCGAAAATGAAACGACTTTAATATAGAGGAACATAAACAAAAAATTACATTAATTAACACATAATATAATGGACAAAAACACAAAACTAAGCTAAGGATAGACAAACGTAGCCTGAATGAGCTGATATAAACAAATCTACAGGGAGGCTCAACAGCTGGAACGAGTTCATTAAGTTTTGAAATAGAGATACCCAGAAGTAGTTAATCGAAATAGAGTTCTCTAGCAGCTATACAATGTAAGACCCCACACCGTTCCTGCCATGGAAAAAAATTGGAAGGGATCGACCTGCCATCACACCCAGCATATAATCTTGATATTGCGTCTTTAGATTACCATCTGTTTCAATCCATGGCTCATTTCCTGCGTGGAAGAAAACATTGCAATCGTGCAAATTCTTCGCAATCTAGAATCTGGTACCGTCGTGGGATAACAAATCCACTGAAAGGTGACTCAAGATAATAGATTCGAACGGATTCACTTTGAAGATTAGCTTAGTTTCTTGTCAAAACACATTTCAAATTAAGTTTTGTTTAAAAACCGACATTACTTATGAGACTGTCGAGAGTATGGTGGCGATTTAAAATTATATTACAGTAAATAATAACCTACGCAATACATTTGCCGATGTTGCAAAGTTTTCTTTAATTGCCAACACTCTCACAAAAATACTGTGACTAAATCGATTCTTGCGTTCATTTAAATATCCAACACGAGATAGCGGATATGTGGTTTGGTTCAGAGATAATAACCAGAAGTTAAAACGGATGATCAAATTAGAAGTATGAATTAAAATGAAATGCTCACAAACATATGAGAAACAGTGAAAGATACAGGGGAACCTGCCATATTTACCATCAGATTGACGCATTGGCTTTTTTTTTTTGTTATGATAAAAACATTTATTTGAGACGAATAGTTCACAGAAATTAATTCGAAATATTGTTTCCTTCATTATCTATAGCTCTCTTTCAAAGGTAATCTTGTATAGGAATGGTCGATGTTGTTCATGAGTAAGCAGAGATGCACAGTGGCCACCCACTGACTTTCGTTGTTTTCACTTAAAGCTGCGGTACTCATGCACCGGAATTTTGAACCTTGGCCATGGAATGCAAATGTCGCACGATGGTTGACTGCTCACAATTCATCACATCTGCTAATCCTCGGGTTGACTCACATGGATATTTATGGAATAAAGAGATCAGGTCTTCCTGAACGGGGTGAATCGCTCACGCCAAAGTGGCTTTGAAACGGCAGAACCATTTTCTTTCTGTGCTTTTCCCAATGTCATTCTTCCTGTAGACGGCAAAGTGTTTCTAATCGCCTCTGCTGCCTTTGCTCCTCTATTAAACTCAAAAAGAAAAACATGTCAGAAGTAATAATTTTTTTTTCAGACTTGACACTCCACCTTATTTAGCTCGTATATAGTGCAAACCGTCTTCAAATCTGCAAAAGTCAATGCTTATTTACAAGCACAACGCTCCTGGGTGAAATCAATGTTAGTGGATTTTGGAAAGAACTGAGACAGAGGGTAAAAGATAAAGGGATGCGAGAGATTTGGGCTAGCTTAGAAGATAAAAGCTCTATAGACTTTATAAAATAATTAAAAGAAATAGATAACTGTAATCAATTCAGCTACGTTTCTATCAAACAAACGGCATCTAAGTCTTTGAAAAAGAACAGAAACCTATCACTGATCATTTTCTTTCTGAATCCCTCGATAATCCAGGTAGCGATTCAGAAAGGAGGATGGCTCCTATTGTTTCTTTGGAACAGCTCCGCTGCTGCTAAACTCGCGATTGTCACCCTTTTGCATAGTCCTGCAGTTTGACCTTAAGAACCTGCGGTCAGGTAGTGGTGACCTTCGCTGTCCTGATATTCTTCCCCTCGCCTCACTTCTCACCTTGTCTTCTTACTTCGTTTCAAGAAGTTGCGTTCCTCCCTCACTCGTTGGCTGATATCTTCTCCAATGTTGATTTCCGTGTCCCTAAGAAATCTGGCATCTCACAGTATGTCCACCTTCGTATGTAGTGGGCCAATTTGCACACTATTGACCCCTTATCTCCGCCTCATCTTCCTATTCGATACGCTCTTTCAAAGTCAAAATCCCTTACTTCGATGCCTATTTGGGCAACCACTCCACTCGACGTCTATTGTCCTCACTGATACTCCAGCTGACATTCTCTTCCTCTTGTACACCGATATATGATATAATTGCGCCGCTATTGCTTTTCCAAATAATCTGCCTACTTTCCATTAATGTGATCCATTGCATTAGTGTAAAGCTTCTTTACCATACATAACCTGTTGGTTAACATATGGAAGAAATAAGGTTTTGATAGTGCTAAATTCTTAGATATTTTGTTTGTTTATGTAAATTTAACTGTAATGTTGTTTGCTGAAATAAAATTCATTCATTCATACTTATATATTAGCTAGTGAACTATTTCCCTCCTCTGTCGAAGGGACACGTTTGTGCTAAGGCTTCATTAGTAAATAAGAGTCGCACTCATGTGTCAACATTTACATCAGAACCGACTCTTAGTATGCGGCCAGTATAGCAACACCGTTCGTGTTTTTATGACCAACAAAAATGTTATGAAATTATGCATAAACCTAATATTACTTTTCTTGTCTCTTTTAGGTTAGGTTACTTTTATTATAATAGCTTTGTAACAAGAAGTCTGAAATATCTCCTCAAATAAAATTTCGGTGAAAAAGGATGACTCAGATGAAGTTGTAGACGTTGCACAACTATAGTCCGACATGTGGAAAGATTCCAATTTGAAGTTAACAAGAAGCAACGCAATTTTGCATCTCCGCAGACAATCCTAGTACAAAACAAAGTAGTGTCTTAAATGTTAGAGACATGATTAATTTAGGTAAAGAACCGTGTGGAAAATACTAAATAACACCGTTCAGTGTGACTTACTACGAGTAATTCATAAAATGCTATTTCAAGGTGCAGAAAGAGAGCAATACAAGTGTTGACCAGTAGCGCGACCTATTCGTTAGTTGAGGTAGAAGGACTCGTTCAATATAAATGATAAAATAAAAATAAATGCGTTCATAAACAATATACGAAATATATTATTATTACCTATAGAAACTTCATAAAATGTTTTATTGAGAAAGGCGTCGAATGAATAAAAACGTATTATTATTATTATTATTATTATTATTGGTAAAAGATGAATCATTTTACTGCTTGCGGCTTTAACACCAGGGATCCGTTGTTCGTGAAGTATTTGAACTTTACGGGCCAACTGTGTCAGTAAATATAAACCATAAATAAATCCTTGTTTTGCAATAAAAAACGTAGCCCCTGTTTTGCTGCGCAAGTGGTTTATACTTGTATGACTCACACTGCGTTATAAAAAGTTTCTTTCTTTAAAGTGTAACATACTATTACCTAAATATTAAGTCCCCCCCCCCCTTGAAGACTAGTGTATTTCTCTCAGAGTTGCTGTAACATTTTTACAGCTTTCTGAAAGAACGATTATCCAACTTCTGCATCCACTTCATAATTTGATGAAAATGTTCTTCCTTGAAGGTTTTCTTTCAGTTTTGGGAACAGCTTGATGACGCTAAGAGCAAGTAGAATGTTCCAGCAGTTGAAACCCTGCTTTATTATTTGTAATCCTTACAGCATAAGACGTATAGCCCGAAGCATTGTCGTGAAGAAAGAACACGCCCTGCTTCAATTTTCTTTCATATAAAATATGGAAATTAATGTTGAATAATAATAACCGGTTATTGTGGCTCCTCTATGCTAATGGCGGCGTCTTGAATTTCTTACGAAGTGGAACTCCCTTATGTTTGCATTCCTTACTGTGCACTTTTTCAAGTTCGTAGTGACTGGCTCGTGTTTCATTCATAGCCACAAATCTGTCAAGAAATGTTGTTTGTCTGCCCGAATATATCAGTAAATATTCACTCTCAACTATTTTTGAGTAAGTGTCAACATTCGGGCACCCATCTTGCAGTTAACTATTCCATCTCTAACTTTTTCATTAAAATGTTATGTGAGGTGCCGTTTTCCTCTACTATATCGCTTGTCAACCTTATAACACGGAACCATGCACTTTATTTGCGTTTTCTTCTGATGTGACAATTTTCCAAGAACCCCCACCATGCTCGTTTTTGCAGGAGGTTCCACCACATTTAAGCTCAAGTATATTATATCATAAAACCCAAAGTTGCTGATAAACAGAACTTTCCAAAAAGAATGTCATTTGGGTAATTAATTGAGTACAAGACTGTTAACGTTGCACGGATGCATAAAGAAACTCAGAAATATTTCTCTTTGCTATGCGCCATTCCATAGTTGCGATTGATTCCATCAGATGTCAATGTTTGCTAACAATAAGGAGAAGAGTTGTACTCTCAAAGATAATCAGTTTCGGTCCGTTACTATAATCCAGCGCCACTTCCGCATGGAATTTAGAAAACATCCTCCCTCAGATAGTATGCGAGGTTTGTGGAGACGAAAGTTTTGAAGCACGTCAAATTAGGAGTGGGTAGATTCACTCCGACTATTGCATCATTTCCATCACACTCTATACACTTTCTCATCCTGAAAAACCTTATCAAAGCTCCTCTGCCACTCATTTTCCTCAAAGTGAAAAGCTCATTTTCATGTGCAGCCACAACCTCTTCATGGCTGGAAAATCGCTTTACTTTACATGCGAAGTTTTACCATGACAGATCTCTGCCTGCTATCATTGCAACACCAATAACTCAACAATTTCGACCTAGCATAGGGGGGAATTATATTCCGTGCCTCAATGCTTATCTAGTGATCCTCATAAAAGCTTTATTAAATCCCAAATATGTAACATTTGATAGAATGTGGTTGAATAGTTAAAAACTAACAATTATCAACCCCATCAAGCAATGTACATGAACTTGTAATATAATTGAAAAGAATATAGATCAAAATCGCAAAAAAAAAAAATATATATATATATAAATAAAAATGTAGTAATGGAGCAAGTCAATAATATCAAATTTGAGATTAAAAAAAAGAGCATATCCCTTTTTCTTCGCTGTAAGAATAGTAACAGAGTTTACTTAACTAAATGGCTCTACACAGTTATATGAGGACAGAGATAATTTTATATTACAACAAGATGACGCTCCACCTCATTTCCAATGGGAAGTGAAGGAATTTTTAAACCAGCACTTGCCGCAGCTATGGGTTGAACCGAGGGTGATCAAGTGCTCTGTTTTGGCCACCTGGTCACCCGATTTAACCTCTTGCGATTTGTTTCTGGGGGTAATGTGAAGAACCAAGCTTATCTTCCTCTTCTACCAGCGACTATCGGAGCCGCTTTTCAAAACATCACCAATGACATGTTCAGGCGTATGTGGGAAGAAATGGAACATCTTGTTGATATCTCTAACATTTGTAATGTATGTAAAAATTGTTTTGAGCTTATTATGCAACAAAACAAAATTCCTGTTCCTATCTGAATTGTTTATGTGCAGCGATTTTTTGACACCCTACATTCATTTTGGAAAATTGTGTATTTAGATTAATTTCAGAATGAGACATTCTTTTCATTTGCTGGCGTTTCATCACAGCTGTTTCCTAGATAGGCTGCATTTTCCTTACCATTCAAACAGCTGTTATGACGCAAAGCAACAATGTGTGAACCTGAAACTGTGTATGGGACGTTTATACATTTCAGGTGTTCTTATAACATAAAACTTTTTGATCAAGCAGAAAAGGGTTGGAGGATACGCTGAAATGGTCTGAATTTTTTAAAAATTTGTTTTCCAGCAGTAAAATATTTTTAATCATGAAATATATAATATTCATATAAAACAGTTATCAGTTCATTTGTCTACAAAATTATCAACTAGCACTCTGTTTAGAAATTCTGATTTCTTTCTGTTTATGCTAATGATACAACATTTAGTGAAAATCGGTTCAGCGGTTAAGGAGCTGGCGACGTTGCAAGGCTGTCATCGCACAGGGGAGCTCAGCGACAGGAAAAAGGAAGTCCGCGGGGTGCGGGCGGAATTGGTTACAAAAAACAAAAGACGGCGTCGCAGTGGCGTTACTAAGAAGCGTCTAACGTGTGTCCCAAAATACTCCGACGTATGTGTCTTGTTGCAAACGGAGGCTACAGCACCTTCCCACTCCCTCTTCCCCTGTAAACAAGTGTTCACTACTGTTTTCAAGGAGACGAAACCTCGCCCATTGGTCGTCCTTTATAGGCGTGGTAACCAATAGCAAACGTGCCTCCCTCCAACCGCGATACCATTAGTTTTATATATTTGATATATTGGTATAAACCTGAAATCCACTACAACCGAGGGCATTAATACGGGCCAAGTTTCGTACACTCTCCATTGTGTAGCAAGGGCTTGTGAAAATCGCTTGCTTTGCTTCCCACGTGACTATCAACAATGGTGAGTACCGCTATATTGTTGTTATATAGCCTACGTTGTTGTATGTGTATAACTCTTGCTTATTAATATATGAAATATTAGCGTAGAGCACGATTTTGTAAAGTCCTAGCTCATTTTAAATGTAGAAATACTAAAATCGAATTGGAACCGGATTTTTATGGATATTCTTAATTCCAGTATCATCCAGTAAAAGGCTGCAGAAATTAAAACAAAACCATAATTTCGAAAATTCTCGACATTCCGCACACAATAAAGGGGAAAATATTAGGAAGTTTTACTTTTAATATATAATGCTTATTAAACGTGTGGGGTGCCGTTAAAATTTTACAGCATGGTCTGAAAACAATTCTCTCATAACAAGTATGTTTTAATTATATTATCTCAGGAAAACTATCAGCTTTGCGAGTTGTATTCGGCAATATAATGCCACAAAAAGATCTTGGCCTTTAATTTTAACATTTGAGATCATTATACGCTCGATAAAAATAATCAAATCGAATCAGAAGTCTCAATAATGAAAGCCCCCTTGTTAAAAAAAGTTTAAAAAATTGAAAGTTTAATTATAACAACAGCTTATCGAGGAATAAAACAAATTAATGTAGAACAGAAAACAATCATTTATAGTTTTTTTAGTACTATGCTATCATGGATTGAAAAGACGCTCGCATCGAAATGTCATCCCATGCTTATCATGCCTTAAAAATGTTTAACAAACTGGAAATAATTACCTAAGTTTCTTCGTCCGTTAAATAAAAATAGTTCAAAACACTTTTAATACATTTAGTTATTTTTGTTAATATTTTACTGAACTCTATGATTATAAAAAATATAATAAATAAACGCATAAACATGTTGAAGTCGTGAAACTCCCTGCCAAAGTCTGATCCTAAAGTTGTTGGGTATGGAAGAGAAATTTGCCCAAATATTAAAGTAGTCTATAGAATTCCCGCGTCGAAAATGGTTCAGATATCAGATATAATTAATATAGAAACAAAAGGGATTTTCCTAAACTTTCGTCGTATTTCCACCATCTTAGAGATTAAATTTGGGGATTGCGTTACAGCTAAAATATTCGCATGTTTTTAAAGAACAGTTTTGCAATTTGGTCTAGATACTGGAATCACAACTGTGCTTTTTGTGTGTAAAAAACCGTGGTTAAATTAGATGAAAACGTTGCTTGTCCAAATGTTAAGGCAGTCTATTTATTTTGCTAGTTCTAAAAAGGTATAATATAAAGAAAAAACACAAATATATACAGACATTAAAATAGTTTTTAGATAGCTGATATTAAAAGTAGTTTTATAACCAAGACTCTCAAACTATAAATAAAATTTTATAACACTCAATGCTATAAAATGTTTATAACTCTGCAATGTTACCAGAATTACTTAATATAGAAACTGATAATTATGGGTGGATACAAATTATATATATAACACTTTTAAGAGTTACGTTGCTCAAATCGGTTTAAAAATCAGGCAATAGTGCAGTTATTTATATGATATAAACTTGTTTCTAATATTTATTTGCATGCTGGCAACCCTGCAACAATGATAGGCTAGAAGAAAATCAATAACAGTTGATCCCATGCTCAAGTGCATACTTCTTTCGGCGCTATAAAATTACATTCCAAACAAAAATTCAGTGTAATATATAAATAAAATGTAATTATAATAAAAACTTTTAATTTTCTGTAATTTTACCTCGCCAAAATACAATTCTTAATTGTCACAACTTCCATATCGATAACATTATCTTCTTCCATGTTTCTTTCAGTAAGCGACTTTGAAACGGAACGTCTCGGAATGACTGGAATAAATTTAATTTATAATTACTAATTTAATTAAACTATTAAACTATTAAACTATTAAGAAATGTCTAAATGTCTCATATGTAGGTATGCGTTTTTCAAAATAAAATTCCACGTTTAACATTTATATCATAAATAAATATTATAGTAAACGTTTTGTAATATTAAATAAAAATGGCTACGAAATATACATTGTAATAAATCTGCGCATATCTTATAACAGTCCCTAGAGGTATTCCTGCCAGATGAAAATGTTGAAATAAAAGCAACGGATCTCATACTGTAAATTATTAAAAAGAGTCCACGTTCTTCTAGCCCCTAACTATTCTGAGTGTAAATTTAAAAAAAAAATTGTCTTCTGTCCTAGTTGCATGTCACTCCGATAGTTTTAGTTTGTGTGCTAAAGATGCCCTTCATCTTTGTAAGAATAAAACAAATTATTATTTAGGAATTAAAACGCTGCTTTAAGGCACAAAAATAAAAACTAGAAATGTTTATTCCGACCAGAGCCTTGCTAAGCTTTTACGTCTACCAAATATGTTACAGAAAATCAGAAAAAAATGTCATCTTTTGATTTATTGCACATGCAGTCAAGTAAATGAAAAATGTTCAATCTAGGTTACACCTTCTTCTTATAATCCCCATCATAAATATCGGACACGGTTTGCTCTATGAGCAAATGATAATGAGGCCTGACATTATCGTGTTACAGACACGTGTTTAAATCCGGCATTTTTATCCAACTTCTGGCTTCGGTCCAAGTTTCAGAAGATCAGTGCATCTTAAACTGTTCATAGTTTATCTTTGCTTTAGATCGTATATCAAGTACCGTTCTCTTATGAACCCATAAAACTGCCAGTAATTTCCGTCCAATGCAGAAGTTGGCTTCAAGCTTCATTCACTTCAAAGTTCACTGACTTCTATTTATCACTAAAATGATTCAGCTAATTTGCTAAATATGCAATTTCTAACATTAGCTTAATTTTTTCAGTTACTTCTAAGAGCTATCAGCAATATTTTCTCTTCTTCGGGTTTGAGAGCGGCAAAGTGCCAACAATTACAATTAAACATTTTCTAAGAAATATACTGCAAGCAGCCTAATATGTCTAGCAAATGAAATATGGTTTTGTTGGTGTAGTAACCCTAAAGTAGAGTGCCCAGGCTGCACCGTTTGCAACGTCATGTCTATTCAAGACCGCTGACTTACACGCTGGGGAATTTCCTTAGAAAAAGCAGGACACATGTGGGTGTCACATGTGAGAGGGATGGAGCGTGCATTTTGAGTATCAGAAATAGTACAGTTTCTTCATTACTCCGAAGTGTTTATTACTATACTTCTTTGGTTTCTTTGGGCCATTGATGGACTTCACTTGGAGAACATCAGATGTTTTTACTGACTAAATTTATAAGGCATATAACTATGGTGGAGCACGATAAATTTACAGAAAATTCCGGTTAACTTCTTGTTATATATTAATGTTTATAATCGTAGTATTTATTCTATTTTTTTTATTCTGACATGAACGAAAAATACTTAACGTGTTAAAACAAACTCTTATCTGGAATCAGGTAAGAAATATCGGAGGTCATGGCTGGGACTCAACCATTGATCTTCGGCCCAACAAGATGATAATCATTTGAGATATGCCTTATACTGTAAATGCGCAATGTTTAAATAATAATCTTAATTAAACCAAGAAAATAAATAATCTCTAGGCATTCACTAAATTTACCATGTCCCCTGGAAATAGAATTCCAATTGGCGACTTTGGAAAAACCCATTGCTGCGGTGTAAAGATAGTTCCACTTTAGACCGGCAACCCGCATAACCGTGCGTTAGGTGCGTTGCCTAAGGAACAAGGCGCTTGTGCTCGTATGCATCCAGGTTGGAGTATTTTTATTCGTAGGTTTTAGACTGGAAGAGCGCACATGCGGTTTATTATTTTTTTTAATAGTGTTTAACGCCCGGTTTTACTGCTGAGGCACCACAGGCGGTGGACACTGATGATTCATGAGATAAAATGGTATATTTGGAAAGGATTTTATTTAAGGAAGCGTGCGGGCCTAGGTTTAGGGTATCTTCCTTGCATTTGCCATTTATGAGGCTGATGAAACTCTGAGCAAAAAACTTCATTCAAGGAGGACGGTCCTGACGGGAATCAAACCGCAGAACTCCCGCTCACGAATCCGTGACTTAACAACCTCGGCCACTGGTGTCGGTCGTGCGGTTTATTATGATATGCTTCACGTTTTTAAATTACAATTTAAAAACATCCTATAAGCAATGCCATTTTAAAGGCATTTTTGCTAGTCTGAAAAACTTGTAAGAAAATCCAAAGCAGTATATCCAAATTATTCTTTACAGTTATTTTTAAGTATCTAATAGAGATTTGTTGTATTTAATTTAATTCAATATCACACCCTTTCTTGTGCAGTATTAGTTAATTTAAGTTTATCTTTTCTTCTAACAGCCTCATCTTTTAGATACACAGAGAGGTTATTTGAGAGCGCGACTGCGTACTGCTACAAGTCAATCGTCAAGGCCGTATAAATGCATGGGCATGTAGAATGACTGTGTCAGCGAGTGGTTGTACGTTCGTGAGTTATTAGGTACTTTCATTGTGTGTTAATTGTTCTTCGTTAGTTATGCCCCTACATAAATATAGTCTTGAAGAATGGGTTTTTATAGGTGAAAACGGATTCTTGCAGAGAAGTGGTAAAGTGATTCACAATAAACTATCGTGTTCCAGATAGAAAAACTGTTCGCCAATTTGTTAAAAAGTTACAAGAGACTATGTCTCTTATTGACAAGAAACGTGTTTCAAATCGCCGTGTTCTTATGGAAAAGAAGCTAAATGAAACATAGGAATTTCCTGCGCAGATGCCGGCAATGTACTGCCGATGAGGGGCATAATTTTAAACATCTCTTATAACAGGTTAGTGTTTATTATTATTAGTTTTAAATACGTATATTAAGCTATCAGTCAAAATATAAATACTAAAATAAAAATATTAATTATAAGCGCGGAAACTATATCTCCCTTTTTCCGATTGCGATGATTGCATTTCCCCAATAAGCAGCAGCTCTCAGGCAGCCCGTAGTTCAAATAACCTCACTATGTGCGAATCAAAAACAATGGATGACCTTTGGAGTAAAAAGGGAATTGTAGGTTCAAAATCTGAAATCCATCTCCATGGAAACGAAATGTTGCACGAAGCGCTGCATCACAAGTTGGCTATCGGTCACTGTAAATATTGTCGCAACCACGTTTGAGCCTACTCGTTAAATATCCTAAAATTCCCAACTTATAACTGTTTCGTGACTGCGACGCGAAGAAATCATCTAAACCTAATCTATCAGTATCTCTGATATTGTTAAATATCGGGACTAAGTGATCATAAAGCAGACAATATTACATATATGCTGACAATTTATTATTTCTGTATATTTCTCATTACAATTAAAAATCTACATTTGACTTGGCTATGGTTTCCGCAGCGGCTGTGGAGATCAGCTCTCTAATTACTTACTGACGCCAGGCTAACCTGTTTAGCGGCATTTCTCAACTACCACCCTATTCTTCCTTTACCAACTATGTGCAGCTAAACAATATGCCGTGAGAATGCATTAACAATATGCTGCAATAATGTAAATGGATTATTACTACCTCCAATCACCTGGCAAAAACACAAACATGCAGGCCAGCAGAGCAAGTAAACACAATCCCGAGCTAGCAGCTAATGCGAGGGGATGGGAAGGAGAAGTTTTATTATTTTGAATTGGATTAAAATGTTACAAAAAATAACACGCTCCAGAAGGGAATTGACTTTTACTGCATTCTATGTTAAAATGATTCATTTAGTCGCCAATGTTTGGATGTTAACAGCTGCATTTTGATTCCCTAGTTTGTTCTCCCGGCAAACAAGTCAGAGTGGAACGTATTGTCCTTCAAAATGTTCTAGGAAGCAGTTGCCGCCAGGACATGCTTCGTCTCTTGACCTAATTTACCGCAGAAAAGAGGAGATGCAACGAGGCCTCATTAACCAGCAAAGAACTGGCCGTCTGCCCATTCTAATTTCTCGCGACATCAAAGGCGCACTTAGCAAAAATGTTACGCAATACCGACATTTTATTTACCATACTGATCTGTCGAATTGGGAGGAAAAAAAACTCCTTCAGGAATTAAACTGACCAAGAAAATTAATATTAATAAGCAGCTTTATATAATAATGTGTTTTTTGTATCGGGAGATGAACAGTTTATTTTTGTTTTAAAAATTGTAATTTGTCTTTTAGCAGTTATCTGTGAGAAAGTGAGGTTATGCCATTTTTATCCTTCTTCGCAGATTTGATTGATCTGCACTTCAAGTCCTTAAAAGCAGACAAAATGCTGTTAAATGTGTCAAGATTTTTGAAAAAAAAAAAAGTTCCTTACCAAACAAAAACGACGATGAAAAATGTATATTTGCATCTGTGCGCGTGTGCGTAACCATACCTATAGCGATTATTTTATAAACGATTGCTGAGTTCATAATTGGATCGGGGTGGGGGTTAATTAAAAGCAAAAATTTAAAAATCGCTCTAGCCCCCAAAATGTTTGGTTTTTCTCAACGAAACTCACTTTGTTCCATTAAAATAAAGTTATAAAATGGCTTCCGAAATTCAGCAAAATTAGGTAATAAGAAGTGCAGATTTATCTGAAACCCAAAATTAAAAAAAAATTTAGCGGCATCAATATTTGTTTTGTTTTTGCTACAAAACTCTGTATATACCAGTAAATAGAATAAGAAATATAATTTCAGAAAATCGGCTAAAATGGGCAATTAGGAGAGGTGTGTACCTGAAAACCGAAATTTAAAAATGCTCTAGCGGCACCAATTTCTCTGTTATGCCCTTCTCTGTAATGTCCTTCACAAATTCGACCGGTTCAGGAATTCCATTTGTTTACGCAGTTCTTGCGTGACGGACTTTTATTATCTACTAAATGGCTATTTTAGTCATATGGAACTACTATTTTAACATTAAATTACATATTTCATGATTTTTACATGTTTATGATCATTTTAAATATATTTCATAAATGTATCTATTTGTACATACACAGTCTTTTAGCACAATACAGGCGTTAGACAGTATCAAATAAATTGGATACTAATTTTTGAGTTTATAAAGTAATATACTGAATAAAAAGCATTGCTAATCAGCCACTGATAAATGAATAGTTCAAAACCAACCAAACTTGCTCTTTGAACACATTTCGAAATTTAGATCCTAAAAATAAACACGTTTTTGAGATTTTTTTGAGACATGAAAATAGGTAGCCGAATATTTCCTCCTCACACTGAACGTGTGTTTTTGCTTATGCATAAACGTCAATAAAGTTAAAGAGATGTAAGTTAATAACAGTTAAACTTTTTAATCAGTAAATTGGTTTACAGTGGGTTCATGCATTACAACATTTTATAATTCTAAGAGCTATATTTGGTAATTTTAATATCTTTGCTGCCCATTACAGCACCCCGCAAACATTTTTCATACATCATTAATGATTGAAAATGGGCGAAAAAAAACTGGTATATATATTAAGATGTAGCTATTCTTTCTTGAAATATATTTTACATTTTGTCTTATGTTCTAAAACCCTAAAACTGAACCAAATTCTGTACATTATACAAAATGCCAGTATCAAATTTTTAAGAATATTTTGTGAAAGCTTAAATTATTTTTAAAATCATATGTATTCACTGAAGAAATACCATATAAGACAAGTTGTATGTTTGAAATAAATTGAAAAGAATACTTAAATAAGAAAAAATATAATATCCATAATTCATTTTAAGAGTGTTAAAAGGAGTTAAATTTTGTATTAAAGCAACTAAAACAAGCTCAATGCCCACAGTTTTCCGTTATCTGTGACTTAGCTAAGTAATAGTGTTATTAGAGTCTGAAAATTATTAGTGTGTGGGTACAGTCGGTGAACGATAGAAATCGTCCGCAAGAGTAGATTTTTAGGAGATAGCAAATAAAGATATAGTAGGTATACTAGATGTTGAAAAAAAATATGTTCAAAATTTATGAGTAGGAAGGCTACTTGAGTCTAAGTATTTTAAAAATGTGAACAAGATCTCAAACGGTTGAATATAAAGCTATATGCACCGATTGGATTAATGAGTAGCTACATTGCTATGTGACGTGTGTTCAGAACTACAGTATTATATATTTATAATGATTTTTAAAGAATACTATACGTGAACTTCAATCAATTAACATCCGGCACATATTGGACAAAATAAATTGGTTTTTAAAGTAAACATTCCTCTTGACTATTCATAAAATATATGCAGCATCACCACAACGAAACATCCGAAGTCGTTTATACTACTCTTAATGCTTCTATTTTTCGACCCTCTTTCTATTGAAATTTCTTTGTACATATTCATTTTCACATTCTATATAATTTTAAATATACAGTTTTTTAATAATTTTTCAAACCCATTTTTACTTTGAGGTATCACAGATGCTGGACACTGGTGATACATGCAGATGAAATGATAAACGGGTAAAATATTTTTTTTATTACAGGAAGAAGACGTTCCAGGCTTTGGTTTAGGGTATCTCCCCGAAATAGGCCATTTATGAGGATTGAGGAAAATATGAGTGGGGAAACAGGGAGAAAATAACAGATTAGAAACTTAAAATTCTACGGAAATATCAAGTCATTCAAATTAAATTGAATAACACAAGCCTACACAGACTATCTTTTGATTTCATTTGTTCAAAAAGATACAATTTACAAAACTATTGACATATTCAGTGGTATGTTTCTCTTTTAGTACTTTAATGTTTTTTTCCCTTGGTATTTTGTTTAAATTTAAAAGCATGTAATAATCTGGAAGTTTTAAATGACATGATAATTTGCCATACCGAGCAAGAGTAGTGTATGTACCTGAAGTTACTAAGCAAGCAATTTGTACTCTTTTTAATTACTTATAGTGAATGCCAAGTTTTAATAATATTTTCCATAAACTGTTTTTTTTAAAGAAAATGGTGGATTCAACAAAAGCATCTCTTGCAGTCAACCGGGAAACAAATGGTTTTGCACTAAGAACATGTGATGAAACAAAAGGAAAGTTATATATTTGAAAGTCAGCCAAAGGAGAAAAAGTATTAACATTCTTATCTTATTTTGGCTCGAATACAGAGAATGAGGTGTGAAAAAAGTCCTTCGTGCTTTGTCGCCCGGACGGTAAATAAAAATGAAGAATTGTTGACGTGGAAAGTACAGCTTCGCCATCTGTCGGCAGCCATTAAACTCTATCGTTTGTTGTTCTTGATATGAGAATTGTTTGTTTTATGTGCTCTGCATGAAGGAACAGTGGAGATTTACGTCCTTCCGCTATAATTTAGGTTTATTTCGTGAGAAAAAGTCAGGGATACTAGTTTGCTTCTGAGAATATTTCAAAAGGACATCACATGAAATGATGCCAAGTATTTAAATAGTTATTGGCAGATTTTCTCGTCTTAGCGTTACGAATTAGGGTAATAAAATGCGGTACGATAGTAAAATCTGGTATACAAAACATTAACGTGAAAAAAAGAGCATAGAATCAAATCAACTTGCAGTAAACAAAATATTCTATCGGCAAAAGCATAAAATAACAAACAATGGAGAATGCGAAATAAAGGCTGTTTCCAACATGTTTTGACTATACTAGTTTCTGAAAATGTAGAATTATTTACAAGGCAAGATCTTAACAAATTATTATACCCGAAAAATAATAAACATGTCGTAAAGATTATAAATGACTGCAGTTTTCTATATACATTAGTTTTCTTTATTATTTGAAAAAAATGCTTGAAAGGTAAATTAAATTTAAATTACTACTGGAACAGATTTCAAAATATGCCTCTTTAAATGCTTCGGGAAAATTAACTAAAAGCACAGTTATAAGAATATACATTGGGAACAGCTTGCATCGTCACCTTTGGTATTGTTGCTCCTAAATTCGCTCCAAGTTAGGATTACTTCTCATTGCACAGCTGTATGAGCTAAAAGTTAATATTCATTAACTAAAATGTTAATTATAATGTAAATGTACTTTTTATTTTCCAAATAGACAGGAAATTTTAGTATTCCCTGCTGGAATAAAAATTAATTAAGGTGGGTAAATTGTGATTTTTTTTCTGGTTTTTGGTTTGACCTATTTATTGGTTATTTCTAAATGACGATCAAGTTCTTTAATACATTATTATTATTATTATTATTATTATTATTATTATTATTATTATTATTTGATTTTTTCTTCTAAATCCTGCTTTATGTTTAGCTGAAAAGGTATAAAGCTTCTGAATTCTACGGGATTAAAAATGTAGGTTAATTAGCTGGCGAGCGTAGCTTAGTTTCATAATTACCTAAAATTACTTATCTCTGAAAAGCGTATATCTTGTTTTTCATGCTTTTTTTTTTTTTTGAATAGTGGTTGATGGCCGTTTTTATTGCTTAGGCACCACAGGTGGTTTTCCACGCTTTGCAGCAGTTTTGCCATACGATACCCATTACCAATAATGAAACTGGGTGAAGGAGAGAATTACTCGTTTATCGTAAAGAGATGAGAGGGGTGTTTTGCAAAATTGCTAAATAAGATAAACCATAAGATATCTAATAATAAATTTCTCTGCACAAATACTATCTCGAATTGTCAATTTTTAAATATTCATTTTCTTGGAAATATTTTGCTACATAAAACGACCAGCTTAGTCTGAAATAATACAAATTAATAATAATAATAATAATAATAATAATAATAATAATAATAATAATAATAATAATAATAATTAGAAGAAGAAGAAGAAGAAGAAAAGGACAACTCGATTTGTTTAGTATCATTTTAATTATTATTGGGTGGAACACTTTACAGTGTTTTTAAGATTTTGCAATAGTGAAAGAGCATAAACTTAGAACCTTCATTCTCTTTTGTCAGAATTATTCCGAGGAATTTGATTCAGTATTAAATTGTGTTTTATAGTCGTAATTTGTAAAGGCAGAAAATTATTCTCAGGCTTTAATTCACAGGAGCTGGTAGTGCCAACATAATTTCCAAATATTTCTGAATGCTTACATTCGGTAATAATAATTATTAGTATTACTGTTTGGATGGCGCATACATGTCTGATAATAATTCATTTATTAAAAAAGTAGTAATAAAAGTTTTAGATTTGCATTAAATTATGACTTCCCTTTATTTATGCAAAGCCATCTGAAAGAGAATACAGTTAGTAAACCCTTTTTGGTAACGCGCAAATACCCAAGCTGTTCCTATAATTTCCTATACAGAGTGTAACAAAAAGATATGTCAAAATTTTTGGAAAACATTTCTCCCATATACAAGGAGGAAATATATAATATGAACAAGGGTTCGGAATTGATTTATCTCCTTATTAGAGTCCTTTTTCTTCATCTGTATCAGATATCAGAATACTCAAAAACAGATGTGAGGAAAACAGAAAAGTATATGAAATGTTCAAAATGTCCTCCGTTAGCACGGATACAGTCATCAACCCGCCGTCGCATGGACTCCCTGATGCACTGATGTATCCTTGGAGTGTCTGGTAACTTTGCAGAATATGATCTACACCTTCGACTTTTCCACAGATCATGTGAGCATCTGCTAACTCCGCATTTCAATACCTTAATTTATTGCACCTGGAACGAGGTCCGTAAATACACAAAACTGACACTACGTGCTCGGTGCTACGTCATACAGTGAAGTGAGAGGCATAACAAACGAACTACATGGCACAAAACAATCGCAACAACGGTGAACCTAGGAACTAAGAGTAGTTGCCACACCCCCACCCAATTTAATCTAAGGTAAAAGCAAATGTTACTTACTGTACGTATTAAGCAACTGTTCTGTTGTGGGGTTATTGCCCAGGACAGCTATGCTATCACACAGTGTAAGCGGAGATGAAGACAAAAGGCTGTAACAAGGAAATAAAGCATTTCCGTATTCTGGCTCACATAACATATTTGCATCCTCTATATGCAAAGAATGTGTCCCTAAAGTTTTGGCGCACCTTTTTGTTACAACCTGTATATATTCTTATATTGTGATAAAGGTCTATGTGTATTGTTCATACATTCTGTTTAGTGCTGCGATCTGGAATTTGGTGGGAAATATTTCGAAAATGAGTTTGCGTGAGTATCCATTTCTATAAAGGAATTGTAAAGAACATTTTCATATAATAATTAGTTTTGTATAATTATTAGTATTTAGTCTTAACACAAGGGTAAAAACAGTTTATTTTAATTTATTTTAAATTATATTTTTTCGACTTCTCACACGATTTAATTCTCCTTATACTTGGAATTATTTATTTTAAAATGTCCAAATACTTAATTGAATAATCAATTGATATTTCATTTAAACATATGCCTTTTTAAAGAGTATAATCCCCTTTAAACTTCTTACATTTGTGACTTCTGAAGTATGGTTAAAACGTTGTTGGAGAAACATATATCGGATGTTATAAAATATTGCTATATGTTCCAAATATCATCTAAATTCTCTTTATAATGTGAATAATGTTTTAGTATTTTGTGTTTCTGTGTCTATGTGTTATTTCAAAGATAATCATGCAACAAACATATAGTTTTTTTCAAATTTAATTGCTGATATTTTGAAACTATCTGTACAATCTTAAACATTATGGCGATAGCTTATTACATAACCTTTACGCACCCTTACTATACCTTCATCCTAGATGGTGTGAGTGTGCACCGTTTTGTTCTGCTCAAGTAACAGCCTCTCTTCAATGCTGTGCGATGGAGTTTTTGCTCTTGAATTATCTGGCACCGTGCAAGGGTGTGTGCGATGGAATTCTTTAACTCATCAGTTGTCGGGGGTTTGCTCAAGAACGCTCTTTCCTTCTTCAACCCTACAACCAATACTTTTTGGGTTAATATCTGGCAGTCTTACACGCCCAGTTACAGGAAAGTGACTACTGATAACATGGCCACTAAACATGTTACGTAAAAATTATTTTGCGCGTTAAATATGTGAGGAATCACCCTATTGTTCTTGAAGGTAAGCAACTGCCTTCTCATCAAGGAATAAAGCAATGAAAAAGCAAATAAAGCTGCAAAGGGAACAAGAAGACAACTACCAATTCACTGCCCCCTTTCCCTATTCCATATGAAGATGCTTTATTATACATTAAGAGAAATCGGATACTGCAGTGGAAACCCGACTGGTAGGAAAATTACCAAAATAGCAAATGTATGAAGTGAAACTCAATATTTCCTATGTATATATAACATTTTTAACCGATATCAACAGCTCTTATTCTCTAGATTAAAAATTGGTCACACCAAATTAAATCTTTTACCGCACAAGAACCTCCATTTTGTGAACATTGTAATATAAAACTGACAGTCAAACACATTAAAACAGCTGACTGCGATCTATAGGATCAACCATCACATTTCTCCAAATCTTCAGGCAGGATTAAAGGAATCAATCAAATTATCAGGATTATTTTAATTCTTAAAAGAATGTAAACTTACCACTATATTGTAAACATATTGTGTGAAACTCATTATTACATCATTGAATATTTGAATTACTATAACTTATGTAAAACCTTTATAATGTCTACCCCTTGTTAATAACTATGACGATAGTAATGCAAATGTATAGCTTCATAACTTGTTGCCGCTATAAGACCTATGCTGTTAGGCGGTGCTAAATAAAGCTATAAATAAAAAATCATCTTACTTGAATTTGATATTTTTAATGTTGAATTTCTTAAAAAAAACATTTTATTTATTTATAAAAGTTGTAATTTAACCCAACAATCAGAAACAAAGAAACAAACTCGTTTGTTATAGTAATAAAATAATCTCATTTATAGTTCAATAAACTACTACCAACATTTTTAAGATTTTGTATAAAATGAAAATACATGTAATGGAGAAAATATTAGCAATCAAAGATATCTCCTACCTTTGAAAAACCACTTATATTACAATTATTAATAGTTATTAGTTATGTACCAAATACTAAAGTAAGCTTTTAAGGGATGAATATATTTTTTTATTGCGATGAGTCCGTAATAGTTCTTGTGTTTTATAAATAATTGTTTAGAAAACGCTCTCTAAAGTATAATAACGATTAAAACGGGGGTGTAAAAGTTATAAAAATGCTAATTAATAAATTGACTCTTATATTCGTTACTTGACTTTGATGTAGATAACAACAACAATAATAATAATATTAATAATAATAATAATAATAATAATAATTATTATTATTATTATTATTATTATTATTATTATTATTATTATACATTTTCTGTGAACCAGTTTGTTTATCCAGAAAATTTAGGCATGCTTGAAATTATTTACATCTCTGAAGAAACTTCGGCTAAAACTAGACAAATTGTGCTACCAGAAAAATCTTGCAGCAAGTCGAGAAAGATAATACTGCGTTTAAAGAACGGCGCAGAGTAACTGGTGTACATTTTGTGGATGAAGACATGATTTGAAATTATACCCAAGAAAAAACTTTATTGAAAGCATGCGTAAAATTATATAATGACGTATTTTGTTTAACAGTTGACTAATGTTCATTTTTATCCGTCTTCAAAGCTGCCATTTTAGTGTATGTATTAAAAACAAATAAAATTAAAGGTAATGATCTGATAATCTGATCATTACTTGTACTTAAATATTTATATTCCGTTATATTAAAATTGCGTAATGTGTATTTTTACTTACAAATGTAAATCTAATAATATTAAATGATTATGAAACCTCAATTGTACATTCCACATTCAAATTTCTCTTCCGTGTATATTGGCCAGCTTTAAGTGTATGTAATATAACAGGAGAGTAGACAGAGATATTGTCACAAAAGTAATAAACCACTGGGTCCTCCGGTTTCACTCGAGGTTAGGTTAGGTAGAGAACAAGAGATTGTGTGTGAATTGATACCATTTGGCCGACTGTTTATTTAGTTTGTGCTTAACGAAAAGGAGGCGAACCTGTTATATTTAGGTAAATTTTACTTTAAGTTTCACCATAAAGTTACTGTATTGCCATGTTGCGAATAAATTTATTAAAAGTAAATATATAAATGGTTACAATAAATGAATGCATCCACAAATTTTTAATAAATAAAAAGCAGAAATACTTCTTAGCATGTATTATATAAATATCTGTACTGGTTTCATTTCGTCAACGATTAACTAGTGTTCTGAAATTGTCACGGAAGAGACTTTCCGCAACCAGTTCCTGCTATACATTTGGATTTCTTCAATGAATGTGTAGTAATTTCCACGGAGGCGTTTTTTAAGTTCAGGGAAAAAAATGGAAATCATAGGGCGCCAAGCCTAGACTGTATGGTGGATGACGTAATGTGGTGAGACTAAATGGTTGCCGGTACAGTAGCGTGTGACGTAGCATTATCGTGTTGTGGGAAAGTATCTCCCTCTTCTCTCCGAATCTTAATGCTGTTTTACAGCTTATAGTATCAAAACGTAAAGTTCTCAGTTGATCGTTGTTGCATATTCCAAGCAACCAACACTACGTTTCGTGATAAACAAAATTTAATTCATCATTTTAAATTTCATGCTAAATTAAAGACTCGCTAGGTTGGTGTTCTACATTAGTTGTTTGTTTGTTAGTACATCAATGAATAGTGGAAGTTGCATCTTTTTATTCCGGAATGGCGAGATTTGGGCTATAAAATGAGTGGTATATTTTAGGTTAGGAGGATGGTGTCCAAATTTTGATAGCGTTCACCTCTCTCTCGTGTTTATAAGTGTGATAGGTCTGTTTTTTTTTTTTTTTTTTTTTGTTTTTTTGTCTTTTGTTTTGTTTTGTTTTTTGCATTACCGTTTTACAACGTGGCGTGCGCCGCATATCTAATTATTACCAGCCTTTTTAATATAAAAAGAATGAACTAGCCTGATCCTAAATGAATATTTTGTAATTCAAAATAATTACTCGTTGAATAATTCGATGAATATAAATAACACAATTTGTATCGATAAACACACCAGTAAAAGAGTAAGAAAAAAAGTTAATTAAAAAAAATCATGTTAGAGGCGGAACTTGAAACCGCAAGTCTACGTGCTGACGAAAGGAATAATAGGAAAAAATCGCCTAGCTGTTTTACTACAGAAATTGGCAACGAAGAACAACTTTATCCTTACGCCGCAAAGGTATGAAAATAATATAATACAGTGCAAGGAGTTAATATGGCTTCCAGAAACTTCCGTAATTACTAAAAACCACATTAATACCCTGAATTACATAAAAGTAAGTATAAAATACTTACATTATAGTAAATTATAAGAATATTTCATTCGCATTGTTATAAAATATTCCGTGTAAAAGTATGGCGTGCACAAAGCTAATAATTGCCGAAGGTTAGGTTTAGATTAGTTCTTTACGTTTTATATTATAAATACTGTTTAGTCTATTATTAGGTTAGGTTAGTTGGCGTGTGAGCAATTTCTAATGCGTATTTCTTTCGCTTTTGTTTTCTGTGATCCGAAATGGAAAGATTTGGGCAATAAAAGGAACGATATATTTTATAGTAGGTGAGTAGTGTTCGGGCATTGATAGGTTCACACCTCACTCTATATTTATTAGAATCCATTTAGAAGTGATATATGTACGTTTTTTTTAATCGTTTTTTCTAGTATTGCCGTTTTACAGCATGGCATGCGCAGAACTGTATTCAGTTATCTGGCTACTAGATTAATAAATGAGCGCAGGTAATTAAAGGGAACATTCATTTATAAACTGCTCAAAAAATGAGAGGAACACATGTTTAAGTCAAAGCCCCAAAATAAATATTTATACAATATAGTTTTTGAGTCAAATGTTATTATTGTTTAATACTGGAATAAAAATCTTCTGGGATTTGTTAATTTTTCTCGGAATAAATTAGAGATGTTTCAAGAATTGTTGAAACCAAAGTGAGTGTTTATTGACTAATTTTTTTTGAAAACAGATTTTAATAGCAGGCTATGGTAGGAAAGTGTTATTTTGTGTTCTCTGAGGCAAATACAGAACAACGAGACATCTGAATGAAACATCAGTCGCTAAGCAGTTCAGTTGCGTGGATTGAAGATGGCCATTCCATTCACTTTGTCTCCAGGATTCTTCATGTCAGCCCTTCTGTCATCCACGGGATTTGGTGGTGATGTATAGAGACAGATGGATGCAAGGGTGTAACAAGACAACAGAGGTACAGGATAAATACCTTTCCCTGTCAGTTTTGCGCAGGCGCAAATCTACAGTCTGAGATCTACAAAATGATGTACGAGCAAAAATTGGATCCGTGATTTCTGATCGCACTGTAAGAAACAGACGAGACTGCAGGGTTGAGATCTGGAATCCCCTTTCAAGTTCTGTCGGTCCTGGTGGTGTAGTGGTAACCATACTTGCCTTCTAAACCCAAGATCGCGGGTTCAAACCCGGCCAGAATCGATGGATTTTTTCGGGGCGTACAAATCCTAAGTATGGCTTCCTTCGGAAGGGAAGTAAAGCCGTGGGTCCCGTGTCATACATTTACGGCATGATAAAGAACCTCAAGCCTAAAAGAAGAGGTCTCTGAGCAAAATTTGTCGGTTGTTTCACGCCCTGAGTTGAATGGGACGCTGATGACCTGAGATGTTAAAGAGTGCCCAAAAATAAATCAAATCAACAATCAAAATCAATCCTTTCAAGTCCCTCGTCTGACTAATCAGCACAAGGAAACCCGGCTGAGATTTGCTCAGAATCATCTCAACTGGTAGTTCCATCAATGGAAGGCTGTTTTCTTCAAAGACAAGTCAAGATTTCGTGATGGTTGTTCACGTATGGAGACATCCTGGTGAAAGTCTTGTTCCAGCCACTATTTGAACATGGCAGATTTAGAGACGGTTCTATTATGGTTTGAGCTGGCATTACTGTTGAGTTTTGGACAGAGTTTGCCATCCCACATCGCATGAATGCTTATATTTACATTATCCTTCAACATGTCGTACCTTTTGCTTATGGTTTAATGCATGATAATGCTAAATCTCATACAGCACGGAATGCCAAATTTGAATGATGACAGATCTGCATGCACACAAAACTTTATTAGGAGACTGGTGCGAATAATACCACGTCAGTGTTCTGAAGTCATCGTAGTTCACGTAGGACTCACTAAGTATAGAGTACTGCAATAACCATGGAAACATAGATTACTAAACAATGTAATCTTGTATTTCCACTTTGTTTTCTGTATCAATCAATCGTTTGTTCACATTTCTAATCGTGTGAAAGAAAAGTTTGTTAGAATGCCTAATCTAATTTTACACAATTCTTCAATCTATAATTACAAACTGTCAAAAATTAAATGGTATCAACATTTATTTTGAAAGTTTGATTTAAACACGTGTTGCTCTAATTTTTAGCTGTATGTAAAATACAAGTGATGCTCATAGAGACATAACTTTTCATTATTTTAACAAATAAGAAATAGTTACCTGGATCGTGCTTATTAAGAGATTAATCATTTGGTCGAAACATACTAGCAAACATTTGCACATAGGTATGATGTATTGAAAAAACAATTGCGCGTCTAGGAGATAAAACGGCAGTGAAAACAATTGAGCATCGAAGCACCGAATCTTCACGATAGGTACTGCTGGAAGCCGGAGAGATGAATGTGCTGACAACGCAACTATTGATATTCAGCTTTTGTTAACGCTATGAGAATGGACTGAATCTTAAGTATTTGAATAGATGATACACAAGTAGTGCGTAATGTTTTACTTGGCAGATAAAGCCTTCTCTCCCCGCCATCTCTCCAGCTGCGAGCAATAATTTGTGATTCGTTAGAATCCAGCATATTGTATGCAGGATTGATTTAGTGATGCATGAGCGAATTAAAATAATTTAAATATAGATTTATTACAGTAAGAAATTTCGCAATAAATTCTCTTTTAGTGCCCATGACTCGGTTTCTGTGTTTGGATATGACATACCCCGAATTTCTGAGCGAGGACTTCAGCTTCATTAATTTTTGTAAGCAAGATATACATAAGTTAGTGTTATAGCATGATTTATATTACGCACTAAGTCACAATGTTTTATATTAAGAGCGAAACAGCTTAATTTGCCCACGTGCTTTGTTTATTACTGCGTTATTTATCGCTTTGGATTATTATTTGTGTTATCCTCTGACTGATTGTGGCAATTTATAAAACAGATTTTCAACGTGCGGCAGCTTGGTTTTTGCTTGGTTCTCATGTTCTCGAGACAACCGAGGAAAGAGGGATTCCAAATTTAAACGCGATACGGAGTAAACATTTACTGGGCGCGAGAAGGGAAAAGGCATCTGTTCTCCGCACACGTGCGCCGGCTCAGGCCATTAGACATAAGGAAAAATAATTATTTATAGTCGCTTCATATCGTCCCTTCTTCGTCAGTTTCCCCTACCTCTCCTGAAGCGCCTGCAGGGATCAGTGGCGGTGATTTGTAGCTTAGGATGCCTCCTGAAGTATTTTGTACAATCTTCAACTTAAAGACATTAATAGAGTCATACTTTTCTAAAATATGAAAAAAGTTTGTAGGAAATAAACAATATAATCGCAGTAATTTAATAAATTCTGAATACCAACAGAAGTTTTAACGCCTGCCTGGAAGTGTTGGTGCATGAGACATACCCAAATCGGCAATAGGGAATTGGGGAGGAAGGGTCAGTGACGGGAGGGGTAAGGGTTCTACGTATGTTTGTATATCTATGTGTATATGAAACTATTCTAGTAAATGTGATATATTTGTGTGTGTGTATGTATGTGTATACAGAGTGTAACAAAAAGATATGTCAAATCTTTGAGGTAACATTCCTTGATATAGAGGATGCAAATTTGTTATGTGAACATGGGTCCGGAAATGCTTTATTTCCTTGTTACAGCCTTTTGTCTACATTTCTGGTTACACGGTCTGATATGCAAACTAGAAAGTCAGCATAGCTGTCCTGTGGCAATAATCCCACAACAGAACAGTTGCTTAATACGTATAGTAGGTAAATATTCGCTTTTACCTTTGATTAAATTGGGTGGGGGTGTTGCAACTACTCTTAGTTCCTAGGTTCGCCGTTGTTGTGATTGTTCTGTACCATGTAGTTCGTTTGTTATGCCTCTCACTTCACTGTATGACGTAGCACCGAGCACGTAGTGTCAGTTTTGTGCATTTACGGACCTCGTTCCAGACACATTAAAATGAGATATTCAAATGCGGAGTTAGTAGATGATCACATGGTCTATGGATTAGCCGAAGATGTAGAGAGTCTTCGTGCTTGTATTCTGCAATACTGCCAGACAATACGAAATCCTCCAAGGATACATCAGAGCATCAGGGAGTCTTGATAGATGTAACCGTGCTAAAGGAGGACATTTTGAACATTTCATATGATTTTCTTTTCGGTACAGGTGTATAAAAAGGGCTCTAGCAAGGAAATAAAGCAATTCCGGACTCATGTTCATAGTATATATAATTCTGTAAATGTAAGAATGTTTCCCCAAAGTACCTTTTTTACACCTGTATCATGTACATGCATGTATGTTTTATGCATAAATATGAGATAATTAACAAAATGTTGTAGTTCTTGTGTATAATATCTTTGGTTGTTAAACGGACGGCATTAGCATGTTCTCCCATAAGACCCATGCGAAATTTATAATTATTTGTGTACTTGCAAACCAGTCACAATAAAAGTAAATTTACTATTACTAATTTGATGTTTAATAGACGTCATAGAACCTCTAGATGATATCACATCTCAAAGTGACCACCCTACCTCATCTTTGATATCCATATACTGCATTTATTGACTAATTATTCCACTCTTTGACCAAGGTGCGCCCAGTCCAGCAATTTCAACCTTATGTTGCGGTTCGAGGGAATGCAGGGAGCCAATCATATGAAAGAACCGAATCTTGTTGTAAGCTCCATTCACCTTCCTTGAAAAGATATTGGTTGAAAGTTTGGACAAATGGTCTCATAATTTAAAATTTAGTATTCACTCTGTGTCTTTGATGCGAAGATCGCATATCAGCTGATAACTAGCCCAGACTGTTCCAGATACAGCATGCTACGAACTAAAACATTTCCGAACGCTGAGCCCGTTCCACAAAAGTATGGTCTAATACATTACAAGTATGTGGAGTTGTAACTTGTAGTTATTTGTAAAATTCAGTCACACAAATATTTCTGTTATGCTTGTACTTTACTACTCCATACTTAACACGTGTACAAGAGATGTTTCATTGTTCTGTTCCACACAAGTATTAGTATTAGTCGGGAATTGGTAATTTGTATAAATTTCTCTGCAAGTGCAGGAATAAACTTCAAATGCTAGCCTAAAAATTATTATTTTCAATACCTTTGGGAGTCAGTTGACCCAAACGTGCGACAGTAATAATACTTATGTTTAGGAATATGTATATAGAGAGAATAAATTAGTATTATATGCAATGATAAAGTTGGGTTAAGTGTAATTAAAGTAAGGCTTATGACTGATATTGACGTCTGCTGTTTCAAATGTGTATTTCAGAGCAAAATCTTAGTTCATGTATTTTTAAGGCTCTTGCTACATGCCATGAAAATAATTTCTTTTTATTCTTCATTCTCTATTAAAATAACCTCTTTTGCCACAATTTTCTCAATTTTTTTTACTTATAATGAGAACGCGATTGTCAAGCAATATATACAAATATAAATGATCAAGTGGACTAATAAAATAAATTAAAGAGCGCTATCTGGAAGCTGATTCTTCTGCCATCTCTCGACGATTGAAATTGAAGTTCGTAAATGTAGCCTTATGGGACCGTCTCAAAGTGGATTATTAGGCTTGAATATCGATAAATGCATAATAAATAAAGTATTTAAATTATCATTATATCTGAGAAAAAATACAAGGGCCATGTAGCAGGAATAACAGTAACCCGCTCTGTGCATAAAAATCCCTAAGGAGTGGACATAACCTAATTCAAGGCATGACGACGTATGGCAAACGACTGTTCCTCCATCTTGCTCTTATATGACTCACTTGTAGCTTTTTACTAATGCTTTATAAGTGATGCACTTCTTTCGTGGAAAAGATTGTTACAAGACCATAGTTTGCTAATACACTTCTATATATTAGACCATACGTTTATGGAATAGAGCCTTGGTGGGAATATCTCAAGGACCTTGCACAATTTAGATCTCTTTGCTAGTATAGTTTCTTTCTCTACTGTAAATTTTGTTATTAGAAACAAAAAAGAACATTGCGATAGGTTTGTCCAGAGTCTGAAATTGAAAGACCCTCTTGAGAACCTCGTAATTGCTGACTATGAAACCTTCATCTGCAGATCAACTTATTTAGCTATCAGAACGGACATTTCTGAATTCTGGCCTTCAGATTTTTTATAAATTATCCAGGTGTGCAAAATTTGAGCATTCAGGCTCTTGTGAGAAAGGCTTAATTTTGAAGGTGTTTCACGACTACAAACGTGCCTTGATTGATCTAAAAATTCACCCACCTTCCCACCCAACAGTAGTCATAGGAATCCATCAAGATTATTTGCCCAAAAATGATATTTTTTTTTAATTTGAAGTATTCATAAAATAAACATACAAATAATACACAATACCATACAGTGGTTTGCAGATAGAATAGGATATTCGGAAAATGTCCAAAAATATGTAAAAAAAAATGTTGGTCATTTTTTGCCATCCCTAAAGAGGGCCTCAATTTTGAAACTAATTCATTCTACAAATTTCCTTCGACTCCGCTGAAAATTCACTCGGAATACACCACTGTCTTTGGACGCAAACATAACTTTTAAGTATCCAAAAGGCGATATCAAGATTATTCGCCCCAAAAATCGATTGCGGAGATATTTATCAAAATATGTCTACAATTTTCTAGTATTTTCGGACTCTCGAGAGAAAGGTCTCAATTTCAAAACAGTTCGAATTATCCTGGAATACAATTAGCGTCCTCCTATACATAAATAGTCATACGGATCAAAAGGCGAGACGATGATTTTTCGCCCCCCAAAAATGACATTTTTTTTAAATTGAAGATAAAATATAATAAGAAATATAAACACAATAACAGGCAATGTCCTGCATATAGAATGGGGCCTCAGCATTCGGAAATTTTAAAAAATTAAATAAATAATAATCAATAGAAACACCTCTAGTTAGTTGGTATGCTGGACCGAGAGCTATCTTTCAAATTGTCAACCACACTAAATATATTTGGGGGTGACACCATAAACAATAAATATTGTTATAATATTTGAGATACAGAGTAAACGTTTAAGATCATACCATAATTTTTCTTTTCACTCTCCATTTTACAAAAAATAAAAGTGAAGATAAAAAAAAAAACGTGTTTCTAGAAAAAGCAGCAGTGCGCATTATTTCTTACAGTGGCAAGAAACAGCTTCAGTGGATATTGCAAACCGGCATCGGAAATCGTGGCTAATGAAGGATTCAACTAGCCTCAAATACATCAACAAGCAGATGTGAAATGATCTTTACACTTCATAACCTCAAACTGAAACCATGCTGTTCAGAGACCATATCATAGAGATAAAAATAATCGTGTACAATGTTGTCTTTCGTTCCAAGTTAAGACATTTCACGTCTTTAAAAAAAAAAAAAAAAAAAAAAAAGGCGCGCACACACACAAAAAATCAGCAAAGAGCATATACTTAACAGGAATTGTTTCATTATCAAAAGATCAATATTGAAATATTATTTGAATACTACTGTGTCGTAATGTAACTAATGCCCACCTAATTATTTTAGAAATAAAAGTAGCAGTCTAGGAGTAGCTTTGCACCACTATTTTATAAATTAAAACTGAAAGTAGCAGTGTTGCTATATCACACAATTTAATATGGAAAAAAAAATACAAAATTATTCAAGCAATGCAAATTATTTGGAATAAATAAACCAATATGTTGGAGATTTCATTATCCTAGATTCCTTCAAAAAATACGCCGACATAACTTTCTCACTAATTGCCCTGACATTTTTCTTTTTGCATCAAGCTGTGAATAAATTACTTTCTCGCTCATTCAATATTTTAGATTTCTCAGGCAGAAAACCATTCCTTATAGAAGTCGCCGTTTCAACTACCTCGAATGGAGTTCCTTCAAAATATTCATTAATTTCCTCAAAATCCATTATAATTTTCAATTAACTTTCATATCATCGAGCTACTAAAAGTTTCAATAAAATCAACAATAACAAATAAAACACTAACGCGTAACTATACAAATATATGAACAACAAATAATCGATTCGATATTTCCAGTTCTCGTTATTTTTAACTTTCCAAATTAAAATAAATTATAATAAATTAAAAGTAGCTTGCATTACGATAGGGGAGAATAAAAAATATATGCAACATATTTGCTGAAAGGATCATATCTATTCTCGCTGGAAATGCAATCGATAAACCGCAGGTTGCAACTAATCACACTCGGATGCGTAATGCGTGCCTTTCAACACTTGTATTACAATATACTTTTGCTTCGTAGTTCACTATTTTTGACAGAGAAGCTAGCTTAAATTTTAGAGCAATTATACTGTCTACACAAAATTAACTGGTCAGGAGCTGAAATTCTTCCTTCAACAGAATGGAAAAAAAACAGATATATGTCTCAATGACTCTTCGACAGAAAGATTTGTGGCTACCACTTTCTTCCGAATAAACAAATACTCTGCGAGAACTGAAAGAAGTTTGTAGAACGTACAGCATATGTTGTAAGAGTGTGCTCAATGTTCCGCATTGACCATTTTTAAATTATTTTCATATGAACATATACATAGTTATTTCAGATCATTTTAAAAGGTTTTTAATGAAACTTTAAATAACATTCATACTTCATAAGAAGGAGAATCGTAGAAATGTTTATTTTTAAAATCAAAAGATATTAATTGGAAACGAGTATCAATATATATTTTAGATTTCCATGTTTATCTTTGTATTCTGTAATCATTACTTCCATGCTTTTATATATCTATAGACGTTTTCTCCATTTCTTCTCCTGTGTAAATGCAGTTTGAGAACCAAAATTAAAGCTGCTGATACTGGTTTCAAAATTTAACCAAAAAGATTCCTTTCTGTAAAAGATTACATGTTTCGTTTATATATTTCTAAGTAGGCATTGACATCAAGCAAAATATAAAGTTTTATTCATTCTTTCACATGTGTGACAAACGTCTTTTACTGAATTTTAATTCCTTAAGTGTAGGCAATTTTAAATTTATTCTTATAAGAGTCATGGAAAGCGTAGCCTAGTCCAGGTCTCTTTCATGGTTTTAATAATTCTAGATGTCGTTTATAGTCGTTCAAAGCTCTAAATCTTAGGGAAAGAGTTAAAGGTATAATATTTAAGTTATATTATTTTCTTTTCTGCATCTTCTTCCTATAATAATGTTAGTATTGATGTGAAGTCCTCGTCATTTACTTACGCCTTTCTATATTTTCTATATTTTGTTTATTTATTTATTTTGCAGCACTGGCCTTCAACCGCCCGTTGATTTCTATGGCTAATAGTTTATCAATACTAAGATAATTTTTAAGTACTCACTCTAAATGGTATTATCATTTCTCTTCTAAGAAAAGGCCGACAGGGGGGGTCGGTAGTATTACAACTAATGGATACACTTTATCTTTTAGCTACAATTCTAGAGCTTTAGTTAAGGGGGGGGGGACGGCAAGCTGTGTCCAAATTCAAACCCTTATAAACCAAAAGCTTATGGATTGAGGTTAACTAATACAAAACTGTATCGTGCTGAACACTAATGCTCTTTTACCTTTTATTTTCACAGACAGATGAACAACTTCCACCAGAGCAGCTTGAAGGTAAGTTCTGTTTTCTTCATGTGTTATAATATACAGTTCAATAAATAACGAATTCTATTTTCACTTCATATAGTTAACTTTACGTTTAGTTATGTTATTGTAATTTATTTTAATATACTCTACCTAGACTTAAGTTTTTTTTTTTTCAAAAGGCGTTCTCATTTTTTAAATTTAGCAACCAACATAACTGACATCACGAATTAATGACTTTTATTTTAAAATGATTTTTAAAAATATTTTAGAATGCTTAAATGGTCTAAGCATTGTAAAAGTAACTGCAAAATATGAAAAAATTGTAAAATTTATGCAGCATTTGCATTGATAAAGATGTGAAGATTTCATATTATAAAGCTCAAATACAGAGCGTTAATGGCAATCAGTTTGAGATATAGTATTTATGGTCCACGAAGTAAAATAACTTACTTAATTGTTGATAAACAAATTCAAATTCGGTGTTAAAGGAAAATTGGTACATATTGACTTAATACCGTGTTTAAATCAGGTTCGCGAGTCAATAAATTCCTGTTTTCATTAGCTAATTGTCAACGTTTCCAAGATTTAAGCTATAAAAACCTTGGACAAATCATATGACAGTAAAGCACTGAATTACGAGCTTAGTACAGAGGGAGATATTCTCTAAATGTGTAACTTAATGGATGAGGTGACAGACTGTGGTTTCAAAGATTACAGGTTATTTGATTATTTACTTTTAATTTGATGATACAATATGCTCATATATAAGATATAATAAAGGTCCGTTATTATATTAATGAAAGCTTGTGGCGCATTGGTGCTTTAGAAACTTAATAAATACCACAACTTTGACATTGGAACAGGCAGATCATTGCCAATCGAAGACGCGTGCCTTTTGATAGGAAATAATGCTGTTTAAGTTGACAATGTCTTTGAAAATGTCAAAACATTATTTCGTCCCGAAAACATACACCAGAATGGAATCAAGAGGAAATTTTACAAATGGAATAGCCACTTCGCTGTTTAACTTTTGTAAAAGAGAGTATATTTGGAAAGTCATTAATTGCCAGGATAAGACAACCATAGAACTTTCGTGAGAGGCTTTTTATTTTTAGGCGCGAGGGTAAGAAAGGAAGGTGGTAATTCCTTTGTGACAATTAGCTAAAGAAATAATGCTAGTGTGCTTGGAGTCCATCCAAACTGTATCGCGTTTCTAGAATGCAAACTAAATCTGTCCAGGCGAGGTGTGCTAGTGACCATCTTTACTCTATTCTATGGATATGTTTATTTTGCCACTTTCACTACTCATGCCAGGTTAAATATATCTCGAAGGAAAATTGCTACTGACAATAAACTGTAAATCTCAGGTGTTTTCGAAAGCAACTACAACTGCGCAATATTCGTTTATCTTCTTTGTCCACTCGAGGATGGTGTTGTAGGTTATAAACGACATCTTCTGAATCAGCGACTGTAACTTAAAACCTTACACCTCCGCAGTATGTCTGCCAAGCTCACAGATTCGCGAAAATTCTGTCTCTAACTAGCAACGTCTCTAAATTACATTATTTTGAGCACTTACTAGAAAATGCGATGCTGGCTTTTCAAGAGTGTAGTCTAAAGGCTCTCTTCTACTTAGGATAATCTTATTGTTTAGAAGAACACGTAAGCCTATTACTTTTAGCTTATTTCTGCCAGACTGAGTGTAAAATGCATAATTTAAATGCATAGCAAGGACCACCCCCGTAGCTTGAATAGAAAACGAGTAACTGATATAGTGTATGAAATCTGAATCAAGATACTCAGGGATTTTCAGAGGATGGAGATTGAAGATAGGTTAGGATAGGTTTGATTTCGTCCTTTGTCAAATATGACATGATTAATAACCTTGAGTTTTTTCACGGTTTCCCCTGGTCAGTAAGCGAATGTTGGGATAGATATTTTCTTACACAGTGCCAGGCGAGGCGGGTTGGTGCTGTGCGGCATAGCTGTGGACCTAGAAAGTTCCTATCCTGGCGTTTAGCGGGTTCTGCCTGGAGGACCCTCGTGGCTCTCGCAGTCTCACCGAGTCTAGTTAGGGTCAGACTCCTGGTCGCTGTGTATCTCCTAATTTCATTCTTTCCTCCCGAAGAGTATACCTCTCGGAGGTGCCGAAAAATCCTTCGTCCCATTCTGTCCTATAAGCGATTAACCATAGAACTATACCATTTTTGTTTATACATGACTTTCAGAACGCTAATTAAACGTTTGGAAGTCGTGAGCAAATCCACGAAAACTGA
Organism: Metallyticus violacea; assembly: GCA_030762175.1. Classification (NCBI taxonomy): domain Eukaryota; kingdom Metazoa; phylum Arthropoda; class Insecta; order Mantodea; family Metallyticidae; genus Metallyticus; species Metallyticus violacea. The sequence goes on from CM060839.1 coordinate 25,641,245, forward strand.
GCAAACATTTAAAGTGTGGAACAACATGACAAAATTATTTCCAAGTATCTTCTAAACTGACGAGTGTTGCTTAACTTTTAAAATTAAGGTAGAGCATTTCCGTATCATATTCTGGAAGGAATGCCCATATTAAATGACTTCACAAGTAGACATCTAACTGCATTAAGTGACTGAGCTTAGAGACCTGCAAGTTGTCTGCGTTTACGTATTAACGAACCTACACAGGCTAGAAAACCCCAGATTCTTGTGGTCAAGGGTGATACATATGCGCGAATGCCATCATAATCATCGGCCATGAAAACAGGCTGGTTTTTAAGAATTCTCTGTAGGGATCGTGTTGGTCAAGGGATGATACTTGTATTCAGGCAGGGATGAACATTGTAGACTTTAATAAAACGTAAAGAGCTCAGAGCCATAGATTTTAAAAATTCAGAAATCAAGAATATCAAACTAAACTATTTTTATCGCCCACATATGAAAAATGCGATCTAAAGTTATGCCGTGCATTTTAAACACCCTGTATAACGTGTTTTGCAAACTTCCTATGTGTGCTTGCAACAATGGAAAGTTCACACATCTGCAAACCTCCAAAACGTTATATGCATACACTAGCAATCTAATAAAAACGTATCGCATAATAATAGAAGCGTTTATTTTTATATTTATACTACATTAATCCTAAAATCCTGCCAACAAGAATACAGTAAACTTAAAGAAAAATATCTAACATGTTTACATCATCAACCACCCTCTTTAGAACTTTAGTTAATCTTATCGATGTTCAAAACTTGCAGCTTCGCTAACCTCTAAAACTTCTGATGTTTAAAAACCTTTTCGACCTTTACAGTTTGGCATGTTCTTTTTGTGTAGCCGACCACAAAACTTGGCCCTCTCTTCCGTACAAACTTAGGTACCGCCTTCTATGTTAAATTATTCACAATGGCTACTGCGCATTCACAAGAATTCTCTTGACTCCCTTCCAATGAAACAAAAGCGAAATGAGAATGGGCTATCCACACATCGCCGCCTCCAAACAACATTATTGTGTTGAAAGTGTAATAATTCTCTGGGCAGCGGTGCCAATTGACCTATCGCGCAGCTAAAGGTAGGCCAAACAAAATATAGGGGTGCAATTGTTTCGTCAGCTAGCCTAGTTACGGTTATTAGTATCAAAACAAAGTGTTTGCAGTATTTTAATATTACTCTAGCTGTTAATTGTAAATTATGGTTGGGTGCATCGACAATTCTGGCAGAAAGCCCTGCGGCGCGCTATGACTTCTGGCGATTAGTAACGCCTTTGTGGTAAGAGTGACAGAAATGAATTCCCCAAGGCTCCTCCCCCCCTTAACCCTTCTTTTTATGTGTCTCTTCGAGGTAGGACAGAATGCCAAAGAACAAAATTTGTTTGGAGAACTCTGCAGCTAAAATATACCTCATTGCTTTTGTTAGCAATGTTGCGTAAACCATTTGGTGAGTGCGTTTGAAGGAATAAAAGTGAGATGGTGCCCAAGCAACTGCTACCATTTGAATTATTAACGCTTTCCAACTTCAATTCTATTTTCTTTCTGTCGAGTAGCAGTTTTTGACTAATGGCTTTTAATTAAAAAAGAATGGTCGACAAACGTTTCTTTGTTCGTGGCATTTCTCTCCATCGTGAATGTCTGGTTTTTTCACAGGACCAGTAGCGGTTACAATAGCGTCGAGATATAACACAGATGCCTCTGCATTAGTAGGTATGTCAGAAGTCATTCACAAAATGTACGCCAGAAAGAATTTAAAGAAGGGCTTGCTGTATCGACAGCGAGAGAGAGACTGTGGGACAGCTCCCACTTCGAAATCAAAGCGAACGGAACGGAACGGAACGGAACGAAGGAACTGAAGTGACACGTGACACCAGAAAATGGGTCACATATTAGTTTGTGTATGTAAAGAGACATAGAATGAAAAAACAAATACAGTTAATAGAAACGAAAATACTGATAGCGAAGTCCGAACGAATGTAGTAGCTATTTCGGTTGTTTTTGTTTTTCTTTTGAATGGTATTTAACACCCGTTTTTACTACTGAGGCACCACAGGCGGTGAACACTGATGGTACATGGGATGAAACGATATTGGGAAAGGATGTTTTAAGGAAGGAAACGTTCCAGGCCTAAGTTTAGGGTACCTCCCCGGCATTTGCCATTTATGAGGACTGAGGAAAACCTGGAAAAAACCTCAGTCAGGCAGGACAGTCCTGGTGGGATTCGAACCCTAGACCTCCCGCTCACGAGTCCGCGCCTTAACGATCTCGGCCACCCTTGGCGGTAAGTTGGAGGGAGATAGGGTAAACGGGGAAATTATGATTTGTTTAAATGTTGTATTTTGTTAAACTCTTCGATTTAAGAGATAGTTTTTTGTTTATAATTGCATCAATGACTATTCTAAAGAATCGTTGAAAAGCCATCCTCTTTGAATTGTGATCTGGAATTTTAAAATAAAAATGCCATAAAAATAATCAGCAGATATCCCAATAAAATCAATTATATTGATGTTCCAAAGCGTTAATTACTTTAGCGCGAAAATAACAAGGCCCAGGTAGAACAGAATATATTTTAGCAGCAGCCGTAGTAGGTTATAATAATATTTGATCATTTTAATGTCTACAAATGTAAAATAAGAAGATAAAAAAGACATTAACTTTTTTTTCCATACGACAATAAATAAGAAGTTTATAAAGTGGCGACCACGTGCAAAGATAAACATTTAAACATGTTTTTGTTTATTCATGTTGTCTAAGGCTTCTAATGCACTGAAGGTCTGTCTTGTTCTATTCACCAAAACTAAAAAATTAGGAATGAGTGTTGCTCATGCTAGAATACAATTTGTGTATAAACACCGTTTATAAATAGATACAAATCGTTGTCATTTTCAAATGGTTCGTAATTTTGATTTTAGTGTATATAAAGCATGTACAAACGTCATATTTTCCAGAAATACATCACAAAATTCACAAATGATACAACAAAATTACGTTTTATACTACCTTATCGTAACGTAACTAATGCCTAGCTAATTTTAGAACAGAAAGTAGCAGTCTAGCAGCACTGGAATAACAAAATTGAAGATGTGTTGCAAAGTAACTTTGCTTCACTATTTTATAAATTACAACTGAAAATAGCAGTCTGCTGTATCTCATAATGTAATACAATAAATTTACGAAATTATTCAAGCAATGTAAATTATTGGCCGTTACTATGAATAATTATACACTGTACACAGATTACACTGGTAAAATTAAAGTAACAGATCCGAATAGTTAATCTAGTACATATGCCACTTTTGCATGCTGTAATAGTTCCGCCGTAATAAGACAACGCGTGGTAAAAGTGATAAAATGAAGTTGAAACATGCCTGAAAAAATTCAATGTTGTAATTAGCCAGAAAGGAAAAAACAGCATAATTTTAGAGTTATAAATATGTTGCCAGAGACTTGGATCTACTAGGTAGTAATCTTCTCCCTTAGCCCCCCCCCCCTCCTACTTGGCGGTACATTACTTATATAGTCACTATTGCATTGGGAGAAGAAGCATGTTATCAGCAGGAACAGAGAGAACCGCGAGCAAAGGATATCAGCAAGGATGTTGTTGTGAAAACGAGTTGTGGAATATCCCATATGATTCTTTATTAAATCTCGGCTACAAACATTGCACAAAGATATTTTCCTTTGCAGACGACGTTGCTGTTCTATTAGGGGACGAGCTAAACTAGAAATTGAAAACTACGCCAATATAGAAATGTTAAAGATCCCAGAATGGTTACAAACAACAAAATAACATTCATGCACAGAAACCGCAGCCAATAGTTAGACATTTACTTAAAGAACAACACAGTAGTACAAGTTAACACCATAAAATACCTTCGAATGAACTTTGACAACAGACGGAAATTTAATCAGCACGTAGATTATGTAACCGAGAAATGTACCAAACTCATACATTCTCTATCAGAACTGCCAAAATAAAATGGGGGCTACGATCTGATGTGCTGAGAACAATATACAATGGAGCCATTCTGCCACTTCTTTCTAACGGGGCACCTGTCTGGATAGACGCTATACAGCCGACGTATACAATGCAAGGAAACTAAGAAGAGTACAAAAAATTATAAATATCAAAATAGCAAAGATATTCAGGACATCTCACAAGGCTCTCTGCATTATTATAGGTTTATTCCAGCAATTGAGAGCTCGGTAACAATTGGACAATGTAACCTTTAACACGCGAACAGCAGCAATCCACACGGATAGTCCAATTACACTTGATTTAATTAACAACCACATAAAACATGGTAATCTCTGTGAAAAAACAAGGAAGAAGTTAAAATCACTCCAACGAAAAAACTGCGAAATATATTTTACTTGGGTTAAAACACACATTGACAATGAAGGAAATAAAATAGCAAACTGACTCGCGAAAGAAGCAGCAAACAGCAAAGATGCCAGTGGATTATTACTTCATACCAAATGTCAAGTGAGGAATAAATTAAGAGAAGAAAATTAGCAACTATGGGAAATAGAGTGGCAAATGCTAACGAACGGAGCAACTACAAAATGATATTTTCCGACTGTAGCTAAAAGGTTAAAAACCAATATCCTACTAAGCCCGATCCTCTCAGGACATGAAAAATTTGGAGCTTACTTTCATCGCTTCAAAATAGCCGAGGATTCATCTTGCATAGGCCTGGAGGGAATACACGGCGAAACACGTCTTATGGGATTGCACTATCTTGACGAAAGAGCGAGAAATATTCCGTAAAGGCGTAGGAAAAGTTATTCGGTGATGGCCAATAGACAATTGTGAACTTGTTCTAAAATATAATAAACAATTTCAAAAAAAATTAAACAGTATCAGTTTTGACAGTTTTCAAATTAACACGGACTAATAATAGGTTTGAAAAGTGGTTGCAACAGTGAAACAGTCTAAAGAAATGGCCATTGGTATTAAATTGTGATTATGCAACTACTGGAATTTTGTAAATAACATATCTGCCTACTTGATTAAGAATGATGTAATTAATGGTAATGTAATTGATTTGCATATGGTGGCAATTTCGAAAATTTTCAAAGAAGACTAGTAGGTTAGAATAACAATAACGAAATAGTATTAAGAATAACATGTAATGATGTAAATAATAGAAATGCATGTGGTATTACAAATTATTACAGTAATGGAGCATGCAGTAAATAAAGAAGATTAAAAAAAAAATTATATAGTTACAGGCTCCTCCTCTTAGTGACGATTGCACCCCCTCCAAGGTGGATTTAAGAATGGGGAACATAACTGGGATTCTAGTGCAATTTCAGCGGAAGCTCAGAAAAAATTAAATTTGTAATTAATTCATTTACACACACACTAACCATAACGCTAACCTCGGGTAAATCCTACAAACCAGTGGATCCAGTTCTGCTTTACGGCTTGACGGCCTACGCTCGCCTCCATTTCGTAAATATAGATTGATAGCGGATTGTGTGTTACAATGTTAGTGGGTAAATCGTTGTAGTGGCAAATCTCGTTTAACTCCTGATACAGATTACTATACAGACTCCAGCAAAACCTACGTAGTGTCATCTACCGGCAGAAATTATAAGCAACTTGTCATGATAAACAAAATGAGAGCAACAAGGCGCTGGATGAATTATTGGGAATACTTACTAAAATCAATTCCTGGCACTTAATTACAATAATAAGATCTGAAACAACAGCATTGTTTGTAACACATCCAATAGATTTTCTTTTCAAGAGGGCGATCAAACTTCCAAACTTCGGTATATCAACACAATGACTCAGATATAACAAAAACTTTTAACATGCAATAAATAGACTATAATGAAGGTTTCTTTACCTTAGATTTCTTCATAAAATATGCCAACATAACATTCCAACTTAATTGTCCTGTTATTTTCTTTTTGCATCAAGCTGTGAATAAATCACATTCTCGTTCATATTGTGTTTTAGATTTCTCAAGCAGCAAATCATTCCTTATACTAGTCCTTACTTTAACCATCTAATGCAGTTCCTTCAAAATCTTTGTCAATTTCGTCAAATTACATTACAATTTCCAATTAACCTACATATCAATCTACTAAATGTTTCAATAAAATCAACCATAGGTAACAAAATACTAACGCGTAACTATACAAACATATGAACAATAAATAATCGATTCCATATTTTTAGCTCTCGTTTTTAACTTTACGAAATGAATAAATTATAATAAATTAAAAATAATTACATTACGATACCTTGGGTTGCAATTAATCACTCTCGGATACGCAATACGCGTCTTTCAATACTATCGTTGTTAAGTGTTTTGAGAGTTTCAATTTTTAGTTAATCTTTCAGCTATATATATATAAATTAAAAGTAATTATAATAGTAGAAAAGGATAAAACACTAAGAAAAAGTCACACTTGAGATCGCTGAATAGGTTTGAAAAGTGGTTGCAACAGTGAAACAGTCTAAAGAAATGGCCATTGGTATTAAATTGGTATTAGCGATCTCAAGTGTGACTTTTTCTTAGTGTTTTATCCTTTTCTACTATTATAATTACTATTAATTTGTTACATTGTTAATAGTGTTACTTTATTGTTATTTTTCTTTCATATTATATTATTATTATTAATAATAATAATAATAATAATAATAATAATAATAATAATAATAATAATAATAATAATAATAATTAAGAAAACTCTTTCAGTGAATGCAATTGTGTGGTAGACATGAACTGAACTCTATCAAAATAAACAATAATACTTAATTTTAATTTCCATTTTATAACATTAACCGCGTTGTCGAAACTGTCGACTAGAAATAAGTTTTTATAAAACGAAGAGGCAGCTATGCATTGTCAACCTAAAGGATGTTTATTCTCCGAAATAATCGAAAATTAGGGTATCATTTAAAAATTTAAGTATATTTTAAAGTTTTGCCATTGTTATAACTTTTAGGCAGAAAGTAGGGCATTTTTCAGTAGGAAAATATATACTTTTTCATTTTAAGCATGTTTTCGTATTCTGCAGACAGTTTATTCAGAAGAAAAAAAAAAAAAAAGAACTGTATTACGAAGATCGGAACGCACGGTCACCCTAGTGTAACATATATATTAAAACTGCATTAAAAGGCATCAAAATCAGCAACAAAGTCCAAAATTTATCATGAAAATGCTTTAACAATGTGTCTTTATCTATTACTTTGATACTGAGAATGCTGATATTATTGTTTAAATATTTTGTACGATTTTTTATAAAAACATGACAAAAATATCTTAGATAATTCCATTATAAAAACATGACAAAAATATCTTAGATAATTCCATTATAATGTCTTGGGTTGCCAGATGTCCTGTCTTTCCCTGATATGTTCTCTTTTTAGGCTAAGTTCTTTTGTCCGGGCTCTTTATTTTTATTGGGGGAGGGATAAAGTCCTTTAATATTCCCCCCCCTTTTTTAAGAAATAACATCTACCGTTATATTTTCATCTCGCAATAAAGAAAATTTAAATATATGCTATTATTCACAAATCGATATCTATCAATCATTACTGACAATAAAATATAATCTAAAACATTCATGTAAAGATTTTAATAATTAATTACTTTCTAAACCAGATTTTCTCAAAAAATTCAAATAAATACTTGTAATGACAAGTAGTGATTTGATAAATGTGAAGGATGTATGGATGTGATAATTTGAAGGAAGAAGTGTAAAATAATGTTCTGTAATCTGTAGAACTTATTACACCAGATGATGACTTACATAGTGTGTGTATATATACAGGGAAAGAGAGAGAGTTCCTCAAAGAGTACGCACGTAATAGAATAATAACTAGATCCAAATTTTCCCTAGTTGAAATCTGGTAGCCTTAAATTACAAATAAGTCCTAAATTCATTCATGGAATTACTTGGCATTTGACTACCAAAAATGACTCAGACAATTTCAAAACCAAATACAGTTTCAAATCCGAGCGCTTAACAATGACACTAATGTTTCCACAACGTTGTGAGAGAACGTTCTAAAGAGTTGGCACAAGAAAGCAAAATGTTTTGAAATTAAGAGACAATTTTGTTGTTTCGTTTCAAAACGTTTTTTAATTTTGAAATGAAAGTGAATATTTCAGATGATAAATTCAGAAGTACAGATCTTATAACTTTCAGTAATAAACAACCAATAAAGTGTAATAAATATGCAACGTCAAAAAAAATCTGCTTTCATTGTTGTTTTTGAGGTTACAACATCATAAGTCTTTAAATCATCCGTTATACATACACATTATTTTTTTGTTTTTCAGTTCTGCGAAAGGCTTTTGATGCCTTTGATCGTGAAAAATCCGGAAGCATTTCCACCAACATGGTAGAGGAAATTCTTCGCCTTATGGGTCAACCGTTTAATAGGAGAACGCTCGATGAATTGATAGACGAAGTAGATGCCGATAGTAAGTCCTTTAAACTTTAAATTGTTAATTATATTTATAATTAAATTCATTCGGAACAAAATGTTTTTAAAAGTCTGTTTTAAAAAATAAATGACATATAGATAGGTATTGATCATTTTTGTGAAAATACAATTGTTATTCTGCAGGAATTCGCCCTTAAAATCTTCAGTGTATTAAATACGTATTTGCTTGCAGAATCTGGTCGTCTAGAGTTCGACGAGTTTGTTACACTGGCAGCTAAATTCATTATTGAAGAAGATGCAGAAGCAATGGAGAAAGAACTTCGAGAAGCATTCCGTCTTTATGACAAGGAAGGTAAGAGAGATTGAAGCTACAACCCTCCGAAAAGAGAACAAAATTAACTCTTCGGTACTTATAGGCAACTCGCATACACTAAAGAACAATAGTTCTATTCCTAGAACTCACCAACGTGCAGTATTAAATAACTTAGGGCATAAACTGGCCATATTCCACTCAGAAAGAAAGAATTTGTAATAGAATACCAATATATCATCAGTACTGCACATTTCGAACGCATACATAATTAACAAATACACATTATTTTGTTAGTTTAATGAGTAATGTACACGTGGTACTAGTTTTACTGCTCTTGCTTAAGCTTTGCCTCTGTGAGAGTTATTCAAGTTGAAACATATTCAGTTCGGCCTACAGCAAAATGGGGGAGATACACAACAAACAGTATGCTGCTCTGAAATTCTGCCTTCGTCTCAATAAATCTTCACCCAAGGCCTATGCAATGTTACAGGAGACGTATGGAAAGTTTGTTTTTCCCTTTAGCTCAGCTTGAAGATTTTAAAATGTATAAAGAAGGGAGGCAATCAGAAAGTAAAGAGGATCCGTCGCTTCAATTTGTGCTCTACCGGAAGAAACACATCTGCTATCATTGGGAGAGGATCGTCTAATAGCATTAAGAACATTAACTTTAACTTTCACTGCTGATGAAACTTGGTTACGTCAATTGTGAGAGCACATAATCACCAACAAACACACAAAAAAGCGATTGTTTCTACTGGAAAAAATTATGGTACATACAGCTATAACAGGGCAATACTACAGAGATATCCTGAAAACTCTCAATGTCATATCACATACAAAAGGCCACATTTCCTTTCAACAAGCTGGAGGCTGCACCACGATAATGCACGGCTGCACATTGCTAATGTTTCTGAATATTTCACAAAAAGCAAATTCTAGCACAACCAATAAAAGCAATAACTACTATTAACTATCTCAGCAATAGGTATCAATAATTCTGTGTAGATTTGAAAGAAAACAGTTATTGGTACTGAATTACTACTAGAACTACTTTTACCCGCTTGCTCACATTCATTCGCACAAAAAATATATGTTGTACAAAAATATTATGATAATTCTTTACAGTTCTCGTATAATCGCTGTTAGCAAGAAACCTGGAGTTTACCAAATCAACTGCCGGGATTGTGAGAAAATGTATATACGCAAAACAAAAGAGAATTTAGAAATATGTAGGGAATTCGATGGCGTTAGCAATTTGGGAAAGATGAACTTCGAAATCTCACCAATGGACAAATTGTGTCAACTCATATTGGAACCACTAGGTGTCTCCAGGTCATCCACCAACAACTCTAGCTGAAGATAAGATCAAGAGCTTTGGAAACATGTTCTGAGTTTTAAATACAAAATGAAGTATAGCGTCACTAGTTACTGATATTTTATTTTGGTATAGCTATTTCTATTTTTAAATTAAATTAAGTTTTGTTAATATTTGTTGATAGGACTTGGTTACATACCCACATCTTGCCTCAGAGAGATCCTCCGAGAACTTGATGAACAGCTGACTCCTGATGAACTTGACATGATGATTGATGAAATTGATGCTGATGGTTCAGGAACTGTAGATTTTGATGGTAAGTTTCATTTTATTTTTCTACTATAAAGGAAAACAAATGCTGTCAGCATTCTACTTTCATATCATACATTATTTTATGTCTTCCTTTAAATTTTGTAAATTATATAATTCTTTTTTTAAACATTGAATGATAATTGACATAATAGAAGAACTTTGTAATAGGAGACATAGTGGAAGTAATGATATTAAATTAGAAGGGCAATTCGCTCGGTAAAGAACAATAAAGACAGAATTCGAAATGAGCATCTGAAACAGTCTATGCAATATCAGTCAGTACGGCTGGAATTACTAAATAAATGTCTAATAACAGGAAACTTAGCTGCAACATAAAGGAAGTCCACCGCAATACTTCTATACAACCGGGGAGGAGGAGGGGAGATACAAATGACCCAAATATAAGAGTAAATTTCATAAATAGTGCACACATTTTTGAACTTACAGATGAATTTTTTTAAAGTATCTCTTTACAGTTCTTCAATTTAGTTCCCCTGATTCTCAATGACCGAGTCCCAACGTTTGGAAAGCTGTGCTATTCCATTAAAAGTAGCACTTTTGTTAATCTGTCAAATTGCTCCGGTAACGGCGAAAGAAAGCTCTTTCAGAGAAGGAAAACGACGTCCACACATTACTTTTTTGTTTTTTAAACTTTGAGAATAAGTTGAAGTCTGGTAAACTAATGTCCGGATTGTAGAGCGGATGAGGTAACACTTCCTATCCATACTCGTGTAGCTTATTGGTCGCAACATTCCCGGTTTGCGGACGAGCGTTGTCATGAAGGATGGGCGATACATCTGCAACAACTGATGTAGAATTTGTACATTTTTTGCGCAGTTTTTGCATGGAGTCACGATAATACACTGCTGTGATATCTGTTCTACTCGGAACTCTATCCATCACAATAAATCCTTGGTGATCAAGAACATAGATCATAATGTGCTCGACATTTGATTGCGAAATTACGATCTCTCCTCCCGTTGGGTCGTGATTTCAGCCCCGGCTCAAAGTTTCTAATCCACGTTTCGTCAATTGGAACAATTAGATACAAGAATGATTTACCTTCAACTTGGAATATTTGTTTCAGCAAGTTTGCAATGTTCTTACGTTTCTGCTTATGTTCAACAGTCAAGGAATGAGAGACCCGTCGCGCACAAATTATTCTCTTCTATAATTTATTTATTAAAATATGGAATACCGAACATGTCCTTCATACTTCTTTCATCTGTTGTTGTCTTTGGCTTTCCTGGTCTTGATTCATATCTATGCTGATACGACTAATAGGAAAACGACTAACCCAACAAAAAACTGTACTACGGTTCACTAAACGCACCACCAACTTTATTCAAAGTCCTGTGGATTTCTATGCGGTTTACAAAATGTAAATTTTCGATCTTAATGTACGATCTTTAATCTTCAATAGTCACAGCACCCGACATGCCCGCAGGCTCCATTTATAACTCTTGTTTTCTACACAAATGCTTTTTTTTTTCTTTCCTCCCCCCAAACCTTCAACTGCAACTGACGTAATTTTCCTAGAGTTGCGTCATCCAATCTGAAACGCTGCCAACTATGCATTATTTATGAAATGACCCTCATACATACAGAGGTGTAGCACCAGAAGCAATCGGATTCAAGTTATTAATAAGAGCACTGGCAACGAGGTTAAGCAAAATTATATAACTGCTCTTACCTGAATAGCAATTTGGATGAAAACCAAAAAGATCGACACTAACAGCAACAAGCAATGTTACTGCAGATATCTAGCACATGCTAGAGGGTACAAGGGGCAGTAAGTAATATGTTGTTTTAATTGACTACTTCAAAGCTTTTGACATGACAAACCACCAAATCATGATGAAGAAATTTGAATTTCTGGAAGAAAAAACTTGGTTAACTGAACTAGTATCCAAAATACCGGCAGAAAACTATGTACATGTAGATGGCAGTGTACAGAAGACTAAAAGAATTAACTAAAAGAACAGTTTTCTACAAGGATATCCTCTCAGTCGCCTACAAGTTAATATATTGACACACGATATCAAACTGAGAATCTAGCAAAACTAACAGAGTGTTTAATTAATTAATATCCATAAAATTAGCAGAAACAACAACAACGACGACGATGATGATGATGATGATGATGATGATGATGATGATGATGATGATGATGATGATGACGACGACATTTACCACCTGTTTCAAATTAAAATAGTCTACAAATAAGTCGTTTTTAAAGCATCCATTAAAAGCAAGTGAACACTAATATGAAAATTAAATGGGGATTTTTAGCTGTTTCTGTGTTTTGTTTTCTTTCAAATAAATTACCTGAAGCCGGCTTAATCTCTTGATTTGACATTCATTGATTTAGTTTTCCCCTAGGTAAACTACATCACAAGACGTGCAATATCGCATAACATCAGCTGCAAAACTGGTGTTGGAAATGCTAAATAATGTGCAGTATCAAACATTGTGCTGCTGTGAATATTACCATTTTTAAAAATCTATGAGCCACATGCATTTCCTAGACTTATTTTTTAAGACAGGGGAAAGATAGCTTTAAATAATTCATTTGAAACAAATAAATACTATAATTATTTCTGTTCACTTGCTTTTAATGGATAAACTTAAAAAAAAATATTGCTCTTAAACTATTTGCATTAGAAACATGCAATAAATGTCATTATTATTCTAATGTTATTTAATTTTTGCTACACTTATGATTATTGATACATTAAAAAAATATTAACTTTGTGTAGGGCTACCATATACCAGTATTTACCGTCCACCTTTTGTAAAGATAAATAGCCAACAGTATACATTTCTGGAAATCTATAAATTGGCAACATATTAGTCTTATTTATTAATTTTTGTTTCATATGTATGAAGGGCAGTATTCATAATTCTTTCTCTGTACAGTTTTAGTAACAACATATGAATGAAGAGTCCAGATGTTGACTATAGATTGTTAAATTAACAATCAAATCAATGTTTTGATGTTCATAGTTTTATAATCTGATGTCATACTAGTGATATCTGATAGTGAAGTATACAAATTGATGACAGTAAAGTTTCGATCAGATTTCCAAATTGAAGAAATTTATCCCTTCGTATAATAGGAAAGCAAAGTCAAGCCAAGAATGATGGTGTGACTATATTATGTTTTGCAAAAGTGAAGAACAATATTTAGAGATTGTAAAGAGAACTCAATTTGTTTTTATAATACCAGATCACAGTAGAAGTGTGGAAAGGCTCTTTTCTCTAATAGCAGCACAGTTGATCAAGAGATGAAATTAACTTACCACTAGTTCTGTGAAATGAATGCTTTAATAAAATTTAATTTCAAACATTTTACATGCAAACATATATTTGAATTTGTATACTAACAGACAATAATTAAAAAAAATTAGAAATAGTGAAAAATTTGCAGGAGCTATAAAGCAATACCAATGATGAAGTAGGTACATAGAATGCATTGGTGAGGGTTTGTAAGCATTTTCAAATTTCAGAATATGGTAACCCTGACTTTTTGTTGAAAATATTTTGTGATCAATAACATTATATATACCAATTTATTAAATGGAGGAAAAAAAATGTAATCTTATATTTAGCAATTAAGCAAATCTATTATTACTCCATTGAGAGTTTTTGTGAAATACATTGCATAGTTTATTTGAAACTATAGTGGGTTACAAAGGAACATATATATGGTTGTAATTTGAAGAGCCTATTATTAGTTCCTGCCCTAGCACTGTTGTATTAAAGCCACATTAGCTTTTATCTTGCCACCTTTCCCATCTGATTACATCTACAACTTGAACAATGCCAATATGTGTTTCAGTCCTCCAGGTCATTTCTATGCTTGATAAACCATAAATTTACATAAAAATAGTGCACCTGTAAATTATTCAATTTCATTTGTAGCTAATGGCTTCTCTGGGTCTTTTTGCATTGAATTTTGTCTGTTTCATAATAATGTAAATCATAGCACTGTCCACCAAGTGCTTGAAATAACAAATTGAGGAGGGAAAGGCTTTTTGCACAGATACCTTCCCACAGTGGAATAGTTCCTACTGATTTGTCCAAAAACATTGTTTCAGAGAAACATAGTTTTATTTCTATGTCCCATCCAGTGTTTTTGACTTTCCTCAAGTAATGGTTTTCCTTTATTCCCGATTGTCAAATTGGAATGTGTATGCTAACTAAAATTTTTTCTAAATCATTATAGTCAATTTCTTTAATGCTTATACTTTTATTGATGTGTTTATTATTTAAAACATAGATATATGGCAATAAATTATTGACTGTCCTATAGAATATAAAATTATATTGATATATAAATATCAATTGACAATTAATGGATATCATTGTATGATTAGTTGAACTACACACTCTTAAAGCTTCACTTACTTTTTATAAATGTATGGAACCGGTTTTGAGAACATTTTGTTCCCATCTTCAGCCATGCTAAGGTTCAACTGTCGGATCATTCGTTGAGCTGTGGGAATGTATATTCTGCTCTGGTGGCGGTGTGATAAACTTGTAGTTTATGTTTTCATCCCCGACAATGTCGAAGTTCATTATGCTGTTTTTGTATTTGTAGATGTAGATTTTCTCCCAGGTTGCTAATTCCGTAGGTTCTTGTACTGATTTTAATAATTTTGTTTTATTTATTATGTCGTGATTTTGTGTCCAAAAATGATATGCTACTGCTGATTTCTCTATTTGCTTGTACTTTATGTTCCTGAAATGTTCCTTTAACCGTGTGCCAATGTTTCTCTTTGTTTTCCCTATGTAGATTTTTTCAATTGACAATGTTTTAAATGCATTGCAGCTGTCCATTTTCTAGGCAACATGTGCAAGAACTGAGGAGTTAAGGCTTGCTAAGTAATAAATATTTGGTTCTGTTTATCAATATTAGCTTGTAACCCACCCCTCCCTTGTGGTTGACCTTATAAGGTATAGTCTTGCCACAGGTGCATCCATTGTTTAACCTACCTATCAAGGGCATCCATGTATGGCTTAATTTGATAAGCAGAACCCAATATAAATTATGTAGCAATCCTTAACTCTTCACTTCACATGTGTGTTGCCTAGAAAATGGAGAGCTTCAAAGTGTTTGAAATGTAATCAAATTATAATTACGTAACCTGATTGTCACCAGAAGACCAAGATCTTTTAAATAATCATAGAATAGTTTCAATTTATATTGTCATTAAAATATTTGCTTTTACTATGTATTAACTCATTGCATTGAAGTTTCTGGCTATTGTAAATTGTAAGCATAGTTTCTTGCTGTGTGACAGTAATCAAATATAACTTCAGAGTCACAAACTTTTATGTACTATTTTCAAAAATTTGTAAAGCTCTTCCATTAGGATATACAAGTCCTAATTACAAATAATTTTTTTTAGAATTCCAAGGTACCAATTAATGACTGTCATAATTTTTCTGCCAAGAAAAATAAAGTACTGAAAATAGGAATGGTAGGTTCATTACATATTACAAATACTATTGAAAGGGGATAGTGGGTGATAATCATTAGCCTGTCAGAAGAACTTGGTGCATCAAAAGATACCATACATTGCCACATTAAGACACTTAAAAAAAATCATACAGAATCTGTAGATCTGTACCTCATGAATTGAACCTGAATGGGTAAACAAAGAGTGGTTATCTGTCATCAGCTTATCACAAATTCTATTCATGATAGTTTTATGAGGATAATTATCACATTTGATGAAAAATGGATATATTAAGGCAACCCTGACATCTCATGACAGTGGCTAGATCCTCATCAGTCTGCCAAAGTCATTGCTAAACAAAATTGGTGATCCCAAAATAATATTTTTGGCAGGATTTTTAAGATGTGATTTACTTGGAGTTTGTTCCAAATAGGCAATGCAATGTATGTGAATTTTTATTCTCAACCACTGGAACATTTTTGAAGTTTTGAGAGATATTCACCATTAGTTAGTCAAAATAGAGCTTTCTTGCAATAGGACAATGAGACTCCATACTGCTCAAACAGTGTTGGAAAAAAGTCCAGGAATTGGAAGGGATAAAACTGTTATCATACTCAGCATAAAGCCCTGATCTTGTGCCACCTTCAGATTACAATCTGTATCAATCCATGGCTCATTTCCTGTGAGGAATAAATTTTGAAAACAATGAAGCCATGGAAGTATGCATCACCAAATACTTCAAATCAAAATTCAGAAACTGGTACTGTCGCAGGATGATGAACTTCATTGAAAGGTGGCTTAAGACTATAGAATTAATAGTTTTACTTTGAAGATCAATTTAATTTCTTGTCAGAACAATATCAAATAAAGTTTTGCTTAAAAACTGAAATTTCTTATGAGACAATATCTACCCATAAAAACAGATATGCAGCAACCATCATTGATCTTATAACAAGCTCTTAACTATGCGCATTGTGCACAATATACAACCATTTTTAAATAAAAAGTGAAAATACTTAAAACATTAAGATATCATTTGCGCATAGATTCTCAGATATAAGTTGCACTCCAGCAGACAAAAGAAATCCTAGCAAATAACAGAATAGCTTATTTAGGATGTCAGAATAATGTTACTCGTTTAGCACCACCCACGGAGCATGTACAGCTTAAGGAATGCTGTGGAAGTGAGTAACATCACTCAGTACCATTTGCCAGCAGTTTGGTTTAGTGATGAATGAAGATCACCTCCTTGTGTGTTCAAAACTCAATCCCAATATTAGAACAAAACAAGATTCATGATTGATGAAAAAGAAATATAATAAATAAAGGAATGCTATATTTAAGAAGTAAATCTACAAAAAGCAAATATTACGAAGCCATAAAATTCAAAATAAGAAAAGAAACACGACCCCAATATAATAATCAAAGTAAATCTTTAAGTTTATGTAAATAATTTCAAACAATATTTATAAAAGAAAGCAAAAGCTAAAATTTGGGGGCTGTCTATATTTACAGGATTGACTATTTGTACAAAATGAAAATGGATAGGAAATAATAAGAGACAGCAATATAACAAAAAATTCCCCTCAACTGTAGCCAGGGCTTCTTGGAATCCAGTCTTGATAATCAGGAAGATGCATTATTGCTAATATATAATTTTCTCCTATTTTATTATTCTAAATAAAACTTTTGAATTTACTACGTTGCAAATTGTTATTCTGTGCGCAATAAATTGGTGTTCAAACATCTGATTACTTCTATCATGGAATTTATGAACACATGTAGTTTCACTTCAATTCATTAAATATTGATTCTTAAGTGTTTAGATAAAATTACATTTAGATCTATAATTAGCTTTTAAAATTAAATTTAGAATTTTAATACATTCTTCAGAATTTATTTATTTCTTACCTTTATTTACATAAAAAATAAATCACTGGTATTAATAATTGAATATCTTTTGCAGAATTTATGGATATGATGACTGGCTGAAAGAGTCTACTTGCATGTGTGGTGAAACATATTGTTTCAAAAGACATTTTCTTCCAATTTTTACATGATATATATGTTTTACTCTTGGCGTATTTAATTTCCTTTTATGTTTAAATAATGTAAATGTTATTGTTTTATAAAATGTAAAATCTTAATTGTACCTAAGAAACAAGAATTCCAATTTAATAAAGTGATTTGTACATTAGTATAAGAGTTTGCTGATGTTTTATTTCTGAAGTACATATTTATTGTCATTTGTTTACAGTATAAGAGTGGAAATAGCGTATAACTTGTTTTTTTTATTTTGTTTTTAATATCCATGTCAATTTGAGGGAAAACATAAGAAAAACGTATTTGAATTTGAAAATGATTCAACTGAGCCTTATGGACTAGTCCCCACTATCTAAAAGTTGCAGCAGTGCTCATAAACTAATATTTCTCAAACCCCTTGGTCTCTTCATTTATTTTGGATTTTACTCGTCCAAAGATTTTTTTTTTTTCCTTTTCACTATCTGCCACTTTTATCATTTTAATGGATATTTTTTCCCTTCTTCAATTTATCAAACCAGTAGAAAACTGTGACATGTTAAAGGTAAACATTTTCATATACCTGTGTCAAATGCTCAGATACAAGATTAGTGCACATCAGAATTTATGCCACATCCAAACTTTTATAATAAAAATAGTCATCCATATAATTTTTGTAAATCTGCTACTTGTCTGCATTTTTCATATTAAAGTCATATTTATTCATTTTTGTTTCATACATACAAAAGCAATGGCCTGTTCTTTGCGGGTTCAGGTAACATCACTGAATGAAGAGTGTAGAAGTTAACTCTCTTGTTATCTTTTATTACCTATAGTATAAGTGAGCTAACAATAAAATTAATGTTTCAATGTTCTCATTGCAGTATACAGAGATGAAATTTGATGTTTCAGATTACAAATATAGTAATGCTACTCAAGTGACTCCATTTAAAGCCACATTAAATAATTGCATTAAAATGTTTCCTCTCAAACCTTAGTATCTGACACTGTTATGGCATACAAAGAAGAACTTTTAATTGATTTTTTTTTTTGAATGATTTATTTATGGACGCTCTTTAACAGCTCAGGTCATCAGCGTCCCATTCAACTCAGGGCGTGAAACGGCCGACAAATTTTGCTCAGAGGCCTGTCTTTCAGGCTTGAGGTTCTTTTTCGTTTTTAATTGATGAATCAGTTAATGGCAATCCTATTACCAGATTGTCCTTGAAACTTTTCTAGTCACTCTTGTATAAATGTGAACAAAATTAATTATAATTTGTTAATAGTTCAACATTACAATGCACTGAAAGTGGTAGCAGGCATAATGCGGTCATTGTTCCAAAGTCATTCACTCAACTATTGCTTGCTAATATGGAATTTGTCTATTATGAAGAAGATAAGTGAAGCAACACTATATGTTACAAGAAACAGCATATTATAATTTCTTTCATGATAAAGAAGGCTGTAAAGCATCAGAAATCTGTTCATGATTGAAAAAACACCATGGTGAAAATGCACTCTTAAATATCAGTATTTGTATATAAAGTAATGCTTAAAAAATGGAAGGCATAGAGTGAAAAATAAATACCATTATCATTGTTTCAGAATTTCCATAACATGTGAGAAGATTGACCATATCAATGAGCCGATTTGTAAGAACTATGCTGTATAATGCTGAACAATTGATGCCAAATATTACTCAACTTTACAGGCTCAGTAAAGACAGTCAGGGATTAGAAAAAAAGAAAGAAAGAAATTAAATTTTCTATCACAACTTTCATGCAGTCTGAGTTTTAAACTCCCAGATTACCACCTCTTTGGACCTCTAAATGGATATTTGGATGAGAATAATGCAGATTATTCAGGAGTCGCTACAGCAATCATAATACATCATTTTCCTGAGGGCATTTATAAGCTTACAGACTGCTCGCAAAGTGATTTGAAACCAGAGGATTATGTTCGAGATTAACAACTGCTAGTTTTGGACAATGGATCAATGTTTGTATATTAACAGATTATGATTTTTTTTAATAAAAATGTTTACAATATGATTTTGGGCATTCCACAAAATTTAGCCAATGCAGAGGTGTTGAAGGAATTAGGTAAAGTTAGTATCAAATGGCTGATAATGGAAAGAATATTAAAATATTGTTTGGTATTCAATTGTTGCTAGACAATTTGCCTAAAATATCAGTAGGCAATTTGTGTAACAATAAATGGTAGGAAAGATTAGATAACAACTAATTAAGAATGGCTTAGGAAGTATGTAGGCATTTAGTGGCAATTATGTTATAGGATTTTGGTCAGAAATGAGAAT
This sequence comes from Metallyticus violacea, assembly GCA_030762175.1. Lineage (NCBI taxonomy): Eukaryota > Metazoa > Arthropoda > Insecta > Mantodea > Metallyticidae > Metallyticus > Metallyticus violacea. The sequence goes on from CM060839.1 coordinate 25,661,422, forward strand.
TAGTTTAAATGTTATAATCAAAATATTGAGAGAGAAGAATGTTTAATTTTTATAATGAATTAAAACTTTATTTTTAAAGATAAAAATGAAAGAGAACAGATTGCCTAGTTTTGTTTAGGAGTATGGGGTTTGAGGAGCAGTAAGAGCAGTAACTCATTCTATGTTTCCTATTTGTGGTGGAAGGAAAGACGCTTCACAGTAGCAAGTGTGCTAATGTCAACATGGCATGTCTTCATACTTAACAGCATCACAGTGGCAAGGATGATAACTTGGCAGTCACACACCACCCACTTGCGAATAATAGCTAAAGTGAATTAGCCTGCAGATGCATGATGGATTCCATGAAATGTTATGCTTAAACAGAAGTTGGAACTGTTGGATAAAATGGAAAAGAGTGTTAGTAGGACTTAGTTAATGGAATAATCATCATGCACTTACAACTTCATTGTCTTTATGGTTGCAATTGGTTATGATGTTGGCTACCCTGATTTCTACCTCATATGACCACCAATTAACATTATCATGTACAAAAAATTTAGTATATTTTTATTAAGAATTAACAGATATATATATAATATTAAGTACTTAAAATGAAATTTTTATTTTAAAATATCTTATTTAAAACTCTACATAAAAATGCTAAATTTCTGCACAAACCTATGAAAGTGCTTTCAAGTTGTCTGACACTTCCTTGTTCAATAGTTGCCAGGCATGAGGAATTTTACTGTGTAATATTATGACATAATCTGCATTCCAGTTGCTGGCTACAATGCACTAATTCACTTTGAGGGAATAGAGGTTATAAGAAAACAAGAATTACTCAATAATCATGATCAGTGCAATATTTTATTTCAACAAAATTAATTACAAGCTCCTATATATTCCTCCAAATTTATGGAAGAAATGAAAGTACCACAGAGTGTCAACAATTATTTTTCGTTGTGAATTCAAAGAGAATGAAAAGGATACTGTTCAAATACTGCTAAAGTGGTTAAACATTTTTAATAGATAACTTGGCTTAATACAGAAATTTGTTATAACACATATTAGCATTTCAGGATCAAGTGCTTTTTATTCATTCTGAAAACATCACACACTCTCCTAACTGCACTTCTTTGTATACCAAAAGGTTTACAAAAATTCTGCATTTACAGTCTTCCCCAGAATATTATTGTGCAAAATATATATAGATAGTAGCTAGTGTTATAATAAATACATAATATAATCTGAATGTTCAAGTTTTACTTAAAAGTTTACTGAGCTACATTTATAGACAAATTATAAATATACAAGAAAGCAAAACATTAAGAAATAACTGCTGCTACTATTCTGCCTAGAATTATTATAAGAATTAAGTTTGAAATTTAAGCCAGAGTGTCTGAATAAAAAAATATGTGTAAGTGATGGAAAGCTAACGATAAATTTTCTCTTTTCAATTCAAACACCATTTAAATAAATAAGTTACAAAAAATGCCTAAAGGAAACAGTTACAAAATTGATAAGAAGAGAGATAAGTCAATTTAACAACAATCAGTAATAAAGTGCTGTTGATAAAGAAATGCAAAACAAAACCTCTAGAGGAAGAGAAATAGAAATCAAGAGAAAATAAACAACATAATGAGTGCATGGTGAGGAATAATTACAGAGTATTGGAGAAAAAGAACATTTTATTCAGATAAATGAAGTAACTTAAAAATTCCTATAATCCTAAAAAAATGTATTTCCAAAACATTCAGCATTTTTAGAAAATATGAACTGATCCACCATCTTAAAGATTTTTAAAGCACATTTTATCCTCTTTTATACATTGACAAAGATTTTCATTTTTTTTTTCTTTTTCTTTTAGAGCCATGCTTGTATTTGAACATAAAGAAAAATGAGAGAAATTACTTTTTGAATATGAATTTATTTTATTGCCTATAAACACTTTAAAAGGGCAGAATTCAAGGATTTAAGTCTTAGAGTGCAGAAGAGATTGTAGAGTTTATCTGTCCCAGGCTGTTAGTAATGGGTAAGAACAATACTGATAAGTGACCTTGTACTACAAAACATACAATGGGAATATATGATATAGCTTGTTGGATAAGATTAGGGATGTAGCAGACAAAATGAAGAACATTCCAAAAACTTGGATTTAACACTGTGATTTTATACAGAACAACCCTTCTTCATATATCCACAGTTAGGTAATAAACACAGAAGTATATCACCACAGACTACTAAGTCACCTGATGATAAAGCTTACTTGAGAATTATGTGTCTCCAAAGTGGATGACACTAAATAAAATTTTCTGCATTAGGCATTCCTGTTGAAACACTCAGTTTAGAGAAATTAAGCCTGTAAAACATATTTTAATGATATTTAGTGTTTCTCATAATAACAGTGCTGTAATAGAGTTGTTTATGTAAAGGCCAAGAACCTGCTTCATCTACCTAATCCAGCAATTAGGACATTTTGCATTAAAATGTATCTATACATTTAGCTTTGGGGGGGGGGGGAGATATTTAAACTCTTTGATATATTCAATTCCAATGGATGATACAAAAGTGTTCCAAGATTGAAATGTAGGAATATGCTAGGTAATGATAATATAAACATGCTTATATCCTTATTCAAAAGGCTGGTCCTCCAACTCTAAAATTAAGCATTTCTGAACTTTTAATAATACAAAATAATTTTTTCTACAAATGAGTAATTTATTCCTGATTTTTTTTAATATCTTTTCTAAACATCCTCTGTTAATGTAAAATGTCTGGGCAAGAATTGGCCACAAGGTATTATCTGGGTAAGGTTTTTTCTGGGGCTTTTCCTTATCCTGAGGATTTTTTTTATTGGTGTTTAACACCCATTATTACTTACTGAGGCACTGATGATACATGAAATGAAATGGTAAAAGAAATTTTTCTTTTAAAGGAAGGGAGCATTCCAGGTCAAGTTTATGGTATCTCCCCAGCATTTGCCATTTATGAAGACTGAGGAGAAACTGGAAAAAACCTGTCAGGCAGAACGGTCCTGGTGGGAATCAAACTCCAGACCTCCCGCTCATGAGTCCGCACTTTAACAACCTTGGGTACCTATGGCAGTGCCCTGAGAAGGTGAATACCAAATAGTTTTAAGGCATCAAGGACTCCAAGCTCATTTGCATCATCATAATTTATTTAATTATTTCATAACTACAGACTTACCCTACAGTATTTATGTCCAATATACAGACATTGCAAGAAGACTAATGCAGCCAAAGTGACTATAAATAGCAAAGTAAAAAAAATCATTTTGGTATGAGTCATCTTTTTCATACATATGAGGTGTCTGTATAAGTTTCCAGCCTGTCATTTTAATATTTCATTATTAAGATGTTTATGCTATCTGATACTCGCATGTTTCAGGAGTGTAAACACTGCATTTTCTATCTGGCCCTGCCATACATTTGTTTGAAGAAGCTTATTTAAGTTAGGCATGTTACATAATAAATCCTAATGTTCAAAATTAAATACAGAGGAGTGATTAAATTTTTAATAAAGAATTTTAATCCTGTGATATTAAACAATGTCTTGATGCTGTGTATGGAGAAGCTTCCCTTTTATATTCTACTTGAACGAGTGACCTAAATTATTTTGTTTGGGCAGAGAAAATCTTGAAGATGACCTACATGAGAGAGGACTGGGTATGAGCTGGCACAAGAAAACATCTCCCTTGTCATGAAGCAAATTTTGAATGACAGGGGTCTTAAGACTAATACAAGGTTTGATCTTTCTAAAACAAATGTGTTCAAATTCTTCATCAACATTTGCATATTTGCAATATGGTACTACAAATTCTTTCAGCAGTTCAAATGTGATTGCATGCGGAATGATGTCGAAGTATTTCAGCTTTTGCTGTGATAACAAGAGAACAGTATTCGAATTTACCATCATAGGAATCTAAACAATGGTCCTCTTTCAAAAAGAGAATCAATGGAGTGGTAGAATGGTGAAGTATCCCCTAGAAAGGCCAAGGCTGCACAACCAACGAAGATCATGGTGACAATATTTTGGGAGTGCAGAAGAATTCTGATGATAGACTTCAAAGAAAGAAACACAAAGGTGACTAAAAGTGTGATGCTGAGCTTAGTGCTTTCAAGGAGAGGAGGAGTAGGATAATTCAATGTATAGCCCAGTCCTTACCCCAGTGATTATTACCTCTTTTCAAAATGAAATCTGGCCATTGAGGGTGAAGATTTACAAATAATAATGGTTTCAAAGGCGCTGTTTTCAGAATTTTGCAGACAAAGCTTCAGACTTCTTCTTCTTTTGGGGGGGGGGGATATTGAAATGTTAATCAAGTATTGTAAAAATATATTAAAGTTATGTGAGACTATATTGAAAAAATGATACATGTTATTCTATCATCTACCTAACTTGATCAGGTTGGAAACTTGTAATACCTTTAGATTATGTTCAGGTTTAGGTTTACATTTAATTTAATTTATCTTATTCAATCCTTTAACAAAGTATAATTATTTTTTTCAACTAATGTGGTTTAGAAGTTCAAGGCACAAAGCAAGAGCTATGAATCAAACCAATAATGATGGTTAGAATTTTGCTTAAACTTCATACCCATAGTTGTTTGCAACCTACAAATATAATATACCTGTCTCTCTGTGCAATGAGTGTCAAATTGGCTCCATGAATATTGGAATTTATCCTCTCCTTGAAATCTACTAGCCATTTGTTGTCTGTTACAGAAATATCTTCACCATCTACACTTGTGATTATCTGCAAATCTAAATGCTATCTTAATTGAATCCACATGACCAGCTTTGGAAAATAAAAATAATAAATTTTGGTACCAGCCTTTGATACTACATGTTTATAATTTGTATACTTTCAATCATGTTTAAGATATGGTTTGATTTACTGAGATCTTCAAGAGTATTAAGAATAATGTGTGGGGATGTGAAAGAACACATCATGCAAATAACTGTTTTAAAGGCTAGGCATACTCCCACTATGACACTTATATGCATTTGAAATTAGTTACTAATAATAAAAAAACTTAATCATCATAATCTAACATTGAATGCTGATGTTCATGACCACAACATGTACCAAACAGGGAAACTACATTTTAATATCATGGAGAGGGGAAAAAAAAAGAAGGAAAAAAAGTTAACATTCAACACACAGGCATTTGAAGCATAAACTTAAAAGATCATTAACAACAAAATAAGCAAACAAACAAAAACAGATAGTACAATGGAACTCCACTTATCTGAAATAATGCAGTGGTCTTCAGATAAGCAATTCTTTTGATAAACCAAGAATTCCAGAAATCCTTGAAAAATTTAACTATGTATTATTATTATTATTATTATTATTATTATTATTATTAATACTCCTCTACAATTTCAAAATAATTTGACTTAAAATAACCTGATATCTTGCTTTGAATTTTCTTCTCAAGGTGTTTTCTTGCTGCCGTATCTTGCCACTAGTTTATGAGCAGAACATCTGCTGGTGATACCTCCTCACTAACTGGTCCCGATATTAGTATCCCCTTCTCCTATTGTTAAGTGAACCACAAATAGTGAGCTTTGTCAAGTTTGTCATATTTTGCAGTTTTTCTTTCTTTTCTTTTCTTTTTTTCTTTTTCTTTTTCTTTTAGGCACTTTAGAACACTGTTCTTCAGTTTAAATTTCATTTTTACACAGTCTGAAACAGTTGATATCCTAACATGATAACGATAATCCACTTCAGAGGTTTTCATTATTTTTTATTCTTCTGTCTCAAGTTTCTCTTTAATTTTTATGACCACATGTTTGTTTGCTTGCCATTTTGTAATACTGATGGTAACAATATTTGCACACTTTGAAGTAAGATTACAAACTGTAGGTAAATAGCAATTCTTACTGGAATTACACATTAGAGCCACCTTTATTATTTTTGTTCTACTGTATAAGGGTTGTCATAAGTCATTAGCATATACTTGCATCAAGGACAAGGAAGTAGTGAGTGTCAAACAGTGGCATGGAAATGATGTTCTGCCTTAAAATCTAATCTTGTATAGAAAAGAGAGGCATTTTGGTTAATGCGTGTTTCAGTTGACCAAAGTTCAGATAAATGGAGTTCTATTATTATAAATTATTTAAGAAGAGGCTCAGCTGTTACAAACAATTATCTCTGTTTCAATGGTATATAAGTAATTTAAGTTGTAAAATGCATGACTTACTTTGTAACAATTTTGACTCCTTGCCCTTTTAAATCTTGACCTGTAATTTAAATCTATACTAATACATTAAAATTAATTAACAATGAAAAATGTTAAAATGATGTACGTCTATTATTTGCTTAAGTTTTTACTCATTTATTTTTTATAATTTTGATTTTATTATATATTTGCCATTTTACAATTGATAAAGTATGTAAAATTTAGACTAAAACCTATGACATATTCAATATGATTCTCTTTAAGATTAATAATATCAACGTAAATGAATGAAATTAATTTCAATTTTTTACATTCAGCCCATAAGCACAGAAAACTCTGTATTACTAACAAATGTGCAGGAAATATTTTTTACTATACAGGCATATCAACATACATCTTTGTGTAACATAAAATATCATTATAACTTGTTTAAGTTAAGATTATTTAATATACTCTTACCATATCCTATAATTGTTTTCTTACTCTGTTTCCATAAGCCCATGTGTTAAAATAAGCTTTATAATAACTCTACTAGATATAAATTTCCTTTTACAGAAATTAACCTGACTTGCCACTTAACAAATTTCACCAGTTTCTTTGAAATGCCCTATCAATTATCACTATAATTTATTTAACATTTTAATTTATTTATTCCTAAGACAATAAAATATATATAAAAAATTACTACCATAAATTATGCATTATCAACATTATGTAAAGGTGACCAACAAGTTAAAATGAATATTACTTTTCTATAAACTTTATTTATCACTACTAAACACTATCTAATAATATGAGTATGAAATATGCTTAGAATACATATATATATATAAAATGTTTATAATAAAAAAATAACTAGATCTGTAACTATCAATTCAAAGTTGATGTCATGCGCAAAAAGAAGTTTGAAAAATATGATACCAATTTAACTATATTTCAGTTTTACCATCCACTTAAAACTTCATAATTGTAAATATTAAATATTATTATGTTTTAAACTTCATTTTAAGGAATATAAGATGCACCTTTCACTATATTAAAATGTAACACTTAATTTTTACAGTTGAATTGCACCAAGAAAACTATCTGTTAAAATGGATGTGATAAATCATTAATAGAAGAGCAATAAACATAAGAATTTGTTCAGTAAAGTGATATAAATATGGAGTAAAGGAAAATATATTAGAAAATATTCCCAATCAAAATAAATACAAATTAATACTTTTGTGAATGTGATAAGAGCTTGCTACATCTACTACACCTTTTTGTTTAACATAGTAGCACAAGTAGAAGAAGCTATGTTCATTCTTCATTTAAGAACTTTTGAAAAATAAGACATTTTTTAAAAATTCTGTTGGAACTCACACAGTGAAGCTATTCATTCTGTTATTTAATTTAGGCATATTTACATATTTTGGTAAAGCTATGCTAGAAGAACATGGCAAGTCATTTTATACTTAGGAAAATGCTAATTCAGGAGAGTTATATTACATTTTGCTCTTACTGCATAGGCATTAATCATTAACTTCCCAGACACAAATTACAGCTGTATCATAGTGGAATAAAATTATATAATAAACTTCCTGATATTAAAAATTTAAATGGATACAATAAACTCAAGAAACACTTGTTTCATTTCCTTTGCTATGATACTGAAGAATATGTAAATTATAATTAACTATTATGTTACACACTATGGTGGGGAAATTGGGTAGTTTATAAGTTATCACTTTGATTATAAATTTTGTTAATTTATATATTAACATTGCTTAATTAGTACTACACCATATTATGTTATATTAAATTAAATGAAAACACATCCAACAAAACACCAAACAATAATAGAGCATTTTTCTAATTTAAAAATTGTAATACTTGTGACATAAAATGTTAAGAGTTTGTATACTTTAAGCTTGAAAATGTGGGACAAACAACTTTTACATTATATGACATGGAGATAGTTGAAATTCACCAGGAGGTTGGGGTGGCTAATTGGCATTTCAGATGGAGGGAAATCCTGCTATAATAGCTTACAGGATATGTAGTATGGCAAAGGCACTAACTATATGGAGTCAAGAGAGCATGTGCCCCCTGAGGAACTGGTCACTAAGAGGCATAGCCTCCAACCTGGGAAATCATTGCTTGGGAAAATTACCTATATATTGTACACATTTTGTTTAGATAAATATTGTAAAAAAAAAAAATATCAGTGATAATTTAATACTATAATCTTGGTTATATCATTTAGCATCAAAGAAAGTATTGCACATTTTACATCTGATCATGTTGCAGAAGCTTGAGTATGTTGTCAACAATAAGTGGTGATAATAGCTTGTTACATTTTCTTTTTATGTTTGTGACTACATTCAATTGAAACAATTCACCTGCAGATGCAGATGTGTGAATGCATTAGATGAACTATGAAAACACCTTAATTAAGATAAGTTTTAATGTGCCCAGAATTCAATATTCTTTATTAACTATTAGTGAAAAATACTTAAAATATTTAATTACCATATGTCCAATGACTTTCAATAATTTTTATCATGAGTGTTCCTGAGGGAATTTAGAAAAGTCAGTGCTTCTGTGATATGCTGGGTATGCAGTCTCTCATAAAGCACTGTTTGTTGGTCATTCGTCAAACTGAAAATAATAGGTCTAATTATTCTATTTGTCAACAAATCTGCAATTCCCTACATTTCTATGTGAGTAGCAACGAAGTTACTTTATTTAAAACCCTATTAAATTACCATAATGAAAAACTTAAACCAGGTGATGCTGTAGCTAGAGATTTTATGAATGAACTTTTGGAAGGGAAATTGATCCTCATATCAGTTGCTTTTCTATTGAAGCCTGGTTCCATTTATATGAATATGTTAATTTTCAAAAATGGCTGAAATTGGAACTCTGGAAAATCTAATTTGTTCCACAAGGGACCATTTCCTTTTTTAAGAAACAATTCATTGTCATAGTAAATGATAAATATACATAATTGTGCAATGGGGCATACAACCAATGTTTCTCTGTAGACATTTCATACAATGCTTAGTAACAACATAGGCTTCATTCAGTTCATCAATTTAACTTCCTGTGATAATTATCTTTGTAACAACATAGGCTTCATTCAGTTCATCAATTTAACTTCCTGTGATAATTATCTCTGCGCAACATTAAAAGATATAGTTTATAGGACAAATTCACAAACCTAGATGATCTGAAGAATAACATTCATCAAAAGATTAATTCAGTTTCTCAAAGAGAACAAACAAAGAAGAGCAATGGTAATTTCCTAAGCAGATGGTAGAAATGTGAGGGAAATAAAGCCAAGAAGTTTCAGAATCATCTTGATTCACATGTGGAAATACTCAAATTTGCAAATAAATAATATTTCTACAAGTAAGTGAACCATTAAGAGTGTTTAGTTCAACTAAATCATACAATAATATCAATTAAATAATATTTTATCATAAATGGCATGTATTTAATTGCAAACTCTTTTTGCCGAATGGCTGGGAGTATGCACTGCTTGAATCTCTGCCATGCTCATATTTCATAGATAATCTGCCCCTTTAGTATCTATACACAAATCAATTTGTATGTATTTAAAATGTGTGATAACTATGCCCATTTGTGTGATTATTTTTTTATGTAAGCTAAAGTAATGATGTATAACCTGTCACTTTTTCAATGCACACTGAGCAATAAAAAACTATTACATTGCTGCAATCTTGATACCAGCTAGGGATTGATATTTTAGATATCACAACATCCCTCATACAACCCTAATGCTGCTACCTCAGATTATCTTGTGTTTACAATCCTGAAGGATGCTTTGCAAGGAAAAAAATTAGGAAGTGATGATGAGGTCAAAGAAGCAGAACATCATTTGGTTGTGTCTTCAGGCACAACCAAAACCTTTTTTCTGGTAAAATAAAAAATTCGTACAACAATATGAAACATTTATTGAAAAGAAGGGCAACAATGTAAAAAAATAACATATCATTTATGACTCTAACAGAATTATATAGCATTACTTAAAAGTCTCACACCACCTGATTCATTCACATTAAACTCAGCATGCAGGGAACCTGAAAATGATATTACCAATTATTTTCTGTTTCCAGTTTAACCAGAAATGTGCTAAGACTGAAATGTTTAATTAAATGCCCAATATATTTTTCCAATTTTCAATATGCTTATTAAGAGTTTTTCAAAAAGTACCCTCTCTAAATACTTCTGTACAAATTAGAGTTGCTAGATCAAGAAAACAAAAAATGTTTTATTATATTATATTATATATATATATATGGAATGAATGTTTTAATATTCCGTACACATTTTTGTATATATACACACACACACACAAAGAAAAAAAAAACAGACGATTATCATGTGAACTGTCCCAAATAGAACAAATTCCCATGGTAAGTACTGAAATCAAATTAACTTTCTTTTGGCATAACATCAAAAAAGTCTAAATTCTCTGTTTGAAATGGTTAACTGCTTGAAAAAGTGCCAGTCAATCATAAAAGGCTTTAGGAATATCTTGCATTACCTTCATCATTCAATATTTCAGATCTTCTTTGGTTCTTTCTCTATCTACTACTGACTTCAAATAGTCCCACAAAAAGAAGTCCAAAGGTAACAGATCTGGGGATCAGGCTGGTCACTCTATGCAACTTCTCCTTTCAATCCACTGATGTGGAAAAATCCAGTCTCAGAACTGACAACATTCTATCTGCAGTGGGCTGCAGCCCCATCTTGTTGAAAAAAATGGCTACTCTGGGTATCCCTTGGTAGATTATATTTGGAAACAAAATTGATGATAGCTATGTGATTTAAAGCAAATTCAAGTATTTATTTGCATTTAGCTTTTCTTTATAGATGGGTCGGTCCCAGTGGTGTAGTGGTAACCATACTTGTCTCCTAAACCCAAGATTGCAAGTTCAATTCCGGCCAGAACCAATGGATTTTTTCAGGCCTAAAAATCCTAAGTATGGCTTCCTTTGGAAGGGAAGTAAAGTCATGGCCAATGTCATACATTTATGGCATGATAAAGAACCTCAAGTCTGAAAAAAGAGACCTATGAGCAAAATTTGTTGGCCATTTCAAGCCCTGAATTGAATGGGACGTGATGACCTGAGATGTTAAAGAGTATCCGTAAATAAATCAAATAATAAAAAAAAAAGTATAGATGGAAGGGCATATGATATGATCCCCATCAACAGAGTCCAAACATGACATTTTTGTGGATGCTGTTTCCATCCATTGTGGACTTACATGTGAACAGTATCAGCTTCTATTAACAAATTCATTCAGACAGAGTATAGCTTCATCTGAGAATAAAATTTGTCTAAGAAAAAACTGGGCTGTAGTAAATGCAATCCATAATTACTTCTCAAAACCGCATTCCTCTATTGGGTTGTCCTCTGAAAGTTCCTGCAAAAATCTGAATTTTATAAGGATGTTGCTTGGCACTTTTCAGAATTTTCTTTATGGAGCTTTCGCTTGTGTTTGATTTTAATGCCAATTTTGTTGTGGAAACTTTTGGATTTTCTTACATACGGAGAATCAATATAGTATTCTCATCAGTTGCACTTTTTGGAAAACTCGATCTTGATAAATCCTTTATGCTTCCAGTTTGAGTCAATTTCCCTATGATCCCTGTCACTATTGTAAGTATTGGACTGTGATCCAAATGCGCATCATTAAATAAATTAGCTACATTTTGATCCATCTCCAGAGCCAACCATAATTGAGGACCATTTCTGCAAAGCTGAACATCTACTAAAAGTAAAATTTACCAGAAACACATTTTACTGAATAACTAAAGAAATACGTAAAATAGACATTTTACAAAATATGGAAATTATTTCTTTTTACTAGATTAAAAAGCAATATAACCCCCAAATAATATTTTCATGTACATATTACGAGGAAAAAATCTTGATATAAACATGCTTTTTTTTCTAAACTGAACAACTACAGCAACACATTTATTTTTAAAATGAGAAATAGTCTGTGATTTGTTGCAAAATTCATGTTAATCAATAGACTCTCACTAATGGATTCTTCTCCTTCTCCCTTCTCCCTTCTCCCTCTTCTTCTCCCTTCTCCCTCTTCTTCTCCCTTCTCCCTCTTCTTCTTCTTCTTCTTCTCCTTCTCCTTCTTCTTCTTCTTCTTCTTCTTCTTGGATGATGTTCAATGCCCATTTTTACTACTGAGCCACCACAGGCGATGGACACTGATGATACACGAGATGAAATGATATATTGGGAAGGATTTTTAAGGAAGAAAACGTTCCAGGCAGTTACCTCCCTGGCATTTGCCATTTGAGGACTGAGGAAAACCTGGAAAAACCCTCGGCTAGGGAGGATGGTCCTAATAGGATTCCAACCCTAGACCTCCCGCTCATGAATCTGCACTTTAACAACCAGTCATCCATGGCGGTACTCCACTTCATTGTTACTGTACCCTTGAAGAGCTTCTGCATAAAATGATTTTACTTCATACAAAGAATTGTCAAAAACTCAAGTAATTTCTTAGCATCTTCAGTCTTTTTAACACTGACTTTTTTCTAGCCTTAGAAATGGACCATGGTCCATTTCTCTGAAGTTGGCATACTTTTTTAACACTTCAACCAAGATTGAAGTTTTCACTTTACATTCAACTCAACATGATTTTTTTCGGTAACTCTTGATTTACTAATCATAAATGAGAATTCCTGTTTGACAATGCTGCTGCATGTGAATGAAATCGTGAACTTGCCAATCCTTCTAAGAACCATACAAGTGCCACATTAATTTAACACACCATGGCACTGTAATCCTCAATTAAAATTAGTGCTCTTTCCCTTTCACTCAACAATAGATGTCAAAATTATTTAAGGTATTAAGGTAGGTATTTTTTTTTCTTGGTGTAAGAACTTTAATTGTACAGAATTATCTAGATACTTTTTGAAAAGCTCTTAATGAACATACTTAGAAAATATAAAAATATATTAGGTGTTCCATTTAAAATTGGAGATTAGCGTTACTTCCAGGTACACTGGAAGTAAAAAAAAATCCACATCATTTTTGAGTTCCGAATATATGGCCAACCCTGCATACTGAGTTTTATGTCAATAAACCATATGAAGGATTTTTACTAATCCATATATTTCAAAATATTCAATAAGGTGTTGCTTTCTGAAACACTCTAGACTCTAATAATAAGAGTTGCAGGGTCTTTCTTGTCACAATGGCTTAGATAGTTCCTGAGGAGATTTGAAATTAAACAGAGCAATAGGCATAACATGTAAAAGCAATGTTTTAATAATCTTCTGAATTAATATATATGAAAAATCAAATGCCATCTTAGCTGTATTTTTGAAGTCGAGAACTTGTGCAGAATTCACAAATCCAGCTGACTGTCAAGAATATTGAAGTATAAGGCCATATACAATATATTTATACTTATACTATAATAACTTTAATCGCACCATATCTCTTATCACATTTAAATGACTTTTGTCAAAACATGCCTGAGGTTTAGTGCATCTTATAATCCAAATACTATTATAAACACTTAAAATAAAAGCTATAGCTGCAATCAAAAGAATACTGCACAGTATTTTAGTGCTATTTTGCTACATGCAAAAACATTGATCAACAATTTGGAGATGAAAAAGGCTTCTTAAGGTTTAGTATTGTATAAAATGCTATTCTAGTGATCAATAAAATATCTATCTCATGTTTCTTCTTCGTCTCATTGGCACTACAGCCCAGGGTAGGCCTTGGTCTCTACAGTGACCTCTGCTTCCTCTATCTCCATCTCAGATTTCATGGATAAAGGGCAGTATTGCAGGGGGCATGTAATCAGCATACTGACATCCAACTGGTCGCCCTTTATGAAATTTGCTAGATTGAAGCACATCACATCAGGTAGCTTCCCAATTATCCTTACGAGGCTGGGTGGACCCCGTTCCAGACCTTAGAAATATTCCTAAGCAGGTACTGGGAATTGAACCCAGGTCTCCCAGCCAGCAGTTAGCAATGTTAACTACTACACCAAGGAGGTGGTCTCTCATGTTATTACATAGGATTTACACATTCGGTAAACCTATTTACACATTCAGTACTAAGCACTAATTTTCGCAGTATTTTGAATTCATAAATTGTTATTAAAACAATACTGAATATATTGCATTTTGATTTAGTCCCCCTATGATGAACAATTGAGTTCCTACTTTTAATTTATTAACCCTTAAATTTGACTTATAAATAATTAAAATATTTCACATAAACATACTTAAAATTTCTAACTAGAAAAGTTTTATAGTAAGTACATACAAGAAAAAATTTGCAGTCACATAAAGATATATGTGCTGCTGGATCACAAACATTTACTATTTATTAATTTCTAATTAAATAAAATATGCAATATTTTAAATCTAAATGAAGCAAAACTTAAAGCCAGCACCACTATAAATCACTGTGTAAAAATATAACAAATGCTATTTAAATATGAAAAAAGAAACTAAATTAATAATGCTTACACTAGTAAGATTTTTAGGTACTGATTTGAAAAATGCAATGTATAATCTGAACCTGATACAAAACAAGAAATTTCTAATATAAATCATTCAAAACATATACTCCATAACTATTATAAGAATTATACTATGTATTATGCCTTCTATGCTAGTGTCTAGGATAATGCAAACAAATTTACTTCATCTCTAATACATATCTCCAAACTAAACAGAAATAATAAAAGAGACCACACATACTGGTAACTAACATTACATTATAGTGGACAGCAGTATTTGTCCAAACTACAAGGGCAACTCAAAATTAAGGACAATTTATCTGGATATTTAATAAGATTAGATGTAATGTTGTGAAGCTAATACAACATGAAAAGACTCTATGGGGCAGTTCTGACAGTGTTCAACATATGGAGGACACATGCAAAATAATACATTGTGAAAACATGGGTGCCTGTTAGAAATGCTCTCCATAGAGGAGCAGTGTTTCTTTTGTGGTCAAAAAAGTGAAACCGAGATAGATTCCCTGAAGACTAGTCCAAAATGAATGCAACAATGCGTAAAAGCAAAATGCACAAGGAGCTGTTCATAAGTTTTCAACTTTACAATGTTGAGATATTCATGCTATTTGATTCATGTTTCAGGAATGTAAATGCTGCATTTCCTTTCTTTTTGCTCCTGCCATTCATTTGCTTGGAGAAGCTTCATTTAAGTCAGAGGTGTTTCATAATACAGCATGATGTTCAAAATTGAATACAGAGCAGTTATTAGAATTTTAACTAAAGAAGGACTTGACCCAGTGATATCACATAATGCCTTAACAGCAAGTATGGGAAGCTTCTCCTTCATATTCCACTGTGAATCAATGGTCAAAATTACTCATTTGGGCGGAGAGAGCCTTGAAGATGACAAGTGGATAGTAATGGAAACTATTGTCACAGGAGACTAAACTATGGTCCTCTACTATGACACCTCATTCAAAATTGGAATGTAGGAAGAAGGTGAAATATTCTCTTAAAAGGAGTTTACAAAGAAGATCATGATGACAAAGCAGAGGATTTTGATGATGGACTTCAAAGAAATTAGTACAGTGATGATTGGAAAGTACCATGTTGAATGACTGCATTGATAGCACAGTCCAGTCCATATCAACGTTTGCCAGGGCTGCTGTGAACACGTGTGGCTTCTAGGAACGTAATCTCTACCATATAGACCAGACCTGCCCCTACCCCCAGAAATTATTATCTATTTTCAAAACCAAAATCTGACCTTTAAGGGCAGAGATTCACATACATACATACATTGGTTTTCCAGCATTTTGTAAAGTTTCATACTATTTTTTTAAGAGGGATTGAAATGTTAACCTAGATGTGAGAAATGCATAAGGACAATTAAGTTGAAAAATTATATCTATATTTTTATTCTATCACCTAACATTGTGTTGGTTCTGGTGGTCTACTGGTAGCCATACTTGCCTCCTAATCCAAGATTTATGGCATGTAAAGAACCTCAAGCCTGAAAGAAGAAGCCTGTGAGCAAAATTTATGGATCATTTCATGCCTTGAATTGAATGGGATGCTGATGATCTGAGATGTTAAAGATCATCCATAAATAAACCAAATCAACAACAACCTAACATTGTGAGACTGGAAACTGATAAATTGCACCTTGTATTGGTAGATAGGGAGATTTCAAGAAAGCAGAACATGTTTTTGATGAAAAGTATTCAGTTCATCCACTGATAGCAGTCACTATGAAAATGTTGCTTATGTGGAGAACCTTATTTTGCCTATTGCAAAATAAGGGATATGTTCTATTTGACAATCATATGCATGGGAAGCTTAAAAAACATTATGAGGATGAAGATTTCACAGATATGAGAAGGTGGTGCATTTTGGGCTTCACAACTAACATTACACTTCTATATCTCTCTAGGAATACAGTAGGTTCAGAAGTTGTGAAAAGTGCATTTAAAAGGATGAAAACTATGTGATAGTATTGCATTTTATTTTTATACATGTGTGCTATGTATATAAATAAAATGTACTATGTCCTAAATTATTGAATTGTCCTTGTATTTATTGCAGCAAACCTATTTTCAGATAGGAATGCCATTTTTTGATTACAGCAACAACTATTACAAATGAACTCAAAAACTGATCTGGCATAAGGGTTAAGTTGGTATTTAACAGCTTTTACCATTTATAAGATAGATTTTTAAAAAAATACATATAAGCAAGAGAAAAGGCCTTAATATGTGGGTAGAAATTATGGGGGGGGGGGGAAATTAACTATAACACTTTCAAAATAGATTTCTTTAGAAGCTACTATAAGAGATGAATGAAAAGTAATGAAATGCAGAAATAACTTTAGAATGTGTCCTCTAAATACCTGCACTCATTACTACTAACACTGTCACCAGAAAATTGAATAAAATTCTGCCCTGGTGACAAGAAGTGTCATTCTATGGATTATTATTAACATAAAGTTTTGCAAAGAAAAAGGAATTCAAATCATAAGTTTTAGCTGGAAAACTAAGGCACCAGTTTTATTTTTTTCCTAAAATATGAACAATAATTAATTTAAAACATTACATTCTGACATTCAGAACTTCAGTAGCAGTTAAGGACTTGAAAATAATTTGCTATAACATGGCAATGCCAAGTCATGTACTTTATGTGCCACCACAGCACAATAAAATTATGGTACTAAACCATACATAGTGCATACATGACACCTTGTGCCTTTTGTCTCCACCTTCATGCCATCACAGTGCACACAATGAAGAAGTTGTATTTGCCATCAGAAGCTGTTTGTGGAAACAGAAAGTGAACTCTTCCCATGTTAGTTTAAAAAAAACTTGTTAATTGATCAGAAGATTATTAATCTGGTGGCTATATGTCATGACTATAACCCAAATGTGCATGAAAATAATGCATATTTTACTGATAACATCATATTTAAGAAACACTTTATATCTTTGCATTTCAAAGAACAATCAAATAAGCCCATTTTATTTTGTATATTGTACATATTTGAAAGTTTTACTGAAAACTGCATATTTGAATTTTATTGCTTATAATTGCCTATTTTTCTACTAATTTTTATGATGAAGTGAGAGACTGTCTAAATGACATTTAAGGCAGCCTGGTCTGCCTAGCAACAAACTATTTGTTTCTGCCTAAGACTTGAAAAATTGGAGACCAGAGGTCTACCTCTCCTTGACAGCATTTAAAGATACAGAGGAAAGGTTAAAAAAAAAAAGCACCTGTGGAGAAATCCTCTCAAAAATTCATCATAATGTGCCAGAAAAATAGTAGTCTAAGTCAATGCAGAAAGTGGCAGATGAATTCTGAGTCAGGTAGCAAGACTCTTACAAATGTCTCTCTTTTTAAGTTTGTTCCAGTTACATTCTGCATGTTACCAAAAAGGGTAGCTCAGGCAGTAATTCTATTGGAGAGTTCTCAGATTCAAATCCCTTGGGGCCAGCAATCCTGATCTAGGGTTTATTCATGCTTTACCCTGGTTGCTTAGGCAAATTTCTGCTCTCTCATTTCATATTACTTCATTCTGTTGGTTTCTGTTACAAGGTCAAAAGTGTCAGAGCAATGTGGGCTGGCTGCATTACACTTTGGAAAGGTTTCTGCCCTGGCATCTGGTATGGAAGCAACCCTTATAGGGGCTAAAATTCCTTGGAGATGAGCTCCATTGGCATCCATGAAAAAAAAAGTTAGGGACTCCATTTTCATTCATGGCTTACCACCCATGGATTCTGAATGCCCAATGTCTTCCTCACCTTCCTCCTGAAGGTGCCCCCACTTAGGGCATAAACACAAACAGCCAACCCTGGAGCAAGGTAGAAGTACTGAAATATCCTCTTCCAATTCTAACAATCCAAAGCTGCGATTTTAAATGTTTATGTTCAACATAAGGCTTGTATCAACTGAAAAAAGTATTCTTTTACAACAGAAAATATGTTAGATTTAAAACTAATTTCATGTCGGAACTAATACAATGAAGCAACTAATACAATATAATTTTGGCAAATGCCTGCAAAACATTTTCTGAATAATTTAATGGTAAGTGGAGCATTAGAGTATTAAAGCGACTCACTAGCTATTTAAGAATATAGAAAATATGTTACTTAAATTAAGATGAAAAGCAATAGTATTAACACAAGTACAATTATTTTATTTATAATCACAATTCTCTCGGGCAAAATGTACTGAAGAATTCCATAATCAGTATATTTTAAATTGTTATTGCATATTTCAAAGGTTTTAGTGCACATAAATCCTTGGTCTAGTATTGACCAATGAGTATAAGTAATTAAAGAAACTTTTAAGAATTATTTCTGCATTTTATTTATTAAAATATTTTATTCCAATTGCAAGCAATGCTCAATTAAGGCATTACTTTTCATTCAAACCTTGTACTTAATGAACATTACCTTATATTCCTTAATATGAAGAAATATGAATTTATACAAGGAAAAATATAAATAAATATTCTAAACTCTAAGATGTAGAATGCCAAAAAATGTAATTCTAACCACTATGCAAAACATGAATGAAAATGTAATTTCACACACACTTTACCATTCAATTTATGACACTTAATAAATATTAAGTGTTTAATACCTAGGTAGGGTCCCTATTCAATGAGCATGTTGCTTAATAATGGAAGGGTTTATATGTCAAAGCAATGAATGGAAATGAATTGTGGGAAGACGATGCACTCAGGTAAAATTAAAAACACACTATACAAAATGGAAGACATAGGTGAACCGATAAATGGATAATATAAACAGGAATAACTACACCATCCAAGAGATAAAAAGATCAACAGCGCTAACCTTTTTGACAATGCACTGCAATGACTAGTGATTTTTTAATCTTACAAGCTCTTTCTTTATTTATAACAAAAAAAAAGTATTACAAAATTTACCAGATCTTTGGCACCAGTATTCAAACTCTTGAGTTGATAAAAAAGGACATGTCTAATGATATAAAAATTACACAGTTTAAGACAACACAAACATTTAAAAGTTGGCTGATAAAAACTGAAAATATGTTTAAAACGAGTTAAATTCATTTCTCTAAACAAATAACTTGCCTGAAATCATTAGAATTAGACAACATGCTATTATTATTAATAGAATTATCTTATAAAATATTGATTATGCTCTGAGATAAAATTGTAAGTTTTATGGTGAATATATTTTGTTTATACTCCATGTGTATAGGCAGCAATTATGGCATTCACATTAACTTTCATTACAGTTACTACCAGTACCAGTTTACATCTCAGCAGTTACTTCAGATCTAGAAGATAAAGAGAGTGTATAAGAGGAATGTTGGTCTTTACGCTGTTTTTAGCAAATTATGCTGATTGATGGGAGTCATCTGTGAAAAAGTGTGAAATATTTGAAAATTGAAAATTTTTTCTTTGGTTTGCTCATTTTCAGCACACTTTATATAGCTTCTTCAACAAGCATGCATGACCACAATTCATTATCCCAAATTTAGCATGCCTGTAAGTTTACTTGTAGATATTTTGTGATGATTTTTATATTTTTTCAGAATACTACATATTTTATGTATTCTTTTTTAAACTTTATTAAGTGTATGTCAACTCTTTTTATATCTTTATCTGTAGACTTTTTAGAATTGCTTTTATATGGTGCTAGTACATGAAAAGGGGCCAGCTGTAAATTTTGGTATTTAAGATTTTTTATCACTTAGTAAAATGCACTTAGTATAAGGAATTTAAAAAGGCTATTTTTCAATAAAACAGTTAAAAAATTTGACATTATTTAAATGTTTAGAAACTGAAGTTGTATTTATTAGCTAGCAAAGTACAAGTTTTTTAATTTTTTTTGAGGGGGGCTTTATTGGTATATTCACTTACTATTTATTAAAAGTAACATTTTCTTTATCTAAAATATTTTTTTGCTGTCCTGACATGATGACCCTCATTATGGACATTGATGGAAGTTCTTATATATACTGTTTAATGCAATATATCATCTAATATATTTCCTTTGATAATGTGCTATATTAGGATAATGCCAAAAAGAATAATACCAAGTTATGAAAGTAAAAAAAGAATATATAGAAAATCTCTGTTCAATAATAACCATGAACAGTCCTTGTTTAGAAATATGTGACATTTATATAAAATTGGGATTCACCATGCATTACAGATTACTGCAGTAACATTTGCTATCAATAATAGGCAAAATATGCATTAGAAATTATCTGCTTAGAATCAATACTACTAACAAACAATATAGTCTAGGCAATATGCCTACAATACATTGCTTATTTAAATTAATATATAATAATGAGAGATTACTTGAGTAAAGTCCACAGTATTCCAGTTTTAAACTTTGTACTATATGAATATAACTTCCCACAAAAAAATGTAATTATAAATAAATAATAAAATGCAACAGAATACAACTATTCAAAGTGTATTGCTGACTGGCAGATTCAGTACTAAAGGTCCTAATTAAATAATCTTTCTAACATGTCTTCCCTCTGTCTTGTGTAAATGTTCAACACATTAGTGTTGAATTAATTATGTACCTAACTAGATTGACATTTTTTAATCAGGTGAAATATATTTAATAAGTTAACTGGCTTGTAAATATGTGTAAAATTAATTTTTAAATTAGATTGATTTATATAAGTCTAGCTTGGCATGTATTTAAGTTCAGTGGTTTCTTTTTGAGCATTTTATTGTAAATAATAATTGTATCTTCCTTGTTCTTCACTGCCACCAGGTGTTGGCCCAATCACAGTTAATAAATACATAAGATACAATAATTATCCCTAAAGCAGTGCCAGAACTTATTTACTTAGTTTTTCTGAATTGAAGTTTTTACAGCTGGCATGAGATAGTTCATACTTTTATTTTCTATGTTGCCATCTGTCCATCCTTCATATTTAGTCTGAGACTAGTTCACAATTGTAAGAAAGCAACAATGCAACAAAATAAAATTTCAAAATTTGTAACCATGTTGTTCATACTAGAACTATAACTAAAAGCCTTCAACGGGTTCAATTTCCAAACACATCATACATCTACATACTACAATTTTTTATAGAAACTACATACTGAAATTTCATTCTCACTGAAATGAGGCCGCATGGCCTAAGAGCTACAGACCTTTAGACTGAAATGGATTTTTTTTGGCCACCTGATGTGTACTCTTCATTGCTATATATTTTGTATTTTTGTAATTTTCTTATATTGAAAATAAATACATCAAAATTGTCTAAGGAACAGCACATGTTTTACATAAAATTCTTGGTATATCTAAATAAATGGTAATAAATAATTAAATAAGGGTACTTTAAAAATTAAAATGTAAAACTGGAACTTGCACAGTGAAGCCAATTATACAATAATATCAATTAAGGTGCTTTATTCATTTATCCACCAACTAGTTATCATAGCAGTAAATTATTATTTGATTTATTTATTTAAATTGTTACATTATTATGGGTTGATGGTATTTCTCGTTAAATAGTTATATCAGTATGTTAAAAAATGCAGGAAAGATCTCTCTCAGATACATTGCACCCAATGGTGGGTTAATCTAAGCTTGGAGTCTAATCATTAAAATAAGTGCACAATTCATGTCAGCATGCTATAATATAAAATTAAGTATATCGAAGCTTTATAAAGTACTATTTTCTTCAATTGTTAACAATTACAATTAAATAATATCCAAACAACCAGCCTCAATATAAATGTGTATGCAGCTTGAACACACTTTTTGTTGAAGGTATATTTTTCAGCTCAGTTAGTGCAAAAATTAGAGATATTATAAGTTTTCACAGATGCCTCCCCTTAAAATATACAAGCTCTATAGCACATAAAAGCAATTCCTATGACATCAGTACATTTATAATCAAAATAAATGTCATTAGAAAATACAACTTTAACTTCATTTTAGAATTATAATCTTACAGAATTTGATGAAAAACTAATGCATTCATATTGCTCTAAAGCATTGCAACAGGCACATTTTAAAATTGATATGCAAATGAATAAACATAACAAGCCTTTGCTCATATTCAATTATAATCCAAACAACATGTCCAGTATGTGCTATACATTTAACAGAGTCAAATATTCATATGCTTTTAAAGCATATTTCTGGTAACTCTCTACTCTGCATGAAGATTAATAATTTATGTAGATGGCAGAGAATGATATATGGCAACAAATTTTACCTCTGTTATTTCTTGCCAAAAATTGTGACTCCCTGGTTTGCAAAGCATTTATAACTGCACCAACCTTCTCCTAGTTTTAGTCAATCTTTGAGCTCTATCTTCTTTGGCTTTCTGTAGCAAAATAACAGAATGTAGCATATCAAAAATGGCAAAATGTTATACTGGGTACAATTATATCAAGCAGTATATTTGCCCTAAACAAATGTTGAGCAGTCTCTTTAATCTTTCAACAGAATAAACAACCAAAAAATTCTTATGCACAAAATACTGATCAGTGTCTTTACTTTGGGGCAAATTTTTACTATAAAGAACACTGCAAAAGTAATTTAGGTTTAAGTTAATAAATGATTGAATGCAATAAGTATAAGGTGAATTAATTTTGTTTTTACGCTACTACAAACTTACCGGTCTTTGTGCAGGTGTGTAATTTTTTTTTAGCATTGCATTTGCTCATATTTCTATTTTGACAGCTAAGCTTAAACAGTTGTGCAAAAAAAAAAAAAATTGTCTTTTTTTAATGTATCAGTTAATTTATTAATTATTATTTTTCAGTGATCTTTATTAAAATAGTTGAAGGGATGTATTTAGCATTTGCATTATGAAATATGCATATGTGTTTAGAAAATATTGATGGTGAAGAAATGAAATATTTCAAATTAGATGGTTTTTTTTTAATGTTTACACCAACTTGGCTTACAGGATTTTTAATTACAATATGTTTTGGGAAACTTCATTCCCATCTTCAGCTATTGACTGATTGCTTGGAAAGTTTTAGGCTGTTTGGCGTAGTTGTGGTTAGATCTGAGTTGGTTCTCTGTCAACATCTCTTGGCTTCAATAGGAATTTACTGAATTTATCTAGAAGTGGAAATCTAGATAAATGCATTAATTTATCTAGATTTTTTAGAATGAAAATTTTTTTTCTTATAGATTGTATTGAAGTATATATTTCTTTTAACAAAATGGCTTCTTGCTTAATTTCATGGTTATGCCTCCAAACACGAGTTACTACTCCAAATTTTTCCAATTGTTTTAGCAAGGGCTTTTCTAAAATGTTCTTTCTTCATGATTTTCAAATTTATCTTAGTTTGTCCTATGTATTTTAAATTGCAATCATAGCATTCTATTGCATATATGACTGATTTTTTTTTCTCTGGTGGTATGCTGTCTTTTAGAGAAGAACCTGATAAGTTTGTATATTGTATGTATTTTGTGGTGATAATTTTATGCCATGTTCTTATTTTAATTGGTACACAGAAAATTAATCTCCCACTCACAACAACAGATGGGGGGATACAATATATATTCAATACAAATAAACAATGGATACAGTACTAAAACAATGGTTAAAATATTAACAAATTCAAGGACACAAATTCATTAAAGACATTTTTACATTTAAAAATATCAAAGAGCATTACAAATACAATAGATTCATTTATCCAGAATATCATCACAAGTTTGGGAATATCTTTAAAGTACATGGTATAAAATTAGCTCCACAAAATAAATACAATATCAAAAACTTATTGCATTCTTCATTGAAAGATACTATAGCACCAGAGAAAAATTTTCTTGCATGTTTTTCTGGAAAATTTCTACAGGCCACCCAGTGTGAGGGTCATTTTGAATGGAACTTTTTATTCCACTTAAATTGCTTGTCCCAAAATTTTAGTATCACCAAAAAGTGCTCCAAATTATGCAGTTTCTAACTGTTTTAATTTGGCATGAGCAAATGTTCCTGAAATATGACCAACTAAAACATCAAGTAAATATAAATGTCACCAAACAAACCTATTTTACTATCTTACTGTTAACAGCTTCAAGTGTAGAAATTAATTTTTTTTTAAGTTTTTCAAGTATGATGTTTGATTTAAAAAAATGAAAGAAAACTCACAAATTACAGCTAAACTTCTTTTTAATATTCCTGATTTTTAATTTATTCCATGAACAAGTGTACTGGCAAAATTGCTATAAAGCATTATTTAAACTCGCTTTAAGGTACAATTCATTTTTAAGAAACATGTTTTACATGTTGTAAATAAACTATTCATACAATACAATAAATTTGTAAATTAGCACTCTGTTTTGACAAACATTTGAAACTCCCTGCATTCAAATCTCAATTGAAAATTGTATACCAAGTGCTGTAAAATACAGTAATATACTCCCAGGAAATGGCAATCAAAGCTAATCATGGATGTTAGTAATCAAAAGTTGCTGTACTGATTCATTTGTATCCATGACTTGATCATCAGCAGTTAGGATACAGAACACATACTTAAAATTTTTTAGATATATTTTTGATTTAGAATAGTTAATATAAATGAATATTTATCATATAACAAACACCTCAGTTACTGTGTACATGGATTCTACATCAATCTAACTATACATATTATAAAGTGAACTTTAAAGATACTTCCCTAAAGGTCTTCTGTCTTTGTATCATTATTTTCTTTATTACCTTCTTCCTTTGCCTTGATCAATTTTCCTACATAATTTCCAAACTAATTTAAAATTCTTTTCTGTTAATATCAAAATTTCTGCCTGCAAATTATCCCACTTTTGTTCCATATTTCATCTCCCCATCCTTCAGTTTCTATACATTCTAATATCTTTTATTCCACCTAAACTCGTTGTTCCTGTTCTTGCTCATGCCATACCCTCCCTTCTCATTTTGTTACAAACTTCAATATATTTTTCCCTGCCCAACTCCTTTATAAAACTCCTATAATATATCAGAGTACTCTTATAGAACAGTTAATAAATATTTTGTCTTTTCTTAAGGTTTGATAATTTGCCTTGTGAAATTATATAACAGTTTTACTTCTATCTTTATTTATTAATTTTTAAGTTTAATTCTTTAAAATTTAATCATCTTTAATGTTAGTAACGTATAAATGTATTAATTTCTCATAATATGGCAATTAAATCAGTTAGAAGATTACTGCAATAACTAGAATCTGGATTCTTAGGTTTGAATTGATTTTTTTGCTTGCTTTTAACAATTACTTTTGATATATATATATTAATCTTCCTGAAGCAAAATATCTGAATTTAACTGAATGCAACAATTCCTAAATGAAGTATTGCAAACTATGTCCTAAATTGTTGTTTTGGCTTTATTTTAAATTATGGAAAGTATTGTTACACACTGAATTATAATGAAATATTAAATTACCATAAGATGTAGAACCTGCTACCGCAGTATTACCCACGTTCGTAGTTCAGTTGGTAGAGCATTCATGGGGAGGAGTCAGAAGGAATATGTTGTAAACAGTTTGACCATCATTCTCTATGATTTTTAATTTTATTGCAGTACAGTGGAACTAAATTCCTAAATTGTGTTTAATGAAATAATGAATTGCTACAGGTCCACATTAATATGGATGGCTGTATAATTTTTTTTCAGCCAAGCCAAAAACAAATATTTAAATTGTTAAAATAACTTTTAGTTTTAAACTAGTCATAAGTTTACATAGGTTTAAAAATAAACAGAATGCTGAATAGCATCAATATTTCTCATTCCTTTTGTATTTCATTATCATCACCATCATTATCATTAGCTAGCAGAGCAGCCAGTAATCAAAATCATATTATGAATATGCAGGTTGCAGCTTGTAGTTATTCTGAGGAAGGATTTATCAGCAAGTGGTTGTGCATTTGTATGTTACCCGGTGCTTTCATTTTGTGTAAAATGTGAGCTAATTGTTTTTCATTAGCTATGCCACCACATAAATAGTGTTGAACAGGTTTTTATATTATATATGTGAAAACAGATTCTTGTAGAAATGTGGTAAGGCACTTTGCAAGAAAATATTGGCAATTGTGTTTCAGGTAGAGAAACTTGATTACACATTACAAGAGAGAGATTTTCTCAATGACAAGAAACATGTCATGAACTTGCCTATTCTTATAAAAGAAAAGTTATAAGAAAAAATTAAATACAGGAATTTCCTATGCAGATTGAGCAATGTATTGCAGCCGAGAAGCATTAATTTCAACACAGGTTATGCTTATTGATATTATCAGTTTTAAATCAGAACCATTTTATGCTTTCAGTAAAAATATAAATACTAACTTTATGCATGATGACATTTAACCTTCTTCCAGGTGCAGTAGCTATACTTCCCAATTAAGCACTGCACTCAGGCTGAGGTTATTTGAGTTACAGGCTTCCTGGAAGGAAGAAATCCAGTAGCAACAATAAACAAACTTATTTCTTCCAGAGTTGATAACATACTGAAGATAGTTTCAGCTTTCTTCTATGCCAGGCATTGATGTGGCAAACATTCTATTAAACATCCCATTCCAAATAAGAAGAATTTCTTGGAAGATATCAATGACCATTATATATCTATGGAATCCACTTTTAGGAAGAATTATTTGTATCCTCTTTAATAGAGGACTCTAGATGAAATAAGAAAAGATATGATAACCACCAGTGTTCTATTGATGAAACAACTGACAATTGCAGTCATTTCATTGTGAACATGACTGATAAACTGCATCTAAATGAATCAGATAAATCCCAACAAATTTTTTGTAAGAAAATAGTAAAAATTAACAGCAGGTCCAAAGCATCCACAGCACATGCTTGATCCATGACTGTTTTGAAGAGTGAGTTAGAAACCACTTCAACAACATAAACAATATATATCTTAAATATAACATTTAATTTCGTGTCGGAACCAATACAGTGAAGTGACTATTATGTTCTTAATTATCTAGTGAGTTGATTTTATAATCTTATGCTCCAATTACTGTTAAATTATGCAAAACTAGTTTTGCAGGCTAGTTTTGACACTCGCAACTGAGGATGCTGGCAAAAGCCTGCGAAACTAGTTTTGCATAATTCAACAGTAAGTGGAGCATAAGATTATCAAATTGACTCACTAGATAATTAAGAACATAATGTATATCTTCCATTCAGATGGTATTCTTAAAACCCCAACTTCCATACAGATGTTTAAAGAAAAACTATCAGCACCCTTTTTCCACCAGAGCTGATACCTATTTGCTGGAATTAGCTGTCTGCTGCTGTTTGTTGTATATGACTTGGATGAAATATATGCTCCCTGTATCGCTAAAGTCAAGAAGTCACTTGAGACTCAAGACGTCCACGTTCCCTCACATATTTAAAGCAAGTTTTGGTTATTTACCAGAAGCTTGGAAAGTGCAACCCTACCAGTCAAAGATGTTCTGGAAATCATTGGCAATGTTTCCAGAGAATAAATGGCTGGATCAGTATAAGCTATTTGGGCTTTGAAGCTACAAAGAATAATTATTTAACACAGTGCTTGCTTTG
Source organism: Metallyticus violacea (assembly GCA_030762175.1). Lineage (NCBI taxonomy): Eukaryota > Metazoa > Arthropoda > Insecta > Mantodea > Metallyticidae > Metallyticus > Metallyticus violacea. Next base: position 25,689,692 of record CM060839.1, read on the forward strand.
AGTGCTTGAAGGCCATTTATTCAGTATTACAGGGAGAGTAACTTACAGGAGCATTCACTGGAACCTATAGCATTAGTTTTAATGAAATATGCTTCAATGATGTCATGTTCTATTCAGAATCCTTTTTCTTCTAACAAAATGTGTAACAAGATAATTGCAATACATTGGTCTCCAAGAAGAATGACCTAACTGAAGTATTAAGATTGACAGCACTTAGTCCACTAAATAACTATTATCTGGCTGATATATAGTGTAGAGTTAATACAGATCAATCACTTAAAAATGGAGAAGCAGGCTTTGGAATATACTGTGAAGAATTCTCTCAATATACACCTTTGGAACAGTATGCTAACAATTTTGATGGCAAAATAATGATCATTAGAGCAGCTTTAGAAAATCTATTGTACAGACCTAACATAAATAAAAGAATTATCTTAAGTGACTAAAGTAGCACTGCAAAGTATAATGAATTACAGTTACCCACAACATATACTATAAATGAAAATAAGAAAACTACATCATACAATCTAAATCAAAACTACAGAAATAGTTTTACAATGGATCCTGAGCCATGTGTTACTAAAGGGAAACAAAGTTGCTGATATTTAGCAAAAGAAAGGAGCCACCATACAAACCAATGAAACTCATAAAAAGAATAATTAAACAATAACAACTAAAACTTAAAGGAAACCACATCAAGATCTAAAGACTTTCAAACATCTTTTATTGAAATCAAGAAAAATTGGAGTTATCCGATTTCACTTAATTGTTGGACAAGGTTACCTGTCAGAACATCTCTTCAGGATGAATTTAATCAAGGACTGCTACTGCCCACTGTGTAAGGATCTGAATACTATGCTAAACAAAGATATCTACTAAATGCAGCCAACCTGATAGCAACAAACAAATGAAAAATAATTTGGAAGCTCTTTAATAGGAAGCTAGGGGAAAAATTATAAATATTAGCATCCCCAATGGCCACTAGTAATCGACCAACCATATAATTTCAAATCATCATACCAGAAAATTTGGGCATGTAATATGAGCTAGAAACAGTAAAATGTGCTTTATGTGCATTTCTGATGTTTAATTTTCTGTCAAGGAATGCTTTTGTAAAATAAGTAAATAAACCTCATTAAAAAGCAGAAATTAAATTTTACTCAGTAATTATTATTGTAAAACTGCACCACAAGAAACTAAAAGGAAATATTTTTAAACATTTAGAAAACCTAAAATAAAGGCTTAGGGGACTTAAAAATTCCATACAACAAAAGTCTAAAAAGATCTAATTTAATAAGCCTAAAATGAACGCTTAGAGAACCTAAAAATATAGGCCCTAGAGTAATATAATGTAACATAATTTAACCTGGTTTCTGATTGAGTTAATTTTGTACATGTAAGTTGCCTGATAGTTCAGTAACCTCAATGTTGAAACTATTCGGGCCACTTGGTTACACAGCAACTCAGGAAGATTTGTTAGAGCGACTATGGTTGTATTTTCTTGTATGACTATGTGATTGTTAAAGAGTACTGTGGAAGCTTGTTGTAAGATGTAAGACCTGCAATACTGACAAGATTCTAAATGGAGAACATCTATTGGAATGCACAGAACTGAGGAAAGCTGCACCTGAAGGGAAAATACACAAATTATATTGGCTGGCCAGGGAAAAATTGATGGATTAAAATCCTGCACATTAGATAAACAACAACAACAACAACAACAACAACAGCTTGTTGCATTATTAAGTGGAAATAAATTCAATTCAATTCAATATAATTTATATTTTATGCATTTAAAGAAAACTAATATTTATGAAACAAATATCTAATTCCACTGATATCCATTAAAAAGAGGTTGAACTGTATTAAATAATGAAATGCAGGGTCTAGAATTCATTTTCCTTTTCTTTTCACAAATTTCTCTTTCATACCTCATACCTCTTAATTTCTTTCCCTCTTCTTCCCATTTTCTCTGCTTTTCCATTCATTTATCTTTTTTTCATTCTTCTTCTTCTTCCTACTAGTTAATGCAGTGGGAGCAATATTATGCAATTTTTAAATTTATTGTTGTATCTATAAGTGTGCAATCGCTTTTGTTTACTTAATTTGGTTTCTCTTACATTATCTCTCTGAGTGTTTGTGATTTTTGCACTGCCATATTAATGAAATAAACTTAGTAAAAATCAGTCTCAGCTTCATTGATGAATTATATCACCAAATGAATGATAATGAGCAATTGCTTTAAATAATAGTTCTGTTGTCAGCCAAAGAGAAATGGCATCTATTCCAATTATTGATAATCAAAATACCTTATTCAGTTCAATATCTGACATCACTGCAGCAAGCAATTGACAAGATAGTACAAGCAAATGAATGCAAATCAACATTTGTATGATTGTTTATTGTAAAATAAAAAATATTTTGATTACTATCAAAGCAAAATAAAAGAGTATAAATAAAAACATGGAAACAACCTCTAGTACAGGATTATAACAAAGTTGTTTCCAACCTAGTAAACTAAAAGATCACATGCAAACACATTTAACGTCATTTGGTACACATTCTTGGCTTAAGGAAGGAACTTTATGTTTTATTCCAACTTCATCATTATTTCTTATCACCAAAAGAATTACACTCTTATAATTCTTCAACTGTGACATCAATAAGTAGTTAATTCTGAGGAAAAAAAGTGCTGATTGTGCTCTGAAACAGACATGGTTGGACTGCAACTTTTATTTACTTAAACAGTACAAGCTATTTTTGTTTGATATTAAGCACAAGGCTGAAACCTTTTGTTTTAAAGAAGCATAGGCTTGCAGAAGACTTTACTGTAAAAGGTTTACCAGGGGTATGATATATGAAGTATACAAGGTAGAAAGATTTATAGCTAGGATCACTTGTATCTTTTAAAGTATTATTTTGCATTTGCTCCAGAGGTAAAGCACAAAGGTACTTGAATGGATCCATTAAAATTTTAAAATGCTAATGATATATATTACCTTTCTTCATTCAAATATTGTACAATATTTCAGCTTGCTGATTTAGAGGAGATTTAAATTTATCATTATTGGTTTCCTCAAAGGAAAGTAATTTACATTATATGTAAATTTTATTTCCAATAAAAGTAATCTAAAGGTTTATTTCTTAATGTTAGTAATAGATAAAAAGATTAGTGAAATTTGAGTGATTTCCTCAATAATAATTTGTTATAAGATAAAACTCTGTTTCATAACTAAAGCTAAAGCAGCCAAATAAACAAAGCAGCACTTTTATTTTCTGCAAGCATTTCTTTTTAGGAAGGCACTCCCTCCTCATTTCTCTTCTTCACCCAAAAGTAAGTATTCTTGGCATTTCTGCTAAAATCTAATGAAAACTAGATTATGTTAATTAAAATATGCATTTTTTATCTACCTACTTTTCAAAAACATGTTTTATCACAGTGTCAGATTCATGCTTTGCAGACTTGTTCTCTTATCATTTGGCATTCTTTGCTACATCTACAATAGATGACTTGTCATAAACTTTTATAAATCATTTTGTTATACATATGATCTGTTACACAAGGAGAAACGTTAATGACTATTTATGCTAAATATTTTACAGCTGAACTGTAGAGGCAAAGGCAAATCTAGGCCTTGAAGTACTGAGGAAATTCATTGGAAATTTCTCGAACTAGCTGCTGATCAGGTCTACTTTGCTCCGACTCTTCACAGAAAATTCTTGTGAAGCACTTCAATATGTCATCACGACGATGGTGATGCTCTGAGTATGGTGTGTTGCGCATGACTAATCGACACAGTTCCAGGTATTGGTGCCTTCGCTAAAAACATAATGTTCATTAAAGTACATCAAAGAATATATTAAGGTTCATGCAACATTGTTATTGCATACTTACAGATTTATTTATATATATACTACAGAAAATATATGCTGTATAAACATCATTCTGTACTGATTCTTTAAGAAATTATTAAATATAATTATGCTAAATATTTTTCCCACACAAACAAGTTATATTTGAACTTGTTGACTTTTCCAAACATTTTTGACATCTACTGATGAAACTGTCACCCATTGTAGCTTCCATAATGAAAGGAAGGAAATTTATGTTCAATTTCTCTCTGGCTGATGGTTTATTATGTGTCCACTATTTTTTTTTTAAGTTTCCCAAAAATCAAAATATGGCAGTGGTCTGAAAGGTTTTCAGCTTTATGAAGAAATGAGTTTTTAACTTACTTATTTCCATCTTTTCAAAATATCTCCCTCAATGTCAATATATTTATTCCAGTGATATTCCAATGCCAATATCCCCTCTCTGAAATGCATTTCCAAAAGGTCTACAAAATACTTCCCTACAGCTGCAATTACCTCCTGATTGAAGAAAAATGCTGACAAGTGAGGAAGAGTTTGAGTTTTGGGAATATATGAAAGTTAGAGGGAGCCAAACTTGGGGAGTAGAGTTGATGATAAAAAATCCATGCTTTAAATCTCTGAATTTTCCCATTACATAAATACTTTTGAGAAAAAATGAGTTTTCTTGATAAAAAAAATAATTAATGGTGTGCTTTTACCCTTCTGAAGATAATAGTTTAATAAAATTCCTTTAGCATCCCAAAAGTCTTATTCCATAATTGTTTCTGTTGATGAAACTGACTTTGTTTTCTTTGGTGCTGAACAACCAGTTTTTTTTAAAACTTTGGACTAGTTTCGGGAGAGGTTCCTCCCATCATCGGCTGCTGTTGACTCAACAGTCAACAGCAGCCGATGATGGGAGGAACCTCTCCCGAAACTAGTCCAAAGTTTTAAATAAGTAAGTGGAGTTAGTGTTAACAACTGAAAGCATTAATGTAACATATATTACCACTCCATTGTCTACAGCTTCGTAAGTACAATTTTACTTTTTACTTAACCAGTTTTTATCTACTGTTTTGATTCTGGTGGATCCAAAACTCATCCACAGTTGTACATTGATGTACTAAATCAGTTCTGTTACTGTTAAAATGCTCTAAACACTGATGCAATAATTTCATATGAATCCATTTTTATCTGGAATCCATCTTGTGCAAAGCTTTCTCATATAAATTCATGTAAAATATAATTTATACTTTTCTTTGAAATGCCTATAGCCAATTCCACTTGCTGGTCATGTAAACCAAATTAAGTATTTGTTAATGAACTCTGGCTATTGTTGCACTTTTTGGACGTTTCTGACTGGGGTATTCTTGGAAGTTGGTATGACCATATTTAAATTTAGCAGCTCATTTTTTAATTGCTCAAAATGAAGAAGAGTAGTCCATATAAACATTTATAAATTTGGACTGAATGTCCTTTGGTGTTAAATCATCTTTTACAAAGAACTTTATTACTGCACATTTGATCCATTTTAAGGAATGCTCATAAGATGACTGCTTTAGAAAACTATATTAAATAAACTATTTGAAACAAGGACTTTCCATTTTAAATGATAGCTCAAGACAGATGCACCCATATAAAATTAGTATTGCCAATTATATGGCCACCTATGGTCAAGGCTGAGAACTTTTCAGACTGCCTCTTAACTTAGGCTCTTCATTTAGCACTTTTTCTTCATTTTAGTTTTATTCCTCACTCTTTTAATCCCCCCAAAATTATTAGTTAACCTTTAAGTCATGGAAAGATTTGAAATTCCAATATCAGTGAGCAGCTTCTTCTTTCTTAATCATCTTCCCCTTATACTATCATGCATCCAGGTTTCTGTATTTCTCTGGGCCCATTTGAATAAGTTACACCTATTCAAATTTATTAATTAGTTTTAGTTTAGCACCTACAGATGTCAGAGGGGTAGGTGGTCTGCCTAACATTTTTAGGCATATAATAGCTTATTAAGATATTATTTGAATGTGAAATGGTCATAATTTTGTCTAGAGACCTTTTTTTTAGGTACAGAGCCAATGTCAGTGAACCTAGCATTAATTATCTCCAATCTTTATGTACCAATCACAACCTTTGAGAAGAGAGAAACTTATGGGAATTGATAATTACAAAGTCGGTCACTGCAAAAGAAAAAGAATGCAAGAAAACACTTTATATAATAGAAGGTTTAAATTTATTCATATTATATAATTTTTAATTTTGATGATGATCTATTGAGAAGGATAAGAAGTCAACCAGGAAAGTTATTGGAATGAAAATCGGACATTAGCCATTTCAGAAATATCTATAGGCAATGGGATTGCTGTCTATGTGAACAGCCTGAAGAGACTGTAAAACATATCTTACTTGCGTGTGTGCGTGTGCTCGCTTCCAGTCACCATGCAGGATGCTTACTGATAAATGAACATCCATTTGAAAGCACTGCATATGTTTTCAGAAGATAAAAAGTACATTCTATACTTCAGCAAATATGGTAAATGCTGATATATGAAATCCTTAAACATTTATCTTTAGCTATGAATAATTTTCCACTACTATTAATTTACCATACTCCTTATCTTTGTTGCATATTTGCTTTAAAAACAATCATCAAGTCTTCACTGTAATCTGTAACATCTATCTGATTCTTAAGCAGCTATCTCTACTACAGCAAGTAAAAATGTCATCCCATTATCTTTTGTTCTTTAAATTGAAGCAATATAAAGTACATATTTATATTTCAGAGAAATGAACACTTACCGGATCTCCTGGAGAGAGATCAGCTAACTGGCGCACAATTATATCAATAAGCACTTTTGTATCGTTGGTATAGAACAATGCTGCAGTCTTCTCATTACTGAAGAGGTCCACAAATAGTTTCACTACCGAATGTGGTGGTGCAGGCTGGTGTTCAAATATACGCACAGGATCTTCTGTTGATTATATCACATAAACCAGTTATAAACTTATTATGTTTATTTCTTATTTATTTTAGGTTTTAAGTTTTATCAGAATTTTAAAAACATTATTTGAATGAATTTTATTTCAACAAATGACATTACCATTAAATTTACATTTTTCCTCCTTTCCTTTGTAGCTCATTTTATACCTTCATAAATTACACCAATCAAGAAATTATACTTTTTCAGTACATTGTCATTTAATTTCACTTATTTATTAATTACTGAACTCTTGTCTTCAGCTCATTAGCCATTTCCCATCCGGAAGACTTGGGTTCAGGTATTCTATTGAAATTTAACTTTATTGCAAATATATCCAATGCTTCATACTATACTTCACTCAAATATACATACTTTAACAATCCATTACAAAATAAAATCTAAAAATACAGTAAAATATTTCAACTCAGAAGAGACTACTATTACGTGTTTCACTGTTTGATTCCAAATTGAATTAATATTGAAAATACTAATCTTATTTATCTTCTCTAGATGTTTTCTTGCTAGAGTTACTTCTTAACATTCTGTTTCCAATACACACACAACTCCAGATTATTAGTGTATTGGTGACCATATTTATTACTGCATCATCCTATCCTTCTTTATACTTATCTAACTTATTGTACGAGGAGGTTCATAAGTTTCCAGCCTTGCCAATAAGGATTATCGCCTTCAAAAAACCCTTATCTGGTGTCATACCTTATTTGTTAAGTAAATAATTGCAACTGAAACTTCAGCTCTGCTGTGATCAGCTGTTCAGGTATAGTTACATAAAGAAGGCTATGTGAAGAATATTGTGATTTGTTCAAAATGGAGTATCAAGCTGCTATTAAGTTCTTCACAAAAGGAGGACTTACTCAAAATAAAATTAAACAGTGTATATGAGGAAGCATCCCCCTCATATTCTACCATAAAAGAATGGGCCAAACTTTTTTGAATGGGTCGAGAAAGCATTGAAGATGAAGAGCATGCAGGTAGGCCTTTGAAGGTGTTCACCGCTGAAAACGCTCTTGTGGAAGGAAAAATTATGTAGACCAGCAGCTCAAATTTACAGAAATAGCAGCAAGGATGGGTCTTTCTAAAACAACAATCCTTCAAATTATTCATGAACATTTAAACACGAATAAAGTAGTGCAAGGGGGTTGCCTAGACTTCTTTCCTCAGTTCAAAAACAGCAAAGAGTCACCTATCTGTTGTCTGGCATTTTTGGAGCTCTGCTATGGCAATGAGAGAGAGAAGTTGTTCAAACCAATGTTACAGGAAATGAAACTATGGTCCTCTACTATGATCCCTTGTCCAAAAGAGAATCAATGGAGTGGCAAAAACCTGGCGAAGCACCACCTCTAAAGGCCAAGGTCACTCAGTCAACCAAGAAGATCATGGCTACAATCTTTTGCAACTGTGAAGTAATACTCTTCATTGACTTCAAGGAGAGGATTACCACAGTAAATGGGGAATACTATGCTTGGCCTACTGCACTGACTATGTGCTTCCATCAAAGAGAAAAGGTGAGCAAAGCTGATTGGCAGTATGAGCCTTATTCAGGACAATGAGCCTATGCACACAGATCGTGTTGCAAAGGAAGTTGTGAAGACATGTGGCTTCAGGGAGACCGACCATCCACCCTACAGCCCAGATCTAGCTCCCGGTGACTATTTCCTCTTCTCAAAACTCAAGGAGGACCTTCTAGGAAGGAAATGTATATCTGATGAAGAAATGATGGATGCCATTTTATGCCCATTTTGCAGACAAGACTTCTGACTATTTAGGGGGGGGGGGGAGATTGAAATGTTAATTCAAAGATGTGAGAAGTATATGGCAATAAAGGGTAACTATATTGAAAAGTGAAATATAGTTTTTGTCTTTCATACCTAGAAAATGTTTAGGCCAGAAACTTATGGATCTATCCCCGTACTTCTAAGGTTAGTTTTCCTCCATCTTCCCCTTAATCATTCTTATTAATTTCACTCTAACTTTGTCCAAATAGTTCCATCATCTTTATATTCTTCTCTCCTTTTACAGTTAAAATCTTTCTAATTAATATTTTTTCATCTGTGTTCTTCTATTTTTGTCAAGCCTGTTCTCTCCATAACTTTGTTTGTTTGCGGTATAGTAAACAATGAAAATCCGCATTGGTTTCTCCAAACATTGGACATTTTTATACCTTTGTATCACATCTTAACCATTTAAAAACATTAGTTACTAACATGCCCTTTGTTCTCATTCTGAAGAAGCACTATTCAGCAGACTTATAACATGTTCTCAACTGTAAAAAATTGTTTTATTCAAGGTGGACAAATGATGATTCATTCACCTTTGACTCTGGACACGAGATGTTGCTTTTCAAACTTTTTTTGGAAAATAATTTTACACAAACTTTTAAGGTCAATGAATGTGCTTCCTCAAAATTTGCAAGTGGTGCTGTTCTCTAAACATGCTCATCTATGGAAACAGTTGGAAAACAAGTGCCATTAACATACATTATCACCAATATAAGAAACATGAGATTCAAAAAGGCATACCTTCTCTGTTAAGAAGCAAAAGCACTTTCTCAGTGAAAGTTTTGGCAACACTTCTCTGCAAAAGTGCCTTCAACATAATGTTCTCTGAGCTGCTCAGGAACTGCAAGTTATATGATAACACTAAGTTGAGAAAGAGGTCTGGAATTTGCTCCTCAACATCAGTGTCAGGCGGAGATTCAATGAGGTCAAATAGGAATGTGATGAAATCTACTCCAAGATGCTCTAGAGAGGAAAAATTAAACAGATATCAGAATTTGTTACATAAAAAGTGATTATAAAATTACTCATTTTTGCCTTATGAAAAGACAGTGAAACCTAGATCCATCATTTCCCGCAGGCTTAGCAAAAGAAAATGGTAAGCAATAAAACAAATTGGGAACATGGGCATCTCTTACATGCTATAATTGAGGGGAGAGCCTGTTATTTAAAATTAAAGAAAGGCTGTCAAAAGGCAAAAATATTCCATATTCATTTTAAAATACATTAAATATTGAGATGGGTCACATCCCCCCTCCCCTATCAGAGATGCTCATGGCCTCCAGGACTTTCATCTAGTGTCCTCATATGCTTTGCAGGATATACCCTGACTTAGGTAACAAGAGAACTTAAACTTCTATTTTGCGTCATATGATACTGCAAAGCTTACGATGGATAATGAAAATGAGATTGCTTACTGGAAGAATTCATTCTCAACTTTTACATTATCTGTTTGTGCATCATCATTTGTATTCACACTTCCCCTCAAATGTAAATTTATGCTGCTACAATACCTCTTTTGCCTTTGCATGCTCTGTTTAGCGATGCCTTGTTGCTTCACACATGAGAAAATAATGTGTGCCTTGCTACAGTATACTTCAAAAACATGCTGTACTTGCTGCAATATAGATCAATTAAGGATACAAACTATATAAAACAAAAAAAATGTTCAATTGACGTAGGAAAATGTACTTCAGGGAATGTCCATGTAGAATTTATTCTTATTGTTTATAACAAAATTATATTATTGGATTATATAAATCAAATGATGGAGCTGGGAACAATAGACAAGTTTCACTGTAATCACTTAACAAGAAGCCTCACATTTTATAATAAAATTCCAGAATGAAATTACCGAAGAAACTAAAACTAATGACATATAGTAACTTAAGATGTAATACCATTAATCATCACAGAAAAAGATGAAAGTTTTTTTTTGTTTTGGCAGCATCTTATTTCTTGTGAATAATGTTTTTCTACTCATAATACATACGGGGAAAATATCCTTTGTAATGGCTATAGTTTGTACAAAATAGAAAAGCTTCAGCTCACTAACTTATACCAGAGTCAATAAAACATATTAAGATTTATATTTCATATTAAAGAGGTCAAGATTTTCCCTTAGAATAATGCATGTGTACCCAAAGAAGCCATTTTAATATTAGTATATCAGTTATGTGCATCATTTCTTAAATCACAATAAGCTGGTTTCATACTTAGTATGTTTAACCCATGTATGATTAAAATTGCTTTACATATATGCTAATAACTTGGTGGAGTAAGTCTTTCTCTATATAACATCCATATTCTGAAGAAGAGTTTGGCAAGAACAACTCCACTGAAAGAAATGTGTAGAGCACTATTAAAACCTGTGGTAGTCCAGGGGAAAATAAGAATTCTCAATTAAAGATACTTGCAGAAAACATAAGTGTAAACTCCATCTCCCTCACTCACACATTGAACTCTTCTAAGGGAATACCAGTGAAGACAAGGAGAAAGGTTTCACTAGGACATTACAGATGAGAGTAGCTTCAGTCAGTAATGAAACATGCTTTTTGAAATCTGGACAATTTCTATAAGATTTTTATAGCTTATTCTCTATTTTTCATTTAATTTCCCACCTCTTAGGATTAAAAAGTTAGTTCTCTTTTGTTATTGGGTAAAATATGTCCCAGAGTATTAACATGCCACATTTTTTCATAATTACAATTTTATTTATATGAGACTATATTGAGGTGGCAAAATTAAAGCTATTTTTAAAATCATCATTAGGCATAATTTGAAACAGACCATTTTCATACAATTTAAAAAAATGTTATAAAATAAGCAAATAAAATATTTCCAGTGTACATTTTTAAAATTTAGGACAAGTGTAAAAATGTAATGTAACAAGGAAATTCAAATGTCATTTTTAATGGAGAAAGAAAATTAGTAATTTGAGATCAGCTATATCCTCAGATTTTTCTTTAAAAAATCCACAGTTGTAAATTTTTTGCTTTTTGTATTTTTCTATGTGGAAGAAAAGGCCTAATTGTCTTACAACCATGAGAATGGACAAACCCTCTTAATTATCTTTCTACATTCTAAAATTGTACAGCAAATTATTTACATCGTTATTTTCTATGTAATAAATGTTTTGTCCTCTTCTAATATTTACATTTATTTTTGTCTCGGTCCTGGTGGTGTAGTGGTAACCATACTTGCCTTCTAAACCCAAGATCGCAGGTTCAAATCTGGCCAGGATTGATGGATTTTTTTGGGCGTAAAAATCCTAAGTATGGCTTCTTACGGAAACGAAGGGAAGCCGTGGGTCCCGTGTCATACATTTACAGCACGAAAAAGAACCTCAAGCCTGAAAAAAGAGCCTCTGAGCAAAATTTGAGGGCCGTTTCATGCCCTGAATAGAATGTGATGTTCATGAACTGTGATGTTAAAGAGCGTCCATAAATAAACAAATAAAAAAAATATATTTTTGTCTTTTCAATACTAAATCTGTTGTAACATTAACCATTACTTCTATACTTTAAATAAGTTTTACTCATATGCAATTATTTTTAAAACTAACATGTTTTAGAAGTATTTTATAGCTTATGTTTATTTTTGGAGTATATAGATTTTTTTGTTTTTTTTCGTATTTGATAATGTTCTTACATATTTTATCTTCCTTCCAGTTTAAAATGCTTAATTTTTACCAGAATACTCCCAAGTAACTGAACATTTGAAACTGGTAAGTTATTTGAAGGAATTCCACTAATACTGGTACTTTTTATATGTGCAAGAGATTATGATTTTAATACTTCATTAACATTCTTATAAAAAGATAACCATATTTATTTTGCACTTCAACTTTAGTACATGACAAGGTGATATTAACTCTCTGTAATATATATACACACACATGCATATTGCATGCCAAACCTCCTGCATATGACTTGCAAAGGCTGAATGTCTATAGCAAATAATGCCTGCAGCAATGCATAGTCAGAACTAGTTTCCCCATGTTACTTAATACAAATAGTTCATTGCAAGCTTCAATAGCTTATCAGATGAAATGCAAACAAATTTGCAAGTATGTACAAAAATAAAATCATAATTTAATAAGCAGTTAAATTATCATGGTATTTGCTTCAGCAGATGAACACTAGATCTGCTTAAGGAAAAGAACATCATTTGTCATTTAGTATTTGTTGATAGCCAAGAAGATAGCCACATGTTCCTTAAGTTTAATAACAGGATGTCTTACAAAGTGCTCAGTACTCATGATAATAGGCTGCACTTGTACTGCTCATATATGCTATCTCTTTCTCGCATAACCCAACAATGTGGTTACATTGCAGTGCATTATTATTGGCTTTTTCCATATGCAAGAGATGCAGAAAATAAATACCTGCAGTAGTTGATAATTTTTAAAAAGTTGTACTAGGTTTTTTTTTAGGAAATGGATAATAATTTAAGGTCTAGCATGGAAGTTTTCTGTGAATGAAATGTAAAAAACTTATAACCTTGTTGAAATCTTGCTACATTATGTAGCTGTCCATATACTTTGGATGGAGGGCTTTTTAAGATCAGATTAAGAATATCTTGAAAAAAAACCCAATATGTATGTATTTTTGAATCTGCAAGGATTATTCTGTTTTATTCACATTTTATATTGTAAATTTTGTTTTTCCACTCTTTCCTGCAAGTCTACCTATAGCATGAGACACATGTTTCCCTTTCAGGGGCTTTACATCTTTAATTTCAAATGATTCTATAAATAGATCACCTACGCACAAAAGAGCAAGGGCATCATTAACTTCAAAACCACACATACAAATGCTGTAATAAAATCAGCTGCCCTACTGTCAGTTTTCTATACTTTCAGCTTATTTTCATAACTCTGGTTTTGAGATTGAAGCATATCTAAAGATGATGTTCAACAATGGAACTAAACAATTTTATTTAATTGCAGCAAATACCTAGCCATATACTTTAATTTAATTCTCGGTAAAAAAAAAAAAAAAGTAATACATTTAGTGAAGTTTGAATAAATTTTATTCATGTAAACCATATTCATATATTTCCCCTTTACTTCATAAAACTTCTCCTTTTATGGATAACTTGAAAAAAAGTATAATAGGTCACTTAGACCTCCTGAAAGTAGGTTTTAAATTTAAATTACCTACAACACTCCACTAAGTTGAGTAAGTCTGTAAACACATCATAGACATGTTAAAACTATTAAAGCATTTGTATCATGAATACAACTGCATTGAACCTTTTAAGTTTAGTTTTCACTAGCTGCCATAAGCAAATGATGCTATGCAAAAATAAAGGAAAATATTTCTCACTGAAAGTAGAACCATTTTATATGAGAATGCTTTTGAGGTTATTAGATCATCAGAGCAAATCCAGGCTGTTTTAGAAATGGTATGTTTGATTTAAGTAAAATCTAGATCAAATGTGGCTGTATTCCAGGCAATATACATGTTATACTGAAGGTGCACCCTAGTGACCCGAATAGCACTGAATGGTGCTATGGGCCATATAAAGGTAGTATTGATCTTCAATCCTATAAGGCTATAAACTGCAACCATTCCAGATAACCAAGAAAAGCTAAAACTCTTTTCATATATTCACCATTCCAAATACTGATTTATGCATTTTTATTTATATGGGCATATTACAAACTTTCATAATTAATAACAATTAACTGGAAAACATTTGTTTATAAAATTTACTGTTCTTCTTTTCAGATTTTTCTATTATTTTTCCTTTCTATAACCACTAAATTTAACAAAATAGTACATTTATCTAGTTTACAATGTATTTCTTACCAAGATTCTGTTATACTTTTAGCAAGTTTATTAATTTAGTAGCATTAGTAATGCTGAGATCTTTCTGCTCTGTAACATCCCAAGAAATTAAAGATCCCACTTTAGCCACTTTCTATCGGTTGTAAATAAAGAAAACACAAGTAGTAAATTTTCAACAAACTTATACAACATTTGAAAATCTTAATACTGAATTTGAATCTAAATTTATGAAGTACAACTCTGAAAAAAATTTTTTTACATTAAATTAAGAGCTGAAGAAATTTTTAATTGGAGTAAACACATTGAATGTTTATCAATATAAATAAATAGAATATGCATATTGAAGACTTGTCAGATATTTAAAGCTTATCATTGTGCTTAATTTTAACCACATATATGGATTAACATTATGGGAAACTCTGTACATAATAATTTAATGTTAAAGTTAAGAAAGATGGCTCAAAGAATGAAATAAAAGAATAAAATTTAGCATTTCAGAAAGTTGAAAGCATTTTAAGAATTTCAACTCATTTCTTTCATCTTGTTTATATACTAAAAATTACAAAGACCAATGTTGCAAGTGTCCATACAATCAAATTACTTGAAAATCTACTACACATAATGGATAAAAGTTATAGCCATTATTTGAGATTCAAAGAAAAAATGCCTGATTACTCAACTGACAAATATTGCATATACAGAGATTGAAAGGAAACTTCATGAAAAATATTTGGTTTCCAACAAACACATTTGCAACAGTCCCATGAGGAGTTATTTAAGGTCCTTACTGTACTGGTGATATTCATTTGTCTGCAAGCTTCTGCAGTTGTCTGTTATATGCCCTTGTCTATGCCATGCTGACTCTGTCCCTTAATAATCATCACACCAAAAACTACTAAATATGCATAACTGTGGATGTTTATTTCCTTGGGCAATCTATGCCAAGAAAATAACAGACTGGCTGCTAATGTGTTATTTGATCATAAAAAATTGATTTTTGCATTTCATGTGCCGTAATATGTTTATGCATAAAAATAATACATTCCATTTATAATAATAGATAAACAGAAATAAAATAAATAATGTCCTTTGCTATTTTTTATAACTTGAAGCATTTTTATGTAAATTCACCTGAAAAGTTTCATGTGAATCATTTGGTTTGCAAAATTAGATATTGCATCAATGATTAGGTGTCAGTATTAGGTAACACAATACCGATGTACCGCCACGGGTGGCCGAGGTCGTTAAGGCATGGACTCGTGAGCGGGAGGTCTGCGGTTCGAATCCCGCCAGGACCGTCCTCCCTGACTGGGGTTTTTTCCAGGTTTTCCTCAGTCTTCATAACTGGCAAATGCCGGGGAGGTACCTAAACTTAGGCCTGGAACGCTTCTTTCCTTAAAAAAAAAATCCTTTCCCAATATATCATTTCATGTATCATCAGTGTCCACCGCCTGTGGTGCCTCTGTAGTAAAAACGGGCGTTAAACACTATTAAAAAAAAAAAAAAAAAATACCGATGTCCTTTGATGTTACAATTGTTCTACTTCATTGTTACTAACTTCTAATGAAATTCCCAATTATTGCAACAATGAACTTAATATTCACAGGTTGATGTTATCAAAGATTCAAAAAGTGCTGGTTATGAACTTGTTTTTTGCACTAAGGTTATGCAAACAAACACTTACTAAGCATCTGCAAATAGTACATTCTAAATTTATAAGTTAGTCGATGTAGAACATTAGTCAGTGTAGCCATAAGTTTCAAGACATAATACTTATTTTCCTGAAAACTCTAAGAGATAGAGAAAAAGATATTTAGACCTTTTCCCCTTATTAAGCTCTATTAACATTTTATTTATAGATACTTATTCATGGATATTTATTTAAATAACATTAAGTTTCACAAATATTACAATATGGCCTGGTTCTAACCCAGGTTATATTCCAGGCCAATATTTTAAATCACCCTGATACAAAAATTTTATTAACATACTAACTTTCACCATTCAATTAATTATATTTAACAATGTTTGCTAAGCCCCAGTATTCAGTTCATTAGTAGCTTCCTACTGGTATATCCAGAGAACTTTCACACAGCCCCTTCTAGTAAACAAAGAAGTACTATAATAACATAAACTAAAACTTTTTATACAATTCAATAATCACCCAAAATTATCAATATATCTGTTCTCATTTGTAGAGTCCTTGCCCTTAACTAGCTTACATTCATATATATTTAAACCTTTAATCTATAATACATAATCATAATGCCTACCAATTACACAAAGCAAACACAATCAGACTCACAGATCCTCTCTCTTCGCTGACAATAATCATTTATACTTCACTCTTTACAAATATTCCATGCTCGCAGTAATTTTTAAGTTGCTTAAGCTCCAGATTCCTAATCTAAACCATGACACCCCCCCCCCTCTCTCTCCCCTGCTCATTATTCTTACTAATGCCCTTTAATATCTTGACAGAACACTAGTGACTTCCCCCTCATTATAGAATGTAATATCTCTTCATTTATATCCTCAAATCTTATTCTAATCTATTTCCAAAAACCTCCAAATCACTTCTTCTTAACTATACATCTCCCATTCCATTCCATTCCATGTTAACTTTCCCCAACTTTTTTGAAATCCTCTACCCTAGACTCCTGAAATTTAAAACATTCATTTAACAAAGAAATCTCCAACATCTGTTGTATCCTAAACCAATACTTCAAAACTCTATCCATTACCCACCTTCTCACACCAACCCTCCCCATTTGCAGCATTTAATGGAAATCCGAATACAATCTTGCAAAACCTACTAAGTATCCTATCCATCAATTTCCAACTTTTTTCTATCCCCCATATTTCAATGTCATGTGCCCACCTCAACTCCACCAGTGCCCTATAAATTCTTTCCAGTCAATTAACCTTCACTTCTGGTGCAATGAACATATTGCTTAATTAGCTTCAAAGATAATAAGCCCTTGGTTAATGATGATTTCTTCTGTTTCTCCCACTGACCAGAGAAGCTAAGAACCAGTTTATTTATAGCACTTTGCAATGTACAGAGAAGATCCTTAAATCAAATTAAAACAAAAAAATCTTACAATTAATTTGGACGAAAATAGACATAAGTCTACTGTAAAATTTTGGAGTATTTTGTTGATACAAAATTTGAAATGGAAATGTCATTATATTAGCAAAAAACATAAAGAAATTTTTATGTTAATAAAATTGAAATATATATTACATAAATTCTGAGGTGTTTAAAGTTATTATTTCTCTTACATTCATGCTTATCTATTTCATGGCATGCTTCTTTCCGGCAATGAAAAAAATAATAAATTACTTATGCTACATAAAAAAGAAGTAATGTCAATATGTAATGAAAAAAAGTAACGTACAATATAAATAGCTATTTAGAACAATTAACATTTTGACTGTTATATCATTATATATTTTGAATTATATTAAAAAGAATATAAACACTTTACATTAAATAGTGCAAGTCATTGTTATAATACAAGGAATATCTATGATTTGAGAGTTAATTATGCAGAAATACTACAAAAATAAAGACAGCAATTAACAATGCATTACCAAACTACATTAAAAATTTCAATATTAATGCATTAACAATTGCAATACCTAAAAAGGTTCCTATTAAAATTATTAGTTTTATTTTATAATCATCATTTCTGTTTACTTGTTTCTGTTACAGAGAACAGATGATCAATTATGGCAATTCCCTAGATAATATTGGTGTTCCAAAATATTCAAGAATCCCAATTAAGGTAATTAATTGGTTGTGCATGCTGAATACTGTAATAATATTTAATATGTATTGTCCAAATGAATAATTATGGACAATACATTATAACCTCAATAACTAATAGGAATTAAGATCATTGTATGATTGAATCGAATCACACACTCTTAATGGTTCCACTTACTTGTTTATATGTAGTGCATGTTTCACGAACCTATTGTTCACATCCTCAGCTATTTCTTAGGTTTGTGAAACATGTACTACATATAAACAAGAAAGTAGAGCCAATAAGGGTGCGTAGTTCAACTCAATCATACAATGATCTAAATTATATGATTAGCTTCATTGTACAAGTTCCACTTAGAATTTCTGGTTAACTAATAGGAAGTTTGTTTATGAAAATTAATACTCCATATCATCTTACAAAATTAAGGTGTTTAAATAAATATATACATTGAAAGACAGCTGAGGTTTCATTGAAGATATGCTGTTTCTGTCAAAATATAAGCTATGAGGTTAACTTATTTATTTACAAATATGCTCAAAATGGTTACATTTCTACAGGTAATACATTTTATTATACACAAGAGTAGAGGTGTTAAATATCCTCCATTTTAATTGATATCATCGTATGATTCAGTTGAACTACACACTCTTAAAGCTTCACTTACTTTTCATAAATGTATGAAACCGGTTTCGAGAACATTTATGAAAAGTAAGTGAAGCTTTAAGAGTGTGTAGTTCAACTGAATCATACAATGATATCAATTATTATGATTGGCTTCACTGTGCAAGTTCCAATTTACATTTAAGTATTAAATCCTCCATTTTGTTATATATATCTGTCAGCTGTCTTTATTATATTATTAAGAAATGTTATTTGAGTGCATGTACACTTCTAGGAATTTGTTTAAGTGGATCAATGAATATTACAAACTTACCTAAATGAGTAACTGGCATTGGTTCACCCATGGAAAATATCATTGTAAGGAGCAAAGCAGAGTAGTTGAGACGAGGAATATGCCTGGGGTTGGATTTCATATCCCTGCAATGGAATCAACAATGAATATTACCATAGGAATTCTTATGTCAATTTCACAAATATCACACATGTGTTGATTCCATGTACACAATTTATTTCATTAATTTAAAATCAAGGACTATTAATCATAAGAATAAAACCTAACGTATTAAATTTTTTAATCACTACAGACAGCAATAATTACAAAATATGTGGTATTTACTTGCATATCAGATCCTTCCATTTTCTTTCCTTCTTTCTTTTTTGTGTGTGTATGTGAAGAAAATAAAAATTATAAAATTTACTTATAACAACCCTTTGATCTGAGATAGTGACTTCTGGAATTGCAAAAGGCACTGCTCCTAATTGTTATATTTAAAATTAATGATTTTTTTTAGTTGCATTTATTTTGTTATAAAATGTTGTATGTTGATATATGAGAAATAAATAGATTCCAAAATATTATATATAATCCCAAAATAATTCTGACAAACTCTTATATAATATTTTGTAAAAATGCCACTTTTTAACAATGCAAAAAATAATTGCCATTCATGGCAGCTATCTTTAATAGAATTGCTATCAGTGGAGATGACAAACACTGAGTATAATGATGGTTTCAATTATGCTAGCAGTACTCTAAGTTGATTGAAGGCAGTAAATTAGTAATAAAAGTGCTATGAATCTAATGTGAGGATAATGATAATTTCAATTCAGTTTTTATATTAATGGGTACTCTTTAGGTAGTAAATCTGTATCTAACATAAAAAAATGATCATTCCTAATAGTGAATAAGATTTTTCTATCATTAGAAATGTGAGAGTTCTTCACATTGGAACTTTTTTATGTTTTTTAGCTATAAAAAAGAAAAATGAGGAACTGTATCATATGAATGAATGCAGTAATTCTACACAAAGATATTAACATCACTGGCAGTCCTTATTTTTGATATCAATTGTTATTATGGTTATCTCTTCTAACTTCAATCTTCATTCAGGTTAGTCTCAAGACTTTTTTCACAGTCAGTTTTTTGTTTGCTCTATATAAGTGTTACAGCTGATATAGAGCAACTTCTTAGACTAGATTTAGTTTTATTATTTTTCATAATAATGTAATGTCAAAGCAGAAGTGAACAAAACTATCTGGGTGTATCTACTTCCGGTTTATTCTTTTTGCTAACAATAGACTTTACTGCTATATTTAAGAATGGTTTTATTATTTTGTTGTGTCTATAATTTAGCCCATATCAACATATTTATGATATTTCTTTTTATTACACCTTTCATTTTATTACATACTATCATATATCATGCTGAATTATTAGCTTAGGACTGAAAATTTCATTTCTACTGTTTTAAATTGAAACTTTATTTTCAACATTTTAATGTTTTTGGCACAATAGTGCTGAAAATACTCATGAGTATGAAAATGAAAGTTTCAGATTGTAATTATTTATTAATCTGAGAGAACATCAACCATTTTGTGATTCTGCTGTTATATGCAGGATGTTTTGGAAATACTTTAAATCTTTAGTTTTTGAGTTATTAGTGAAAGTTTACCAAAATAAGAAAAAAATATTAATATAAACATATGTCCAGAAATTATTAGTTTCATAAGTTATTAATGAAAGTTTACTTCAATTCATTTCAAGGTACAATCTAACAACTTAAGTACATAACAGAAAATAAAATTAATTTTGTTTAGTAATTGAATGATGTTATCGATATAAGTCTGCTGATGTACTTGACGCATTAGTATTGCATACTTATATGACAAAATATTATTCGCAAAATGCAGCAATAGTACTGTTGAAGGTTAGCATTTTATGTGAGTTGGTAATAACCATATAAATGTGATAGAAATAGTCATTTTAACTCTGGCACAAACTTTCATTAATAACTCAAATACTAAGGATTTCCGGATATATGTTTAAATGGGCTTTTTTTCTTGTTTTGGTGTGAGAACCCTGAGAGCAAAGTTTGTAATTGTATTTCCAAAACATCCTGTATACATGTCATCTGCTTAATATATGCATGTTTCAGTTCTTGAATACTTTCATTTGTTTATTTATTCACTGAATAATAGGTTCCTGCTTTATTTTTTTTTACAACATTTGTGTAATAAAATTTGGAAGGGTCATGCATTGATAATGAGTGTAAAGAAGCATAAAAATGCAAATTGAAAACTAACAAGGTGACCATTTATTTAATAAAAACAAATTATAATAACATAAATCTAACCACATTCTAATAATTGCAACATCCCTTACAGAAAGATCTTTTTCTACATTTCAAAAAGAACAAGTTTCTTACTTTGCATTTTTCATTTTGCCTTCCTTGTTCCCCCAATATCTTACAAGCACAGAAAACTTGACTATTGCAGCCCACGCTTTGTTCTTCTTGCAAATGCAACAACATTAAGCTTGGACAAAATCGTAAAGCTTTTCTAGTTGTTTTCTTTTACAGTGACTCACACAAAATATGTGGAAGCAAGAGACCTGCATGAAATTACTACAATATTGATTGTACAAAATGAAAATAAATTAGAGAAGACAGCAATGAGAGAAACTATCTTAGAGACAAGTTTACTTCTCACCCTTTCACAAGCATATGCTTTTATAGAAAAATTAACAAATGTGGAATTTGGTCACAACAATATCAATATAAAATCATTTTTATAGTGATATTTAAACTTAGATTGTATTTTTTTTATATAATTACTGATAATTGATGTGGTAGCAGGAACTGCATTGGCTGATAGGCCATTGTTCATGGCCAGTAGACTATAATAAAGTCAGGTTAGGTAGGTTGGCAGGGCAGCACAAGAGTCAGTGGTAGAAACACCGGAGTGACAGTCTAATAATTTTAATTCAATCAGAAAGTTATGTACTAACTCATGTCATGCAAGGATATAGTCTTCATTTTCGAAACATTTTTTGGCATCAACTTATGAAATTGCTCATTACTGTTCTGAATTCTCTTTGAGAAAGTATAAGGCTCTAGCTTAAGTAATTTTATAGCTATTTGCACTGAGCCATAAGGAATTTCTGTTTATTGAAAAAGACGACAAAATATTTTTGAGGAATTTATCTGGGCAATACCCATTGTCATCAAGAATTTCTCTGTAAACTTGAACTGCTTCTCCTTTGCTTCTTGTTTAGAATAGTTATATTCTGAGAAATTAACTAATTTATAAACTGTACTGCACTTGGAACTTGAGCATCTGAAAAATTTTCTTCAAATAATCTCCTCAAAGCATGAGTGGACTCAATACAGACATATGAATCCTAAATACTCATTGTGCAATAAAATGGTTAAACTTAGGGTTTGCCATTTACTATTCTTAACAGACTTTGCTATGGGATTAGGCATGTGTTGTTTCCTTCACTATTCAAATGACACTGACTGAGAGGTGTGAGTCTCAAGGCAAATGGAAGAGTTCCCTGGTCAATTATTCTGACTTGTGTAGCTCGGTTGTCCTTGAGCAATGCCTTTTCCACTGATGCAGACCCCTTGCCACTGCATTGGTCATAGATAATTGAATGATTCAATACATAGGAAATTTCATTCCAAAAATTAAAAGAATTTGGTAATCAAGGAGTCATATTTTTTAACTACAATATAAGTTACATTACACAGTGAACAGTCAACAACATTATTACGGTATTATTGCACTTTGATTTTAGTAGTGTATGTGTTGGTTATATTGTATAGCATTGTAAGCACATACACTGCAATATGTCTTGGAAGGGGTCTTTAGATTGGTTTTAAAGAGCATATGAATGGAGGAGGATGGTGGTGCATGGATTGAGAGACATGACACTATGATTTTGCATAATTAAGTTTCCTTCCTTCTTTTCCTTTGAGGCATAGAGATGAATGGACATGCCCCAGCTTTGCAAGGCCATCTAGTTAGGTTGCTAATTATCAGTTATGATATGTATACTATTAAATGTACTTACGAAGCTGTTGACAATGGAGTGAATGGAATTAGTGTGAAAAAAACTGTATACATTGTTTATATATATATGTATACTAGTTATTGAATAAACTAAACTTAGCATGAAATAACTTGCATATCTTAGTTTATAATGATATTTAGTTCTTAATTATTTTCCTTTGTTTTTTTTTAGTTGCTTGAGATAGGAATGTGAAGGATGATGAAGGATTAAGATCTGAGTACCCCCCTCCCAATGTCGCTTTATTAAAGCAGTAGAATTTAGGTAGTGAGTGAATGCCCTTTAAATTTAAATTAGTTTGTGACATATTTGGTGGAGTTGCTGGATTAATTATTTGATATCCAGAAGTATTTCATTCTTCCTTACAACTTAAACATACAGAAGTGCTGAAGTGATGGATGGGTTACTTACCTACCAAGTTCCATGGGTAAAATTGAGTTCAGCATCAACGTTACAACTGTTGAGTGCAAGCTACACATGATGCCAAATGACTGAAGCAGCAACTGACGTATTGACCAACGAGTTTCCATCTGATAATACTGCACTAAGGTGCTTACGCCATGATACTGATCTGCAGCCATCACATGCCTTGAGATGTTAGCATCAGCATTTGTCTACATAAACACAGTTTATAGCTAGTCATATAACAAACAAAGATTAAAGATGTTTTATGAAATATTTCTTCCTCTAAATAATTTTTGAAAATAACTATTTATAAAATATAATGATATTCAGGCTGGTTCATGATTGCTTATATAGTCTCTAGCTACATTACTTAAATAGCATAAATATTTAATTTCTCAGTTATCACCACTTTTTTTCACTTGATATTGACAAGTACAGTCTATTTATTACTGCTTTTTATTAGTTTTCTAGTGTGTTGTTTATCATTTGTGTTAAATGTAGTTTTAAAATTAATGCTAAAAATATTATTCAATTTTTTTTACTGAATTTGAAAGCATTCCTTGTATAGCAAATAATATAATACTGACATGTTTGAAAAATTTCAAACTACAACATAAAAATTATTGATATAGATACTATTGAAGCCAAAAAAACTTAAGAAAGCCATAAAGTTAACAAATTTGCGCTAATCAACTGTCTTATGTTCAAATTAGTTAACCTACCCTTAAACAAGACCAAATACAAATCAATGGTGCAAAAATAGCTACACAATGGAGATCAATATCCTGAAAAGTTACATAGATGAACATATGTACAAGAAATTTATATTTCATCCATGGACACACCAAACATGCCAAAAATATTTAAAGATAGGAATATTATTTTGTCCCCAGTATACAAATACAGCTTAAAACAAAAAACTCCTAAGTTTTCCAAAAACTATTTGGCATTTATGAAATCAATGTAAAGACTGACATAAAAAATATTGGTAAAATCAAAAGAATTATTACTTTACAAACACACTCGGAAATCAGCAATAGCAATATCACTTTTGATCCAAAAATCATGAATTCCAAAATGAATCGAAACTTCTTAAAACTATCCAGAAACCTATAGAAAACTCTATGGAAGAATTTACTCATATACATATTAATAAATAAATTAAAACATTTAAAAAGTAGAAAATTTAGCTAATTTTGATGCGCTGAATAACAACTTCATCAGATCTTTAGACATTTGCATACCATACAGGAACTTTGGCAGTGAATCCACTGGTGATAAGGCAACAGCCTTCAAAACATGTCCAAATAAGTTGGAAAAAAATTGCAAAATTTTAGCAATTTCTTATAAAATTGTTTAATTAATAAAGTCACTTGAATAATAACAACATATGACAAGTGAAGTTTCTAAATAATTTTTGCTGAAACAAATTATTAAAAGCCTTAGAAATTAGTCAGAGAACAACATTCATTTTGAGTTCATTTTAAACTAAACTAAATATGAATTTAGTTTAATGAGCATGAAAAGTCCCTATGTACAGTCTGTTATAAAGTATCTCATAGTTTCTGAAGAATTATGTGCTTAACAACCTGCAAATTTTTTCTCTTTTCCAATATGCAACCTTTTCTAAACTGTATTTTTGACATTGTTAACAGTTTGCATTTCTTTGTATGTTATAAATATTGGTGTGACATATTACCCCTTCACATTTTTTTAGCATTTATGAAAATTCTGAATGAATATATAAATAAAAACCATAACAGAACAATAGTTAAATAATCTAATTAAAATTGTTTTCTGAAAAATTACATTTAAAAACTAGATCTCTGAAATAAACATAGAGATATAAAATTCTAAAACTCTCTCTAGGCTACAGATAATGTTCTACAGATTCTAACACGGTAATGTATACTTAGCCTCTTAGTTCCATGATTGCAAATATTGGGACAGAAGTTCTGATTTAAGTAAGATGCATGGCTCATAAACAAAATCAATTTATAAGATAGTAATCACCAACTGCAATAGAAACTTTCTACTGTCAATTCTGATGACTCCTACAGAATTTTGAGTTTAATGATTAAAAAAAAAAAAACAGCAACTATGCACTCACAACTTCTCAAGAGAAGTGGAGATTTTTACAGTCACCCTTGGTTACCATGCCATTTCCAACCAAGTAATTGACTCAAAGTAAACTCACCAATATAGAGGTAAGTTCTTTGATGTACTCCATTATAGTTGCCTCATCTTCATACAGCATCCAACTACGCTGCTGCGAGTCCTCCTTGCAAGATGTGAGTTCTGTGAAAATGACCTTTAAGCGTCTGGCATCATAAGTTTCTTCAATCAGTGGCTCAGAGGCAGCGAGTGGCCCTTGCAAGTGGTTGAGTATTGCTGTTAGTTTAGGGCTACATGAGGAGGGTAGCAACTCACTCAAGCCTGCAACTACTACTGATACTGCCACACGGGACATTTCATGACTTAACTGTGTATGTTTTCGAACCTACAAAACATAATAAATTATTTAAACATATTAATGAAATGAATACTATATTAAAAGATTGTCCCATTAAGTACATTTATAATTGTGCACAATGGAACAGAAAACACAATTATCAATTAAGACTCTAGGCTAATTTCATGAAGTTTGACATAACACCAAAACCTTAAATCTAATGTAATGGAATTTTACATATCTGGGTCCTATTCTACAAAAGTAAGGCCTAATACATTACAAGTGTATTAGTACAAGTCTTTGTATACAAAGTGGATTATTGTCATTCCTGCTAAATGGATCTTGCATTTTTTGTCAGAAATAATGACAATTTAAATACTTTAACATGTATGTATCAATATTCAAATGTAATAGTTCAATTTGAGACGACTGCATTCAGATATATAGCATCAATTTCAATCAAGAGATGATAGAAGAATCGAGCTTCCAGATTGCACTGTGTCATTTACTTTATTAGTCTAATTGATCATTTATATTTAAATAAATTTGTTTATACCTTTTGGCAATCATATTTTTATTATATATATTTGTTTATATTTTTGGCAATCATATTTTTATTATAAACAAAATTAAAACAGCATCTAAAGAGAATGAGGAATGGAAATAAATTATTTTTGTCGCATGTAGTAAAAATGTTTATATATATATATAAAACTAAGGTGCTGAACTGAAATATGCATTTGAAACATGTAAGGCCAATATCCATTATACATTAATAGCATTTAATTTAACTTTTTCTATTACATTCAATATTGAATTATTCTTGCTTTATACATATACTCTCATCATTATTATCACTTTTGCAAATACTTCCCATATTTAGGCCCATTGATTCTCAAAACGATTAAAAAGATACTAAAACTTGTACTAGTAGTTTAATATTCCTACACTTTTAAAGAAATCTACACAAGTTAAAAGTGCCTGACTAACGTGAATACTTCTGTGGAACAGAACAATGAAAAATCACTTACAGTTGTATAGTACAAGTGTACCAAAAACCAAACAGAATTTTACTCATAACTACAAGTTAAAAGTCCATACACTTGCAATATATTACACCATATTTTTGTTGAACAGAGCCATAGTGAATGACCTAGTTATGGATATAACAAAACCATCACAGTTCATGTATATAAAAGCATATATATTCCAAATAAAGCTTGTGGACAATTTTACTGTTCACTGTATATAATAGAATTTGTGTAGACAGTTTCCTCATTCCAGTGATTTTTTCATCTGCAATTTGTTCATGTCTGCAGATATAAAATCTATGTACAAAGAATGAATTTCATTAAATCATTGCATTAGCATTCGTTGTACATTGATTTTATATCTGCAAACATGAACAAATTGCAGATGAAAAAATCAACTCTTGCTAACTCACACACTAACTTTGATGGATAATAGTTCAACAGACATGAGGCCATTTTTAATATCCTTTTTTTATATTAAGATCATTGTGTGATTCAGTCAAACTAATTTTTCTTTTATTTAATCTCTTTTTTATTTTAAATATTACCAGCATAAAAATATTAAATACCAACTTTGGAAAATAGTTTAATTTCTAGTCTAGTAATGCTCGAGAATACAGTTAGGTGATGACAACTGTATTGCAGTTAGACAATATTATTGTAGTTAGGTGAGTGTATAATGGCCTGTCTGAAAGTGCTCGGGGCTTCTTTTCTTAATATATTTTTGTACTTTTTCCACATTTGCTCAATGTTATTTCATGCTTTTTCTTTTGTTTGTTTCTGAAAATTGGTTGGTAATATGTATGAAAAAAATAATAATGCACCAATATTGTATAATATTTATTTTTTTATGGTATGGTCAAACTGTGACACAGAACATTATGAAATTATACTACTTATTGTAAAAAAAGATATTTTAGAGAGATTCAATTATTCATTCTGAAACTGAATAATCACATGCATATAGTACAGCATTTTTCACAAATACTAGTATATTAGACATTTGCTTTAATTTACATATTTAAAACTAATAATTTGTACTTCTTAAGAAAATAACTGACATTATATGCAACAATAAATTATGCAACTCTTAGTTAAGGAATAATTTGAGGCCTCTTGTTAGCATAGAAATATCAGTTTACTACAACCTGTTATCAGTGTTTTCAAGATTTACTCCATCAAAACTCGAACTAATCATTTGAAAGTGTGACTGTATTAAATGCAGTGGGTCTTGATCAGCCTACTCTAAGAGAGTTCTTTAACTCCTTATGTGGCATAATGCAAAAGCTGATGTTCTGCAGGCGGCGGGTTCAATTTTTGTGATACATGTCCCATTAAGTACATTTATAATTGTTTAGTATGAATATTGCAGCACTTCATATCAAATAAAAAAAAATTAATGGTATCAATTGAAGGCATTACCAACATACAATGGCTAAAAGCTTACTACTAACACGATGCATAAAACTTATTTTACCTACCACATACTTAGGACATTATTCTGATTGGCCCTGGTCAGAAAAACAAACAAAAAAGTGATGAACAAGTTTTCAATTCAAAAACAAATGATCACCTCTTACATGAAAACTAATGTCATAACTATTGCGCCAGAGTGATTTGTTCTGAAGCCTCCCTTCGCTATCGTGTACTATGCTTTCTAAGGGTATCTTCATTAGCCATGATGTACTGGTACTTTAGAAACTTATGGCCATTGCTTTGAAATTTGAACAGACAGACAATAGATTTTCCATCTCAAATTACCTGCCTAAGATGCCCTTTGTGTGTGATATGTATATTTATGCACACTCTTCAACATCTCAGGTCATCAGCATCCCATTCAATTCAGGGAGTGAAACAGCTGACAAATTTTGCTCAGAGGCTCCTTCTTTCAGGTTTGAGTTCTTTTTTGTGCCGTAAATGTACGACATGGGACCCATGGCTTTACTTTCCTTCTGAAGGAAGCCATACTTAGGATTTTTACACCTAAAAAAAAATCCATCGATACTGGCTAGGTTTGAACCCGCAATCTTGGGTTTAGAGGGCAAATATGGTTACCACTATACCACCAGCACTGACATATGTTTGTGTATACACACACACACACACACACACACACACACACACACACACACACACACACACACACACACACGCCTTTTTTTTAAATAAACTATAATTGACGTTGACATATAGGTTATGCCTTAATATTAATGTTTTAACTAAATTAATCAGAATATAAATTTAGAAAAATACATAAAGGGAAAGTTGATGATTATAAATTTAAAAAAAAATTCAGAAAAGTGACTGTTGTTAACAAGCACTATTGTTTGCTACAAGATTTATGCAGATACAAGAAAATCGGAAAATAAAGCACAGAATTATAATTATCAATATCTATATGTTACACAAAGTTATAAGAAGAGTCATCACCTGCTCTACAAGCTGATATGCAGCTTCTGAACCTGGATCACTTCCACTTTCAGATGTATCCTTGGTCTTGCCGGTTGGAGTTGTGAGGGAGTTGACAGAATAACACTTCTTTGGCTCTACATTTTGATTCTCAGTACTATTGCTTGTGAATTTAGATTCTGATGAGGTTAAGTGAATGACATGTTTTGTACTCTTTCTTCCTGATTTATGCTTCTGTTTGTTGAATGTTGTGTGGTGTGGAGAATTAATCAATGGCTGCACAGAAAAAACAGAAAAAAGAGAAGACTAAGTTCAAAAGTTCTAAAAGAGAGCAAGTGATATGCCAAATTAAATGTTACTGCTGTTATGTTGTAAAATAATTATGGAATAGGGCTGGGATCTCACTTCAACGTGGCCTCTGATAATAGGATATTGGGTCCTGCTATTGAGAAATACTTTGCAAGCAGTAGGATAACTTTTATAAAATGTCAAATTTAGTACTGGATATTCTGTTGCATATATATATATTAAAAAAAACCAATGTGAATTTTTTTTAATAAATAAAATGAAAGAACTAACCCTAAGCTAACCTAAGCTACATCAATATGCAATAGTTTTATTAAATAGAGCTTCAATTCCAAAACTTGCCAGACTAAATAAATATTCATTTATCATAAAATAAAATTAAATAAATTAATTAAAAATGGAGCAAAAGAATGTTAGTTTGACTCAATCACACAATTATCTTAATATATAATTAATTTAATTAAAAACAAACAAACACATATTTAGATCTAGAGGCGGTAGTTAAAAATCAATGAGATTACACTAAAGGTATTACCCCTCATCTCCAATCACCCCTACTTTGCTATTTGAAATGACACCTCTAACGAGTATTCAATTATCATATGTTTTGTTTTCTATTATTGCCTGGCAATCTACCGCCACGGGTGGCCGAGGTCATTAAGGCGTGGTATCATAAGCGGGAGGTCTGGGTTCCAATCCCACCAGGACTGTCTTCCCTGACTGAATTTTTTCCCAGGTTTTCCTCATCCTCATAACTGGCAAATGCTGGGGAGGTACCCTAAATTTAGGCCTGAAACATTTTCTTCCTTAAAAATTCTTTTTGCAATTTATCATTTCATTTCATGTATCACCAGTGTTCACCGCCTGTGGTGCCTCAGTAGTAAAAATGGGCATTAAACACCATTCAAAAAAAAAAATTATTGCCTGGCAATCTGTTTTGTTGCTATTGTTTAAATTTGGACAGGATAAAAAAATAAGTCAGTAAGATTAAAACACAATTTATTTTGGGTAAATCATAATTTTACTAAATTAAATGTTAAAAATGTATTCCATAGACAGTAATACAGCTTATTAGTAGACAAGTAAGTAAAACATTTGGTTGTGCAGGTAACAAACTTTATGGTGGGAAGTGGTGATTGTTGTTAATTTGGTTTATTTACGAAAGCTCTTATCAGGTCATCAGTGTCCCATTCAATTCAGGCCATAACCAATAAATTTTGCTCAAAGGCATCTTCTTTTAGACTTGAGGTTCTTTTATATTCTGTAAATATATAACACAGGACCCATTCAATTCAGGGCCATAACCAATAAATTTTGCTCAAAGGCATCTTCTTTCAGATTTGAGGTTCTTTTATGTTCTGTAAATATATCACACAGGACCCATGGCTTTACTTCCCTTTTGAAGGAAGTTATACTTAGAATTTTTACAACTGAAAAAATCCTTCGACCTATCCAGGATTAAACTTATGATCCTGGGTCTACGAGGCAAGTATGGTTACTATTAGACCACCAGGACCGACATGGAAAGTGATGGGGATGCTACATGACATAACTAGCATACTGTGCAAAAAATAATTGTTGAACAAGCTTAGCTTTGCGGTTTAGCTATGGAAGATAAGTATTCTTGAAGTTTTAAGTTATATTATTGCATAATAGTTCAACAACTGCATTTTATATTGTATGAGTAATGCAGCTTTCCTGTCAATTCCTTCCCTCTCTTTCCACAGTTGTTGTGAACATTGGTAGGGCCAAGCCATTCCTACCTTTGAATGTGTTTTGCTCATGTCTTATCTGTCCACTAATGTTCAATCAGTTTGGCTTTCAATTTTATTTTTTCTATTTTACATGACTAATTGTATTCTGTTCTTTCCTATAGGATATACATAATTTTAAAACAATTTACTATCAAAACACAGCCATTACATTTAATTCTCAGTAGTTTTTATCTTTTCCTTTTGCCCAAACTCAAACACTCATAACAATCCAATTTGCCAGGAAACAAAAATAACAAAAGATATGATAACATTTTAATCCTCTTTAAAATTTAAGTATAATAAAGTAAGGGTGTCATTTGAAATTTCAAAGTGGGTGTATATGTGATGAAACCTACAATGTAATCAATATTGGTTTTAAACTTCCCACTCTATATCTGAATTGCCATATTTTTTTTTAAAATTTAATTTACTTTAATTAGACTGTTATTCAGAAAGGCAAGTTTTGAAATGAAAGCCCTGTATAAAACAGAAGAATTAACTCTAACTGACTACACAATGACATATATATTGGCTATGCCCCATAATACCTAGTGTGAGACTTAAAATGAACTGGTAGAGTTAAGCTGTCACCTTTAGAATAATTATTTTATGCATTTTCTTGCACTGCATTTTTCAATTCAGGTTCAATTGACCTTCATTTGTTCATTCGTTATGGACATCGTTCTAAGACCTGCATTAGTTGGCATAATAGTAAGTCATTTTGGTACTTTTCTGTTAACGTCCAAAATGAAAAATATACTTTCAAAAATCTACATAAATCATTTGGGAAAGTTCGACAAACAGACATATTATTAAAGAATGTGCACATTCATATTCACACTGTTCATAATTAATGTTTTTGTATGTGCCATAAAGGTAACAAAATGACCTCTTTAGAGTTGCAAAGCAGTTCTGAATATCCCAACCAGCAATAAATACGTCTGAATGTAACATAACCCAATTCTATAGAACATAGGTCCAGAAGATTCAGATCACATAAATAACACAATCTGTTTTCAAACTAATTTTCTTTCATAGTTACACTTTGTATCTCCCCTTACCATTCCCAACATGTTTTAGGACTGAATTTGAGAACATTGTCCTGTAAAACAATTTTCCTCAAGAGCATAAAATGCCTTAGCATTTTGCAAAAACATAATTGGCTATAGGGACTGAGCCTTAAACATAAGAAAGCAAAAGAGCCCTAATGAATAAAATCATATAACTAATGACATCACATCACCCGCTTGCAATGCCAGTATCATGACATAATTATGATGGAGGTAATGTGAAAGCAATGTGCTACAAGTTTGTTATTTTCTATATTTAAAACTAAAGTCAATACCTGCTTAATCTAATCATTTATTTGTACACTCAAAATGTCAGGGATACTTAAACCTGATCTCCAGATTATATTTTATGCACTTTGATGAAAAGGGCTATGGCAAAATAATGTAACTGATGATATCATAAAAGCAGCCTGAGGCAGATTCACTATATCTTCCACTTGTTTGTTGTTTTTTTTAGTAGTGTTTAACACCCGTTTTTACTACTGTTTCCACTTGGAGCTTTAACAAAAAAAGTTTAAGATCATTGTATGATTGAGTCGATCTACACCCTCTTATTGCTACACTTACTTGTTTATAATACATAGTACTTGTTTCACGAACCATTAAAAAAATGAAGTGTCAAAGAAATCTGGAATTTGGAATATACATAAAGAACATGCACATGGACAATCACATCAAAGCTCATGATTTTAACCCCAAAACATACAAACATGCAGTGACCAACATCTCAACACACTGGCTAGTTAACCTACAAATTAGTAAAAAATTATACTTTAAAGAATACGAACAAATAAAAAGCAGTGATTAAAAATGGTTTCCAAAAAGAACTAGTAAACAAAAAAGGGCAGAAATTCAAGAGACAAAAACTTATTAACGAAACCACAATATTTTCAGCAGGAAAAGATAAGCTAATTTTTAAAAAAATTCACCGATCATCTATGGGCTGCGAAAAAATTTCAAAATATTCTAAAAGATTTTAATATCAGGTTGGCAGCTGCAAACAGATTTAATGTTAAAAATCTCTTGATAGACTGTGTTAATGACAGTATTCCATCCGAGAAAAAAGCAAGTATTTACAAAATAAGTTGTGCAGAATGTGAAAAAATCTACATTGGAAAAACAAAGAGAAACATAGACACACAGTTAAAAAATACATTTCAGGAACAAGCAAATGGAAAAATCTGCAGTAGCATCTCATTTCTGGACAGAAAACTACATCATAGTGAATAAAGCAAAATTATTAAAATCAGTACAAGAACCTACAGAATTAGAAATTGGGAAAAAATCTACATTTACAAATACAGAGACAGTTTAATGTACTTCGACACTTCAGGGGATCAAAACTTAAACTTTAAGTTCATCACATCTCCACCAGAGCAGAATATACATTCCCAAAGCATAATGAATTATCCAGCAGTCAAAAGTTAGCTGAGGAAGCGGACAATGGGGGGTGTGAAACATGTACATGTAATTTAAACACGTGGAGCCAATAAGAGTGTGTCAATAATACTATGAATTTAATTATATGATTAGTTTCACTATACAATTTCGAATTAACATTTTTAGTTAAAAAAGTTTGTTTCCTTAACAGAGAAGTAATCCCCCCTTTTTTGTTTTTAGTAGCCAGATAAATTTGACAAATGTTGGAAAATCAGTTCCCATTGGAGATGAAACAGATCTGAAGGCCTAAACTATGAAGATTATAATGATAGTTGCATATATGTGTAACTAAAAAAATATTAAAAATTTTCCCTAGCCATTTGAGTTATTGTTTACTTCTCTTCAAAGGATTATGTGAATTTTCTGAAAAATACTTCTGAGCTTATAAAAGCAGACACTTCACCTATAATGCAGTCTGTTGCAATAACATATTGGAACTTCTGCCAAGTTTGCACCCTCTTACTAAATCTAAACCAATTGATTAAATTCATTTAAAAACTTTCGAAAAATAAAACATTTTTAAAAAATTCTGTTGGAACTCACACAGTGAAGCTTGTTAAAAAGATGATTCATAGGGATCTTATTAATCTCGACATTATAGGATAATGTAATACCAATTTCCAGTTATAAAGAAAAAACACCACCAGGACGGAGCCAGAAGTCCTCATAGATGTTATTTTCTCATACCAGTCGTCAAATTGGTTGAAGATGGAGAGGATGTCTCTTTGAAACCGATCCCACCATATTTAAAAATAAGTGAAGCATAAGAGTATGTTAGACGACAGATTAATTATAAACTGATTAAAAACCTTACCTAGTGTGTTAAGTTAATGCAGCTAAGATATTAGCCTTTTTATACAAATTAGGCTATGATATTTGTTATCTGTGTTAGTAGCCTGCTATAATTACAGTTCTTCCTAGATATACAAAGATAAATTATTAGTTGACTGTGCATGCTGCACATTTACTATGGTTAAGCATGCCGTATTTGCAGTTTCAGTGTCATTAATGAATTGAATATTCATTTATTTATGAAGTAAAAGCATTAGAAAAAATGCTACTTAGGCATTTAGAAAAGGAAACATTAAAATTGCCTGCCCTTAATTAATTATGTCGCTTAAAAGCTATTGAGGATGAAGCAATTATATATTCTACTTGGATTTGATGAATTGTTGTTCCCACCTTAAGCTATTGACTGATTGCTCGGAAAGTTTACTATTGCCTGGTCCTCTTCTCTTATGTCATCTGAGGACTGGGTTAGGAAATTACTGAATATGTCCCCAGTGGGATGTCAAAATTCATTAATTTATCTTGGCTTTTTAAATTAGAAATACTTTTTCAAGTGCACAATCTGCAGGAGTATGTAATTTTTTAACAATATGGTTTCTTGTTTAATTTCATATTTGTGTTTCATTGATTATTACTATATTCAATATATATTGAAATTCTTTATGATACTCAGCTGTTGTAAATAGACTCTTGACTAGTGCCGGACTATTGAAAATGGCAAATTTATTATTGGATGAAGGATTGGATTATAAGTATTGATTTTTATGTAATTATCATTGTGTCTGGGTGTCTTTTCTGTAGGTACCAAAATTCAGTTTGTTTGTGTTCCTGATCATTTTTAGGTCCAAAAATGGGGTTCCCTGTATTCCACAATTTCTATCGTGAATTTTATTCTTTTCTTCCTACAAGTTTGGAAACTTTAAATCATCTGTTTTATATGCCTGCATATGATGTCCAAATTTATTGGCACTTATGTAAAAATCCATTCATCATTTGCAACTAGATTCTGAAATGCCCTAACAACCTATGTTTCCATGAACAAATTTAAAAATTTGTAAGAATTTATGATCCCCTGATCTGATTCCCTCTGATTTTTATCTCTGTGGTAAACTAAAAGAGGAAGTGCACTAATCAAATCCATATTCCCTGCTTGAAATGAAACTGTAGGCTGCCTATTACAGAAGTGCCAAATTTGTGCATAATGAAGGCATGTATTTTCAGCACATACTTTTCCTAAAATGGGTAAGCAGGCATTTTTTAAAGTACGTTATTTCATAAATTTTTAAATAAACAATTTATATTTAGCAACAAATAGTATATGCCATACATGCATGCATGCATCACAGTCAGCACACCCATAAACCACTATAATCATTCAAAATCTTGCCCCTTCAAATCAGGATTCCTGGCAGTTCTGCTTACTTATACTTCTTTAGAAGCCACAAAAGTATATTTGTAGACCAACACCTTGTCAAGCTGATTTTAATAATGCTAACCGAAACATGCAACTATCATTGGTTTGTCATTACCATTTGACCTTCTGATGAAGAAACTGCAGTTACATATGGCGTACTTGTATTTGAGTAAGAATCAGTTAAGTACGGTACATGCACAGGTGTGCTGCTCACTTGAAACTCTGGTGGAAGTGGGGCATATTCCTTCATGGAACCAGAGAGAAGCATCTCTCCTCTTTGCCTCCGCTCAACAAGTATCCGCAATAGGTCTTGTCTGTCTGGTGCCAAACAGCCACCACCTTGAGCACCTTCATTACGAAGCACCTCCAAGCAACCATCCAGAAACTGAATCCAGAACTCTGGATTGACCTGAAAATATGATTTGTACACTGTTAATAATTATCTTAGTATACAGTTGATAAAATAATGATATAGACAGAGTAAGATAGATATCTTTTTTGTATTTGGAGTTGGGTCAGAGCCGAGCTCCCTGGAATTCTAGTACATGCTGATGTGCTGATGAACCTGGGACTGGAGTCTGATGCAATAGAAATGAATAATTTGTATCCTTAATTTGTATCCTGTTTATTTGGAATTTAGATTAAGGCATTACTATATTATTAATTATTGTAAAAATGGTAACTGTGAGGGTACATCTAAAATGACTGGGCCAGATATATGGAGGCCCCTTGCAGTTTGTATTTTCTTAGCATTCAAATAAATAAACAAACAATTATCTAGTTTCTAATAATCATTAAAATTTTTAGCAATTGGAATCATCTATGTGCTGCTCAAAATGTCCATTTCCGTGCCAAATGGTTGATTCAACTTTCTGTTTCACCACAGAGTGAATGTTGGAGTAGTGAAATCCAACAAAACATGTATAAGTGCATTTCTGAATTATTCTATATTGTTATGCTTTTTTTAATGACTAGGCTTTTGTGTCCAAAGTTTAATATGATAAAAGTTTTTCGGTTTAAGAATAATGTTTCAAGAACCTTGCAGTCCTCCTCAGGGAGTTATAAATGGATGGTGTATTATTTTCACACAGTGTAAGTCAAACAACAATTACTATCATATAACAAATTATTTATGAAGAAGTCACTCAAATTTCACTAGTTTTATCCCACCTATTTAGACATGTTTCAAAGGCAAATTTCTTTCATCGTTAGCACGGTTCCACTGTCTACATTGGTATGTATTGGTTGTGCTTATAGAGCTTTTAAAAATGAAATATAATTTCAGTTAAATGAATTGTATCATAATCCAGCAGCACAATGGTAAGAAATTTATGACAGATATTGAAAGCAGTGAACGAACACAACTTAGAACCTTACACTTTGCTCAAGTCTATGTGCTAGTTACATAAAACCTTGTGTGTACACTTAACCATACAGAAGAAATGAAATGGTAATTAATACATAAAGTTATGGCTTGCTATGCTGATTTAATTGTCATTTATTTGTAAACAAGTATTTTGATTAAAAAAAACAAAAAAAAATAAATACAAATAAAAATAAAAAATAAAACATTGCACTAAATTGAAAGCCATTCAGTTCCCTTCTTTTTAACACTGCGCTTTAATTTTTGTGAAGAAATGTTTGTTTTATTTTTGAAAACACATCCCCAATGATCAGATCATTGTGATGTGTAATTTGTTTCACATTAGATATTAAATTTAAAATATTGCAAAAATTACTGGATGAATTTACTTCAACATTTTAGAATATGTGTAGTAATAAGTTATATTTTAGATTTTTGTTAAATTAAGTACAGATACATTAAAAAAAAATATATTTTGTGAAGAAAAATGTTGAAAATAATGCAGCAAAATGAATGGAATTTTCACTCTTTTTCTTAGAAACTATAGTCAGCACAGCACTGAAATGTTTTATTTGTATTTTTAAGATCCCCATTAAGTGGTAAGAATATTTTTACAAATATATATTTAATGTATAATAGAGAGAAAAAATATTGGAAAGATATAGATGTTAGTTTTTTGCGTAACTTTTTCAATATTCATTTTTGTCCTCTGCTGGATATTAAAGCAATAATAATAATAATAATAATAATAATAATAATAATAATGATGATGATGATGATGATGATGATGATGATGGTGATGGTGATAATAACAACAATTACCATTCTCATCTTATTTCTTAATGAGGATCATTACACACACACACAAAAATTCAGTGATGTACTGACCAATGTTTCTGAGAAAAGCATTATTGCATTATCTTCAAAAACATTCTTTATAAAATTTTTGAAAAAATAATCTATACAAGGCATAAATATAATGCCCATGCATTATTGTACATATTGTAAAAAAAATAAGAAAAGCAATCCTATGGTTTCCACATTTCCAAACACAGTATCTAACATAAAACACGGATAGATCATAAATACTTTGTACCCTTAAATGAATCAATAAAACATTGTGTGCAACTTAATACTATTAAAGAAAAGAACTAAAGCAAAAGCTTTTATGGAGAATGTCTCTTAAGAGCATTGAAATTTGATTACAGAATTATAGAGCAAGTAAACATATTAAAATATCTAAACAATAATTATAATATAATCTATGCATTATCATACATATTGTAAAAAATTGAAGAAAAGCTATGCAATAGTTTTCACATTTCAAAATACAATATAGTTTAGTTTAGTTCTTCGAGCATTCAGTGAGTTTGTGAAGTAGTCATCGAGACCTATGAACATAAAACTTGTCATCTACATTTACAGAAAATATTGTGTACATCCACATAAATAGTTACAATAAAAATGAAAAAGAACACCTAGAACAACTCAACCAAACAACAAAAGCAGAGAAGCAGAAACAAACAAGTTAATCACAAAAATTTTACTATACACATGTTTACATATGCATTGATATATAATTATTGCAGTGTTTTAAACTCAGCATAATATATTCCTTTACAGAATAATAGGCCTTTTTACATA
Organism: Metallyticus violacea; assembly: GCA_030762175.1. Lineage (NCBI taxonomy): Eukaryota > Metazoa > Arthropoda > Insecta > Mantodea > Metallyticidae > Metallyticus > Metallyticus violacea. Next base: position 25,728,938 of record CM060839.1, read on the forward strand.
GGTACTTTCTAATAGCAGACTTAAAGGAATTATCATTGTTTATTAAGGTTTTAAGCTAGAGGGAAGAGCATTTTGTACTAATATGCATTCATTATAAACTCCCTTTTGAAGGCAGGAAAGTGATGAAGCTGGTTTGTGTAGGTTTGCTTTTTGTCATATATAACTGTATATAACATAAAACAAGGATACGTCATTTTGTGCCCATAAATAAATCTATAAAAACTGAAAGCTTAATACTATTAAAGAAAAGGATTAAAGCAAAACCTTTTATGAAGAATATCTCTTGATAATGAAGTTTGATTACAGAATTATAGAACAAGTAAATATACTATAATAATAATAATAATAATAATAATAATAATAATAATAATAATAATAATAATAATAATAATAATCCATTATTTTATGTATTTTAAAAATTCAAAGAAAAGTAGGCCAATAGTTTTCACATTTAAAAAAAAACTAATATAAAACAAGGATACATCATAAATACTTTTAAATGAACCAGTAAAAAACTGTAACTTATAAAGAAAATGACTAAAGCAAAACCTTTTATGGAGAAAATTTCTTAGGAATAACAATGAAATCTGAATGCAAAATTATAGAGCAAATAAGTATATTAAAATAATTGTTATAATATTAATTTAGATAGGCATTATTACACTTTTCCAAATTTATGGAATGCTAACTCTATTATATCGGAGTGAGACAGGGGTCTTAACAAAAATAATGATTTGTCTCAGAAATTTCAATTGAAATTAAATTTCTAAGAGCAACAACAGCTACTGGCTACATAATATATATATAAATAATATGTTATGAAATACAAAGAATAAAACAAAAAATCTGATTTGATTGGAAAGATAAAAGAATAGACATACCCAACTAGAAAAATACTTACATTGACAACTACATAATAATATTATATCAACACAAGCACTTTATATAGAAACAAACCCTCAAGTTCAATTAGACAACCAAGAATATGATGGATAGAACAGTAATAATAGAACCGGAACAGACAATTTTGCTCAATGATAAAAATTGCACAGTATTGCAAGGTAATGTTGACTAATTTGATTATATCAATATATAAAAAAGTGCATTTCATACCTGAATTGTGCACACATAGTTGGATGGTACATAGCCAACCTGTGACCTGGCATTAACCACTTGCCACCAATTTCTTTGTTTTGTGCTGATCTGATGGAGGATAAAAAGATCATTTTCCTTAAAACTTAAAGTCTTGGCAAACGTTGCCTTGAAGTCATAAAGAGCTTTTAGCATCTCACATGATTCTGAAATAAAAACAAAACAAAACAAAGAATGAACGTTTCATAACATATGCAAGGTACAGGAATATTATTTAATTGCAATAATACCCCAAACTATTGCTTGGTATTTAAAATTGACATTTTTAATCACTGACATTCATAACAAAACATATTAAACCTGATCTGACTTCCTTTTCATTTAGATCTTACCACTAAGTGGCTCCTCTTGAGTATCTGTCACATATTTTCGGTTGACAAGTAATATATTATTTACATTACTATAAATGTGAGACATTCAATACGTTTCTTATTATTCCTATGGGCACATCTAAGCACTTGACTTAACCTAAGCTCCTTGCACTGAACCTGAGTAAAGCAAGTACGCCTGTTACACTTCATTAATGTCATGACCAGCATGACATAACACGCTAGACTCACCCAATACTTCCTCGTTTTCTATTGCATTATCGCTCATGTTTTATTTGGTGACTTTTTTTTTTAATTAGTGAAAGTTGTTTCGTTACATTCCCAGGCCATTTGGCCGCTCCAGTTTCCAGCTGCAATAATTTACAATTTTTAAATGGAACCGCATTATTTAATTAATTTTTACTCTGTGATCGTTTTATATATTACAATAGTTGTCAACATGTATGAACTCATAGTTTCTTTCTTAACCTTCATCAGCAGACATTTTACTAAGGTATATTAATTTGTAATATACTGGACTACGGCGGCTGCTTGTCTGCTACCAGTGCTCCGCCCCTTTCTTACATCATCCGCCGTTTAATCTCTATAAACCTATCAGAAGCAATGTAGTCAGCGAACGTGGACTAATAGCCTCAACGTAACGTCAAGTGTTTTTGTTGGGGGCAACATTGAGGACAAGGCAGAGTAGCCAACATAATATGGTAGAATGCTTCCTCTGTAAGGGTGTAATCTGCATATGCATTCAAAACGTATGTTTGGCTACACTGGATTAAATGGAAATTGTCAAGTACGACAGCTGGAGGAACATGGAGTAGCCAACAAAAATGTATATATGAAAACAAAAGTATATTACTGCACATGATAATGTGATTCTGACATTAAATTTTGTGGTGCACAATGGCATATCAAACATTCAGACAAGAATATTTGCAAATGCCAGTAGTGACAAGGGCGTACACAACAGCATGCGTTCTTACTACTATTGCAGTGGTGTGTTTTATACAACTCATGATTGTGACGTGTTTTTTTCGCCTAGTTTCGTGCATAATATTAATGCGTGTTTCTTGTTTCAGCAACTGGACTTAGTTTCGCCATTTCAACTGTATTTCAATCCTATATTAATTATAAAACAATACCAGGTAAGACATGTATTTAACCTTTATCTATGCTCGGTGCTCTTTAGAGAGGCATGACTACTTTTTAAGTTCGGTTTATGAAATCAGAATAAGGGTGGTCATGATGCATTATTAATACATTTTTCAAACCAAGAAAAATCTTAAGTGCAAAATATTTATGATAGAAAATGCTAACATGACGATTTTTATTTAATGTAATGTTGAGCTTGATGTACAACAGTTATGGAAAATTATATTAAATGAAGAACGTTGTTCTGTTGATCCCATATTGATTAAGGCTGCAGAATATAGAACATTCTATACAACAAAAGAGTTATGTATATATTAATGACTGTATAATGACATGCACTGATATTAAAGCAATCTTTCACATAAATTCTGTTTATGCATGCTGATGTTCTTACTTTGAGGTCCCAAGAACAACTACAAGCTGTTTTTGATTTGTTGGTGATTTGGACAGAAGATATGTTCTTTACTTAAATGAAGAGAAAATGGCATCAATGATATTTCAGAAGAGTGAATGGCCTATAGTTTCCACATCCAGGAGAAACCCCACAATAATGTAATACATTTCAAGAATTTAGGAATCATTCTACAAACGTTAGGTATTGTTTTCATGTTTAACATAAATGATTGGCTTAACCCAACAATTAAAGCCATGAATCACATTAAACATCTAAGTAAGCGATCCATCACTAGAGCCTTAAAATTGTTTCAGCTAAAAGTCATGCCCATTGCAACTTATGGACTAGAAAATATGTCCATATTTAAAGAGAAGCACCTTAAGTAGCTGGAAAAAGTGAAAGTGACTTTTCTCAAGAAGGTTTTTTGTGTTTCAAAATATTCCGCTCAAGGCTGACTTATGAATTGACAAGGAAACCTTTTAACATAGAAGAATTTTGTTTTTGTTTGCTGCTGCCCTCTACACAAGGTTGTAGGCGACCTACAGAAAACTGCAAGCAAAAAGAAGGGATATATGGATAATTTTTACATCACTGATGCAATGACTTGAAGATTGGAAGAGTAGTCGCTATGAGCACTGTATTATACATTTTGGCAAGGCTTCCATTACAAATTGTGTAAAATAAAAAGCTTTCAGTTAGGTTCCTGGAGCATTCTGTGAGTTTGCGAAGCAGTCACAGAGACTTATGAACATAGAATTTGTCATTTACAAATACCACAGTAGCACATATTTCTACATTTACAAAAAAATTGTGTACTTCTCCATGCATGATTAAAATAAAAAAGGAAAAGCAAAACACCAAGAACAACTCGGCCAAAACAATAAAAACTAGAGAAACAGAACTGAACAAATCACTTGTCACACTAATTTTGCTATATACATGTTTACATATGCATTGATATAAAACCGTTAGTGTTTTTAAATCAGTATAATATATTGTTACTCATATATTTCTTTACAGAATAATAGACCTTTTTACACAAATATTTTCTGAAAGCAGATTTGAATGATTTACTATTGTTTGTTAAGGCTTTCATTTTAGGCAAGAACTTTTTGCACTAAAATGTATTTATAATAAACTCCTTTTTGATGGCAGGAAAATGTTGAAACCAGTCTATGTAAATTTGCATTTTTGCCTAGTATTTTGTCATGCATATTTTGATTTTGTACAGATTTTTTTCTATTTCTTATATAAAAGTTCAGGAAGATAATCTATATTCACATGAAAGAGTTAAAATTTCAAATTGCTAAAGAGGTTTTTCCATGAATTTCTGTTGTGTGTACCAGCAATTATTCATATGGCTTTTTCCTGTAATAGGAAGAACATTCTCTTTTAACTGCGTTTCCCAAAAATATAAGACTATATTTCATTATTGAGTTGAAATAGGCATAGTAAAGTAATTTTAAAGTCTTAATTGAATCCAACGTTAAGAATGCGCATATTGCATAGCATGCACTGCTGAGTCTAGGTATGACAAGATTGATGTGATCTTTCCAATTCAGATGGTTATTAATTATTAAACCAAGGAATTTAATAACTTTGGTTTGTAGAAGCACATTTTTATAATATCCTATCTATCATATGAGATTTCGAAATCTGTGAGTTATGAATGTCATAACATTTATTTTAACTAGATTTAGAGACAATTTGTTTACTTTAAGGCATACACACAACAAGCTCAGAACTATATTTAATTTAATAGTACAACCATTAAGGCTATTTCCATTTATCAATATGTGCAAATAGAACAGTATTACCTACATCTTGGATAGATAAGAAAAGATCATTTTACATCAGAAAAAGAAGAGGGTCCAGAACTGATCCTTGTGGCATTCCATGTTTAATCATTTCTCACTCTGATGCATTGTTTTCATTTTTAAAGGGACAATTTATTACCAATTTTGTCCCTTTTTGTCTAGATCGGATATAAACCATTTTAAATATTGGTGTTTATTCTATAGAAAACTAATTTATCTATCAGAATTTCATGATTGACACAGTCAAAAGCCTTTGTTAAATCATAAAATATTCCACTTATATGTATTTTCATTCAATGCAGTTAAAATTTCATTGGTGAGTTTAAAGATTGCATTTTCTGTTGAAATTCCTTTTTTAAAACCAAACCAATCATTAACTAGAATATTGTTACTTCCAAGATAATGGTAAAGCCTATTGTTCTCAAACACCTTAGAAAATGTAGGTGAAATAGTATAGGTCTATAATTATAGACATTTACCTTTTCTTCATTTTTGAGCAGCATCTTCACCCAAATATTTCAGTCTTTCAGGAATAATGCCAGATGTAAAAGACTCATTACACAAATGACTAGGGGGGGTACTCATTTCCTTTGCACAGGCCTTTATGATGTTATTCCCATCCTAGCCAGACCAGTTTTTTGGTTTTAGTTTTATAATGATATTACTAATTTCTAATGGAATATTGGGTAATTGGTTTGAATTCATTATTTTGACTGGGAAATGATAATGTAAACTCCTTAATGCATCTCTTTTATCACCAGAGTGTAAATTTAAAATTTTTATTATATTAAAAAGGTAATCATTAAACACATTTGCAACTTCTGCAGGATGTTGTATCTCTTGAATGATTAATGCTTAAAATTATTGCATCATCTTGTTGCAAATTTTTATTTATTTCTTGATTTATTATATTCCAAGTAGTCTTTATTCATATGACTTGGCCTCACTGTGTTAGATATATATTTTTTAAAATAATTTCTTTTTTAAAAGATATGTTTTAATTGAGTCTTTATATTGTTTTTTGAGTGACTGATAAGTTTTTGATAATGAAGACCTTTTGCTGCTTTTATTGCTTCCTAAGATCTTAAAATACTTTTAAAATGGATTTTTAACTTAAGAATCTTTACTGAGCTTTAGATCATTATATGTATAATTGTCTTTTATGTTGACAGAAAATTTTAATTCCTTGGATTAACCATTTGCTACTCATATTATTACTTCATTTTTGAATTTTTAGTGTGAATTTACTGTTATAACATCATTTGCACTGTGTATATATATATACTATCTTGTAGTTTTATTACAGAGTCCTTAAGTATTACTTAAGCATCAGTCAGAGAGACCATTAATCCCCAATGGTAAAGTTAATTGTATGCACATATTATATGCAGTAAGAAGGGAGTTTGTTTCATTTTGATATTTGGCATTAGCAATTTTTTTGCTCCCACTCATTTCTGTCTATCCTAATCCCAGTGGCAATAAAGCTTTTGCTATATTTGCCCTTATAAAACTAATTATGGTCAAATAATGCAGTTAAGTTATAAATAATTAGGAGATTTCTTTAATTTTCTTTTAAAGAATCTCCTTCTTATATTAATAGTGCTCCAAATTCAGCTATGACAGTCATGCTCTATCCCTGAAAATATTTTTCTAATAAAAGATTATCTATCGTCAGTAATTAAGGAATTCCATTCCAGCTCCTAACAGATGGCATTATCATCCATTATCTTAGAACATTTATTCCAGTTTATAAATTAATTATATAAATTATAAAATCCATTACCTTGAAGTATTTCTAAATTCAGCATCATATACTTCTATAAAATATTAGTAATACTAACTTTTAATATAAGTAATATTTTTTTCTCTTCCTCGTGTTTCTGCTTATTCAACTACTAGTTTCCTAGTTTTGGGAATATTTTAGTCTATTGCAAATATACAGTTTGTTAATAAATCAGGGGCCCCAACCTCGCCCATGATAGTGACGAACAACCATGATTGTAGATCACCGCATCCTTTGGAAATTTATACTAACTAAAATATAAAAGCCATTGCCGTGAGTTTTTTCAAATTCATTGGCATGTGCTTATTCTTAAATATTAGTAATACTAACTTCTAATATAAATAATTGTATTTTTTTGCTCCTACTCATTTCTGTCTATCCAACTCCCTGTTGCTATATTGATTTTGCTATATTATTCCTTTGTAAAACTAATTATGTACATATAGCACGGTTGTGGAGTTATGACTAATTAGGAGTTTTCCTTAATTTTCTTTTAAAGAATCTCCTTCTTATATTAATAATGATGTAAATTAAGCTATGGCAGTCAGGCAATATCCCCGGAAATATTTTTCTATTCAAAAAAATACTATGGTAATTAATTAAGAAATTCCATTGTAGCTCCTAATAGATGGCATTATCATCCATGATTCTGGAACATTCTGTCAAGTATATAAATTAATTATTTAAATTATAAAATCTATTGCCTTAAAGATTTTTTAAATTCAACAGCATATACTTGCTATAAAATATTAGTAATACTAACTGTTAATATATGTAATATTTTTCTTCTCTTCCTCATGTTTCTGCTTATTCAAATACTAGTTTCCTAATTTTGGGAATATTTAAGTCTATTGCAAATATACAGTTTGTTAATATATTTGGAATTAAGTAACCAATATTTATGTCCCCATATATAATTATTTTGTGCTTAGGCTTAAATAAAAAGTTTAAAGCATCTTCAAGCTTTATCAAGAAAGTTTCAGTTTCCCAATGGTGAGCGATAAATAGCAATTACATTTATTTTTGTGTATTTTGCTATCCAATTGGATTGTGCATAATTCAATGTCCTGTTCTGAGTTAATATATCTAATGTTTTATATGGTACATCCAGCCTGGCATAAATGCAAATTCCTCCATTATTTAGTTTTTTCCTTGAAACATCTCTTCCCAAGCAATAACCATGTAATGACAATTGTGATAATGCCTGTTATTTCAAATGATGTCCAGATAGGCAGATAATGCGTGGTTTTATTTATCAACCAGGCTTGAAATTCTGTATGAACAATGTATAAAGCACTATGAACATTACCATACAATGTATTGTCCACTAAGACAAGAATCTAACAACTTTTTGCTGTGCCATTTAATATCTGGCATTGATTATATGCAAATTGTGTTCTATTTCTCTAATTAATTAAAATGAATGAATGATTAGGAATCTCTATATCTGGTTTTTAAAGACTGTGCTGCTGTATATATCATCTAGCAATTTTAAATAAGCTGAAAGATTACAATATTTCTGCACTGCAGAAAAATAACACTCCATCTGAAAAAGTTTTAATGAGCTAACTGACTTATATAAATCACTTCTTTGTCTAGTATCATGATCATATACAATTAACCTTAAAACCACTATAATTATCAGCCAAGTGACAAAAGTGAATGTGTGTGTGTGTATATATATATTTTTTTTCCCCCAGCACGGGAGGGAATATTAAGATTCTTAAATAACGATCTGCAAGATTACCAGGTTCCAGCACCAATTAAAATTCTTATATATAACTTCTGTAGGATGAATATTTTACTACTGTGACTGGCTTTCTGCAAAAAAATAATCCCATATCTCATAATGGAGTGCAAATGCAGTATATACTATCCTCATTGTTTCTAGGTTAAGAAAATTCAACTTCTCAAAGCAAAACAGGCTGGTTGCAACTTGGAACCATAGTTCATATGTGTTTCATCCAATGATTTCATCATCAATCACTAGTCTCAAAAATTTTGTATGATAGACCTCATCTATTAAAATATTTAATGCTCTAGTATGGGATACTTTTGGTCTTAGTTCTGAATTCATTAAATTTTGATTTATCATAATTTAACATTAGTTTTTTAGCAGAGCATGTTTCACAGGCCATTGCCCACATGATCAGCTGTAAGTCGACTCCCTCAAGTCACTGTATGAGTTCTGACACAAAGCTTGTCTTAAATTTAAGCAATTTATTTAGTTCTTTGAATGTCCTAATGGCTAAACTTGATAATAGCTCAGTTGTTTTCCTAGATATAAATAAACTAGTATTATTGGCACAAAATATTTTAGAATCTTTGCTAAGACTATATGATAACCCATTAATAAAAATCAAGAAGAGCAAGAGTTCCATTATAGATCTCCATTGAACTTCATGTTTTGTTATCAATATGCTATGTTTCAATTTATTCTGGATTCATTGTTTATATGTTTTGTTGTTTTTATGGTTATCAATTAAAGATTCATTAATTAGATTTTTTCCTATAAAAAGTAAAAGTATTAAAAGCAATTTTTTCTGTATTCAACATTTCCAAATATCACTGCTGTGATAAAATATTTGGTTTTTTCCCTAAATGAAAACAAATAACATTAAGCCCTCAGGATACTCAAAGTTGCTTTGGCTTGGAAGTATTCTCTTAAGATCAAAATGTAAAGCTCATTTCTATTTATAACATTTTTTTTCTTTATTTAAAAATAAACAAGTTTATAGTATGTGTATAACTAACTGGCAACAGAAAAACATCAAATCAAATTTAATATACAGGGTGCAGAAAAACAATGTGCAGAAATTTATAGAGTAGAAAAGCAGTACTAACTAAGCATTTTGAGATTAGGGAACATGGGGTTGCAGATACAGTAGCACTGCACAATCACAATGAAATGTAACTCACTGTGCATGTACTGTCTCAACTAATGAGTATTAGGTACACAATGAGAAATAATTATGTGTGTGAACATAATTGGTGTACAATGAAGCTCAATTGCATTGGTTCACTGTACCCGATCCCTGTCACTAAATGCTCTGTTTAGATGATTTTGAGCTGTGAGTGAAAAATGTGCAGGGGCATCGTCATGTTGGAACCATAAGTTTCACCTAATTTCAAGATGAGTATTCATATTACAGTACCATGCAATAGGCTTTAAAACACAAATGCTGCATTGAACATCAGACCCACCTAGCAACAGTGACTAGTACTGTATAAGAATGAATTTTGTTTAACTCTGGCATGCTACAAACAAGTTTCACAATCTAAGACTAACATGACAAATTTAATGTTAATGCATGTAGTGCAGTAAAAAAGCTTTTGTGACCCCGTGTTTCTATCAAAATGCTTGATTTGGTACTGACTTTATACTCTACAATTTTCTGTACATATTTTTCCGCACCCAGCATATATCACCACTATGATAATACAGCCCCCCCCCCCCCCCCCAAACACACAGCGGGTGAGGCATTTATAGTGTAGCGGTCATTTTACTCCGAAACGAAGAGGAAATAAAAAAATGCTTCACTCATAATTTAAATTGCTCTTAAGGGAACATAAGATAATGACCTTAACTTGTCCTTGAAATGCCATTCTCAAGGTCGAATGGGTTTTTTCAATGGAATGGTGTATTTTTCCCAGAATGGGAAGGCCATTCAATTTTCAGTATAAAAGTTTTAATACATCTATCAGCTAGAGGTGATAGATGATGAGATATTGAACAAATAAGACAGTAAATGTTTTTCGCTCACTTTCACGTTACTGACATTAATTTACTTACATTGCAGTACAATTATAACCATAATTGAAACAATTTCATATTCATATTACAAACAATTTCAATTCAGTAAATGCTCGAAAGTGTAATCATTAACTTCGATGCATTTCCAAAACGTGCTTCAAAAGATCGATGAACACGTCTCAACATTTCTTCGCTGATTCTTGCACAGACATTCCTAATTTGTTGAAGTAATTTACCAGGTCTAGTTGATTTTTCTTCATAAACTTTAACTTTAATGTATCCCTATAAGAAAAAGTCTGGAGAAGTGAGATCAGGTGAAGCGGCAGGCCAATGGACAGGTCCTCTGCGGCCTGTTCATCGATCAGGATACTCTCTGTTTAATATTTCTCGAGTTACGGCTGAGTAATGACATGGACAACCATCGTGTTGGTATCATATTGTAGCCCGGTCCGCGTCTTCAAGCAACACTGGAAGTTTTTGGTCCAAAAAATTTCTGTATATCTGCCATTAAGTTTACCTTCAATGAATTATGGTCCAATTATACGGAATCCCAAAATGCGACACCAAACGTTCATGCTCCATTGCCGCTGATGCTCTACTTCCCGCAACCATCTTGCATTTTCCATTGCCCAATAATGCATGTTACGTCGGTTCACTTGAGCGTGATTGGTGAATGTCGCCTCATCAGAAAATAAAATGCTGGATAAGTTACAATTTTGAGTTTGTAGTAGAGCCCATTGGCAAAATTCAACACGAACCTGAAAATCATCCCCATAAAGTGCTTGGTATAGGCTAATGTGATATGAGTGGTATTTGTGACGCTTAAGTATTCGAAGAACGCTCCTTTGAGAGATTCCCGAATAATGTCAAAGTTGACGAGAACGTCCGTGAGGATTAGCGGCAACTGCAGCTAATACGGCAACTTTCGAATTTTCCTCAGTAGCACTTCTCATTCGATGGTATTTTCATGATGCGACACCTCCCGTTTCGAAGAATAAGTTCGCAAGCCGTTGAAATTTTCTAACAGATGATATCGATCTCCATATAAGTTGCAAGCTGCTCTAGTATTCTTATGAGCTTCGCCATAAATGTAAACCTTATCAATCCTCTCATTGATCGTGTATCGAACATCCGTACTTGAAAAGGAAGTGGAACTGACTGACCATAAACAAATGAGTTTCCTTCATAGCAACAACAAAACAAAAGAGAGAGAAGTGAAAGTAAAGTAAATAAGCTGTCTTATTTCTCCAATATTTCATCATCTCTCACCCCCTAGCAGATAGATGTACTAGAGCTTTTATGCTGAAAATTCAATGCTCTTTCCATTTCCATGGGGGGAAAATACACCATTCCATTTGGTAAAACCAAATTGACCTTGAAATTACCTTGAGAATGGCATTTCGAGGACGAGTTAAGGTCGCTATTTTATGTCCCCCTAAGAGCTTCAGAGTAAAATGGCCACGACACTAAATGCCTCACCATATTATATATATATATATATATATATATATATATATATTTATTTAAAAATAAGCAGGCTTGTACTATCTATAGAACCAACTGGCAACAGAAAAACATCAAATCAAATTATATACATATTCAACTTAACAATATTTTCTTTAGTAAAATATGTGAATATACATATCAAAATAAATAGGTTGCATATACTTGGATATGATATGTAGTATATGAAGATATTGTATAGCAATAGCTTATTCCTGAAGTAAATAACATTGATCCATTTAAGGTTACATTAAGCTGTTTTCATTTTAATTTTCCTGTTTCAGCTATGGCGACTGGTTACCACTTTCCTGTTTTTTGGAACAATGGGCTTCAATTTCTTCTTCAATATAATATTCACATACAGATACTGCCGAATGCTAGAAGAAGGATCATTCAGAGGACGAACAGCTGATTTTGTTATGATGTTCCTATTTGGAGGAATTAGCATGATTGTATCCTTTTCAGTAATTTGTGTCCTCTGCATTTGTCTCAAATGAGGACTTGCATTTTTTTAGGATTCTCCCCCTCCCCCAAGAATTTTATGTCATCTTTACACTTTAGTTGTATTCAGGGGATGTCTATTCATGTTTTAAAGCTTTTAAATAATATTAAAATTAGTTTAAAGTATTTTGGACCTTTTACATCTTTATTTACTAAATTTTTATGATAGAAAAACAATTTTTAGCAGACAAATTAACTGTTTAAATAAGGTATTAAATGTGTATTAATGCAAGGACATTGTTTTGACATTCTAGATATAGATGGATTAATTCATTTCACTTAAAATATTTCCATAAACAATGAAAAAAAATCTGGAAAGTCTACGTAAAATTCATATAAATATTTATTTTTAAGTAGTGGAAATATTCACAGTGAAATGTAACAATATATGAACACTCAAATTTCGCCAATATTTACCAATTTATTTGGATTTTTTCAAAAGTATTTGACTTCATCATCAGTATGGATTCACTAAGAATAAGTAATCCCATACCATACACCAATAGGACCAACGCTTCAGCTACTCCAAAAAGAAAGCAGCAGCTCTGGCATAACAACAATCCCAGCCAGTGTCGATAGATTTTTTTGGCACATAAAAATCCTAAGTACAGCTTTTTGCATTTGGGAAATAAAGCCATGGGTCCTGGTCATAGATTTATGGCACGTAAGAGAATATCAAGCCTGAAAGAAAAAAGGCCTCTGGACAAAACTTATCGAATTTGTCACTGAATTGGATGCTGATGATTTGAGATGTTAAAGAGCATCCTTAAATAAACCAAATAACCAACAAGCAATTCATTACTAATGTTTAGAGTTATCATTATAAAGAAACCCAATCCCAGTATATCTTAAACACCTAGTTATTGGCATACTGGAATTCCAACAATACACACACACCACCATGGGTGGCTGAGGTCGTTAAGGTGCAAACTCGTGAGCGGAAGGTCTGGGGTTCGAATCCGGCCAGGACCGTCCTCCCTGCCTGAGTTTTTTCCAGGTTTTCCTCAGTCCTTATAAATGGCAAATGCCGGGGAGTTACCCTAAACATAGGTCTGGAACGATTCCTTCCTGAAAAATAAATCCTTTCCTAATAAATCATTTCATCTCATGTATCACCAGTGTCCATCGCCTGTGGTGCCTCTGTAGCAAAAATGGGCATTAAATATGATTCATTTACACACACATACAAGATCTGTCGAAAAAGAAGCTGAACTTTCAAGATACCCTGCCAATGAATTGATGCACATGTTTTGACCCAGTAGCATTGTGAACAGAGATTCTTAGATTCTTCAGAAGTAACATTTATTGCATACTCTACATTGTTTTATTTTCAGTCAAAAACCTCACATTCTAGAAACAATACTGTAAACCATCTCTAAGCAATGCCAATGAGAAAATGGTTAGTTGCTGGTGGCCATTAGGGATGCTGATATTTATGATTTTTTCCCTAGTTCCCCGATAAAATGCTTCCAAATTATTTTTATTTGATTGTTGCTATCCAGTTTGCTGCATTTCAGTAGATTTTTTTGTTGATACTTATATTCACATCCTTACACAATGGGCATGTCATGGTTATAATGCTCTTAATGATTCTCAGGTGCACCCTCCAATAAGATAATTAGAATGGCTTTTGCTGAAAATCACATCTTCTACTTCAGAATGGAGTCCAGTGATTTTCAATGGCAAGCAAGAAGTTTTATTTGGGCAGGCCAGATGACTTTCAATATTATTGCATGAGCTGTCACTTGTTTCTCTGTAGATTCCTCATCATACATATTAATAATACATATTTGCTGTTGCACCCAAACTTCACAATGGAACTGGAAACTTCCTTTGTTGCTGCTATACATTGGCAACAAGAAATATTTGTAATATACAGTTCAAGATTAAAATCACCATTACTGACATCATCTGTGTTATTAACATAGCTAGTAAATATATTCATTACATAATCTCAGCCAGTATTCTTATGAGTTATATTATCTCCCTAGATTCCACCTTAGTAAGCATTTCCCCCACAGGTAATTCTTATAGCGGGAAAACTGTATATACACAAATTCAAGCTTTATTTTTGCACTGACAATGTTAAGATTCCATGCAGCTTTCATACTTAGATGTATAATTGATAATCTCATTATATTGCTACAAAACTGATTAGTTTTTAACATTTATGGTGCAAGATACTTGTTACAATTCTATTAATAGCAAAATTACAAATATATTAAATTGTACTTTTTTTTCTTGTTAAAGTAGCATTTACATTTCACTATACAAAACAAAAAGTTATGATTACACTGGAAACTTTAACATTATGTAAATCCATTAAGCTCTGCAAATGTCATTCAGTAACTAGTCAGTCACATAGGTAATTCTGTTCATGAAAGGAAAAAACATACAAATATGCAAGATAAAACTGGAAAAAATGCAGTGGTGCATTGAATATTGGAACTAATTGGGACCAGCCATAGTTTGGATTTTTGGTTTTCAAATAACTAAATCTAGAAATAACGAGAATGCATAAAATTTAAAGGTTTCTGAAAGGTAATGTTACCTTTAAAATGTACATTTGCTTCCATGATAAAGTTTCTTTTTCTCAACCCATACTTGGAGAGAAGTTTGGATACAAATTGTAAAATGTTTTTTTGATTTCATCTGACACCAAGGATAATGCATTTTCCTATATTTTATACAATTATTAGAGAAGAAGACTCTGAAGACAGGAATGCGGAAGTAGTGATATTAAAGATAATATTGGGAAATATTATCAAGTTAAAGAAAATGGGAGAAAATATAGAAACAATGCAAGGAAACTGAAAGACAGAGAGAGAAATTCTGGGGACAAAAATGGAATGTGTGGCAAGGAGACGTATATACCAATAAAAATGTTAACAGACTATAGAGTAGAAAATAACAAAAGAATTGGGATGTATTTAGAAAGAGTGTGAGAGAAATGGATTTGGAAGATTAAGAAAAGGAGACTGAATGGGAAGGAAATTTAAAATACTTAATTTTAGTGTAGACATGGGGGATTGGGTATGACAAATCCTGGAATGGAATTGTGCTAGATCATTTAGGAATTAGATTAATATACAGGTTGGTTTGAATTCATGTTAAATTAAACTAGGTTTATAATTTTAAATGGTAATTGGAACTTGTACAGTGAAGCTATAATTAAGATTATTGCATGTTTGAGTTGAACTACACACTGTTTTTGGCTCCAGTTACTTGTTTAAATTTAGAATATGTTTTGTAGACTGTGTTCTACATTTGAACAAGTGGAGCCAATAAAGAGTTCAAATTAATTATACAGTAATCTTAATTATAGGTTTATAATGTTGAATATGTAGAGAAGCCAATCATTTATAAATTCAATTAAAATCATGCTAGAGGAGATGCATCCTTTCCCTTTATGCATGGTTCACATTTTATTTTATATCTGTAGTTAACACAATACAATTTTCTTTAATCAAAGACCCCATGCATAGCATGCTGCACAAAGCTAAAGAACTTTAGCATAGAACGAAGACATGACAGGACACTTCGTTAATTTTCTGAAAGTGAAAAATTTATTCACATTTATTGAAGTCTTATAATGGAAAAAGAGCAGTAGCCCATATGTGAGAGGAATGCAGTAATTTAAATCCAGTAAATAGTTCGCAAAAATGAGAGCTTGAAGCACTATCCTTGCTATAAGAGAGAAAGAGAGTTTTGCAGTCTGTTACATGCATTTGGATGATTGACATTTGGGTAATTCAAATTGTATTTGATATACATATAAATATTGAAAAATTAGGGTAGTTTTAGAGCATAGACCTAGCAATACTTCCATTGTAGCAATGTTTTGCTACAGTTACATGGTTTTGCAAACAATTGTAGCTTATTCTTATTTTATATTTTCCTTTATAAATTTTTTTCAGATATTTGCATTTTTTGTGAATATGTTATTTCTGGGACAAGCATTCACCATCATGCTAGTGTATGTATGGTCTCGAAGGAATCCTTTTGTCAGAATGAACTTCTTTGGACTCATTGTGTTCCAGGTAATAATATGTCTAAAATGGTTTATTTAGTCAGTGTCTTCTCTGAGGCAAAAATATGTAAATGTAAGTTATAGTTATTCACAAACTGCAAGTCGACCGTGTGATCTGGGTAGATTTTTCAGTCCATAGATATACAGCAATTTAAAGAACTCCATACTGATTATTCCTGGATAAAATTATCAGCTATTTGACATCCAAATAATAACTTAGTTCCCTGTAGATTGGTGCTAGAGGTTGCTTACGACTGTCCCTCTTCCCCCTGTAGGAAAATGGGTATAATTGAAATTTTTCCTTGGTAACCAAAACCTCCCTCCTGGGAGGTGCCCAAGTTCTAGAATGGAATATCAGACACTAACAAATTGCAAACTGCATTATTCACTTACACATTATGTGATTGCTGTTTTTGCATTAATATGCACATATGAACCTACAAGAGTACTGGCAGCATATAATGGCAAAATAGCAATCTGTGTTTAGGAATTACAACAGTAAATCAAAATGTCTTAACATGGTAGGCAGTACATCATAATGTAATTGTAGAAACTGCTATTGCTATCATTATTTTTTCCACCAAAAATGTTATTTATTATTATAATTATTATTATTATTATTATTATTATTATTTATTGACGCTAAGTACATTATTATATAATTTTTGTCTTGGGTTCCAACCCTTACTTTGCTATAGGCCATAACCTTTGAAACTTTACATCCTAGGGAGGTAGGTAAAGGGACACCCAATACAGTTAAATACTAGCCTCAAAGTTTTTTAAAGTCCATAAACCTCCTTATCATTCCTCATTCCTCCTTCCTTAGTTGTATATCACAGCAGAGAAGATGAAATGTAAGTGTTGAGGTGTAAGACTAGAAGATAAAAAATGCACTCTATGAAAAGCAAACAAAAACATGGATTACAGATCATCAATTGTTCAATATATATATAGGCTTTCACAGCTGGAATCTTGAATCTTAACATCGTTTCCATATATTTCGGCCATGGTCTAATAGTCTATATAAACAATTATCCATTTACACTCAATCCTAGACATGCACATAACTAAATGTAGAAGCAGAATTAGCAATAATGACAGCTATTAGTTAGAAATCTGAAAATACTATCATCAAATTAATGTTTGAATTTTTCAGGCACCTTACTTGCCATGGGTATTACTAGGATTCTCTGTACTACTCGGAAATGCCATTTGGGTAGACTTCATGGGCATGGCAGTAGGCCACACCTATTATTTTATTGAAGATGTGTTTCCAAATCAACGTGGAGGTTTCCGCTTGCTCAACACACCACAGATACTGTAAGTTATTTCAGGCATGTAATGTTCATCAAATGTTTTTTCCACCTTTAATTATTGTTGTTATTTTTAATAATATATGTTATGACTCTGAGATCTTTCATATGAAACCATCCATCTGTTTGGACCTTACACTGGAGTGATTTTGAATCCACATAACACTGGCCCACTCAAAGCTAGTAAGTCATAATCAGAGCCCATAAGTTCTAGCATTTATTTTGGTTAAAGTAGGCAGGCATAAAGGCACTTAAAATACTGAAAATATAATTAAAATGTATATTAATAAAATATAATATAATTAAAATAGACATCTATTAAAAATGAAAACAGAGAGTAACATTACTTATTTATTAATGAAAATATGGATTTAAGATAATACTTAATAATTTCTTTATTACATAATTAAAGTACTTAAGCTTATTTTTCTTGGTTACAAGTAACAAGATGTTTCTTCAAGGTATCAACTGTCATAATCAGTCACTTGTGAGAGAGAACATTTTTCATCAAAGAAAAAGAATGTTCCACTTTCACTGAAGTGATTGGAGTATATTTAGAACAAGCTATTTCGTAAGGAATCATACCAGTTACAACAGAACATTCATCTTTCAGATCATGGAAATGTTAATGAAGAAAAAGTAAAGTAGTTTTGAATAGTCCTGGCAAATGAGCAAAAGATATGCACTGGTTTCTGATGGAGTTCATTTTCTGTTTATGCGTTTATAGGGGAATCAGGTTAGCATCTCTCTTATTGCTGTCTGAACACATCATAGGGACAGTTTATTGCTCAGCTATACCACTCTCACCTTTTTCACTTGCAATTGTTTGTTACATTTATGCAACTGAGATGTTACTTCCACCTGAATTGTCTATGCAGAACAATACATGGAATATTAAGGTTAGTGAAACATGAAGAGCATTAGATGACAGATTTAATTCATGTAAGCTTCACTGTGTTAGTTCCATATAATTTTTTTTTTAAAGTTTTTACAATTTTTTAAAAATTTTTAAATACATGGTCATTTGCCAGGCCTATTCAAAACTACAGTATTTCCTTTATCCTCTCTATGTCCTGATATTCATATCCCAAGGTAACCATGCATTTCTTTCACTAATGAAAGTTTAAAGAGCTTAAGTCAATGGGTTGAGGTGAAAGTTTTTGACTGCCTGAAGTTATATGAATGTATAACAAGATTGTCAATAGATATTTTTGTGAGGTGAACATGCCATTTAATTTTTATAACTTTTTTCACTTTAATGTTTTCAAATTCTTATATGATTAAAATGTGTAAATAATTGCAGGAAATATCCATAATGATCTGAAACAGGCAAAAAAAAGGTTTTAAACCTTAAAATAGGCAAAATAAAAACTGGCCCTACTGACCCCAAATGTAAACAAAACATGTTCATTTCTATCTGACTCTTAGATATATCCACCCAGATAGAAAAGGCATTTTGTCTAACTTCCAAGCTGTGGTCATAATACAGACCCGATATAAAACACATTTAAAAAAAAAAAGGTATAGGACTGGTGATGTATATTTCAAAGAGTAATTAATGTAACTAGAATAGATAATGCACATCTTGCAATTATGTAACTGAGAATTGGTCTCCATGACTTCATAACTGAGATTAAAAACCTTACAAACATCAATAAAATAAGTGTATATCTCTAATTAGAAACTTAATGGGGCATGGTCCATAAATTTTCAGCCTGACAAAAAAGCACGATTCATTCTTGCGATTTTCTTGCTATATAATACTCGCATGTTTCACTTGCTTTTTGGGCATATCATTCATTTGCTTGCAGAAGCTCAAAGACAGTTGATGCATAATGCAGCATGATGTTGAAATTGAATACAGAGCAGCAATTACATTCTTAATTAAAAAAGAACTTTCAAATAACACCTTATTAGCTGCAAGGTTGAGACTTTCTAAAATATTCATGCTTTGCATCCCTCATCAACATTTATATATGTAAGGTCAATGCAAGATGAGTGCTCTGAAATCTTTCAGCAGTTCAAATGCAAGTGTATGTGAAATGTCAGAAGTTTTTCATTCTTTACTGTGGTAAAAAGAGGGCAGTATTGGAATCCATCGTCACAGGGTATGAAACTATGGTCCTGAACTATAACCCTCTTTCAAAAATAGAATCAATGGAGTTGCAGAAGCAGAGTGAAGCATTCTCTAGAAAGGCCAAGATCATACAGTCCATGAAGACAAACATGGCAATAATTTTTGGAACTGCAAAGGAATTCTGATAAGACTTCAAAGAAAGGAACATAGTGGTGACTGAAAAGTACTAAGCTGAGCTACTGCATCAATTGCACATTGCCATCAAGGAAAAGAGACTTGGAATGCATAGTTGAGGATTTGTCTGCTGTTGTGCAACAATGCACTGTTGCTTTGGCTTCCAGGAGCTGGATCATCAACCATAAGGCATATTGCCTCTAGTGATTATTACCTGCAAAACTAAAATTTGACCTTGAGGGCAGAGATTATGAATGACAAGTTAAAGGGATACTGTTTTCCAGCATTTTGAAGATAAAGCTTTAGGTTATATTTTTAGGGGGATTGAAATGTTAGTTCAGAGGTGTGAGAAATGCATTGAAGTAAGGGGAGATTACTTGAAAAATTATTCCTGTAGCTTATCACCTACCTAACATGGACAGGGCAAAAATGCATCACACCTCATAATTAAAACACTTAACATTTTCTGATACCTTAGGACTTGCAATTTTAATTTTTAAACTATATATAGTAATGATTCACAAACCAAACAAAGCTAAAAATGATCCTCATAGTTACCGACCAATCAATCTTGTCCCTGTTTTCAAAGAGTTTTGAACATCTACTCTATCATCATCTCTTGAAGAAAACGAATTCCACAGTACCAAATACTCAGTTTGGCTTCTGATCATCACATTCTTGTCCTGAGCAACTTTGTGTAGCTGCCATATTTTCTGTTTGTCTTGGGCTTTTTCTGGATACTGAAAAGGCATTTGATAAGGTTTGGCACACTGAACTGCTGTATAAATAAAACCACTACTCAATGATACCTTATTTAGAATAATACACTCATTTCTAACAGACCTTTCTCTGTTAGTTATTAAAAAACTCAGTCTCCAATCTGTGCCATACAAGCTGGAGTTCCTCAAGGGAGCATAAGGGTGCAGATTTTATATCTGATATATATATATATATACACATGATCTCCCAAAATATAATAATCGAACAATAGCACAGTTTGCTTATGATATCGCTATTCTAAGCAAAGAAATCAGCAGCTGAAAACCTTCAGACATGTGTCAGTCTGTTAGGCATATGGTGCAAAAAGTGGAAAATTATAATCAACCCTTGTAAGTCTAAAGCAGTTCAATTCACTTACAAAACAAAAAAGGAGAATGAATACTCATAATACAATCCACATCAAATCTCAGATTTATACTGGAAAACAAATTCAATGGGAGACAGCACATAAATAGTTTAATAATAAGACTATAACACAAAATTATTCAACTAAAATATCTACTTCAAGGATCATCCCCTTTAGAGTTTATTTCAACAGTATCTACTTTTCAATGATAGCTATATGATTGCATAATATGGAATTTGGTTTCTGATTCACAACTAAAAAGGATTCAAACCTCTTTTAGAACCTGGTTCTCCACCTGCATCCGCAGTGAAACTCTACATTACAGATTTACCCATTCAAACAGTGAGCATTGTCCTTCACTCCTGCTACATTGACTTCGCACCTTGTTAAATCACATCATGAACTTCTGAGCAATAATCCAATATACCACCGAGACAGCTTTGAAGACTGAAACGAAAATGACATTCAGGTTTATTGCCAGATTAACATTGTGCACATTGTAATGCAGACAGCCACTGGGCTTCAACCTCAAACTCATGTGTCAAATATATATTTATACTTTGTTACATCAATTTTTCAATATATTGTACAATATGCATTATACATATTGTATAATAAATTTTACATAAATTTTAAAAAAGAATATATATCAACCATTTGTAATATGGCAGGTATCAAACCTTATTCCACCTCTATCCAGATATTCCTCAGCATATCATTATTGACATTTTGAATTGCAAGGCAAATTATTGCTTCAAAAAGATCAGAATGTACACAAATTCTTATAAATGAAGAATATGTAAGATAAATCCTAGCATCAACAAATAGGCAAGATCCAAATTAGTAGAATAGTTTTGCAATTAAAAAATTGTGAACTTGCCTTAAAATGCATACCTCAAAGCAGGTATTGAAATTTCACTGTTTCATGTAAGAAAGACATTTTAGTGTTTAAAATTTTGATTCCCATATTGTAATTCTGCTTCTTAATTTGACTGTTTTACAAATTGTCCTGTTACAATGAGCTTTAAGAGAACTTTACTAAAATTCTCTACTATACTGAGCAGGTGATTCAATAACTGCTTAGACAATCATGTCTTAAAAAGCAAGACTCAAAACAAATAGATGGTATGATAGATGGTTTTTTGGGGAGAGGGGGTTTATTTATGGATGCTCTTTAACATCTAGGTCATCAGCATCCCATTAAAATCAGGGCGTGAAATGGCTGAAATATTTTTCTCAGAGGCCTCTTCTTTCAGGCTTGAAGTTCTTTATTGTGCCATAAATCTACGACACAGGACCCATGTCTTTACTTCACTTCCAAAGGAAGCCACGCTTAGGATTTTTACATCCAAAAAATCATCGATCCTGGCTGGGATTGAATCCACAATCTTGGGTTTAGGAGGCAAGTATGGTTACCACTACACCACCAGGACCAACATGATAGATGGACAAATTAAAAGCTGTTATAACTTTACAAGCTTCAGGTCAGATGCTGTTTTAGTGTTTCTTGTGAAGCAAGGAGACCTGAAATTCAACAAAAATTCTTCCAGAATTTTAACTGGTAACTCTCTTTTTCAGTAAAACTCTCTTTGATGGCCATCCGCAAGATCCAGACTATACTCCACTTCCTGAAGATCGACCAGGTGGTTTCAACTGGGCAGAACAACAAAATCCACAGTGACCTAATATGACTTTGCAAAAGAAACTGTGTACGAATTTTCATGACTTGTTTTCTTTATATGTTTTCATCTTAATAATTTGGTGTTCACAACCCAAAAATATGTGTAGCATTGTCAGACTGTGTGTTAAGTTTGGGTCAGGCTGTTAAAGGGTTATTAACTGTGTTCAAGACATTCTGGACTTTAAAGATGTAACAGCACAATTGGTTCATGCTCATCTGTGCCATGACAAGACATGAAGCATGACAAAGATCACGATGTTTTATTTGTTACAAGATGGCAGGCTATGCTGTATTGCATTTTGTCAATAAAAATTTTCTCTTTGTGATATTTTTTGCTTATATTGTAAACCAAATGTGGCTTTCTTTAAGAATATCACCAAAGCTGTAACTACACAGATATATTATGGCACTTTTAATGTGAAACTATGGAATCGGAAATGTGATTTTGTCTGGGTATTTCCAGCTGATTATCATATTTATTTGTATTTTTCAGAGTTAAGAAAATAAACATTTTAAAACATGTATACTGAATGCTCAAAATACAGAGGACTACTCCAATAAGATAAGTAGCAGCAAGATTCTCTGAACCCTGTTCCACAAAAGTTATGGTCGTAATCAAGTGAATTGATTTGTGAACAATAGTTATCAGTAGGTTGTATTCCTAAGTTTTCTTCTACACATGTACTTTACTTTTCCACACTTACAACTGTACAAGTGACTTTTCATTTTCATTATTTTGTTGCACAGAAGTATTCACATTAGTCGTGCTTGTAATTTGCAGATATTTTCTAGAAGTGTAAGAATGGTAACTTGAACACCAGTGCAATTTTTAATCTTTTTAATAGAATTATTATAGAAAATTACATAAAGGAAGGACAGCTTCATCCCTAAACTACACCATCATGCAGTTTTATAGTCCAACAGAGATTGGTTAAATATTGTACTTATGAAGCTGTCGACAATGGAGTGGCAATATAATCTAAACTTAGGTATTCATTTTTTACACAAATTTTGTAAAAAATGAATACCTAAGTTTAGAGATTGGTTAACTTACCACTTGTAACCATTATGTAAAAGGGGGTGATGGGGGAGGTGGAATGATTGATTATTTGAGTTTGAGAATTAATTTTGATGATTAATTCAGAGTAAATTATTTAATGGAGGTCGATGAAGCAATGTTGCCACTAATTCTTTGGCCAGTGCTGCGGTGTCTCCCTCCACAGATGATTCTTGTGTTGTGAATGCCTTGGTGGTAGCTCATCTGTAGCTATTCTTAGTTTCTTGCTACTATTTCTTGTAAATCTTCTGGTAATTATATCAAAAGGGAGAAGGAATTGGATAGCTGTGATGTTTGAAGAAGCTTTGTGAAATACATTAAAAAACACAATTTATTATTGTTTGATTCTTCCCTAGCTACATGTATCACCATATGTTACTGAAAAGAACGTTGAACTGTTACTTCAATTTAATCTAAGCCACAGAATTGTTCACATCAATATTTAAAGTCAGTTTATGTGTGGTAGATGAGTTTGTCACTTGTGATCACAGGGTTTAATCTCGCTCTGATGGGTATTTTCAGTTTTCTATACTTGCATGTTTCCTAATATATTCTTGTATATATTATTTTCTGTTCACCAAAGTTCAAGATGAACACTATGGTTTATCATTAATATTCACTGTAAATAATTGCTATTGCAATGCTTTACTCAGGTTTGGGACTTATACTTTACAATAAAGCATCCTGCCTTCCCAGAATTATATGTCCAGTCATGTCTTATTTCTTCCAAATCTGAACCGTAGGTTCATCTGGCCTCTCTCATATCTGAACTGTGATTAAGAGTGCTGGGCTTCAAAATTGCTTCTTTTATACTAATTTCAAATTCTATCATTTAATACACTGTTGTAATCTTTTAAATGTTCGCCGTAGAAGTTTCTACAACTTTTTTGAATCTATTTCTATTGGTTACTGGGCATTTTCAGACTATCTTTCTGATTTGCTCTTATGCTGAATATTTACTTAAATGCCTGTCTATTGGCTGCCGTTTACACACCAGAAAGTTTATAAATATTGTACTTACGAAGCTGTTGACAATGGAGTGGTAATATATATACTAGTAGTAGTATGTGTAAAAAAAATGAATACTTAAGTTTAGGATATATTACCACTCCATTGTCAACGGCTTCGTAAGTACAATATTTCAATGTTTATATACCATCCAATTTACCACAACAAGTTCAAAAAAATTTTCAAAGAACATGGGATAATGTTAGCCCCAAAGAACAGATACAACATCAAGTATTTATTAGGTTACACAGTAAAAGACTCCATATCAACAGAACAGAAATCAGGAATTTATGAAATAAAATGTGCAGATTGTGAGTACAGCTACATAGGAAAAACAAAGAGAAATTTGGAAATTCGGAGGAAAAACATTTTAGCAATATTCGGTTTAAGCAGGTGGATATATACTGTTGTAATCTTTTAAATGTTTGCTGTAGAAGTTTCTACAACTTGAATCTCCTATTTTTATTGGTTACTGGGCATTTTCAGACTATCTTTCTGATTTGCTCTTATGCTGAATATTTACTTGCCTGTGTATTGGCTGCTGTTTAAACACCAGAAAGTTTATAAATATTGTACTTATGAAGCTGTTGACAATGGAGTGGTAATATATGTACTAATTTGTCAGGAAATGAACCAAACCAGGAATTGAATCCAGGCCTGCTCTGTGGGAAGCGCAAATGCTAACCGACTACAGCAGCAGTGTGGCAAATTCTTAAATTACATATTTTGCAAAAAATTATATTTTTTGCCTATGCAAATTGCAGATAATTTCTGACAGCACTGTATTACAAATAACAAGATAACTTTAATGAAGCTAGTAATAGCAAGTGACATTTTACATCGAACAGATTAATACTTTTATTATTCAAGGCAGGTGCATTGGATGACCAGTAGAGCTGTGTTAGTGTTGTGTATGAGATAATCAAAGAAAATTAATACTCTTGAACAATAAGTTATTGTTAATCACAGCCAAAATGTGTTCCATTTGTTTTTATTAGAAACATTTACCTAATACTAATAACATAACTTCTATGAGCCTTAATTAAGAACACAATAATTTTTATGTTTCAAGTTTTCAAGATAAATAGTTTGCATCTGATGACATTTTAATTTCAATATTTTCCTGCCATTTGTTTGCCTCATGAAATACAAAGGTTCTTGTATACAAATTCCTCTTATGTACCTGGCTATAAAACTTTAAAAAAAAAAATGGGATTTAAAATGTGACTAAATACATAGGAAATTTAGCTAAGGCTAAAGCTACTTTGCATCTGATGACATATTATTTGCAATATTTATCTGCCATTTGTTTGCCTTATGAAATGCAAAGGTTCTTGCATACAAAACTTGAAAAAAGGGGTCTAATATGCGACTAAATACAACAGTAAATTTACCTAAGACTGAGCAATATAAGCAAGCAGTTCATTTAGTAAAAATGACATTTTTTTAAAACTTTCCTGCTGCCAAATGAATTACATTATTTAATAAAAGATCTGGGCATATGAACTGAAGTTACTTTGCATTGGCATTCAGGTTAACAAATTATCATTAAATATTTATTAAATGAAGGTTATAAAATTTATCACATTTAACTCAGATCCCAGTTTACTTATAGGAATCAATCAATTACTAGATTAATCCACAGATGTCAATGTTCTGTTGAAAAAAATAGGTCAATTGACAAGTACGAGGGCCGTTTAATAAATAATGATCATAATTCTTACAGGCATAATTTCTCGTGCCAAAATTTAACTTTACAATATTTGTTCCACAACTTGAAGAAATTGCTGGGTGTACGAAGATTCACATCAAATGATGTTGAAGCTGAGACAGGTGCTTATTTTTCACAGTTGCATAAATCTTATTTTACTAAAATGATGGAAAGTCGTGGGACTAAATATATTGATTTACAAAGTGATTATGCTAAAAAAATAAAAAACACATCTCGTAAATCTTATTTTCTTGGTCAGACTCAGAACTTTTAGAATGTCCCCTCATACATGGGACAATGGGACTTGTACACACCAAAGTAGGTGTGTCTGGGGTTGCTGAGGTGCACAATATTATTGCAGCTCTCTTCCTAATGTTAACATACTGGGCAATCAAGCAAGGTCATGCTGTAGGATCATTTTTCATGTCAAAAGGGATAAGCAATAAATAATAGGAGTTGATGAGGTGTTATTCAGGTTGTGTAAGAGTTGTTATAAATATGACCTGCCTAAACATTAAGGAATATTCACTTTCCATGCAGACATACAAGGTACAACCCATAAGTTTCAACATCTATCCACAACTATCTTAGGAATTTGATAGTAAAGAAAAACACTAACTTTTCAACATATTACTCTTCACTTGAATTACTTTTCATATTTATGGATTAAGGTTTCAATGCCCTTAAAATATAAAAGTTTTGTCTGCAAAATGGTGGAAGATGGCACCCTAATTATTGCTCATGAATTTCCAGATTTGAAGATCACAGTCAGTTTTGAAAATAGGTAATAGTTAATGGGAGTGGAGCCTGGAGATCCAGTTACTAGAAGCTCTTCACATCAACCTCGGCAATATCAGCTACTGGAACAGTGCAGACAAATTCCCTGCCTTAGCATACCATGTGTTTTTCTTGATGGCACTGTGCAACAGCTCAGTATAGTAATCTCCAGTCATCTTTTAGTTCCTTTCTTTGAAGTTTATCATCAAATTACTCTGCAGTCTCAGAAAATTATTCTCCCTAATATTATTGCAACTTACAAAAGTAATCTTTCTAAGGGAAGAACTTCACCCTTTTGCTGCTTTAAAGCTGCTTTAGACGACCCCATAATGATGGACTGCAATATTATTTACGACCATAGCAAAGTTTCAAAAAATGCTCACAAAATCTATGTGAACTTACATTTGAACTATTATGAGAATTTGGAGGTTCATTTTGCACTGATCTTTCTCATATGCAAATGATTTGCCAAATGTCCTGTATGAGATGTATTGTATTTGAGCAGAAAAAATTGTGTTCTATTTGAAAGTTATATGGGATATCAAAAATTTCATATTTCATTTCTTTGCTTCAATTTTCTAAATTTCTCACGTGTAACAGAATCAAGTGCTAATGCCAGTAGCCTGTAGGTGCAGCTGAGAATCTTGTAGGGTGGTTGTGTTTGGGCAAACTGTAAGCGCACATGCTCTGGTTAGTCATTGTGTGCAGTTATGGTGTTATTTGCCTGTCTTTTTGTTTACGAGGAATTTAGTGTATTTTGTGACAGATTAAGGTTATGAATGGACAAATGTTTCAATCAACAGAAGAAAAATTTTTCAGTCTTCATCTTCATACAGCTGTTCTCAATATATATATTATTTTCTCACTTTTTAAGTATTCCAGGCTCTAATGCATTTTTTGAGCAGTGTTTTCAATATTAAACAAGAAATGAAAGCAATGAATGGTGCAAAAGTTCTCTAAATTTAATTAAGATGTGATTAAAAAAATAATTTTAAAATTTAATGCTAATGGTTAAGGTTTTTATAATCTAATTATGCCAAGAAGAGTTGCAAGTATAGTGGCTCTCTATTATTATGTTATTAATCATATCAAGTGCAATGATCTGAAAATGAAGTGCACAATAAATATATTATATAGACTTTAGTTACAATTTTTATGATTATAGAGCTACTCAAAATGGCCTTTGTGAGAAAAAAATTTGTCTCTTATTGAAATTCTAAGCATCTAGCAAGTCTAATTCAAATGAAAGATGTGAGGCACAATTGTTTTCGAAAATTCCAATCTTGCAGCTATTTCTTTTGTCCTCAGACATTTGTCACTCAGCAATTCTTCAGGAGGATTAAAAAAAAAAAAAAAAAGGAGAAGCAATTTTTTCTTATGTAAATACCATACCTCCATGACAAACTTCAAATGGCTTATTTTGAAGACTCTGTCTGCTGAAAATATATAATTTTGAGTACTTCTTCACTGTGGAATATGAAGGGGAAGCGTTTCATACACATTATATAGATGCTGTTTAAAAGAGTTTTATCACTGCCCTGTATTAAATTTTGAACACTGAGCTATATTATATAACAATTTGACTTCAATGTGCTTCTCTATCCAATAAGATGGCAGAAAAGGAAATGCCATGTTTAAAGATAGCATATCCCTCTCAAGAATGAATCATACCTTCTATGTCAATCCAGAGACTTATGGGCTGCACCTTGCAGAAATCAATAAAAACAATGTTTAATTTCCCATTTTACTAATGGGGAAAATTTTAATAATCAATTCATGAATTTTACAATGCTGAACAGCACAGTGTTTTTTCTTAATTTGTTCTCAATGCTTGGTGAACCATTACACATTAGTAATTTCTGTTCAACCTGATGCATTAGTATGAAAATACAGTACTTTTATTGTTTTTCACTTCAGTAACAATTAAGACAGTTATCAAAATAATTTTAGGATATTGGTAACACAAAATGTGGTGTTAGAGCAATAAATAAGAGCTCTAGCTAAGTTATTATGCATCCCTCAGCGAGCTCTTGATTGCATTTTTTTTTTAAATCTGTAATGCTAAATATTTTTCAAACCTGATTATACTGAAGGACTAGATGTTTCCTTGCATCTTGTTCCTATAGTCTCTAAGTACGACAGAAACCAAAAGAATTTCCTGCAATTATTTTCAACCTATTTCCCTTAACAATACTGGCATGACTGCTTGGCAACTGCATGCTGCTGGAATGAACAAACTTAGGCTACCCCAAAATAAAATGTCATATACCATTTTTATGAAGCTTTCCACAATTTTGGAACAGTTAGCACAAAAGCAAAGTAATGAACAATACTAGGATTGCCTTTCTATTCCACAAGGCATGATCAACTGAAATTCATATGGGCCTATCTATTAATATAATCCAATACAAATAATTACAAACTAAACACAAATAGAAGCTGTAATGTTTAAGGAATAAAAATGAGGCACTGTCTAAGTAAAAAAAGTCACCCTGGGCATTCTGACATACATACCACTGTTTCACTAAGCACCAGATATCATCTAAAAAGGAAAATTGGGTTGCTGCACAAACCAGTTTTGCACCTTAGCCTCGACTTCATTATTGTTGTGAAAACATTTGCCCTTCAGTAATTTCTTGAAAGGTCCAAACAAATGAAAGTCGCAAGATGATAGATCAGGCTGTAGAACCACAACCATTGTTACCATCTTCCTCATGGGTGTTGCAGGCAAAATTGATGTGCTGTTTCTTATGCTTCTCAGCATTTGTGGAACCCACTGTGAACATACTTCTGATACAACAATTTCCTCTTCACAGAGCATGGAAACTCAATCATTTGCTGTGTTCCATCTAAAACATACATGCCCAATCCTCCACTGTCATCTTCAGTACATTTTCACCCTATACAGCAAGTTTACTATGAATTTCACTTGATTGACAGCTGTCCTCTTCAAAAATTGAATTACAACATGATTAGTTTTGACAGGTTAGAACTGCTGTCATATTTGCTTAGCACTCACACAGACAAACAATGCAAGCTACTAACTGTACTTCCTATCAGAATTAAATGATCTATAAAGTTGCCGCTTTCTTTATTCCTACCGCCTTCAACTGGTGTGCATAGCTGGGCAAGCAATGGGGGCCAGGCAATTTCAATTGATCATGCCTCATATATTTACTACTGATCTGTTTTATTAAAGCAGTGGTATCTAACATTTTCCTACACAGCAGCTATGACAAAATTTAAAATATTTTGCAAACTGCATTGAGGAATATGTTTCAAAAAAAAAAAATTCTGTACACTTAAACAACATGCTTTCTTTTCCAAATATGTTTCACTTTAATAATTCAGAGTTATTGCTGCTTTTAAGTATGAGATATTTATAAAAATTTATATGCTTAACCTTTCCTACAGGTGCTACAATGTACAGTCAGGAAATAGCCAAAAAAGTGTTAAAAGTTTACTATGAAACAAATTATGTGCATAGTTTTCAGGAAGAGCATGTGCTTGAATCTAGTTTCATGGCTGAGAAGGCTCTGTTCTGAGCATCAAACATTTCAAATTGAATTAAGTGATGCACTAAAGTTAAATTGTGTTTTTTCATGCAAAATATTTTAAAATGGATGTTAGTGATTTATAGTGAGAGCTGTATAAAATCAAAATCAAATATGTAGAACAATTAAACTCGAAATATCCCTTGAACATCCTTGGCCATTCCACTGGCATCTTGTATCCTAGCACAGTTGGTTCCTTTCCAGAAGATAATTTGGCACAATTAACATGTTACTGTTAACAAAGTAGCTGTTGCACGAACAAGTCATGGATCAGGACATGAGCTAGTCTACTAGAAAAAATATGTCAGATAGGGGCCTCAGTTTCTCAAACCAAGGACGGAAACTACATGGTTTCTTGCCAGACACTTCCAGATTGATGTTACAGTGAAGCAGATGCACTTCTCTATCAGGTAACCATTTCGATAAGGTTGAGTGCACCATTTTTCATCAGTTAAGTTTCGTAAAATGACACCATTTATGTTCTCCAAGACCAAAAAAAAAAAAAGCAAGTAGGTAATCATTTGCAACAAAAGTGTTACTGAGTGAAAACCTTCAGTTTAGCACAAAGGTTATATCATTTTTCTGGTTATTTTCTGACTGTAACTTATGTGTATGCTCATTCAAGATAAAAAAATGTCTTACTTATATCTCATGTTTTCAACATTCTAGTATTTTTATGTACTTGTTTTTTACAATACATAATAAAGTTAAAACTGCTATTTTAACTGCCATGTAGACCATTATTCTTCTATGGCACAGCAACCTGAAATTAGGACATGGCCTGCTGCAGCGACCTCTGTTTCCTCTACTTCAGTCTTACGACTTCATTGATAGGCATAGGGGAGCATGTGGTCAGCATGCCTGCACCCTGCCAGTAGCCTATTGTGTGGCTTTCTAAATCGAAGGTCATCCCCTCTCCATCAGGCAGTTCCCCAATTATTCTCACGAGGCTGAGTGAATTCCATTTCAGACTTCCACTAACTTAGAAAAATTAATAAGCAGGTACCAGAAATCAAACCCAGATCCTCCCGGCAAGCAGTCAGCAATGCTAACCACTAGACCAAGGAGGCAGTCCTCTTGTAGACCATATATTATAATAATTTTGAAGGTTGGAGGCCATGCATCATAAAGGTTAATCAGATTATAGAATAAACAACTTTATGCAGCACCTTACACTTTACTATGTTGCTATCTTCTAGCCTGCTGTGACGCATTGAGCATTGCTCCATTTTCTGTGTTGTAACAAAACTAGGTGATTACAAGTATTTTTTTTTCTGCTGGACATTATGTTATGTTAGAGCTGAAGAATCATCATTCAACAAATTCTTCCACTGCATATTGTAGCACCATTTCATTATATCTTTGGATACTCCATAAATTTATTTGACCAGTGGGAAGAATAGCTTAGCAAGCTTTAAGATGCAGGGAATCAACTGAGCACTGAATAAACTTGCAAAAAGTGAAGTTAAATACAGGCCACAAACCACTGCGATTCAAATGACAATTAGAAGCAACCAGAAAAGGTGAGAGCTCCAAATTTCGGACAGGCATTATAGACCACCACTTTTTGCATGCATATATCTCCGAAAAGTATGAATAATTAGAAATGAAATTTTATTCAGGAAATGCATAGGAAAAAATAATGCAACGAGAGAAAATTTTAAATGGCATAATTATTTCTGTGGTACACCATTACTATTTATCAGCATTGGATGGCTGTTCTGCCAGCCACTCACAATGCAGGACACTTCTACTTAGCACCACTAAACAACTCCAAAGGTAGTTGTTTACATCCTGCTCATGCTAGTGAATTTGCATTGCACATTGGTACACATACACACTAAAAATAAAGATCAACAGGTGCTACATTAAGAAACATGAAGATAGCTGCTCCAGCCATCAAAATAACATGCAAATGGGCAAGATGATTTATGTACATATGATAACTTGATATCTCAAGTTACAGCTGCTGTGCTATATGCACTGTTATTTCTGTTTCGAATTTACAGAATGTCTGTTATAAATACCTTGATGAAAAATGAATCTTAAACCATGTAAAGTTAAGTAGTAAAGAAGTAAAATTGAATGACAAGCTAGTGTGCTGTGTGTATGAAAATTATGAAACCTGTACAAAAAAATGCTGATGAGAAACTATCAGATGTCTTGTTCTTGGAAATGACAGGACTATATTACAAAAGAATATCGACTACTAACAACAATATCACTTTTCATATTGCCACTGTAGCTAGAAGTACCGTAATGTCATCTGGTTTGCCACCTGAAAAACAAACGAAGATTTCTGTTAGTTAATATTTCTTTTATTTTCATTCCATACAGAAAACAGCTAAAAACCTGTCTTAATTAGTGTATAGTAAATGCCATTGAATGGACCTTGTATTTAACATTTATTTAATGCTAAAATTCAATGCTGGATAACATTTATGAAATAACAATGTTGGAGGTTGAACCTAGTGAGATAATAAAATTATGGAAATATGCTGAAGAAAATATCAGTAACTCAGTTCAATATGTTTACAACTCAAAAATTAGCTTATAGGGGATAAGATCCTGAAATGCCATGGGTATGGTTTTGTTTATACAGATGTTAGAATTATATTTATCAATTTTATGCAAATAAATATTGCTTTTCTAAGTACATCCCCATTCTAAAATTTTATAACTCTGTACTTGTTCTGTTGCCTAATTTTAGAATGCTACTGTCACTCATAAAAGAAATGGATAATAAAACTTTTATGCAACAAATTCAGGATAGGTACATTAATAAAATTTTATTAGACACTTCCAAGAGTCCTATACAGCAGCTAAACATGGATAATGACTGTCAGTTATGAAAGCAAAATACAGGCAGTGTAAATGAGTTTATTTAGATCAGTTTTTAGGAATAACTAGAAGATGCAAACTGAGAAATGAAGATATATATGAGAACAATTGCAGATAAAGAATGAGTAAAATATTACAGGCAAAAATGTCTAGAACATGTAGATCGAATACACAACATATCTTGTCGTACATACCTAAAGTTAAACAAAATATCAGAAGACAAAGAAAAAGTTGGTTAAATGAATAATGAGCTAACAATAAAAAAGTTAACAATTTAAAGCATGAAGAAGGGGGAGAAGAAGAAAGGTAAAATACTCACCAAGAGCATCAATGCCATTTGCTCTAGCACTCTGAGCAAACGGAGACATGAAATTGCCATCAAATGCCAGACTTCTTGCCATTAAAGCAATAGAATTAGCAACTCCTTGGATTTTCATGGGATCCCGCTCCCCTTCTAGCTTAGTTAGTTCAGTGATTAATAGCTGGTCAGGGACATTATCAAACACTCCATCTGTTGCCAGAAGTATAACATCTCCATCTTCAACTTGGAAATTTGATGTGTCAGCTGACTCAGGTCTGTCAAAAAGAAAAAAAAAAGTATAATTACACTTGCTAACCCCTTATACGAAATAATCTTATACTACACCATACTTTGAGGTATTTATGAGGGTAACTCAAAAAGTAAGTTTCCCAAATTTTTGTACGCTAACAAGTAAAGAAAGGTTAACATAAAGAACATAATTTTATTTCAGCATCACTTCTTTATATTTTGACATATTTACTAAGGTTATTTAAGCAATTGTCATAGTGAAGAAGTTTCTTCATTTTCCTGACAATTAAACAAAGCATGGTCTAATACATTAGAAGTGTATTAGTATAAGCCTTTATAAAATATGGGGTTGTAAATTTCTATTCCACAAAATAAACAACACTTTTAAAATATTAGTCAAAAAGTGATGTCCTATAAGAGCATGATGAAGCAACAACTGTTTGCCATCTTGAATCAGATTATGTCCATTCCTTAGTAATAAATTTGTCTTTTTTAAAGCATGGAAGGATTATTATTATTATTATTATTGTTGTTGTTGTTGTTATTGTTTCTGCTATATGAGTCTGATATTTTTTCCCAGAAATAATGACCAGTGCTGATGATGAAGGCAACAGCCTTTGAAACATGTCCAAGTAAGTGGAACAAAACTAGTGAAATTTGAATGATTTCCTCATAAATAATTTGTTATATTATACTATATTTCACTGTGAAAATCCCAGCTATTTAAATCTACTTTATTTCACTGTGAAAATCCCAGCTATTTAAATCTACTTTAATATGAATTTGTCATTATTCAAGCTATTTCACTTCAAAATGGTCTATGGCTATGCCACGGCATCAATTTCAGTCAAGAATTGCATAATTTAATTGTGCTTGATCATTTATTTTATTAGTCCCTTTGATTATTTATATTAATTTCCATACATTTCTTTGTACTGTTCGGCAATCATATTTTCATTACAAGCAAAACTTAGTGAACATAGTGTCAAAAGGAATTATTTTAAAATAGAATGAGGCAAGGAAAGAAATTATTTTTGTGGCATTTACTGAGAACCTTAAAAAGAAAACCACAAATTAAGATACTGGACTGAAATATGCATTTGAAACAAAAGGCCAATGTCAGTCATAGTCATACTGTAACTGCATGTAACCTAAAATTTTCATTGTACTCAAATATTGAATTATTCTTTCTTTATTCACAGTCCTACCATCACTTTTTCTAATACTTCACATATTTTAATCAACTAATTTGCTAAATTATTAAAAATTCCATTAATATTTGAAATTACCACTTGTACAGAAATCTATCTAAGTAATAAGAACATGATTTATACTCCAGAACAAAATAACGAAAAATCCCTTATATAAAGTTGTAAAGTAGCAACGTAGAAGAAATCTTTGTGGAAAGGAATTCTATTAATAACTACAAATTACAATTCCATACACTTATTACAACATATTAAATCATACTCATACTTTTGTGAAACAGAGATCAAAAAGTATTGTCCAGCTATTTGAGGCATTCCACCACTTTTTTCTCTTTGTCATGGTGCAAGTAAAATTGTCTACCCTGTAGAAGATTCTTCATTTTCCCAAAAGGATAAAATATTAAAGTGAACCTTTAACTGACTCAGCATCACATTGTCTTTTTTTACATAGTTTCATCGATGGCCTTAACAAAAGCAACTTTTTGGACAGAGATTGCTTCCTCTCCTTATACAGATACAACCCTCCTGTGAATGTTGATAAGTTCCACGTTTTCTGCCCACAGAAAAAAAGATCACTATGCTTACCTCCTCAGACCGTTGTTTGTACATTTACCATTTTGAGACATTCACTGTACCAGCTTCTGTTTCACATCTTGCGCACACCTTTTTCCACTATTAATGGGGCTAGTGGATTAATAAAATGCAACAAGCATCTTTGGTTTCAGATAATAAAACAGGGAAATTTACTTTCTATCTTTTCCTCATAAAAATATGTAATTACAGCAGAATTATTAATGTTCTACATGCTTTGTGATAAAAACAGGCTATACCATCTCCACAGTCTAGAGGTAGCATTGCAACTATAATCCAGAGGTCTTGGATTTGACTCCCAGTCAGGTCAAGCTGCATCTATTTTCTCCTCCTTACCCTGAGGAGTTGAATCCTCGATAGTTTTATGGGGTCAAAGACTCCCAAGTTCACTTGCGCTATCATTAATTAATTTTATTCTATTCTACAAACTTAAACCTAGAGTATTCATGTCAAATCTACAGATATCACTAGAAATCTAATTCAGTCAAAGCAACAATAAATAAAACAATTCCAACCCCCCTTTTTTCCCCTCACTCTGGAATTGAAAAATCTTAAATCTGTGATTTGTAACATTTTAGAGCAAATGTTTATGTAGTATTAACAGTAGTTTTTACTAACCTGTCACTTAGTACCAAGCCACTGTGGCCTGGAGGTGGCAAGGAAAGCTGGAACGGTGTGTTGAAATAGTGCTGCTGCTCCTCAGATCGGTGGACCACCTCACCATGGCGCACTATCACAAAGCCACTATCTCCAATGTTGGCAGTGTAAACCATATGAGTTTCTCGATTCAATACTATTACACATGCTGTGCTGCTTCCTGTAACATTTTACATCATTCTAACTAATATAAATTTGATACATGTATATTGGCTTGCTATAAACACAATTTAGAAAAAATAAATTATTGTATTCATTACAAACAAAAGTAGTTATAAATAGCTTTGCCATAAATACTGTCATTTATGTTGGTAATTCTAACACAGATGAGGGTATACATGATCAGTAACTCCAAGGAAGGCAAGAGTTTTAAAAAAAGGTTTTGTTAAGTTTTATATAGTAGTTTACTGAGAAAATGAAGTCTTTTAATTTTTAAGTTATTAAATGGTATTAGAAATCAATGGTGATTTTGAATAGCCTGTAATCCTGCCAGTATATAAATGCTTTTGCATCAAGAACTCTTGTAACCAGAGTTCTGGCAGCCGCATGTTGGGAAATTATGGTGACAATATGACTTCATATCTTCCTTAATTGATCACAGCAAATGACTGCCAAGGTTAAGCAGTTAGAATACTCAAAAGTAAAGTTACATAATAGGAGAGACCAGATCATATGTGAACATGTGGGATAAATTATTCCTTTAATAAAGTGTCTTATATTTGAGAGTTAAGTAAATCTTCATTCATGTCATTTTAATAATCCAATTCTGTATTTTTTTATTCTTCTATGCCTCATACCAAATTTATCTTCCAGTAGCCAAACACCAACAGTATCTAAAGCCCTAAATGCATTTCCAGTACTAATTTTCCATTACCTGTAGTATTCCTACTGATCAATTTTTCTTCCACTGTCCTCTTCTACTTTTTATTACTAATTTATGTAGTTTTCGTTTATCCATATACTGAATGCACTCATGTGATAGAACTATACAGCTCTTCATCAATTTCCATCATCTTCCTTACTGTACCATTGGAAATTCTTATTTAGAAATCCAGCCAATCTACATAAAAAGCTCTTTAATTTTTTTTCTCTAGAGATGCATTAATTCTACACTTTATATACATAGATCAAAATATATACTGTCCATGTTAACTTCACTATTATGCCTTTACTGCAAAGAAGGGAGTTTGCACCTGGAAAATATTTCTTAATTTTCAACATCCTTTGCTTTATTTCTGCTTTAGGGTGTCTTTATCTGTTACACTTACCAAAAGTTTCTTAATAGTGTCATCACTCTCTATGCCTTCTATATTTGCACCTATACACATATGTAGTTTTCCCCATATTTATTTTTAGGCATCATTTCTCATAATCTTCTTTAATATTTTTCTTTAAATATACTCTGCACTTTGTTTATTGTGACCTATGATTACCTGATTATTTGCAAATTGTAATATACCTATGAGGGTTTTATAAGCATAGTAAAAAAAAAGTTTTTAAACTTTTTTAAAAAATTCAATTTTATTTCAGGACTCCACTCTGTTCAGTGAGTTTAAAAACTTTTATTCTTGTGGGAAAAACACATTTTTGCCAAACTCTGTAAAATAGTCACTCATGGGATCGACTTGACAAAAATGTCTTACCATCTTACTAATTAAGTTAAGAGAGCAGGAAGAAATCACTAAGGGCTAAGTCCAGGGAATAGCGGGAATGGCATATTAAATAATTTCCAATATATATTTGAAATTCCAGGGACTTTCTAATTTGCTTATTCCATCTCTAAAATGATTACTTCAATTCTGGTAATTATGCATTTGTTTCGGCGAACTCTTCATTTGATGCGAATCTTTTTCATGTTCGGGAGCAATCAGCAGTCCGCGGGTGCCAAATCCGTAGAGTAAGGGGTGATGAGGAAGGACTTTAAGTCTTATTATTTTGAGGTCGCAATTGCAGGCATTTGCAATGACGTGTTACCGTGATGAAATAGGGTCTTTTTCTTCGCATCGATTAATTTTTCCAGTAGCCGAGGTAATGTTTATCGGTTATAGTTTCGCTCTTTTCCAAAAGTAAATTAAAATTACGCCATGGCAATCCCAAAATACAGTCGCCATTACCTTTCCTGCAGAGAGGAAGGTTTTTGCTTTCTTCGGAGCGTTTTCTGCGGTTGCAATCCACTGCTTTGGACTGCTCCATTGTTTCCAGCGTGGAGAGGATAGATTCGCGTTTTGTCGACTGTCACATACCGTCTCCAAAAGTCACACTCAATTCTGCGCAAAATTTACCTCGCCGATAGCTTATTCACTTGTAATTATTATACAAAATATTATGCTCCCGATCTCTGGAAATGCCTACAGCTTCAGCAATCTCCCGCACCTTCGGGCACCGACTGCTCAGCATCATGGCATTTTTTCAATAATTTTGGGAGTACTACCTGGACAGAACGTCCGGAACGGTGCGCATCGCTTGTGCTCGTTCGGCCACACTTAAACTCACCAAAACTTTTTGAGTTTGCACGGACTTGTAGAACAGCCCTCGTAGTCTACCAGGAAAAATAGTAGTCATCACCTTCCCAGCCGACAAAGCGATCTTCGCTTTCTTCGGTGTTCTTTAATATCGTTGTCCATTGCTTCGACTTCCGCTTCACCTCAGCTGTTTAAGTTTCGTCCACTGTCTCAAAGGGTATAAAAACTTTGCTATTAAACATAAAACACCATCAAAGAAAGGTTCTTTTCGGTGAGTTTTTGGTTTATTGTC
Organism: Metallyticus violacea; assembly: GCA_030762175.1. NCBI lineage: Eukaryota > Metazoa > Arthropoda > Insecta > Mantodea > Metallyticidae > Metallyticus > Metallyticus violacea. The sequence continues at coordinate 25,768,426 of CM060839.1, forward strand.
AACACTGCAGCACCCTTCATGCACAGAGTCTTTTCATATTCATTTTTTCCTACAGGATATTGTGCATTCGTTCGTGAGATAACTATTGTCTCAATCACTCGCGTAGTTAGACTCAACAGTCTTTCATTATCATACCGGGTATTTTTCTCAATATCTTTAACGATGACCCGTGATGATCATCCGGAGCGCGCCTATCTTCGATGCAGGTACGGCATGTTTAAATGCATTTATCTAAAAATAAACTATTTTCAATGATGATGCACAGTCCCTATGAATTCTTTCCCTCCATTTTATGGCAAATACGCCTGTGGTCAGTTCAGATCACTATCAATCGTTATCTGCACGTTGCATTGGATGAATGTCACAAACAGTTACAACAATGTTTGCTAACAATAAAGCGATATAACACATTTTGGCACCATTTCATATTTTAGCATCCTTTTCAAACAATCGCCATATAAGTCCTTCACCACGAAATACCATAATATCCGGGAATATGAAAATGCATTTGTTTAACAATTCCCGAATATGAAATTTACGCTAACAGTGATAAGCATAAAATATCAGTTGTCCAAGGCTGCCTTTTATCTACATAGATAGAATATAATTATTTAAATGATTACAGAATGCGTCCTCAAGGATATAGGGAAGTTTTACATTTATAATGATAATTTTAACGCATAATTATAATGAACCACTTTCGAATTTCTACTTTTTCAGTCAGGTTTCACAGGCAGATGATTTTTTTTTTGATTGATTTATTTATGGACGCTCTTTAACAGCTCAGGTCATCAGCGTCCCATTCAACTCAGGGCGTGAAACGGCCGACAGAGGCCTCTCTTTCAGGCTTGAGGTTCTTTTTCGTGCCGTAAATGTACGACACGGGACCCACTGCTTTCCCTTCCGAAGGAAGCCATACTTAGGATTTTTACGCCCGAAAAAATCCATCGATACTGGCCGGGTTCGAACCCGCGTTTAGGGCGTAGGAGGCAAGTATGGTAACCACTACACCACCAGGACCGACTTTCACAGGCAGGTGCCCATATAATGCTAAATGCATAAAACCAACAGATAAATGTTATGTTCTTACCTAAAATAGGCTGTTTATTTTCGAGCAGTTCGTAATAGCTTCTAGCTAATAGGCTAGCAGGTTCTGTGGGGGTAAATCTACCATTACTAACTAATCGTTCACAGGTTTGCATCAGGAATGCAGAAAATTCTCCTGGATCGATACCATAGTGACGCCAACCACCAACACCATCGGCCACTCCTAAAAATAGAAAGAAAAAATCATGTTACTTATCACTCTTGGAATTGCCCTTTATTTTACTATGATCACATCCTTGGTCTAGTGATTTGCGTTGCTGACTGACCAGAAGGTCCCGGTTTCGATACCGGTTATCTGTTTAGAAAAATATGTAAGTCAGGGAGGTCTGGAACGGGATCCATCAAGCCTCATGATGACCAGGGGGCGGGCAATCATCAATGTGAAATCTACATCACTAAAATATGAAAAAACATGAAGCATTTTTGAAAAAAAAAAAAAGTATTAAATATATCCAAATTAAATATTCACTTTAAGGTTTAATATACTTAAATTTTATACATTAAAATCAACAATATATTAATTTAAACCACACAATGCACTGTTTTGACAAGCATTTCCTCCATGTTTTCTGACAAGAGAGATTATGATACTAGAGCTGCGTTCTACGTAAAATGACATGACAGTAGTGAACTATATTTTGTAGCACTATGGTCAATGGAACAGTTTTTACCTTCAAATAATATAGTTTCGTCTAGTCCCCAAGTAACGAGCTTTAAATATACATCGTGTGATTTCACTGCCACGTTAGTTTCAGCATGTTTGCGCATTTTATATCATATAAATTGTCTCAACAAAGCAATTTTTATTATATTACAGGCATTATTGATTTTTTTTTTTTTTTTTTTTTTTTTTTTGAAAATTTCACAAAGTCTGGCACAAAGAAACTCTTGCATATCAGTCATAAGCAGAGCCCGGAAGTTTAGTTTTAGTTTTCTATCTGGATGGTTATATTTAAGAGTCAGATAGAAATGAACATGTTTCCGTATATTTGGGGTTTGCAGGGACAGTTATTATTTTGCCTTTTTTGGGTGGGGGGGGGGACTCTGTTTTGGATCGTCAGGAGTTTTTCTGCGATTGTCATTTTAAAAAGCATGTTAAGAATTTCAATATATCGATGTGAAAATAGTTATCAAAATTAAATGACACGTTCACCTCACAAAAATATCTATTAAGAATCTTGGTATACATCTATTTCTTTTCAAGCAATCAAAAACTTTCTCCAACCCATTCACTTAAGCTCTTTAAATAGCAGAACCTTCATCAGTGAAAGGAACGCACGGTTACCTCGGGCAAAGGAATATCAGGAAATAGAGATGAGGGAAGTACTGTAGTTTTGAATAGTCTTGGCGGATGACCCTGCATCGATCTGTGCGAGACAATTCTAGGGAATTTGTGATAAGAATAACTCCTCAACTGCATAAATGTAACAAACAATTGCAAGCGAGAAAGATGAAAGCAGTGTAGCTGTGCAATAAACCGTCCCTACAATGTGTTCAGTACGGAAGAGAGATACTAACCCGAGTCCCTATATACCCATAAACAGAAAATGAACTCGACAGAAACCACTGCACATCTTTTGTTCATTCATCAGGACTATTCAAAACTATTTTACTTTGTCTTGATCAACATTTCCATGATCTGAAAGATTAATGTCCTGTTGTAACTGATATGAAGTCCTTCCGAAATAGCTTGTTTTAAATATGCTCCAGTGGAAATAGAACGTTCTTTTTCTATGATGAATAATGTTCTCTCTAACAAGCGGCTGACTATGACAATTGATGTCTTGAAAAAACATCTTGTTGCTTGTAACCAAGAAAAGTAAACTTAAGTACTTTAATTGGTGATAAAATTATTAAGCATCTTAAATGCCTATTTTCATTAATAATGAGTGATATTACTCTTTTCACTTTCAATAAGTGCCTATTTGAATTATATTACTGCCTATTTTCAGTATTTTAAGTGCCTTTTTGCCTGCCTATTTTAACCAAAATATTTACACATAATAATAATAATAATAATAATAATAATAATAATAATAATAATGATAATAATAATGATAATAATAATAATAATAATGTTTAGAACTTCCTTATTGGCATATCACGAATTTTCGCACTTGAAACTTGAGCATTAATCTTATACTTAATTTCGGCCCCTTGGAGACCAACAGTGTTAAACAAATGAGCTCAGAAGGGAACGTTTATATCATACATTGGCTGTAATATTATCCACTGATTTACCAACAATCATAATGTACTTCATTGCTTGTGATAGGGTATGACAAGAATATCTGTGATTTTATTTGTTAAATTTTCTTCCTAGGAGGAGATATGTTTTTTCCCGCAACTTAATAAAAATTAAATTAATATATTTCTGACTATTTTTAAATGATAGTACGTTGAATAAAATTCCAACTTAAAATATAATTAAACGTGATCTAGCCTATACTTGGCATTTACAAAAAATCGAAGCTCAAACCTTCTGTCTACGAAACATCAAAGGAAGGGATCGGCTACTTCTTGCAGCTGAGTGCTAACAATGCAGCAATACAATACATGAATCGGAATTGAAAACCTCATACCATTTGGGTTTTCACAAATATTGGTGCATTTACTGAAGAAAGTAAAATAAAACCTTGAAGAACATTTAAAATAAGTTTTAAAAAATAAAATTGATCACATATCCCCTGCAATACTGCGCTCTGTCAATGGTGTCGCAAGACGAAAACAGGACACAAGTGTTCGCGCGATCCCCTACGTTGAACTTCTTCGTTGCACAGTTTTAGAATTTTGAGACGAGAAAATGTAATAAATCTACAAAATATCTTACTAAAACGAACCACAATTCTATCTACAGTGATTAAAAAGGGGGTATTTCTAGCTATACGATAAGACACGCACAGACGCTAACATAACAGAGCGAAATGAGCATCACTACAAGAAATATTACTTCGTTTGGAAATTAATGCCTGTTTTGTGATTTAAACTTCAACAAAGCACAAATAAATTCGAAATTAACTTTATTAATCAAAATAACTACCATTTGCATCTACAGCAATAGTTTATTTTTTATGCCATTTCGATAAAAATAAGGTTTCTAGAGGTAATAAAATATTTAACTGCTGTCTCAGTTTCTTTTCGGTTATAGTTTTCAGGAAACTGTCCAGGTGATTGAATAAGTGAAAGTCAGTTAGCGAAAGGTCGGGTGAATATGCTGAGTGAGGTGTGGTTGCGCGTTATCATGAAGAACTAGTGCCAATTGCTTTTCTTGTAGATTCTGGTGCATTTTGTCAATTTTTTGACAATATTTCTCCGAATTGTTCGGCCACAATGCAGAATACTGAAGCATATTCTAGCCAAAAATCACCATACGGTCACCATAATCTCTCTTTGGTATAATTTTGGTTTTACACAGTGCTTCGGTGTTTCACTGAGATTTAACTAATGTGGCAATCGTAGGCGGTTGTAGAGAATCCACTTTTCATCACGGATAACAGTACGATAATTCGAATGGGGATAATTCTTTGGTTAAAAACAACGAAGAACAGCTTAAAACCTTAAACATTTTCTTTTCCTACGAGGGCTGCTCAATAAAGAATGATCGTGTTTTTTGACAACATTCGTACTCAGAGATTTGATTATCTTTCTCAAAGTAGTCCCCATTGGATGCAATGCACCTGCCCCAGCGTTTCTTTCAGTCTTCAAAGACATGCAGGAAACCATTTTTTGACATGTCCTTCATAATCGTCTACGCATCCTTCACTATTTCTGATGGAAAATGCCTGCCACGATTGTGTTTATGCTCTTTGGGGAAAGTAAAGGCATACAGGACTAAATCTGGACTATAGGGAGGGTGAGGAACACACTTCACATTGGTTTTTGTGAGATATTCAGCAACAATATCTGCGATGTGCTGCCATGCGTAATCAAGGTGTAACATCCAGCTTGATGCACGGAAACGTGACCTTCAGCAAGTGTGTGATATGGCTTTGCGGAGTTTTCATGGCATCTCTGCAGTCTTGCCCAGTTGCAGTTGTGTGTGCATGTACGACATGATACGATAATTCCTTAAATATCGAAAAATGAGACGACCATAACTTTTCCAGCAGAAGCAACCACTTTGGGGTGGGGGGTTGACCTCACAGAGCTTTGCTGTTTGCTATCAGGATTAAAATTTTGCAGGCAAATTTGAATAACATTGATTAATTGATTACCTTTGAAAGAATCTTCAACTGCAACGTCCTTCTGTTCAGGAATCAGCAGTCTTGGAACCACACTTATTCATAAGCAGAATACTTTCAGTTACCAAAGTGTAATTTTAATAATTTCAGAAAGTCTTCTTAATGTTTTTCCCATCTCACAATATTTTCTTCCGTTTGAGACAAACTAGAGCCTTCCTTTGAAATTGATTGCCTCTCTCTTTTTAACATTTTAAATAATCTTCCAGCTGTGCTAGGGAAGAACGAACTCTGCAAAGGCCTCCTGTAACATTGCATAGAGACGAAAGTAGAATTTCAGAGCAGCATATTGTTCGTCCCGTATCACGTTCATTTTGCCGTAGGGCGGAACTGAATATGCCTCAACGTGCACACCTCTCACATGCAGGAAGCGAAATGAAACTAGTGTCACTTGTGCTTTAAAATATGCGCATATATTAATAGTTTACGGGTTAAAATGAATATATAAACATGCTAAGTTCTGTTTCGGCTAACCTTGGGTATTTATAGTGTTGTGGTGGTTTCAAGAGTGCTCTACAGTTTAACGTTCCATATACTTCATAAAAGCCTTTGTTAGCTTTTCTCCTCTAAGAGAAACAGAATGCGGAGGTGTTTGCTGAAGACGAAGGGTGTCGCAACGTAATAAAAACATCAATGAAAGTAGTAAAGTGATAAGTGAACACAAAGGTCAAGTGGAAGATAGCAACGTAAAACCAATGATATGCCAAATGACCAAGCGAACTTTTGAACTATTTAGCAAAGAACGTCCAAAGTCTAACATTTTTCAACTACTGTTTACATACGTAACAAAACATCACTTTATCTGAATGATGCACTGGGGAGGGGGCACACATTAATAGTTTTTTGAAAAAGTTATATACAAGGGAGGTTAACACATATGAAGGTCGTAGTGGATTATTTTCTTCATTTAATGCATCGTACGTTTGTCAAAATCAATACTTTTGAAAAGATTGATTAATATTACAACTAATGGTACATACCTATAAACGTGTATGTGCATTAAATATAAAATTTCAATAGGGACATAATTCACAATTGGCTAATTTCTACACGGAGAACATTAAAACCAAAATATTGGCTATTTGCTCTCTCCTCTCTCTGACCAAAATATGTTAATATTATTTTATAATTTTGATGTTTCCACATCATATAAGAACAGATGCACAGTAAATCACAGTTCTTGTCAGCACAAGAAAGTCTTTCCCCGAGTACCTATAATCATTTGCAATTTAACGAATTAATGGATTATTTAATTAGAAAACACACAAGAAGTATCTTTTTTTGCAGGAGAAATGTAATATTAATAATTTTTATGACAATGTGCAAAAATGGCTTTCATTCTATATTCTGCTACGGTAAAAGTGTTCACAGTAAATGCTGAGCCAAGCAAGTGGCGAGAGCGTTGTGTATATCTCCCGTTCAAGGAAGAGCAAGAACTAGTTAAGAAGTTGGTAAACCTGACTTCTTCCACTTGTTCTCTTTCTCAGAAGTTCCGCGTACGCGGGTGGTGATGACTGTTTCTTCACAAAGAACGATTCACTAACTCAGGAGATGTATATTTTGATTTACAGAAACGAGGCATTTATTTCCTCCAGCTGATTTTTAGATGTGTCCAGGCCTTTCCAAGATTATTTGGCGGGGTTTTGTGAATATCTTATGGGCTATGAATTGACCGTGCTTGAATGGACAGAGAAACTCAAATTATTGTTCTAGCCAAGCGTCATACAGGTATCAGCGTTTGTATCATGGCAGCGAACAATAAGGAGAATGCGTTTTGTCTATAGTTACCGGGTCAATGGGCAAACCTCTTGACCTTGGTTTTTTTTTTTCGCGATTTCCCCCGAGATAAATATTTACTTCACGAATTTTCCGCTCTTGCATTTCCTTTTATTTTATTCAATAGTCTCAGTTACATGGTCGGAAGCCTCAAGCGAGGCGAGATGGTGCCTTGTGGTGTGGCGGTGGCTTCTTTCTAGAAAATTTCCTGTCCTATAGTCTGGTGGGGTCCACCTGAGACCTTCACGGTGACCTCCTGATACTTTGCGTGCTACATTGGGGGACTGTCGGCCTCTACGACTTATCTGTGCAGCTGTGCCTTCTCGGATTCTTGGCCTTCCAGTGTTCCCTCTATCTCATCCCTTTCTCTCGGAGGTTTCCCCTCGCGGGCATATGTATAATAAGCCCCTGGGTGCGCAAATCCTCCTCTGTAGATCAGTCCATCCTATCCAGCATCACTTCCGCACGGAATTTGAAAAAGGTCTTCCCTTCGAAACTCCATTCACAGATAGTGTGCGGAGACTGGGTGCTTGTACTGGGCGTTTCTCTGTGTTCAGGAATCAGTACACCAGGTCAGAGAAGCTTACCAAAGCAACCCTAGGAAATCGACTGTAAGGGGTAGTAGGGAACTGGACATGTTGCATATGAAAGCACCTTATCACCTTGGAGTGAATCAAACCTTTACATATGACGGGAGGCTTTTGTATCGCACTGCAGCGTGCATGGAAGACGACGTTGATTTTATTAATATGAAGTGGACCATGTTCGCAATATGCGGGAGGAAAATCCAATTTCTTACGTTGAACATGAGCTAGATTCCCCGAAAGTTAAATGTGTTCTGTGCTGTTACCAAGGTGAAGATGCACGGTCCGTTTTTTCTTTGATGAAAGCACAGTAACAGGGGATGACTTAACTGGATATTGTCACCACTTCTCTACAGTTATTCGCGATTTCCTAAACATTCCTACAATTTCTTTTGATTGATTTATTTATGGACGCTCTTTAACATCTCAGGTCATCACCGTCCCATTCAACTCAGGGCGTGAAACAATTTGCTCAGAGGCCTCTCTTTCAGGCTTGAGGTTCTTTTTCGTGTCGTAAATGTATGACACGGGACCCATGTTTTTACTTCCCTTCCGAAGGAAGCCATACTTAGGATTTTTAGGGCCGAAAAAATTCATCGGTCCTGGCCCGGTTCGAACCCGCGAGCTTGGGTTTAGGAGGCAAGTATGGTAACCACTACACCATCAGGACCGACCGAGTGGTTTCCACGAGGGGAATGCTCCTACTCAAATACTATACCTGTGGCATCGTACACTAGAAGGACTTAAAAGGTAAAAGTAAAAAAAAAATATATATATATATATATATATATATATATATATATATGTATATAATCATGAATGGAAATACTTTAGATACACCTCTTAATTTATTAGATTTATAGAAGATGGTGACGTTACTTATTATGCATTTACCAAGCACCACAGTGCGAGCGAGCGGTCCGATCTCATACAACTCTCCCATACAAGAGTCTCATCGCGTCTAATTAGTGAAGCATTATTACCCAATCACGATAGATGGTTAGGTATTAACAACATCGTAGAATACTGTTAATACATTATTACTACCTAAATGCGCCACAATATAATCACTGAATGTCTGCTACCACAGCTAAATAAGGACAAAGAAAAGTTCATACTGCAACAAAATGGCGCTCCATGTTTCCACAAGATCAGGAAAAATTTAACTTACCACTTACCGCAGCGATGGATGGGGACACGGAAGCAACAGTGAGCAGACGCTCCTGTCTTGGCCACGTCGGCCACCCGACCTTACACCTTACGATTTTTTTTTTTTTTTTTTTTTTTTCCCTGTGGGATTACATGAAGGAAAGTTTCTCTACCTACGGCTATTCTGGATATGAATGTGCGTATCGCAACCGTCTTTCAATACATCAACGGTGAGATGCTAAGGCATGTGCGGGAAGAAATGGAACATCGTGTTTATGCAGTGTGACAAAGGGCGACACATTGGGCTTTATTGTGCAATTAAACATTCGTATTCCTATTTCAATTGCACTATGCGCGACGATTCCTTGGAACCTCCACTATCATTTTGGAAATCCTGTACATTCACAGCACTGGTCTTTGTTGACATCACTTTCGACTGAAAGAGTTTCAAGAGACCTTCAACGGCCATTTCATAAAGTTATTGAAACAATAAAGGAGCTTTTGACATAAAAATCACGTATTTTCGAGCGAAAATTCCCTTTGTTTTTCTCCCCGCTCTGAGTTGTTTAAATTCACACCATGTCTCCGCATACACACACCCTTGTTAACCGAGGGTTAAATTTAAGCAGTGCTACAGCTTGTTTTCTCAAGTGTTTGTATCGCAACTGTTCTGTTTACAGTACCGAATGCTTTAAAGTAGTATATGAAGAGATACATCGTCGGGCCCGGTAGTCTAGTGGTAACCATAGACCCAATATCGCGGGTTCTATCCCGGCCAGGGTCGATGAATTTTTGCAGGAGTAAATATTCTAAGTGCGGCTTCGTTCGAAAGGGAAGTAAAGTCATGGGTCCCGTGTCCTAGATTTGCTGCATGTGAAAGAACCTCAAGCCTGAAAGAAGAGACCTCTGAGCAAAATTTATCCGCCTGAATTGAATGGGGCGATGACCTAAGGAGCGTTCGTAAATAAACTAAATAAAAAGACACACCTTGTTTTCTTCTTTCGCAGAAAAAAAAAATTCCGTGAAATTCTCAATTGCGGCCAATGCATTTCTGAAAATGGTTTTATTTCTTGCGTCTTATTTTTCCAAGCGTCCTGCTCCCAATACCTGAGAATCCGTATTACCAATAAGAGTAATGGCATAGAAAAAGGGAACAAGGTTTGACCTTTCTCTACGGCTTGACTCAACCGTGCGGCAGAGGTTACCGTTTTGTGCTACACAGATGTCAAAACACTGCGACATGCTCGTTAAAACAGCCTCAAGCCAAGGGAAATATTTTCTATTTAAAGTCTGAAATAAAAGATCACTCACTAGCAAGTTCTGTGTCCACTGCTGATCTACGCTAAATTTCAACGCAATGAGATGGTCAAATGACACTACCTATTAAATTTTGCAAAAAATATACGTAGAAGCTGCGGCTTTCATAAAAAACATGAGCTATAGGGGGAAAATAAAACAATTAGGATTTTTATAAAGATTTAAGCAATGTATAACTCTAAAATCTATAATACATTTTTTGCGAGATAAAATGCCTACTGAGATTTAATTTCACTCTAGAACAGAGCTTTGTTTTCAAAAAATTGTGAATAATTATAAGATTACAGGGGAGGGGAAAATTACAAGTTGCAACATTTGTTACAGGCCATTTCGCAAATAGTTTACGTACATTAATAAAATACACGGTTTGTGGCGAGTGATTTCTACAAATTTACAAGTTTAATGACAAAATTTACACATACTATAATTAGTTACCCTGAAATATCTTTCGAGAATAGATTAATGTTAATTTTAAATGCACTAATGATTTAAGATGACTAATGAACAGCTCGAAAAATTCCCAAATTTCGGTCAATACTTCACTGTATGACAAGTAGCAGAAATGGAAAGTGCAATAAACGTTTGTTTTCTAAACTTTCTTTTAGAACGCTGGCCCTGTTCACTAAATTAGTTGCCATTACAACTAAGACTTCTATTCAATTGTTCTGTAGCATTCAACTCAGTACCTACTTATTCATCATGAATCACATCAAAATCTAGGTCGATCCTGGTGGGCTAGTGGCAACCATACTTGCCTCGTAGACCCGGCAAGGTAGATGGATTTTTAGGGCGTAAAATCCTAAGTATGGCTTCCTTCGGAAGGAAAGTAAAGCCGTGGAACCCAGGTCGTAGATTTACGGCACGTAAAAGAACTTAAGCTTGGAAGAAGAGGCCTCTTATGCCTTCAATTAATAAGACCTGAGATGTTAAAGTGTCCCTAAATAAACTACACAAATAAACCTAAATATATTGTATACGGGAATTATAAAAATAGTGGCAATACACCTGTATTTGAGAAATAATCTATTCTATACTGTTACATTTGTTCAATATAATCCTCCGTCATACTTCTGAAGGGCAGCGAATACAATAGCTGCATTCTTTTTGTTAATGTCAGTGAACGAATGCTCTACTGTTCGAAAATTAACTTTTCTTGTATGGACACACTTTCCTCTAAATCGTTCCTTTAGTTTAGAGAAGATATCAAAGTTGCAGGGGCTTATTTGTGGTGAATATAGGGATGATTTAGTACCTTCCACCCCTATCATACCAGCGATACAACGAGATGCAGCTTCACTGTCCATAGCCTATCTATCTCCAGCACAGATTGAATTAACTTCATTGCTGCAGTGTCAGGGCGGCCTGCATATGACGCTTCCTCCCACTAAATACGTCCTTACTGACCGCGGAAATTCTATTACTCGTACCATCGTTCAGCATAACAAGGCGTATGAGTGACTATTCTCTCTCCCCTCGGACTGAGTTCAAATAATTACTGATGTCGTTGCACATTGTCCATAAGCAACATGTGCTTCTCTTTCTCAGACATGATTTCAATCAAGTAATTCTGCCATCTCCACGTGCCCTAAATGTTTGTTTGATAAACTCAGTAGTCAGTTGAGCCTGTCCAAGGATTAGTACATTGAGGCTGGAATTTTAGAATATGAGTGATAAACTTAAGGGTAAAGGAGACGTGATGCTTTATGTAAACTAACACCTTTGTGAAGAACCTGTACTTAAAATTCCAGAACTAACAGATTTACATTGACTTCGTAATTTTAATGCTATGCTTCTTTCGAGTATTTACACATGGATGGGGCGGACTTAGTTTCTTTAGCAGAAGGCTACACTGTTGGATGTATCGGGAATTGTCTATAACTTACGCAAATGGCGAGAAAGGTTTTCAGTTGGCATTCAAGCCGAAACCTATTAAAAGTACAGCATCGCAAATACAGTCAATTTATGAAGATTTGAAAAAAATATCAATTAAAAAAAATATGAAATGTTTAACTAAAGGAAATGCAACATCAGATATTGGTGACAGTAAATTTGTTTCTAGTTATTTTTAGGCTCAAAGACATGATTTGAAATGAAAGTTTTGAAAGAATTCAGCAAATTACAGAGTCAGCTGTCAGAAATATCTGGCAACATTTTTGTGATACTGATGGAGATCTTTTTTAGGCTGACGTTAAGTCATTTTAATTTCTTGCTCCAAATGTGAAAGACACAGAAATGTATTATCAAATCTCAGATTGGATATAAACTAAAAAGTTAGTAACGAGCTACTGATTGTACCATAACAAGAGCCGCTGTTCACAGATTATGCAGTGTCACGAAATGATGACCGCATTAGAAACTGGCCGGAAGATGCTTCACTGAGTCATCGTATCGAAACAGAAAATGTTCTTGTTTAAGAGTTTCCAAACAGAGTACTTAATGGCTATTGCAAGAAACAAAGAAGATTTATTTAATTGCTATGAGGATTGCAAATAAATACTACAGCACCATTCAACAATAAAAGTACCGTGTATGCTGTAACTGAAGGGATGTGTTTATATGAACGTGATTAGTTATACCGTGTATTCTTACAGAGTACACACAAATTTGTAGCGACTTACAGTGTAAGTTTCAACAATTTCATTCAACCTCCACCTCTTCACAAGTTCAGAATACTCCCCTAGAGCAACTTTTCTTAAATAAACCCTGATTGCAACATTCTTTACCATTTCTTCCATACGATACCTCGATTTTGATTATTGCTCGTTGTTCAAACTTAGAAAACTTACAAATGTCATTCAAAACACTGCTTTTTAATATTTAAAAGCACGCGAATATTTTCTAAAACAGTAAACTGTAACAAATGAATGACTGTTTAGAAACCAGAATATGTTGCTGGTATAAAATGGTTCTGTTGAACACTTCTGCACGACCAATTGTCTATCTGTCAGTATACATAAAAGAGAAAAGAGTTTGCACAACAAAGAACATCTGAAACTGTCAAATGTCACGCTGCAGGAAGTGAAAATCAAACTTACATCTCTTCTTCATAGAAATTCTAAAGGACTTTGACCTGACCTTACGCTACAAAAGTTTTTTCTATGAGACATGCTGCAAGGAAGAGTATACCTCAATAAGCCCGGACTCTGATGGAACTACAAGAAAACATTCGGCTCTTGACAACTAATGCGTTAGTGAATACATTTCGCAGCAACATGGAAAGGCCTGTCTCGACTCTAATGGAAATTGCTTTCAACATTTGCTGATATATTCTTGCTTCTTTTACTCCAATATACGTCCGAGTCAAATTTAATTGAATAACGCCAATTAGTTTGGTAGTTATAAAGGGAAATTATGGACCGAGAGCGAATTAAACATTCTACATAAGACGACAATGTTTTACATATTTTGTTGGGAAACAGCAATTCACTTTATCCTTCAAATGCAACTAAAAATTTCTAGATATAAAATATACGCATAATTAATATGTCTTTGAAACGTCCACGATATATTCGAAAGATTCTTATGCAAATAGCTTTATACTTGGTGTAAAGTATGCCTTAGCAAGATGTTACAAAGTTACTGGCTAGCGTTTAACACGTCACAATTATCAACATGTTTACAAAACGTCGCCATCATCGCATATTCCGCTCTATGGGCGTGCCCACCTCAGAAATGCATTTCATCGCCACAACCGTGTCAACAAAACTGTCAAAACAGTATATACGCATTGCACCAAGTAATCAAGCCCTCAATGTTATACTAAATGAAAACGTCTTTACAAAACAAAAGCCCGTTGTTATTCGAGATTGCTCATCAATAGTTTAACTAACGTATGTCATACATTTAACACTGCCTTAATTGTTTGAAACGCTGGACAACGATAAGCTGCACGATTTCTCTAAGATATTTTGAAAATCAATAGACAATCCAAGACCGATTATATTTACCAGACCGCAATGTAGATATCGACAGTAAACAAAATGGTTGAAAATGTGTTCCATGTTGTGAATTATATTACTTTGTTAATTTGGTTCGTTGCAGTTACCTGATTTGTTGCAGTGGTTTGTAGTTGGAAGTAAACAGTAGCGTATTACTTCTTTTGTTTTTTTTTTTATTAAGTTAGTATTGTTACACTACAGGAAATTGTTTAATAAAAACTACAAAAATAACATGGGGCTGTTCTTGTATGGCTTAATTATGGCAATGCATTGCCATAACTTATTTACTTCTAATTACATTTCCTAAATAGCAGTAATTAAAGGAGGAGGGGTTAAAAAGTATATATCGTGCAGATTTTGTAGTTAATGACGAAACTGTGGTGTGTATTAAACTACTAAAATGTGTGGCTAGGAAGGACATTTTCTTTTTGCAAGTTTCTGTATTCTACCTCCGTATGTGATGGTGTGAGTTAGCAAAGAAAGGAAAGGCCTGAAAAAACTATGAAGCAGGTTTTGGAGCGAGATGATGCGAGTTTTAATGAATGGTGTGAGCGTGATAGTATAATATGTTTCGACTCGTTTGCAAGTGAGGGTATGTTGCTGCTATTAACATATGGGTTTGTTTATTTCGTTTGTTGCAGTTACCTGGTTTATTACAGTGATTTATAGTTGGAAGTAAATCAAGTTGCGTGTTACCTTTGTTTTTTATTAATTTATTATTGTTTATTGATTTAGTGAAATCACAGCAGGAACTCGTTTAATAGAAAGTGTTAGTATAACATGGTTTGCTCTTGTATGTCTTAACTATCGCAGTGCCCGCATAACACCATATTTACATTTCCCAAATAGCACTAATTAATGGAGAGGTGAATAAACACTCTACGCCATGCAAATTTTGAAGGTAATGGTTTTTTTTGATTAGTTTATTTAAGGACGCTCTTTAACATCTCTGGTCATCAGCGTCCCATTCAGCTCAGGGCGTGAAACGCCCGACAAATTTTGTTCAGAGGCCTCTCTTTCAGGCTTGAGGTTCTTTTTCGTGCCGTAAAATGTACGACACGGGACCCACGGCTTTACTTCCCTTCCGAAGGAGGCCATACTTAGGATTTTTACGCCCGAAAAAAATCCATCGGTCCTGGCCGGGTTCGAACCCGCGATCTTGGGTTTAGGAGGCAAGTGAAGTTAATGATGAAGCTGTAGTGTGTATTAAACATGTTATACCAAAATTTATGGTTAGGGAGAACATTTTTCTTGTGCAATTTTCCCTATTCTATCACCATATATGACAGTGAGGACTAGCAATGAAAAGAAATAACCAGAAGAAGGTATGAAGCGGTTTTGGAGCTAACGAGATGAAAAGAGTTTTATTGAATGGTGTTAGGCGGATATTATGTTTTGACTCCTTTGCAAGTGAGGTTAAGACAAGACAGGTACACCCATTTATAACTATTACCAAAGAAGATTGTGTTCTTTTCGTTAATATAGACGATGATAAACATGATGCTGTCCCATGTATGTCGATTAATTTTAAGGTGTTCAATAATAATTTGGAAATTAGTGTATTTTATGAAGATGTGTGTCTACACGTGGAGAAGTTTACAATATTATTATTTTATATTTATTTTACACATGATAAATATTGTTTGTAAGCAATTTCAGATTCTTATAAACCACCGAAATATTTTCTAATTAATGATAAACAATGTCATCTTGTAAACATAATACTGCGTAAATGTTCCGTATCTGCTATTGGCAGTAGTAGGCATTTCCCCCTCCTCCCAATAGGGGTCTGGTAAATGCAGTTGGTCTTGGACAATCCTCAATCTAAATACCGCCTTTTGATTGACAGCTGTGTTTTTTCGAGCTACAGTCGTTTTAATAGCTTTTGAATACGTTTTTCAAACGAGACTCAGTAATATTTACGTTACTTGGTAGCTGCTTCGCGCTTCCACTTCCAACAGAAAGGCGTTAAGTTTTTAATGCCGCAACATTACGCTCTGGACAAGAGCAGGCAGATGTTTTAGCAAGCACTCGTAGTCACTTTTAAAACTCGGCTTTGAAGTATAAGCAATGAGCTTATGTACTCTAAGGATGCCAAAGTCTGTTTAAATGTGGTCTGTATATAAATGTTATAACATTTTGTTTAATTCAGAATGTGATGCGTATTAATCTATTTAATCGGATATAAATTATATATTTTATAATATGTTACATATGTTTTAATTTTTACATTCCTGACAGCAGTTTCGAAACCGTGGAACAATATCATGCTGCATCAATGTGCATGCCCATGGGTATACTGCAAGGAAATTATATTTTAAGCAGAAATATAATGCAATATACAAAGAAAATGTAAGAATCATATTTTAATTTGTAATTTTACCCCACCAAAATATTTAAAACCTACTACCGCTGTGATATTAGCAACATTACCCAGTAATTTACTAAAGTTTCGGAATGATTGGAAAAAACTAGATTTATAATTATTAATCTATTTATAAATATTAAGGGCTGACTAAGAAATAATGTATAATATACATGTTAATAGTGACGATAAGAGTGTAGCAGATTTGACCAGATAAGAAATGATATTCTAACAAAAACCATCAGAAATAATCAGCGGAACGTCTTTATCGGTTTTTAGAAGGCAGGAAAAAAAGTGGAAAATAGAAAAGAGTATATGCATGTTCCTCCTTTTTCTTCTCCTCCTTCCCTTTTCTTTTTCCTAGCTTTGTTTTTTCTTTCAATTTTTCCTGTCCTGTCCAGCCCGATGGTCTAATGGTCTGAGCTTCTGACTTCTATTTCTGGAGTCCCGGGTTTGATTCCCAGACCTACCATAGTGATTTTTTCTTTCATAGATTGATACTTATGGCGATCATGGCCCGGTTAGTGTAGCTTCCCTCAATGACCGCCCTTGTGTACCATATCTTAACCATCATCCTCACTGGTACAACGTAGCTATGTCCTATGGGCGTACCGGCCTCAGAAATTGCTACAATTCTGCCGCGCCAGAGGGGAATGTCCACATGTCCGTGAGAACAGCAGGAAGTTATCTTATTTCTCTCTCTTTCCTTACTTACAGAGTAATTATTTTTTTCGATGTTCTTATCCTCAATTTCTTGCACGAAGAGAGAGAGATAATCGTCGTTTATCGTCTTTTTCTTTACATAATTACATTACGTGTTCTTCTCTTTATGATACCCATTTTTTAATTTTTTCCTCTTGCCAGTTCTTTGCTTTCAGGAGCATTATGAGTACCGCTCAAAAATTATTCCGGAACAAATGAATATAACACAGTAGGCACTAATTATGTGACTTCTGCAATTTTAACACTAGCTAAGGAGCAATTTCTGTTAAAGAGTCAGTAATTCGACTATTTTTCAGCGTCCCTAATTTTTTTTAAGATGCATGTGAGTTATTACATTTTTTTTTCCAAAGAAGAGTTCGCTTTTTATAAATTACATATTGAAGTAATTTATTGAATCTTCTTTCTATGATTGTCAGGCTTTTAGTTATAATTCTTGTACGCTCAAGTGGTGTTATTATGCCTCGATTAATGGAATACCGCTGACGGGGAAGCCCGAATTCTAACAGTTCGTTCCAGGTTCGCACTAATTTCGCCTAGATTTTCCTCTGCCGAAACTGCAGGTTTTTACTTGTGATTTTTGTTTCGAACCGAACCAGTAGATTTAAATTTGTGAACAATATGGTAAATTGCAGTTCTGGAAGTAACTGAATTAATTCCAATTGCACACGGCGAGCTCATTCATATTTAAGATAACATTTACACGCATAAGGCTACTCTAAAATCAACTACTAACGTATCAGTTTCGTGAATGAATGTATACTGCCCTGAGACCGGTAGCCGAAAGGTAGGTAAAACGCAGTATGTGCGAACAAAGGTCATAAACTGGAAGTTCTATAAACAAAGACAGCATCTTTTGTTTGAACAGTTTAAAGTAGTTTCCATTTTAACGCATTGTTTTCTGTTAAACACTTAGTGTAAAATATTTACATTGTTCTAAACCTCTGGGAATGTTTATCTTTGCTGTAAAAAATCTCATTTACGCTGTATCTTTCTTCCCCTGCTGTAGAACGTGGAAAATCATATCCGCCCTCCCAGGAAGTGGTAAAACTCCCTCCACATTCCACCCTTGCCTTAGACATGAACCTCACAAAGGATAACGCGGATGGGACCCTTATACGAGTAAAAAATGCGGCGTTGTCAAGTCTTTTACCAGTTATATAGGGCCGAGCCAGTGTATAGCAAAATTGAATGTATACGCTCATTAAAGGAAAAAAATCTTCCCAAGAGAAAAGAAATGTGTTGTGAAAGCCGAGCAAAACATTCACATTTGGTCGAAAAAATGGAATGATATTAGGACAAGCAACTAGTTATAATAGGGGGAGGAGCCACTGTTCACAACTGACATCTGTAACAGCTCGTCAAAACAAGCGAATAAAACTTTCCTCGTGATCTGTTGCGCAAAGCAGTTAAGGGCACTTAGTGCAGACATAATGGCACTTTTCGTGCCGAGCCTCAACAGAATACAAGATGAGTTTTATGTAAAACTATGCTGTCTATTCAAATGAAAATTGTATCACTTATTAAGCAATTAGTCCTAAATTATAAGTTTTTTAAATTTTGGCTAACCTTAATTATTTTAATAAACCACAATAAAATATTAATTTTAAATGTTTGATGCTTTAGCTACACTTTTACATACAAAATCTCAGCATCTTCAGATTTTAAAATCAGAATATATGTTACAATATTGCTGGTGAAATAATATGTAATTTAAAGCAAAATTTTTATAAACCTTATTTTCCTTTCTTTAGAACTCGTGCAAGCATAAGTTAAAAAGTTTCACCAGCTATATAGAGCAATGCATTATGCACATGCACAAAAGAATTCATAGCTCTATCGTACATAATTTTTAAGATAAGTGCACCTAAATTTAAAAATACATACAAAAAAGATATTTGTGTTGTGTAACAGCATGGAGGCCGTGTTTAAATTGCAATTTACACAATTTAATTCCCCAAATAAGAATTATACACGAGTGTAATGCTAACTATGTAGTTTCATATTATGCAATGTCGGTCCTGGTGTAGTGGTAACCATACTTGCCTCCTAAACCCAAGTTCGCGGGTTCGATCCCGACCAGAACCGATGGCTTTTTTCGGGCGTAAAAATCCCAAGTATCGCTTCCTTCGGAAAGGAAGTAAAGCCTTGGGTCCCGTGTCGTACATTTACGGCAGACGGCCTCTAAACAAAACTTACCAGCCTTTTCACGCCCTGAATAGAATGGGACGCTGATGAGCTGAGATGTTTAAGAGCGTCCTTAAATAAAGCAAATCAATAAACAGTATTGCAGATCTTGGACTGTGACTAGTTTCACTGAAGCGATGGTTGAACATTCTGCTTATTAAGTATCCGGAAAAATCTCATTTGGTGACTTTCCAACTCCAATAACAGCAACACGAGTGTGTTAATCTCAACAGTTAACTAAGTGCTGACAGCAAGTGCATTACTTAATCACCAAAACACCAGCCACGGTTCTTTAAAACGCCTTTATATCAGTGTTTTATGACTAAACTAGACAATAGACTACAAAACACCATACTTGAGGTGCTAAGTGTCCTCACAGTGAAGGAAAAAACAATACAGTCTTAATTCAATAGAAGAATTAGTACTCAATCTATTCACCCATGTCCTACGTGTTTGATAAGCCGTTGCGATCAAAATCGTTGAGAAACACACAGTTTGCACATATATAGTTTTGCTTGTTTGCGGCATTTAAATGTACATTTAAATATGACGGCTCGGCTGCCCCTCACTGCTTTCAGACTTTGTATCAAAAATTAATTTAATTAATATTTGCACACATATATATTGATTTGGTTTATTTATGGATGTATTTTAATATCTCAGGTCATCAGCGTCCTATTCAATTCAGGGCGTGAAACGGCCGACAAATTTTGTTCAGAGGCCTCCTTTTTAAGGCTTGAGGTTATTTATCGTGCCGTAAATGTATGACACGGGACCCACGGCTTTACTTCCCTTTCGAAGGAAGCCATACTTAGGATTTTTACGCCCGAAAAAAATCTATCGACCCTGATCGGGTTTGAACCCGCGATCTTGCGTTTGTGAGGCAAGTAACTGTATGTATAGTAGGGGCAGTCTGTCGACACTTTTTACGTTCTTGCTCTTAAAATCCGGGTCCGAGTTGGCTGTAGTTTTCAATTACATAGCGGTTTGCCGCAGCAGCTAAATTGTATTTAGCAAGCAGTTATAAATATGGATTCGTTAATTAAAACTATAACCGTACGATATAAAATGTAATAATGCAGAACACATTAATTAAAGTGGGTGAATCTTGTTTTTTTAAACCGCCACGAGTGGCCAGAGGTTGTTAAGGCGCGGACTCGTGAGCGGGAGGTCTGGGGTTCGAATCCCGCCAGAGCCGTCATCCCTGACCGAGGTTTTATTCAAGTTTTCTTCAGTCCTCATAAATGGCAAATGTCAGAGAGGTACCCTAAACTTAGGCCTAGAACAATCCCTTCCTAAAAAAAAATAAATCCTTTCCCAATATATCATTTCATCTCGTGTATCATCAGTGTCCCTCGCCTATATGCCTTAGTAGTAAAAATGGGCGTTAAACACTATTCAGCATTTGATTTTTAAATCCTGTTTTCGGTTTTGATTGTTTATTGATGATTTCTTAATGACAGTCAAACATTTTAAACCATTTGCTATTTTTTATCTTAAATTCCTGCTTTATTTTAAGTTGAGAAAGTGTAACAACGTTTTCCGCGCTTCACAACAGCTTTGCCATATGATATCCAGTATAAGGGGGAAGGAGTGAAGAATATCGTAAAGAAATAAGAGTGGCACCCTGCAAAATTACAATATAAAAATAAGCAATTATCCACGAGTCATTGCACAAATGTCATTTCGATTTGTTAATTTTTTTTTGCATTAATTTTCAGAAATGCTGCTGTGTTGTGGAATGTAAACATAGCCACTTGCCTACCATAGCTTGCATACAGTAGGAATGCAGGACTTTCACAATATTCATGTATGAGCTGAAGAAAATCCCCATACAGTTTGGAAACAAGTTTAACTTGTATGAGTTGGAATAACTGGGGACACATTATCCGGTCATTTCATTTTACCTGTAACTTTCACAGGAGCTTCATACGTAACTTTTAAATATGATCTAAGTGCATTTTGATGTAATTTTACCAAACTTAAAATGCCACGTAATGGAGCGCCGCCTCATTTTTCTCTTGTTGCTAAAAAATCATTCCAGGCGAACAGTTCTCACAAATGGATAGGTCGTGGGAAAGCGACATCTGACCTGCTCTCCACCTATGAAAGTCGTTCATTGTGTTCCAAATATACTAAAAGCATTAAAAATAATAAAAAAAGTAACATCTTGAACGCAAAATTCAAGTCCTACTCGATATAACGCGCGGTTCACAAAGTATCCAGCAAAACGTGTAGACCGTTACGGTGCGAACTCATGAGTGGGAGGTCTGAGGTTCGATTCTCATCAGGGTGGTCCTTCCTGACTGGGCTTTTTCCCCCAGGTTTTTCTCAGTCCTCATAACTGGCCAATGCCGGGGAGGGACCCTAAACTTAGGCCTGGAACATTTCCTTCCTTAAAAAAAAAAAGTATTTCCAATTTATCATTTCATTCAACAGTGTCCACCGCCTGTGATACTTCAGTAATAACAACGGGCGTTAAACACGAATAAAAATAATAAAAGGAGCCGTGTAGCTACTGCAGCAGTTATGTTATATGCTTTAAAGACGCTCTCTAATGTGCGTGTGCAGTGATGTCATGGTTAACAGTGCAGGTTCGCTTCCCGACATGAACATATCATGACAAATTAATTTCGTAATGTTGTTTCCCATGCACAACAAGCTCTGCGTTTACATATTGCATTCCCTGCCCATGCACGCAGGACAAAAGATGGCTTATAGGCACACATTCAAGAGGCCTTCTAGTCCACATTACTGGAGAAATCTGATATCATCTATACCCAGAAGATTGAAGATGGTTAAACATGCTGAGGGTTCATAAAGATATCAGCCTTTTCTTTTTTAATGGTTTTTAACGCCCGTTTTTTACTATTGAGGCATCACAGGCGATGAACACTGATGATACAGGAGATGAAATAATATATTGGGAAAGAATTTATATCACCTTGTGTTTCCACTTTAGAAGATAAATGTTTCTGTTCATGTATTTATTTAGTTATTTGTGAACTATACTTAAGTTTGTGATTACATTTTTGTGTGTACATAGATGTCATAAAATTCAAAGGATAGTTAAAATATAATAAGATATTAAGACAACTTGATGTTCTACATATACACTTATAAAATCAATAAAAAAACACAAAAATTTGTGTGGGATTTGAACCCGGGGGCTTACGCAGAACAGCAATGTCTTCTAAACCGCTCGACCACCCCTACTTTACGCCAATGTTCTGTTTCCATATGCTTGTGATTGTGACCGTAAGCAACACTCTTCGTAGAATTGCTTGTTTACCTTCTGTTTCTAATACACACAACTCCAGGTTATTAGTGTAGTGTATTATCCTATCTTTGTTTATGCTTATCTGACCTATTGTACTTTCCATCTCCCTCTATCTTTCTCTTAATCATTCTTTTCCATTTCTCTCTAACTTTGCCCTATTTTTATTTCCCTATAAAGTCTCAATGAACTCTTTTCTCTTATACTACCAATATTTTTTGTCTTTCAATATCTTTCAATCTTAGGTTTATTTCTTTCCAGAATCCTCTGTTATGGTATTCCCTATTTATCCATAAGTTTCCTAAACCTATTTACTTGTTTAGTGTGATAAGATTCATTTCGATACATATTTTCATTTGTTTACTTCCGTAGTTAGGGCAACTAGAGATAAAACATCGCTTACAGTCATTTGTTTTCTATTATTACAGAGGTGTTCATGTCATCAATAAAACTAAAATGCGTAAAACGTTTCTAAATAAATGTTTTTACCTAGTTGCAGAAAAAATAGTGTATGTAACAGTCATACAATGGCTATTAATACATTCTTTCCAAGCTTAAGGCTCGCATCCTAACATATCGTAGTGTCTTAACATATATTATTTAATCGTTGCAAAATACACAATATGAACATTTTTGCTTACTTTAAATCTGTCAGTCAATTTCCCACACGTTAGGCAACAGTAGTAGACTGAACAGCTCTTTTCAACAATATAGCCTCATATTGATATATTGATTTTGCGCTTTCTCATCTGGAAACAAACTCAACGTAGATATTTCCAAATGCCATCACATTACACGCTTGTGTAATTAGCAGCCAGTGCCTACAAGGGCACTTTATCTCTTTGGTGGTCACGCATCAGTGACGTGATAATGTGTTTTTACCTTGTGTATAGAATTTGCTACTTTGTAAATTGCTCGACATCTTGCTAATGTTTCCCCTAGCTCTCTCTGCGTCTCCATAGAGACCTGTGAGGTGTGGCTGTTAGTTATGCTGAACCATGTACCAGCAGCTTACGATGGTATTGCATACTGATTTCGAAGTGAAATCTGTCGCACAAACAAATAGTGTAAAAAAAGAAAGCCAGTTTGTCTGTCCTCCTTGACAATGCTCTCATTCTGTCGTTTTGTCAATATGGTTTTCATTTAACCTCGAGAGAGAGCTAGTTGTGTGTCATTTGTTCTAGTTGGGGACTGTTATTCGACTTCAGCTGCTCAGTAGAGCCGCGCAAATCTCTCGACCTATTTCAAACATTAAGAGCATATAATGAGATGGTTGTGGTTTTATACATGTTAATGCTACCTTTGAGTCAATTAGCTTATTAATTTCATGACATGCTCATTTTATGAGATTCTCCGGATATTTCCTAGCTAAAAATGCTTTAAATCCCTGCATAAAGAGCATTTGTTAACCGTCTAACAAGTGTAATTATATTTTTGCAAAGTGGCGGCTTTGCTAAAAGGTACAAGGGCGTGTGCCCTACCTTAATTTTGAACCATAAATACCGTTAAATGATTTCTCCATGATCGTTAAATCAAAAAGGACTATAGAATTTCATAGACTCAAGCCCTGAATGTTTCAACAGCTGTGCCATGGTATACAAGAGAGGCGCGCAGTGTAAACGGCTTCTGCGAACGCAGACAACTTGGTATGTGTATGTGTGAAGAGACCGGGCACATTCTCCTTGTGTGCAGAATGCTTTGGTTTAAAAGGAGTTCTTGTGAAGTTGTTAGGCAAGAGGATGAGAGGTGGTGTAATAGTAGTAGTATGAGTCCCTTTTCAGGTGAATTCGCCCTGAGGCAGTGAAAGCTTGCTTGCCGCTGGAGGTCAGATTGTGTTAATGAATTTTTTGTGTATGTGGGAGGGTTAATGGGTTTTTCGTGTTGTTAGGGGTGGGTTTGAATGGATTTTTCGTGTTTGGCGGAGAGTTGTTTTTTCATGTATTAAAAGTTTTTTTTTTTTTGCGTATATCTTTAGGTTTTTTTTTCCGGGGAGGTATTATTTTGTTGTTGGCCTTCTAAATCTGATAGGATGTGGGCATTATTTTTGGTGGCAAAAAATTGGGGGCGCGGGTTTACTTATTTTAATTCAATCATTTAGAATTAGTTGGATTTCTGAGTTAAAGTTAAAGTGTATTATTTATTTTTGCAAAAAATAATGTAAGTGTGTAAAAAATAAATCTTAAAATGCAAAACCCATTGTAATTATGCAAAAACTTCGTTGTAATACGAATGACATTGTTAAAATACAACTGATACTTATAAAATGCAAATTACATCATTAAAATACAATTGACGTCGTAATTATGTCTTTAAATGCAAACGTCACAGTTACAATATAAACAACATTAGTAAAATATCGTGACGACGCGAAGAAACAGGTCTTGTGTGTTGGGATAAAATAGCATACCCTAGGCCAACTGCGTGCTTCCACCTCTAATTCCCTCGACTTAGTGAGCGTTGGTGAAAAGTTAGGCTGGTATGTTTTTCTTCGCCAATCATGTTTCAACCTGTCTGAAATCTTTCACCCGTCATTTTTATTGTTTCCCTGTTAAAAGCATTCCCTTTGTTTGTGAATTCCTACTTTACAAGGGTAGAAGTTTAGGGGGAGATATTGTTTTCCTTGTTGAAAGCATTCCCTTATATGTGAATTCCGATCTTAACAGTATTTTTTTTTTTTTTTATTCCTGTTGACGTTTAGGGTCAGTTTATTGTCTCCTTGTAAAAGAATTCCCTTTGTTTTGCGAATTCCACTGTTAAAAGGTTGTGCATTTATAGGGTCAGATATATTTCTTTTGCGAATACCAGTCTTAAAAAGGCGTTTTTACTGTTGATATGTTTAGGGCAAGGTACATTTTATTGTTAGGGCAGCCTGATATGTTTTTCCACGTTTTTACTAATGTTTGTCTTTCTTTGGGTAAGGTGATGTGGAAAATCAATTCCATTGGTTGAAAATTAAGTGGGCGGGGCATGCATAATAGAAAATAAGTTCTTTTTGGCTGCTGGATAGCCCAAGTGCCGGTTTTAATGCACAGATACCACAAGTTTTTTTTTTTTTTTAACCAAAATGTATGTTTAGCTTTCTAAAATATCATGATAAAAGTGAGGTTTATAGCCAAAATGTATGTTCAATTTTCTAAAGTATCAATTATTCCTAAAAATGTGCTTTCACCACTGTTTTCCACTTTAATGCTCGTTTCCACAAAAGTAAGGTTTTTAACACAAATGTATGCTTTAATTTTCTATATGCTGTGAAAAAAAATTAGTCTAACACGCCACTCCCTTACTACTTTTGATTACAATGCCATTGCATGTTTTAATTTTCTACCTTTTTAAAAATGTGATTTTACCGACGTTTTCGATTTAATGTCTATTTCCACAATTGTAAGGTTTTAGCTAGAAAGCATAACAGTATGATTTAATTTATATCTGTTTAAAATTGTACTTTTACCAATTTTTTCGGTTTTAATGTATATTTTCCACAAACGTCGGGTATTGAGCAAAATGTATAACAGTGTGCTTTAATTTATATGTGTTTACAAGTGTATTTTCACCAATATTTGGGATTTTAATTTTTAAGCAGATAGTCCCGCGTTAAACTAATTTTTTTTTCAAAATATATTGAAAATTAATACACATACTTTTGTTGAAAACCCTACTTTTGTGATAATAGGCATTAAAACGGAAAACATTGGTGAAAACACATTTTTAAACAGATATAAATTAAAACATATTGTTATATATTTTGCTAAATACCTGCCTTTTGTGGAAAATATGCATTAAAACCGAAAACATTGGTAATATTACACTTTTAAACAGGTATAAATAAAACATACTGTTACACGTTTTTGCTAAAAACCTTACTTTTGTGGAAATAGACATTAAAATTGAAAACGTCGGTAAAAGCTTATTTTTAAACAGGTAGAAAATTCATATATACAATTGTATTGTAACCAAAAGTAGTAAAGGGATGGCATGTTATACTAATTTTTTTTAACTTTACAACAGAGCCAGCATGTACTGGCCGTGGAATTGATGCCACACGATTTTTTTTTTTTTTTTTTTTTTGATTTTACATAGATTTTATGAAAAGAAATGCCTCTATCAGCATTACTCGTGATTGGAGATGCACAAGATTGGAAATGTACCCATAATTTTTCGAAAATGCCGAAAAATTTCCGAAATGTTCCTTGGAAGGCAGATATTTTAAATTTTTTCTTCAAGAAGATGTAATGGCCGAGTTCAAATATTTATCCATGCAAACTAACTTACAGATTCTCTTAATGTACAGGCAGGTTATTTGAATTATGAGCCGGCATAGAGTGGGTGCATACTGGAAGAAGCCAGAAGGATGTATAATGCACGTGCAGGCAACAGCTTGTAGTTAGTGTGAGGCGGACTTTGTCGGCGTTCCTGCTACTATGCTTTCATTATGTGTAAAGTCTGTGTTTTCGTTAGGTATGCCACTATCTATATGTAGTCTTGAAGAACGGGTTTTTATGTCGATACATATGTGAAAACGGATTCTTACAAATAAGCGACAAGTCGATTTTCGAAAGAAAACTTCTGGCAATCGTGTTCCAGATAAAGAAAATCTCTCAATAACGGAAACATGTTTTTACGAAAAAAAAAAAAAAAAAAAAAAAAAAGAAGTTAAATGACATACAGGAATTTCCTACGCAGTTGTAAGCAGTGTGTTGCCGGCGAGGGGAATAATTTTCAATATCTCTTATTAATACAGTGCTTATTATCACTTTAAAATTAATTTTATGATTCAGTAAAAATATAAACACTAAAACAAAAATACTAACTTTACTTGCAGCGACTCTTTATCTGTTTTTTTCAGGTTGTGGAGGCTGCAACAAATAGTGTGTTTATGCGGCCTCTAAATTTGCATTTATACTATTAGCAGCGGTAATTAGTTGATTGCATGCACTATCTATAATTTGATTAAAAGGGAAAATATTTTTATAAAATGTATGTAAATTTTTTTAAACACAATAAGCATAAAAATAGAGTCGAGTGAAAAAATGCTATCTTGTTTCGTTTTCGTTACTGAATTTAGTCTTGTTTTTCTATTACAATTATTCGTCATTTTAAATCAAAATAATTCACAGTGGAAACCACGTGCATGTGTATGTCAATTATTCAAATAAACCACAGTATGTAGTTACGTTTTAAAGGCAAAGCACTTATTTGCTAATATACTATAAACAAAGGAAAATCAAATTAGATGTTTCAATATCTTATGGTGACATGACAATCCATTGTTACATAAAATTGTTCACAGTAGATATTTCGCTCACTAGGAAAAAATGGCATCTGTTAGCATTTCACATTCTATTACTATATAAACGCAGTAGCGTGCAATCATGTGTTTAGCTTGTAAATGTTGTAAATTGTGATAACGCTAAATTATGATGTTACGCTGTTTATGGATTGTTAATAATTAATCAGTTTCTTTCTATCATTAAGATTAAAGCGATTCTAATACAAATTTTAATTTTAGAGCGCAATTAGCAATAGGAAGCAATATTAGCGTTTAAAAATAAATACTACGTTCATAGTAATGTGAATAGGTATCTTCCGTTAATTTCATTTAATATACTAATTTGTGTTTTTGAACTCTAATGTTTCCAATTTTACTTGGAAATGCACTTAACGCATATGCAGGAAACGAATGGTTAATTGTATATTTCGTTTCACTGTGCGATTAGGAGTTAATCTCACTAGCTAAACACTATCTCTCACAGAGATTGAATGGAATATAAATATTAAGGTTAAAAAGAAACCGTGTCGCTGTTAATGGCTATGAAGTCTGGTAGACTGACGTCAAACTACATTTTTATACTCCACGATTCTTTGCTAAGTACTTTGAGTACATTGGGCAGTAACGTTATTTCGTAACGTTTATTATGTAAATTAATACACCCAAGGTATAATAAAATTAGCGGCATCCAAGAAATTCTGATTTTAGCTACAGATCGCGGCAGTATACACTCGGATGCACAACTTTACAATGCTAATGTTGAATGTAGACCACAAGGTTCAAGAAACTTAATAACCAGAATTAACATTCATGCATCATGGCTGAACATGAGAGAAAGGGAGAGAGTTTAATAAAAATATCATAGTAATGCATCTAAGAAGAAAAAACTCTTGGTTTTATGGCAGAAAACTTGTCGATGACCATTTGATAAAAGTCTGAAATCTGTAGCATGAAGTTTGTCTCGACAGAAAACATTGTAGTTTCTACAGGCTGGTACGTTTGGGTATGGGTAATATAAAAACTAATATGGCATTAGAGACATTTCTTGCTGGTAATATTTTGCTTAAAAGACGGGAGTTTCCGTACATGACAAGAATGGAAATTAACAATAGATGACAAATGAAAATCGTAGATGATTGAAACGACTGCACCAAAGCAACAGCGATCGCAATGAGTTCTTTGTTAAGCTAAATTTGAATTGTTAAACAAGTTCAAAGAGAATTTCGATGTGAGTATGCGGGGCGTAATGTACCTAAATACCATTCAATAATGTTGTGGTATCGAACATTTGCAGAAATAGGTTCTGTTTGTATACATACTGCAGGAGTTCGCAGGCGAAGCACCGTAGAGAAGCAGCTATCTCTAAAGCCTTGACAAGGAGCCCTACGAAAAGTTTAAGGCGACTGTCAGCAGATATGTATGCACCATACACATCCTGTCAGCGTATTGTTCGAAAGTACCTGAAACTGTACCCATATCACTTACTTCTACAACCCTTACACAATGAGGATCATAAAGCTCCAATGCCAAAGGATTAAAGATGCAGAGGGCCTCTTTAAACAAGTAAGTATTTACAGACCAAACGTCTTTTCATGTCAGCGAGAGAGTACACACTCACAACTGCATTATTTGGGCAAGGGAAAATCCACATGTTTTCAAAGAGCTTGAAAGATCAAGTTCAAAATTTAACGTATGGCGTGGTGTGAGCCGCAATAAAGTGAATAAATAATTCTTCTTTGCAGAAAAGACAATGAGCTATTTGCAATTGTTGCAACTGCCACAACTTATGGAAGGAAACAATATGAGCATCGTATTCCAGCAAAATAATGCACATCCTCACAGGGTGTGAGGTTCGTCATGTTCTAAATGCAGTTTTCAATCGTATGTGCTGTGGCCGTGAAGGAACAATTTCCTGGTCCCCAAAACTCCCCAGATCTTACCCCTCCTGACGCTGTCTACTCACACGAGGCTAGGAAAACTAATGATCTGAAATGAAAAATTACTCAAGTTTTCCAAATCATACCTCTGAAGTTAGAAGGGGCATGGGCTGAATTGCATCATCGTTATGAGTTATACAGAGTGCGCAAAGGGGGCCATGTAGCATTCTGAGAAATCTCGCATCTTTCAATGTTGTGTACACCAATTTCCAAATATAAGGATCAATGGTGAATGTTTCACAGTTTTTACCATTCAAAAACGGATCACCCCGTATATTTTGAAACCAGTGTGACGCAAATTAATACTCGGAGTTGCTCTTTGCAATTTAATATACCTACAGATTCACTCTAATTATCTAATAGTCTTTTAAGAAAGTTTATTCAATTTTTGCAACTCAATAACAACGCCTTAAAAATTTAAGCAAACTTTTTTGTGGACGCAATGACGGGGAGTCGCGTTTCAGGAGGTGCATGTACACAATGACTCTTATGGGTAAGAGGCTCTTCCACAAGCTAATCGACACATTCGTCTGCAATCAAGTCCCCTACAGATAATAACCGCAAATAAAAACATCTGACGCGACATAGAATCCTTCTACAGACTTTTTAAAGCATAAAAAAGGCATCAAGCAATAATTATAGCAAATGAAAAGCTTCAATGCTGGAATAGCGCAAACAAACAACCTTCTAGAGGAGCGCCCCCCTCATGTGGTGTGCAAAATAAACTGAAGCAGAATGACAACCAACTTGAAGAAGTGTGCTACGATCCAAACACTATGAAGAAGGTCGTTTTAACAGAACTTTAGCAAAATGAAAAACAGAAATCCTTGCTTCCACAACTATGAGTGGCATATTTTAACACCTCACATCTCAACATCGGAGGAACAGTATTTTGAAATCTGAAATAAATGGTGCAGCGGTGCCATAATTGCTTCTGAAAATCAAGACAGTCGTCATATAAGCTTTCTACTTCAAAGAAAAAAGTCGAAAAGTGAGCAATAGGAAACAAAAAACAAAGGGAGACATCTGAAGAAAACCGTATTTACCAAAAACCACCAAAAACAACAATAAACGTGGCAATAAATGAGATAAAGTCCCCACAAGCAGAAAAAGGAATCCTGTTATTGCTTGCTTTGTGAAGAAAGAATTATTGATTAGTGTAGATGTAACTTCTATTGAACCTACGTCATTGGACTCATTCGAGAAGACCAGTAACCTTTCACATATCCCCGCTGTTAACAAGTCAAGCTCGTCCTCGTTTCTTTGTATTATGTTGTTATAAAATGCACAGTAAAAGTGTCAATATAATTTAGATTTCTTGTAATCCTTTCATCAAGAGAAACGAACACCACATTGACTATGCACTGTAACCAATATGATCTTAATGCACTTTTATAGAACAAAAATCCTGCTTTTAATAAAACATTTTGGAAATTACTTTTTTTGATTTCTCTTTTCATAAAGTAACGCAAAACTGTTCAAAACTGAGGTTTTGACTGTATATACCATTTTTTGGAAATGTCTGTGACAAATTTTCAAGAGCATTTTTCATATCCGGAAGCGCTCAGATACTTTGTTTTATGTGTACTAACTAGTCTGAGTGATACGCAGAATAATTTTGGTAAAATAAATCAGTTATCTTTAATGTAAGTCATCGTGATATTATCAAGTTGGTGTTTAGTGTTATGAAAAATGCACCGATTAATCTTGCAGTATATATTCCATTTCCATAAATGAAATCATACCAGTAAGTCCTTCTGGGGCATTTCTTTCTATTATGTGGTTTTCGGAATTCTCGAACACGTCAGACGGTCTGTGGTACGAATTTGCAATGTCTGTAATGATTCATAGAGAAGATATTTCAATAATTTCTGTTGTGAGTAATGGAGTTGGAAGAATGAATTAAAAATTATTATATGTGCCAGTTTTGGCATTGTTTCGTGGCGTAGGCTCAATTTCCAGTCTACCCTGACTGAGCACATATTTCTCCGTCCTCATAAATAGCAAATTCAGGGGATATGTAACTAGGAACGCAACAAAGTGTCTAGCTCCCGAAAAAGAGTTTCTTCATTAAAACTGTAAATATGGATAACCCCTCTATCTTTCCCAAAAGTGTGTAACAAAGTCACAAACACAACCTGTGTGGTATAAAATTATTCATATTTATTGATTCCTGATAATCTAAAACATAATATTTTCAAGTATCTTAAAATACCAAATACAACACAATAGTACATATTTTAGGCATTAAAATAGTTTGACACCAATGATCATGTGACCAATTGTTCCCTCCTGGTTTTATGGTCTAAGGGCCGGTCTCATCAATTTCTTACTAATTAAGATTTAAGTTAATTGAGGATGTTAATTCCCAATTAATTCTTTTGCATCTCACCAAAATAAATACGCAGTCAATTGACTAATTAGGATTTAAATCATCGCGGCCTTCTAAATTATAGAAAATCCATGATTTAAAAGGCCATGGGCGCAGGAAAGAATGCTTTATACGCCATTTGCAAAATACTGGAGATCGTTATTCATTCGTTTTTCACGACAGATAACAAATCAGAAACAGAGGGAAAGAAGAGAATTTAATGTGTAAGGGAAGAAGACGAGCTCACTCAATACGCAAATCGTTATGCCTTGCTCTACTAGTCCACCGAAATCACCTGCTGCTATAAATGTATTTCCTGTACAGTTAACTTGTAGTGTACGTTCGTTGGAGAAATGGCTTGCTTTCTTAAATAAACAGAATACGCTAATTTCAAATTTATACTGAGTGTTTGATAGTTCAGGTAACCAACTTTCGAAATATGGGGAGACATAACCTCCTGTGTGATTTAATGTAACCTACAACAAAAAGATTCCTCTTTTATGTAATATTTAGGGCGAAATGACAAGAACCCTTTTAACATTATTTAAACATTATCAAAATTCCCATGTCGTTGGGAATTCTAGGTCATATTCTATAGAACTTAAAATATCTAATGCCCAGATTTTACTCAGCCGAAACCGCATTTGGCAATCTGTTTTCTCCATATAAATTAATACATAGTCTTTCGGAAATTATCCTCGGCCGTCTTATATACGCCAATTAACTTAATTGGAGTTTAATGACAGATTAGCGTACATGCTGATGGTGAGATGCATCACCCCAATTAAGGAGAATTAAATAGTAATTACAGTTAATTGAGTTCGGTGACATCAGCCCTAAGAGTACGTGTGGCATTCTTTTTTAAAAACTTGTTCACTAATTCCGCTACCCCACGCTATTTATACATACCTGTACTAAATTACTATTTACTTCTTCGTCCCACAGACTTTGTGACATGCTCTAACGCTTATAAACACCAGGGCCCTATTCCACAAAAGTATGGTCTAATGCATACCTTGTAACTTTCTGTTCCACGAAAGAAGTGCTACACTTGTAAAGTTTTAGTAAAAAGTTGCAAGTGACTCCATATAAGAGCAAGATGGAGGAACAGCTGTTTGTCATATGTCGCCATACCTTCAATTAGGTTATGTTCACTCCTTAGGGATTGTTAATGTATAGAGCGGATTATTGTCATTCCTACTAAACGGGTCTTGTATTTTTTCTCAGATATAATGGTAATTTAAATACTTTATTATATTTATCGAATAATCGAGTTCCCGATCGCTATCGGTTATTTATCCTATTAGTTCATTTAATCATTTATATTTATTTATATTGACAACTACTTTCTCATTATAAGAAAATGGGGGGGGGGTGTTTGTGCCAAAAGGGATTACTTTAAAAAGAGAATGAAAAGAAATTATTTCCGTGGCATGGAGCAAGAACCTTAAAAATACATTATTTCATGCGCTGGTATGATATATGCATTTGAAACTTCAATAAGCCGTACTTTAATTGCACATAACCTATCTTTATCATTGTACATAAATACTAATTTATTCTTTCTTTATGCATATTCCTAATCACCATTGTCATCACATTCACCATTATTTAGCACATTTAACTCAACTGAATCCCAAAGACGATAAAACTTGTGCTAGTATTTGAAGTTACCAATGTTCCTACACTTGTAGATAATTTTATACAAATTACCAATGCCCGTCTAATAGCAATACTTTTGTGAAACAGAACAATGAAAAATCGCTTGTACAATTGTAAGTATGCAGTTGTAAAGTGCAAGTATAGCAGAAGCCTTTGTGGTACAGAATTTTACTAATAACAAGTTACAAGTCCATACATTTGTAATATATTAGACCATAATCTGTGGACAATGTGGAACAGGGCCCAGGATAGATCACAGGATGCACTGCCGACGTTTATTAGTACTATTAACACCAGAGGTGACCATGAATTAGAATAACAAATGAGCAAATTTCCTGTTTGCACCAAGCACGAAAATTCGCTGCGTTTGCACAATCGATAGGAAGCTGGTGAAGAAGAACTTCCTTTTAAAATACATCCCAAATTGTCGTATAATTATTGATACCTACAGATTCCTTATCCACGCTAAAGTAAACAGGGCAACAAATTCAGACTAGTGGCGTTGGCACTAACCAGTTGTTTCTCTTAATGAGCCGCTATTGCGCAATTTCAGTAATGTCGCAACCTTTTATCCCGTTTTTTTTTTACTGGCTGTCCGTCATGGGAAAAAACTGCAACAGACAAGTCTCGGTGATTTTTCCTGCCGTTTCTTTTGTTTCCGTTAGGATACATGATCTCAATTGGAACCCAGTAATTCCGGAATAAGTTGTTAATCTTTCTGCCCTATTGGACTCTTTCCCGGACACGCCTTTTTGGTTTTAAGTTACTTGTTTGTACTGGAAAGATACAAAACCTACTCATGATTTCATACTTGTTTTAGTGGCCAAGAAATTTAAGATAAAGGCTTATATATTATATGCCCAATTCGTGCAGCTGTTATTAAACATGCATAACTGACTACTACATTAAAATCAAGAAAGGCAATAGAATTACAACAATAGAAAATGTTTAGAAGTTCTGTTGCATATAACAATGCATAATCACTAATAGATAAAACAAAACTGAAATGCTGAATACATTGTCCACATTAAGTAAGGTAAGTACAAAATACACAAAATATATAGACAATGAAATAAATTTTTCCCGTAGTGCATATTATAGAATGACCCTATATATATACATATATATATATATATATATATATATATATATATATATAAAATAACGCATTTTGTTCTTTACACATTCTCCTACTATAGCAGATTTGCCTGTATGCTATTCGAACTTTATTGGATCATTCTATAAAATGCAATTCGGAAAAAATTTATTTCATTGTCTACATATTTTGTACACTTACCTTACTTAATGAGGACAATGTATTCACCATTTCAGTTTTGTTTTAACTATAAGTGCTTATGCATTGTTATATGCAACAGAACTTCTAAACATTTTCTATTGTTGTGATACTATTGCCTTTGTTGATTTTAATTTAGTAGTCAGTTATGTGTGTTTAATAACAGCTGCACGAAATGGGCAAAGTAATTTAATTAATTCTTTGCAAAAAGAGTGTAATTGTCTCATTAGCTTCTGAGAGCCTTTCTACTGGACACGTTGCATCAAAGATAGCCCACCGTGTCAAGATTGGCTAAAAAACCAAAAACCAGCGTATGACTTCAGTGGGGTTGAAAAGAGAGTAGGAAAAAGCTTGTAATGTGGTGGTTTGCAGTCATCAGATACAGACTTTCAGGAATGGGTCATGGAAGAAGTCCTTTTTTGACAGTTAAAATTAAGAAAGCTCAACTGAAAGGCCAAGGAACATGAAGAGATGTCGAGTAATGAATCAAAATTTAATGTCAGAGGAAACAATGGGAAAATATTTATCCTTCGTCGCAGCAGTGAGGAATTTTTACCATAAAATTTGAACTGGACAGTGAAGTTCCCAGCATGTATGATGATCTAGGATTGCATTTTATAGCAAAACAGTGAGTGCATTAAATTACGTTGAGATGTACACATAATGATTTTAAGAGAAAGTTGTGGAGCAGTTTGTATCACCAGAAAATGGCACTTGCCCGGATGACTCCGCACCATATCATATGAAAACAAAAATGAGTACCTTGCTTAAACACTACTAATTTCACCACAATAAACGACAATTTCTCCAAATTCATGTTACATCCACATAATTCTAAAAAAAAAGTTACAATTTAATGCTACAGGTTCGAAGTTTTCTTGAAGAACAAGGCAATTCCACCCTCACATGGCAAGGGAATAGAATAGATCTCAAACCATTGAGAACTGTTGGAAGATGATTGGCAATGCTTTAATTAAAAATAATAATAAATAAATAAAAAAATAAGAAAAATGTGGTTAAAGTCATCCAAAGGTTGTGGTTTAGTGCCTATTCGCCTGATCAAGCCAATTTAATACATTCGATGCCCAGACGATATGATGTAATAAAAGCTCGGGGAGGTAAAATAAAGTATGCATTTAACATTTTTACGACGAGGATTTGTTTTATACGCGTTAAAGACTCTTATTATAATTATTAAACAAGAATTCATCAGGTTAAAATTCATCAAAATTGATATTTGACATTTTACTCAGTTTTTATTGTTTAAGTGTATTTTTAACTGATTACCTTCAAATTTTCAAATTTTATGCTTAAAAATATTCGGGTTATACCTAGAAACACAATTTTAGTACACTTTCAAAAATCTGATATTTCTAAATGAGTATAACGGGAAAAAGCATAAATATTTTGCGGGTGATGTAATAAATACTTCCAGTACTGTAGAAGGCATAGTCTGATAAATGAAATACCGTTCGCTTTCAAACTATAACACTGACAGTAGCTTAGGTACGTCTTCTTGTATAGAGGAGAACATATCCCGCTAGTAACCATATGGTTACTGTACTGAGTACCAGTTTGAAATATCTATCTAATATCTGGTCAGCAATTTCGGACACCCGATATTAGTCAAGAAAGGTGTCTTCTTATCGAAGAGAAAGTTGCTGATATTCAAGCGAGGTCAAAATGTTCGCCTAAAAACGCCCTTATCAAGAAAATGAGGTATTAACATCCTCAAAAAGAAACTGAACTATTTTAAATCTAAAGTAATATAAAGCAACGGTAATTAATGGATAAAATACAGGCGAGTAAAATTTCTTTGTATCACTAATTTGATATATGGTATGTCATGGCCGCTAAAAGAATGAGTTTCACACTGTGACATCCTCCGGAAACTTCGTAAGGCCATCAACGGCGGCGGCAAGAACTGTTGCTCTTGCATGACAACCCCAACAAGAGAATTGAAATGCCGGGAAATGTAAAGTAGAAAGTACTGGAGCATCCTCCGTATAGCCCCGGCCCTGCTCCAAGCGTTTTCCATTTGCTTGGCACTCTTAAACATCACATCTTTCGGGTGAATATTTGACAGACGATGAAGCTGTGGTGGAAAGAGAAATCACCGCCTGGTTTCGACAGCAGCCCAAAGAATCTTTTGTGCTGGATTTAAATAATTTGTGAAACAATGAACACGGAGATTGTGTTCGAGAAATAAAAGCATTTTTTTTTTCAAATCAATACTTTTATTTCAGTTCTATATCCATGTGTAACTTTTTTAACGGTTCACCCTAAAGTT
The DNA here is from genome assembly GCA_030762175.1 of Metallyticus violacea. NCBI lineage: Eukaryota > Metazoa > Arthropoda > Insecta > Mantodea > Metallyticidae > Metallyticus > Metallyticus violacea. Next base: position 25,805,904 of record CM060839.1, read on the forward strand.
CCTGTGCATTAAGCGCGTTTATCACCAGGTTTAAATCTTACGTGTTAATATTTATTTAATGATTTTATATTACTTTCATTTTGCTGTATTAATTTAGCACTCTCATCTGGTTTGCTTCCCCCACTTTTTGTCCTCATGGCTCGTTTCGACTGTTCCCCCATTGTTACTTTCGACATCCATATTTAATTTTACTATTTTCACGTGTTTACTACCTTTGAAGAACAGACAGCTATTCTAAATATTGGCGAATTTGCGTGGCTATTTCAATGTTTTATTTATTTCTGCACCTGTACTTATTATTTTAGCATTTTCATCTATAATTTTTAAGCATGTATAGGCATGTGTATATTTTTTGTTAGGTTATGAAGGCGTCAAAACATCGCCATAATAAAACTAGTTAATTCCATTGGGAAAATAATTCACGAAACCTGTACACCTTATAAATAACCCGCTTTTAACCGTTACGCTTTGTTACAATTTCCTAATAAAAGTTACGGCAAGCCCCTTCATGCTTTTAGTCATGACTAAATGCCAAATTGTTGTTTTAAGACAATTGTCACGATACTTATTATGCAATATTCTAAGTAAGTGCTGATGTTTACAACCTTTCCTTCACTCTTTCCTAAAGTGCAAAGTAATTAGCCGAAAAATAACTTCTTACCTTCCCCAAAACAACAAGGAAGCGGAACATATTTTATACAACATTGGTGAAAATAATTATTGCCAATCGAAACACCGCCAGACAAAATTTAATGTAAGGGAAATTATTACTGATAATTGTTATGTTTAAATTTAAAAGATGGAAAGGTATGACTTACCTTGATAGCGTTAATTTAGTTAAAACGAGAATGCGATCGAGAATTTTAGGCCTAAAATAATAATAATAATAATAATAATAATAATAATTATTATTATTATTATTATTATTATTATTATTATTATTATTATTATTATTAGACACAGAATTGAAAAGTAAAGATTTGAGGTCACGGCCGGAACTTGAGATCTCCGGCTTGCCTTGCGGACGCTATAACCATCTGAGTCACCGTTGCACCCTCAATTATAGTCGCGAATCTCTCCCCAGTCTATATACCCTGGGTACCGCTAAGATTACCTTATGCAGGAATTTTAACCGTAAAAAGATCCGTCGTTTAAATCCCCGGCCGTGACCTAATTTTTTTTATTCCAAACATAAGCTACACACGCCTTGTATGGGATAAAAAAAAATACACTAATAGTATGGTTAACTATGGAGCGTGGGTCGCAAGTACTTGAACGTTTCGAATCGTGTTAGGGATTATCTCTGCAACCTTATAGATCTTGATATAAAAATACTTTCGAAAATTATATATAAATATTGCGATAAATTACTGCATATCAGTGTGTTCGCGATCTTACTTAATGAGCTTAAAAATGATATTGCTTTTGGGGCGAATAATCTTTTATAACTATGCCAAAATATCCATTCAATTTATTCATACTGTAGACCATATACATGATACAGAATGCGTCAAAATATTGTTCCAAAAATATTTGTCTTTGTAAACGTACTCAGTAATTTTATCTTCAAAGACATTTCTTTAGTTTAGAGAAGAGATATTTGTCAGGATGCTAAATCGAGGCTATATGATGGGTGTTCTGTTTCCTGAAAACTTCACTGCAGCCTTAGCAACAAAAGAAATATGGACTGAAGCACTGTCATGAAGCCGACTAACACATGCTGACATTCCTTGCGATGTCAATCAAGAGAAGACCCCAAAAATGTCATGTTCATGATAGACTTAACTATGTAACATTTTCAATTTACTAAAGGATTAAAATGTTCCAAGATTTTAGGGATGATCAAAACAGCAAGACTGCAGATTCAGCAGATGTTGTATGCCATTGGAGAAGACCTACATGTGAGAGCTTATCGAGATCAATAAGCCATCGATTAACTAACTTGCAAAAATCACACATGAAACAGCAAATGAGTTTCCACAACACACGCTCACACCCTATGAATTTTTTTCACTGTGGAGTGGAAATGTACATAAATAAAATGACAAATTTCAGACGAAGTAAAAAGAGGATTTTTCCTCAGCAATATGGTGTGGTACGTGAGATGTCCCCATTTCTGTCTACAAGGAGTAAGACATCGTGTGAAAGCCTTGAACACAACTCACTACTTTCAGTACAGACGACACAGAGTAATTTCTTTCATTAATGATGGTCTTCTGGGTTACAGGGCATCTTGAACAGCACAGTTTACTTTAAACCTGGCCGCAGTCAAAGCAGCAAAGGAAATATCTCATACCTGCCTTTATCACAGACTGCCCTGTGTGAAACTGGGCTTTCTGGATTCTGCAACCTTGAGTTTTAGTTCCGCCATCCCAAAATAATAATTACATTTTTTAAACGTAACGAATGAAAACAAACTTAGAAATAAGAATCAGACTTTTAGTTAGCTAAAAATTCTTTCCGAGAGTATCTCCCACCGTTTCTAATTGAGTGAATCAATAACCAATGCAACACAGTTTTTCTACATGACCGTTTATCTTGAAAAAAATGACAATGTATCTTTGAACCTTTTCACACTATTTCATAGTTATTTGGTTTATTTACGGACGCTCTTTGGCATCTTAGGTCATCAGCATCCCATTTAATTCAGGGCGTGAAACGGCCGCCAAATTTTGCTCAGAGACCTCTTCAGGCTTGAGGTTCTTTTTCGTGCCGTAAATGTACGATACGGGACCCACGGCTTTACTTCCCTTCCGAAGGAAGCCATACTTAGGATTTTACGCCCGAAAAAAGCCATCGGTCCTGGCCAGGTTCGAACCCGCGATCTTGGGTGTTTACTGAAATATGAATTCATCACTTGGAGCCCTTGAACAAAAGACAATCTATGGAGTAGCATCACAAATACCCTCAATAACCTGCCACCTAACACGGCTACACTCTACTAGGACATGAAGGCGCCATTTTGATCCATTTATTGTCTCGTGGTGAAAGAGTCATTCTGAAGTAGATATAATCACAAAAGTTGAAGAAACGTGACAACGTTGTGGTTCTTAACGACAACATGAAATAATGCACCCGGAAGAGATCACTAAACTTGGTGACTTTCCCTCAACAACGCTACATCCCGTATATTGCACCTAAGATACAATCCGCAGAAGATTGGATGGTGACGCAGAACAAATACGGCCGATTGCGAGAGTTACACCTATAGAATAGTACTTCAAGGGCTCATCTAGGTGTACAGGCATGCATTTGCAAGGATATAATAATGATAAAAACCAGTATATAGTCTAAGAATAACTAGTGTATCTGAAATTAAAATCAAACAAACCATGAAAGAAGAAAAAAATATTTTGCTCACTTATTGAATGCCTTTCCTAAAATTCTGCTATATATACACCTTTCACTTCGTATGATTGTCGAGAACCCAGAATGTGACTTCACCGTATATCCCTCGTCACCGCGAACACAGTTCTACTCAACCTCATTCAGTGTGTCAGTTCCCAGAATCTGGAACTCCCTTCTTCCTGAAGTCAGAGACTGTCGGACAATAAAGCAATTTAAACGTAGGTTAAATTCTCATCTCAACTCTAGGACTCACATCATCATCTTCTTCTTGTTCCTTTTCTTCTTCTCTTCCTTCCCCCCTCCTTGTACAAAAGATAATTTATTGAACAAAAATGAAATTATAACCTATATTTATCAACTTTCTAATTATATTGAAATTTGTAACATTTACATGCATATACTTTAATTTGGCTTTTTATGTATTCAATATAACTATGTACTCGTATATTGTACTCTGTATTTTTGCTGGTTTTTCGCTTGGTAGAGTGGAAGATAAGGTCTCATGGCCTTAACTCTAGCTAAGGTAAATAAATAAATAGATGCTTTATATTGCCCGCACTAAGTGGCTTGCAAAACCTGTTTATCATTTTATTCCAAAGAATGTTACCATTTATTTTGATAAATACTTTGAAATGATGTACAAATGCAAATCTTGTTTGGTTATGATATTTTCCTCTTCTCCGATAGTTGCTGAATGATCAAAATGCTACCTAAGTAAGACCATACTTTCCAGATCCGTTCAGAGCTGTGATAGATTATTTCTGTTATTGGTGCTTAATACTTTATACACATCATATACATTTTTTAATAGAACTAGATTTAAAATCAAAAAGATATGCCGTCAACTTCTTTGTATTTTGGAAGGTGTTTTTAACATTCTGATCAGCACAGTACAAAGCTAATTTTTCTCCTCGCAGCAGACAAGCAATATTTTCTCCAAAGAACAGCACACAACTGTTTTGCATCTCGGTCATTCGTCATGGGAAATGAACTGCTTGCTTACTTTGCGTTTTGTATATGTGAGGGCAAAGCCATCATAACGGATGCAAAATCATTAAACATGCAAAGATATCCAACATCCTTCTTGGGATGAGTTTATGGAAAGACTACGTCAATCAATAGGAACGGCGGAGACGGCAAACGTTAAAAAATAAAATCTCAAAACTGTCTATATTAGGCACGGTATACAAACTCTTTTGTCTCTTCTGCTAAATCTTTTAGTAACGATAGAACATTGCAGCTTTTCCTCTCTGGCACCCGCGATTCACTATTCAAACACAATACTCTCAGTATTGGATGTTATTTCTTTATTTATATTTGGTTTAATAAATGTTAAAATGTTTTCAACATAGGCCTATACACATGATTGTTCATTTTCGTTCATGATTAGGTTAAATGACCTTACCGACTTTCGCAGTCGTTTAATAGTTCTGTCAGCCTTACATTATTTGACATCGTTCTTCTTTCGTTCTAAGTGGTGCTTGTTCCAGTTTTGTCTGTACATGTCAATCTAGTAGAATTTCATATAAATTTTATTTTTGTCTTGTTTATTTCTGTATCCAGGCGTCTGGGTTATGTCAGAATTGCAACTCCTAGACGTTTTTAATTTTCTGAGCTGTCTAAATTATTTACTCTTAAAATAAAATGAAAAGAACGTGAAGAGAGAGAGTACACACTTGAAATTACAGCGCAAAACGTGGTTTTTCTTTCGCTGACGCTCTTTTTATAGTATAAACTGATGCATTATTAAAGCGATGGTCATGATTACAAAAAAGAGAGAGAGAGAGAACAATTACTAGAGAAGGCAAAGGAATTGACACAATTACGCAACTGAGCGATTTACTAGCACGGCTATTGCATTTCAATTCGTTGCACAGTCGAAAAAGCACAAAAAATTATGTGTAAAATATTTCAACAGCATACACACACGATGCTTCATTACGTCATCAGAATTGTTTAGTTTCACCTACAGTCACTTGTCGATACAAGATGCGAGAACTGCTGTTCATTTGTCCATTGTTTGATGCTCGCAAGTGTTGCAATGGGCTTAGTATGACGTAACCGCACGTCGCTGGAAGATAAACCGGGCATGCTAAACAAGACGCGTTCCAGTGTATGGTATAATGACGTAAAACACAAGCCTCCGCTATGAGAGAATGGTCAGGAATAACTTTTAACCAGCCCACATACAGGTGCCTTCCAAGAACCATTCAGCTGGTACTGCTTAATTCTAGCTGAGAGAACTCGAGGGTTCCCGGTAAAGCGCTGCATACTCTCTGTGCGAATGAACTAATATTACCATATTATACATTCCGAAATTGACATCCTACTCCTCCTTACTAACGCACACAATATACCAAAAGTTATCCTTTGCAGTCCCCTGCACATTTCCAATTTTTTTTAAAAAAATAACTATACAAATAGTCAAATGTATGTTTGCACGTAATATGTCTGACATTAAATGTTACTAAAGCAAACCCTTTCACAGAATCAATGATGTCTATTTCTAATGCTTCTATCAAGAGTATTACAGCCCTGTCATTGTGACCTGATAGTGCAAAAAGTCTTCTAAATCTCTGCATACTGTTCTTCACTTCTGCAAAATTTAATATAGTCACCCAATATTTCTTAGCGTGATTCTGCTTTCCAACCCACGCAGTGACAAATTTCTTCAAATTGAAAGAAAAAAAAAACCCCTTTTATCGAAGCATTTCTTGTCATCAATTTGTTACCTCACTACCGGATATCCTTGATATATGTAACGTTTAGAAATGCAGAACATTGGAACATCGATTCCACTGTTATTTTAACCTATTTCAACGTCCGCACTTCGATGTTACCAACACCTTCATGTGTACTAACCACTTCAATGTGAAATTGCGGACAAATTAGAGAATTTCCACAAATGTATGCGGACGGCTATTTATATTATTAAAAAAAAAGGCGAATATGTCGGCATAAATGCTCTTGGATGGTAACCCTAGGATGAAATGTAATGTTTACGTTTCACTCAGCTGCAACAACTGATCCAAATCTATATAATATTGCGTTTAGAAATGTGGGCAGGTTTTTATTTCCTGTTTCGACTGCTGGAAACATGGGTAATTAGATTAATGTAGAAAAAATAGTTTAAATAAGATTGCGATAATATTAAAATCTTGTTAAGAATAATTACTATTGTTTGTTTTGGTTAAAATAGAAAGGCAAAAAGACATTCAAAAACTGAAAATAAGCAGTAGTATATAATTAAAATAGGCATTTATTAACAGTTAAAATAGAGTAATAAAATTAATTATTAATGAAAATATGTATTTAAGATATTTAATTTCTTTACTGCATTATTAAAGAAGTTTTTCATGATTACAAACAACAACAAGATATTTTTTCAAGATATCAAAGATGCGCTGTGGTTTTTGGTAGAATTTATTTTCTGTTAATGTATTTAAGGGGAATCAGTATAGTATATCTCTTACTTCCGTATTGAACACATTGTAGGGACGGTATATTGCACAGTTGTACAGTTCTCATATTTCTCGCTTGCAATTATTTGTTACATTTATGCAGTTTAGAAGTTACCAGCATCACAAATTCCCTAGAATAGCAGATCGATACAAGGGCATTCGCCAGGACTATTCAAAACTATAATACTTATCCCTATTTCGCGGTATTCGTATGCCCGAGGTATCCGTGCGTTCCTTTCACTAATGAATGTTCTGCTATTTATAGAGCTTAAGTGGAGAAAGTTTTTGATTTCTTAAAAAGAAATAAACGTAAAACAGATTCCCAATAGATATCTTTGTGAAATGAACATGTCATTTAATTATTATAACTTTTGTCACTTCGATATATAAAATTCATGGTGTAATTTTTAAAATGTGTAAAAAATCGCAAAAAAAATCCATAAATATCCTAAATCGGGTGAAAAAACGGGGTTTTGAACCTGAAAATACGGGAAATAAAAACTGACACTACCTACCCCAAATGTGCGGGAACATGTTCATTTCTATCTGACTCTAAAGTATATTCACCCAGGTAGAAAAGGCATTTTGCCTAACTTCCGGGTTCTGGTTAATAATAATATTACATAATTTTATTTTGCTAAAAACGTAAAAAATAAAGTTATTCTTGTTAACAAAAGATCGATGTATTAAATCAAATTACCATAATAAAACTAAAGATTATTAATTAAAATAACAAAATAATTACAAACGAAACATAATGAATAAAAAAAAAGTGACACGCCCTTACCGACACATTATAATATCATTTTTATCAATTACATTTAATTGTCTGTTCATAGACTAATTGTGCTAGGTTTGAACAATCAAGAACTTTTGTCTTTTTGACTCTCACTTACGAATTGGTGCTATATGGGCGACACCATGCGATATCGGAGGAAAATGGTTCGGATTTTTTTTTTAGTTTTTTTTTTTTTTTAAATTTTAACATATTTTTACACTGCTACAGCGTATAAAAACCAATGCTTTTGTTAAATATGACACCCTTATCTTTAAAGCAAAAATTCACCAAAGTTACCGAATTTTAAAGCTCTTATCTTGCCGAACATAATAATTTGTAAAATATAGTCATTAATGCGCAAGAGTGGAAGAAAATCTGCTTAATCCATTTTAACGATTTGCTCGCAAATGAATAAAAAATACGCCAAAATTGCAAATTATTCAGACAAATACATATAGTTTTCAAATTTGTTCTTCAAGGTAAAGGAGTATAGAAAAAAAGGATTTCATACCTGGGAGTAGAGTTTTTATGTATGATTTGCACGCCGAGAGTGTTAATACTAAATAAAAGATTTTAAGATGAAAAGAGGTATTAAATAAATGTTTTTATTCAGCTTTAAGCCTTTATGTTACCGTTCTTTGTTCATTCTTGTTAATTAATTAATTAAATAATAAATTATTGTCCTTATATTGAGGAAGTAAAGTGGCATTTAATCAAACTGTTATATTGAATTAGGCACGTCTACGCTTTCGAATATAAGTCCCTGATGCTTTGAGCGCAGGAGATCTTGTATTTGGAGAAACCCTGATCAACATCAACAGAAATATATAGACATATTATAAGTACACGAAAATGGAACTCAAAAGGTGGAAAGGCTTCCATATTCGGAATGATCCTAAAACAGAATTCAAGTTTGGTTTGGACAAATCCATCAAGGTTGTCCCTCACAGGATACAAGTGGAGTAAACACTTTCTTTAGCTTCCAGGGATCAAATCCCGTATTCTTCAGTCAAGTCAGTCACTACCTCCTGCCTATTACGCAAATGTACGTTTCTCCTTCATTATCTCCAATTATAACAGGCTTGAAATGAAAAATTTCTTCTAAAATCGGTTTCTCGATACTTCGATAAGAAAGAGGTATCTATATTGCGCGATGTTCTTGTACAAGAACTTTATACTTTGTTAATACGGCAAATTTCAATTAATATTGTCACATGTAATATATTTTAAAGTGGTCGCAAGAAACTATTCGTAAGCTTCTAAAGAGCAGATACCAAGAAAATGGATGCACTTCTAACATAAACTCGCTAATTAAAGCTGTCGCCCGACAGAATGTCTGAGCTGCAAATTCCGTTGAAGTCACGTACCAGAGCAATAAAACGTGCTGGGTTGCAGTTTGAAATAGGTTATTTTCGAACGCGCCTTTGCATTAATTTCTAGCATGTTCTTCTCTTTGGAAAAAAATCACGCTCCACGAATGATCCCAGTTTACGCATCTGATCAATAATAAAGATATTTATGGTTTGGTTAACCATTCATCAGCATTACACGGTCATACCCGCTTTTTATAATAAAAATAGCAGTCCGCGTAGATTTTTGGAAATCTTCTATATGTTCGCATATTCTTATTTAAGTACAGTTTTGTTTCTTTATTCATTTAGTTTTGTTTCGTAGCACGAAGGGTGAAATTCACCAAAGTTGGCAACATCTTGTAAATGAAGAGTGCAGACGTTGGCAAAAGACCGACCGGTTGAACCACAGATTAACCAGGGTTGACTGATAATAGAATCAATGTTTCCATGTCCTCATTTTCCAAATGTAACGTTATAACGGCGATATCCTTTGAAAAGATGTACAAATTGATAACATGAACTGTTTTCCAATTTGAAAAAACTTGCCATTTGATGGGAAAGCACAGTCAAAACGGGAGAGGGGTTCGAGGTAATTAAGACATGGATTCGTGAGCAAAGCCTCAGGTTCGATACCAATAAGAATCATCGTCCCTGACTGATGTTTTACCCGGGTTTCCCTTAGTCCTCATAAATGGCAAATGCTGAGAGGTACCCTAAACTTAAGCCTGGGGGTGCTTTCTGCCTTAAAGAAAAATGGTGCAAAAGTGAGGAACAGTGGGCAGAAATTTTGAGGATGGCTCAATTTCTTTTTGCAATATCAGGCCACTATGACAACGCTGAAAGGTTCTATTCTCTAATATAAGCACAGTTGACCAAGGAAAGTATTCGATTCTGTGAATTGCTTTAGTAACATTTAATATCAGATATTTATAAATACAAGGGATTGTTTAGTAGAGAGAGATATATGCAGGAGACTTATTCAAAGAAAGAACAGCCGTATTCTTGGATGGTAAAATATGAATGTCCTCTTCGAATCTAGACCCCTACAGATGATGACAGATTTCAGAGGGAGAGTGTCTAAAACACCAGTACTCCCTACAGCAAGCCGACAGGTAGATTGCACCTGTGGCTGAGTGACTTATATGATTCTAATGAAATACAATGCTTTTTTTTTTTTTTTGAGTAGTGCTTAATGCCCGTTTTAACTACTGAGGCAGCACAGACGATGGACACTGATAATATATGAAATGACACGATAAATTGGGAAAGGATTTTTTTTAAGGAAGGAAATGTTCCAGGCCTAAGTTTAGGGTACCTTCCCGGCATTTGCTATTTATGACTGAGGAAAATCTGGGGGAAAAAAAAAACCCAGTCAGGGAGAACGGTCCTGGTGGGTATCGAGCCCCTGACCTATCGCTTACGAGTCCGAGCCTTAACGACCTCGGTCATCCGCGGCGGTAAAATACAATGCTGGAAACTATGCAAGTTCGAACCTCGTATTTGCTTTTTACACTTGAATCTCATATTTTTATACATTTTTCCATTCTCTTTGTTTTATGAACAATATAATTTAAATTAAATTTAAAGTAACATTTTAAAATAATATGCAAAACGTCACGATATTTCTTTCAATGCTATGATATAAAAAACCATCACTATATTTATTTCAATGCTGACGTTCTTCCACTTATTGAGAAAGAGAATTACCGTTTTTTCATTTCATTAAAATGAAATTTCTATACAGTGATTTAATAAATATGTCGTACTATATAATAAACATATAAGGTATACTTATAATACTTCCTATCACAGTACTTTAACAATGTGCATATTAGGTTTGGTTCAACCAACCAACAGTCCTTCGAATTATTCATCAACATTTAAACATGAATACGGTTAGTGCCTAGACTTCTTTCCTCAGTCTAAAAGCAGCAACGAGTCATCTGTTGTCAGGCATTTTTGGAGTTCTGCCGTGGCAACGAGATAGAAGTTCTGCAAACCATTGATACAGGAGATGAAACTATGGTGCTTTACTATGATCCCTTGTCCACAATAGAATCAATGAAATGGCATAAACTTGGCGAAGCACCGCCTCTAAAGGCCAAGGACACTCAATCAACCAAAAAGATCACGGGCACAGTCTTTTGGAACTGTGAAGGAATACTGTTCATTGACTTCAAGGAGAGGAATACCACAGTAAATGGGGAGTACTATGCTGGCCTACTGCACAGACTAGGTGCTTCCGTCAAAGAGAATAGGCGAGGAAGTCTGAGTGGTGGTGGCGTGCGTCTTCTTCACGACAACATGTCTGTGCTAACAGCTCTTGTTGCAAAGGAATCTGAGAAGAAATGTTGATTCATGGATATCGACCATCCACTCTACAGCCCAGATCTGGCTGCCAGTGACTATTTCCTCTTCTCAAAACTCAAGATGGATCTTCGAAGAATTAAAATTTAAGTGTGATGAAAAAGTAATGGATGCTGTTTATCCCATTTTACAGACAAGACTTCCGACTATCTGGGGGGGGGGGGTTGAAATGTTAATTCAAAGATGCGAGAAGTGTACTGCAATAAAGGGTAGGTATACTGAAAAGTGAAATATAGTTTCTGTCTATATCATACCTAGAAAATGGTTAGGCCGGAAACTTATGGACCTACTCTCGTTAAGCCGGTCCTGGTGGTCTAGTGGTAACGAACTTGCCTCGTAGACCCAAGATCGCGGGTTCGATCCCGGCCAGGATCGATTGATTTATTCCTGGAGTAAAAATCTTAAGTATTGCGTTCTTCGGAAGGGAAATAAAGACTGGTTCCCGTGTCGTAGATTTACGGTACGTAAAAGAACCTCAAGCTCGAATGAAGAGGCCTTCTGAGAAAAATTTGCCTGCCATTTCACGTCCTGAATTGAATGGGACGCTGATGTTACAGGGCATCCGTAAATAAATTAAATCAGCCCGTGCTAAGGCTTAATGGCAGAAAGGACCGAGTGTATTAGGTAGTTATGCATGATTGGGGTGAAGAGCAGATGGAGAAGGTGTTCGACTTCTATATATTGTGATAAGCGGACATGAAATCATAGAAAATGTTACATATGGACATTTCCTGATAACCTAATTTTGATTGTCAGCATGTCCATACTACTAACAATTTTAATTTACATATAAAGTATTGGATTTTATTCCAGTTGAATTGTATAGACTTATTGCCATCTAAGATGCCCAAATCATGCGTGACTTCGTGGACTTTGGTCTTGTATGAGGATCATAATTGCCCAACGTGCAGTTAAGTTTGGTTCAGGTCTACTCAAGCCACTCAGATCATGCGCTATGGCAAACTACATCTCTTGGCGACTGGCCGAACTAAAGATACTATTTCGATTCTCGGGACCGCTTGCTGTTAACGTGTTTTCTTTTAATTAATATGACTGCCTTGATGGACAGACTCCACTTTGAGTAACGCGGGGTTTTCGCCGCCTGCCTCAGGCATGGCATACCAAATGAACAGGGAGACAATAGGCTCAGCAATATTGGGGAAACCGACAGGTACAAAAGCTTAGCACAGAACGTAAAAGATTTTCTTACTTGGGAGGATGATGGCAGAGGTAGAAAGTACATTTGCTGCCCAATTGAAAACGGCCTCTGAACTTTCCGGTTCTTTACATACCATCAGGAATCGCTATAGAGATTTTGGTTTAGGAAACTACTTAACTGTATGTAAGAAAGTCCTATATGATGAGCACTTCAAGGGCCGTTTTGCATATGCCGTCAACGCTAGGAACATCGACTGGGGGAGAGTAATCTTCGCGAACGAATTTATAGTGTCCTCGTCGTATAATTAGCCAGTGCGCATGTACTGACCATTTTGTCACAGATATAATCACCGTGGTCGAAAAGCTTCCTAATTGAAAACTGTATTCCGTTTAAACAAAGAAAACCCAATACATTTCTACTTTTAATGAAGGAGCTAAACTTATACGGTTTTCATGAAGAAGTAAATGTTTCATTGAAGGTTAATTTATGTCACTACTACTCGCAAGCACATTCAGGTAATGTACTGTAATAACATCGCTTGTAGGAGCCTGCCTGCAACTTAGGTGATGTTCGGAAGTACGAAGTGATTTGTTTTCAACAAGCGGCATTCATTATTTGAATAAGTGTACATGATATAAGTTGGTGTGTGGGGAAGATCAACGTTTTCAGATTTCAGAATATGGTAGCCCTGACTATGGTACATATTTCATGTGATCTATCTAATGACGAGTAAATTATTATAACAATGTACTTCAGCTTCTTCAGCATAAAAGCTGATATTATATTACCTACTTCCTAGTAATTTTGAAGTGACAAAAGGACGGTGCGTTTCCCTGTCTACGTTTTTCGGATAATATTAGTGAAGTTTTTTAATTAATTATTTTTAAATGGATCGAGGGTTTAAATGTTTCGTAATAAATATACACTCGGGGAGTAGGGAAATTCACATCTATTTGTTCCATAATGTTATACTCTCAAAACTATATAATGGGAATTTTGGATTTTATTTTATAATAAATATGACAGTATAGAACATCGAAATATAACACCTACACTTATCGAGAAAATTTCGCGCATCTTTTACACACCAATAGCTTAGTTTATTTCTTTCTGTAGAGTATTTTAATCCTTAAACTAAGTGCAAGACGAAACTGGAAGGGGGAAAAATCCACAAGTACATGTTCTCATCTTCGAGGACTGTGAATATGAGCTTACACTTGTGGTAAAAATAAAACTGTGGAAAACCAGCTGCGGTGCTAATGCCCGCTATGGACAAAGTCTGGAAACCACACAGTCGCGTGTTCCAGTCGCACCTCAGGGCATAACTGAATTTTTGTTAGTATGTCGGTTGCATTTAGTTTGGCCTCTGATCAAGGATTGGAAGCGACAAGGGGCAGCTTTTTATTGATAAACTCTGGTATTAGTGAACCACGCTTATTACGACGCCAGTGTTCATGAAAATGTTATTTTGTAAGTTGTAAAGCCTTCGTTCATTGAAACAAACCTTGGAACTGTGTCCTCGACCTTCTCCCTTAATATAAACAAATGACTATCAGTGTGCTGCAATCACGGACCATTTGCACCAATATAATGCAAGCACACTCAGGGCAATTGCTCGAGCCACAGCATGACGTTGCAAGATTGCCGAGTAACAGCATTTTTTCTAAATATTGTACACATTTAAAACGACAAATTCAACTTTTATGCATTCACGAATTCCTGTGAGAAATGTAGATGTATTTGCATCATTTGAGATGTATTTCGAGTATCTAGAATGTCAATTCTTGTCTAGACAATACATATTCGAAATTCCCTTTCGGTTTGACAGTAATTAACAAATTAAGGCCCTTATTCCATGCACTCTAGCAAGCTACAATCTTCAAGTACACCTGCACCGCAATGGTGGCATTCAAAAAATATCGCACAAAAGAGTAGTACCACGTGACTCACAAATTATTCACCTCCAACGCTTTCGCTTTTGCTTTTGGAATTGTGTTTTATGTGGGCTTGGGGCATTAGTGCTCGCTCAATATTCTGCTTTCGCTATACTGGATGCCCCATTTATCTGGCTCACACAAAATAACCTCTTTCTTATGTGTCAAATGAAGCATGTTTATCAAACAAAATATTTTTAATAATGGGAGAATTCTTGCTGAGGGTATAAACCCCCCTCCCATTAATGTAAAAGACACAGGAGGAACTTCATTTTTTTTAAATGGCACTATGTACATTTTATTCAAGAATACATTTACCCACTCCAATCGCTATCACACTACCATTTTCTCAAGAAAATAGTAGATGTATGCAAACGGTAGCAGTGATAGTTATTGAAAAAACCAAACAGTTTAATCCCTTGGTTGTATAAATTACTTACCCGTGTAGTACTGTATAGTTTATGTGCGTTTAATGATGTGTCCGATCATTAAACAAGGTGCTCTGAGAGGGAGGTGAGAGCAGGTAAGCCATCTCATTCACCCCTCAAATTGTCGTTGCTTTAGCTTACATACCAATGTGTTGTAGTCATTCATCAGAGTAACTTATTATTGTATCGAGCTATTCTTACAGTATGTACGCGCATTAGATGAAAGCCCATTCTAAGTGGCAGCACATTGTACTAGCTTGTAAAACTGTGTATTCATTTTATTTGTGATTTTCAGGAAGGGAGTTGGAACAAATTTTCTTTTTATTCAGTAATAATTCCCTATGACAGTTTCTTGGATTTTTCAGGATAATTAATGTAAACAATGATAGAATATGAGTGCATAACATTGCACTTGAAGTTATTTTGAGCATACTCAAGTTGTTTTTAGCATAAAAAGTAGAGACGGCTTCGGTATTTCGCGGGATAGAATTCTGAGTGCCTTGTCAGGAATTTGATGCTGATCTACGAAGAATGTAAACTGGCAGAGAATGGTTTATTTGATTTCATTATTGAAGAGGTTAAGTGATTTCGTTAAACAAATGCACTATATGGCTATTAAACAAAAGAAGTTATGCATTTATCATTTTCATATCTACTGTTTTCTTCACTAAAGTGGTAAAGTGGGATACATTTCTGAATAGCTCTTGAGAAATGTAAGTATATTCTTGAATAAACTGTACATTGTATCATTTAAAAAATGTTCTATCCCTATCTCTACATTAATGGAAATACAAACAATTATACTCTCAGGAAGAACTCCATAATTTTAAAACTTTTGTTTGAAACAATTTTTCATTTCACACACCAGAAAAAAGTTATTCTGGGCGAGCAAGATAAATGCGACACCCTCTATAATGAAAAGAACTTGTGTTTTGACTCTGGTTGTTTTCTACATGCAATCCGCGTCCACCTTGGGGAATGGGTTAAAAGTAATAGGGCGGCTTTTCCGTCTGATAGAAAAGAAAACGTTTCTTTTCATTTTTCTCTTTTCTTTAAGATCTTGTTCCCCAACATAGTCTACTTATTTCTCCCTCTTCTATTTCATCAATAATTTGTTCCTTTGAAATACTGTGTTATCATTCACATTTTGCATTAAAATCATTATGCTTGTATAACTTTTTGAGGCACTGGTTTAATATATTATTGTTTGTACAGTCACAAATCGTTGATGATATTTAGTTTAGAAGTTCGTGAGGCTTTCGTCCTAAGACTCAGGTAATTCTCTTATTAACACACGCAGTTTTATACCCGTGACACCGTTTAGACTACGGCCATTGCCTTGGTTCTACGTTTGCCTAGAGTTGTGACATCTAGCGCATATCGATAACGACCATCGTGCGTTCTCTCTTTCGAGAAATGTGCCATGTTTAATTATAGGTTGCACTTCAGTACATACACTGAAATCTTACTACAAAGAGGTGCATAGGTACGTACTATTCGCGACACAAAAGAGTCGAACCGATTGAAATCGTCCTTGTCGTAAATATGGGTACACGAACACAAAATTGACATGCCGTCACATGCCAAATTACGTCAGGATCGCCTCTTGTGACGGCACGTGAGAGAAAACTTGGCTACTGTCCCGTAGACCGTGTGATTATGCCTCTGTATTGCCCACTTCTTGTGTTATGCCGCACAAAATAAAGCGCTTAAAATAACCGGCTTCTGGCTGCAATGCCAACATGACTGCTGTTTACGCAAGGTGTGGCAAGGTTCAATGATTTTAAACGAAAAGCCACCTGCTATTGTGTTTATCATCTGTTTACATTTGTTTTCTGTCCTCTGAAACACAAACTAATTTTCCTACCGAACCAGAATTAAACAAATGTATACCAAATATGATGATTTTCCCAGTCGAATGCAATTTTAGTTTGTATTGCACGACACATTTTCAGGCAAGTACCTGGTGATGTGATTTTTTCGACAATTGTGTAGTTGTTGACCATTATATAATAAGTTCAATATCCTTACTGTTACTGGAGAGTACATGTACTCTCTCAAGAGATTTGTTGCTGATAACTTTAAAACGATTCATCTAAGATTAGGTGTACTCCTGGCTGCAATAGACGAACAAATTCGCTCATTTTTTCCCCAAAAAAGGAACCTATTACTCTGTTTATGTAACAATTTTCCTGCTTCCTTGAAATCCGTATGTAGTTCACATAATTACAAGTTTGTCAACAAAAAATTAAAGACATGCTTTCTATAACATGAATGAATATTTTCATTCGAGCACAGTTTAAGTATGAATTCATCTAGTTATTTCCTAAATATTATGGAAAACCTTTCATTATGAGATAGATGATGGTTACCTAGCTGGATAGCAAGCTTCTAATTATAATACAATATTATAAACACTGGTTTTGTTTTCCTCTAACTGAAAGTCGTAACAAATTTCAAAACAAACAAAACTCGAAAAACCACAAATAACATCGATAACTATTTTCATCGCCTTACTGGCAGGTGCAAACAATGGCGGAGAAAGGAGGAAAACACAACAGTTGTCAGTTTATCATGTTCTTTTCAATGACAGCGATTCTGTTCTTGAATTAATTTTTATTCAATCCACAACTTTTTTCAATGGCTGTATTAAGTTCAACTGAGATTTCACTTTAGCTTCAACAATGAAAATCGATAGCATTACTGAATAAGTTGATAGCGAATGAGTTAATAAATTAACGCATGGCCTAGGATGTTGAAATTAATTAAATTATTTTATTTACTTACTTGATTCTATTAATCAGCGCTTCCTAATTGTTAAGGAGAAACATTGTAATTTTACAGGTCGATACATATATGTACTCTTTCAGTCCTGAAGTAGTATGTAAGCACCTAATTAAACATGTAATGCACTCACAACACGCATTTTCAAATAAAAAGAATCGAAGTGTTTTTTTCTGCTCTGAATTACGAATTTCGTATCTTAGTTCCCTTAAATAGCCCATTTTGTTTGTTTCCATAGCATTTTATTAAATGAAGCTTTATTTAAATTTCAATCCGTTTTTCATAACATAGCTCAAAATGTTCTTAAAGTTAGGGAGCATAAGAGAAAATTTATTCGCATTCTTACCTTTACATCACTGTTGCATTAAGCACGTGGTAGAGGTTACTGGCTAATTGCATAATCAATATGCACGAGGAATGGTAAACTGAATATTCTTGTTTACGTGTGTTAATCTCCAAATGAACTAATTTTCTATACATTTACTCTTTTAGAATTCCGCAGTGACCGACCACCCTGGGTGGTTACGGACCCTTTCAAAAAACTTACAACCCCCCATGTAGCCAGTAAAAAAGTATTGCTATATTAAGGAAGCTGTAGTTAAAACAGCAGAATAGCTCTTTTTTCCTAATTACAAATAATTCTTAACATTCTGAAACAGCTAATAAATATATAATCCACAAGTCAACTTGATGTAATTGTTTTTAAAAAATTGACATATTTTACTGCTTACCGATGACGTCCGCCGATTTGTACTTCGCTGTAAACCACGCATCGTCACCAAACTGCCCCTTTTTCAGTCTTGCGTTTGCTAGTTCTTTGGGGAATCCACAGACAGCAGAAACTATACGAGATTCATGCCTTCTGTTCACATTGGGATCGGCACAGTTAGAATAATTATAAAGACCATTCCACAAGGCACGAGACAGAAGCCTCCCAGTCCAGACAATGGACTGCATCATAGAAAATCAGGTCTAATATAAGTCACGCATCATTTCGCCAAATCTACACCATTTTCCCTTACAAAGCTCTAGCAAATGCACCACACAGAAGGAAACACTGTCACACTAGTCGTCAGCCATTAGACCACCAGAGGGCGCCTTCGATATTATTTAATGATTGTTCGCAATTGCGCACTGGGAACACTAGAGCCGGATCCTGATGACCGGAAACAGAGTGGCGTTCGAAATGCACATGGTTACCAACTGCCAATAAGAACAATGGTGCCAAAGTTCGATGACAACAACAAAACAAATGCGGCATTGTAGTATTCATTTGCAGTAATGTGTAGTATAGCGTTTGGGAAAAAAATGTATCGTATTTCCTCTTCCTGATTGAAATCGATGACATATACAGCTCTAGGTTTTAGCACATGGAGTAAATTGGTGAAGTGTACAGAGAGAGTAAAGTTCTGTGTTTTCGAAAAGTGTAATCAGATGACCAATGTTGGACGGATGGTATTGTCGTTCAATGGTAACAAATACCGAGGAAGATGAAGAAAGTCAGGAAGAAACAATAAATTATAAAACACAGTACAGAAATCTTAAGAGGAAGTTAAAATTTCTTATTTATGTAAGAGTCAGAAAGAAAGTTTCGTCTCAGATTTATAAACCATTATTTGATATACTAATTGTTCCTATGCTAAAAATTCCTGTTCAGTCTTTGCATACTACATGAAAATTCCAAATGACTATCTTCCTTTTAAAGTGCATTGTTTTTGCGTAGTTCCAAGATGCTCCCACATATTAGTTTAATTCCTGGAGCATTCAGTGAGCTCGTGGAGCAGTCACAGAGACCTACGAACATACAACTTGTCATAGACAATTACCACTGTAGGATTCAATCTACATTTAGAAAAAGTTGTCTACATCTACATAAATAATTACAATAAAAATGACAAAGAACACGTAGAACAACTCAACCAAACAACAAAAACAAACAAGTCACTTAATCATACAAATTTTATTATATACATGTTTACATATACATTGATGTATTGTGCAGTATAATATTGTCACATATAATGCTGTGATTATTTGTTTCAGGAAAATGAATGCTTCCAGGAAGCATTAAGATCAGCCCAGCGCAGTTTGCTCAAAGCAAGTCGTGACCGAAGTTTCCTTTTAGATAGATTGTTACAGTATGAAAAGGTGGATGTATCATCAAGTGAGAGTGAGGAAACAGAATCATCAGATGAAGGAGAAATTAGCCGCCCAGACCCTGCAAAAAGGTGTGTAACAAAAGTTTCCATTTTAAATTTATATAAACTCAACTATGATATATCCTCACAGCAATTTTATTGTGATCAGACATGGAACATACTTGATTGTCCATTTTGTTTAGCCACTTTTTACTGTATGACAAACAAAGATATTTTTGGTCGACAGTAGCAAAGTTTCATAGTAATAACAAATATAAACTACCATGACATTCTAGCAAGACACAATTTTGTTTAATTTTGATTTTAGTTGATATGCTTTGTTTTGCCTTGTATAGTTTCATATCAGTCACAATGGCCAGTGAATATAGAAAATGTCAACAATGCTTTCATATACAGTCAGTTTTTTTTAATAGTGTTTTAACACCCATTTTTACTACTTAAGGCACCACAGGCAGTGGACACTGATGATACATGAAATGAAATGATTTATTGGGAAAGAATTATTTTAAGGAAGGAAATGTTCCAGGCCTAAGTTTAAGGTACTTTCCCGATATTTGCCATTTATGAGGAGTGGAAAAAACCTCAATCAGGGAGGACGGTTCTTGCAGGATTCGAACCCCAGACCTCCCACTCACGAGTCCGCGTCTTAACGACCTTGGTCACCCGTGGCAGTTTATATATACAGTCAGTGAAAACAGTCAAAATGACACCATATAATAACATTTTCAAGTCAGTATGTGAAAGAACTATAAGTGATATACTCGTATATATCACATCCAATGCAAATCTAAAACTTTCATTGTTACTACTTACATGCCTTGATTTGAGAGCATCAGATCTATTTTATATTGTTTCTCAGACCTGACACTAGGGACATACAGGTTGCAGGAGTAAAATCGCTGGCATCAAATCAGGGTTCATTTTCATATGAGAATTTTTTAAAACTTATTCAAAGGAATAAAAATTGTAAAAATTTTATGGTAAATAAAATGAAAGTAACCTTGATGTAAAAATCTGGTAAACATGTATCTACTTGTCAAGGCATAATTTTTATTTTTGTTTTCAAACAGATAATACACTGACAGATTCTAACAAGACTAATCTGTAATAGCAAGAAGAGTTTAATAAGAACGATAATGGAATCATATTATTTTCCATGGAACACAACCTATGAAAATAGAGATTATAACACGCACTGCTGTTATAAAAAGGGATGTGTTATAACTTTATTTTTATATATATAATTTACCTACACTGGCTTAGATTTACAGACTGTTCTCTGGAGAAAAGGGATCAATGAGTTACACATGCATTCCATCAAGCTTACTTCATGAGTAATTAGAAGTGAGGACTTTACTGCCCATAAGGCTACAAATTGAAAGGAAGTAATGATGTGCGGTTTTTAAATAGATTACTCAACCTTTTTAAATGTATTAAAAGGTTAGTGAACTAAAGAAAGGCTAAAATCTTATAGTTTATGCTCATGCAAAAACGCAGTGCAAAGGGGGAGTTCAAAGTAATGAAAGGCAATAAAATACCTTTACTTACATATCTCTTTTTACAACCATAGTGATGTCATAATATATACTTCTATTGAAAACAACCAATAAAACATTACATTGCATATGCAGCTCTTCCATTTGTGTACCATGTGAAGAAAATTAAGGCTTCTTTCATTCAATTCACCATAAATTTTTTACAATTTTTGACTTTGTCAAATAAGTTTAAAAAAAATCTCTTTACATGAAAATAAATTATGATAACTCCAGTGATTTTACTCCTGTACACCCTTCTGCAATCCAAACACATTTGCCCTAATGACTGAAGAATTGTGCCTTCCATAGCCTCTGAAAATGTTTCACAGTGATGTGAAGCAATTGTTGCATTTTAACTTCTACCAAAATTTAATTTACAATCAAGATTTTATCTGATGGGTAAACTTTTTTCTTGGCTTCTAAAATCTTGTTCTAAAGCATATCTTCAGAGAGAGAGAGAGAGAGAGATGGACCTCAGCAGTGCTAACAAATATGTCTTTTTACTTCACTTGCATGCTTTGGGGTAGTATCTGTAATACTTTTGACAATCTCTGACATCCCTTTCCCCTTCTTTTCTTAAACCTACTATAGTAGCATAACCTAGTTCACCTGTACTCTGTCAGTCCTGGTAGTCTAATGGTAACCATAATTGTCTCATATATCCAAGTTCTGGAGTTCAATCCCAGTCAGGGTCACTGCCACGGGTGGCCGAGGTCGTTAAGTCGCAGACTTGCGAGTAGGAGGTCTGATTTCAAATACCGCCAGGACCATCCTTCCTGACTGAGGTTTTTTCCAGGTTTTCCTCAGTCCTTATTAATGGCAAATCCCGGGGAGGTACCCTAAATTTAGGCCTGGAATGATTCCTTCCTTAAACATAAATCCTTTCCCAATATGTCATTTCATCTCATGTATTATCAATGTCCATTGCCTGTGGTGCCTCTGTAGCAAAAACGGGTATTAAAACACTATTCATTCCAGCCAGGGTCAATGGATTTTATCTGGAATGCTGATGACCTGAAATGTTAAAGAGCATCCATAGATAACCACAAGGAATAGAGGCAAAGTACATTTGTATCTTACACAAAATCTATAGTCAACATTTTGTGAAAGTAAAAACAGAAGAAGAAGGACAACCTTTCCGAGTAGAAAGAGGAGTTCACCAAGGCAATCCAATCTCTCCCAAACTCTTCACTTGTGTAATGGAGCATGTATTTAGGAAAATGAACTGGCATAATCATTTCAGAATCAACATAAATGGCAGTCAGCTAACAAATCTAAGATTTGCCGACCATGTGGTCTTATTTGCCAAAACACTGAAAGCACTACAAACTATGCTGGAACAATTATATGAGCATAGCAAAAATGCAGGGCTTTGCTAAACAAACTGAAGACCAGTTAATTTCAAACAAATTTGAAACCCCAATAAAATAGATGGAACATTCCTCGCACTTGTGAGTGAATATATATAGCTAGGATAACAGATTTCCTTCCATGATAAAATGGAAAAAGAAGTACAAAGAAGGATCTCATTAAACTGGAGAGCATTTTTGGCCCTTAAGTTTATATTGTTAGACCAAACACTAACAAAGAAAATCAGATTTCAGATGCTTGAAACCTGGTATACTCTGTATAGGGTACCAGACATGGTCACTAACAGAAAAACAAAGAAACAAAATTCAAATGTGCCAAAGAAATGTGCAACCCAAGATCCTGGAAATAACTTTGAAGGACAAAATACTTATAGTATTTACAAGAACATCAAGAGACCCAACCGCCACGTTTAACAACAGTTTGTCAACAGGCTGAAGATGGGAGGGATCGCTCCCGAAACATATGTTCCAAATTTATGTAAGTGAATGGAGTTAGTGTGAAAAAAACTGTATACATTGTTTATATATATACCACTCCATTGTCAACAGCTTCGTAAGTACACTTATTTGACTTATAGTATTAATAAATTGGTTATCTCAGACAACAGACCTCGCACAAATAGCTACCAGAAGCAAATGGCAATATGCAGTCATGTCACAAGAATGCAGGACAATAGATCCATGTGGTACCCCCATATAGGAAAAAGAACACAAGGCAGACTCAGAAGATGGACAGACCTCTTCGGGGAATATGCAGGTGCAGATTGGTCCAAATTGGTCAAGAGTAGCATGAGGAAGAGAAAAATGGAAATCTCTCAAGAAGCAACTAGTACAGTGAGAAATGAAGTAACCAGAGAAACAAAGTGTCTTAAACAGTATAAGAACAACTAGCATGGAATAGCTCACCACATTAGGAAAAAGGGAGCTTTTCTTTGTTAGGAGGCCTTTGCCCTTAAGGGACACAATAGGCTATCTTTATCTTTAGAGATAACCAAATCAGTACCCTCTGATATGATCTTTTTTTTGCTTTTCTGTTATTTATCAGTTGCTCTAGAACTTTCCCACATTGTGATCTAATGCTATTTTGTTCTTCATTTGGCTTATTGAAGTTGCTATATCATTGTTAGCTACATATTGTGTTATAAAAATTGTGAGTAAATCTACACAAGAACCTACATTTAATAACTTACTGAGAAATATACAAATAAGTTGGTATTAGGTGACACTAAATTTCATTAACTAATTAATTCATCAGAACATGTTTCAAGAGCATGCACTCTCATCATCAGCTGGGGACTGACTGTAGAGTTACTGAGAGTGGGTCCCCAGCTGATGATGAAAGTGAATGCTCTTGAAAATGTTCTGATGAATTAATCAATTGATGAAGTTTAGTGTCACCTAATACCAACTTATTTGTACATTTAACAAACTTCACTGTTCCTAACTTCTTTTAAGTTTACAATTACTGAGAAATGTTTGTTTGACAGGTTTATGACATTTTCTATTGGGCTGTTTTGGTTTTCTTTCCTAATTTTCATAAGATTTTCTAATTTTTTGTTCATAGTTTTCTATTTTTGTTTTATGCCAATGTTTATGCCTCAAAAAATTAACATCCAAAACTTTCCATGAAATTATGCCTAATTGAAGTACTAGTTTTAAATATATTTCATGGCTTAAGTCTACTCACTTATTACTTTGTAATGGTTAGTTTTTTTCAATTTGCAAAACTTACTTTATGGCAGCTATTTGTGCTTTGCTATTTTAGTTTTGTTTCACTGCCCACATTATAAACATAGGCATAGATCTGGTCAATAAGAAAATAGAAAAATTCAAAAAACAAAAACCAATAAAAGACATTACCACACCTAAAGGCGACACAGAGATCGTATGTACATGAAATTCACATTCCATCCATGGGCACACCAAAAATTCTAGAAGATTTTTAAAGATTATTTTGGCTCCAATAAACAAATACAGTTTAAAAAAACTTCCTAAAAACCAACACAAAAGATGAAATTCCACCAAGAAAACAATCAGACATTTAAAAAAATCAATTGCAAAGACTGCAATATGAAATATATATATAGGAAAAACAAAAAAAAGAAACATTCCCATTGGTTTAAGAAACGCATGGGAAATGTAAAATATAAACACATGAAGAAATCAGCAATTACCATTTCTGGGAAAAAACAAAACAAAAGCACCACAAATTCCAAAGTGAACCAATACTAACTCTTAAAAGCTCAACAAAAACACATAGAATTAACAGTATGAGAAAATATATTCATAAATAAAAACAAAGAAAATTTATTAATTGATATCATTGTATGATTCAGTTGAATTACACACTCTTAAAGCTTCACTTTTCATAAATGTATGGAACTGGTTTCCAGAACATTTAGTTCCCATCTTCAGCCAGGCTAAAGTTCAAGAATCATACAATGATATCAATTAATATGATTAGCTTCACTGTGCAAGTTCCAATTTACATTTAAGTTTTAAAAAAGAAAATTTAGTTAATTTTGATCTTCCAAACAACAGTAACATCATCACTAAATTCATAAAATTTACAGAGCAATATTTTAATACCAGCTAGGAAGCTGACAGTGAAACCATACTGATGATGAAGGCAACATCCTTTGAAATATGTTCAAGCAAGTGGAACAAAATCAGTGAAACATAGTGATTTCCTCATAAAAAAATTACAAAAATAAAAATATAGGTTATTGAGAGCATAAAATTGTGCATTGCCCCACATACCCCTAGTCTGAGAAACAGAACAAAACAAAAACAAATGAGAGCCTATTTTCAAACTTTACCCAAGCTCATCATTGCAAGTGTTGTGGCAAAGTAACTTCTTGTGTTGCTGCCAATATACAAATATGTATTTTATATTGTAAATGCTAGGAAATTATAATCTTTATTGGACTACAGTATTAATGATATAGAAAAAGTTATATAACTGCAGCAAAGTATGTAGGGTATGTATCTTCTTGTGTTATTGTTGTCACATAAATAATATATTTTCATGCGGTTTTTGTTAATAAATACACAAAAATTTATAGAAAATGTGTGCATTTTGTTGAAACTCAATTTAAGGTAATAAGGTTTAAAAAAAAATTAGGTCCTTGTAAAGACAATAATTAACAGTTATTTCTGTATGTGGTAAAGAGTTGTAATCTAAAATATTGATAAAGTGGAGGGTTGGGTATGACAGATAGAACTGTCCTATATTGTTTAAGAACTAAGTTATAAAATTTGTTTGGAATTCACGTTATAGTATGCATTGTTAAATTAAACTTGGTTATAATGCTGATAATGTAGAAAAGTCAATGATTAATCAATTTCAGTAAGAACACAATAGCAAATCTTTTGTTTTGTTTGCAGAGCAATATCTGTAGATATTTTATCATAGTTTGTAGCAGATCATACTGTTTTATTTCAGCCTGTATATTAGTTCACAAGGATCTAAACAAGTATTTATGGAACATTAAAACTGTTTTAACAGAAAGAAGCTAGATAGTGGAGTGAACAGTCATGTGTCAGTACAGCAAGTCTCGGGAGGCTCGGCTAAAGTACAAAGTGCAGTTAAGAAGAAAAGACCACCTCCAAAAACTCCAAAACAGAATCACACTCCTCCGGTTTGTAAAGTACAATAATTTATCATAGTTCTTTAAACTTCTTATAGCCAGTAAAATGTTTATAATTTGATTTATTTGGAACACTGAAGATTATGGCTTGGGAGAAAATTATTTCAGTAAATTCTATAATGATGGTTTGTAATACCAACCAAGTCATTGAAGCTCTGCACTCAAAATAGCAGAGGTCAACAATCAGAAACCTCCACAGATGACTGAGATCATCAAGGCGTGAGCATAGGTCTGGGGTTTTATTCCTACCAGGACTGCCTTCCATGACAGGTTTTTTCCAGGTTTTTCCATCCTGAGAAATGGCAAATATCAGGGAGGTACTCTAAATTTAGGCAAAAAAAAATCTTTCCAGTGTATCATTTCATCTCATGCATCAACAGTGTCCACTGCCTGTAGTATCTCAGTAGTTAAACAGGCATTAAACACTATTAAAAAAAAATACAGTAACATTATACAATTTGATGATGGAATGAGAATGACAATGAAGCAGTTGGCAGAATTAAATGGCATTACCCATAGAAAATTTGCCCAGACAAAGTTTTGCCTGCTACAAATTCTACTAACAACTGTTTGGACAGAATCTGAATCTCCTTAATGAAACAAGTTTTCTGATCACTTGCAGCAAATAATCAGCTGCTAAAATGAAAGTTAATCCTAATACATAGTACCAATCAAATTGCATTGTTATACTAAGCTTATTTATAAAAGTAAGTCATTAGATTTATGCCAGACATTGTAGAAATATAAACGTTATTCTAACTTTAGCTGTCGATCATAATTGAAAAATTTGGAAGTAGCAATTTAATGGTGACTTTGTTATAGGTGCAGGTTTTAGGCAGTGTTCCTGTCTCTTTGTTGTCTGATGGTCACATGACACCAGAGGAAGTAGAGAGGCATCTTGAATCACGACAGACTTATTTAGAGCTTGTACCTGAAAAGGCGCCACCAACTGTACCCACAGAGATGTTCAGTAATGACCCTTCTTTAGACAGGTAACACTAGAGCAGATATTTTTCTAAGCAGTAAAATATTGTGAGTTCTACTTTCCAGTTACTGCCCTCTTTATTTAAATATTTATTATAGGTGTACCACTTCATAAAGAAAGTTGGTCTGGGCATGCATACCCATAAGGAGGGAGAGAGCTTCCCCTTCCCACTGTAAATAATGCTGGCTACATATGGTGGCCATAAGGAGGGAGAGTGCTTCTCCCCTCCCTTCCATACAAAAATCTGCATGATGAATATGTTTATAATAATGCAATTATATAAGCAGTATTAAAATATGATTAACTTGTTTTATAATAAAAACAATAACTAGGAGAGCATTGATTGTTCATAAAACGATGCCTCTCATTTTCTTTTCAGCATGTGAATATAAATGTAGCCAAAGAAACTGTTTCCCTGTTGTACACATTGTTGAATTTCCAATTAGCTGGTCAAGTCAACAAAATTATCAGTATAGAAAGCAGTTCCCCCTAGTTTGGCAAGCTGTGTTGACTTTATTATTTAGCGATATTTTTAATGTATTTTGCTGTAGTGTTTTTGTTTTCATTATAAGCACTGGCATTATCTCAAATGGAAAGGCTTGGGGTTTTGTAAGTTGTTGCATTAGTCATTGTTATTTTGTGCATAAGTGATAAAATCTTTTCAAACATGATGACATTTACCTCATCAAAATCTTCAAGTATGTCTGTGAGCCTTCTTAAAAGTTAAGTGCTTGTTATAGTATATAGAGTAGCGCAATGCTTTAAAAGAATAGTTCAGGTATTGCTATTGTTCTTTTGTTTTAAAATGCTCACAGAATATAATAATATAGGTAATGAAATGAACAGGATTATTATCAAAGTAAATGCGACTGGCGATGTTAGCAATCTAATGGGGATGACAACAGCAGCATTTTGTAAAAGAGAGGAGGGGCTGAAACTGTCAAGGGGGAAGTGACTTTGCAGCAAACTATGACTAGTCCTATCTCGAACCTTCTTTTCAGTTGGTATAGCTATAATAAAAGATTAGTAATTTGGCAAAATTTGCTTGCTGCAACTTAATACTTAAAATATATCTGCCCAATCAGGTGTATCCATGTGATTGAATTGCCAATGCTTTCTCCAGTAAATAAAATGTTTTATAATGATTAAAAACACCTTTGTGGCCTCACTCTTAATGAACAAGAAAACAGACTGAGACTGACAAGAAAACAGACATTTAAAATATTAACATAATGATAAAACACATTGAATGTTTGCTATCAAAATTTAAAAATTCAGGACTGTTTCTTGAGACCTCTCTTTGCTCACATCATCAACTGTTAAACAACTGGTGGATCTTGCTAAGTTGAAAAGGTGGGTTACTGTAAGGACTTTGGTGGTCTGTTGATGAACTTGTAAAGAATATTGTCTGCTTCTGGAATATAAAAATTTATGAGTTTATATTCATATTTTTTATGAAAATCTCTTCCCATATGTTCTTGGGATGTTTACACCTCTTAATTAAGTGATGTCTTTTTTTATTTCATGTTGTTCATTCCAAAAATGTGCTGGTCGAGTTTTCTATCTGTTTATAACGAATATATCTCCAGTGTTTCTTCAATCTGATGCGTATATTTCTCTTGGTCTTACCTATGTATATTATTTCACAGTCTTCAAAATGGATCTGGTATGTATATAATTTTTGCTCTTTGGGTCTGGAATCTGCTTTATTTAACTTCAATAATTTGCCAACACTGTGTCTCTTCTAGGATACTGATGTGATGTTATTTTTATATTGTAAGTTTTTTCTTTTGATAAGGCAGTCAGGGTAGTAATTTGTTTAATTTTCTTTTGTTTTAGGAATTTTTTAATTTTGTAATCGAGTGATTTTGATACAGTTTGTATAATAATCATTTATCTGTAGAACGCTGTTTTAAATCTGGATTGTTTATAATTATGGCCGCCATTGGATTATTCCCTTTACTTTTCACTCTTGCTTTAATTCGGGTGTATATTAATTTACCATTTGTTGTGTGTGGTTCCTGAAAACAGAGTATGTCTAAATTTAATTCATCTAAAAGATGTTTTAATTCTGACATCATCAATCTACTTCGTTGGGCATTAATTTGCCTATTTTAATTATTTTATAGTTATATTCTTGGTAACCTTCCATTATGTGTTGTTGTTGTTATTATTATTATTTAAAAGAAACACTTTCTGTGCTGGCAAGTGGGTGAGGTTTTGTTCCATTTTTAGAATCTTGTTCAGTTGGATCTCTAGAGTGATTAAGCACTTGATTTTTTTTTTTTTTTTTTTTTTTTTTTTTTTCCTTGTGTTTAAATCTATTACCTGTTTCTTTTATAAGTGCTCTGAGGAAATTATCTTTAATGTTGTGGTTTTTACTGTTTTATGGGGATTTGGTTTAGTGGTTGTGTGTTTGCTTGTAAGTGAAATGTTTATTGGTTGATGGGGTACTATTGTGATTTAGTGGTTGTGTGTTTGCTTTTAAGTGGAATGTTTGTTGGTTGATGGGGTACTTTTGGGGAAATCAGTTTTGTGAATTTTGAGATAGAGGTATTTGAATAATTTGCGCCATCATACCTGACCTGCATACAACATTGTGGCCATATTTGATTAAAATCAAAAGCAATATGTCCATAGCATAATACAAAGTGTTTATATATTTCTTCTAGATCCATATTTTCATTTCTTCTTTTATACACCATTTCTAATAGTTTTAATAATTCTTCCAGATTTGTTGTAATATTTTGAACTTTAAGATCTATTCAATCGAGTGCATCTGGAACTGGGAAGGTTATACATTTACCATTTGTGTGGAATTTATGAATTATGTGCCTCAAGGCCACAGTCAGCGTCTGTCTGTGTTTGAGCTGGCTCAGTTTGAGAGAAATATCCAATCAGCATATATTTGGCTGATGTTGGGTTTTATCACTGTCACTGTGGCAGTTTCATTTCTGTCTAAGGTGTTGTTTTCTTCTTCTGTTGTGTATGTGTTTAGTTCTTTATCTAAATCAAGTTCCTTTATTCCTTCCTTTTCACATTTTTTCTTCCATTTCTTCTTTCCCTAAGTTGTGATTATTATCTGTAGCCTGTAAGTTATGTTGTAATTGTAATTTCCTTCCATTCCATATTGACCATAAAAAACCTATGCTGTATGATTTTTGTTTTTTACCTATATTTCCCGCCTGTTCTTTTGCTCCATTCTCTTCTGTACTTATATCCTCCATTATTGCTATGTAGTCTACTTTAATTTTCTTCTTATTCATCATTTCCATTTCCTCCAGAACTTTGGTGGTAGTTTTAGTATTTCATCTTCTTCCTTGTTAATTTTGTTTATCCTTATAGGTATCCCCATGCTTTATTATTAAATTCATTTTGATATTATCCCTTTCGTCATTAATTTGTACCTATTCTGTTTGTGTACCAATTTCGTTGCAAGCTTTTGGTTTGTTTAACTTTAGTTTTGGGCAATTACTCGCCTTAAATTCCTTCTTATTCTGCATGGAGTGTTCCTTTTTGGTTTTTTCCTCCATAATTCCAAGTTCTTATTGTAATTATTATTCATAATTTGTTCGAGAAATTATTCTTTCCCAAAAGATTCTGTATATTGAGCATTCTTTCTTACTCATGCATTTCTTGCCCCTCCTGAGCATGGAATGCATATTAGTGGTGGTTCTTTCTTTATACATTCTCTTCTGTTATACATTCTCTTCTGTCATAGTCTTCTTCACCACAGCGTCTGCAAGTTGATTTTTTTTACTTATTGCAAAATTTTGCAACATGTCCAAAAGCAAAGCATTTAATACACCTTGTCACCGATATAAGAATCCAATATATATTCTTCCTTTTTAGAGTATTATCTTCCTTAACCTTACAGAAACCTCCATAACGTGATGCACTGTGGCACAATTTCTCGCTCCTATTTTGAATCTGACTATGAACTCCTTGTCATAGTTTTGTGGCATTATCACTCCCTCAAAATTTGTTTATAAATTTCTTCTTTTAAATCATCTTCTTTGGAACCTGCTAGTACTTAATATAAGATTATTAGAGGAATTCTTTTTCTAGCTGTTTCAATTTCAATATCCTTATGCTTCAAACTTTCACAGGTTATTATTTTATTCATATCTTCTTCAGTTGCTGCTTCTATGATTGCATTCTACCTGTCATTTTTAAGCTTCAAATTTTAATTTTCTCCTCAGCTGGTTTCAGGTTTTCAGGTATTATTTTTTGTACTTCTTTTACTTCAGATTTGTTGGTGGACGGAATAAGAAAGGCAGTATGTGTCTTTATTTGTATGGTTTTTTGAAGAGGTTTCTCTGTCCATTTTCATTTGTTCATGTATTTTATTAATTCTTAATATAGCAATTTTTATCTTCTTTTTCTTCTCCAGAGTTAACTTATTCTTGGAGGTTAGTATGGATAGCTTGGCAATTAATTCCCCAAAGGCTTCTTCGAACTCCTTTGTTTCTATTTCATTCATTTTCCTTGTGTTATTTATTTCTGCTATAATTTCTTTGCCTTCCTCCACTACTGACTTTTCATTTTCTTATCTATACTTCCATCCTGATTTAAATTTCTTCTTATATTTTTATCATTTCCTCTTACTGGTGAGGGTATTTTGGGGAATAAATCCTTCTTTTTCTACTCTCCCATTTTTTTTCTAAACCCCAAATATAAAGATTTGATTTACACTACTTACTGCGGGTTATTAGCTGCTCCTGGACAGCTGCCTGGCAGTCACCTCACCTACTGCAGCATTGGCAAGTATCATTTGACCAGTCACTTGTTTTACATTAAACTTTCTCTTATTTTTCCTCTATATTCACTTAACTATAATCCCTATTCTGTAGCTCAATACTTAGTACTTACAGTTTGCTTACATTTTCACCATGCTTCCAGGAAAACTCATATTTTTACCACTTAAATTTAAGTAAATACTGAGCACATTTCATACATGTCAGCTGCACTTGGCAACCAGTGGAACAAATATATAATGGTTTATAGTCTTCATGGCATTTGCTATCTCATTTATAGCATCGATTCATACATTTCTACAATATGCTCATGTGTCATTTCTGACATATAAGGCATGGTGTTTTCTCAAATTTATAGTTTATTGAAAGCATACACAAACAAGCTGAATGAATCAATTTCTAGTCAATAATAACTTCAACTTTGCAATGTATGTAGTTTTCACAGCATGATATCTAATAAAAAAAATTTATAAATTCCTTCAAGAAGACAAACATTTAAAGATATAATTCAAGACCTATCCTTACATCCTAAACTTGGTACACTTGATTTTAAAAAAAAAGTTGAGATTTAAATTTTGAGTAAAAAATGCAATTGTTTTCATAATAAATAAAAGCATTTGTAGAATTTTTCATATAGAATTAGCTTTGTTGAAATGGATTTGAATGGTTTATGCCTAAATATATCTCTGCATATTTTGAAATTTATTTTTACGGCTGAAAGCTCTACTCTCTGACAGAAGACATAGTGTAACTATAAAATGTCTAGAGAAACATTTGGTTGTAATGTGTAACCAATAAGCTTAAAGTTTTATAGTGGATTATTGATTTGGTTTATTTATGGATGCTCTTTAACATCTCAGGTCATCAGTGTCCCATTCAATTCAGGGCATGAAATGGCCAATAAATTTTGCGCAGAGGCCTCTTCTTTCAGGTTTGAGATTCTTTTTCATACCATAAGTCAACACAGGACCCATGGCTTTTACTTCCTTTCTAGAGAAACCCATAC
Source organism: Metallyticus violacea (assembly GCA_030762175.1). NCBI lineage: Eukaryota > Metazoa > Arthropoda > Insecta > Mantodea > Metallyticidae > Metallyticus > Metallyticus violacea. The sequence goes on from CM060839.1 coordinate 25,838,977, forward strand.
TTAAGATTTTAACACCCAAAAAATCCATTGACCCTGTCCAGCATTGAACCCGAGATCTTGGGTTTGCGAGGCAAGTATGATTACCATTAAACCTCCAGGACTGACATATTATAGTGGACAAAGAATTAAATGTCAGTTTATATTATCTAGCAATAAGGCATAACAATATCAATATGTTAATTGATATCATTGTTGAATGATTGAACGATGAATGATTCAGTTGAACTACACACTCTTAAAGCTTCACTTACTTTTCATAAATGTATGGAACCAGTTTCGAGAACATTTAGTCTCCATCTTCAGCCAGGCTAAAGTTAAACTGTCGGATCATTCGTTGAGCTGATTAACTTCACTGTGCAAGTTCCAATTTACATTTAAGTATTAAATATCAATATGTACTTGCAACTAATGTAATTGCTTTGTTTACCTGTCACTTTAGAAGATTGTAATGCATAAACAAGTGGCCTAAACTTATAAATATGCTACTTATTGTTCTTATTTGTTTCAGTGAATCTAATGAGATTTGTGAATTGGAAACGTCTCCAAGCAATGTTGGGGAAGATTGTCTTAGTGTGGACATGATACCAGAGTGACACAGTATTAACACTATAAATTATTAAAAGGCATATTTTACCACTTATCTTCTTTTTCTTCACATGCTTTTTTAAATGTGATTATAACAGTGCATCTTTAATATCTGGTTTCTAATACTTATTTATTAGAGAAACTAAGATTTTAATATATGTTCAACATTTCATGCTGTGCAATAACTGATTAAACATACTCATACTTTCTTTTTTTAAGTATTTTGTATTGTTATTTGGAGCTTTGCATTGATTGTATTTCTATGAAAACAGGTTGTAAACTTAAGATTATTTCAGTAATAAAACTGTCATTCAAATTATAGGATCAGTATATTGTCTTTTAACCTTGAATATTTATGGAAATTATATGTTATCAGCTCAAAATAAGAGAAAATTTTAATGTAAACAGGAATGCATTTAAGCATTGGAAAAAAAGACGGCAACAATTTATATGAGAGAACCTAATTCATTTTTTACACTAAACTCCATTCACTTGAACAAAAGTAAGACGCATTTCGGAAGAATCTCTCCCATCTTCAGTTGCTCACTGAACCGCCTTTACTCGAAACTATGGCTGGACAAACGGATGTTCCTGTGGTGGCCTTTGTTGGTTGAAGTAGGAAGTTGCTGAGCTCATCCATAGGAGGAAACTCAAAATTCATTAGGTTTTCTCTATTTTTTAATATGAAAATTTTTTCCTCCCAAGTAGATAACTCCAATGGGTTGTGAAGATGTTTCAGCACTTTAATTCCCAGTTTTATTTCATGGTTTTTGGTCCAAAAGTGAGCTGCTACTGCTGATTTATAAACCTGTATAAACCGAATATTCCTAAAATGTTCTTTCCTCCAAATTTCTTTTTGTTTTGTCTATGTAGCCCTGTTCACAATCTGCACATTTTATTTCGTAAATTCCTGATTTCTGTTCTGTTGGTATGGAGTCTTTTACTGTGCAACCTAATAAATTCTTGATGTTGTATCTGTTCTTTAAGGCTAACATTATCCCATGTTCTTTGAAAATTTTCTTGAACTTGTGGTAAATTGGATGGTAGGTGAAACTTTTGAATTTGTGTTCTTTTGTGTTTTTCAGTGTGGAGACTTATCTTATCCCTTTTTGTCTTTTAGATTTATTGATAATTTTTATCACTGTGTCTTTGTTGAAACCATTGATTATAGCTGTCTTTATTATTTGTTCGTATTCTATTTTGTACTCTGCTTCTGTGAGTGGAACATTCATCAATCTGTGTGCCAAACTGTGAAAAACTGCATATTTATGTGGAATTGGGTTATAACTCTCATTTTTATGTAGTTTTCTGTGTGTGTTTCTTTTCTGTAAATTCCAAAATTCAAACAATCTCCATTTCTTATAATTTTTAAATCTAGAAATGGTAGCTACCCATTTCTTTCTTCTTCTATAGTAAATTGTATGGATTCATGTTGCAAATTAAAAAGTTTCAGGGCATCTATTGAGTGTTTCTTCGGTATTATTGCAAAAATGTCATCCACATACTTATACCATGACTTGAAAATTAAAGGGAAGGCTTTTGTGATGTGTATTTCAAATGAGCGCTCATGAATAATTCTGCTACAAAAGGTGACAAAGGGTTTCCCATAGCTAGGTCTGAAACTTGTTAGTAATATTTTTTGTTGAAACTGAAGTAATTTTGTTTAATGCAAATATTAGTAAGTTTTAATAAGTCTTCTATTTCTTCTGTTTTTAAATTTATTGATGTTAACCATTTCTTAAGTATAATCATAAGTTTCTCTATAGGTATGCTCAGGAATAAGGCTTTTACATCAAATGAAACCATTATATCTCCAGCCTTAATTCTGCTATTTTCAAGTTTTTTGACTAGATCAACTGAATTTTTAATGCTCAAACTTTGGAATCTTTTAAAAGAATTGAAGACTTTGATCAATTTTTTTTGCTATCTGATATGTGGGTGAATTGATATTGTTTATTATTGGTCTCCTGCTGTTATCATTTTTATGTATTTTAGGTAGTGCATAAAGCCTGGGTAGTACTGGATTACTCTGTGTGATATTCTGTTTTTCAGTAGTGTATAGTGTTTTGACTTCATTTAATATTTTGTTTAACATTTTATTGCATTTATTGAGTGGATTCTTTTCAGTTGGTTTGTAGTCTTTTCCTTTTAAGATAATTTCATCTCTATTTATGTATTCATTTTCATCTAAAATGGCTATTTTATTATCTTTATCTGCTTTTATGTATATTACTAGTTTTTCTTTTAGTTTTAATGCTGTTCTGTAGTTTATTGACAGGAGTAAGTACAATATTTAATACAATACAATATTTATATATGAGAGAAATTTATTCTAGAACCAGCATATTGTTATGTTTCTTCAATATAATTCCCTATCATATTATCATCCTTTATCATGTTTCTGAAAGGTGCTGAATACTGGCAGCACTAGTGTTTTTATTGGTCTCGGTAAACAAGCCTCTACTGCTTGAAAGATTGCTCATCGTGTAAAGAAATTCATTCCTCTTAGTGATCCTTTGGGAAGAGATCAAACTGCAGAGACTCATATCTGGCAAATAGAAGGATGTCCAGGTTTAACAGTGTACCAATAAATCTCTCATAATAGTAACATTAAGATACTAGGGCCCTATTCTACAAAAGTGTGGTCTAACACATTACAAGTGTAATAGTACAGAGAGTAAATCTTGCTTGATCCAAGAAAGTGGGCAGGCGGGAGAAAGCCGATAGAGCATGAAGAATGATAAGGGTACTAGCAGGATGTATGTGGGTGGAGACAGAATGGCTTTCTTTGCATATGTCTACTCCTTGTTGGGGTATGGTGTAATATTCTGGGGGGAATCACCTGCAAGGAAGGTATGCTTCTTAATGCAAAAAATAAATAAATAAAATAATAATAATAATAATTTGAACCATAATAGAAGCAAGTCCAAGAACAACATGTTAACCACTTTTTAAAAAATTAGGCATTCTTCCTCTTCCTTGTATTTACATATTTAAAATAATAATGTTTTTTGGTAAAACCATCAATAATACAGATTCACCCTTCATTAAGAATGAAGCAGTCCACCAATAAGATACAAGACAAGATTCAAACTTCCATGTATATCAGCATAATACTTCGCTATACCAAAGAAGCATATTGCACTCTACTATAAAGATATACAATAACCTTCCGAACTACTTAAAAGGAAATACTACAGGATAAAAGTTTCAAACTATTCCTATAGGCACATCTAATTAACCACTGCTTCTACTCCAATCAAAATTTCCTTGTAAATAATGATAAATAACTATTTCATAACAGCACTATGTTCCAATAATGTGAGAATGACAATGTATTTCATTTAAGTACTTATCTTGAAATTATTTTTTTAAAATTTTTTTTATTAATTCTTGTATATAATTCAGTGTTTTATTAAGATGTGTCCAACATCAATTGTACTATACTAAAGTGATCAACTGGATGAAACAACAGCCTACCTGCTTTTAGGATCAAGTGGGACATGAACTCTGAATAACTTTAGTTATTAGTAGAATACTGCCCCCAAAGGCTTCTTCAACACTTGTACTTTACAAATCCATACTTACAAGTGATTTTTCATTGATTTGTTCCAAGTATAATTAATAGTAATGCTCATATGACTTGAATAGCTTTCTCTACAACTGTAAGAATATTGGTAACCCCAAAGGGCAATTTTTAATATCCTTTTAAAAATTTAGGGAATGAGTTGGCCTAAATATATGAAGTATTAGCAAAAGTGATAATAATGATGAGATTAAGAATGTGTATAAAGAAAGAATAATTCAGTATTTGAGTGCAATGAAAGTTTTAGGTTAAATTAAGTATGACATAAAATTGACAGTGGCCTTTTTTTAAATGAATAGTTCGGCCCAGCCATCTCATTTCATGTTTGCCTTTTAAAGTTCTTGGTAAATGCCACAAAAAGAATTTCTTTTGACATTTTCACAGTTTTTGCTTGTAATGAAATTATGATTGCCAAACAATGTAAACAAATTAAAATCATTGTATGATTTAGTCGAACTACACACTCTTATTGCTCCACTTGTTTATTATATGTAGTACTAGTTTCAATCAAAATTATGATTCCATAAAACAGCTTCAGGATCATGCTTCAAGAGAGCAATGTTTACAGCACATTATAATTTGCACATGCATAAGAGAGTGCATTACAAGGTAGGGAGTCCCTCAAATGTTAGAACAGGACGAAAGTGATAGGCACCAAGCTTGCCTTGACCGATACTTTAACAGTCACTGCTATGAAATGAGAGAGCGGAAACATTTTCAGAATGTAAATATTTACCTCGCATTCTCTTAAGTGACCAAGGGAAACAACATGAAAAAACCCAAGGTCAAGATGGCAGGCCAATGGGAATGAGCCCAGAACCTCCTTGCTAGGTATTTCATCACTAATATTAAACTAATGTATCCGAAACTTAAGTATTCATTTTTTACACTAAACTCCACTTACTTACATAAAAATAAGATGCATTTCGGGAGAATCTCTCCCATCTTCAGTTGTTCACTGAACAGTTTAGTGTAAAAAATGAATGCCTAAGTTTAGGATATATTACTACTTCATTGTCAACAGCTTCGTAAGTACAATATTTATTAAACTAATGTCCTTTCCCCCCCAAACCATTTAGCACATGTAAGAAATTGCTTTCTATCTAAAAACACACATCTTCTACCCTGCCTTCTTCTTTTATACCTTTCTGAAGCAAGGTAATCCTCCAACATCTGTTCAACCCTTTGCAGTTACCAAACATCGACACTATCATAAGAGTTCACCCTAGTTTGTAAACCATCTAGCACTTTCACTTGAAAGGGCAGTATAAAGTGATTCATCTAATTATTTGATGTCTTGAAATTATCAATCCCAAGTCTGGCAGCAATGCAAAGTGCTTACTTGAAATAGGTGCCATGTAAGTTTATTTGTACCAAGTTGAAAGAGTACTCTCTAGTTATTCCAGTGGCAATGTATTTATTATATGTAACATATTCATGACAGCTTCAAGTAGTTTGTAATTGGTGTACATGAGATTATTGTCAAACTCTACTGACTGAAAATGTGCATTTTTTGTATTATTTTCAGATATATATTCAAATCCTTTAATGACAAACATATTTTTAGCACTACAGAAAATTATTAGACTGGGGACAACAGCATTTAAGACAAGTATTTGGTATAGAATATGAAAAGAATCTATAATGTAGTCTGATTTTTGCCAGACAATTTTGTTCTTAATTACTAAATTGATGTTCTGTTTCGTTAAATCTTGCAGTAATGTTTATACCTTGCATTTATAACAATTACATACCTATAAATCCACAATGGAATGTACATGTTACAGCAACTGTTCAGTCATTTTACAACTTCACCAAATACATAAAAAATGCAGAATGTCCAAATTACAAAGTTAAAAATTATATATAAATACATTATTTTTTTCATGTTATATCAAACTGCTTATTAGAATATGTAGATCTTAACAGATATTTCCCAAAACTACATGTAATTTTTTTTTTTTTGTTTTTCTCACTTCTTGAAAAAGTTGTTAAACAGGACATGGCTTTGGAATGTCAACTCATCTATAAATAAATCAATGGTTCTAGTTATGACATCACAATATAGCCTGTAACAAGCAGTGTGCTCATCTCCCTGATCTAGTGGATAGTATTGCTGGCTGGTGCTTGGGAAATTGCAAGTTTGATTCCTGGCACCTATTTAGAAATTTTAAAAAGTTGGGAGACTGTAACAGAGAGCTGTGTGATAGGGAGGTGGCATTCTTTCAACCTTAAAAGCTGCGTGATAGCAACTAATAGTGCCAGTATGTCATTCACATACCCACCTGCAAATATTGCCCTCTGTTAATGAAGTTGCCTGATAGAGGCAGAGGACATAGTAGTTGTTGCAGCAGGCCTTGGTCCTTGTAAGGGGCTGCTGCACCATAAGAAGGAAAAGTTTAGTGTATTGTTAGCAGCTTGTGCATCACATCAATAAATTAATATCTTAAATGGTTGCTCAGACCATCAATGATGTCAGCCTAGCCAGTGTCTGGACTGTCAGGATTATAATGTAATGTGAATATTGAAAAATCTTTCTTATCCATTTTGACATTTTAGAAGAAAAATGTTTTTCAAATGCAGTTGATACATTTTTCTAATGTAGTTTTATGAGGGTGATTGAAAAGTTCATTTTTCTGCAAATAAAAAAAATTAAACAATATTTTGAAAAGACTCATATTTCTCAACATGTACTAAACATGTTCAATAATGATGCAGTGCACTAATGCCCTCGTTTGAGGTCTGCAAAATAGTGTTCCACCACTGAAATTACATTTTTATCTGGTGTAAATTTTGTTCCAGACATATTTTAAGCTTTTGCTATTACAGAAAAAGAAAGAAGTTTGTTGAGCAAGGAGCATGTACAACTTCAAGTGAAGTTCATTAATTTTAGCCAATCCAGTAGCAGACCAGTGATCTATTATCTAGAAGAGAATTTTCTTCTTGACTACCTGAGGTCTTATCTCACAAATTTATCCTGCATTAACTGAAGCAGGGTCATAGTTTACTCTGTCAATTGTCCAATCCTTAGCAAAGTAGTCAACCACTATTATACCTGGTATCGTACTATATTGATGCATATATTTATCAGCAGATGGGAGAGTGGAGTTTATGTGTTTTCACTGCTTTATCCACTTGGAATGTAATAGTGAATGAATGTTTCATCATTCATCATAAACTGTCCACACAATTAAATTGTGCGCTTGTGTGGTTTCTGATTAAGTTAGCATATGAACAAACCACTTATAAAATCCATGATATGGTGCTACAAGAATGGAGCATGCAAATCTACAACAAAAATGAGACTAAGAACATATCAACAAAATGTTTATTACATGTTATTCAAGGAATTAGGTATATCAAAAGTTTATGTGACATGTAACCACGAATGGTCCTGCATTTATCCTCGAATACAATGCTGTCCAATTTTGTTACCACTGAAAATGAAGTACCTGAAACAGAAGCTCGATAAGTTCATATCCTTTTGTTGTAAATCATGGTTTAAAGCCTAAAAATACACAATGAACTATCACATTATTTCTTCCGGTAAAGGCCGCATTAATCTGGGTGGCCGAAATCGTTAAGGCGCGGACTCGTGAGCCGGATGTCTTGGGGTTTGAATCCCGCCAGGCCCATCCTCCCTGAGTTTTTTTTCAAGGTTTCCCTCGGTACTCATAAATGGCAAATGCCGGGGAGGTACCCTAAACTTAGGCCTGGAACATTTCTTTCCTTTAAAAAATCCTTTCCCAATTTATCATTTCATCTCATGTATAATCAGTGTCCACCGCCTGTGGTGCCTCGGTAGTAAAAACGGACGTTAACCACCATTAAAAAATATCCAGCGCATCTTCCGGACCTGTGCTTTGGACATTGCTCTCATATCGAGATCTTCTGCTGGGCAATGGGCATTCGATAAGGGCGAAAAATTGGCTAGTTATAAAACAGCTGACGCGGCCTTTGCCGGAAGAAAATGAAATTGCGAACAACGATTTTGGCAGTCTGTGCAATCACAGAATTATCACAGTGTCAACAATTGGCAAACTGCCTGTTTCCAGAATTGTTTATTGTGATTATAAACTCTTATCCTTAAATTGTTGTTGCCTGACAATTGATTAATAGCAGTGTTTTATTTTATTTATTGTGCTTATGAGTAACTCCAAGAGATCACCCATAAATCTAAGTGGATTTCTTAGACCTTCCCAGTTGCTGTCAGTTACTTTTGGTATTAACACAAAACACATATATAATGACATTTGCCGTTGGTGCAGCTGCATCAAATGTGCATGCAAGGTTTGATAACAGGTGTGTTCATAAAATAGCTCTTTAAAAAAATGTAACGCGCAAAACTACACTAAGGAAATTTGTCTTGCTTTTGGTAAGTTCGGACTACAGTTGGCTAAAGTGACATTATCAGCACTCAGCAGTCACGATCCGACAAAGTTGAAGCATATTGCATGCCGTGTGTAGAGTGTAGACTACTGACTATGTGTATTAACGGTTCCAACGTGCAATGTAGTATGGTTTCGGTAAAGACATCACAAGGTTAAGATCTTCAGTTTATTTCTCTTTGGAGTTCACAAATGGCAGCGTCGGAACACGTCGGTGTGTTTATGTACTGTAGTTATAATTATCTTTAGTATTTTTGAAGTGTAAAATCGGCACAGTGGTTGTTAAGCTATTACGATGTCGAAATTAGTTGATGTATATCGTCCGGGAAAACAACCCACGTTAAGTAAACGACAGCTTCCACTTACTGTCGACGAAAATTTGACGGTAATTTTTTTGTGCAATATCACATTTTAATTAGAACAGCAATAATTGCGGTTGTGGCTTAGTGTTCATTATTATTATGTTGAAAAGCATTGTTGTGCTGCGTGACCTAATTGATACGCTCTTGAAATTTTGTTTGAACTAATTAAAATGACCTTAATACACCTGTTCTTGTGATAAATAATAATTACTTGTCGAATGTTTTTAATTTTCCACAGATGATAATGGACTTACATGGAATGGGTCTGGTATGTGATAGTCCGTTGGTTAGGGGTAAGGAATTTGAAGAATTTCTGCAGAAGTTCAATATGCTATCTCGATCGGAAACCACAAGTGCATTCGCAGTTACCTGCAAAGATATGCTAAGAATATTGAGCCAAACTGTACCATGTGTTGGCTGTCGAAGAAGGTAGGTTACTTAACGGAATTCACTAGATGTATTAGCATTTTTTTCGAGAATGAAATATACCCGGTAATCATGTTCTAAATCCATTAATATACACGTTAAATTTATTTAAGGAAAACTAATAAGATGCATAAATGAACATGTTCCAAGCCAATTGCACTTAAGAATTAAAAGAAACAATGATAGTTGGTGTATGTGTCAAGTTATCTAATGTGAAGCAACTTTTAATTTAGTTTCATACCAAGAAATAAACTAACATATCTATTTGTTGAGAACTAGGGCAGCAGGACAAGTTCTGAATGGGCACTGAAGAAATTTAAAAGATTGTGTTTTTAAGTGCTATCTAATGATAATATGTTAAATGTTTCTACTGCATTTTGTATCATAATTTTTGTGTTTCTTGATGAAAATAAAAGGTTATTTTGTGTTGGCTGTTCTGGAATGACAGTGGCCCGTGTTATATTTCATCTTAGTGCTGCTTAAGGATATATGGTTGTAAATACAGTTAAAAAGCAGTTATACAAATGTGAAATTTCTGGGACTGTTAGAATAGGTATGACAAGCCTCAGCTTCATAGGAGGGTGCAGTGTATGAATCTGAGGCTTGAACATGCATTAATGACACCCACAAACTCTCACATTTGTACGAATTTGTAGGTCCATAAGTTTCCATCCTCACTGATAAGGGTTATTACCTTCACAAAATCCTTATTTAGTGTCATACCTTATCTGTTAAGTAAATAATGCAGCTGTAAGTTCCGCTGCACTGTGTTCAGTTGTTCAGATATAGTTGCATAAAGGTGCATAAAGAAGGCTATGGTAGAAGATTGTCATGATCTAAATGGAGTATCGAGCTGTTATTAAGTTCTTCGCAAAAGAAGGACTTGTTCTAAATGAAATTAAACAGCAATTGGATGGTGTATATGGGGAAGCATTCCTCTAATATTCTACCATAAAAGAATGGGCCAAACTTTTTTGAATGGGTCGACAAAGCTTTGAAGATGAAAAGTGTGTAAGTCGACCCTTGGAGGTGCTCACTCCTGAAAACATTGCTCTTGTGAAAGAAATTATGGAAGACCAGCGACTCAAAGTTACAGAAATAGCAGCAAGGTTGGGCCTTTCAAAAACAACAGCCCTTTGAATTATTCATGAACATTTCAACATGAATAATTTTAGTGCAGGATGGGTGTTTAGACTTCTTTCCTCAGTCCAAAAGCAGCAAGGAGTCATTTGTTGTCAGGCTTTTTTGGAGCTCTGCTATGGCGATGAGAGAGAGGTTTTGCAAACCATGGTTACAGGAGATGAAACTATAGTCCTCTACTATGATCCCTTGTCCAAAAGAGAATTAATGGACTGGCATAAACCTGGCAAAGCACCACCTCTAAAGGCCAGGGTCACTCAGTCAACCAAGAAGATCATGGTCACAACCTTTTGGAACTGTCAAGGAATACTCTTCTTTGACTTCAAAGAAAGGAACACGGCAGTAAATGGGGAGTACTATGTTGGCCTACTGCACAGACTATGTGCTTCCATCAAAGAGAAAAGGCGAGGAAAGCTAAGTGGTGGTGTCCGCCTTCTCTAGGACAATGTGCCTGTGCACACCTCTTGTTGCAAAGGAAACTGTGATGAAATGTGGCTTCAAGGAGATTGAGCATTCACACTACAACCCAGATCTAGCTCCCAGTGACTATTTTCTCTTTTCCAAACTCAAGAAAGACCTTCGAGGAAGGAAATTTAAGTGTGATGAAGAAGTGATTAATGCTGTTTTTGCCCATTTTGCAGACAAGTTTTCTGACTTCGGAAGGGGAGGGGATTGAAATGTTAATTCAAAGATGTGAGAAGTGTGTTGCAATAAAGGGTAACTATGTTGAAAAGTGAAATATACTTTTTGCTTTTTGTCTTTATCATCTCTAGAAAATGGTTAGGGTGGAAACTTGTGGACCTACCCTCATATGATAAGACACCTTGTTTCTTATTGCTGACATGCTAACAGAATCAAGGGCAAGATTCCTATTGTTATTAATGGTACAAGCTCCCATTTTTTAGGATAAAGCCACCAGATCCAGGCCAGAAATTCATCAAGCCAAACTTAATAGCAGTTAATGTTAACTCAATGGACAATAGTATCAATTATAATGATTGCACAGAAAATGAAGTAAAACTGAAGAGTATTCAGCAAGCAAAAAACAACCTTTATATATTTTATCAAAATATTAGAGGACTGAAAAGAAAAACATGAATTATTAAACAGCTTAATTTGTGACAATATAAAATTGCATATTATCTGCCTATCTGAGCATCATTTGCAACAACAGGAATTATCAGAATTGTCATTACATGGTTATTGTTTGGAAGCAGAAACTTCAAGGAAAAAAATAAATAATGGAGGAGTTTGCATTTATGTCAGGCTGAATATAACATATAAAACATTAGATATATCAAAATTTAATTCAGAACAGGACATTGAATTATGCACAATTCATTTGGATAGAAAAAATATGAAAGTAATTGTAATTGCTATTTATTTTTCACTGTTAGGAAACTTTGAAACTTGAAGATACCTTAAACTTATTCCAAGTGTCGGACTGAGTCAATTATCTCCCTTCTTACTGCATATAATATGGTGCATACAATTGACTTTTCCATCAGGATTGATAAAAACTCTAGCACAACAATAGATAATTTGTAAATGTCATCATATTCTGTGTCTCCATTATCAATGGTATCTATGACCATGGTGCTTAAGTAATAGTTAAGAAGAATTCTACAATAAAACTTTAAGAATGTTACTAGCACCTCTAAAACCTGCTATGTGGATCTTAACAAATTTTTCAGGAGAGAGAAAAAATGCCATAATTTTTAAATTCCTTCATTTGTAAAGTCACTTTTACTACCATTCCATTGCATTCCTTGAATATTTTATTGTTGGTGCACTTATGCATTTTGATATACATAGTATTAGTACTGAAGTGCATCTTTTGAGTTAGATAAAAATTTGTTCTAAAAGTAAATAGATTTAATCAGTTATGTCAAAGACACCATCTATATCATACATAGCATGTATGAAAGGAAGTGTCCACTTCAATTCCCACTCTATCAGCTGACTGCAATGATGAACATTACTGCTGGCAATTTCTGCCGTATTTCGATTATTGCAACTATGAATCATAGCGATGAAATATGCAGTGATATTATTATTTGTTACTGTCTTTAATATTGTTATTGTATTAACAAATAATAGAAATTTGATCACCAACTTGAATTAGAATGTGTGCTAATTAATGTGGTAGCAGTGAAAGTACAGCTGATTTAAATAATGTTTTATTAATAACTCACAATGTATGTTTATATGTAATTATTATCACATCTCAAAATATAATAGTTACAGCAAATGAGATTCATGGAAGAGAAATACAAGTCACAGCAAGTAATTATAGAAATACAAAGTTATAAATTAATTCATGGTGATCCAATATTTTCATCATTAAAAAGAAAGAAAAGAAAAGAAAAAAAAGGTAACGTAACAGAACTTAAAATACAAATTAATAACTACATGTCTTGCATAAAGGGTTTCAAGCTCTGAAGGCTTTCAAATTTACTCCGATAAATTTTCATCTGTTCAGTATATAGGATGTTTGGTTCCTTTTTAATATATTTTTCTCCACTTTTGAAGCGGCTTCCAGGGATTAGTTTTCGTAATCTTGTACAATACTTCTTCTATATACTTTAATGCTCTTATTTCTGCCAGTGTCTGATATCGGTTGCTTGATTGACAACTCCCTTTTCTACCATTTTGGTAGCATCTGTAAATCTTTTGTCTTCCTCATCCAGTTCATGTGAAGTATTATCACTCTGTGTTTTATTGTTTGATTTTATTCACAAACTAAAAGTTTTTTGTTATGCACAGGATAGAAAGAAAGAATTCTGGCAAATCCAAATTTGAATTCCTGCTGTGTTGAGAAAGTAGCAATAATATAAACTCTGCTTACAGGAATTATCTGCATCTAAGTATGATCTTTTTAGTGTAAGTGCCTGAAAATTCACCAGTCCGACAATAACAGCCCTTTTTTCATCCCACATATTCACAAGGCAAACATGGTTATTTCATACCAGTTCAATAGCCATCCTCACCAGCTTCATTGCTCAACTGTCCATATTTTTATCTGTAATGTTTGTAACTGAATTACTTTGTTATCTGGATAATTAAATTTAAATATAATATGGCACAGCATCTTTTCAAACGTTATTGAAAGTAAGTAACAAATGTGCAAAAGGCATATTGAATATTGCTACCATATCAGACAAGTGTAACCTAGCCGTATTTTCATTGCTTACCTCATCAGAGTAAATCTCAGGGGTCACACAACATTCTTTATTACTGCTGTCACCAGGAAATAACTGACAAAAACTGGGAAGAGGAATTTAAGGTGTCTCTGTTACACATAGTTCATTTGGAAGTGCAACATGCACTTGCAGCTTCAAGGACAAATGCAGCTATGTACTGACTTCTGCACATAGTGCCGTTATGAGGAACAACTTTTTTCAGATGCACATAATGGTTTTTTGAATTTAAATGCAGGGAATAGGTATACACAGTTCTTGTCTTAAGGACGAATCTGCAATAGAAAATTGTTCCTAAATCATCAAAAAAGCAAAAACGGAATTTTCTGCATATATGGGGTTTTGGAGGCACAATGATGATATATAAAATATAGAGATATTAATGATGCTAACCTCAGTAAAATGGTGGAGGCACTTCAACAAGCATTGTGGAATAATGCCTACATGCAAATTATACTAACAATAAATTCAACATTTTTTGGCACTTTTTTAAATTGCATTTTGAAGCATATTTCCCACTAAAAATTAAAAAATGAAGCTATATGAACAGGGAATGGTTAACCCAAGGAATTAAAAAATCTTGTCAACACAAAAGACAATAAATAATGAGCTAAAGCTGAGTAATGACCCTAAATTTAAAATATCTTGAAGACGTGTAGTGTCATTATAACTGGTCCACAAATCAAAAAGTAGAGAACAATTATTTTCATAGCAGGGGAAAAAGGCCTCATTAAACCAGGATCTCAACTCTTTTTTCCCCCATTTTTCCCAATTTTGTTGCTTGTACAAAGAAAAATTTTTCCATCTTAAACATCTGCTTTGAAACTTTAGGCCCAAAAGTATCTGTGTTCTCCTGCAGTACAACAAATAATTTAGGGAAAATAGATTTAATCATACTAACAGTGGGCATAATAGTGCATGAATGGATCAGCTCACCAATAGATTGTGCAACGTTTGAACATGTTTCTCTCCACCAAAAGATAAAGTCCTTTATGCTTTCATTTCGCACTGGAAACTACTTTGATCAGTGTTGTGAATACAGGAAGGGGGATAATTTGACACTCGCTCTCTAGCATTTTCAAAAAGCTTTCTGCCACTTTCTTTTCCTTCTGCTTCTTTTACAAATGCCCTTGAAACAAAATTTGTTATCTTCCTTTAATTTTATGAGTATTTTTTAAACAAGATACCCAAGAAGAGGATTCGCTAAAATCTATTCTTCGAAATAAATAGTTTTTTGAAATTTCCAAGGCCCAGAGCTTCAAATCTTTGTTGGTTATGTTTTTCTTTGCTCTTCTTTCTTCTTCAAACCAAGCAAAATATTTATCGCACAATGTTATAAATACAGGAAGGGGAATAATGTATAACCTTTAAAAAAAACACAGGGCAACAGAAAGGTTAATATCACATACATCCCTGGCAGGTAGAGCCCATAAGCAAAGCCCCTGCTATTCTCTTATAACTGTCACATTCAACATGTACCCAAATGGCTTATTCTGAGTAGGTAACAATTGCATCACCACATTTTTTTCAGAGCCATTGATAGTTAAGTGACAGAAATCTCTATCTTGCCTCACCAATAATATTTTAGCTTGAGCCCATGTAGTCTAGGATTTAACAACAGACAACTCCATGTGGAGTGATGTTGAATGGTATCCTATAGTTGCCACATTTTACTCACAGCCCTTGAGATCAATTTGTTAATAATAGAGTTTCTGTCTTACTGCAGTAATAATAATTTAGCTTTGCCAAATAACAATCCAGGATTAATAGCAGATAAACCTGTTATGCACATGCAGATGTAAAACTGTCACCCCTCAGGATTGTCCAGTTCCTTTTCCATAGTGCCGTGTTATTATTCCTATATGTTCCAAGAATTTGTCAACTAATTTTATTGTGTTTACGGAATTTGGGAATCCACACAGTGAAACTTTTGTTAATCTTATTTTGATTTAAAGTAAAACACTAAAAATCATGTCGTCACATTAAAACTCTCTTTAAGTTTCACAAATACACTTATAAAAGTAATTTTGGTACATGTTTCGTGAGGTACATTCCTCACATTGTCAACCAAAACGACGACTGAGGAGCCAATTTCAGCAAAGTATGTATGTTACTATGCTTGCTCTGGTGGTCTGTTAATGAACTTAAACAATATGTTGTCTGCTTCCGGTATATCAAAATTCATAAGTTTGTATTCATATATTTTTTTATGTAAATTTTTTCCCATATATTAAGTTCTTTCGGATGTTGAATTGTTTTTAGTAATGTTATGTCCTTCTCTATTTCATGATTCTCATTCCAAAAATGTGCAGCCCCAGACCCCACAAGGAAGCAGCATTCAATAGTATGACATATAGGCTAGTTAATACACCACTCAGTAAAGAAGAATACAGGAAAGAATACGCACATATAATACACACAGCAGAAATAAATGGATTTAACAAACAAATGGTAGATAAAAAAATAAAAAGATTTAAAAATAAAAAGGAAATTAAACTAATCACCACACTCAGTTCTTCACTTAAAGAAAATACCTATCAAAAATTCACATATCACCCTTATGTTAACCATAAATTCCAAAAAATTTTCAAAAAGTACAACATTACTCTAGCACCAATAAACAGATATAGTGTTGGTAAACTATTAAATCTAAATAAAATTAAACAAAAAAAGAAGAAAGAAGAACATTCAGGTGTATATAGAATTAATTGCAAGGATTGTGACAAAATATACATAGGAAAAACAAAGAGAAATCTGGGGATAAGACTAAAGGAACACTGGAGAAATATTAGACACAAACAAGTAGAAAAATCAGCAGTGGCTGCACATTTTTGGAATGAGAATCATGAAATAGAGAAGGACATAACATTACTAAAAACAATTCAACATCCGAAAGAACTTAATATATGGGAAAAAATTTACATAAAAAAATATGAATACAAACTTATGAATTTTGTTATACCGGAAGCAGACAACATATTGTTTAAGTTCATTAACAGACCACCAGAGCAAGCATAGTAACATACATACTTTGCTGAAATTGGCTCCTCAGTCGTCGTTTTGGTTGACAATGTGAGGAATGTACCTCACGAAACATGTACCAAAATTACTTTTATAAGTGTGTTTGTGAAACTTAAAGAGAGTTTTAATGTGACGACATGATTTTTAGTGTTTTACTTTAAATCAAAATAAGATTCATTTTATTGTACTTCCAATTAAAACCAGCAACTCATTTTTGGAACATGGACTTCTTGTAATACATAGATGAACACAGGAAAATTGTTAAGGTATGTTTCAATATGAGTGTATTGACATGTCCCTTGTTAGTCACTTGTGTAATGAATCTTTAACATCAGGTGTATTTCTGAAAGGCTAAAATGTTCGGTGATGAAACCTCTGTTCAAAAAGGGAGAAAAGATGATTGTTTATAATTAATGACCTATAACTATTTCACCTACATTTTCTAAGGTGTTTGAGAAAGTAATGTGCAATAGGCTTTACCATTACTTTGAAAGTAGCAATATTCTAGTTAATGATCAGTTTGGCTTTAGAAAAGGAAAATACAATTTGTAAACTTACTAATGAAATTTTAATTGCATTTAATGAAAAAATACATGTAGGAGGAATATTTTGTGATTTAGCAAAGGCTTTCAATTGTGTCAATCAAGGAATTCTGATAGATAAATTAGCCTTCTACGGAATAAAAAAACCAATATTTAAAATGGTTTATATCCTACCTGACAAAAGGAAAACAAAAAGTAGTAATAAATTGTCACTTTAAAAATAAAAAAATGCATCAGAGTGGGGAATAATTAACCATGGAGTGCCTCTAGGATCTGTTCTGGGCCCTCTTCTTTTCCTGATATATATAAATGATCTCCCCTTATCTATCCAAGATATAGGAAATACTATTCTATTTGTAGATGACACAAGCATATTGATAAATGGAAATAGCCTTAATGATATGCCATTAAACTATATCTAGTTCTGAGTTATTTGTGTGTATAGTTCAAAGCAAACAGATTGTCTCTAAATCTAGATAAAACATTCTGAGTTATTTGTGTGTATAGTTCAAAGCAAACAGATTGTCTCTAAATCTAGATAAAACAAATGTTATGAAATCCATCACTCACAGATCTCCAGATCCACAATTACAGATAGGACATCATAACAGTGCACCAAATATATGAAATTCTTTGATTTAATAGTTGATAACTGTCTGAATTGGAAAGATCACATCAATCTTATCATACATAAACTTAGCAGTGCATGCTATGCAATACATGTTACACAGAAAAAAGGCCATACGAATAATTGCTGGTACAAATAGCATTCATTCTTGCAGAAATCTCTTTAGGCAATTTGAAAATTTAACTCTTCCATGTGAATATATATTATTCCTAATGAACTTTTGTATAAGAAATAAAGAAAATTTTGTTCAAAATAAAATATACATGACAAGAATACTAGACTCAAATCAAATCAAATCTACATAGACTGGCTTCAACACTTTCCTCCTTTCAAAAAGGAGTTTATTATGAATGCATTCTAGTACAAAATGCTCTTCCCCCTAGCTTAAAAACCTTAATAAACAATGGTAAATTATTTAAATCTGCTTTTAGGAAATATCCATGTAAAAAGGCCTATTATTCTGTAAAGAAATATATGAGTGAATATATTAGACTGAGTTAAAACACTACAATAATTTTATATCAATGCATATATAAACATGTATATATTAAAATTTGTGTGATTGAGTGACATCTGTTTCTTCTTCTCTGGTTTTGTTGTTTTGGTTGAGTTCTTCTAGATGTTGCTTTTTCAAGACAATAGTCATTCAACAAAAATTGTATAGATAATGTTTGAGAGTCAAAATACACATTTTCACATTATAGCAGAATACTACAAATAAATCAGTAATATATATAAGCATTGAAAGTAGGTAATAGTGCTGTCACATGGTACTATTGCTTTTTTTTTGTGATTATATTTAGCTTTAAACTGTGATTGTGGTGGATAGCTGCATGTGCCCATGTTGATGATTAGTTGTAGGGTGGGATGTTACTTGGAGTGGAAGGAATGGTGATCATAATTTTATAATTTCTTTAAAATCAGCGCATATCCTTTGCTCAACAACAGGGGAACTGTACCAAATTCACAAGGTACAGCTTACTACAGGTGAAATAAGAGGCATTACCTTCAATATAAATGAAAATAGATACATTCAAGATTCTGCACTTATTTCTTTTGCATCCACTCAACATGATGAAGAATGGTGTTAATTTTGCACAATCCTATGTATCGCTTATATGAACATGAATTTTGAATTTACTCCTGTTGTTTCCCAGAGCCATTGCAAGGGGCTCAAAATGACTGATAAACAAAGAATAATGATTATTGTACTTACAAAGCTGTTACAATGGAGTGGTAATATATCCTAAACTTAGGTATTCATTTTTTACACTAAACTCTACTTACTTTTATGTAAGTAAGCGGAGTTTAGTGTAAAAAATGAATACCTAAGTTTAGGATAAAGAATAATGAATTAGATGATTTATTCTCAAACATTACTGCTTTATCTCTAATGAATTATTTTAAATGTTATATTAATCATCATTTATCCAAAAGTGAATGATTAATTCATTCATTTAGATATTCAGAATATTTGATATGTGAAATAGGGCTCCCCATACTATTTGCAGGCAAAGATAATGAAATTTCTTGTATGGGAAACCAGACATTGTAAATGAAATTACTGACTGCCTTAATTCATATCCTATGCATGCCCAATCCCTAACTTATGGTTTATACAGAGTAAAAATCATTCCATAATTCCTTCATTATTTCTAATTCACTGTACAGATCTTTATAGTAGGGGTAAAAGGCAACAGCAGCTTCCAGCATGTCTTAAGAAGTCTCTCTTGTTATTCTAATGACCAGTATTTGGTTTGTTTGCATTTGGCACAATGCATAAGTTTACCATGTATTTTCCTTTATAGTCTCATAAAGAAGAAGTCAAAGTTTGCAAAGATATTTGAAATAATTAGCATTGCTCACTTTTCTTTAATCTTTGTTAACATCAATGCTATGACAACATTAATTCCAGCGATGCCAAATTTATGCAAACCCAATGATTCACATAAAACCTTTAGGTGAATTAACCTCAAAATGCTTTGAGTTATGAAAAAATAGCAAAGGATATTATTTGTCTATTTCTGTTTATCCATAATAATAATAATAATAATAATAATAATAATGAATTCTGACACATTAACATATTATAGCACATGAAAGTTAACATGACAATAAGTTCCCTTCCATACTGTGTAGATGACACATATTGGCAGAAAATGAAGATATATGAGAAATACTGTTAATGAAGGCAAAAAATGAAAATGTTTAAACAGGCTTTAAAATAAGTGAAAGAAAAGAGTTGAACAGAAATAAGTATTGCGTTAGCTGAGGAAGTAATTATGTAAGTACTAAGATAAATGTTTTTAGACTTGTTAATAGCTGAAAGTAGAAATCGAAAGAGTTCTACTCTATAAACTAGCTGTATAAACTAACAGAATTGATGAAAGATTCGGATATAAAAAAAATTAGTGAGGTTCCAGTGTCAAAATTCAACAAAATATAACTTAAAATAAAGTCATGATTACAATTCTCCCAAAATAACAAACTGAGGTATGTCATTTATCACTATTATTGCTGCCATGGCCATTTCTCTTATATATTATATTTTGTACTAGTCTGAAATGAGATGCCAAGGTAATTCAAAGTCATTTACTATATTCAGCTTTCTTTAATTCATATAAATGCTTTCCATAGATAACCTCTCCCTTTCCCTGAATACCATAGTTCTGTTTTTCTGTCATTAATCATAAGGGCATTCATTCAATTGTCTATTTACAGGTTCATTGAAAGCTTCCTGTAAGTATTGATGGTCTATAAATATAGATGTGTACTCTTCAATTTTTGTTGGTGCTATCATGTCATACGTTGCAATATTAAATAATCTGGAGATTAATGGGTCTCCTATAACACCCAAACTGTCTGGAGTAGAGGTCTAGAGGTGATGTCATTTGTAGTTATACAATGAACATACACCCTCCAGAAAATGTTGAATGATCTTTCCAAGTCCAATTATCAAGAACTAGAAAGCATGAAAGTCAGATATTTAAAATGTACGCTCTAAATTTCAAATACTCAAAAACCAAATAGCAAATTAAATGCTAATGAAACATAGACTGAAAAAATAAATTCCTTACTTTTTTTCTCAGGGTATGTAATTTACATTTATATATAATCATGGAAAGTTCCCCTGAACATGTTTCAAATGCACTTGCATTCATCCTCAGCTATTTTTTCCAGCTGTTGTTGCCTTATCACTATCTCCCTTTCCCTCTAACAATTTTCTGATCAACTTCCTGATCAGGTCATACTCAAAATTTATTGCATGTATCACACCTGAGAAATGATTATTAACTGAACATCAAAGTATC
Source organism: Metallyticus violacea (assembly GCA_030762175.1). Taxonomy (NCBI): domain Eukaryota; kingdom Metazoa; phylum Arthropoda; class Insecta; order Mantodea; family Metallyticidae; genus Metallyticus; species Metallyticus violacea. The sequence goes on from CM060839.1 coordinate 25,860,166, forward strand.
CAACAAAAACTTAAAACCATATGAAGATTTAATTACTTTCAAACATCATTTATTAAAACCAAGAAAGATTGGAGTTGCCCAATTCCACTTAATTGTTGTGTACATCTTTTCAGGATGAAATTAACCAAGAACAGCAACTGCCCATTGTGTAAGGACATGAAGGACTATACACAAGTAAGGACTTGTGTAAGGACTATCCTAAACCTTTGCTGAAATGCAGCCAACTTGATAGTAACAAACAAACGAAAAATAACTTGAAATGCTAATTGGAACTTGCACAGTGAAGCGAATTAAATAAAAAATAATTTGGAAATTAGGAAAAAAATAATTTGGAACCTAGTGAAAAAATAATAAATATCAGCATCCCCAATGGCCCTAGAAATCTTATTGCCATGGGTTGCTGAGGTCATTAAGGGGCAAATTCGTGAGTGGGAGTTCTGGGGTTCGAATCCCGTCAGGACCATCCTCCCTGACAGGTATTTTCCAGGTTTTCCTCAGTCCTCATAAATGGCAAATGCTGGAAAGGTACCCCAAAAGCTTTGGCCTGTAATTTTTTCTTCCTTAAAAAAATCCTTTCCCAATATATAATTTCATCTTATGTATCAATAGTGTCTACTGCCTGTGGTGCCTCAGTAGTAAAAACACCATTCAAAAAAAAAAATAGGAATTACCGAACCAACTTGAGGTATTGTAAGCTTGAATGATACATAAAAGATAGCAAAGACAATATAAATCCCAAATTTCATTTAGTTGTCACATCATAAAATATAAATTCATTCATTTATTCATTTGTTTATTTATTTCTATTTGAAATCTGAAAGACCCAGGTGGCTTATATTAGAAACAATACAGATTTTCATAATATGTGACAGTAGTAGAAGTAAATGAGTACATTTTAATGAGTATTTTAAATAGCAAGAATTTCCACAGTGAAATATAGTATAATATGCAGATTTTTATGAGGAAATTACTCAAATTTCACAATTTTGTTCCACTTAAACTTATTTGGAAGGTTGTTAGAACCATGCTGATGACAGGGCAACATCCTTTGAAACATATCCATGTAGGTGGAACAAAATTAGTGAAATTTGAGTGATTACCTCATAAAAATTGCAAATTATGCTAATTATTTAATAATTTAACAGACTTTGTAACAAGTTGTGAGCATATTACATAAGTGCATGTATAGTAAAATGGCAACTAAATGCACACATAACAAAGCCTCAATCATACATACTATTTAATTGCGGTAAATATAGGCTATGTGCTTGAAAAACAGCTTGAGAAATGTAAAGAGATGCCTCTGATGAGTAATAACAACATAGAATTTATGTATGTGGTTCTGTAATCAATAAAAACATTTCCTTCTCAGAAATTAAGAATTTGGGGGGGGGGAAAAAAAAAAAGTAAATGTGATTGGAAGTCTTAACTACACTGGAAAGTAATCTGATCTAACCTACTTTTTAGCCATATAAGTTACTTAAGTGAAATTTGAAGTAAAAAGGGAGATAGCTGAAATAGGTGACAATTTTTCAGCTTTAGTGCAATTTCAGGAAAGTTCTAATAGCACCTATTCCTTATCTTTGCTTCTGATAAGATTTTATTTGTATTGCACAAAAGTAAATAAACAGTGCTGACAGAGAGACAACTTTTGCTATTGCAGCTGAAAGTGCAAGTGAGGTTGTGTTAAGCAATTGACGCTGAAAGGTGCTGGTATAGAAATGAGTTTTTTATTTTAGTCTGACAAACAACAGCTTGTGTTATGTAGCTTAATAAAGATATTAGCACTTTTGCAATAATAAAATTTTGCCTGTGCAGGAATATAACCTGATATTTATACTTATTTTTAGTGTGGAGAGACTGTTCTATCAACTGATGAAATCTGGCCATCCAACATTGGATCCCTTGTATGTTTCTTCTGAAGGTATATTGTCAATACGAAAGGAACAGCTTCAGTCACCACAAATTCTGTGCACATTGTTACATGGACATAGGTGAGTAGAGTTTATTTTGTGTCTTAAGAGTTAGTTGCAGTTAATAAATAATTGTTGCAAGCATACCTTTCCATTCTAAACCAATGTTTTCAGTATATCATTTAAAATTTAAATGCTCTCATTGAGTGTCAACATGCACAGTATTGAAGCAGACTGTGATGATGATGATGATGATGATGATTATTATTATTATTATTATTATTATTATTATTTTATTTTCTAACAGCCTGTAGTATCATATTTAACAAACATGGACCATACATGAATTCTTTCTGATATTTTCAACACTTACAATCAAGGTCATGATTTTATTTGTCATGAAGAGAGAACATTTTTCTATGCGTAATGAATATACAGCAAATCTCCAGGCAAGTGCCTGTTTTTACCCTAAATACATATGGAGAAAATAAAATCAAGAATATTTATATTTTGTGGCATTGAAAGTGTTTTACGATATTTATGTATAAAACATTGTAAATGCAACTAAATTATACATTAATTTATTTTTTACATAATTTTTGTATTTGTTTGGTTGAAAGTGAAAACTCAGGCAAGACATATTTAAATAAAGTCATCCCACTTCAAACTGATCCCATTGCTTTTTCTCAATCATTTGGTGCATTAGAGTGAGTAATAGAATTAAATATATATATCAGGTGAATAGATTGACTCAGTGAAGTTGACAGGCCTATTATACAAATATTCACCATGTGCATACACTCTCTACTCCTTTTTTCCACTCTTCTGAAACGTAGACAATAGTATGATAAAAGACAGGGTGTGTTACAGCTCCATCTGGGCTAATTATTTGAGTTCCTCATAGGCATTGTTTGGAATGGCTGAAAGCAAACCCACCTCACTCATATTATTGTAGCAGTAGCTAATATTTTGAAAGGAACAAAACCAAATTTAACTATGCTGTCCAAGATGATTCAATGGCATCATTTGTAGATGTGAAAAAAATCCTTTTGTGCCTTGAAATGTATACCTACTGACAGAAGATACAAATTTTTGCTGGAAAATTTAGAAAAGGCACCAGTAATTTATTGTGAGGCAAACTTCAGGAAATAAGTGACTAATTTTGAAGTGTGATTATTATTTTTTCCTAGTTATCCAAACCAGATCATTTAAAGTTTATTTCAGAAAGTTATTTTTGTAATTTACTTGCAATAATGAAACAAATCATAAACTTTGTTAATTAGACAGTGACATACTTTTTCTTATGACAAAAACAACATTTTTCTATGAACATTTTATTACCTTTTTCAAGTATCAAATTGAAGTAATTTTTATGATTGTAAATAATGGAGTTTAAAAATCTACTACAAGCATTTTTACTGTGAAATTTAATTACTTAGGTCCATAATTAAATGGTTATAAAAGTTTAAAAATATTAATACCTATTTTCAGTTTTAAAGTGCATATTTCTTACTTTTTAAAGCTTACTTTAGGTGCTAATAAACGTTTTTAATGCCTAAAAAACCTGCTGTCCAAGTAATGCTATTCTTTGTGCTAAAATATCCAAGTGAGGTATACAATTTCTGCCCTAGATGATATTATAGTTCTTCACACAATTTTGTCACTATTATAATGCTAATTTACCTGCTAAGATAGATGCTTGGTACTCAAAAATGTTAAAAGCAGATGTAAATACCATGAAGTAGGGTAATGCAAATTGTTAACTTAACTCCAAGGTACGTTTCATGACAATTCTTGTAATAACAAATATTTACTTAGGTTGACTTAAGTGTTAGCCTAAGTTTGATTAAAAAATTTGGCTTAAATGATTACTTAGAGAGGTGTCCTCCACAGCCAGCATTTTCTCACCAGCTAACATTTCATATTACTTGCACAGTAAAAAAAAAATGTTAAAATTCCACCTGTATCTGGTTTATGTTGTCTACCCTGCTGTTATGACTTTTGGGAGGAGCCTATGTTGTACATGCATGCGCACATACACACGTATGTTTGGAATTTATGAATTTTTACAACATTTTTTAATGAGATAGCATTTCAGTTCTTATTTCATTTATCACCTTTAATATGTATTTTGGTAGTCTGTTATATAACAGTAGTCCCTATACATTTGAATCTTAATTGGTAATTTTCATATTTGTTCTTGGTCTAAAATTTTTGTTTTTGTTTGGTGTTATGATTATGAGTATCAGTTTTTTAAAGTAGGTTTATTGATGGAAAATATTATTTCTTTATACACATATTATGAATAAAGAGTATATTATTTTGAATAAAGACATATAAACAAGAATCTGTTGGCTTTAAGTTGTTGATAATTATATTCAAAGTACAAGTTTCATAAATTTTGATACTTTAAGCCATATGTGGATGAATAATTCCATTGTAAATAAATTTCAGTTATGGCTTCTCTCATTTACTAATATTATTGCAAATCAGGTCATCTAAGTGAGTGTGTAATTTGATATATTCCTAAAACTTTGATTGAATCTTATATGTTATGATTATTTACAGGTAGCTTAAGATCTACAAAAATCTGTTAAAAAGTTTATTTATAAACATTCCTTTATGAAATACTATTTGCATTTTGTGAACTGAACACATTTTGTTGTAGGATGAGGTTAATGTTAATGAAGTTTTTCAGCATTAATGTTTGATATAGTAGTGCTAAAGATAAGAAAACTAGAACAAATCCGAGACACTAATAGACATATATCATAATAGTTGGCATAGGCTTCCATGGCCTATGTCATAACGCATCTTGAAATTCTGGAGAAGGCTGCATCTTCATGTGCTCAGTTACAGATCTTTTGCTCAGCATGTTGTGACCTTTCATATGGGCTCTATTGCCACATATTTCAATACTCTTTCTATACAAAAATTAAATATAAGGGTGTCATTTACTTATTTGTTTTCTCTGTATTAATTTACTTTTTAAAGCTCAAGACTTAGTAATCTGGTGGAGAGCCAGCCTCGCTCAAAAAAGAGCCGTCGCTGCAACCTGCATTCCTTGGATTCTCAACGTTCACGTCCCCTCACCACAAACCAGTGGGTGGATGTTTGGGAATGTATGAGACCACAATGCAAGGAAGAAGTAGTGCTAATTGAGTCTTCCACCTTACTAACAACATTAGAGAACTATCTTCGCAAACACAGGTAATTAACTCTGATAGCTTTTTGCACTACTTTTGCATTAAAACACCAAATGGGTTATGTACTTATCCAAATCTATCACAGGCTATTTTTTGTAATGTCATGAGATATGTGATTATATGTTATGGCTGTTTCTGTGAACTGCTTAAAAATATAAGGTTTAAGATCACAGACTTTTTGAGCTTAAATAAGTGATTAATAGTACTGAGATGTTTGGATAATTGGATATTAGATTAGATGAGATTTTTGTGTGTAAAAGTATTTATGAATGTTTCAGAGTAAAAGAATCATAAATATGAAATTTTACTATGCAATTACATGCATATTTGGGGTTCTTTCCTCTCCCCACCATTAATTTATTTTAACCAAAGAAAGAGTGATAACCTTGTAGTGTGTTGTCTGTGTTAGAAACAGTGGTGCATGAGAGCATCTATATTATCATGAATGGATTGTTCAATGAAGAATAATAATAATAATAATACTTTTACAGGCATAATTTAAGGTAGTTGAATGCATAATGTACATATGGAGCTAGTTTCACTGTTATCACTTCCAGTTCCTGCCTTTGAAAACTGTGCAAGTTGAGACATGTTCAGTTTACCTGCAGTAAAATGGAAGTGACACATGATGAACAATATGTTGCTCTGAGTTTCAACAAATCTTCAGCTGAGGCCTATGCTATGCTACAGAAGGCCTATGGAGGTTTGTTCTTTCCCATAGCACAGCTCTAAGATGGTTTTAAATGTTTAAAGAGGGCATATCTATTATCTATATATGTAATATAGCCCAGTTACAGTTGTGTGTGCAGGCACGATATTTTGGTAACTATTCCTTGAATATCAAAAAATGAGATGACCATAACTTTTCTAGTAGAAACAACCACTTTGACTTTTTTTTGTGTTAGTGATTATGAAGATTTTCATGAAGAGTTTTGTGATTGAAATGATGTAATCAAGTTTCATCAGCAGCGATTGCCTTTGAAAGAAACTTTGCATCTTTCTGCACGATCATCATCAACTGCATGCAAACATCCTTTTGTTTGAAAATCAGCAGTCTTGGAACCCGCCATAGCATTAAATATCATTACTTTAAAACAAAAATTACTACAAAACTTTACTTTACAGTTACCAAAGTGCGAGTGGCACCCAGTAAAATTCTTAGAATTTCTGAAGGTGTTTTTAATGTTATTTAATGATCATGTCTTGCAGTGACAGCAGCTGTGTTTGTTTTGTTCCTTTAGAGCACAAACTTCAGTACTTACTGGGTCTTTCTTCTTTGAAATTGATTGTCTCCCCTCTTTAATCATTTTAAATCATCTTCAAGATGTGCTATTGACAAGAACAAACTCTCCATAGGTCTAAACTGAAGATTTGTTAAAACGAAAGCAGAATTTCAAACAGCATATTATTTCTTAAATAGGTGGTGAGTTGCTTTAATACTCTTATGACTCCATTTACCATTTAATTATACAGAACATTTTTCACAGGCCTTTGTCCAAATCATCAGCTGTGAATTGCCTGCCAGATTAGTTGATGGTTGGATGGTTGAATGGACTAACCGAGGTCTGCATCAGTCAGAATTCCTTCAGATTCAATAATAAATTCCACAAACAAGAAGCAGGTTTAGATATGAGGAATCCATTACCACCTTTTCTGGCTGATTTATGTATGAATAGTTTAGAAATGCATCACCAAATCAATTCCGTACATTTTCAACGTTGGCCCCGATATGTGGATATCTTTGCGGTGGTAATAATAAATACTAGGATAATGCTTTGAAACTGCTAAACTGTTAAGATAGGGAAATTAAATTCACTTCTGGAATGAAACAATAGAACATGATTTCTTTCCTTGACCTAAAGAGTATAAGAACAGGCAATAATTTGAAATTGAAATATACAGAAAGGATACGCAGATTGAAAATTACATAAAGGTAAATGGCTTCAATTCCACAGCACATAAACATGCTGTGCACAACAGCTTAGCACATAGTCATTAACATGTGCATGAATGAGTTTAAATATAGCAAAGAGTACTGTCACATAATACAAATGGCAAAAGTCAATGGGCATGACCAAGAAATTGTAGACAAAAAATCAAGAAATTCAAACATACAAGAGGTTAAAACTGGTTACAACATTGACTGCAAGAAAAGAAACTACTATTCACAAGAATTTACTTATCATCCTTGGGCAATCAAAAAATTACAGAAAATACCCGGGGAGTTTCATATTACTTTGTCCCAGTGAACAAATTCAGTTTAAATAATCTGCTGAACTTCGGTGATAATGATAGAATTGCTGATGAAAAGAAATCAGGAACAAAGAATATATTGGCAAAAAAAAAAAATGGAATTTGGCTAAAGGTACACTGGAGAAACATCAGGTACACTCAGATAGGTAAATCAGCAGTTACACATCACTTTTGGAGACAGAAACATAGGAATAGAAGTCAAATTATTGAAATTTGTAGATAGACTGTTGGAGCTGGGAATATGGGAAATAATTTTTATAAAAAATGTTAAAATAAGGTTATGAACTTTGAGATTCCAGCAAAAGACAAATTAATGCAAAAGTTCATAAAATGTTCACAAGAGCTACACCAAGTCGATTCAATCATCAGCAAATTTAGCAGTCCACTCACAGCTGATGATGAGGATAAAGACCTATGAAACACTCAATGATAAGTGGAGCATAAGAGTATTAAGCGATTCACTAGCTATTTAGGAATATATGAGTTGCTTCACTGTATTAGCTCCAACACAAAATTTGTTTTAAATTTAGCATATTGTTTGTCAAGTGTCACCTCCAGCTTGCAGTGTAGGCAGAACTGAATATGTATGAACTTGCACATATCTCAAAGGCAGTGAGTGACAACAGTATCAGTGTACATAACAGAATATTGTAAAGTTAAATTATAGTACAAGAAGCTATGCCTGTAAAATTTTTTTGTAAATTCTGTATTGAAGAGCACTTGTATTTAAAACACATTTTCATGGATTAAGAAAATGTTAATATTTTTGGGCAGTTTTAGAGAATATTTGCATGAATATTCACTATTAAACTGTGCATAGATCTGATAACTGTGTTGTAGATTGGCAACATTAAAACAATGAATGGGTTGTGTAGAAACTGCTGATGTAATTTATTATGTTCTGTCATCTTCTTTAGATTCTGTGGAGAGTGTCGCACTAAGGTGTTGAAAGCTTACACGTTGTTGGTTGAAGAACCAGATCCATGTCGTGAAAAGGGTTATGTACCCGCATTGTACCTGGGTATCAAACGCTGCATTCCAGAAAAGCACATCCACCTGCAAACTCGTACTGCATACATTTCCAATCTTATTGGTAGGGCAGAGCCTGAGCTTCTGGGAAGGTGAGTAGAATGGTTTTCCTGATATTCTGGAAAAAGACTAAAATGTATAAGGGTCATGCCTTCAGTTTTTATTTACGTCTTAATACTTTAGTTTTAATACATAGCTCAATGGTTATAGACAAGAGTGCTCAAGAGGAATTGCATATCAGTCACTGTAATTTGGTTTTGTTACAGTTTTAGCTTAATAATTGAATAGTTTTTCCTCTTTAAATCTTAATCTGATTTTCAAAATCCAGTGAAATTTTCTAAGCAGTATTTCTCTGTGATTATCCTCATTGTTCAATGGCACAAAAGAATAATCAATTTTAGAAAATGAAAAGAAAATAATATTATTTACAATTTGTTATAGTATTTTCTGTGTATAAATATTAACTGAACTATTAATTAATGATGAAGGTAGGAATCAACACAGTAAAATGATCTTAAAATCTTAGGTAAAGTAAAAGTAAAACTACTTAAAATTATGTCAGCATATTAAAACACTCTTGATGTTCCACTCTTTATTTATATATTAAAAAAACCAATAACAACAACAGGACATGTTTCATGAGACCTTGCTCACATTGTCAACCATGAACGACTAACAGATCAATCTAAATTGGCATGATTTTAAGTAGTTTTACTTTTTAATCTACCCAAGATTAACTGAACTATAATTTTTTTCTTGGTTGGAAGTTAAATATAAGTTTAATGCTGTGCTGCAGATTTTCCCTTATATGATGTATATGGGAGAAATTTTTCTCCAGATGTTGAAAGTAATCTTTTACTGATGCTTTTAATGCTTCTTTGGTTCCTGTTCAAATGGGTAAATCCATCAAATCATTTCCTGGCATCATTTCACTCTTGCTGTCTGTTGTTCTTCTGTAAAGTTGTGTGGGATATTCACTGATAACAAAGCTTCCTTACACAAAGAGATTCGTATAAAATTTCTTATACATGTGGTTAATGAATGTTTAGAGACTCCTCTAAAGTCACTCCTCTGTAAGTCACTTCCAGATTGTTCTTCACTAAAGCTTCTTTCATCTGTAACTATTGTTGTTGGATGTCCTATGTGCTTCTTGTCTTTCAAAGCTGTTCTTCCTCATCTAAATTTTGCAAACTAATTATAGACTTATGCAATTAAGTCGGTATTAGGTGACACTGCACTTCACTACCAATTTTTATTCTTCAGAACATGTTTCAAGAGCGTTCACTATCATCCTCAGCTGGGGAATGACTAACACTGGCAGCTGATGGTGTGGCCTCTGGTGGTTCCAATAAGTACGGGAACAGGAAGTCCATTGGAGGGATGTCAAAGTTCATAACCCAGTGATTATTTTTTAAAATATAAATCCTCTCCCATATTGCTAACTCCCTGGGATTGTTCATAGCTTTCAACAGTTTCGCTTCTTTTGCAATGTCATGGTCATATGTCCAAAAATGTCTACAACTGCTGATTTATCCACCTGTTTATATCTTATATTTCTGAAGTGTTCTTTGGTCCTTGTCTCCAAATTTCTAATTGTTTTTCCTATATAAATCAGATCACATTGTAAACATTAAATCTGATACACTCCTGCCTTTTTGTAAAAGATGTTCCACCCAACATAAATGCAGGAGTGTATCAAATGGAATACTTACAATGTGATCAGATTTATATAGGAAAAACAATTAGAAATTTGGAGACAAAGACCAAAGAATACTTCAGAAATATAGGATATAAACGGGTGGATAAATCAGCAGTTGCAGACCATTTTTGGACTTACAACCATGATATTGCAAAAGGAGTGAAACTGTTGAAAGCTATGAACAATCCCAGGGAATTAGCAATATGGAAAAGGATTTACATTTTAAAATATAAGCACTGGGTTATGAACTTTGAGATCCCTCCAATGGACTTCCTGTTCCAGTGCTTATTGGAACCATTAGAGGCCACACTGTCACCTGCCAGTGTTTAATCAGTCCCCAGCTGAGGATGAGAGTGAACACTCTTGAAACATGTTCTGAAGAATAAAATGGCAGTGAAGTGTATAATATCGACGTAGTTGTATAATTTAACACACTTCACTGTTCCTAACTTCTTTTAAGTTTACAATTAATTATAGACTTTTGTACATGAAGGAGCAGAGCCTGAAAAAACTCTTAGTAATTTTTCCATGCCTTCTTGTTGACTCAGGCTGAACATATAATCATATGAAACCATGGCACAAAAAATGCTCTTGCATCACTTCTATCTTACATCATCAAACAGAGTGTGCATGATCACAATTATCATTTTACTGCAGTTGCAACAATGGGTGCTATACTCTAAATTTCATGTTTTCTAATCAATACATGGTCTTTCCAAGGCTGCCAACAGGAAACCTTTGTCTCTGATCATTTCAAATCTGAAAATTTAAACAACTCTTATCTATAATGTCATGGGTAATATAAAATTGTAACATTGGCTGCAATTAGTGTTTGTTTTATTGGTACAATTTTAAAACAGCAACTATCGCAATTGGTTAATTCTAAAATATAAAAGAAAAATACCTGTGAGTTTAACATAACATTTATCACAAAGTTCATAAAATCTACGGAGCGACATCTGAATACCACGTGGGGAAGTGGACATTGGGATCATGCTGACGATGAAGGCAGCCGCCTTTGAAACATGTCCAAGTAAGTGGAACTAAATTAGTGAAATTTGAGTGATTTCCTCAATAATAATTGTTATGTTATACTATATTTCATTGTGAAAATTCCCGCAACTCAAAACTATACCTGTGAGTGATTCTTCTTGACATAAAAGGAAGAGACTTTTAGTTTAACACATGGTGAATATGTGGTTTTTGTCTTTGTTTGTGTAGAGATGCTGCTGTTTGTCACGTATTAATCAGAGACTTCCAAGATACTATCAATTATTCAGTATTAACTTGAATATCAAAACACATAAACAGACAGAAAAATCAGCTGTGGTAACACATTTTTGGAATGAACACCAAGAAATAGAGGACATCACATTGTTAAAAGCAGTTCAACACCTAAAGGAGCTCAATATATGAGGAAAAAAATTTTATAATGAAGTATGAGAATAGACTCATGAATTTTGATATCTCAGAGGCAGACAACATTTTGTTTAAGTTCATTAACAGACCACCAGAGCACCCACAGTCACTTACACCTCAAACATAGCTTAAACCGTCAGTTGTTCTATGGTTGACAGTGTGAGCAAGGTCTTACGAAACATGTCCCAGTTTTAATTTTAAAAGTTTTAGAGTGTTTTTAATGTGTTAATATGATATTCAAGTAGTTTTACCTTTAATTTACCTAAGATATTATGATCTTTTCTCTGTGCGGATTCCTACATCCATCATTAATTGTAGTTATTCTAACATTAATTCAAATAATTACGCTTTAAGATTGAAACCGTGAAGTTTATTGGAATTTTAATTTTGGTGAAAGATTATTGAAAGGTCACTATTGTTTCCATTTAGTCGAAGGGAACGCCATGCTAAGACACTAGAGATAGCACAGGAAGAGGTTCTTACCTGTTTGGGACTGTGTGTTTATGAGAGACTCCATCGCATTAACCTGAGACTTCGTGAGGAAGAGTGCACATGTCAGGTTCTTGCTGCTGTTGCAATTGAAACCCTTTGCAGGAATTTTGAGGTAAGAAAATGGGTTTGTTGCTGCAAAGTATAAACAGTAACTGAATTTTTGAAACAAATTCCTAATCTTAAAATATAAGAATTAAAAATGATTTTATGTAAATAGAAAAAGTAATGAAATTTGAGTGATTTCCTATTTTAAAAAAAATTAATTAATCTCTATTTCTTTTTGTGAAAATGCCCGCTATTTAAAACTACAATGAATAAGGATGTGTAATAGATACAGACAAAATAGGTAAAAATAAAATATGAGAGCATTTTTGGTTTCTTGTATTTAAGTTAATGCTTAATATTGTTCATTCTTTACAGATATTAACTTTTTGCATATAAATAAAGCCAAAAAGAAACCAAACTTTGCCTGTCTTCAATGTGCTCACTAGACAATCTTTCTTGCCAGACTGCAGCTGTGAAATAGTAGTAGTAGTAGTTGATCCATTATGATTTCCATAGGATACAGCCAGGTACATTTTGAATTCATTCCTGTCACTAAGGATATGTAAGTTGCCATTCTGAGGCATCTTCATAATGTGGTGTGATGAGAAGGGTCTCATTTATAAAAGGAAAGAATTGGACTCTCCATCACAACAGCGTCCCAGCACACAGGTCGCTCTAGGTGAGCAAATTCCTTGCAAAGCATAATGTACCTCATCTCAATCTTCTCCAAATTTCTCTCCGGCTAATTACTACTTGTTTTCAAAAGTAAAACTTCTCAAGGAGTGTAGGTTTGCCTCAGCCAAAGAGGTGAAGTATGCAACACATGTCCTATGTCCTGTGGGAAGTGACCAAAAGTGAACCATTTCAAAAGCCGGCACAGGCGCTGGTAGAAGTGTGTCACTGCCCATGGACTCACTTAGATAGTGGTGTTATGTAAAAGGGTACAAGTTTTTCTACACATTTGGTTTCTTTTTGACTCTATTAGTATAATTAACAACATAAAAGTTGTAGACTTGTTTGGCTCTTAAACCTGGCATTGTTTGCAGTATATTAAAGAGATACTGGATATGTTTGCAGATGGCTGTTGAATTAAAACGTGGAGTTTCTCAGCTTGAACTGCTGTATGAACAGATAACAAAGGAGGAATTAGCTAAGCAGCAAAGAAAGGAACATAAGAAACAGAAAAGGAGGAAGAAAAAAGAAAAGAGAGCTGAAATGGATGAGAAAGAAAACTGTGAGGTAAAGCATTGTTTAGGAAGCCGCTATTTTAAAACTAAATTAAAGTAAATAAAAAATTATGCTGAATTGCACAAGACTGACCACATTTTTGTGAGGGTCATAATAATTTGAATCTGTCGTCTTAACACTGTTCATGCTTCACTAACCTTTATGATTTACAATTTTTAAAAAATTTCATAATAATTTAATGAAATAATGTTTCCGGGCTTGTTGGCCGTGGTCCAAAGGCTGTAAACACATCTGACGTTTCGCCCGTGACTCCGCCGGACATCTTCAGAGGAATGACTATCACCACTCGTAGCTCAAGTGACGCTTGCGGCAGCCCCGTCTAGTATATCTAGGTACAGAGCACCGCCCCTTTCCTTTTCATTGGCTGCTATTCCGTCAATCGCAGTAGGGCACCGGTCCTTATGACATAGTAGATACTGTTGGTTGTAAGGCTATTACATCCTAAGGACCGGTGCCCTACTGCGATTGGCGGAATAGCAGCCAATGAAAAGGAAGGGGGCGGTGCTCCGTATCTAGATATACTAAATGGGGCTGCCACAAGCATCATTTGAACTACAACAATGAGTGGTGATAGTCATTCCTCCGAAGATGCCCGGCGGAGTCACGGGCGAAACGTCAGGTGTGTTTACAGCCTTTGGACGACGGCCAACAAGCCCGGAAACATTATTTTATTAGATTAATGCCGGCTGTGAAAGCCTAAATAATTATATCATAATAATTTGTTTGCAATAGCACAACAGTTAACAACAATTAGGAACAGTGCCTTCAGGAATTCCAGAAGACACTAACTCCAATCAAAATGTATTCCAATTTTATTGGCTCATTCCCCATTTCATCAGCAGCTACCTACTGGAATATTCAGGGAACTGGGCTTCGATCCAGCCAAAAACAAAACACAACATTAAAAATAATTTATACATTCAATACAATATTAAGTTATATTTTCTATAATGCTAAACTTTCCTTCTTTTTTAATGCAACCCTTTGCCAAATTTCTATCCTTGAGAGTTGCTTATTTCTTAGGACCTTATACACATTAACACCATGTTTATTGGTGTATAAGGATCCTGTTTAACTAATGCTAGATAACTAGTTCCATTCCCTCCCCTACCCATTTTATCCTCCTTTCACTATCTGACAATTTTATGCCATTTCTCAAACAATACTTTCCTAAGTATTTTACACCCATAACCATTTTTGTCTTACCTTGCCTATATGTTTTCCCAGTTCCTTAATGCTTTCATCTGATTTTAAATTTAAAATCCTTCTACCTCTATTTTCATTTGGTTAATTTTCCCACTTTCGTAATAGGAACTGTTCTGTCCAAAACTTGGTTTGCTTACATTGTAGTATACAATGCCAAGTACTATCTGATTCTTCATATATAGAACATATCCTCTTAGTGTATCATTTTTTAGTCCACTTAAATATTTTACTCCTGTTCTAAACCATGCCAGTCCTTCCCTTCCTACCTTATCACAAATTTCAATATATCCTTCTCTTACCCACACATTTTTTTATATATAATTTCAGAGATTTTTTTGGTGTTAAGATTAGCCCATATTTCCTGTTTTTCAACATCCTCAATTCTTATTGTTATCTCTTTCCAAAATCCTTTTCTCCTTCGTACCATACTAATTCCATGCCCGCTTCTTGTAGAATATTTTGGATTTTAGATAACCAAGTTTCCCCATAATTTTTCCTTGTGCTACCAAACACTGATTAATGAATGATATTCTCCTCTTCTAGTCTCCCTATTCTATACCGATATTTCAATATTCTTTCTATGACCTTGCTTTTATAGCCTAATCTTCCTAGTTCCATTAGGGCAACCTCATTAGATAAAGATCTAGGTAAGCCTAGAACAATTCTACAAAATAGTCTGTTTATCACATTTATCCCTTTCCATCCTTCGTCTGGTCCCCAAATTTCTATTCCATGCGTCATTCTGCTCTCCACTATTGAGCTATATATTCTCTGTAACCATTTTACTTGCATGTTTGGTATTTTGTTTACACAAGATCTGAATACATTCATGGCTACTTTTCCTTCTGCTACTGCTTTCCTTTTTTGATCGCTCCATTTCCCATTGTTAGACAATCTAATATCTAAATAATCAATTTTCTTGACAACTTCAATTTCTGCGCAGTTCCACTACGTTTTTCCTTTCTCCCCCCTCTTTTTTTAATTTGAAACCTTTTTTCATAACCATAATCTTATATTTGTTTTTGTTATTCTCTACAAAATGTGCCTATAGCTTCTGATAATCATTTTAATCCTACACTTGTTGAAGGACCTGATACCAAACCATATACAAAGAACAGACCCGGTATCTCTATATTATTTATATTGGCAAATGTTATTCTATAACATCGTCAATAAATAGATTGAAGAGAATTGGGCTAATTTACATCCTTATCTTAGACCTACATTGTTCGATAATTTATCTGTAACCCTCCTTCTTTCATATTGAACACAAAATTTGTTTTCCTCGTAAATATTCTGAATTACCTTTATAAAATTCTGGCTTACTCCTTTCTTTCTCAGTTTAATCCAAAGTGCTTCTCTAGAAATTGTGTTGAAAGCCTTTTCCAAGTCCAGAAACAACAAATGGGTTCTACCTCTTTTGTTACTAGATTTTTATTACTAATGCTCTAATTATAAAAATATTATTAACTGTAATTTTACCTTTCCTGAAGTCTGATTGAAGATTGAATCAACTGAAATGAATCCACTCAATAAATGCAATAAGATCTTAAACAAAATGTTAAATGAAGTAAAAACACTATCCATTGCTGGTATACAGAATATCACACAGAGTAATCTGGTACTACCTAGGCTTTATGGACTACCTAAAATACATAAAAATGATAACAGCATGAGACCAATAATCAACAATCAATTCACCCACATACTGGGTAGCAAAAAAATGGATCAAAGTTTTCCATTCTTTTAAGAGATTCCAAAGTTTGAGCATCAAAAATGCGTTTGATCTAGTCAGAAAACTTAAAAATAGCAGAATTACAGCTGGAGATATAATGGTATCATTTGATATAAAACCTTATTCCCAAGCATACCAACAGAGAAGCTTATGCTTATGTTAAAGAAATTGTTAACATCAATAAATTTAAAAATGGAAGAAATAGAATATTTATTGAAATTTACTAATATTTGCATTCAACAAAGTTTCTTTAGCTTCTACAAAAGATATTACCAACAAGTTTGGGGCCTAACTATGGAAAACCCTTTGTCACCGTTTATAGCAGATTTATTAATAATGAGTTCATTTGAAATACATATCACATAAGCCATCCCTTTAATTTTCAAGACATGGTATAGGTATCTGAATTAAATGTACTTACAAAGCTGTTGACAATGGAGTGGTATATATATATATATATATATATATATATATATATAAACAATGTAATTACATTGTTTATATGGTATAGGTATATTGATGACATTTTTGCAATAATACCAAAGACACTGAATAGATGCTCTGAGACCTCTTCATTTGCAACATAAATCTATACAGTTTACCATAGAAGAAGAGAGAAATGGGTGGCTCCATTTCTAGATTTAAAAATTATAAGAAATGGAGATTGTTTGAATTTTGGAATTTACACAAAAGAAACACACAGAAAAAATTACATAAAAATGAGATTTATAACCCCATTCCACAAAAATACGCAGTATTTCAGTTTGACACACAGGTGGGTGAAAATTTTATAAGAAATGGAGATTGTTTGAATTTTGGAATTTACACAAAAGAAACACACAGAAAAAATTAAATAAAAAATGAGATTTATAACCCCAATCCACAAAAATACTCAGTATTTCAGTTTGACACACAGATGGGTGAAAATTCCATTCACAGAAACAGAGTGCAAAATAGAATACCAATAGATAATAAAGACAGCTATAACCAGCGGTTTCGACAAAGACACAGTGATAAAAATTATTAATAAATCTAAAAGACAAAAAGTGATAAGGGAAGTTTCCACATTGAAAAACACAAAAGAAGAATACAAATTCAAAAATTTCACCTACCATCCAATTTAACCCAAGTTCAAGAAAATTTTCAAAGAGCATGGGATAAGGTTAGCCCTAAAGAACAGATATAATATCAAGAATTTATTAGGTTGCACAGTAAAAGACTCCATACCAGTAGAACAGAAATCAGGAATTTATGAAATAAAGTGGGCAAATTGTGAGCAAAACTACGTAGGCAAAACAAAGAGAAATTTGGAGGAAAGAACACTTTAGTATTATTTGGTTTAAGCAGCTGGATAAATAAGCAGTAACAGCTCGCTATTGGACCAAAAATCATGAAATAAAATCTGAAGTTAAATTCCTGAAACATCTTCACAACCCAATGGAGTTATCTACTTGAAAAAAAAATCATTCTAAAAATAAAGAAAATCTAATGAACCTCGAGTCTCCTCCTATGGATGAACTCAGCAAGTTCCTACTTTAGCCAACAGATGTCACCACAGGAGCATCTGGATGTCTAGCCATTGTTTTCAGTTACAGAATTCAATGAGCAACTGAAGATGGGGAAGATTCTCCCGAAAAGCTTCATATTTTTGTGTAAGTGGAGTTTAGTGTAAAAAATGAATACATATGTTTAGAATATATTACCACTACATTATCTATAGCTTCGTAAGTACAATATTCATAACAGAAATTTGTTGCGATAATCATTTTAAAATATCAAAATATTGAATGGTTAGCATCATTCTGTATCAGAGATGCCTGTGATCTAAAATAATCTTTCATCAAGTGTCCTCACTTGCTTCGTGCTTCATGGGGTGCATGATTGGTAATAATAAAACTTTATCTTCTTTTTCTCTGCAAATTGCAGCAGCTTACAATGAACAATGAAAATTAAATTTCTTGATGCAAGAATTCATTCATGACTTGATCTATCACTTGTCTTGTACATCTTCATTTCTGTTTGTGCTTCACTTCCACCACAAACAATGCCACTGCAGTAATTCTTTTATCTTTGCTTGCTGTGATCAGCAGTGCTTTACCACTCCACACACGAAAAATAATGTGCATGCATCTTCCTACAAATTATTAAAAAACATTATACTATACTTGTTGCAATTTATCAATGGTTCATGATTTAAAAAATGATCACTCTAGGGTATAAAACAAAAAAATATATTTGAATGTGGGAAAGCTATACTTCAAGGAACAATCAATGCAAGTTTTATTTCTGTTTAAATGTAAATTGGAACTTGCACAGTGAAGCTAATCATATTAATTGATGTCATTGTATTATTCAGTTGAACTGCACACTCTTAAAGCTTCACTTACTTTTCATAAATGTATGGAACCGGTTTTGAGAACATTTATGAAAAGTAAGTGAAGCTTTAAGAGTGTGTAGTTCAGCTCAATCGTACAATGATATCAATTAATTTATTTCTGTTGTTTATCATGAAATATTGTCTGGAACATAAATTAATGATACTTCCGGGAATGCTGAGTTGAAGTTTCACTGTATTAGAATAACTAAACATTGAGCTAAAATGAATTAAGTCTTATTTCCCTAATTTAATAATAAATTTCATATGAATTGGAATTAAGAATGTTTTCATTAGTAAAACAATTATATTTGTAATTTAGTTACTTTTCTAGTATAATGTATAGCTAATAAACTTTATTGATAGTACTGCAC
Organism: Metallyticus violacea; assembly: GCA_030762175.1. Taxonomy (NCBI): domain Eukaryota; kingdom Metazoa; phylum Arthropoda; class Insecta; order Mantodea; family Metallyticidae; genus Metallyticus; species Metallyticus violacea. The sequence goes on from CM060839.1 coordinate 25,879,159, forward strand.
AATTTAAAAGGAGTAGACATATTTATTCATTAAAACCATTTTATTTTTTGTATTAGGCACTAATATGTGTGAATGTTGAAACAAGTTTCAATATATCAGTGCTTAAAACACATATTTAAGTAATGTTGATATAGAGTTGGTTGGTGATAGTTATACTTCACTTACTTGGTTTTTTAATTGGACATGTTTCAGGAACATTCGTTCTCATCATCAGCAGAAGATCAACTGGTAGAAACATACTCGGAACTTTGAGACACCCTCTTTGGATATATTGCTAAATTTTTCTGATTGCCTACAGAGTATGTTTCTACCAGTTAGTCTTCTGCTGATGATTGGAGTGAATGTTCTTGAAACTTGTCGAATTAAAAACCAAGTAAGTGAAATATAAATGTGATCAAACCAATTCTATATCAACGTTATTGTACTACTTCACTGTTAATAGCTTCAAGAGTATAAGCACATATTTAATTATTATATTTGTTTATAATTATTTGCTTAACTACCCATTAATTAAATACTTCTGTTTGTTATAGTGTGAATTGGAAGAAAATTCAGATCACCCTAATGGTGAAGCATTTTGTCAGTGCAGCTGTTCAGATGCAAAACCTGCTATCCACAGTACAGACAGGCATAAAGTATGTATTTATTAAAGACTGATAACATAACTGCTTTTCCCTTTGCATGCTTTGTCTTGAGATTTTGAACACCTATATTGCAACTAAAGAGCCCTTGTTTGGACGTGTGGTCGGCTTAACAGGGATTTGCCTGGCACCGGAAAGTGTGGTGTTTGCCAGCTGAATGAGATATTCATAGCCCCTTAAATTCAAGCACATAGATTTCTCATGCAACTTATAACTACAATAATCACTTACCTTTGTTATAGATGTTGGAAATGATGTTCTTGTGCTGCCACACATCTCTCACACCTTTTAAGAAAATTTGCATAACACTCATTATTCTTCCTGTGAAATTGCAGCAATTTCTTTTCTTAAATTGTCTTTTAGTTCTTCCAATGTATGTGGGTTATTCTGATTCACTTTAATTTTTTATAAATAGAAATCGTGTATGGTAAAATCTGGAGACCCATCTGGCAATAATCCCCTACTGATGACTCTATCTTAAACATTTTTCTCAATTAATTTGTAACAAAAAGCTATATGAGCTGTAGCAGAATCTTGTTGAAAGTATATCTGTGTACATTCAATGTCGCACAATTCTTTTAGGATTAGCATGTGATGATGCTATTCCTGTACCTCTGCTTATTCACTGTATTTTCAAAAAATATAGCCCCTATAATTCTGTAAGCATTCACAGCAAACCAAACACAAATTTTTTGGTCATACTATAGCATTTCATATAAGAGATAGGAATTTTCCGCACTCCAATATCTATTGTTTTGTCTAGTTATATGAGTATGTAAATAAAACCATGCTTTGTACATAAAAAAATTAAATGCAGGACAATAGAACGATCATTAACATTATCCAACACATAATGGCAAAAATTAATTCTACTCACAATATCCTGTTGTTGCAATTCCTGTACTACAGATCTTAACAGGCTTTTAATTTTAAACGTTTAGCGCATTCCAAGCCAAAATTTGTGAAATTCCTGATTCCTCTGCAGGCTTTCTTACAGATTTCTTTGAACATTGTTATAACATTTCTCTAATGTTATTGAGGTTTTCAGCTGTAAGAACACAGCATTTAACTTTTGATTTCTTATCAAGAATAGATCCCATTTCCCTAAATCTTTCACAATATTATGAACCATTTCTCGGAGAGGAGCACATACAGCAGGGAATCTCATCTATAAATTGCCATCTCACTTCTCTACAAGAGTTTGTTGTTACATAAGAATCATATGTGATTATGTGTGTTAAAGTATATGGGCTTTTTGGCATTATAACAGCACTAACACACTATGGCATTGAAACATGTGGTCTCACAACGGTTCAACTTCTGTAGAGCACAAAGACTTAGCATCATCTGATTAGCTGACACTGGAGAGGAGAGAAAAGTGGAGGGGGAACACCCAGTTAGAAATAACACAGCGCCAGGCAGGCAATTCCCCATTAAGCCGGTCATGCAGCCAAACAAAGCCTATGTAGTATTATTTTTATAGGGATCTAAATAAGACCAATGAAATTTGCAAGAAATTATTGATAAGGCGCATTGTGTTAAGATTAAGATTGGTGTTTATAGACACTGTGTGAGGCACTTTAAACTGCTGTATCTAATATCTCCTATACTATGATTGATGTCAACAAGCTGCTTTAACTAGATTTAAGTCATTTAAGGGCCCACAAATCTAGCCTATTTATAAATAATAGTGATAAGTATAATTGTTATTTTCAGCATATAGTTATTTTTTAATGAGTTGTTACCAGTAAATATAGGAGAAATTAGACTAAATAAAATTAATATGATGGTATCTCCCCCATGTCATCATATAGTTTACAAATAATAGATTTAAAATTTTTATGCAATAAAAGCAAATGAACAGTAATATTGTAATTAAAAAGTATTTTCAGCTATCCCTTAGTCTTTTGTTTCCCTTAAAATTAATTACTGAAGCAGTTGTCCCTGTTACCATAAACCTAGAAGTTCAGAATTACCATTTGCCCCAGTACAAGCTTACAGTCTTTGATGCAAGGATTGCTGAACATTACTTTAACATTTTATAAGAAATAGCACTGCAAGCTGCCATTAAACGGTACTGCAGTGGTATAGTCAGCATGTCCTTCAAATCTGGTCAGCTTCAGATAATTCATAATCATTTAAATTATATTGATATAAGAATCCTGACACTCTATAATTCTCAAACTTACAGCACTATAGTTTTACTCCAAATGCTCCAGTAACAAAATACCAGGTCATTGTAAATCCTAACATCTGGAAGCAGTTGGTGCAACCTTCGTATGAGGGCTATTTTTTTTTTCAACCTCCAATCATTTTGCTAAGTAACCAGACAAGCATAAGGAAGTAGATCTGTGCACTGTGCTACTACCACACCATAACTTCTGCCAAGACCAAGTTCAATGTGTAGGTGGAGCTGAACTACAGGAATTTCAACATGGCCATGATTGATTCTCCCAAATGCGAGTTGCAAAGCGTCATTCGTTTTCTACAGGCAGAAGGGAATATTGCGCAGAAATTCATTGCAAAATGAGCCGTATTTATGGTGCAAACTGTATGAGTGAGAGTGTTGTGCATGAATGGTGTAAGAAATTTAAAGAAGGCCAAACTGACGTTCATGATGATGGACAGGATGCAGGTCTATCGCTAGTGATGACCTTGTTCAGCAAATTGATCAAGTGGTTCGAGAGAGACTGAGGTTTACCATTAGTGAGTTGTCTGTGGAATTTCCAAACATTCCAAGGTTAGCTCTCTACACCATTGTTACAGAACACCTAAGCTATCAAAAACTTTGTGTAAGCTGGGTTCCAGAAAAACACCTATCTCCAATGGTGGCAGCAACACTCCATGAAGAGGGCATTGTAAAGCTCATCTATCAATATGACAAATATCTTAATCTTCACGGTGACTATGTGGAAAAGTAACTGTGACTGTACTTGACTCCTGGTAATAAAACCTTTTGTGATTCACATTTGTCTTTTTGTTATGTCCCATTGTAGGTTGAAAAAAAAAATAGCCCTTGTGTAACATCAGATTTAGTACTGCACACTTGTATAAAGTGAAAGAACTAACCCTAACCAACCGATCTCTTCATTACATTATGTTGGCTAAATCTTTGCTATATCCTGGCATGAGACTTGAAGGAGTAAAACATTTATCAAAATCTGTCATCTTCCTTGAAGGGAACTGCTTAATTCATTAGCAGATGCCAAACTTATTAGTAGTGGTGCTACTGAGACCTGCATGCTGAATTGATAAATGTGCATACTTTGTACAATATTTTCTTTATGTATATTTTAATTTAGAAGTGAAATTAGTATGGTTACTGTGAATTCACCTTTTTAGCTCCTAATTTTGTCTAAATCCTTTGAAAACATCCTTTCAGCTGCAAGTACTGGACCGCAAAACCAAGGGATCACCAACATGCCACTGTGAAGACTGCATACGACGTAACAAGGATTTATTAGAGTCACATTCAGTAGAAGAACCAATCAAGACACAGAAAATTGCTGAGAAGCAAAATCGTACACCCAGTAGGAAAGGCAGTTCACCCTGTTCACAAAAAGAATCGCCTGGTAACAGTATAGCACCAAATCAAAGAAATTTGCTTTCATTGTCGCCCACTTCAGATAATCCACAAAAACAGTGCTCACTCTCACCATGCCAGTCGTGCAAGAGTGCTCAAGACTTAGATGATACATCAACAGCATTGGTTAATGGGAACACTTCTTTGAAAGACTCTACAAGCTTTAATGGCAACTGGTCGTCAAGTGAGCACTCTCAGGATTGTGGTTATTCTTCTGAAAATAATAATGGATGCTGTGATACAGGGTCAGGCTCTTCATGCCTGCCTAGCTCACCTGAAGGCTCAGAAGTTGCTTGTTCTGATGGCTTCTGTAATCATGAAGGTAAGGAAAAATTATATTGCAAGATGGCTGATAATTTTTACTTGACTTCACACAGTATATTATTACTTTGACTTAAATGGTTTTTAAAAAATAACAGTTAATTTAGCTTGCTCATATAATATTTATATGAAAACTTTAAAAACTGCCCCATTACAAGTAATTGTGTAGTAACGAAATTGTTTAAAAATATTGTTGCAAGGAAAATAATATTTTGTTAAGAGTTTATCACAAGTAATATCACAAGGAGTTGCTTACGTGAGTGCAGAGAATAAGCATGTATGGAGTGAACTCTTGTGAGTATGGGAAGAAGTAGGATGTGGTGTAGGAAGTACTATAGAGCAAGGTGTGGGCAGTTTAGTAGAAAAGTTTAAAGCACAGAGAAAGAAAAGGACCGAAAATATGGAGGAAGTAAAGGCTATGTTCAAGTCAATAACCGAAGATATAAAGAGGTTAAAAGTAGGGAGCCAAAGATTGAAGAAGAGCATCAAAGAGATAAATAAGAGAAATTAGGAAAAAAGCAGAATGCTCCAACAGAGTAGTTAAAATGAAGAAAGCAGCAGATGCAAGCAGGAAGCTGAACGTAGTGATATTTGGAATAGAAGAAAGAAGTAGAAGAAGTGATTGAAGGAATATTGGACAATAAGGAATGGGAAATCAAGAGATTCCTAGAGAATTGGATGAAGGGGTCAGAGTTGAAGGTCAATTTTAGTTAAATTAGGCACATTGAATATGAAATGGTATTAGACTAAATTGAGAAATTAAAAGGCACAAGAATTGACTATAATAAAAAAAGTTAGAAAAAATTAGACCTGAATTAATAAAAGAGATGAAAGGAGCAGGAATGGAGATAGAAGAGTGATTATGTTTGGTATGCACTTATAAATAGGTGAAAACCAGCCAATACGGCAGTAAGATCAAGAAATGTTGGCAGGGAGAAGAGAGGAGGATTTGAGGTGGAAACCTGTTGACATTGCATCTAGATCAAGGAACAAGGAATGGAAGGGAGTAGAAGAGGAGGGAAAAAAGAGGAACAACCTGCATGTGCCATGGAGGAGAGAATTGTAGCAACAAGTATGTCCAGGGCATCATCAAGTGCAAAACAGCTGAATGGGGTAAATGATATGGTGGAGAGAAGGGGGTGGGGAGAATCAGCTGGTCAGTGGTCAAAGGTTTGAGTGTGGGGTGCATCGCCCATGGGGAGTTTGATTGAAATAGGCTAAAAATTCAGGATCTGATACAAGGGAGATGAACAAAAGTGAAACTAGAACAATTTATTTGGAAGAAACAGAAAATAAGAGTGGATTATTGATGATTATAGAGTTTTATATTTTAAGATTGATGAAGCATGGACCAGAAATAAAGTAAAGGGGGAGGACAGTTATGCGAGAATAGTGGAAGGGCAAAGAGTGGGAAGTGGGATCTATTGCATATATAACCAGGGAATTAAATGCATAGATCCTAAAATGACAAGCACTCCAGATTGTTGTGTAATGTGTATGTTAGAGAATTATGTAGAATAAAATTTTCATTCATTCAATTAATAGCACAAGAGGGTCTGAGATTCAGGAATTTATTGAGTGAATTTATCTGGAAAGCTCAGATTCTCGAGTGCTATTTATTAGGACTATTTCATGAATAAAATAAGAAATTAAATATAATTTCCATACCACTCTCTTTGCAACAGTATTGTAAGTGTTCTGAAGTTATTAAGAGCTATCATAAGCTGTGCATTAACATTAAATTTTGCATGAAACTTTGACAATTCTTTACCAAGACTCATGAGATGAAAAAAATAACTTGTGGAGATAATTGTTAAATCCTTACTTGGTGCTATGAGTGGTAATTGTTAAAGTGGTTGGAAGTTAGTAGTTGATGACTCACATTGCAAATGCCCATTGTCATCAACTGATGTTCATGCAGCCAGAATCAATGGAATCATAAAAATAGATGTCTGACTGCTAAAGAAATTGTGAAAGAGTATAAAATCTGTGGAATCATGTTGTAAAATCCTGACAGAAAAGCTTAATTTTCATCCTGATGCAGCATAGTTTGTCCATTGGCTGTTGACAAAAGAATAGAAAGACAACTGCATCGCAATTTGTCAGGACCTCTTTGATCACATTGATGAAACTGCAACTTTTATGAATAGTATAATCACTGTGGTAATACATGGGTCTATGATGTTGAGATAAATAACAATGGGCAAGAAAATCATAAAGACCTAAAAGAACTCAATAGATGAGGTCTGTACTTAAGACATGATACTCATTTATGGAGTGAATAGCAGTATCTCACTCATACCAAGGGAGATATCATACAGGAAACCATGAAATCATTCAACTTTTGTTCCTGCAGTTCAGGGACTTGCAGATGCAAGAAATGTTATGCCTGTAATTGATACTATTATATGATTTAGTTGAACTACACACTTATAATGCTTCACTTGTCATAGTATATAGAACCAGTTTCGAGAACATTATGTTCTTATCATCAGCCAAATATTTATCTCGAAAATTATTAAGAGATAGAGAAAAAGGAATTCAGACAGTTTTGTTCCCTTTATTCAGTTTTATTACCACTTTATTATGCAATTTGATTTTTTATTTATTTGGTTTATTTACAGACACTCTTTAACATCCAAATTCAATAGTTTCCCTTTTAATTCAGGGCATGAAATGGCTGATAAATTTTTCTTTCAGGCTTGAGGTTGTTTAACATGCTGTAAATCTATAACACAGGACCTACAGCTTTACTTCCCTTCAGAAGGAAGCCATACTTACAATTTTAACGCCCAAAAAAGATCCATTGTCCCTGGCTGGGTTTAAACTTATGGTTGAGTCTGCCTGTGGCAGTGAGTTCACTTCCATTCTCTATTACTTAAAAGGAAATAGATTGTATCATGCCATCCATTTGTTTAAGCCATGCTTTATGCAGCTTTAATTGATATTGGGAGTTGAAGCCAAGTGTGCCACAGGCAATTCATGCTGTAATCAGCATTTAATAAAACAGAATATAAGCACATTCTTATATTATATACATATAATAACGTAAATGACAAATTAATAATTTAGCTAAATTATCTTTTCAAGATGTAAATGTTCATCTTTTGCTGCAAGATATGTAGTTGATAAAATGATCCTTTTTGGGGGGAGGCAATACGCAAATTTCAGTCATTAGAAACAACAAAATAATGTGCAATAATAAAATTAAAATAGAACTGAATTGTTGCCTAGACTTAAACTGTCAAGTTGGTAGGTTCAATTTTTCCTAGTGTTAGTGTTTTGAGAAGCGCTGTCAAACATGAATAGCCTATGAGCTTGTATGTAACTGTAAACTGGCTAACAGTTCAACACAGTATTGTGGAAAATGTGCCATGCTGATGCTGTGAATGGCTGGATGGAGCAAGTTCCAAGAAAGCAACAAAATCCTTGAGGTGAACAACAGCCATTTTTTTTTTTTTAACCATGCTGTTTAACATCTCAGTTTATCAGCATCCCATTCAATTCCGGGCTTGAAACGGTCAACAAATTTTGCTCAGAGGCCTCTTCTTTCAGGCTTGAGGTTCTTTTTCCAGCCGTAAATGTATGACATGGAACCCATGCTTTACTTCCCTTCCGAAGGAAGCCATACTTAGGATTTTTACGCCAGAAAAAATCCATCGATCCTGGTCGGGTTTGAACCCACGACCTTGGGTTTAGAAGGCAAGTATGGTTACCACTACACCACCACGAAAAACAGTCAGATTTGTGAGTATATGGCACAGTAATTTAATGTCTGCAGAAACCACATAACTCCATCTCGGTCAGCTAGGAAAAAGACATCAACTCAGTCATTGGGTTCTACACGTTGACAATAACTTAGAAGTTGATCTTATGGCATTGTCATGTCTGCAAAAGGAATCCTTTCTTGATAGGTTGCTGACATTGGTAAATGAATCCTCTGCAATACTCCAAAAAGGCGTCATCACCTGTGGGCAGTCCATGAATGAATCTTTTCCCAAACAACCAAAAGAAGCTCATGCTTTGTGTTTGGTGGACTGAGCAAGTATTGTGCATTGTTACTTTTGCTAGCCAGCCATACATCAGTGCCATTATGTCTCACCAGATGGAAGATGTCCATGAAAAGCTGAAAATAAGGAATTGCAATGCACTTGTGAATTACAAAGGTGTTATTCTTTTGCATAACAGTCAAAACCCATTACAGCTAAGGTATGGTTGGGAGACTAGTCCACCCACTATACTCTACAAACATTGCACCATCACACTATTATCTTTTCCTTTTTTTGGAAAATTGCCTCAAGGGCAGCAGTTTTGAACGTTTGCCAATCTGTAAATTACAATGAATGAACTTTTTGCTTCCTGCCCTAAGGATGGAATTTATAATATTTCATTACATTGGCAGAAGGTCCTTGATAGAAATATATTTCATACTAAATATATTTTCACAAATTCTGAAGGAATGTAGCTATTGCGGTTGTACCCATGAAACAATTTTTGAAAAATTTCTGTAACTCTCCATCGATTTTAGCTACTAGGCACCAAAAATGACAATGAAGCCAGAAGCCAGTACAGGTCACCTGGGACTTCACCCAGGTGGGTGCCATTAGTCAGCAGTACCTTGCCACTTGCAGCTTTACCTGCTCGTTGGACATAGAATAAATTAAAATGGAAAGAGGAGGAGGGTTTGTGTTTCGGCTGTGCAAGCGGCACGTGGCATTACTTGGCAGTCACCCATCCAAGTAGTGACCATGCCCGATGCTGCTTAACCTCAGTGGTCAGCCATGGTTTGCAGCATGGTTGCCGTTTGCGAGGATTAGGACATTGATTAGGATCAGATTGATTAAAGCATTTTGATGAGGATCAAATTTGGTGTTTGGAGGGGATTGCAAGTGGCACGTGGTCTTTCTTGGCAGTCACCCATCAAAGTATTGGCTATGCCCAATGCTGCTTAACCTCGGTGATCAACCGTGGGTCTCGGCATGGTTGCCGCTTGCAGGTATTTATAAGTTATTCAGGAACAGGTTTGAAGCTAGTCTGTTTTGGACCAAGGTGAATGTTAAAATTGTTACCCAAGGAGTCCCATTATGTCCTTGGGCAGACTATAGGATTTGCACCTTCTAGGGGCTCTATGGTCATAGGCCCCCCTAAAGCTCTGACCAGCTCATTAGGGTGGTCCAGGATGATATCGTGGAGCATCCGGGCTCTTTCCCATATGACATCCACGATATATGGGATGGAGTGGTCATGGAGGATGTGTGCTGGGAAGCGGCGGTCAGTACCGTACATAGTTCTGAGCGCCCAGTTCTGCAGGAAATGACAATGAATAAACTTTATATATATATACACACACACAAGTGTCTGTAAATGCTCTAGTAGTCATAATTTTTGTTTTTACTCACCAAAACTGTGCATATATGTAACCATCAATTAACAAAAGTTTGTTGAGTTCGATAACCAGCAAAATTGGACCATTGAGGGTAGGGGTTAACCTAAAGAAAAATATAAAATATTAAAAATTGCTCTAGCAACAGCAATTTTTGTTTTTTCTCAACAAAACTGTGTATATTTCATTAAAAAAATTAATAAAAAGTTTCAGAAAACCAGGGCAATCAAGCGAATTTGAAGTTGGGGTATACTTTTTTTTTAATTAGTGTTTAACGCCTGTTTTTACTATGAGGCACCACAGGCAGTGACACTGGTGATAAATGAGATGAAATGATATATTGGGAAAGGATTTTTTTAAGGAAGGAAACGTTCCAGGCCTAAGTATAGGGTACCTCCCCAGCATTTGCCATTTATGAGGACTGAGGAAAACCTGGAAAAAACCTGTCAAGGAGGATGGTCCTGACGGAATTCCAAACCTAGACCTCCCGCTCACAAGTCCGCGCCTTAACGACCTCGGCCACCTGTGGCGGTGGGGTATACCTGAAAACCAAGTGGGGGGTTAAACCTAAATTTAAAAATTGCTCTAGCGGCTGCAATTTTTTTTGTTTTTTTTTTAAAGGAAACTCATGCAATTGAAATTAAACAAGAAAAATAGTCTCTGAAAATCAGTGAAATCAGATTATTAGGAATGGGGATTTACCTGAAAGCCAACATTTAAAAATCACTTTAGCGGCACCAATATTTGTTCTTTTGCAATGAAATTCAATATGTATCATTTAAATAAAATAAGAAAAATAGTTTCAGGGAAATCATATCATTATGAGTGGGATTTTTTTTAAAAATAGCTCTAGTGGCACCAGCAAAATTTGGTATATACCATTTTAATATATTCCTGAAAATTAGGGACTATAGCTGAAAACCAAAATTTAAAGAATTGGGGTTTAAGTAAAATATTTGTTCTAAATGATAAAATTGTTCTAATGATAACAGTTTTGGTTTTTTCTCAACGAAACTTGGTATAGGCCATTGAAATAAAATAAAAATAATAGTTTCTGAAAATCGTGAAATCAATTTACAGGAATGGTGGCTACTGAAACCCCAAATTTAAAAATTACTCTTGCAGCCATTTTTTTTTTTTGCAACAAAATTTGGTATGTACCATTTAAATAAAATAAGAAAAATAGTGTATGAAAATCAGGGAAATCGGGCCATTGGGAGTGGGGGTTTACCTGAAACCCAAAATTTAAAAATCACTCTAGCGACACCAATATTTGTTTTTTCACAACAAAATTTGGTATATAACATTCAATAAAATAAGAAAAATAGTTCCCAAAAATTTGGGAAATTGTATCTTTAGGGGTAGGGGTTTACTTCAAAACTGAAATTTGAAAAGCAATCATGCATTTATTAATTTTCCTTCAATTTTTTTAAATAAAAGGACAAATTAATTCAGCTTATAAATTATATTTATAACATTGCATATATTTTATATTTAACAAAAGCATATCTTGAAGATAGCAAATGTGAAATATTAATTTAATGTGTTTAATATGTGTTTGAGAATTATATTTGTATGTGATAGTGCTCTGTAAAAACCTTCAGAAAATCTTTTTGGTACATGTTTTTACTATAATAACATTTAAATTAAATTTCAAAGCCAATGAAAATTTATGGAATGTTTAATTGTATATTGTTGATTGTGCATATTTGCTAAGTACATTGTAATTGATTTTAATAGTAATATGTTTTTGTTTTATTGAACATCTTAAGTACACAATGTAACTCGTCCGCTATTTTTAGTGAATGTAAAGATGATATCAAAGATTCAGTTCATAAACATGGCTATGTTTAAAAATACCCATACAGTATAGCTTTAACCATTCAGGGACATGTATTTCATTTAATTAATAGTATGTTTTTTTTTGGTTTACTCTCAATAATAATAATTCTAAAATTGTGGTTTCTCTTTTGTGATACTTATAGTTTGCAAGAATTGTAATTTTGTTTTGCTAATACCACTTGAAAATGCCATAACTTATTTCATTTCATTAATTAATAAGGCCATAATTTGATTTTATATTAATTTTTAAAGTTATTCAAGTGCTGAGAAACTTGCTTAGTTTATGTAGCTCCTGCGTGATGAACATTTTTAATTGAGAATGAGGCTTTGTAATGTCTAAACTGAAACTGACAAAAATATTTGATCACTTTCCGGACTAAATTAATAATAAAAGTTGCTAATGGTGAGCTATACCATAGCTGTCACTCCCCTTTCAAAAAGCATCATAGTGGTGCAATGTAATAATGAACATAAAAATACAAGAATAACCTTTATTAATGATGAAGGGAGTACATTTATGCCATTTTATTTTGTAGGTGAATGTAACATTGAACGTAATGGAGAATCACATACATTTGAAAGGATGAGAAATGGAACTTCAGGCAACCCAAGCTGTCAAGGTCCTGGAGGACTGACACTGACATTACAGCAAATGTTGGAGGCAAGTGATTCTTTTTATGTTTAATTTTTCTTATATGGGGACCCTTCTCTTCCATTTTCTGCTATTTAATATCTCTGGCCATCTATTATCACCTATTCTTTAACATTGCTGAACCACTGCAGATTCCGATTTCCTATTTGTAATATGAGTATCAGTTAAGAAGTGTTGGAATGTCCCACAGATTGTAGCAGTAATTCCAAACAAATTAACATTTGAAAATCTGTCATCTTCAACAAAAACAGCTGTTTGATATTGCTTAACTCAATGAAGGACAATATTAGGCATTGATCTTTGGTGCAGGGCAGACCTAAACGTGTTGGAAAAATGAAAAAAATCAAACAATTTGCGGTAATTAAATTCTAATGTAAAGTTTAAGATCACAACAAAATTCATATAGACATAACAGATACTCTAGGGAACTGTTTTCAAGTGTACCACTGAGTGTGCTCCTGAAAGCTTGAAAGATTATTTGGTAGTGGACAACCAAAATCTGCAACTATATTGGAAGATGTTGATAAGGTGATGTGTTGAATTTGGAATTTTGTATAAGTACTATTTAGATTAAAAAGAAAAAATAAGGGATATCTGTGTATTCTGACCCTAGTCATTTTTCCCATAATTAATTCAAACAACAAGTAGAAAATCTTTTAAACAATCAATTAATTCCATAAACCCTCTTCCAGGGTTCATTATTAGTTACCTACTGGAAACTCCAGCAGTATAGTTCCTCCTCCATCCAAACTTCTAACATCAATTCTATTTTGCATACTCTAACTGCCCTTTCCATCCTTATCCTTATATTATTTATCTTTGCTCAATTTCCCACTCCCAATTTACTTTGACTTGTAAGAATTTTCCAAGAGTCTTGATTTACCTTTTGTCCTTGCATTATTACTGTATTGCTGTTCAACAATTTCTCTCCCATCAGATTAATTCTCCACTTGTTCACAATATTTGAAAATCACAAATTAAAGGTTTCAGAAATTACTGAAATTACAGGCATTTCAGGCAAATGGGTAATGAAAAAAGTATCTGCAGGTATTTTGCATATTTTGAGAGATTCAACAATTTTATACATTGATCCATAACCATGATGAAACAGGAGTGCTCTACTACACACTAGGGGCAAAACAATGGAAGAATTATCATTCTCTAATGTTATAGAAGGCCAAATGTGAAGTTGGTGGGAAAGATTATCACATCAGTTCATCGAGTTGCTAAATGTATTTTACTGGTGGAGTGTTTTCCCTAGTGGAACATCCAAGTTTGTAAATATTGTACTTACGAAGCTGTTGACAATGGAGTGGCAATATAACCTAAACTTAGGTATTCATTTTTTACACTAAATTCCACTCACTTAAACAAAAATAAGACGCGTTTCGGGAGAATCTCTCCCATCTTCAGTTGCTCACTGAACCGCCTTTACTCGAAACGATGGCTGGACAACCGGGATGTTCCTGTGGTGGCCTCTGTTGGTTGAAGTAGGAAGTTGCTGAGTTCATCCAAAGGGAGGAAACTGAAAATTCATTAGGTTTTCTTTATTTTTTAATATGAAAATTTTTTCCCAAGTGTATAACTCCAATGGGTTGTGAAGATGTTTCAGCAGTTTAATTTCCAGTTTTATTTCATGGTTTTTGGTCCAAAAGTCAGCTGCTACTGCTGATTTATCCACCTGTTTAAACCGAATATTCCTAAAATGTTCTTTCCTCCAAATTTCCAAATTTCTTTTTGTTTTGCCTATGTAGCTCTGTTCACAATCTGCACATTTTATTTCATAAGTTCCTGATTTCTGTTCTGTTGGTATGGAGTAATTTACTGTGCAACCTAATAAATTCTTGATGTTGCATCTGTTCTTTGGAGCTAACATTATCCCATGTTCTTTGAAGCTTTTTTGAACTTGTAGTAAATTGGATGGTAGGTGAAACTTGTGAACTTGTATTGTCCTTTTGTGTTTTTCAGTGTGGAAACTTCCCTTATCCCATTTTGTCTTTTAGATTTATTGATAATTTTTATTACTGTGTCTTTGTTGAAACCACTGATTTATAGCTGTCTTTATTATTTGTTTGTATTCTGTTTTGTACTCTGCTTCTGAGAGTGGGATATTCATCAATCTGTATGCCATACTGTGAAAAACTGCATATTTATGTGGAATGGGGTTATAACTTTCATTTTTATGTAGTTCTCTGTGTGTGTTTCTATTCTGTAAATTCCAAAAATGTACAAAATAGAATACAAACAAATAATAAAGACAGCTGTAATCAATGGTTTCAACAAAGACACAGTAATAAAAATTATCAATAAATCTAAAAGACAAAAAGGGACAAGAGAAGTTTCCACACTGAAAAACACAAAAGAAGAATACAAATTCAAAAGTTTCACCTACCATCCAATTTACCACAAGTTCAAGAAAAGCTTCAAAGAACATGGGATAATGTTAGTCCCAAAGAACAGATGCAACATCAAGAATTTATTAGGTTGCACAGTAAAAGACTCCATACCAACAGAACAGAAATCAGGAACTTATGAAATAAAATGTGCAGATTGTGAACAGAGCTACATAAGCAAAACAGAAATAAATTTGGAAATTCGGAGGAAAGAACATTTAGGAATATTCGGTAAATCACAGTAGCAGCTCACTTTTGGACCAAAAATCATGAAATAAAACCGGAAATTAAACTGCTGAAACATCTTCACAACCCATTGGAGTTATACACTTGGGAAAAAATTTTCATAGTAAAAAATAGAGAAAACCTAATGAATTTTGAGTTTCCTCCTATGGATGAACTCAGTAACTTCCTACTTCAACCAACAGAGGCCACCACAGGAACATCTGGTTGTCCAGCCATCATTTCGAGTAATGGCAGTTCAGTGAGCAACTAAGATGGGAGAGATTCTCCCGAAATGCATCTTACTTTTGTGTAAGTGAGTGGAGTTTAGTGTGAAAAATTAATACCTAAGTTTAAATCCAAGTTTGTATTTATGACTGTTGATGTCCCCCCCCCCCCCCGCACCCCCCGATCTTTCTGTGTGTGTATTTAACTGTAATTGGAAAACACTATAATTGTGTTAAACTGAAATTATGAATATAAGCAGTTAAAAAATTTCACACAATTGAAACAAAACCTACGAAGCCATGATACCATTTCAACAAACCACCTCCTTAAATAAATTTGTATTGGGTGATGTTAAACTTCCCTAGCTGATTAATTCATCAGAACGTGTTTCAAGTGTGTTCGCTCTCATCAGCTGGGGACTGATTAATGCTGGCAGGTGAAAAGTGACTTCTAGTGGTTCCCATAAGTAACAATAAGGAACAATGGACTTCCTGTTCCGTTACTGTAGTGGTTCCAATAAATAATAGAACAAGAAGTCCATTGTATCTTATTGTTACTTGTCGGTCCTGTTGGTGTAGTAGTAACCATACTTGCCTTTTAAACCCAAGGTCACAGGTTCAAACCTGGCCAGGATCAATGGATTTTTCAGGTGTAAAACTCTTAAGTATGGCTTCCTTCAGAATAGAAGTAAAGCCGTGGATCCCATGTCGTACATTTGTGTCACAAAAAAGAACCTCAAGCCTGGAAGAAGAGGCCTCTGAACAAAATTTGTTGGCCATTTCACGCCCGGAATTTAATGAGACGCTGATGACCTGAGCTGTTAAAGAGCATCCTTAAATAAAACGAATAAAAAAAGAAAAAGAATTGTTGTTACTTATTGGAACCATTATAGGTCATTTCCTCACCTGCCAGCATTAGTTGGTCCCCAGCTGATGATGAGAGTGAACTCTCTTGAAACATGTTCTAATGAATTAATCAGTTAGTGAAGTTTAGTGTCACCTAATACCAACTCATTTTTATATATTTAACAAACTTCATTGTTCCCAATTTCTTAAGTTTACAAAACCACCTCCAGTCACACTATGAAACAGACATTATGCCAGAATGTTCTCTTGATAGTTTAAAGTCATCTTAATTAAACATGAAACATGTAATTATTAAGTCACATTAACATATATATCTCCAATATAAATATGCATTTGTATATATTTCTCAGCACAATTTCTCACAGTTTTAAAAATACTGTAATAAGCATTAACATTTTGTCGGGCTTCCTGAAAATGTATTAAGTTTCAAAATAGAAAACTGTTGGAATTAAGTTTGCCATAAACTTAACTTTTGGTATGGCAAAAAATAAAATGTGTAATTGGGTGGATTTCCCATTGCAGGAGTCCTGTTCTTCAGATGAAGAAAGTTATATACCTGTAGAAGAAATTCAAGAGTTTAAGTCAAGGATGCGCCATGTCACAGAAATACGTCAAGAATTGCGACAGAGACTGAAGAGACAATTTGATGAGTTGTGTACAAATCAAGGATCATTCACTCGACCTGCTGTGCCTCCATCTAGTTCAAGTGTTCACTGTGATGTCAGAGAGAAAAGGCTGGTTAAGGGTATTCTGTAAAATATTATAGCCAGAAAAAGCTGCTTTGAATGTCTACAGGAAAATGCCAGATGCAGGCTGGAAGACGCATTCAATGAAAATGGTTAACAATGCCATAGCACACTTTTTAGATTTAATCTGGGACTGTTTGAGTTTTCTTCCATTGTTCTATGTTGTACTGTGGTGCAGACTGTCCACCATGAATGGAAGGACAGAGATTAACCAAAATACCTTCCTGTATCCTGAAATACATTCCTTCTATGGCTTCTTTGTCTATACCTGACTGTTCTTCAGAGTTGTCTATATTTGCTATGTAAACTTTGGTAAACTTCCTTAAATCCATTGATGTGTTCTGAAACTTACTATGTAATACGAAAAAAAGATTCTATGTTTACCTAACAGTGCTGCATTGCATTTCTGTTTGATGTAAGTCAATACCTGTGATTCATTTTAAGCTGTTTATCCTAAAATGTATTAGGCTCATTCTATCAGCAAAGAAAAGGTATGTGATATAAAGAAATGTTTAAATTTGCAGGCTTGTCTTATGATGATAAAGCATTAAACTTTTTTATTGTCATATGTTGGTGATATAAAAAAAATATTTTGTATAAGCTTATATCCAGAAAGTTAATGTTTACAACAATTTACAGAAATATATATGGCACAATTTGTTACCTGTACTTTCAGAATTTGTGTCATTCTTGTAAAGAGCAAGAAAGAATTGTTTTTCCCATTTATGTTCTTATAATTTTTTTAAGTTTGATTTACATTTATTATCATGTTTGTTACATAGGAAAATATTCTTGCATTCCAAACTGGTTATTGATATAGTAGGTTCCACTAGATACTGTTAAGCATATATTATTGAAAGAGTGGTTTATGGTGGGAAATATTTAGCCAAAAATTCAGCTGCTCATAAAAGAACCAACTTTTAACATACATTTCTTGATTATGATTTGCATCCATAAGAAAGTTGGTAAGAAAGATAAAATACATAAAAAAACATAAGCAGTTTGAGAAAGGGTTATAGCTGTATAAGTACTCCCCATTCCAGATTTTTCTTATAAAACTGGCCCAGGTTTCTAAGATGAAGACTTTGAATGTTCCAGTGGTTTGCATAGTTATGTTAATGTACGATGTAAATAAGAGAGAGTTGTAACATTTCTGTTACATGATGATCCTAGCCTGAAAATGGTGAAGGTACAAATTAAAATAAAGTTATAAACATGACCATTTGTATTTTTTTACTACTATGGTGGTACTTTCAGTTCCAACCCTAAAGAAAATGAAATAAGACTTTTGCCGAGTGATATATCAATGAACATCTGGACAAGATTACAAGATTTAAGTGCTAAAACTGGTCATAAATAAGAAAACAAAAAGTATGAATCATGAATAAGAAATACAGATAATAAATGTAGAAGGAATGAGAAAGAAGGTGGACATTTTTAAAAATTGCTGGGACAAAATTTACCTAAACAGGAAAACACTTGCTAGATGGCATAGCACCTTTCAACATAAAAAGTGTTAAATGGTGCATTTATTTCTAATAACTACAAAATTATGTTTCTTAGTGGATGACTTAGTAGCCTATAGTATAGTGGTCAGGATTCCTAGCTTCTAATCCTGAGGTCCCAGGTTTTATTCATGAATATGCCACAGGGCTTTTTCTTTGGAAGATTCCCATGGTCTCATTAGGTCAGATATCACTAAATTATGGCCAAAGGTGGCCGAGGTTGTTAAGATGTGGACTTGTGAGCAGGAGGTCAGGTTCCATTCACACCAGGACATCATCCTTCCTGACTTTTTATTTTTTTTCCTTCCTCCCTCAGTTCCTCTTTTATGGCCAAAGTCAGGGAGATATCTGGAATGCATCCTTAAAAAAAAATCCTTTCCCAGTTGATCATTTTATCTTATATATTATCATTGTCCATCGCCTGTGATGTCTCAGTAGTTAGAAAAGGCTTTAAACACTATTAAAAAAATCATTAAGTTTAAAACCGCCTGGTGCACAATAATATCATAATTACCATTTGTAGTCGTGCCTTATGGCCTGGCCTCAGAAGACAGCTTTAGTACTGTGACACCAGAGAAAATGTCTTCAGTTAAAGGGAACAAGGCAGGTGATAGAAAAAATGTTTCTTAGTGGATATTATGCATTAGGTTAACACGATCCTAATGTCTGTATTTTTCTTATACTATATGTGCACACCTGAGTTTGCACTTTTATGCTAAAACAATTTGCTGTTAATTAATTCTCTAGCACTCGTGCATGCACGAACAAAGCCCAGAAAACTTCTATCCAAGATAGATTTTGTTCCATTCCAATAACTATCAAAGGAAAAACAGCCATAATAAATTTAGGAAATGAAAAACCCACAAGTATATAAAAAAAAAAAAAAGTTTATACAGGCTCTTTGAAAAATGTGCATGAATTCATACATGTAAACAGTATAAATACTTAATATCAAATGGATTTGAAAATGTTTGGTTTTTGGTTTGTAAATTTTGCTAAAAACACTCAGCTTTTCAGTATGATCAAACTTTTCCATTTCCACCTGAATACAGGTCTCACTTCCAACACCTAAAAGCCCAAAGTAAATGATTGCAAATTCCTGGCATGTTTCATACTATCTAACTACAGCCTCTATGAGCAGAATATAACATAGATTTTAAATGGCCTCACAAATAGAAATCTTTGGGTTTAAAGAGCAAATGTGGAGGCCATACAATTGCTTCACCTCAATCTATTCAGTGACTAGCAAATCTTGTATTAATGGTTCCTGCATGCTTGAATACTGAAATGTACAGGAGTACTATCATGCATGAATTTTGTTTGTTAATGGTTTAAGGCATGTTAGTGAAGAAAATTAATAATTTTTATAAGAAACCTCTACCCCTTGCACATATGCCTGTTGGGGCCCAAATAAAGTATCACCAAAAAGACAGATGCAGATATTTATGGAGAATAAGTGAATTTACAGTTGCTGCTTGTAAAAGTTAAAAGACCTAACTTGACAATAAAGTATTTTAGGATCTATGTTAATATAAATTATTTTTATTATTTACATATAAGAAGCTCAATCATTAAGCTATGCCATGTATTTTTTAAACATTTTGTATTTCTTTGAAGGAGAAAACTATGTCATATCATAGCTGTTTTGCATTTGTTCTCAATATGCATGGTCAATTCACTATGTGGTTGTGTTAGATGTGGATCATGTACACTTAAGGAAAATAACTCCAAATGTGCACTGGGTGTAGAAAAAAATCTTAGAATATGCTAGGAGATAAAAAAAAATAATATAAGCTAACATATAATTAGCAGAACAAGGTCATTATTAATTATATGATTGGTTTAATAAATAAAGAGTATTACAAGTACAAACACATTCCTTTGATGGTGATATGATATACATTACACCAGATAGTGTGTGCATGTTTTGCCTACCATTGCTGCAGGCAAAATACAGTACATACACTTTTAATAACATGAAAAATGAGTATAAAATTGTAAGATAATCTGGGGGGGACAGTAAAACAAAACTTGCAGCCTTCTAAGAACTAGAAAATCTACTTTTACAGGTGGAACACTAGATAGCATGTATGACTTGACTCAAAATGCTTGGCAGACAGTGAGTTTATTGATAAAACCAGAAAGGCACAATCCAAGATCATACTTTTTTAAAAGTAAATAACTTAAAAGAAAAATGTACCAGTTTTGAGGAATTGTGGGCAAGAAGTTCAATTAATAAACATATTACACAACGTACATGATGTGCACAACCTAGAAGACTGATTGTATCAGCTTGCTCCCCTTTAAGAATTAGAAATGCTTGCAGATATGTATAATGTACAAAATTAAATGTAAATTGCTTTAAAAATTCTTTGGTTAATATTTTTTCTCTGGACTCTTCAGGATGACTGAAGATGAAACATGCAGAACCAGGATGTCCAAAATATTTTTGGGAGATTCACACTTGAATTATTAATTTTAACCAATCATCACTTACTGCTAAATTCAGTGTCTTTCAGCCTCCAGAATTTACCATAAACATATCAGTTATATCTTTAAAGTAATTAGGAAAATAGTAAAAGGGTTTTTCTCAAGAACACTTGAAGGGCTTTGTTAAAATAAAAAAATTATCCAGCTACAGAAAAATAGTGTAATGAGTTCCTTTCCAACAAATTACTGGAATAATATTGACTTTTAAAGCGGGTTTCTAAAATGTTTAAAAAATTGCATTACTTACTTTTCTTTTTCCCCCACTATCTTTAATACCTTGTGCTGACTGCAATACCATGACATAGTGAAAAAAGCAATTAGAGTCAGAATAGGGGAATAGGGGGTTCACAGAGCTAGCAACATGGGAGAGAATCTACATTTATAAATACAAAGATTAATGAACTTCGATACTTCCAGGAATGAAAACATATACTTTTAAGTTCATCATACCTCCACCAGAGCAGATTGTGCATCTCCAACTGAATTATGAGTTATCCATTAGTCAACAGTTGTGGATGCACACAATGGTCTGCAAAACACGTTCTAAATATAAGCAAGTGAAGCAAATAAGTGTGTGTAGTTCAACTCATACAATAATCTTAATTAGTACATACAATTTTTGCATAACACACATATCTGATCACCATCATAAACACTGATAACCAAAGTTCAGTAGTACCTTTTCCTTTAAACTTATTTCTTCTGCAGTATCTAAATTCTGTTTACAGACACTGCTACTAAAAAGTGTTTTTAAAAAAATAACTGATATTCTACTAAAACATATATCATGTTTTTGTTTACTAGCCAAAAGCTTAGGCTGACGACTCTGTAAAGAGCCTGTTAAAATGCAATGTTATGAAATGTCACTGTTGTCTCTGAACTCAGCTATACAAAGACAAGCATTTGTACCTCCAAAACCAAATGCATTTTTTAAGGCTATTCTTTTTTGTGAGGTAATCCATTGCTGTTTTTCATTGGCTACATAATTCAAATCCATATAATCATCTAAAGATTCTATATTGATTGTGGGAGGAAGCCATCCTGAGTTGCATGCCATTATGGTGAACAGTGCTTCAAGACTTCCAGCTGCTCCTAATAGATGACCATGAGCACCTTTGGTGGAAGACACTGCAAGATTTGTTGCTTGGGATCCAAATAAAGTATTTATGGCTGTACTTTCTATGGCATCACCAATGGGAGTTGATGTTGCATGCGCATTGATATAGGTAACTGCTTGAGGCTTAACATCAGCATCTTTCAGGGCTCTACTCATGGCAAGAACTGCACCAGTACCATCTTCTCTGGGAGCTGTCAAATGTGATGCATCTCCAGATAAACCATAACCCAGTATCTCTGCCAAGATGTGGGCTCCTCTTTTTTTTGCATGATTCAGTTCTTCAAGTACAAGAATTGCTGCTCCTTCACCCATTACAAAACCATCACGATTTTTGTCAAATGGCCGAGATGCCTTAGTTGGTGAATTGTTGTAAGAAGTGCTCAGAGCTCTCAACCTACAGAATGCTGCCACAGAAAGTGGACTAATACAGGCCTCTGTTCCTCCACAAACCATCACATCTGCATCACCATGTTGAATAAATCTAAAGGCATCGCCAATCGCATGAGCTCCTGTGGCACATGCTGTGGAAACTGCATGATTTGGACCTCTGAAACCATATTTGATACTTATTTGTCCAGCTGCCATGTTCAGAAGGATACGTGGCACAAAGAAGGGACTGACTCTGTTATAAGCCCTTTTCAGTGCATCAGCTGTTTCACATACATCTACCAGATCTATCATACCCATTCCTACAGCAACTCCAGTGACCTGTTGTTCTTCTTCCTCTTCAGGCAGCCATTTGGCCATTTGAAGGGCATCCTGGGCTGCCAGGAGTGCATAAGCTGTTGCAGGAGCCATAGTTTTAAGTTTGCTTTTAGAAAAACTCTGCTCAAGAATGCTTCTGCCATTTGGAATTAAAGCTGCTACTTGACATGGAAGATTTTTGTAGTCGTCACCTTCAAGTTTTACAGCACCAGACTTTCCTTCCAATATTCTTTTCCATGCTTCCTCTAAATCACATCCAACTGGTGATTTAACACCCAAACCAGTTATAACCACTCGTTTTTTAGATCGTTGCTGTGGGCTAACATGAAGAAATCTTTCTCTTATGATTTCATTCTGAAACAAGAAAATAAGTCTTGTACAATTAAAATGTAAAATGCTTTTTGTTTACAGAATACATAGTGATGCAAACCATAAATGAGCTGCAAATGTAGCAGATCCCTACAAAATTATATATATATAATTTGTAGGTATGCTCAATGTACTTGAACCAGCTCAGAAACATATTGTACATTGGTAAGGTTGCATTTCTGTTTTAAGTGTCCATTAAATTTTCTAAATGCAACTGTATATAGTCAAAATAATTCAGTTTCAGAGACAACATCCTCAAGAAAAACCTCTACTGCCTCTGATCAAGTGAAATTTGCAAGAACATGTCCTACAGTTCAGAAATACTTACTCTTGAGGTACTACATATGAAATGCTTTGTATTCACAAATCTGTTTCACAGAGACACAATTAAAATGATTTGCTTGGATTTACAAATATGATTGTGATATTTTAAAGTATTTCTTTGATTTTTGATTCTAAGACTAAAGAGATACTTAACCAAAAAAGTTGTATATTTTAAATATTGAGCATTTTGTGCCATTAGATGTCGTAAATGATAACTGCATTTGAAAAAAACATAAAACACATAAGTAAATCAGGAACATTTTGTTGGACCAAGCCGGCCGGTTTGCTGCAATGCAATTTCATACTTTGCACTGCATGAATTGCTGGATCTCTATTGTTGCTCACTCATTTAACGTATTTCTTTGGATTTTGCTTCCCAGACTAAACAGATACGTAACCAAGAAAAGTTGTATCTTTTATGAGCATTTGTGTCCTTAGACATCGTAAACAATATTACTGTATTTGAAAAAATACATAAATAAATTATGAACATTTTGTTGGACCTAACAGGCAAGTTTGCTGCACTGCAATTTCATACTTTGCGCTTCATTAATTGTTGGATCTCCATTGTTGCTTACTCTGGAGTTCTGATGTTTTCGATGTGCTTCTGGGCTATACGCATGAAAGACGGTCGAGCATCTCTTCATATTCTTTATGTGGACACTGTGTTTGACCGTATTATTCGAAGACTGTAACATACACTGTGTAATTTTTAAGGAATTCATTCTTATCCTAATAGCCCTCTGTTCAATTTTTATTTTCTTCTCCCGAACCACAATTGAGATAAATTCCCGCACTCGTACACGTGATGGCAATTCCTTCGAAAATGTACTTTGCCTGCAAGTCGTCTGATAACTTGTTTACGCACGGTGTTTTTACAAACTAAGAAGAAAGAATACAAGGAAAAGTGGCGCTAGTGCACCGGATCCACAGACTGGATGCTATAGGAGAAAGAGAAGAAAAGAAGAGGAAAACAGCTGTTTATGTGGGTTACTGATGTCCATGGAAGATGCGAATAGCCCGAATTTATTGACTAAAAAGTTAATGAAACTTGTGACATTCAATCAAAATGGATGTTATAAATGCTGTAAATAGAATAATATGCAGAACATCGCTGATAAATGCTCCCATATTAGCAAACTATTCACGACATAAGTAAGTATACAAGATTTATGTATTAAAAATGTTCATTTATTTGTTGGTGTGCATGATTAAAATTATGAAAAAGTTGCCAATGTTTTTATTGCTAGAGTTCCAAAGGTAAGTTAGCACGTTTATCTGTTGCCACGATTGCGCTGATTCACATCACACCCCCTTTATTGTGCTTTTAATTTTTTGTATGATTTCAATTTAAATAAAAGTGCTATTTGTTAAAATAGGACGATGCAAGTGAAATATATGACATAAGAATTTGATAATAAGTCGCAGTATTCATTTGTTTTTTGTTACCCAGAAGGCATTAGGGTTCCATGAGGATTTGTGAGTAAAACACTTGAGTCAAATCAGAGTTTATGTTCGTGTACGGCGGGTGGGTGGGGGATATTCAAAATAGGCGGGAAATTACTACACCTAGATGGAATATCCGAACAATGACACTGATAAACTTTCAGCAGCTATGAATAAACGCGGCGATATTATCCACTATTGCGGAAAAGAAACTGTTTGTAGCATCTTGCGGTAATTTGCATTCAGCTTCACTGTTTTATGTGGGTACGGAAGAAAGTTATGAAAGACATTTTAGTTTGTGGAGAAATGCATTCTTGCATACCAATATATTTCGAGTACCTGCAATATCAACAAAATTCTTGTCTAGATAAAATATTCTATGGTTTGAAAGCAGTTATAAAATTATGGCCACCATTCCATGCACTCTGCAACAACCACTCATCAAGGAAACCTTCAGCCACAGAGAGACTGAATACTACAGAAGAAACAAGGAAAGAACTGTAGGTCGCATGCTCTTTTGTGACATCTGGCAATATCACAAAGAGCAGTAGTCCCATGTGACCTACAATTTATCCACCAGTTTTTTATGTATTTTAATAAGAATTTGTAGCCATATGCCGCAATTGCGACATTAAGGATTACGCGTTATGTAGTTCTGTGCTTAGTATTCCGCTTCAATCTATTTCCGATGTATAATAAAAATAGTTTGTGTTTTGACTCCTATGGTTCTCTGCTCTGCAGGTCCCCTAATGGAGCTCTGACAAACAAATGAATAAGGCAACCTATTTTCAAACGTAACCTATATCGCGACTTACCTAACCTAAAATATCCAAGTGTATAGGCTATAACCTCTAGCTTTTAAATGATATGTTTGTCCTAATCGTTTTACAGTATGCAAATAAATTTATCTTATCCCCAGGTATTTTCCAGAAATCCTTAAAATATGCTTGCTGTAGTATTGCAATTTATGAATCTGGTGTTAGAAGGAAGTAACTACTGGCTATTGTCATGTTTTTAATATTTCTTTTTAGCTTTGGTTAATTTTGAAAAAAACACACACTCTGCTAAATAAGAACCTGTTTCGTTTTAGAAACAATCTCAGTACAGAAAGGGCGGTTATGAATGTAACCTCAAAAATAATTAAGGAAGCAGACGTAGGGCAGAAATGGCTTGTAATTTTCTTAGAGCTACAAAAGGCTTTTGGCACGGTTTATTATGGTATTCTATTGGATAAACTAGGCAAATATGACATCTGAGGAGTAGCTTTAGGCGAGCGTATTTACATCTTGCTTGAGTAACAGGTCTCATTCAACAAGAATATTAACGATCACATTAGTGCAGTAAAAGATGTTGATATAGGTGTACACAAGGAACAGTTTTAGGGCCAATTCTATTTGTAATATATATCAATGATATACTTAAAATTAATACTGCAAATTTTTCTGGATCTATATACTCTTAGCAGATGACACAGTTGTAACAAGATACTAACTGAATGAAATATATCAAAATTAAGAATAGGCTAGGCAAAAATAACAGTTGCAATAAAGTTTTTATACACAACTGAAATTTCATTAACTATACTTGCCCTTATTAAATTGTTTCAACTTATGTGCAATACTTGGGTATCATTATTGACAAATATTTAAGTATTATTATTGACAAAAATTTAAGATAGGATATGCATAGGTGTAATAGAATGTGAAAAACAAAACACAAATTTTACATTCTTAGGTCTTTTTTACCTAATTATGTACTTCATGCAGTTATTTAGCTCTGTTTCACTCTGTAATTCAGTATATGGAATATTAGATTGGGGAAGAGCCATTAAATCAACACTTTCTGCAGTAAGAGGCATATAGTTATAATTTATGTAAACTTGTGGATAATCAAACGTATCACATTTTTGTAGAGTTCAACTATTGAGCAAAGATACAAACTTTCTGTGCTTACCTATTTTCATAAATACCAGAATAATTTCAAAGCTGAATATTATGATTACCCCAACAGACAAAACAGCCATTTCCTTATTATTGAACCCATACATCAAACTAATGCATAGCAAATATACAATGTGGCAATTAAAGCTCATCCGGTTTTGGGTGAGCTTAACTTAAATTGTAGATTTAAAATAAGAATTAAATAATTCATCTAATTATTAATTTTTGGCAATAAACTTTCAAGACACTTTCCTACACATATTTCTGTGCTCCTCCATACACACACACTACACATTCAGTTTCAAGTTAATTATATGTATTTGTGTAGAAGTCTTATTAAACCATATATTAAATATCTGTAAACTAGAAATTTTGCTAATCTGAGTTGTATGCTTAACTTTTACTCCAAATTTTATATTCTTATCACATGATACAAAGTTTATGGTTTTGCACTCGAGTATTAAATATATTGTTTTATTAAAGTATTAACCACAAGTTTTATGTATATTAGTTTAAGCTCTTATTTACATCAAGTGGGTATGATGTGACTTTACATTATACTAATTGAATCAAATCCTACTGTATGTAAACTGTCTTATGTTTTATATTCTTGCAATTTCTGTATCTGCATTACTAATTTACATGTACAAGATTTCATTGTATAAGTATATAAAAACTGAATTTGCACCTAAGCACAAGGCTGTTTTGGAGATGCAATTCTCTTATTGTAATTTTTTGTTATGTATGCACCTAAATAAATATATAAATTAAATCCCTTCCAGGCACACTGCTGCAGCTCCTGCCTATAGCCGAGAGGGTGATAATGGACTGGCAGTTACAAGTACAGGAGAAAAGAAACCAAAAGATGACAGGATATTCAATGCAATCGGAACCACTGATGAGCTTTCATCTTATATAGGGTAAGATTACTTTCTAACAAACTTGTGAAACCTTTGTAATTAAAAATGTTAGCCTTTATCTCATAGCCAAATACAGAGCAATCCAATGAACTGTGAACCAACTTGCTAGAGATAAGCGCGGCACTTGTGCCATCAGCAGGTACATATCATAAGTGGCGCTGACACAACCATGTAATGACCTATTTTAAAAACTTTATAAAAGAAGGTGCTGAAAATTGAAACGGACAATTGTCCCTGTCATTCATTCTTTCATTGCTTCATCTCATCTCATTCAATATAATATAGTTTGCTGATTATTGATGTGTATGTTAGTTAATAAACGACTGCCTTCTGCTGCCTGTGTGTGGAACTTGAATATTTTGATCAACAAGCAAGTTGGCATTGTAAAACACAATATATTGTGCATTGATATTTAAATATCTATATCATTACAGGCATGAAAAATGAAAAACTTCCTGATTTTTTTTTTAACATTTATTTTTATGCAAATTTTCTAACAATTTCAAAGAACTTGGAATGGTATTATATACTTGAGCTGTAGAATAATAAGTGATTTACCAAAAAGGGTTAAGAGAGTATATAAATCAGTTATTTGTCTTGTAAATTGTCATAATTATCAGTTAGCATATGGATGAATATGAGAATATTAATTATCAGATTAAAAGTTGTATACTTTCTGTCAATGCACCAAATAAAATATACATATACACAAGTATTGCTTGTGATGTCATGACTATGCATGGCATTTGTTTCAACAATTTCCTGGATTTAAAACAATTGTGTCATCTGCAGTGCTGCCTTGAATTGGATTCTGAGACCTTCTTGCAAATCATTACAAAAATTAAAAATAAAGTATATTTAGCATTAAGTTAATTTTGCAGCATAATTGTGTTTTATGCAGGAACAGTCAAATATTCTATTGTTTTAGGCTTGCACGTGAATTTGCTAAAGATGGAGAGCATTCTTACACAGACAAGTTGAAGAGAATACAGTGTATTCTTGTGGACATAAATGCCTCTATTTTAAAATCCCGTAAAGCAGATCAGAAAGTTCCACATCTTTCTGCAAGACACACTAAAGACTTGGAGGAATGGATAGAGGAATATTCTCGTCAGCTTCCCCCATTAGAAAATTATGTAATTCCTGTAAGTACTTATAGCTGCTGTTTAATGATTAAATAATAATAAGAGAGCAACTGCTATCACATCTTTTGAATTTTATTGTTGCCTGGTAACCTGGATTGTTATTGTTGCTCAATTTAGATAAGCTAATACTAAAAACTACTGAACATTTAATGTAATAGTTCTGTTTTTGTAATAAATTGCTTCAAAATACAAGAAAATACAGAATGTAAGTGGATTAAACAGAATTTCCATAACTAACTCTATAACTGTAATATTAATAATTGTAGTTTTACCCAAAATAGATGGTATGCCAGATTTTATCCTACAACTAACTAATTTATTTTTTACTGTATTCATATTCAAACAACTATAACAACAGTACAGATTGACAGGCAATGATTAAAACACCACAAAATATATGATGACAGTAGCATTCTCTTTAATTTAAGTATCATAATGTAAGGGTGGCACTTGAAATTTCAAAAGAAGGTGCATGGAAAAGGGTGAGGGTGAGAGTGAAAGGATGAGACCTAAAATTTAATCAAAATTGGTTTTAAACCCACCCCATATCTACTTTTGCATATTTTTGTAAATTAAATTTATGTTAAGTAGATAGTTGTTGAGTTATATAATTTAATAGCTACTGCAGCATGTACTGGATGTGCATATATCTTGAATGGTATTTCCTCATAGTCAAAATTTATACAATGCAGGGATTTGCATAATGTTGATCACTTCTTTCTACCATCCAATCCTAGCATGCAGTATTTACAAAGAACTTGAAGCTTTCCTAATAATACAGTGTAATTTCTCTAGATTAAAACTCTTAAATTATTATGTACAATTATAAAACTTAAATTTAGTACACACATAATTTTAATTTATTTATTATTCAGTGTAACAAATATAGAAATAATAATAATAATAATAATAATAATAATAATAATAATAATAATAATAATAATAATAATAATAATAATAATAATAATAATAATAATAATCCCAAGTGTTGCTAAGAAGGGCAAAGGCTTTGTACAAGAGGGTAACTCTTATTTGCTAATGCAATGAGCTAATTTGCATTAGGGTTCTGTATCTTTGTATTACCCAGTATGCTACACTTTGTGACACTTTGTTCATCAAGTTTTAGTCATTCTGAAGTTGACATTAGATTGTTTTCCATGTATTCCTTCTTCTTGCTGTTCTGGCCCATTATCAACCTGCTTGTACCACATAGAAATCTTCCCATCTCTGTCTTGGCCTACCTCTGTATCGTTTGCCTAAGCACACTTCCCACATGGTGATCTTAATGCATCCCCGCTATGTGGCCTCCCCATTTCCACTTCAGTATGATGGCTCTTTCTGCAATGTCTGTTGTTGATATTATTTGGGCTAATGCTTTCTTGGAGATTTTATCCCTCCTAAAATCCTGTGTTCCATTTTTTGTTGATTTAATTGTAGTGCATTCATCTGTTTGCGACCATTATAGCATTACTAGGTATATGCAGGTTTCTAATGCTTCAAATTTAAGCTTTTTGCTTATTTTCCTGTCAGAGAGTATAAACTGAAGGGACTAGAAAGCCTTCCATGCTAAGGATATTCTTTTGTTCATCTCTTTTTCCATTTTGTTCTTGAAGGAAATTAACTGTCCTAAGTATACATATTCATTTATCATATGTAATATAGAATTACACAATTTAAATTACTCATTTTAAATACTGTGAAACCTCATTCCATTGTTTTCCCAAATCCATCACAATACATCATTTCATTATAAACAATTTACTCATTTTAAATACTATGAAAGCTCATTCCATTGTTTTCCCAAATCCATCACAATACATTTCATTATAAACAATTAAAATAAAACCTGCATTGATCGTCACTCAAAGTATTATTTTCCTGCATTACTTGGAATATATTTGTTGGTTTTTATATAATTTATATTCTCTATTGATCATTTTTTTAAATCACGGCTCATTGATAAATTGCTACAAGTACAGTGCAGGGCTTTTGAAGCATACTGTAGCAAAGTGCATATTTTCTCTCATGTATGAAGTGACAAGGCAACAGAATGTATGAAGACAAAATATATATTGTAGCAGCATGTATTTGCAGTGGAGAGAAAATGTGGGTAGAAATTAACATGCACAAGATAGATAACAGACAAAGCTTTGAATGAACTTGCACAATAAGGAATCTCTTTTTCATTGTCCATCGTAAGCACGAAAAGGAAACTAAGATTTTATTATTACCCCAGTCATGGTAAGCCCCATGAAGTATGAAGTACATGAGGACACTTGATGAAAAACGTAGTCTACTTTTTGGAACATGGGCATTTGATGGGGTGAAAGTGACCCTCCTCAGTAATCCAATGTTTTAAAATGATTTTAATTGCATATTTCTACTGTTTCTTTCATTTTAGTCAATAGGCTCTCCTCCAGTTTTAACATGCTGCTACGAGATACCCATGATTTAGACCCCTTTCCCTATCCATAATTTCATTATTATCAGGATCAAGTATTCAGTGTATAAAATTTAAAAAAAAATTCTCCTACTGTGAGTGCAGCCAGATCTTCAGACTTTACTCTTAATTACTGATACCTGTGAAAGAAAAGAATCAAATTGACATGTACTTAAACCTCTTCAGTCATTTAATTTGCATTCCTGGCACTTTCTCCAGACATATCTTAACAACTTTTAATGTCCACTTCCACTCTGTTATGTATTTTTATTTTGTCCATTCCATACTCTATTGCTACTTAATCTTACTACTAGATTTACTTTTACTATGCCAGCCTCTTCTTCTTCTCAGTACCATCTTTCAACTCGTAACCCTTCTTGAATACCATACCTTGAA
The DNA here is from genome assembly GCA_030762175.1 of Metallyticus violacea. Classification (NCBI taxonomy): domain Eukaryota; kingdom Metazoa; phylum Arthropoda; class Insecta; order Mantodea; family Metallyticidae; genus Metallyticus; species Metallyticus violacea. Next base: position 25,910,833 of record CM060839.1, read on the forward strand.
TTTAATTATATTAATTTTTAAACCCCATTCTTTACAAAAACTAGATATTGCTTCAATTGTTTTCATTAATCCCACTTGCCAGGAATTTCTTTATTATTGGAACATGTGCATTGGTCTTGTGAATTATCCCTAAATTTCATTAACATATAAAATAAATAATATAGAACTTAATTTATAGTCTTGTCTTAAACCAACTGGAATTTAGAACAGTTTCAGTTACCATATCATTAGAGATTTTAATACAAAGTCAATTTTCAATGTAAATTCTTTGTAATGTGCTTATAAATATTTTGCATGCTCCTTATGTATTTAATTTGAACCATAATGCTTCATGATTTATTGGGTTGAATTTTTTTTTATATAATATTCTTTTCTTTACTATATATATATAAAATACATTTCATCCTTTGTTCTTCTGTGCAGTAACATAGATGTATACAGTCATTTCATCTTGTTTTCAGTTAGAATATACTTTTGTAGTGCTGTTATGTATATTGAAGACCTACTTATTTAAATTTGAATTACAGAATCCATTTTTCTCTCATTAGCAGTACTGTAGGGAATAACGCAGAAGGAACATCTACATTCCCTGCACCCATACCCAAATAGAGTAAAAAAAAACTTACACAAGTAGTGGAATGGCCCTGTATTACAGAACTAGATTAAGTGAAACAATAATGATATGACTGTTGCCGCCATAGACTAACACACATTCATTTGACAATACTATCAGATACTTCTTGACATATGGAGGGCATTAGTTCTGGATTTTCTCTAAATAGGTCATAATGTTTTAAAGTGTTAAATCATGCTAAACAAGCAAGTTGACATTTCAACTAGTGTTTTAAATTTTGCAGGGTGGAGGCAAAGCTTGCACATCACTTCATGTGGCTAGGACAATATGCAGACGTGCAGAGAGATGCATAGTGCCTCTTGTTAGAAGTGGGGAAGCTGATAGAGAGGCTCAAGTTTATCTTAACAGGTATAGCTTTCTTGTTTTCTCAAGCATCATACTTCAGCTCAGATTGTATGATTTTTTACAATCATTAGTAAAGATAGCATTAAAGATATCTTGATTTTTCACCATGTTTTACACTACTTAGTCCATATTTTATAAAATGAATAAAAAATATAAATATTTAATTTTGACAAGAATCACTTATATTTCTCTAATTTACTAAAAATTATTACTTTGGTATATAATTTTTAATTTGTGAAGTTTTCACAGTCAAAATTAACATGTATATTTGGCTAAATATCATTCAAAGTTCACTACTTTCCAAATACTTTTTTTTTAAGTAGTATTTACTTCCCATGCATCAATATACAGATTTTTTTAACAAAATTAATACGCATAAAAAAAGCATTACTTTTAACTATAGCAATTAGGAATAATGTCTTCGACAGTTCCAGAAGGCACTGACTCCAACCACAATTTATTCCAATTTGATTGGCTCAGCCTTCCAGTCCCCATTCATCAGCAGCTATCTACTGGAATATCCAGAGGACCAGGCTCCGATCCAACCAAAAACAAAACACAACATTAAGTAATTTATATGTTTAATATAATATTAAGTTATAAACACTTACTTAGAAATGTTTATGTTGGGGTGTTTTTCTGTAAATCTATGCATACTGATAGATATTTCATTGCATGATCCAATCACCACCTAGCTCAGAAAAGAACTCAAATTATAATACTGATCTAATGACATTACCAAACTTGAGGGACTAACATTTGAGTTCAATCAATTCCAGAGAGCCTGGCAAGCAAATGGCTACCACAAGAAAAAAATTTATCAAGCCTTGAAATTTCGAAAAACCGCCACTTCTATACCAAATTAAAGTAATCTTGCCATTTATAGAAGATGTTACGCTATGTTACTTTGAAAAAGAAGAACATAAAAACCAATTTCACAACTACAACAAAAATAGGTCAAAACTGCATTCAGTTAAAGACCCAAGAGATCCTCTCAGCTAGCTATATATATAAAGCTCTATATCAGGAAAAAGTACCATGTGAATGTGGAAAGGTATGCATTGGAATAACTGGAATATCCATAAAAATTCGGCTCATAGAACATAACCAACATTAAATTGGAGCAGCATCCAGTTAATATAAACAAAGACGAGGCTTTCAAACAAGCAAGACGTGAAATCCATTACTGGTTCACAACATCTGCACCACATCTCTCCTAACACTCCTACCCCCTCCCACCTGTGACAGTTATACCTCTGCCTCTACAGACACTTTCAATCGCTGATGATGATCGCAGCATCAGTGAAAGCTTTGATTTTTAAATTAATTATAGAAGTAACGACTATGACAAAATAGCCAGGTAATAACTTCAGTAATAACAAAGCCAGCCATGAAAGCCTAAAGAATATTTTTTGGTATAATATTATTAATACCTTATGAGTTGAATGATTTGAGGAAACAAACTTTTCCGAGTTGAACTATTTAGAATACTCTTTATGGTTTCACTTACAGGTCCTGAGTAAATCTCATGTAAGTGAAACCATAAAGCTAAATATTTGGACTCAGAGGAGATTATTAATGCATGTTTCACTGTGTTCAATTCCAAAATGAATTAATATTGAAATTCAGGAAACATTTTCATAAGATTTTCAAATATTACAATATAATCGTAGCACCCTAAAATGTTAAAAATGTATTAAAATTAAACAAAACAGATTTGCTGTTTTGCAGAAAATGTCCAGCATTCACCAAATTAATTGTTGGGACTAAAGGGAAAATTTAAAAATAAAGAGCAATATAAGTATCAGAGACAAGGAACATTGGGTAAACATTAAATACAAGCAAATAGATAAATTGGTAGTGGCAACATATTTTTGGTCCAAAATCAAAAGAATTTAACACCTGGGAAAGGCTTAACATTAAAACATATGAGCAACATTTAAGGAATGTCAACACCCTGGAAGTAGAAAATTTAATATTCAAGTCATCATAAGACCACCAATCAACACAGGCACCAACTAGCTCAATTCCAACGAATGATCCAACAATCATTTTAGCAGCTAAGGATGTAGACAAAGGCTCACAAAACATGTCCTGATAAAAGATTAAGTAACTGAAACTGGAAAGAATATTTTTTCAAGAGATTATTGTTGCTTCATTGTGTTAGATTTTAAATTTAATCATATTGCAAGTATAACATTATGTTAGTTCCTTGAATAAATTTAATGTTAAAATTTATTAACATGGTATTCAAAAAATGTACTGAAAAATTACAAAGAAACCGGAATTTAACAAACTAATTGCAGGGACTGTAATATAATATATGAGGGTAGGTCCATAAGTTTCCGGCCAAACCATTTTCTAAGTATGATAAAGACAAAAAACTATATTTCACTTTTCAATATAGTTACCCTTTATTGAAATACACTTCTCACATCTTTCAATTAACATTTCAACCCCTCCCCCCCCCCCCCCCCAATAGTCAAAGTTTGTCTGCAAAATGGGCATAAACAGCATGCATCACTTCTTCGTCACATTTAAATTCTCCTTCTTGAGTTCTGAGAAGAGGAAATAGTCACTGGGAGCTAGATCTGAGCTGTAGGGTATAAGGTCAATCTCCCTGAAGCCACATTTCTTCCCAGCTTCCTTTGAAACTAGAGCTGTGTGCATAGGCACTTTGCTGTGAAGAAGGCGCACACCATCACTCAGTTTTCCTTGCATTTTCTCCTTAATGGAAGCACATTGTCTATGCAGTAGGCCAGCATAATACTTCCCACTTACTGTGGTGTTCCTCTCCTTGAAGTCAATGAAGAGTATTCCATCACAGTCCCAAAAGTTTGTGGCCATGATAATCTTGCTTGACTGAGTGACTTTGGTCTTTAGAGGCGGTGCTTCGCCAGGTTTACACCACCCCATTGGTTCTATTTTGGCCAAGGGATTATAGTAGAGAACTATAGTTTCATCTCCTGTAACAATGGTTTGCAGAACTTCTCTCTCGTTGCCACGTCAGAGCTCCAAAAATGCCTGACAATGGATGAGTTGTTACTGCTTTTGGACTGAAGAAAAAAGTCTAGGCACCCATCTTGCACTAACCTTATTCATTTTAAATGATGATGAATAATTCAAAGAACTGTTGTTTTAGAAAGGCCCAACTTTGAGCCGTTGGTCTAATTTCTCCTTCACAGGAGAGATGTTTTCAGGAGTAAGCATCTCCAAGGACCAACACACGCTCTTCATCTTCAATGCTTTCTCTACGAATTTCAAAAAAGTTTTCTTTACAGTAGAATATGAGGGGGATGTTTCCCTATATACACCGTCTAATCACTGTTTAATTTCGTTTGGAGTAAGTCCTTTAGTGAAGAACTTAACAACAGCAGGTTACTCCATTTTGAACATGTCACAATCTTCTACACATAGCCTTCTTTATGCAACTATATCTGAACAACTGAACACAGCAGGGGGAAGTTACAGCAGCAATTATTTACCTAACAGATAAGACATGGCACCAGATAGGGATGTTGTGAAGGCAATAATTCTTATCGGCAATACCAGAAACTTATGGACCTGCAGTCGTATATAAAGTGTCCTTGGTTAGAATTTCTAAATTTGTTAGTTTTCCTATATGTGTTTATACAAGGTGTGGAAAAACCATGTGCAAAAAACAGTAGGAAGGCAGTACCAAACAATCCATTTTTAGGTTAGGAACATGGGGTCACAGATGCAGTATAATAATAGGAGTGCTGCATGATCATAATTGAAATCTGACATTGCGAAACATCTGCATTAGCCATTCAAAATTAAATGTAAGCCAATGAATACATAGTCTCTCAACTAATGACTATTGATATGCAATGAGAAACTAAATGAATGAATAAAAACTTTATTTCTATATAATTCTCTTACATTAACTTTACACATTATACAACGATCTTGGAGTGCTTGTTATTTTAGTATCTTTGTATTTAATTCCTGGGTTGTATGCGCAATAGATCCTACTTCTCACTCTGTCCCCATTACACTATTCTCATAAAACTGTCCTCTCCTTAACTTTATTTCTGGCCCATGCTTCATTAGTCTTACAATATAAAACTTTAAAATTGCCAGTAAACCCCTATAAGTCCTTTCTTCCAAATCATTCATTCTAGTTTTGCCTGTACTCTTGTAACTCTTTGCCGATTCTGAATTTTTATCACTATTTGGATCAAACTCCTCACAGGCGCTGACATCTCTCTCAAACTTCTTGACCACTGGCCAGCTGATTGCCCCCATGCACTTCTCTCCACCATATTATTTACCCCACTTAGCTGTTTCACACTTGATGAGATTGCTGATCTGCTTGTTTCTTCTCCTCCCCTCCTTTCCTCATTCCCTCACCTAGTTGTAGTGTCAACAGGTTTCGGTCTTCACTCCTCCTCTCTTTCCCTCTAACCTGCATTTTTTGAACTTGCTGCTGCTATGACTAGGTTTAGCTTACCCATAAGTGCTTACCACGCATAACTACTCTTCTACATTCGCTTCTAGCTTCCTCATCTTTCTTATTAATTCCGCTCTTATTTCTCAATCTTTTTTATTATAGTCCTTTTCAATAAAAATTCTCGTGCCTTTTAATTTCTCTGTTTGGCCTAATACTTTCTGTTGCAAATTCATTGTAGCTAATTTAACTAAAGTGCCCTTGCACTCTTGCCCCTTCGTCCAATTCTCCAGGCATCTCTAATTTCTCATCCTTCCAATTTACAGCCCAATACTCCTTTAATTACTTCTACTTCTTCCCATGTCTCTTTCTCTACCCCAAATATCACTGCATTCAGCATCCTGTACTTTATCCATTTTAACTATTCTGTTTCTGCATTTCACTAACTCTCTACCCCATTCCTCTTCAACCCATCCCATCTTCTGATTATCTGATCAATGCTCTTCTCCAATTTCTCTTCTTGCCTCCCTACTTTTAGTCCCCTTTATATCTTTGGTTATTGCTTTGAACTTGCCTTTACTTCTTCCATACTTTCAATTCTTTCTATTTCTCCATGCTTTAGACTTTTCTATTGACCCACCCACTCCTTGCTCTTTATAACTTCAACCAGAAATTAAATATTACATAAGGATATTTAATTGATGCACCACTCCAGATCCATCTGTCACCACATGTTCTGTTTAGGAGATTTCGAACAGCAAGTGAGAAATGTGCAGGGGTGCCGTCTTGTTGGAACCATATGTTTTGCTTAGTTTAAGACAAGTGTTTGGTATTATCATACCATCCAGTAGGCTTCAGAACACAAATGCTGCATGATCATCAGAAATACCAAGCGACAGTGACTAGCACCTTACAAAAGTAAATTGTTTACATCTGGGACTCTTAACGTTATGGATTTAATATTGACTCATGTAGCACAGTAAAACAGCTTTTGTGACCTCTTGTTCTTATCCTCAAAATGCTTAATTGTAATGTCTTTCTACTGTACAATTTTTTGCAAAAGAAATTTTTAAATTTGAATTAAGACACTTCATATATTAAATATGAACAAATAAAAAAAGTGAGCAGTTGCAGCACTTTTCTAATCTAATATCACAATATTAAAAAGAGTGGTGGTGGTTGCCAGTGCTTGACTTATTTTAGTTCTTCAGTTTGCCTTAGATGGCAGTAGCATAGTCCATTCGAATGCATGCACTGAATTACATTAAGCTAGATGATGATGAAAATGTGGAGATGAGGTTAAGATGGAGCAATGGCATGAGTGGCAGGAAAACTGGAGACTCCAGAGAAAACCTGTCCAGATGCTGCTTCGTCTGCCACAAATCCCACTTACTCTCACTGGGATTGAGTCCAGGATGCCTCATATTAAAAAAGAAACTAAGATAAAAAAAGAGAGCCAAGTGTGCAACAGTTATCAACGTGGAAAAAAAAATTATTCTCAAAAACTTATACTGCTGTCACCAGAGGATGTCATTCTACAGCTGATGATGAGAGCAAATGCTCATGAAACAAGGACATCAAGTATAATGGTCTTATCACTGCTGACTGTTAATATAAAAATGATACATTAATTCACTGTCAACAACTTCTCTTTAATTAATCAAAAAGTTTGGCACACTTTCATATAGGGAGAGAGTGAAACTTGTTAGTGAATACATTTAATTTTTAGGATAGTAGCTTTAGTACCTTCCCCAATGAAATTTCAGTTGAGCAAAGCTGTATATTTGTACTTGTAACAGACTAGAAACTCACTGTGAAATACATATAAGCTTCAGCTGAATTTCCATTTACAATAGAATAAATTGTATGCTGTTTGTTTTTGTTTCAGACTCTCAGATTTCCTGTTTACTGTGTCAAGATTGGCTTGCAAGATTGATAAGAAGAATGAGTCAATTTATATACCAAGACCAGATGAGAATTCAGATCAGAAGAAAACATAGCAGTACATCCTTACTTGAGGAAGAATAGCAGTTTTAGAGAGATGTTCCTTACATCTACGGCTTCCAGTAATTGGGCAATTGGTGTAATAATTTGAAGATGAAGCACATAAAGGTCTTTGTACAAGGATCTTGGTCTGTTACATTTTGTCTGTTTCCAGGAAACTATAAAAAATAAGGCAGGCTATAAATTTATGTACAGTATTTATTTGTTATAACAGAATTTATAGTGAAAGACAATATATAACAATGTTAAAAATTTCATAGTGATTAAATATACAAAGAAAACAATTAGTAATTGTTATTCTAAAATTTCTTCTCCTTCTGTCACTTCCTTAAGGTTTAACAGCTCCAGAAGTCCATGTCCTTTGGTTTCTGACCTTACAATTTCATCAACTTCTCTGTAGTGTCCAGGGTCTATCAGGCAAACCTGAAATGTACCAAATATTTAATATTTTATTTATTGCTGCTTTGACTACATTGGTCTTATAGTGATTTCTGTAGATTGTATACTGAATACTAGGCAGATGAATACCTAGACAGCTTGATCTGACCGGGATTCGAACCAGCTGCAGAATTAGTAGGCACAAATCCTACCGCTAGACCAAGTAGGCAATCTATTTATTCTTATTAGGTATGTTCAAAAAGAAGTTTTTTTTTTTTAACCAGGCAAACCAATGATTATAGTTAGGCAAAACTCTTCATGTATAGTGGCCACATTCGCTCGAACCCCAGCCGGCAGTCTTTGTGTTGTAATCAAATGCTAGCTGCTTACCCCTAACCTCCTTAAAAGTTACAAATGAAATGTGCAAAAGTTTTTGTGGTACATTGTCACCATAGTTTACTAAAACATTTTATACTAAGACCATTTTCTAATTAAAATTGCAATAATAATAATAATAATAATAATAATAATAACAATAGTACACATTCATATTTCAATTGGTACCAAACAGTGTAAATGGAGAAAACAAATTATGCATGCTGTTCTTGTAATGAAAATGTCATCCTTTTATTGTCAGTTGATTCTTTGCAATAGGTGCCTTACATCCAAAATATCATGGAGTAGCAAATCAGTGCTATTTAATTCAACATGATTTTACTCATGGTCATCGTGATATGAATCACGAAACTCTCCTGTTGGTATCTGCGTCATGATTGAAGCATTGTCTTTCAATCTTACAGGTATGTTGAACACACAATGACCAAAGCAGGGAGTCAATTCGCTCTGCATCATCCCACAATAATTGACACACATTAGCACTTACAGAAGGAGTTACATCGTTTTTTTCTGACAAATAACTTTAATCGAGTCTATATTAAATCTACTGGATTTAGCACACAGCGGCTGGGAGTCAATTCTGTTTGCACCATCCTGCAACATTTGACACACACTAGCACTTACAGAAGGAGCTACATTGCTTTTTCTGACAAATAACTTTAATTGAGCCCATATTAGCTCTATGCACACAGTGGTAAGGAGGAAGACGTAACACTTCATGTCAATGAATGATTGCAGGCTCATCGACTATACATTTTCTGTGATGTTTGTGTTTTAATGATTTCTAAAAAATCGCTTTTATTGGAACCAAGTTTAGTACTGTGAGCTTATGTTGCTTCATGAACAAAACAATGTTCTGTTCTCATTGTTTGAATTTTCACTAACAGTTGCAAATGGTAACGCACTTTCATGATGATGACATACCTTTAAAAACACAATTGCAGGTGCTATCGTTCCACCCTTTCTGGATGACATTGTGAGTGTCATACCAAGTTTTATTGAAGTAAATGAGAATGCAGCCTTCTGAGGGAAGCTGACACAATTTTTTGGAGATATCAAAAGCGCCATGTCACAATTCTCGCAGATTTCATTATTACGGTTTTCTTCTTCAAGAGACGAAAATGAAACCCAAGTTTTTTCAGTAGTTTGCAAAGCATTGTTTGTTCATAAGGAAAGTACAAAACACTTTTCAATTGATTTAGTAATTCTGAAACAGTTAGGGATTTCCCTTTACTGTGAAAACGGTAAACCTTGCGCCTAAAAAATCACAATAAAATTCATCCACTTTGTTAAATTTGGCTTTTTTATTGCCGGGCTTCTTTGGCGTGACTGGATTCTTTTGTACGATTTTTTGCAGTTTTCCTATCTAGGTGCAAAATTTTGGTTTTCTCCAAAATTGCTCCTTTTCCTAAATTGTTCTTTTCGACATAATTGTGCATGTTGCATACAAACTGTTGGCTTTGCTTAACTAAAGTTTTGGTTGCTCTTTTTCTTTGAACTGGTGCTTGGCTTAGGATTACTTTCAGGAAGATTACTGCAGGAGCTGGCTCTTGATTTGTGTTCTAAGGTCTCCACATCTTGATATTAAAACACTAAACTGCTTAATACAAAGTACATATACATACTGCACAACACAGTAAACAAATACTATCAAGACTTGAATTAGACCAGTGTGTACTGCTGCATTACTTTTGAGAATGCATTGAGAAGGAAGAGGAGGAAACATTGCAACATTGTTTCATGAATTTCATAAACCATTCTGTGGTTAAGAAGGTGGCCTAGTGGCCTAGTGGCCTTCTGCTCACTTTGATGCCAACTGGGGATGCAATGTGAACAATGACATATATGCATGATTTTTTACAGCATGGCCAGTGGCATAATTCATTTCCAGGAGGCTGATGTATGAGGTAAAGTAACATATCACATTTTTGTTTTGCCTGAGATGATGGAATGCATAAGTTTGGCAAGAAATTTCCAAGGAGAAACAACTTGGATGATTTAGTAGGTGTTGGTAATAATGTAATCGTGTTATCAAAATTAAAAATTGTTTTAGCCAGTTCAAAGATGGGTGATTATATGGATAACAAACATCTTAGGAAAGAGGTCATCAACAAGTCAAAATGCACAATGTTCAGATTATGCATTCTTTGATTTATGGAGAAGTTGCTGACAAAAGTGAGTTCAGCACAGTCTGTGTAAACTCAGTAATAATCAATAAAAGAAGGTTTTTGCTTAAGAGAGCTGTGTTAGCAGGAGTAAAAATTGCATGTCTTGTGGTTGTGCAGGACATGCTGTAATGCATCGACATTTATAAGTTCCTGGGATGAGAAGAGTATGATATCCACAAGAATATTGTTTGGAACATAATAACAGAGTTGCAGTTATTCCAAAACAGCCTTCTATAAATAAAGGGAGCTACAAATTGAATCGAATAGTGTTTAATATTGCATCACAAATAGTGCACATTGATGATGCATGATGTAGCGGCAATATGCCACTGAATACCAATGATTCACTTCCCTTCGTTAGAGAGAAAAACCCCTTTGATCAGCATATTTTGATAATCATCCTCTGTCATAATCCAATTTCCTTTATTTCCACTTCTACTAAAATAAGAGACATGAGTTCTAAAAAGAGATGATAACTTAAAATAACCTTTATATTAATTCCACAAGGAGGGAAATAATGGAAGAACTGACATGTTTATATTCTTGTTTGTCCCACATGAATCATCGGAATACTCTAAAGTTCGATGTTAATTAATTGACGAGTCATCTGGCAGAGAACTAGACACCCGTAATTATGCATCTGCCCTTGACCCTCACATCTGTTAGACAGAGTATATAAGCTCCCAAACTTGTTATCTAGGTGGGCACAACCACTACGCATAGCTACCAGCTATCGCTATGTCTTGTCACAGAGCCTATCTTATTAAGCTTCCTTTAGTAGGCATTCCATATTCTTCTTTCCTTGTTGGTACTTCCAGCACTTTATCCTTAATCCTCTCCTGTGTCCTTTAACAATTCTTGAGGATATCTCAATTGCCTCTCAACTATTCCATACTCAACATTTTATACTTAGGAAAATAAATCTTTTTACTTAAAAGAACTCAATGTTGTATTTCAATACTTATGTGACTACACTATGCTCACAGCCTTCAGCTTACTAATAGGCCTCTCTTCAAGCTCAAATCTCTACAAGTATCTTCACCGGCATTGGGACACGACAATGAGATAAACTGATAATCTCGGAAAGGAATTTTTGGGAAGGAAGCATTCCAGGCCTAAGTAAAGGGTACCTCCCCAGCATTTATCATTGATGAACATTGAGGAAAATTTGGAAAAACTATGTCTAAATGCTGAAGCACTCCAAGCAAATGGCTATTCACAGCGAGAAATCAGAAGGGTGTTATACACCAACAGAAGTTCCTTTAAACACCCAAACAGCTTCACGAGTAGGAAATGCAAAGCTTTCCTCCTATACATTAATTCAGTCATGGACCACATCAGCAAATTACTCATAACATTGACACCATGTTAAGCCAGCTAAGCACATATGTAATATGCTTCTTTCAGTCAAAGATCCTAGAGATCCTCTGTCCACAGCATGATAGAGTATCATGCTCTTGCAACAAGGCATATATAGGGACTGCTCAAAGCATAAAAACCCACATCAATGAACACAAAAGGAACTGTTGTCTGGACAGACTGAAAATTCAGCAATCATGCAACATGCCATACTCGAAGAAGCGGAGCATACCATCCAATACAAAAACAGATTCTTGCATCAACTTTTCATTACCATTAACATCTATATCATGAAGTCACCGAAATTTACAAACATCAAAATAACATCAATAGAAAAAAAAGAAGGTAAAAAACTCAAAAGATTATGGCAAACAGCACTGATAAAAGCCAAAGTGAAGTACGTAACCCAAGTCAATAAGATGCAAGCAAGTGCAGCACTTCACTTACTCAAGTCCAGCCCGCAACTAACCTCAGCCAATCCCTACAAAGTAGTCCGTTAACTGCTGGTATAAATATCACAGCCCAGGATGCAATAAGCACAGTCATCATTGAGGCTTCCGTCAGAACACTTCAACCTAGCTCCAGCCACTGAAGATGTCTATCATAAATGTAGTTCAAATGTTTGGGAAGAAGGAGCCCAGTAGACATGGTCCACAAGCCCAAAAATTACTGTACCTAATCTAATAGTAGTGTAACTGAACACATGCGACTTTATTTCAGTTTACTACATATTATTTAACTTATTACTTACTTTTGTCTGCTTATTAATGCATATCATTAATAGAGATTTAATTTTTAGTTACATTGGGATAATAATTTACAAATTTTATGTTTTGGTTGATGTCAATGACAGGTACATTTACAAATCTCACAGAGAGAGGTTGATCCCTGCTAATGTATTAATAGAAGTTGGCATGTATGTTTTGTAGCAGTGAGAAACTAATTCTAGCTAGGCATTGGTGGCGCATATTATTCACCGAGCCGTTCAGCCTTTGAAAGTTATATGCTGTAGGTTTGGTGAGGGTGATAGTGAGCTACAAGATATATTTTTAAGTATTAAATGAAAAAAGCTGTGAGGTAAAAAATTACATAACTGATGATATCACAACAGCTTGTGGCATAAAATTCTATGAAATTACTGAGAAAAATGAAAAGAAGGCAATCCATGTTAAAGTTGAAGGAAAACTGCTTACCATATCAAGGTCAGCTCCATTCCAGGCCCCGCTCTCAACACTTGTGGCAAGCTTTGCTACTTTATCTCTTAACTTGCGTGCTTCTTTCCCAGAAAGCACTACTCTTATTCTCATCTGTGCACGTTCTAAAGGCATTGTTGCCTTTAACAATGGTATCACATCAAGGGCCTGTAACAGTCATTACCTAAATTATGTTTAACAAAGGATAAACTTTTAAATAGTTCAGACAAAATTTCAAAAATTCCTGAACTCCCAAGAAGTGTAAACTAACATTCATATAGGTTCAATTTGGAAACGCTCCATCTTTTATTCTTTGTTTTTGGCATTAGCCAACATGTTTATTGAAACATTCCATAGCTAATTTACTAAAAGAATTCTATGAAATGTTGCCTCCAACAGGTGCATATGATGGTACGTTTGATACATGCCTTTAATTATCTGAACTAATTGGAACCAACTATAGTATTGATATTTGATTATTTGGATAACCAAACCTAGAAACAAGAATAGAGTTCAGAGAGTTATGTATGATAATTTTACCATTTTGAGCACTTGTTTCATGTTGTAGGTATGGGGTTAAAAGATATTTCCTTAAGGGGTAACCACCATTATCTGACAGAACACCTTCATTAATAGCATGCATTATAAGGAAAGTTCTGGTGTGAAAGTTGTTAAATAACATACTATCATGTGCTGATCCAGGCCAGCTAGCAACTACATTCCTGAATAACTGGTTAGAATCATTGATGATTTGGACATTAATGAAAAATAGCCCTTACAATTATGATAAATTTCTGCTGTTGCCTCCAGGGGATAGAAGTTTAACATGTTTACAATCTATTGCTCCCAGAGCACCAGGAAAATAGTACATTTGCTAGAAGTTATTCATAATTTGCAGATAGATGTTCCTTTACATAATGGAATATTATATACCTTTCTTTTTTAGATGCAATTGCTGGAAACCTTACTGATAATTCTGGAAACTGTGGCTTAAAATCTTAATGTAATCAATACTGGTTGCATAGGAGAAAGAAGCAAATTCCTGTTTGTAGTATATTCTAACCTCTCCCATATTTATCTACAGCCTCACTGACAACTGCTTTTGATAAGTAAAGCTTTTGACCTTTATAAAAATTCACCTTCTACTAAATTTTTTAAATCACTCTGTACTGTATCTCTTTCTCTGTCAGAAATGGCATATTTAGAAAATCCAAATAAAAGCAATTCCACATCTACAGCTTGATTAAAGCCACAATTTTACAATCGTTAGATGTTAAAACTTTTAAATAAGGCAAAGGTATTGTTAACTTAACATAAGGTTTAACGCTTTGTTAAGAGTTAAGATTGGTCAATGAAACAGAACTTTTGTTAAGTCATATGTTAAAGTGCTCTAAAAGCATGTTAGACTTTAACAGCTATGGCCCACTGAAGTAATAGATGAACATTATGTTGACAGAACTATGCATCAAACAACATTTTTGAATTATGATAAAAAAATTTTATTAACAAAATTCTGGATTATGGGCAACTCTCTCTCGCTTTTCTTGGCAGATATGCTTATAAGCACAGCCTGAAAGTTAGGCAAATACCTTTTCAATCAGGTGGATATATTTAGAGTCAGAACACGTTTCCATACATTTGGGGTCAGAGGGCCAGTTTTTATTTTGCCTATTTTAAGGTTTAAAAGGTTTTTTTTGCTGTTTTGGATCATTATGGATGGTTTTTTTGCAATTATTTATGCATTTTAAAAAGCACATAAAAACCTAAATATACCAAAGTTAAAAAAGTTACAACAATTAAATGGCATGTTCACCTCATAAAAATATCTATTAAGATTTTGTTATACATTTATTTCTTTTCAAACAGTCAAAATTTTTCTCCTCAACCCATCGGCTTAAGCTCTTTAAATAGAGAACTTTCATTCATGAAAGGAATGAATGCACAGTTACCTCAGGCATGTGAATTCCAGGAAATGATGAGGGAGGTACCATATTTTGATTAGTCCTGTCCTTTGATTTGTATTGATCTGCACGAGACAATTCTATAAAATTTATGATGGGGGTAATTTCTCAGCTGCATAAATTTAACAACAATTGCATGCAAGAAAGATGAGAGTAGTATGGCATGCAATAAACCATTCCTACAATGTGTTCAATATGGAAGTAAGAGATTTTTTTGAATGAAGTTTAATGCCCGTTTTTACTATTGAGGCACCACAGGAGGTGAACACTGATGATACATGTGATGAAATGATAAATTGGGAAAGGATTTTTTTAAGGAAGGAAATGTTCCAGGCCTAAGTTTAGGGTACCTTCCTGACATTTGCCAGTTATGAAGACTGAGGAAAACTTGGAAAAAACCTCAGTCAGGGAGGACGATCCTGGCAGGATTTGAGCCCCAAACCTCCCGCTCACGAGTCTGCACCTTAACGACCTCGGCCATCATGGCGGTAGTAAGAGAGATATTAACCTTATTCCCCAATAAGCACTTAAATGAAAATGAACCAGATACCACAGCACATCCTTTGCTCATTTGCCAGGACTATTCAAAACTACTTTACTTTTCTTGATCAACATTTCCATGAAGCTGTACTGCTTGAGATCTGCAAACAGAGGATATAAGTTTCAAGCTTCCTGAAACTGGCATATAGAAATAACTCAAGCCCTATTAACTATTGTTTCTCAAACATCTTTTCTTATTATAATGCACAGTTGCTTTTTCCCTATCTGGAAGAGTTAAGGAGCAGAGAAAGGAAGAAAATTAATTCTCTCTAATAGATAAAATATACAAATTAGCTGTTAGTCTGCTGTGTAACTTGTTTAAGACAACTCAAGTATTTGTGCTGATTCAATATATGACTCAATGACAGCGGCGAAAGTGCCGAGAGCATCATCCATAACCACTTGAGATAAAAGAGCTTTTGCTCAAACGTGTCATACATTCTAATTATTTATCATGCCAAAATTGAATTCACTGCTGAGTAGTAAATTACATGGTTATGTTCATGAATTTGATTTGGAGGCACTTTCTACTGATGGAGCTATACTCTTTTGCAAAATCTTTTAAATGTCTATTAATCATGAAAATAAGTACTTTTTAACTCGACACTTTGCAATTTCTAAGGTTTTTAAAATGGGTGGACCTAAAATCACTTTAATATCAACAGCAATTGCAACTCCAGCAAACAATCTCAATTTCCCTTGGATCTATGCAAATCTTTCTTGGACTTGGGAATTCCATTCTGGAAACTGGAAAACCAATCCTTCATGGTATTTCTGCAGAAGTACACTAAAGAAGGTGTTTCATCAGAATCCACACTAAGAAAAATTTGTTGAATGTATGCTTTGAAGAGACCCTGCAAAGGATTTGAAAAGGAGCTGCAGAAGAGAAAATAAGGATCTCCAATGATGAAACTATGGACACAAAGCAACATTACATGCCCAATGTCATCCGAACTATGGAAGGAATGCAAAGTGATCTATCATTAGCATTTATTTTGACAAGGGAAGAGTTGGACAGAGCAAATAGTTTCACAGAGGTTCATATGTTTACAAATTCCTAAATGTTACTCTGGCTACATGGAATACGGTATGATAGTGTTCTGCTTTTTGTCACAGATGCAGCAACTTACATTACAAAAAGCAGCTAAAACCTTAAAAGTTCTCTCAATATACAACTTCGGGACAGTATACAAACAATTTTGATGGAGAAATAATGGCCATTTGAGCAACTTTAGAAAATTTATTGTATAGACCATAAATAAAAGATTTGTTATTTTAAGCGACTCTATTAAACAGCACTACAAATTATAATGAATTACAGTTACCCTATATGTTATATGCTATAAATGAAATAAGAAAACTATATCATACAATCCAGATCAAAAATACAGAAATAGTTTTACAATGGATCCTGAGCCATAGGAGCCAGGATAAAATTAAAATCATCTTTTGTGAACTACAACTTCCCTCTAAGCTGAAACTCATAAAAAGATTAATAATTGAACAAGAACAATAAAACATAAAAAGCTTAAAGGGAACCCATATGAAGATCTAAATACTTTCAAACATCCTTTATTGGGGGGTGGAATTGAAGTTGCCCAATTCTGCTTAATTGTGGGCAAGACTGATAGCATCAGAACATTTCTTCAGGATGAAATTTATCGAGGACAGCACTGCCCATTGTGTAAGGATGTGAATACTATCTTAAACAAAGAACATCTACTGAAATGCAGCCAAATTGATAGCAACAAACAGATGAAAAATAATTTGGAAGCTCTTTATTGGGATGTTAGGGAAAAAATGGTAAATATCAGCATCCCCAATGGAACTAGCAACCAACCACCTACCAGTCTTGAAAGTTCTCTTCTCGTAAATGCTCTGCTTCATATGTCTAGCCTACAGATTGTACAGAATTGCCAAAGAAATAAGAAAATCAACTTATCATTTCGTGGATAAGATGATTTCAAACACCAAGAAAGTTTTCCTAAACTCACCCACCCGAATCCAGGTTTTTTAAGGATGTGACATCATAGCTTGGTTTACCTCCAAAGTCACTAGTCACCAGATGGGGAACCTGGATCTCTCAGCCATATATTATAACAACAATTTGGATAAGACATGTGAGGTACTTGATGCTGTATTGGAAGATGAAGCTGCTTCAGTTCGCAAGGTAAAAAAGTTGTACCATGAAGAGCTGTGCAATGATCTTGCATTTATAACACATTATAATGTGTTACAGAAGCAATCTTGAAGTTGGAGGAAAAAGGTGATGTGCTAACGTCATCTATGGGGATCTTTGAAGATGCAATAAATCAACTGCAGCAAGTACAGGAGAGAAAGGAAAAAGTGTTAAGTGAGAAATGCAAACATGTTATGAATGCTAATGTGAACTTAGAAAAACTTAAGAGCATTTGTGATGTTCCATAGGTGAATGTTCCTTCAAAAATAGTTTGTTTTGAATATGCTCCAATCATTTCGATGGAAGTAGAACTTTCTTTTCCCATGATGAAAAATGTTTTGACAAGTGACTGATTGACAGTTAATTCCTTGAAAAAACACCTTGTTGCTTGTAACCAAGAAAAGTACGCTAATCAATTATTAAGTGATAAAATACCCATCTTCATTAATAATAATGATATTACTCTCTGATTTCACTTTAACAAATGCCTATTTAATTACATTACTGCCTATTTTAACCAAAATACATACCTGAACTTCTGGGCTATGTTTATGAGTAATCTTGAAACTCACTTAACTGATGCTTTCCCAAATTATTTTTAAAACTTGACACAGATATGTGGGTGACGTATTTGTCATTATACCTAAACATATGGTTCACTACGCCTTAAACTATTGAATTTACAGGAAAGATCCATACAATTTACATTGGAAATTCAAAAGAATGGGGTCATCCCTTTTTAGATTTGAATATTACAAAAAAAACAATAACAATTTATATAATATTAATTATATAAATGGATTTAATTATAATTTGTTGAAGATTGTTTGAGTGATTTCTTTGGAATGCATAGGAAACCTGCCCATACATTACAAATAATAGCTTTAATCTCAAAATCCTTGCATGTTATCCGCAACAAACTCACATATAATTGATGAATGTTCCACTTAAGAATACAAAGAAGATTACCAATATATCATCATCATCATCATCATCATCATAGCTTTACACAATTGTTTCCACAAAACATTATTGGGTATAATGGTTATAAAATTTAAAAGAATTAAAGATTTCAAAGGTACAAGTTTGTTATTACAAATAAAAGAAGATGCACAATTCAAAAAATTCACATACCATTCTACTATGTTCAATAAATAGTATATTTTTACATTTTTTTAAAAAATACAGAATAATTTTGGCTCCTCAAAATGTTCACAGTATTAAAAAATTTATAAAAACCATCCTGCAAGACATATTACTTCTGACCAAATCAATGATTAGGTATACATTGGAAAAACAAAACAAAATCACAAAAAAATGAAAATCTGCACCAAAGAACATTCCAGAAATATCAGTTATAAACAAAGATGTCGTCAATGGCAACCTCCTTTGGTCAAAACACCACAAAATTGATACATAACAAGTTATTGAATCACTTGCAACTCTTTAGTATTGACAACATGGGATAAATTTTAATTTTACATTATCAAAAAGAAAACTGAATCATGAGCTTTGAGACACCAACGTTTGATATGTCCAACAAATTTCTCTGACCGCCAACACAGTATGCTTCAGCCTGTTGGTCTTCTGCTGATAATGGGAACCAAATTAGTGAAGCATAAGTTCATAAACCAACTTTATATCAACATTATCACAGGTATTTTAAACTTTTCATGAAATCAGTGTATGGCTTGTAACTTTAGTTATTAATAGAAAGAACTCTGTTCCACAATAGATTTCTTGCTACACTTGTACTTTACATTCCATACTTACAAGTGCAAAAGTACAAGTGTACTTGTACAAGTGATCTTTCATTATTCTGTTCCGCAGAAGCATTAATATTACTTGGGCAGTTGTAACTTGTATAGATTTCTCTACAAGTATAGGAATGTTGGTTACTTTAAACACTAATTCAAGTTTTTATATTTTTTTAATGATTATGGGAATAAGTTGACCTAAATATGGAAATATTAGCAAGTGCTGATAATGATGAGAGTAGTAATGTATGTACCGAAAGAATATTTGAATATGATGAAAAAAGCTAGGTTAAGTGCTATTACTCTATGACTGATATTGGCCTTTGCTGTTTCAAATGTATATTTCACCCCATCATTTTTTTAGTTTGTTTTTTAAGGATCTTGCTACATGCCATAAAAATAATTTATTCCCATTTCTCATTCTCTTTTGACATCATTTTCATAATTTTTTGCTTATAATGAAAATACGATTTGCAAACAATATAAATAAATTTATATAAATATAAATTGATCAAACAGACTAATAAAATAAATGAATCTTGATTCTTCTGCCACCTGCCAATGTTGAAATTTATCCTACTACACACCCATATGCGATCATCTCATCAAAGTAAACCATTATGCTTGAATATTAATAAAGTATTTTATTTCTGAGAAAAAAATACAAAACCCATTTGGCATGAATGACAATAATCTGCTTTATGCATTAAAAAAATATTAATTTATTACTAAGGAGTGGACATAACCTAACTCACAGTATGATGACATATGGCAACCAGCTATTCCTCCAGCTTGCTCTTATAAGACATCATTTGCAATATTTTACCATTACTTTACAAGTTTGTACATTCTTTTGTGGAACAGAAAGCCACAAATTCATATTTTACAAGGACTTGTACTAATACACTTATAATGTATTAGACCATACTTTTATGGAATATGGCTCAGAAGAGTGGATTAGTTCAGTTCATGCCCTCGAGTTCAAGAAGCAGCCAAAGATACTTAAAAACACAGAATTTCTCATGTACTCTTATTCCTCCAATTACTGCTAACTTACTCTCAGGTGATTCAAATTGCATCTTGAATGCTTACAACTACCTTCCAGCAGGATTTACAAAATTTTGTAAGTGACCCATCATCTCTCAGAATTTCAAAATTCATGACGCTATTATTCATATTTCTTGGTTTAGATTTTTCCCCATTAAGATTCAATGGCCAATATGCTGTTTTAAAAATGTTTGTTTCTTTTCTAGTTCATGATTCATTTACCAAAAAGTGATAGCCACAGCTGATTTATCTTTTGTTTATATCTGATATTTCCGAAATATTGTAAATTGTCAAAACAGCCAGAGGCTAAGCATGCATATGACAGTAAAAAAATTTAAAGCAGGAGTAGTGTGGAGAAGCAATAAGTAATTTTATGATCTTCTTGTATAAAGGAAAAAGGTCTGTTCACTATTTCAATAATGGCAAGATCAAACAATTACTATATTCACAATTCTTCTCACTGAAACAACAGTTAACAAAATTTATACGTCACACACATTATGCTTTAGGAAATCATTACATACCTGTTGCTTTGCATTTCTATTTGGTTTCACTGAAAAATGTGCATCCTTCATTGCTTTCTCAATCATGGACACTGGATATGGCCGCTTGGTTTCAGGATTCACACATTTATCTGGAAAAAATTAAACACTTCCATTATGATATTACATATATCTTTCTTCAATTACAACATACTTGAATGGGATATATGATATCAATGTATTCTGGCAGGTAACTAAGTTCAAAATTACTATTTTGAAATATTAACTCTATTGTATCAAGTAAAGAGAGCTTTTATAGTCTAGCAGAACTCATGAAATGATATTTCTCTAAGTTTCTATTTAACAGATACCTTATTCCTATTAAATCTAGATTTCACATTTTTTAGTCAGGTAATATCACTAAATCATTACATCTCAAAAACACAATGACTTCTGCCAAAATGAGGATGATATGATAGCCAGGGCATCATGGTTTCTAGATCTAATTTTTTTGAACTTCTCTATTACTATTATTTTTATTATTTAAGGATATCTTTTAACTAGTCATTAGTATCCCATTCAATGCAGGGCATAAAAGGTTTGATACGAGGGTAGGTCCATATGTGTCTGGTCTAGCCAATAAGGATTATCGCCTTTACAAAATCCTTATCTGGTATCACACCCTATCTGTTAAGTAAATAATTGCAGCTGTAACTTCTGCTCTGCCATGTTCAGTTGTTCAGCTATAGTTGCATAAAGAAGCCTATATGTAGAAGATTATGTAACATGTTCAAAATGGAGCATCAAGCTGCTATTATGTTCTTCATAAAAGAAGGACATATTCCTAATAAAATTAAACAGGGATTGGATGGTGTATATGGGGAAGCATCCCCATGGGCCAAACTTTTTCCAATGGGCTGAGAAAGCATTGAAGACAAAAAGAGTGCAGGTTGCTCCTTGGAAGTGCTCACTCCTGAAAACATCGCTCCTGTGGTAGAAGAAATTATACCAGCAGCTCAAAATTACAGAAATAGCAGCAAAGTTGGTCCTTTCTAAAACAACAGTTCTTCAAATTATTCATAAACATTTAAACATGAATAAGGTTAGTGCAAGATGGGTGCCTAGACTTTTTTCCTCAGTTCAAAAGCAGCAATGACTCATCTGTTGTCAGGCATTTTTGTAGCTCTGCCGTGGCAACCAGAGAGAAGTTCTGCAAGCCATTGCTACAATAGGTGAAACTATGGTCCTCTACTATGATCCCTTGTCCAAAATAGAATCAATAAACCTGGCAAAGCACCACTACTAAAGGCCAAGGTCACTCAGTCAACCAAGACAATCATGGCCACAATCTTTTGAGACTGTTATGAAATACTCTTCATTGACTTCAAGGAGAGGAACAACTCAGTAAGTGGGGAGTATTATGCTGGCCTACTGCATAGACAATGTGCTTTCATTAAGGAGAAAATGCGAGGAAAACTGAGTGGTGGTGTGCGCCTTCTTCACAGCAAAGTGCCTATGCACACAGCTCTAGTTGCAAAGGAAGCTGTGAAGAAATGTGGCTTCAGGGAGATTGACCTTATACCCTACAGCCCAGATCTAGCTCCCAATGACTATTTCCTCTTCTCAAAACTCAAGAAGGACATTTAAGTGTGATGAAGAAGTGATGCATGCTGTTTATGCCCATTTTGCAGAAAAGACTTCTGACTATTTGGGGGTAAGAGATTGAAATGTTAATTCAAAGATTTGAGAAATGCATTGCAATATTGGGTAGCTATATTGAAATGTGAAATATAGTTGTCTTTATCATACCTAGAAAATAGTTAGGCTGGAAACTTATGGACTTACCTTCATAAATTTTGCTCAGAGGCCTCTGCTTTCAGGCCTGACATTCTTTTATGTGACTTAATCTACAATATGGGACCAATAGCTTCATTTCTCTTCCAAAGGGAACCATATTTAAGATTTTTATGCCTTAAAATATGCATCAAACTTGGCCAGGTTTGAACTCACAACCTTGGGTCTATGAGACAAAACTTCTATATTAAAGTCAAAAAGTTTTAAGTTTTCTTATTATTCTTCTTGCAAGATGAAACAAAGACAATTTCCCCAACAAGAGAAATAGCTGGAAAATTGCTGGAAAATTTTATTTACGATGAGACTATTTACAGATAAGATATCTACAATGTGACATCTGGAAGCTATATTTAGCACTTGTGATTAGTTGTAAAGGAATATGAAGTTATATTGAATTGTTTCTTATATCGCCCATTTCACTTAATTTACAGTTCCATTATTATTTAATAGTAATTTTGTAAAAATTAATTAAAACTTTCATTAACATGATATGTTGATTGTACTACCTGCAACTGTTGTTGCTATATCTTTGAACAAAGATTCTAGTTGTAAATGTCGCTCTTTGTCTGAGACCTGCAATTCTCCCTTGGCTAGAATTTCTTTGCAAATTTCTGTTAAATCATCTTTGTCAAAGGCTTTTACAAGGTCTTCTTTTTTTGCTACTTGTCCCTTAGAAACATTTGTGAATACTGTGTGGGTTTGAAGAACTTCATCTATATCCGTTTCTCTGAAACACATTAAAATGTTTATATTGATTTAGGAAAATAGTCACATACTTTTATTTGGGTATGGCAACATATGTATAGAAATGCTTTGTTCTCCAATCTCACATACCCTAAAATTAATTTAAATATACTTATATTCGACCTCGTTACTAAACTCCAACATAAGAAGGAAAACAATTATTGATGATTTGCCAAATTATGAATTTATCTTCATGCAGTTCTTACTTATCGAAATATTTTCATCTAAACACAGTTTTACTGCCAACTCTGTTATTCCGACAATTGATAACTAACGCACTGCAAGATATTAATAAACAGTACACAGTGCTAATCAAGATGTTAAGTGACGATAAAACTGCAGGCTTTTGATATGCTACTGTAAAATCTGTCACCTTCCTTGCATGATTGCGTTTCTTTAATACATCCATACATTATTGAGAATTTATTGATGTAAAAACTTACATTTTATTCCTCCAAGACACCACTTTATTTTTATAACAAGCAATTTCAAATCGTTTTCCACTTTTTTTCATGCGCACTACCGCCACATTTGTTAATCTAATTTGGTTTGTTGGCGTAAATATTTTAGACATGATGGAAAAACTATTGCGTATAGACTTCTGCTTTTACATGCACAGCTGTCTTTAACCACAATTCGACCTGTTGAGATAAGACTTACAACCGGAAGTGAGTAATAGGTATATTTTTGTTAGAGCGGAATAGGCTATTATGATAAAATTAAGCTGCAAAGCTGTTGTCAACGCTTGAAATGTAAGATGTATTTGACTAAACAACATAAAGATATATATAAAATTATATTTAAGGTAACACTAAAGTAAGAAAAACACGTTTATTGTTTACTCAAATAGCCTGCCACGATTGCATTCATCACATCAAACGTCTGAGTGGTGAAATTTCTCATAGTATTCAAACGCATGTGCAGTGAGACCGTTCATTTGTCTGCTCTCTAAAGGAAAACGAAAATGGCTCTAGAAGTAGTGATTAAAATTAAAACTGTCGGCGTAAGAAGTGCTTGGCGTGTTTGTTGAATGCGGAATATTAAAAATCAACAACTGCGTTGTGGCTCTAAGTTAAATAGTTAAATTCAAGACACTTGTTATGGCATTAGTGACGGTCCAAAGATCTCCAAGCGTTAGCAGTTGCAGCTCACCGCCAAGTTCTGTAAGTAGCTAATAAAGAAATTATGAAGTATCAGTTCTCTCGCTTGTAACATTTGAGAGTTACAGTTTAAATAATTGAGGCCGCCCGTTTATGTGTTGTAGATGGCAGCATGAACCTATTCAGTAGCTGTTCAGGCAGGCAGCGGCTTGTTTACATTTTTATGGCTAGCCCAAACTGTAACATCTGTCACACAGTTGATTTAACTCTACGATGTATCGATAAATCTTGTGTATTGATTATATATTTGATGTTAGTAACAATAGTACCAGTGTCCGCTTGCAAGCCTATGCTCGCTAGTCGGAAAATGCTTTTGACAATAGCCGGACGCAATCAGCTGTGTTGTAGGGATTGAATTTGCTAATACATTAATAATGGACATTGTCCCAAAAACTATAAGCTTTTTAGAAGGCGCTTTTAGTGCAGATATTTAGGAGGAAAAAATATAATGTTATTCCTTAATATATATTGCAGTTCCCTTTTTAGACTGCTGCTTTGTCTTTCGATTATTTCGTCATCATAATGTAACAAACATTTATATCTACTACATATGCCTGTTAAATCATGTACTAGAATATTTTCCCTTTTATTGTGGGTGTTATATTTATTTCGTAATATAGGGTGGGGTGTTTTAGGGGATTAGTAGCCTGTATTTAAAATATAGTGCTTCCAGTCAACTCAAAACTTTATTGGTTGCAATGGCCTTACTTCCGTCTCTTTTAATTATAACATTGTAATTTATAATGGTATATAATGAAGCTGAAATTGCACAGTTAACAATTTCATTAACAGAAAATAGCAATTAGAGGAATGGAATTACAGCTTAAACTAGAAAATAAGCTTTGAAACCAATTATCTGCAGTTTAGCAGGTGTCATTGCATCTCATTGTTGAAATTATTTTAGTAGTTATTTTGAGTAATTTAAAATTCAATAGGGCCTTGTGTTTTGACTGGCATATACTAGTATTGTATTTCACTTGTCTAGAAATCAAATGTTGAATCTCTTAGTATTATAGAGAAAGCACTTCATTTTATCCTTTGAAAACCTTATGGAACAAGCTACTGGGAATAGCTTTTCAATTATTTCTCATAATGTTTATAATTTATATCAAATTTATATAACATAATATATGGTTACATAGTGTATATGTGCATAATTTTATAATAATGGACCTGGAAATGTGTTTGAATTTGTAATGACATTCATATGCATGTCCTTCCCAACTACATTTGTGCTTGTTATTTGTATGCATGTCATTCCCAACTAAATCTGTGCTTGTTATCATTTATTAGTTTATCTTTCAGTATCAGAACAATTATTTAATTTTCAAGTATCAAATAATAAAATTCCTAGATTCTGCGTACTGGGCACAGAAAAGAGTGCTTCAAATGCAATTAATAGTATAATTCATAAGCATCAGAGGAAAAAATCACAGATATTTACAGTGTAGAAGCATGCATGCTTATTTTGAAGAAATAAACATTTTAATTGAGTCATAAAGGTGATGCAATGTGTATCATAAATATGGTATTAATATACATCTTCAATACAGGAAAGAATAAATATTATACAAATAATGAATATAAATGATAGTTTGGAATCTCACACAGAGTGAAAACCTTTGTAGAATTTTTAAGGTATAATTTTCATATCAGCTACCAATATATAACTTCTCATAATTTTTTTTAAAAGAGCTATTTAGGGATTTTGAAGTAAACCATGAATTTAGAGTAATTTAAAAGAACCTTAAGTACCCTAATATTGTTGTGTGTCATAGAGCGCAATTTTAGTATATTTCTTGCTAGTAAGTTTGTCTTGTAGAAAAGAAAGTAAACAAAATGCACTAAAATTACGCCATTACCGAACCTCCAGCATAGAATAATTTTAAAACAGAAACGTGGAAGCATGTTTTATTTCATTAATTTTTAGCAAAAAGCTTCATCTGGCATACTTACTGATGTGACCATATCGTAGTGATTTTGTTTATTGTAGTTTATGCTGTTTATATTAAATATAAATGTAGTTAATATTTAAAACAGGATTATAAAACATTCTTCCCAATTGCTTGGTCACCAATGGTCGACCTCGTAGTGCGGTCATCTCATTTGTAGCATGCAATCAAAACAACATTATGTTTAGGCAATGACCGTCAGTTTTCTTCTTAGCTGAAAAGGCAATCTTTAAATGTAATGTTTTTGCTGCTGAGGGATTTTATTGAAGCGAGCTGATATAGTATGTGCAAGTCTTGATGATCTGTTTTCCTGGAACTGAGATTACAGTCATCCAGTTGCTTATTTATGTTACTTTGATATAATACACGCGAAGAATTGTGAGTTTCAGAGTTCTCTCAGGAAAACAATGTTTTTACGCCTCTGGAATCTCTTTCAGTACTGTTTATGCAACAGAGCTCTGGTGTGGAAGAGAAGGTAAATACTTTTATTAATTCATTCTTTATTGATTAATTATTGCACCCTTAAATGGTCGGTCCTGGTGATGTAGTGGTAATCATACTAGCCTCTTAGACCCACAATCGTGGGTTCGATCCCGGCCAGGATCGATGGATATTTTCTGGCGTAAAATTTTAAGTGTGGCTTCCTTCGGAAGGGAAGTAAAACCGTGGGTCCCGTGTCGTACATTTATGACACGCAAAAGAACCTCAGCCTGAAAGTAGAGGCCTCTGAGCAAAAATGTATTGGCAGTTTCACGCCTTGAATTGTTGGTACTCTGATGACCTGAGACGTTAAAGAGCGTATATTAATAAACAAAACAAATAAAACAAAAACCCTTAGATATTCTTGATTATATGAAAAACAAGAAATATATTTTATGTTCAATCGTTGATGTGCGAAAGTAATAGTGACAACGCGTGAGTATTACCAGGCAAAATATCTCATAGTAGTGTTTAATGTTTTACTCTTTAGACTAAAGCGATAGAACACTGTCATGCGTTTCCCATAACTTCTATCACGACGTAAACAAATACAAATGTATCATTCTGGTGCTACAAAAGCTGTTGCAACTTACTCAATTGTTTGCTCTGGTTATTATTTACAAATTGCAATTATTTGCTTCCGCCATGACTCCTCTTTGCTTTGAAATTGATTGCATTGTACAGAGAGCAACACGTATGCAAATTATTAACAATTAAAATGCACAATAAGATATAATGGTTCTTTATATTATTACGGTATGCATTAATATAGTTTTCTCAATTAAAATGAATCCTTATTAAAGTTTCAACTGTAATTTCCTTTAGGGAGTACCAGGGTTGTAAGTCGTCCTGGAGCCATTTAGAAAAGACTTGCAGCACATGATTATATTTACGTTAGGTAATAATAGTCATAATGAAAAATCCCCACATATAATTTTGGTTTTCCAAGGAGAAGCAAGTTGCGTTTTTGTTCATATTCAAACACGTTTGTAGATATATTGTAACTATTGTTATATTCGAGGGCGGTTGTTGCAAAATGGAGAGAAAACTGCGAAAAGAATCTCGGGCAGAGAATTTTTCCGCGCAGGTGGCTTTAACCAGATCCTACTGGGGCTGAAATTTGATACTTAATACAGCTAAACCGCAACGTTGCGCAACTTTTCTTCTTCTTCCTCCTCCTGCTCCACCTCATCGTCGTTAATTAACTGCATGAAAGGGTCATAGGCGTTAATTTTTTAAAACGTATTATTATTATTATTATTATTATTATTATTATTATTATTATTATTATTATTATTATTATTATTATTATTATTATTATAACTGCGGATAATAATGGAACATTTACAAACAAGAGCCGTTACTATCTAACACTGTAAATGAGGTATAAGAGATTCTTTTTAATTCGCATATGAATTATGATGAAGTGTTAAAATGTTTACATTGATATTGCAAAATTAACAACAAAAATAATAAAATATAATTGTACCCATAAGAACTGTTTTAGGAATACAATTAAATAAACTGAGTCAAATGTCGAAAAACTCTATCGGGGTTTTCCATAAGACGCGATAAGAAAAGGTCCCATCTTATACAGAGAACCCAATGAACAATGAACCAGCTTGCGGTGTTGTGACTATAGACGAGAGCAGTGCTTGATGCTGTCTGCAGGTATCGTAGAGTGGCCCTAACACAACTATGCAACAGTTTTCTTGCCTATTTTAAAATTTTTTATTTAGCAACTTTATGAAAGGAGGTGCTGAAATTATCCACTATCGTTGTCTCTCGCATGTAGACAAAACGTCGCAAGTTTATAGTGCATTGAATCGCTCTGTATAATGATAATGATAATCAGGGCTCGAAATGTGCGCTCTTTTGATGAAGAATGCGTCTGTATGCTGAAAAACGTAAAATATATACTTAAACGTTAAAAAAAATATATATATATATATATTTAAAATGACAGTAAGGGTATGAATACTATTTTGAATAAAATGGCAATAAATACCCAAGATAATTAATTCCTTGAGGATATATTATACCGCAACATTTTAAAATAGGAAAGTAGTGCGATACAATAAATGAAGTTTTCTTGCATCATGTCGGAAAACTTCACTAGCAAATAAAAGAAAGATTCCATTGCCAAGTTTCAATCTGTTTCATTACAGAGGTATTAGGAAATGCATGCGTGTACTAGGACGCGAGTATTTTTAACACATTGATTGCTATTTAAAAGTATGTGTTGTCATATGAACATTAGTAATATAACGAGAGCTTCAGAATTTATCTTGAGAGAATCAAGAGCGCGAGTTGCATTCATTTTGACTATTTACTTATGTGACGTCATCATAAAATCAGCCAGTGAATTGAAACAGAATTTTAAATTTTGACCAATAACAACCCGATATCTCTCGTAAAGTTTTATCAGGTCTCTTTAACACACGAAGTGCATTTGTTTTCTGATAGTGTAACAACTCTATACCCCCACTATAATTCCTGAGCATCATACACATCAGTCTGGAACGTCATTCGGTAACACTGAATAAAGTGCGGAATTCTGCTTGCACTTTTTCATCTCTAATTCTCAAATCTGCTTTGTATCCAATTAAATTGCAGCTCCTTCATTCAAATTTGATTACTGTGTTTTCAATAATTATATATTTAACTAACTTAATGTGTACTCACGCAAACAATTGTTTTTGCGTGTTCAGCCAAACAGTCTGAAACAATTTTGTAAATGATGTAGCAATACCTGTCTAAGCAACCATACATTTTATAAAAGCATTATTCAGAATTATGGTAAAACGTTATCTCTCTTGTTTTTCTCACTTGGTATTAATAAAACGAACGGTAGCGATTGTAATAGTCGACTTTTGTGTATTTCAGTATCACGGTTCCTGAATAGGTACTGTTCATAATTATAACTTTCTATTCAGTTTTAATATTATATATCACTTTTATTGTATATATTTGGCTCTTCTCTATTGGCATTACTGACATTCGTCTGTTGCAAAATGGCTTGAAAAGTTAAGTATTCATAATGCAAATATACAATTATTACAATTAGGGAAATTATATTTAAATGCTTATTTAACTCGTGAAATGGCTCTAGAGGGCCTGAGATTGTCAATAATTTGTCTTATGGTATTACTTGTAACTATTTAGCGAATAAAACGATAAAAATCAAATACTATACCTATACGCTTACAGTTATGAATGCCCAGACCGATATTTTAATTTCCGCTAACAGTCGAACATAAGATGGTCGACATTAAAACGATTTACGGGATATACTATTTTATTTTTTCATTTAAACTCCTTGGTAACAAATTGAAGACAACTGAAGCATAAACCTGCAATACTAATTAAATGTACAATTGTTAAAAACACAATTTTCAAAATAATTTGACATTGGTTAAATTGGTTCCATGTAGGTATTATTTCTATTTTGTTTAGTATTTTTTGTCTCGGAACTTAGAATTATAAGATCAATTTGTTCACCCGATGACTCAACAAAACGTTTTCAATTGCCCGCCATGTTGATTATTATCATTTCTAGTGCACACTGATTTTTGGGCCAAAGAAGCTATAACGATATTTCAGTGCGATATACTGACGAATTTGCATAAAAACAATTGCATGTAGGTGTGATAAAATATAAGTGATTAAACGGATACGATAAAATTCTGGTGATAGGGAGCTATAATTGTTTGGTATTCTTGATATTCTTATACCGGATTGATTACGGATTCATGAGCTAAATAGTAATTCAAAATGAATTCAGTCAGTATTGCTGACACTAAAAAGTATTGTGTGCAAAAGTAAACAAATGTAAAATTAATATTTATACACCAGAAGTATAAATACAGTTTGTTAATTTAGAAAACAATATTTAATTAAATCAATATCCGAACCATAATAATATTATTGTATTTATTTACAGTCTTCCAGTTTTGCTCCAAGTTTGATCCTAAAATTTTATTTTCTAAATTGTGATGGTGTTTCGCTCCGATTCAGAGTTAACTTCTTTTCCAGAGTTTTCAAAATTAGCTATATTAAGTATCCCAAGTTCTTCTTTTAGGAAGACAATTAAACTTGTTTGTTAAGATAATTATGTTTGTTCATCAAAGATTAAGATTTAAATACATTCCATGAGGTTCTTGTACAGTGTAGTACCAGAACATGATGCTAAGTTCAATATAATGTTTTGCACCATGCTTTCCATTTATAGCTGGGCCATAGATCGCGTATATGCATAGCTCGCGTGTACTTCGGTGACCTCGGTATTATTACAGTCTAGCACTAGCGGTGAATGACCCGCTCAAGATTACGTTTATCAGTTGTGTTATACTGTGTCAGTTGCTGCCTTCTGTTCCAGCTGTAAAGACTGGAGTTTGTTATTGTGCGTCTCAAAAGCGATGACATTTTATTTATTCAAGATATCTGTGTTGTGTGTGAATTGCATTGGATTATTCTCCCTGAAATGACTACCGAAAAATTCACGGTTAAACAAAGAATTATCTCCTACGATATATACGTAAAAACCGAATCATGTAGAGAGGTGTGTAGACAATTTCAGGGGAAATTTCCCCTGTATTCTAGTTCCGCTATAAAAACTATTAGATATCTAGTTAATAAGTTTAGGACACCGGGGTCGCTAAGCGCTGAACCTAAGAAGCGAAAAAGAAATGTTTCAACGGAGGAAAAAAAATGACGAAATTGACGCATCATTCGAACGCTATCCAAAGAAGTTTAAGATTACACAGCAAGTAGGTGTTTCAAAAACCTCTGCTCATAGAGCTGCTAAACTTTCAAAATTGAAATCCTACGACGAGAAAGGGTAAGTTTCTGTAACGGGATTTTACAAAATATTGTTAATGGTACTGTTGACCCACATTTAATAATTGTCCCAGATGAGACATGGTTTAATTTAAATAGGAACAATCCCCACACCATAGACGATGTAAGAACAGAAATTATGAACATTACGCAAGAACTTCTGCGTTTGGATGGAAATGTCATCCGAAGATGCCTGGAATGTCTGAATGCAGGTGAACACCACATATAACAAGGTTAAAAGTCATTATAGTGCATGTTAGTATCATTCATGAGTAAGTAACGCGGAAGTTTTAGAGTGCAATAGGCAGTGTCCGGAACACGCGATCCGCGGCCCCGCAATATAAGGAACATTTAAAAATATTTTTAAAGTATATGAATATTCATGCTCAATGCTTTCATACATATAACGGCAGATTCGGATAACAAAATAGCACAACACTTCATATATTATCATATTTACCATTTAGATATATGGTTTCATTGTAAATAATTCTTCTGTGAATTCGTCAACTGAAAGTATTTAGTCTACATTCCGATAACCCTCCAATGTTTTGGACAGGGAACGCATAAGAAAACGGGTAGCTTCCGACGTAATGTTTTATAGATTGCTCTTGATAAATACTTCAAGTCTTCTAAATTTATTTGTATTATTTCTAAAGAGCTGAGCTTAAGTTTTCAGTTTTTGAGGAATATGAATGAACAACTGCAAATGAATAGTCTGTGTTGTCATCGTTATCTTTTAAGAAATCCTGAGACTGTAAATATAAACTATTTGAAATTTAAGCTCACCAACATTTTACCACAAGCATGAAACACGTTATATTTACTCTTGTCAGTACAGAAGAATTTGTTTCAGATACTACTGTTGAGAAAATGTCCACCTGGTACTAATGTATCGCATATTCAAAAGTTCTTTGTGTTACGTGTCTAGACGTTTGTTAATATCTCGGTGGAAGTATTTTTGGATCATCCTGTTTGCTCTAGTAGTAGATATCTGGGGGCGGTTCTGTTCTAGTGTATATTTTTACTGTTTCGCTTTCTGCAGCATAACCAGCAACAAACATCAGTGCTTCAAGTAGTAAACTGCGTAGCAATGTAAAGGCTTCTGTATATTTTTTTCTGTGAACGTAAAACAAATGCCCTTCCAGAAATCAGCTTGACATTGGTTTTAATAACACTTTGGTAATGTAATGGTTAATATAGTAAGTTTATATCGTAATGAAGCTACAGATCCAACTCTGTTTATGAACGTGAAGGATCAAGGACAAAGAGGATTAATGGAAATAAATTAACTGAGAAATAATGGGAAAACATGATGAAAACACAATTACTACAGAAAAATAGAGAAGGTGGCAGTACTGAACTCTCAATGTTCATTAAACAAGTGATAAGTGCAAATTTAAGAAATATCTATTTCCTGAAAGTTTTTGACCAATTGTCAATAGTCTGCCAAGTGTTGGCAAGCAAAATATTAAAGAACTTACGTTAGAGAAATAGAAAGAAACGACTAAATCATTTGGATAATTTATGGGAAAGCACTAGACAATATATGGTCTAATTGGGGAATTTTTTATTGTTGAGCCATTTATTATGTAAATAAATGACATTCATTATTAATAGTATGTGTATATTTATAATGTATCAGACTAAAATTTAACGCTTTTTAAAGCATCTTTTTCTGTTTAACGTCCAAATTTATAGATACTGTCTCATATGCAAAGTCGGTTTTTGGGCAAAACTTTATTTTAAATGTATTCTGACAAGAAATTTAAGCTAAAAGGCCATTAAATTCTACAGTCTTGAGTCAGTTTTCAGCAAGGTTTGTTATCCCGCGACGGTACCAGTTTCTGGGTTGGCGATACCCACTTTCACGGCTTCAATGTTATCGAAATTTCATCTACGCAAGAAATGAGCCATGGACCGAAAGAGGCGGTAGTCTAAAGGCGCAAGATGAGGGCTGGTGTGGTAGCAGTTCGATCCCTTCTAATTCCTAAATATTCCATGGTTCAAGCTATGTGGGATCTCGCATTGTCCTGCTGTTAGAGAAATAAATTCTGGGTATCTCTGCCTCAAAACTTGGTGAACTCGTTCCAATGTTGAGAATAAAGATTTGTAAATAGCTTTAAGGCGCCAAGAACTCTGAACATCATTCATTTCCCTCAGCCTTACACCTATAGTAATCTGTCCACAACCTACAGACGTCGCGAGAAAACTAATGCAGTCTAAGCGACAGTAAATAAAACATTAAAAAATAATAAATAAGACAAAATAGATCATGAAATAGATTACAAATTGAAGAAATAGAAAATGGATACAGTTTTTCTGAATTTGCCGACATGCACCTGATGTACGGGGAAGCAAGAAGTTGTGCTGTAAGAACTGGTGAGATCTGTGAGAAAGATTCCCCAATAGAATCCATACATCGTACTACATTTCAGTCTGTTGATAGACTTTTGCACAAACTGACTTGTTTAAGGCACAGGTAAAAGTAAAAGTCAGTGGTGTGCATACTCTTTTTTAAACTTTAAGTCCTAACATATATATTTGAAACTTTGACTCTGAGTTACTTACCTCAAATAGCTTGTCCAAGACTCCTCTATATAGGCAATAAATATTTCATTGTTGTTTAAAAGAAGAAAGGAAGGGGGATCGTGTTTTGTTCACACTGCACTGTGGTTTCGAAATTACTCAATAGTCTTTGTATAGCATTTAAAAGTTCAATAAACTTTTACCACGAGCTGAACTATTTTCAAGTAACTTTTGCAAAGAAAAGTTCATTCTTTCGCCATCCTGAACTCTGTGGATTTAATTAGAAATTCAGGAACGAGTTCCTGATGAAAGCCTTATAGTAATCAATGTAAAAGTTTATACTTTATATTTATAAACTTGACTCTGTCCAAATTGTTTATAAAAATATTTGATGTGCCTCTTATAGGTACTCACGGGAAAAAAATTGGTCAAAATCTTCGAGAAATTATAATTTTTGTTTCCAAGTTTAATAAAGCTGATAAATTCCTACTTAAATGTTATATAATAATTATTTCACATGAGAGGGTTTAATTCCTCGTTAAGAGATAGAAATGTTATAAGAAAACTCTAGTTGCATTTTTAATGTCGTTTTTGTTCAAATGTATTTATTTATTATCTGTACCATTCAAAATGTTCTACACGGTGGAATTTTGATCCAATTTTCTTGAAAATTTCAAAAGCTAATCAGAAAAATTACGGGAAATTGTTCTATGATTTTCAGAACACTTTTTTATTGCTCCAGATATGTATATGAATTAATTTGATCAGTTATGAAAAAATTTAAAAGTTAGCAGTTTTTCCGATGTAACCAGAGTATTACGAAAAAGTATATAGCATTTTTAAATCAATTATCAAATTAATACGTTAATATTTTATGTTGTCAAAAATATGAATGCTGCATTTTATGGAACATATGCCACGCAAAAATAATATAAATAAAATTATATTTTTTTTTTTTCGAAAACTGTTAGAGATATCAACATGGACATTTAAAGAAATTTGCTTTTACCTTCTCCAGAATACCTACAGTTGACTTGTTACATATTAATACGTTACGAAAGGTGCGCAATGAATGTTCAAGGCAGACATGTTGAGCACTGCTCAATATTGAAAGTAAGGAACATTCCTTTTGGTCCAAAAAAAAAAAAATCATTTCCCTTCAGAAACAAAACTAACATTTATGGAAAAATCATAATTGCCCTCGTTCTCGTTGCGCCATTTCGAGAAAGTAAGTGAAAGGGAAAATTTTAATAGACATAATGGTGCATCCGTTCATTTTGAGCGGGAAAAGTCAGAGGGCGTGTTAATAACCGCTAACGAATACAACGGGTGAAAATTGACAAGCCTCGTATTACCAATGCTCTAATTCTCTGCCGCTTCTCATTACAGCTCAGAAGTTGGCAAGCGTTGTTATTGCTTGTAACACTTTGAGGTTTGCGTTAACATATGAAACAGGGAACTAGAATTAAATATATCCATTGAATTGCAAACAAAATGTAATTCCTTAAATGTTCTTTGTTCATTTAAGTATAATCTCTCCCAAGCCTATGATTTGTAGTGTCCTAATCTTGAGCCATTTTTCTTTTATCAGTCTTTTCCTCCACTCCATTTTTCCTACACAGTAAATGATATGGGAATATCAATGTATACATGCATGCAAGCGTGGCATATGGTTTGTAAATATTGCCTTTAAAATTCAATCTCCAAACCCCTAAATTTTGTCAATTTAATTCTCTCTCTCATTTCTACAGTCGGACCAACCAAGAGTGTACTGGTTTTGAGGGGCAAACGTGAAGCGCACTAGTGGTTTAAACGCCAGTTGTCTCCTACTTCCTCTCCCTCTTGAGAAGATGTGTGACATCCGCGGCCTATAATACGTGAGCTTATGTTAATTGGAACATCATTTTTTTGACAAACGAGGTCTAGGCAGCTCTTATCAAATGTAAATTATAATTGGTAAAAATAATGTATCGTTGACATCTACCAATAATTTATGACAGGTGTGTTTGTGTTTCGCAAACTTTTTCCGAAGGCTACTCTACAATCTCGGTGGTCTGGGGGTAGAGTGCTCTTCTCTGGACCCAAAAGTTCGCAGATTCAAACCCGGCCGGAGTCGATAGATTTTTTAGGGCGTAAAAATCTCGAGCGCAAATCCTCTTGTAGATTTACGGCACGCTAAAGAACTCCATATTGAAAAAAATAGTTCCGTAGATAAATTTATCGATAGTTTCACGCCCAAAAATTACCTTAGTTCCTTGTCAGATGGCGTCGGATGCAATGGGCTTACCATCTGACCTCTGACGGAAAATAGGAGTACTTGAAATTCTCCATGGTAACTGAAACCTAGATTTATATCTATTATTGCTACAAATAGCTGATGCCACGCATATAATTGTAAACTCTGGTTACTATTTACATACTTCATTAGAAAAAAGTTTGCCTAAAATCTTGTAATCACTTTTCAACGAATTTCCTTGATGGTGTGTATAATACTAGCAGCAGGGCCAGCACATTTCCGTGATTGTACTGCACAGAGCGCAAAATTTGCGTAAATCACTAACAATTAAAATGTACAATAAGATATTCATAATGACGGGTATCTCTCAGGATTATTATATTATTTACAATATGTTTTTCTCATTGATAGCTCATATTAAAGTTTAATTGGCTCTGAAAGTTCACCATAACTCGCTGCAATAAAAGATTATCACTGTGCCTAATTTCATGCGTTACGTTTTCTTTTAACTGCATGGTGGTCCATGGCATGTAGCAGTATACTTTACTTTTCAAATATGCCTATAAAAGGTAGCTTGCTGCCGTCAGATCTGAAGATCGGGCTGGCCAGGCAACATCAGCAAATCGAGAAAGTATGTGTCCGGGAAACAGAATCCGCAAATGTTCATTGTTTCACGAGCGGTGTGAGCTGTGGCGCCATCCTGTTGGAACCAAAACTCCGTTTTATCATTATCATCCATCTGAAATTCCAGTGTTGCCAGCATTTCTGGCACATTGAATTTTACTATGAATCTTCTCTGAATGCAGGAGAATTCAATGAATCTTGTAACAGCGAATACATGTTTTTTAACAGTCCAATTATTTGTTCTGTTGTTTACTAAACGGACAGAATAAATTGCATGCTTGATAGGTTACATAGCAACCTATATCATAACTGTAACGTAGCGTTCTGAAAACCGCCATATTGTATTGATCACTTGTGATGTTTAAAAAACAAGTTCAGATTAATAAATTGCATTCTGCTACTTGTTCCTTGAAAATTTATTTTTAATTGATTCTGTATGAGTGTCTACAAGAAGGATATGATATCCGTCATATTCCATTGGATCACCCTGTACAATCAAAATCGTTTCGTCATCAGTAAATCAAGAGACGCTGAGCTGCAACACGTGAAGCTAAATTTTCTGTCAGATGACTGAAACGAACATTTACATCACATTTCAGCATTGCGTTGAAATTCAGATGCAATAGGGACAAATATTAATGATGCTGTTTAAAATTCTTTATTTTCGAGTTGACTTATTCACAGTTAGCGGGCTCGTCGCTCTGCCCTTTAACAGGCAAAAAACTCTTGGTTGGTCCACCCTGTACTTTTCCTCTCCGAGTGAACTTTTATCTCCTCGTGCGCGCGCGCACACACACACACACACACACACACACACACACACACACACACACACACACACACACACACGTCCTCTAAAATAAATACAAAATTTAAAGATTAAAGGCTTATTATGATGTAAATAATAAGAAGAAAAAGAAGAAGCAGTGCTTTAGTTTACAAACATCGTAATATCATCCACAAGTTCTGTAATAAATAAATTTATGATATTAACAAGTGAAACTACATCATTGAATCACAGTTGTCATCGCGTTGTAAAACTTTATACCTACATCCGGGTTTTAAGCCGTATGGGCCCATCATTATGGGGCGTAACAGCTTCCAATAACTTTTTCATATTACTTAGCTCCCCAGCTTGCCAAACAAGGCAAATAGCGCGTTGAATTGAAATGTTTATTTCAACATTAAAGCAAGGCTTTGTTAACATATGATCGACTTGTGTTTTATCGAGAAGTTTGGGTAGTACAAACGATTCCTCGATCTCTAAGGGAGGTAATTTACCCAATAGTTGCATGGTTTATTACAGTCACCTCATGAAACTTCCTGCACAACAAAATGCGCTGGTTGTCCAAAGCAAGGAACTCTCCAGATTGTATGTACAGAAACTTCATTTTGCCTTCCTCACAAGAGAGGTAACATTTATACAAGTATATAGGAGAAGGAAGGAACTCTGTTTACATCAAGTGTCTAGTGAATGGATTCCTGAGAAAAATGAAGAAGTGGAAGGCAAAAGTTGAATGCAGTGTCCATAACATTTTTTTCTCCCACAGCTGATACTGACTCGGAGATTATTCTCAGTTTAATTTTGGAGCATTTTTTAGTCTAAAGCATAAACTGCAGGTGTGAATGAATGGAACTAGATCCGCAGCTATTTCCATTATTACTGAAGGCACAAAAAGTTTATCACATGTTGGCTAAATTTCAAGCTGATTAAATTTTACGACTCAAATTTTAGAAAGGAGGACTACTTTAGTTTTGGAATTTGGCAGAAATAAAAAAGCATCCCTCTTGTCAATGCGTAAAAGAAGATAAACTCATATTTGACGATAAATTATGATCATGACAATAAATATTTTTAATGCCAACTCACTGGGAGGCAGAGGGCAGATTACATTAAGGCGACGATGCTAAAAATGGGAACGAAAGTAACGATGGAGCAATGGCGAGGACATCGGGTAGCAAATTTTAAAATTGTCTAGAGCATCACCTAATAGGGTAGCTTTGATGGAATTAGGTAGGTTTACAACGAAGGGCAGGATAATTGGGGGAAAAATACTCTACAGGAAGGACATGTAGTAAAAATAAAATAATTTATAATATACAAGAAAAAATGCATGTTTTGTCCAAGTGATAGACATTTTACAAAGAATAGAACGGGTGATATGGAAAGCAAAAGAACATAATATTGGAGGCTTTTGGAAAAAAGGTAAGACTTAGAATCGAAGATATTGACAGGCAAGGGGTATTTGGAGCTTGAGTGATACAAATTTTAAAAGCATGTCCAGTTATGAAACTTCCTACTGGCTCATGAGAGAGAGGGAGATAGAGAGAGAGAGAGAAAAATAAGCAGGAGAAAGGCTAACTGATCTTGGAGGAAGACAAATATAAGTCCTTGTAAATCTTTGCATGCCCATGAAGATATAAGTTGACCAGTAGAAATGATAAATAATTATGACTCTTCTTGCCCTTGTTGTCGGGCCGCCCCTGGTGGATATTGGTATGCATATATATATATATATATATATATATATATATATATATATATATACACGAAGAAATACATTACAGCGTAGAAACTAAGAAATGGAGATAAAGGAAAATGAATATTATTAGGGGAAAGGATATGAAATATAGAAGAAAATAACATAAAAATTATTATTTGGTTTATTTAAGGACCTTTTACTCAGAGGCCTTTTCTTTCAGACTTAAAGATTCAAGTGAAATAAATCTGTGACAATGGATCAATGGCTTTAGTTCCCTTTCGAAGGAAGCCATACTTAGCATTTGACTCCCTAAAACAATGCATCGACCCTGGCAGACAATTTATCCAACCTGCGTTCGCTAGGATCGAACCCGAGCCGCCTCGTGGGAGTCCAGCAGACTAACCTCTCGACCACGCGCTGTCAGGAAGCGGAAAATTTGAGATAAATACAGGACATAGGAGAGAGAAGTGAAAGAAGATGAAATTGGAGGTACTGATAATCCAGAAGCAGAAAGTAAAAGACAAGAAAGGCGACTACAGGAAAGAGAAGAGGAAGCGGAAAGCAATGTCATTGAATTATAAGAATAATGAAATTGTTGTAATCGTTTGTAAATGTTGCTATGGTTGCGCTAGAAACATTTAACACGAGCACGTGAAACACGTCGATCTAAAGGAATAGGACATATGTTCTGTTTTGATCTTGAGTTTGGACTAGCAAAGCTGATAATTAGGAACCAGCCGATAATAGTTTAGAAGTTTTGCGGCGCCTGCCGGTGGGTAGCGCTGCTGTTCAGATGTTCCCCCTCCGCTCACGTTGCTCGGCTCCGAGAGCGACTACTGGGCCGCGGGTTCAGTTGGCCGCGCACGCGGTGTGAGTGTGCTGTGTAGTGTTCGCCCACGTGCGGGGGAGTATCGCATATTGTGTTCGGAGATGGTGGGTGTCTAAGTGAGGTGTATTGTGGTGCTAGTAAAATGTTGTACATTCTACCGCCCCCGAGCGCTCCCAACCCGCCCTCGCCCTGGACCACGATACTATGTGGGGGTGGAGAAGGCGGTGGTGTCAGGGTAGGCACCCTCAAGACGACTGCGGGCGGTGCGGTGGCCACTGCGGTCCAAGGCAATCCGTGGGGTGCCTTCATCAGCAAGAGACCGCCGCCGAGAGCTCGGCCTGGCAAAAACCTTGGGAAGAAAAAGGTGAGTTTGATTATGAAATGTAAACATTAGTGGCAGTATATCGAACACGCGATCCCGAGGCAGACGTTTCGTCTTCAGCATCAATGATGTAGGGGGGTGTTGTGATGCTCTATAACGCTTTCGTGCACCATGCGTTCATTTCTAAACTGTCATGGAGAATTTTTAGAAATGGATTCTCATTTTTATGGTTCCTTTTAATATTTTTTAGTAATTAGAAATACTGCCCATGTCCGTCGGGAACGAGGCGAAATGGAAGCACCATGAAAAACTCTCAAGCAGACCAAATTTAAGAAAAACGTGGCTTTATATTCCTTATAAACACTCCTTTGTGAGTTTTTTTTTTTTTTTTTTTTTTTAATTACGTAAATAGTATTTTATGACATTCCTTTATAATGTTGTACTTTATTGCACGAGTAAATTGTTTGAAAAACGAGCAATTTTCGTAATTTTTACGAATGCAATAATATTGCGTCATAAACGTGTTTAATACGATATATATGTATGTATTATAACTATCAGAATTTTAAATTATATTAATATTTAGGTACATTTTCATGAGTTCCTGATGACAATGCTTACTTTTATTATACTCATGACGTCATATCGATGGACGTTATTTAGTTCGTTTGTCTATTGTTATTATAGTTAGCGAAAATGGATTTACCGCAAGAAGTTTTAGCCCAAGCTGAAAAGGGTGCATTGTCAGTAATATCTATCGAAAAATTGCATGATACATTTCGTAAGGAATATGACATATCTATTAATTGGATGAACAGTAAAAAAAAAAAAAAAAAAAAAAAAAATGTTAAGAATATTTTAAAAACTTTAGAGTTTAAACAGGGATAGTATTGTTAAATTCTATAATTTGTTATGACAACTTTTTAGCAATGAAAATGCTTTAATGGTGTCTTTGATTACTATGGAATTTCTATGCAGCTAGTGTCATAATATAGTATTTTATTCATGATTTTATACTGTTTATATTTCTGGTGTACAAAAAAAGAATATGCATGAAATAAGTACTATTTCTGTACCAAAGTATTCTGGAATCTCTCTTCAGTTATCAATCGCCTTTAAGACTGAACTATCAACTTTCATTTTACAAGGGCAGAGGATCTGTATTGAACGAAACCTGATTTTTTTCACCGTTACAAAATTTATATCATCATAAATTCAAACACACAGTTATGTTCGGCGTCTAACCCTTTAAAATGCTTTGCCAACAAGTTGACGTCAACGTGTTTTTATATGAAGTGTGAGCTTTAATTTACATATTTAGAAAAGGGCAATTTATTGTGCTGCAGCTACAATTTACGTGGAAAAGAGGGGAAATGCCTCAAAGAGATGGTACAGTTTTTAAGATGGTTTATAAGGAAATCATGCACTGAATTTGAAAATCACAACTATTTACTATTGCCGCGATAACAATGTACATACATTTAATTTTGTTTTAAAATGTTTTCATTAGAATGTTTATTAAATTTGTTTATTATGACAAATTCTGGTTACACATACTCTACATATCTGAAATTCATACAAAATCTTCACTTAAGTACGCAAATTCCAACATTAGAAAAACAGCTCACCTTTAGATCCGTCTATCTGCAACAGATTTCGAAATGTAATTCAGCACGGTTCAGTTCCATCGACAGTGAACATATCCGGGTGTGCTACAGTCATGATAAATGAAGCGAGGACGTCCGCTATCAAAGTCCCGCTGCTTTTGTTAACTCGAGTGCTGCAGAAAAAACAGTTGCCTGTCGAATGTTGCGCTCTGTCGGTATTATCGGTGTGCGATGAGGTCACTTTGGTCCGCGAACGTGCTCTTGCAGATAAGAGTTGTCATAGGAACTTTATGAGGACTCCTCGTAAAAGTTTTACCAGCTTTTTGAGGACTATTTCACGAATAAAATAATGTTATTAATATTCGTTCGCAATATATGAATAATTTTATAAAATCTTTAAGCTGGCATTTATGAATAGCCTACCTTTTCAGAAATCATGAGTCTGGAATAGACAAAGGTCGATTACTACAATTGGACTTACGCGCTAATGCCAACTGAGACAAATAAAATAGAGCTTTAACAATGCTAACGCTTATGTTGTTATTATTATTATTATTATTATTATTATTAAACATTTTCAAAAATTTAAATAATTTATTTAAAGGAAAGGAAGACACGAATAATATTATTTAAGTTAAACAATAAAGGTTTTAAATTGTTTCTTTGGATACACGTTATTTAAATGAACAATAATTAAAAATGCAGTTATCAAAACTGAATGAAAGAATTTCATTTTCTTCACATACAACCGGCCTTTGGGAATTAATAGATGAAAATGTGGAAGGAGAATTTCTAAGCATCGCTTTCTCCGGAAGGGAAGTAAAGCCATGGATCCCGTGTCGTAGATTTACGGCACGTAAAAGAACTTCAAGCTTGAAAGGAGAGGCCTCTGAGCAAAATTAATCGGCCATTTCATGCCCTGAATTGAATGGGATGCTGATGACCTGAGATGTTAAAGAGCGTCCGTAAATAAATAAATTAAATACATTTATTAATTTGTAGGTAAGGTTTAAGATCGCATGCATTGGTGTGTTCCGTTGATAAGTTCTTATACCCAGATTACAGCTTGTTCATTTTGATGCGAGTCATTCGGCTGGAGTGGTTTGTTATGTTTTTCCTTTTACATTTTTGGATATGATTGATTGTTATAGCGATTAATAGTTTCTTGCTCACGGATTGGTGAGAATAAGAGCTGGTAACATTGGGAAGGCAAATGCATGTCAAGATGGTGAACTGACTACGATACATTCATAGCGATATACGGATGTGGATGGTTGAAATACAAAAGTTGGTAACATTTCATTAATGGAAAGTATGTACATAAGTGGAATAGCCTTGTAATATAAAGAGAACTGCCGAATTTGTCTACAGATAATCCGTAGCTTGAGTTGTATTTACTTTCACTGTTTAGCGAGTAAAATTATAAAAATAAAATAATATATCCATAAAATGCGCTGACAGCTATAAATGTCCAGTCCGGCATTTTAATTTCCGATGAAAGTCGAACAGATGACAGAAATTATTTCTGTTTCTATTGTACTTTATATTTTTGGGGAACTTTAAATTGTAAGATGACTGTGCATCTGATGTCTAGCCAAAGTGTTTTCATTTGATTATTGATATCTTGTGCACACTGATGTTTAGGCCAAAGAAGTTATAAAGATATTTCAGTCTGCTCTTCTGATGAATTTGCATAAAAACAATTGAACTTATTTGCAATAAAATGAAAATAATAAAATGGAAACGGCATAAATTGTGGCAATAGACAGGTGTGATTGTTTGAAATTTCTGATATTCTTATACCGGGTTGGTCATTGATTCATGAGTTAAATAGTCACTAATTCTTACGTGCAAGAACTTTTGGCGATGGAAACAACGGAAGAAAGGCACCGATTTTTAATGTAGCAATTTGTTTGTAGCAATAAACATTTCAAAATTAGTTGTAGAAGCTTTCCTCTTAACGGTGTTATCGTAGTTTTTAATTGTTTACACGTGGTAAATGCACTTTTGTTTCGGATTGAGCACGCGTACCTTTTGCAATGCCTTATTAATGGATAAGATTTTTTTTTTTTACCTCCCTAGAATGTACTGCCAATTTGCACTATGTTGCTTCAATCATTGCCCAG
The DNA here is from genome assembly GCA_030762175.1 of Metallyticus violacea. NCBI lineage: Eukaryota > Metazoa > Arthropoda > Insecta > Mantodea > Metallyticidae > Metallyticus > Metallyticus violacea. Next base: position 25,955,472 of record CM060839.1, read on the forward strand.
AAACAGCTGACGCTCGTTTAGTATTTTTGCAGAATTTAATTAATTTGAAATAAGAAAAAAGATCGTGCATACACGATATCGTTTTGAATGTACTTTCAAGTTTGTTGCAGCTGATTTTAAAGCTGGTAATATATACGAATATTCCGCGTTAAATCAGCAAAACCTGCATAACTGTAGCAGTGTTGGTTTTTAGTGTTCCCGCGAGTTAGCCGGTGGTATTTATGTATATTCGCTGGTGTAAAAAATAGTATAACATTTCAACTCTTATTCCTGGTGTGTTATGTTTGTACCTAATCTAATTATCCCAATGCCTAATGTTATAAAAACATTTATTATGGAAAAAATGTTTTATAAATATTAAAGCATTTACTACAGAACAAGCAATTCAAAGTTAAGTAAATAGTAATTTTATGATCTTTTTTTTTTTTTTTTTTTTTTTTTTTTTTAATTTGTGGTTTCATTTTGTAACACAAAGCGTAAAGTATTAATATTTTAGCTTGTTTTATATAATATAAATACTTTAATAATTTGAAGATTATTCTGCATATTTAGTGTTATTATTGTATTATTAAATTATACAGAGTGATCAACTTTATGGAATATTGGTGAACAACTTTATAAATAGCACGTTTCTTAAAAAACGTTAAATACTGCATTTGTTGTATATATACTTAATATTTTTCACAAAATTTAGAGTCCATCCTAGTGGTGTAGTGGTAACCATTTTTGCCTTCTATACCCAAGATCGCGGGTTCAAACCCGGCCAGGATCGATGGATTTTTAGGGCTTAAAAATCCTAAGTATGACTTCCTTCGGAAGCGAAGTAAAGCCGTGTCTACATTTACGGCACGAAAAAGAACCGCAAGCTTGAAAGAGGCATCTGAGCAAAATTTGTCGGCCGTTTCACGCCCTGAATAGAATGGGACGCTGTCATAGCAGCCAATATAAAGGCTGGCTAGTCCAGGGCAATGTTTGAATTTCCCTTCCGCCGTCAGCAATCCATTGGGCTAAGGTAGTGCTCCTTCCCGAAAGATTCCGAACTTGGGAGTTCAGGGCTATGTTGCAACCTCTTCGGTCCTTCTCTCTTAATCATAATTTGAAGAGGAAGCGAGGTAAAGGAAGTGAAGGATTGAAGCCGCAGAAAAGGGAGAGCCCGAGAAAACTGCCACAAGTAGCAAATTATCTGTGTGTAGGTTACGATGTACAAGAGAAATACAAGTACATTAGGCATCATCTCTGTATAATTCGCTCAATAAAAAGTTCCTGGTTTGTACAAAGGTGAAGCCTCATTCTGTTATGAGATAAATACACGCCACTAAAGATAAGGCAAATCTTGTTAACCAAGGAGGGTTTCTGAGAGGAGGGCCGTAAAAACAACACACTTCCTAAGCTGAAGAGGGGAACGCCCTGAGTAGACATGGGTGGTAAGGAACCGCCTCGAAAATTACTTCGACGTCGTTTTCAATGTACGATTTCAAATTGCATTGTTTTTATTTGACTGGATCCGCCAAATTTGGAGAAGGACAGCTTGCGACAAATTTAAAAGCTGCGTTAGGAAACACCAAGAGAGACAAAATGAAAGGTGGCTCGGGGTTACGCCTATTGAGCAAGGTGCAGGCTAACAGGTGGTACCCTGGTTTCCTGTCAGGATAGCCCCAAGCAATTTCCGGTGCTCATTATCTAATTGCCGGAAGTTCCGCGATTTATTGAAGAACCGTTACTGGGTTCAAACCACTGTCCTTAACATAGCCTTAGGTCATAATATATCTGACATTGTCTGTATTGTATAGGTTCTGTAGACATGTACTTTAAATTGCCTCTAATATGAATGGAAAACATTTTTACCTTCTTATAACTTTCACATTAAAAATTATTATTTTCAAATTTTCTTCTCAGTTTCTATAAGAGCTTTTAAAATGAAACATTTTGTGCTAAATAGTTGAAGCATTTTCTATAATGCATAATTAAAATTATTCCCCGATGATATGAACTGTTGAAATTATTAATTTTCAAAATGCGTGTGTGAGATTATCTTAAAAAGAGCAATGCAAAATAATTCCCATTAGATCGAAGGTTTCAGAATAGTTTTTTTTTATTACGAAGTCTATAAACTAGTGCTTAATAGTCAAAATGTGTACAGTGCAAATGAAGATTTTTTCTTATGAAATTTGATTTAAACACGCTTTTTTCCATTATCTGTACACTCTTTTTAAACACAAGATAAAGACTGGCAAGTCTATGCAAATCTTGTGCAAATATCTTGAAAATTGTAAAAAGTATAACTTAAAAGTCTTGAAAAATTACACTTTTGAGAAAAGACAGACAAATTTACAAATATTTAGATGTGAGAAATTGAAATATAATGACGGTTAAAGTATTAAAATGCAATTTTCACAGCCACGGGTGGCCTAGGTCGTTAAGACAGTTGAGCGGGAGCTCTGGAGTTCGATTCTCAATAGGACCATCCTGGAGGATTTTTCCAGGCTTTTCTCAGTCCTCATAAATGGCAAATGTCGGGGAGGTATCCTAAACTTGGGCTTGGAATGTTTTTTTTTTATACTAAAAATCCTTTCCCAATTTATCATATCATGTCATGTATCACCTGTGTTCACTGCCTGTGATGCCTCAGTAGTAAAACGAACGTTAAACACTATTAAAAAAAAGTGTATCTTTTGCTATGAGATTGATTACCGTTAAATTAACGTTTTCCCTTTAGATATTGCCTCTATAATTTTACACATATTTTGTTATAATGCACCACGGATGGCTGAGGTCGTTAAGACGCGGACTCGTGAGTGGGAGGTCTGGGGTTCGAATCCCGCCAGGACCGTCCCCCTTGACTGAGGTTTTCGGGTATTCCTCAGTCCTCATAAATGACAAATGCCGGGGAAGTACCCTAAACTTAGGCTTGGAATGATTCGTTCCTTAAAAATAAATCCTTTCCCAATATATCATTTCATCTCATGTATCATCAGTGGTGGCTCTGTAGCAAAAATGGGCGTTAAACACCATTCATTCATTTATCACAAAAATAAATCAATCAATAAACAGTCTTTTCACCACCTGCTTAATAAACAGCTGAACAACTTCTTGTCTGTAACAGGCCTACTACACTAGGGAAACAGGTTCGCGTTACTGTTTGAATGAAACAAATTCGACAACGCAATATGTAAAATATGTAAATTGTAAATGTGTAAAACTAATGAATGGTAAATAACATAAATAGGGAAGATGTGGATGGAGTTGATTTAAAGGTCCAACTGTAATCACATGGTAAAATGTTTTAACATGCAGCTCTGCCAACTTTGTAGACACTGAAAGAATTCTTTCACAAACATGAAGCTGAAATTTAGTCCCAAATTGATATAAAATATTTCTGGCTCCTGAAGGTGTATGTACTTCCTTTAAATGTTAACATGCTGGAGGTTTTTAATGAAACAAACGAATATTGACTTAGGGTCATCTCCAGTCGCTCTTCCCTTTGCCATCACGTGGCTAAATATACTGGAAGGATAAAATGACCTCAGATTCCTAGCATAAGGAAGTAGATATTGAGGTGTTTCGATGTTCCTTCATTTGTAAATGCCAAAATTATTTTTGGTTTTCCATGTTAAAGATGCTTGCGTTGTATTAAACATTGTTAATTGATTTCGATGATAAAGTTTAGAATGACACCATATTTGTTTTGTATCATTTGAATTGCTACGAATATATTTCTCGGGTTTGATTCTGTCTGAGGCCGATGAAAAATCCAGAGCTCAAAACCTCCGACAGGGATTTTTAAACAATGGGTCTCGTGTTGTAGATTTGCGGCATGTGACAACTACATACTTTAAAGACATTGATTTGTGCATTAAATACTGACCGTTCAGAGCCCATGAGGTTTGTCATTCTGCTCTTTGTAAGAAAATAAATGTAACTAAATTATCATTGATATCAAACTTCTCTGAAGGAGGCAAATCCGGTCTATGGCCTTTAGTGCCAGTAAAATAGAAGAAGAGAATACCTTTAAGTATGTGTGTATAGGTTGTTCATATAAAACGGGTGGTTTTTAAACTGATCCCATACAGCAGCTATGAACATATATCGTATGTTATATTTTTTTCTTATTTTTGCAAAAATTCGGTAGTTGTAATGTTGTGCTTCATTAGAGGGAAATGATATCATAGACTTTATGGAGGAATCACATAAAGCATTTTCTTCATAAAAGGAAATTCGCCGAAAAGCAATCTTTACAATAGTTGCATTAGTTCAAGCAGTTCCTTCTTATTTCCCTCGTTTTATTTTTTTCTGAGTTCTAATACCTACTACCTTTTTCAAAATATTTCTATTTTTGTTTTTTTACATAAATGAGTGCAGAAAAAGACATCAATACTTCCATGGCCTTCTTTCGTAGCCCAGGAAAATCTGCTCTGAGAAGCAGGCGAGCCCTAGCCTACGCAGCTCGCTGCTGATGAATATTGTTGCCAGTTGTTGATTTGGTTCGTTTATGGGCGCTCTTTAACACTTCAGATCATCAGCGTCCCATTCAATTCAGGGCGTGAAACGGGCGATAAATTTAGCTCAGAAGTCTCTTCTTTCAGACTTGAGGTTCTTTTACATGCCGTAAGTGTACGACAATGCAATCCATGTTTTTTCTTCCCTTCCGAAGGAAGTCATACTTGAGATTTTTACGCCCGGTCCTGTCGGGATTGAACCCGCGATCTTGGGGTTCAGGAGGCAAGTATGGTTACCACTATGCCACCAGAAGCGACTTATTGTTACCAGAGAAACTAAGGTGGTACTTAAAGTGTACCTGGTCCACGTTTTCGACTTTATAATTTGAAAGTTCTCTCTTAAACAAATGGTGACATTAAATTTGAATCTAATTTACTTCACATGCCGTAAATTTGTATAATTTCTTCGTCTTCTTGTAATTACATTTTTTATATCTACCTATAAACTTTCAATAATAAATGCTGTGGTTCGTGGACCTCAGTTAGAGAACCGCTGATGATTGTTCTTTGTGTAAAAAAGAGGTCCTTCCAAAATATGAGAGAAATGAAACCGTGCCTTACTTCTGAATATTCGTTTATATTTTTTACACAACTCGTTGCGCAAGACAGCTTCCGTGAAGCTACTAGCTGTTTTTAAAACACAATTCTTAAATCATCCTGGATTAGTGAAGGGGTAATGGTGATGGCAGTAAAATTTATGTGCTGTAAAAGCGCGGTAATGTCATAGGGCAATGGGCTTTTGGTACAGCACCCAGCAGGTGCACTAAGGTTCGTTGTGTTCAGTTAACAAAGGCTGACAAATTTATTAGTGCGACTACGGTCACTGTGACCGTGAAATACGGGTATTAGTTTTAATGCGATTATTTATTGCTGTTGCCTAGACGATGTTATTTTTACTACTTATGACGTGGGGAATGCTTTAAACGTGTTCATGTACTTTCTTTTGATGTAAGGAAAATGGGCATTTAGTTACACGTTATTTGCACAAGGTTTTAAAGTAGGAGGAGCGTTGTAAACTCGAGCGATTAGAACAAAATTGTATGGCCAAAAGTGTGTGGCATAGACGCTTGGAACTCTCATTCGGAAGGTCCTGGGTTCAAATTTCTTGAGGCCGGCCTTCTTTGATAATCAGGGAATATCTGGGACTCGTCTGCCTGTAGCTCCGAAAGATGAGTGCTGTTATGACGGTGCCTGGCTTAACTAAACTGCTCAAAACAATCAAAGGAATAAAAGTTTGCTGCAGTAGCTGGGTTTAGCACTGTGCATATTTTATTGCAGAAAATTTAAACATTTATTTAACAGCTGTGTACATCTTGTTTACTTCTCATTTGACGTAAGGACGCTGTAAGCCGAAATTATAGACAATGTTGAAAACTAAACTGGTGTTCAACGATTAGCGTTGTTTGAAACTGACATCTAGTGCCTGTAGGTGAAAGGTTCATCTTTGTACTCTTTGTTTACAATTGCATAGTCAACATGAGGTAGAAATTGTTCGAACGGCCGGTCACATTGTTGCACTATTCGTACAGTGGTTGCTGAGCTTAATGTGCCTAAATCTGTTATTGGTAGGGCATGGAAGCGCTTCACTGAAACAGGTACGTACTCTAGGAAACCAGGCCACGGTCGAAAACGTAAAACATCAAGCAGAGAAGACCGATATGTAGTCAATTGTTCTCTTCAGCGGTCAGAGCTACTGCTCGGGATTACGGAAATGATCTGAGGGCGACAACTGGTGCAAATGTCAATGACCACACTTTGAGAAGCAGGTTAAAGACCACGAAGAACTCTTAAAGCCCCGTGATTAATGCCTGCTCACTAGAGAGCCCGACTGAGATTTGCGCAGGAACACCACAACTGGTAACTTCGTCAAATGTGCTGTTTACAGACGAATCTCGCTTTCGTCTAACAGTGTGAGGTATCGTCTGCGCCGTGGTGAATGTTTTACAGAAACAACAATCCAGGAAAGGGACAGATTTGGTGGTGGGTCAGCCATGGTGTGGGATCGCGTCACTATCGATGACCGAACAGACCTTATAGTGGGCAGAAACCGACTTAATGCTGAAATAGTACTAGAGCATGTTATGCCTATTGCAGTAGAAATGGGGCCCCGGTTTGTTCCAAACAGTGCATAAGGCAAGAGCCACAACGGTCACCAGATTGAAACAATGGGCTAGCCTGCTAGCGGTCCTAGTCTTAGTTCCATCGGAAATTTATGGAATAAGCTGGAGAAACGAGTCCGAGACAATTCTGTAGCCTCTCGGACTTTTCCACAGCTTGCAGATGCCCTTACCGAAGAATGGGGGAACATTCCACAAGAGGAGGTGCGTAAACTGATCAGGAGCTTTCCTCGAAGATGTGAGGCAGTAATTCAGACACATGGAGGCCATACCAGATACTAAAGTGTTCCTTTATGTACAAAATGTTGAAGCTTCCACTTTAGATTACAACTTCAATTTTGGCTTACAGAATTCGTGTATGAAATAAGAAGTAAACAAGATGTACACTGCTGTTAAATAAATATTAAACTTTCTGTAAAAATATTTACCATCATAAGCCTAGCTACGGCTGTTATACATGTGTTCAAACTTTTGTCCCTCTAATTGTTTTGAGCTCCCTCCGGAACAAATAGTCGCCTTCAATTTGATACTAGCCAAACTTTACTTTAATAAATACACATCGTATATTTGAATCCTACTTCGTTTTCTCGTAATTCATTGTTTGTATCAATACATTCAAGAATAAGTGCTCTTAACAGTATTCTAATGCTTGGTGGACTCCCTGGGAAGATTTAAACGAACCACAGTTTTAGAACCTCTGCGCTAATGTTTATATGAGGATACACATTGCAGCAGCTGTCACATACTGTAAGAATATCGCACGTGTTTCTTGTTTTTCCCATGTTAGACACTTCGGGCAGAAAATTTGTTGTGATTAGAAAGAGACCAACGAAAAAGCATTCTTAACAAAGTTATAGAAAAAAAATTGTGGGAAATAAAATTTATAATTTACGCATGTCGATTCTCGTTTTGGCTTATTAAATATATTTAATGTTTTTTTAGGAATGTACTTATTAGGGTAAAGCATTACTTTTATTTACATGTAAATCCGGGCTCTAGTTGTGAGAATAAAAGTTGAAGCATCTCTTCAATGAAACGAAAGATGAGCACACGATTATATAAGGCATCAGCCCGTGGAATTTTAACAGAAAGATTTGCCAAGAAAAACAAATTCAAATCACAGGCCGCAGCTGTAAAACTTGTGTCAGTGGTATTTCAGGATGCAATAGCTGCAAAATGAAGAAATATACTAGGTATAAACAAACAAGTGAAGTGAGATTTGCCTCGCTAATGTTTTGTTTCCAGCTGACCTCTTGCCACCTGATTTGCTTTCTCCGGGCCGTATTCGCTTCGTGTTCCCCAGGAAGGACCACAGCAAATGAAGCATGATTGCTGTGGTCACTTAGCCTAAAAATAACAGCTACAAGTAGAGCAGGCAAGATATCACGGTCACATTGGAGTGTTATCCATTTCATACGGAAACTTTCACGTTCATTTGCTGGAGAAACGTGCACATTCAGAAGAGAATGGTCCTTGTTTTCATTTTGCGACCATCCGGGCACGCCTCTTGCTTTCTTCCGTAGTTTATGCTTCATCTGTTTCTTTCTATCTAGAATCATGCGCTTTTGTATACTACAGCGGTCTGTTGATACTTAACGAACTTTCAGAAAAAAAAATCCATTCTACATCATCTAATAATTCAGTTCATATTATCTCATCGTCAGCAAAAGTGATAGTTTGAGACAACGTGAATAAATCGTCATTAAAATAAGTTACGTAAATCTCTCAGTGAGTTTCTTAAAACTATTCATTTTGTTTAAACTTTCAAGAAAATATACATATTTTTATTGTTTTAAAAGTTGAAGTTTAATTCTTATTTTAGGCATATTACACAAAAACATATAGGCAATGCTATAGTGTGGTTAAATGCTAAATCTTACTATTAATGTGTTCTTAACATTTGAAAATATATAGCTATAAGCATTTAAGATGCCTCTCATGTAAAAATTTCACTTTATAAAATATATATGGAAGAAATTCACGTTTATTTCACTTCAGATGAAAATTAAGACTTTGTTTTCAAAAAAGTCCGTCACGCAGATGCTGCGTTAATTAATAAATTCCTCAGCAACTTGAATAACTTTAAAAACGAATATAAAATCCAAATTATTGTCTTATTAATTAATGAAATAAGTTACGGTATTACTGTGTGACATTAGGGAAACAAAATTAGAACTCTTGCATTCAATAAGTATTTCAAAAGAGAAACCACCATATTATTATTATTATTATTATTATTATTATTATTATTATTATTTAGATTAAACGAAAATTAATGTTATATTATTAATTAAATGAAATATATAAACATTGATAGACAAATATTTACTTTGTGTGTTTACATGTTTATGAATTAAACCCTTGATATAACTTCACATTCACTAAAATAGAGAAATAACAGACAGTTTTGAATTTCATTGTGTATTTAAGAAGTTCGTATGTTTCAATAAAACGAAAACATGTTACTATTTAAAAACAATTACAATGCACTAAGCAAATATACACAATCGAAAGTTCATTCGATTTTCATTGGCTTTGAAATTTAATTTAAATGTTATTGTAGTAAAAACAGGCAATGAAAACCTTTTCTGGTGGCGAATATAGAGCGCTCTTTCATAAAAATATAATTCTCAAACACACATTAGATTAATACTTTACGTTTTTTATCTTCACGACGATGCTTTTGTTAACTATAAAACATATGCAACGTTATAAATACAGTTTATATGCTGAATTAATGTGTGCTTTTATTTTAAAACAATAGAGAGAAAAATAAACGCAAGATTGCTTTTTAAATTCCAGTTTTCAAGTGTACCCCTACTCCTAAATATTCCATTTCCCTAATTTTCAGAAACTATTTTTCTTATTTTATTTAAATGTTATATACCCAATTTCATAGCGAAATAGCAAATGTTGGTACCCATGTTAGGTATTAGATAAACCCCTATTTCTAATAATCTGATTTCACTCATTTTTAGAAACTATTTTTCTTGTTTTGTTTCAATGACATATACCGATTATCCTTCAAAAATGTAAATTGTGGCCGCTAGAGCAATTTTTAAATTTCCCTTTAATCCCCATTCGGTTTTCAGGTATACTCCCATTCCTAATGGCCCGGTTGCCCTGATTTTCAGAATGTGTTTTTTATTAATTTATTTTAATGAAATACCGAGTTGCGTTGAGAAAAACAAAAATTGCGGCCGCTAGTTCAATTTTTTTTTTTTTTTTTTTTTTTTTTTTTTTTTTTTTAATGTTCGTCTTATGTTAACCTAAATGGTCCAATTTTGCTTGTTAATAAATTTGATAAATCGTTTTTTAATTTATAATTATATGCCGAGTTTCCTTGAGAAAAAATAAAAATTGCGACCGCTAGAGCGTTAACAGATATGTTATATATATATATAAAAAATATATATATACAGGGTGTATAACTTCAGATAGTGTGGAGGTGTATATAAACATTTTCGTATAGAAAACTTATGGCCTATCTGTTCAAATTTCGAAGCTATGGCTGTAAGTTTCTGTACTTCATTAACATACTATATACACTTTTTTTTTTAAATTGCTCATTTTCAGTGCCTAGCACGTAGGATCGATGGAGATTTGAAGAAAAATTTCAAAAATGGCTTCATTTGTACCACCTCAATTCGCTAAATATCATCATTTAGAGGCATGGTGTGATATTTTTACTGAAGCATTATTTGGAAGAGCTATAGAAGGTTTAGAGGTCGCGGCCTCACATACGTGTCAGGATGGAGTTGCAAGTTTTCACTTTTGAAGCGTGACCCGCATTGACCCCGCAGAATATGAAAGAAGTAGGGCATGACAGATGCATTTCCATGTGTCCCGGACCATGCAGTTACTTAAGAGACAATTGCTGGAAATGGGCCAGTGGAACGACTGCCGAGGTTTCCTAGCATCCCGCCAATGATAATTGCAGGCATTTGGATGAAATTTTGCATGGAGAGTTTTGTTACTCTGGCGTTCACTTGAAGTAATCTGCCCATGAAAATGATGACTCCTTCCTTCGCTCTCTTTAGCTTTTGGTGCTTTTGTTTTTGTTCCTCTTCCTGTTACCTCTTCCTCGTCAACTTCTCTACTTTCTGCTTTTGTTACTTCACCCTCATCCAAAACTCTTCATCTTCCTCTTGCCCTTCCTTTGCCCTTTCTGTGCTGCCCTTTTTTTTTTTTTTTTTTTTTTCCCTCCTCTTGCTTCTTCCTAGTCGTTCTTCTCGCCTTCTATTCGTGTTTCTTATACATTGTTTTTACTCATTTCTCGTTTTGTTACTTTTCCCTGTTCTATTGTCGAAACTTTTTCCCTCCCTTCTTATTTCCCTGCAGCTCTTGTAGTTTCTTTTCCCGCACCTCAACCTGTTCTCCTTCTTCCTCATATTCATCCTCTTGACTCTCTTCCATTGTTACTTCTCCTGTTAACTTTTTATTTTCCACTCCTGCTCTTCTTGTTTATGTTTTGTTTTGTTTTTTTCCTATGTCACTCTCCTGAACTTCTTCCTCAGCTTCTGCTATTTTTGATATTTTCTCTCCTATTTCTTCCATGTCACTCTACTCAGCTTCTATTGTTCCTTCCTTCCTCCTTCTCCTCCTCCTTCTCCTCCTCCTCCTCCTTCTCCTTCTCCTCCTCCTCCTCCTCAACTTTTACTCTGTTACTTCCTTTTCTTCTGTTGCTACTTTTTTCTTGCCACTCTCCTCACCTTCTGCTATTGTTGCTGCTTCCTGTCCCTCAGTTTCATCTTCTTTTGTTACTTCCTCTTCTCCTGCTCTTTTTGCCACTGCTTCCTCGTCATTCTCCTTACCTTCTTCATCTATTCTTCTTTCTTTTCAGCTTCTTTCATTCTTTTTTCTTCCTATTTTTGTATTCCACCTGCCGTCCCACTGCTCTTGCTGTTCTGTCTTTTCCTTTCTTCTCTTGCTGCCTCTTTCTTTTCTACGCTTCTCTTCATCTGCTATTTTTTCTGCCACTTTTTCCCTTCTGTTCTTGTTATTTCATTCGGTTCATCTCCTGCCCGTTTTCTCGCATGTTCCTTTACCTCTCCTGCTTTTTTCCTTACTTCGCCCTCGTCACAATACAAACATTCTCAGCTGCTGTTGTTACATATTCATGTTTAATATCCTTTTCTGCTCATCTTGCTATAATTTCCATACATCGCCCGCCTTCTTTTGCTTTTGCTTCTCATTCTACCGTAACCCTATCTGTTTTACGTTTATCTCTCATCACTTCCGTTCTAATGTTTCACCTCAACCACTGCTGCATTTTCTTAACGCTTTAGAAATGTTAATTGCAGCACAGTGCCCACTTCATCAACGAACTTGTTTCGACTGCGAGATATTATTTTTATTGCCGCAGTTTTGCCGTTTTGGTAGTGAAGACAATAATTGGGTGGGCGGAGTGCGCGACTGCTGTTTTAACCTTCAGACTTGACACATTGGACCCAGGTCTGGCGCCTTCGCGTGAATGAAATGCACCGCCTCATTTCTATACACCGGTTCTACTTGTTGGGAGGGTTTTTACGGTTTTAATGATATATCGTAACTCAGCCGTAACCCACGCACATCGCCTCCTCCCCTTCTTTTTCTGCTTTGCACGTATTTAGCCGCTAGCGTTCCAGATCTTCTCTCTTCTTTCTCATTTCCTCTTTGTGTTCCCCTTTTTCACTTTCATCTGTTCATCTTCCTTCTTCAACTTTCACTTCTACTTCATATTGGTTTTATTGCCTTTGTTTCCTCCTTCTCTTCGTATTCATGCCATTTTTCTACGTTGTCTACCTTCTTTGGTGGACATTTTTATTTATCCTTCCTCTTTTTCTCTTGTTTAAATCCTAGGTTCTGGCATTTACGCTTTTTTCCCTGTTTACCTCTTCTTTAAGGAGATTTCTGCTACACATCATCATCTTATTCTCTCTCCTTGCGCTATTTTCTTCATCGTTTATCTTGCATTTCTTATTATTTCTTTACGTCTTACCGTACCTATTCACTTTAGTCTCTCTTATATTTCTTATTTCACTTTAAATGTGTTTTGTCCTGCTCGTTTCGTTTTCTTTTTTAGGTTTTATGTCCTAGCTGGATTAGACTGGGCTAACCAAAGAGGAGTATATTTCGACACTTCATTTTTGCTCACGGCTGGCCGTTCGTGCCTACTCTGCCAATGGGACAAGGAATGAGGTAAAGGAGACACTGAGCGGGAAACTTAACATGTTTCCAAGTAGAATACCTCGAAACTGGAGGCCCCCCCCTCCCTAGAAATTTCAGACTCTACAGAAAGTACTCTTCTATACCAGACACCGGGATAGAAACTTTTCCAAAACGCAAGTCAGCATTACAGCGAGCCAACCGTACCTTCGTCCTTTCGATCAGAACTAACGGAACGAAATGTAAGTGCGGAAAATTAGCGAAAAGTAAATATCCATTCCAGCATTCGCTTAAGTGACCAGGGAACTGGTATTTGAACCCGGGACCTCGGTGTGTATCCTAGCTACTTGTACTTGCACTTTCATCATTCACGTTCTCACCCTATCTTTCCCTTTAGGTATTCTCCATTGAACTACTCAACCATATCTTCATCTCTCTTCTCATATTCGTTATTTCGTGACGTACACCACTTGTTTCTCCTTACTGTAATGCCTCTCTGTCCGTTTTTCTGTCCCGGAACATGAATTAAAAAGTAAAATACAGAAGCGTTCTTTGTTCTTTAATTATTACAAAGGTAACAGCATCCACGAAGCTTACGAATGACGAGGCGTAAAAGGCGACGACTGTTCGTGAACGCCCATGCCATTTGCATGCCCACCATCGAAGTCCCAAGTTCTGGTAGTCATTGTCATACCTCTGAGTTCTTAACGAGACCATCAGTCACTCCCGAGAGGAGTAAAATCGCTTGAGAGAAGTTGTCAGATACAGCAAATGTTTCTGCTTCATTGCAACCGAGCCGTGATTTTATCCAGAATGAGTCTCGGAACACGAACAACATGATTGTGACAGTAAAGCGGAGATACGATCAACAGGGAAACAGAACGGAAACATTTACCTCGTTACTATAACAGTAGTTGGGGCCCGGAGGTCTCCAAATGACACCAATTTCACTTCCCACTTTGGCCCGCGTGACCCCGACGAAAGCTGTCCATATGCTCACGTACTGGCATTGTTTGAATAGGTTCCCCAGAAGAAACGATAACGTGCATACGAGTGTTCGCCCGGGTCTTGTTCCCACTGCTTTCGTACCGAAAATACTCTCAGATCGCGACTTTACACGTTCAGACCTAAGAACTGAAATTAATTGTTATGTTGTCTCATGAAAGTTGTTACAGTCACCACATAAAATGTTGCCACTATTATTTGATTAGAAATACAAATACTGCAAACTGTGTAGTAGAAACATAAGGTTGTTAGCATTGCAGTAGCACACGCCAGCAATCGAGTATTTATCAAAATTAAGTCCTTGCACGCTGTGGCCGCAGCATCGGCACACATCTCTTGATCGTACTGCATCTTTGCACAATGTCACCCCCCGGGAAGTAGTTAAAAGGTACATGGCAACTTTCGCCACCAAGCAAGGAGAATTCACAACGCTAAATTTTTGCAAATGCGTTTGTTTACTTGTAAAAAAATGGGACGATAAATACCGCATTAATACCGTCCGTTTTTGTCAATGTCTTTCCGAGTTTGTTAGAATCACTGGATGTATCTCAAAAGAGACAGAGAGAAAAAAGTGTTCGAAGTCACATTGAAGCTGCGATTTCGTATAAAGCCTTCACTTTCCCACGTACTTTGCATAGGTCTATGTGAAACAAAAAAAGTGTCAGTGATTCATTCACTTGGCAACACGAACTTGTTAAACAGCTCATCATTGCTTCTAACCTGTTTCGTGTTCAACATTTGCATTCATCTTCTCTGAAAATGGGATGTGAAAAAACGAATGAAACGCCTCTGTCCGAATTAAATGAAGTGTAACGGAAAGAACCAATATGTTATTCACAAACGGGTCACGTATGTGGGCGCCCGACAACTTCGATGCAAGCTAAAAATAACAGCGACTTTCTCTTCACCAGCCGGGATTCGATTTTCATACCTTGAGTGGTGGGCGAAATTTCTACATCCACCTGATTCTGAGTATGGCTCAGCTTTCTCTGCCCTTGTGCTTTTATGTGATGTTAAAAGTAGATTGGTAATTAGCATATAGATCTGAAAATCTTGAAGGACTCTAGAAGGTATCCATAAATATCAGGCGTTGCATAAACTCTATCAAAGAAGTATAGTCATAACGATATTTTGGAGTGTTTGGGACACTTAGAATGATGTTCGTGATGAAGATAAATTTTTTCGAAGTACAATTAAGTAAGTATAGTATAGTACTTTTAAATATGAAGTATTTTTCACTTACTCGACAATGTAGAGAATTATGCATTATGAATTAATCTTAATTTCTTATCGAACGTTTCAGTAAGTAGTGAAAAGCTGCAGTTAAGTATTTGCTTCCTTTAATTCAGTAAATCAGCAAAATCAACAGTTGCTATTCTTTTTTATTTCTTCCCTGCCTCCAGCTTCTGCTTATGCACGTTTCTTAGAAACGTGTTGCCATTAATATACAATTTCTCTATAATTATCTATCAGTCTTTTAAAATATTTTTGTCAGTTTCGTAATGCAATAATTGCCACTCTAAAAATCTGGAGGCAGACTTTCCTGGGGACGCACATGACGACAGGTAACGTCACTTCCCGCAGTCAAAATGCTCCATAAACTCGCCGAAACATTGGTTTGCAGCGCAGCTTTCTTTTGCGGATAAAAACGCACAAAGCAATAGTCGCAGAAAATTAAACGTTGCAATTTTTGGGGGTGTTGCAAGCCAGCAACGAGAAGGGAAATATATGTCATATAAAAAGTATTGATTTAATCTAAACACTGTGAAAATGTCAACAGACGTTAAGCAATTGAAATAAATAAATAAATAAATAAATAAATAAAACCAGAAATCATAGACTTAAAAGTTTTTTTTAATGTGTTTAACTCCCTTTATTACTGCTGAGGCACCACAGGCGGTAACTTAATAGCCAACATTTTATACCGGGTGTAGCAATAAGATACGACCAAACTTTCGGGACACATTTCTCACACGTAGAAGAAGAAAATATGTTTTATGGACATTGGTCCGGAAAAGCTTTATTTCCATGTTAGAACTCATTTTCTACAACTCTTCATAGTACATTAAACATTGGAAACACAGGAACAGAATGTACCAGCATGCCACATGAAACTCTTTCTTGTATGAAATGTTCAAAATGCCCTCCGCTAGCATCAACCCGCCGTCGCATTGAATCCCGGATGTGCTGATGTACCCCTGAAGAATTGCTTATTGCTTCGCAGATTTCCAGAATAAGAGCACGAAGACTGCATCTTCTTCCGGGATCCGATACAAGAAGACTTGTATCTCTGAAACGTTGAGCGACACGGCATTACTGCACGCTAATCTATACGTCAAAGAGCATCTGTCAACTCCGCATTTGTGTACTGTACTGCAAACCAAGTCCGTGATGAACACTTAACAGTTGATGCTACATATTGTAGTAAGACCATGGAGTTAGTCGCTTGTCAACGTTACCTTAGTTCAAATAGAACACAAAACACCGGCAGTGAACCTAAGAATTACAATTTAACCTGACGTAACCAAGAGCGCATTTTGAACATTTCATGTAAGAAGGAGTTTCATGTGGTATGCTGGTGCACTCTGTTCCTGTGTATTTTCCATGATTAATGTACTATGAAGAGTTGTAGAAAATGAGTTCTAACATGGAAATAAACCGTTTCCGGGCCCTTGTCCATTTTGTTCATCTAAGTGTGAGGAATGTGTCCTGAAAGTTTGACTGTACCTTATTATTACATCCTGTAGAAATCCCTACCCCAATAATAACTTATGGTAAACTAGTTTGTGAAGAAAATAACATGGCTTTTTTAGGTTTAGAGTACCAAACTCAAACAACAATAGCAACATTCCAGGTTTCCAAGCAGTGATAGAATATAGAAAAATGTTATTAACAGTTTAATGATATTTAAAATTTAAAAATCAAAAGCTGGGAGTGCTATTTGCTATATCAAAGTGGGAGTAGCTGGAGATGAAGGGGTGAAACCTAAAATATAATCAACATTGGTTTTAAACATCTCCCTCTGTATGTAAATTGATATGATTATATTAATATTTAAGCAGTGCTCTTGTCATGTCTATAATTTCTATTATTATTTTGGTAATTATGGTCTCATGAGTCTAGTTCTTTAACTAAAAGTATGTTCGTCGAGTAGCAGAGCATTAAATTTCATAGCCTCGCTACAGGGCTTAGAGTTATTTTACAGAGACCTTCAGCATTTCGATAGCCGGCATTTATAAGGGCATTCACCGATAGTAAAATACTCCCCGTTACGGTTGAGGGACCATTTGCTCGCGCTTAATTTTTTTACTGAGACATAAATTGTAGAGATGTTGCCTTGCCTCGCTCTCTAGACATGCTTATCGCTCTACGATGGCTAATCAATGCGTTAGGGGGAAGCAGTACACTTGATAGTCTGTCTTTGTTATGCCATGCTTGCGTGCCTTGGTTATTTCACTTAGTACTACTGATGAATCATATCCTATTGATTGTTCCCCTTCTAAGGCATCTCCTTTGTCACTGACAAATGGTTCCAGCACTGCAGTACCCTTCTGTTCATTTGTAAGGCATCTGTTAAGTTTCACTGGGTGAAGAAAATCTATTAAAGTAATTTTTTTTTATTTCTTTGGGTATCCATTGACACGAGGGCGAATTTTTGCACTTGTACAGTCGTAGAAAAAAGCATTCTACTGCTTATAATTAAGGGTAACACCTTCGTATAAAACAGTTACGTTTTATTCAATCTCTTTCACAAAGTTTGGAGTCGCCAATTATAATACTGCTAGCTTAACTGTATATTTAACAATGTATTACCATTATTATGTAATGAAACTGATTTTGTTTCAGTATATACGAGATTCTATATACTTACATACCTTTGATGATCTTTCTCGAAGTAATCTCAATTGGATGCAATGCACCTGTCTAATCGTTTCTGTCAATCTTCATACACATGCTGAAAACTTTTCTGACAGGCCCTTCAGAATCGCCTCCGCAGCCTTCATCGCTGCTTCTGATGTCTTGCACGAAGGTGTTTCTTCAATTTGGGGAAAAGTAAAACGTCACACGGAGCTAAATCTGAACTTTAGCGATTCACATTTATTCTTGTGAGGTATACAGCAGCATTTGTGATGTATCGCCGTGCATTATCGTGATGCAGCATCCTGCTCGTAGCACAGAAATGTGGCTTTTTACATACGATATGGCCATTCCTTGAATATAGATTTTTTTCCTTCCCCTCTTTATTTATTTATTTTTTAGTGACGATGGAGATTTCTCACAGAGCTTTGCTTTCAGGAGCGAAATGATGTAGCCAATTTTCATCAGCAGTGATTATCTTTGAAGGAAACTCCGCATCTTCCTGTAGCAATATCTTCCACTACATGCAAACCTGCAGGCGAACATCTTTCGGATTGAAACCCGCCGTGCATAAACACTTCGCATATGAAACTTTTCAGCTATCAAGGTGGGGGGGGGGCACTTACTGAAATTTTCTGAATTTCTGGAAGTGTCTTAATGTTATTTGATGATCCTCTCTCACATAACATCAGCGGTTTTAATGCTTCCTTCTGTTAAGAGCACAAATTGGACACCCGGGTTCATTTTCCTTTGAAACTAGTCGCCTTCCCTCTTTAAACAACAGTGATAACGGAAGAACAAACTCTCCATAGGCATCCTGTAACATCGCATAGGCCTCAGCTGAAGATTTGTTGAGACCAAAGCAGGATTTCAGAGCGGTATATTATTCGTCGCGTGCTACCTCCATTTTGCTATATATAGGCGGAACTGAACATGTCTCAACTTGCACACCGCTCGCAGGTGGGATCCGCGTTGCGCTTTCAGCTAACAAAATATTGTAAATTTAAATTTTAGCATCTTTAAAAAAATGATTATTCTTTAAATATAAATTCATGGTGTCCCACAATTGCAAAAATTTTCGGATTAGGCAACCTACATTACCTTTAGCTGATGGCACTTCATATAATGTCAGCAGGTCAGAATCACGAACAGTTAAAGGAAATTATATTTTATGTAGGTGCACAATTAGAGGAGGAAGAATGTAAATTAATAATTGTGCATCGAATCAATATATTTATGTAGCTCGTTCGGCAATGATAACACTATAGGAAAATTGAAGGAAATAACATACTTACGTAATATCTAATTTTGTCCATCCTTAAAACCCCTGCGTGATGCAACCAGTATGGCATGCGTGCCATGAAAGTACAAGAGGGTATAACTTGGTAAAATTTAAGGCCATTCTGTGACACCGTTTGTCTTTAAAAAGAGAAACATTTTATGCAAATTTCCTCTTAAATGTTTTGCCTTATACTATGACTAATCATTTTCTCGATCTGAATCAAATTTTGCACAGATACTTTTTAGATCCAGCAGAAAATATATATTTTACATTTTGGACAAACCATCCATTTCCCTAATTCCATGCCTTTGACACGTAAAACATCAGTTTTTTTCTTCGAGTTTTCACCATATCCGGACCACAATGTGGAAATCAAATTGTGGCATTTCTCGTTAGAATCATTTCTTTCAGTTACAATAAAATATTATATCTGGGGATATTTCGCGACTCTGAGCAGAATATGATGGTTCACTTTAGTACCCCCTGATTCTAAACCCATAGCAAATTAACATATGGCAGCCAGTCACTAGTTCTAGTAAAATTCAGTCACTAAACAAGTATATACTAGGTAGCTTATCTACTTATTTATACATTATTGCAGACTGGTAAATTGTTAAAAATTAAAAGTTCTGCACTTTTAAAGCAATTTTGTTTTTCTAGAGCTTACTCAAAAGGATTCATATCAGAGATACCAACCATGTCTAAAGTGGAATTGTACTTTTGAGTTCCATAACTCATATTTATTAGAGAGGATTTAAAAGTTACATTTCGTTAAGTATGGATATGTCGCTTCAGCTAGTAGCAGGGGCAAAGAGTCCATTAAGGCTACAAGAACGAGGCTACCCAAAAAATAGTGTGTTGGTTCTTAATGTTAATTTTTATTGACGAATTGAAATATTCCCTTATTCGAACCAGTGAACTGTTACAACATACATAGTCGGGAACAATATTGCATTACTACCAGAAGATTGCTTTTTCAAGAAGGTGGTATTTCATGGAGTTTCCGTTACTGTGTAGGCTAGCCTTGGTCGATCTCAATCTAGGTCGGTCCTGGTGGTGTAGTGGTTACCATACTTGCCTCTTAAACCCAAGATCGCGGGTTCGAACCCGGCCAGGAGCGATGGATTTTTTTTCGGGGCGTAAAAATCCCTTCCTTCGGAAGGGAAGTAAAGCCGTGGGTCCCGTGTCGTACATTACGGCACGATAAAGAACCTCAAGCCTGAAAGAAGAGGCTCTGAGCAAAATTTGTCGGCCGTTTCATGCCCTGAGTTGAATGGGACGCTGATGACCTGAGCTGTTAAAGAGCGTCCAGAAATAAATCATTCAAAAAAAAAAAAAAAAGATCTCAATCTATTATGTCTGCCCTCTTCAGGGATCTTATAGAACTTAATCCCAATATTTATATATCAATTTAAAATATAGCATTTAATATTTTTGGTTGCATTGTAGTGGAACGATGTAATTATTTAATTTTAATATTTAATACCCTTTACTATGACTTATTATTTTTACTACTCATTCTTCTTCCTTAATCTTAGTTTAATTATTCGGGACCGCGAACTATATGATGTGCTGGTAACACTTCATTTTTAACTCTCTATTTCTACGTAATTGGCAATTGAAGCGTAACGGCGCGGTAATGTACTAAGATCGTAAAGAATAGAACGGTGTTCAGTGAAATGTCAATTTATTTCAGGATTGATTGATTGATTGATTGATAGATATATGTGCACAGAAAATGAACCGAGGATTGAGCTTATACGCAAATAGATTTAAAATAATTCCCCTATCGTTGACTTATGTTGTTATTATGGCAACTTTCATTATTATAGTAAAAATGCCTTAATTTTGAGCATAATATACTTATGATAACATTATAAAACATAAAATACATTTTCCATTAATTTCGATATCCCTTGTCTCACCTTACATTATACTCTTACAGAACTTGTTGTTTTGTGTTTGAGATATCTTAATTTTGTAGTAAAATCTTGTTTATTATTCACCGCATTGAGATCCAATGACCTTGGATACCATTCGGTTATACACCTACTCTTTAATAAGTGAAATCCAAGGTGTGGTTGAGTTGAAAAATAAAACTATTGTAGATACAATCGGTGAAATTCCAGAGATTTAAAAAAAAAAAAAAAAAAAAAAAAAAACAACTTATTTTAGCCCACTAAGACTCTTTAGTGATATTTCCTGCGTTCCTGGTTCCTAGATGTGAAGATGTGTGTTATGTAATCATTTAGAATGCAGATTGTTTCAGAAAAGTGGCTATTTAACACAGGTATTGGCAACAAATAAATAGTTATAAGAATAGTGTTGAAAGTTTAGCCTTCAGTTTTCGCATAAATTTTAAATAGTAATTTTCTAATAGTTTTTAAAATGTTGTAACAAAGTAATTTTTGTTCTGTTAAGATAGTTTAAACTCATGTCCTACCGGAGTAAACGGAGAAAAATACTGGAACTAGGTTTGTTCAAATTAAACATAAACTGATTTAGAATGTGTACGGTTAAAGCAACAATGTTGACATTCAGCAAGTTTTTCTATGTCCATCATTGGTTACTGTCAAAGTAATTCTTCCACCTCGAGCACAGCGAAAGACATCTCTTTAAAGTTTTTTTTTTTCAGCAGCTCAGAGAGGTGGTGGGAGATGTATTCGCCGTTGTAAACGCCACACAAACTTTTGCCTTGTCACTGCAGGGAACCAGCGCGGCAATACAACTTTCCTTTGTCAGCTCCTGGTGATTTTGTGAAGAACCGGCAACCAACGAATTTCTTTATAACTTTATAGAGAAACTAAACGACAGGAATGACTCAGTAGCTAACATTTTATAAGTGTATGGGTAAGTTAATAATAAAATTCTAACTTAAAAATTGTCCGAGGAATTACACACATATTAAAACTGGTTGTGTGCTTAAACAAATGATAAACAGTAAGTAAATATGAAAGCTTCATTAATACGAGCGTTTTTCAATGATAACATCATAATTTGTTGTAGCCATACTTTCTGGCGCTAATGTTGTCATGACCCCCTTGCTTTCACCTATCTAAAATACCATTCTACATCTAATTTAACGAATGGAGCCGTAGCTCACAACATTCAAATAAACCCTACCCATCCTGACTTAAAACGGGATCATATTGAGGAAATATCAGGTTTAGGTATTTACTGAAAACACAAACATTATTTAGATATTAATAAGACCGTTTTTATATAATAGTTAACACCTACATTCATGAGGGTCGTTAACTAAGACGGATTCCTAGTAGGGATGGGAGCACAACCTCGACTCTTTAGACCGTTAAATAGCACGCTTCTTCTTCATGTTGCGCATGCGCAGACTCTAATTTTGCTTATGTACAAGTAGTCTTTCCCAACCGTCATTTTGGTTCTTAACGAACGTAATCTTACAATGCTAAGCTAGCTTAATGCGTAATTTGCAAGTGGTAGCAGATTGTCACCTCGGATTCCTGCCTATGAGAGGATGCAAGTTGAGACGTGTTCATTTCCTTCTAGATACAGCAAAATGCAGGTGACACTAGACGAGTAATATGCTGCTCTGAAATTCTATTTTCTCAACAATCTTCAGCTGAGGCCTATGCAATGCTACATGACTCCTTCCCTATAGCACAGCTTGAAAAGGTTTACAAAGGAGAGGCAATCAATTTCAAATGAAGGTGGACCAGTTTGCGCTCTAATGGAAGAAAACATTAACAGCACTGTCGAATCAACGGGACATTAACGGGATCGTCGAATAGCATTAAGAACACTTTCAGAAATGCTGATATTTTCACTGAGTGCCACCCACATGTTCGTAGCTTAAAAAGATGCATATGAGAGGTGTTTGTGTACGTCCAAAACTAAAGGACGTTCGCGTGCAGTTGTAAATGATGTTAAGAGGAAGTTGTGAAATTTCTGAAATTTGGCTACAGCATTTCGAACCTGACAGCAAGTAGCTGGGCAATTCTACAGAGATGTCCTGAAAACTCTGCAAGGCCACATTCTCGTAGATGCTGCACGGTCGTTTATCGCAAACGTTACTAATATTTTACAAAAATCATGTTAATCGCCATGTTTAGTCCGTGTCACTTTTTCCTTTTCCCTAAATTGAAGAATCATCTTAGTGGAAGCAATGTTCCGTCATCGAAAGCAATGCTGAAGGCTCCAAAGACGATTCTCAAGGACCTATACATTTTTGTTGTTGATTTGTTGTATTTAAGGACGCTCTTTAACATCTCAGGTCATCAGCGCCATATTCAATTCAGGGCGTGAAACGGCAGACAAATTTTGCTCAGAGGTCTCTTCTTTCAGGCTTGAGGTTCTTTTACATGCGTAAATCTACGACGTGGGACCCATGGCTTTACTTCCCTTTCAAAGGAAGCCATACTTAGAAATTATACGCCCGAAAGAGTCTATCGATCCTGGCCGGGATTGAATCCCGATCTTGGGTTTAGGAGGCAAGATGGTTACCGCTACACCAGCAGGACCGACAGGACCTGTTAAGAAAGGTTTCCAAAATGTCTTGAGGATTCGAACTGGAGATTGAGGGCAGTTTTACTAATATATGTGGTTGTTTGAATCTTTAAAATTAGGAATTTGTGTTATTTTTGTTAAATAGAAACAAATGTTGCTTTTGTAGACTATTGTGTAGTATTATCAATGTAAATGTTGTTTACACTTCTTGCATGGTGATTTCATTCATAATTATTAGAACATTTAAGGAAAATGCTGTGTTATTTCGACAGTTTTTAATGTGGCCATGTTCTGTTTGTATATATCTCTCTTTCATTTGAGCGATCTGTATAGGCAATTACAACAGCTGTAAATACATATCAGTACCTACCTATGATTTTGTGTTTGATGTGTAAATTAAATTTTCTGGAAAGAATTCTTCCCTCCGAACAAGTAACATTTGGTTCAAAACTGTAGCACAAGGACTGTCTTCACATAGCAGAAACGTCATGCTGGTCTTTGTTCGTAACCTTTATACACATACCCGCATTATCTGAAGTGTATGTAAACGCGCACAAGAGCACGTTATTACTTCCGCCTTGGCAAACCGTTCTGAACAGTCTTAGCTTCAAATACGTAACGCTAATGAAGTGATGCATATTACAGCGGACGCTGTTGGAAGAGTAATTGATTCCTTTACTATTGACCTGTGCAGTATTTAGATTCAGTTGCATTTCCGAACCTCTCAGAATTTCTCACAAATCGCTACCAGCTTAGAAGTAATTTACAACATCTCTGGAATATATGTAAACATGTTTATATAAATGTTGAACTATTTTTATGCAGAAATTTCACAACTTCCCAGGTTGAATAACTAGCTATTTAACATACAATTAATTTAATCATTTATGGGAAAGTTTAAAACCAATATTGATTATATGTTTGGTTTGATCCCTCACACCCGACAACTCCCGTCGCATTAGGAAGATCCTAGGTTCAAATCCCTTGAGACCGTCCTTTCTGACAGTGGGTTTTTTTCATGGTTTCCCCAGGTCAATTTGGCTAATGCCAAATGAATAATTACATTCCACGAATTTACCGCTCTCCCATTTCATTCCGTTGGTTCTGCTACACGGTCGAAAGTGCCAGAGTAAGGTGGTCTGGCGCGGTGTGGCGGTGGCGTGCTCTCTGGAAGTGGACCTTTTGAGAGGCTCGAACTCCTTGGGGGAAAGTGATTTTCTATGTGGAAACGTAACAGAGATTCCATCTACGTCATAGTCCGGGTTCTCTTACATCTCAACTTAACACCCCGAAAGTGCTCCCATTGGAAACGTAGGCACAAACGGCCAGCTGTTGAGCAAGACTGAAGTTCCAAAGTAACTTCCTTCGTCCCTAACAATCAACGCAAGTCAACCCAATCCCGCTTTGAACTCTCAAATAGCATCCCTATCTTTTGTTACATTAATTTCAATTGTTATTGCATTATTTGTTTTGTATCGTCACTTGGTAACCTAAACTCTTGTTATTGTGATTTAAATTCGGACAGAATGAAATAAGCAATTTATTTCTGTTAAAATTGCAATTATTAATATGAAAGTATTACAGTCTGTTTCGTAACTCCTGATTAATTCGCTTATAATCTGTTTTACGCCATTTTGAAACAGGCTATTACTAAAGCACAACTATTATATTAAATGCTGAATAGTTTTTATATATCACTCTACAGCATGCTACAAACGAGAAGCTCGTCAGAAAAGGGCCAAACGGCACATGATTTGTATATAAATGTTATAATAAATACGAACCAGCTCGAGGGTTCGTGATAGATTTATTCGGAAGTTTACTGGACAATTGCCCCCTTTACGATCTTGTAATTAAATTTGATAAAGCACTGGTTCAGTACAAATAAGAAACGTTCGCTAACGAAATCACTTCCAAATTTCGCACAATAAATTGGGGTTTCAGTATCTTCTGCACATACAACAAAACTGTTAAAAATCAAAAGTTACAATTGTACATTTGTCCATTGTTTACGAGGAGGTGATCCCGTAGCACATGTACATTATTGTGTGTGGTTTCTTTCTTCAGTGACTGAAGAGTTACTAGAACCATAGCTAGTGTTCTTTTCATATGAAACGTGGTTTTGCAATATAATTGTTTAAATACAACACTCGCTATTAGTGTTCTGAAAATCCAAATTGTATACAAGAAACCCCTCTTTTTGATAGAAAATTTGGAGTTTGGCGTGTGTTTAGTGCGATCCGGCATGGCATGTTCAGCTGCTGAGGTACAAAACCCCTTGGAGTGGTAAGCACATATTCTGGAAGCCCCTGTATATACACAACGAAGATTTTTTTAATTCCTACTCATTAGTTGCACCATGACAAAAAAAATGGTTTGGTATCATAAATAAGATGTTTATAATTACCAGTCATAAATGCATTAAAGGAGTTTTCGAAAACTTTCTTTTGGGGTTGTTTCTCTTCACACCGGTATGCAATTCAACTGGCAACACACACAGAGAGGGGGAAAATTTCAAAATAAGTATTGCGCATTGCCGTCGAAGCATTCAAAGCTGTTTTTATTAAAAAACTTAACCAGAAGCATGTCATCTGTAAATGTTGTTCTTCTGTTGTTGATTCGAATTCACCTGTAGTCTATGCACATCAAAGCCCTCCTGTGCGTAATACAGATTTAAAAACAAGCAATTAAATTATATTAATTTTAAATTACTTTTGGAGCCGTTTTAGGAAAAAAAATAATAAAATAGGTATTAAGTACCTTATAGAACATGTTAGGTACTATTAAGTGCTTTCAGTGGACCTGGTTTTTCGTGATTCGTAAAACATATGCAGTTATTTCTCACAATTCCTAAAAGAATTACATGGGTATTTGATTTAAAATCTGAAGCTAAGTTAAAAGAAGCGCGTCTAAGGCGCAAACCAAAAGCTGCGAAATAAGACTGCAACAGCTTTTATACCCACATAAGCTACTTAACTTTCCAGCCTGGAATAAGTAACATTACAAAACATACACTCAAGCGTATGTAGCAGTAAATGTCGCGTTGTTTCAAAGTTAGGTTGAAGATTAGGAAAGGTGGTTACCAAGCGTGAGATTAGATGGTCAATCAAGCTTTCCCGGCACTCAAGGAAAATCACTTTACTCACTCCGTTTTGTCCATTCCAAATATGCTCCGTTGACCATAAAGGGTACTGCATGACCCTGCCGGAGATATTCGCTCAGTTGACCTTGTGAATTGTTAGAGAGCACGGTGTTTTGAAATCGTCGACGACGAAGGTCTGCAA
Organism: Metallyticus violacea; assembly: GCA_030762175.1. Classification (NCBI taxonomy): domain Eukaryota; kingdom Metazoa; phylum Arthropoda; class Insecta; order Mantodea; family Metallyticidae; genus Metallyticus; species Metallyticus violacea. Next base: position 25,982,143 of record CM060839.1, read on the forward strand.
TCAAATGTTTTTACTGTTGTGCCATAGACAACCGTACCAAACTTTCTAAGTGGCTTACTTCCTGCTATTGTCAACAGCTTACCCACTATGAGCGACATTTGCTTCTATGGAAACTTTCTTTTAATAGAAGACGACATCGATACCAAAGCGTGATATCGGAGTGTATCAAATGAGACACATTCCCTTATCACGATGAAGCTTCTGTGTTGTTTACTTCAGCATCAATCGTCAAGTGTTTTGGTGTGGTGCGTGTTTCTTACTTTTTCCCTCCATGATTTGTTTTATTTCACTTTCAAATACTGTACTGTTCCGCAGTTCTTTGGCTATACAGTGCTATTTTGTAACTATAATCTTCTTGCAAATCTACGGCTTTATGCTATATACAACGAAGTTAATCTAGTTACGGGCCAGCTGAGCGCGGCCGCTTACTGGGAAACGGAAAAGGGCATAAATCTCCCGTGTATAAAAGTAGTATTTTTACTTTTAGTATTTGTTTTTACTGAAAGCATTAAAAGATGTATTTAAAACGTATAATAACGTGCATTAACGTATGTTATGAGAGATATTGCAAATGATGCTTCTTAGCGGCAGTACATTCACGTTAAATGCGTATTAAAAGCTTGTATTTCTTTTAACAAAGATCCTGTCTCTCGAATTTTTTTAACGAGTTGGGGTTTCCCTACCTGGGCAGGATTGTCAAGTTATTTTCTTGGAAATTGTCTTATTATTTCTCTACAAGAAATCTCCGTCATGGGTGGCCGAGGTCTTTAAGGTCGGATTTGTAAGCCGGACAACTGAGGTTCGATTTCCACTAGGACCATCCTCTTTGACTGAGATGTTTTTCAGGTTTTTGCTCAGCTGTCATAAATGACAAATGTCGGGGAGGTACCTTAAAACTTACACATTGAACGCTTTCTTCCGTTTAAAAAAAAAAAAAATTTACAAATTTATCATTTCATCTCACCACATACCACCAGTGTCCACCGCTTGTAGTTAAAACAGGAGTTTAAACACTATTCAAAATTCTGTAAGAATTGGTTTTCACATATGTATCGTATATAAAAACCGTTCGTTAAGACTATGTTTATGTAGTGGCATAGCTAACGAAGAACAATTAGCACAATGAAAACATCCAGTCACACACAAACGCAAAACTATTCCTGACAAACTATCCCTCTAACTGCAAGCTGCTATAATACATCATACGACTTTGAACTCTGGCTCCTTTCAGTGAGCCCATAACTCAAATAACCTTGCTGTAGATGCCATACCTGTATGTCTTCGCTGTACCTCTCTGTAATTCTGTTTTTCATCCATCTTCATGCTACGGCTATAGTGAAATCTACTCCCGCGGATTACATATTTTAGAGACTCGAAGAGGTGAAACCAGAAGGTGCATGAACCAACCGGGTTGCAGGGTGGGTGAGAGAGGACAGCCCACCGAAGTTAGAGCATAGATTTGTTGTGGTGAAGAAAAATACTTTTGCCACACCTTTGTTAGGACGGATGCACCTGATAAATCAAAATAACAGTCCCACAAGAATGTAGCCGTAACTCTATTTGCTGGGGGCATTGTCTTGAACTATAAGCAAGAAACTTTGTACACATGGTTCTGTGCTCCTTATTATCGGCAATAGGTTTCGAGGAGCCGTTGATATTGCCGATATAGACATCGAGGTTGTTGATTTTGTTGATTTACGGACGCTCTTTAACATCTCAGGTCATCAGCGTCTCATTCAACTCAGGGCGTGAAGCCGACAAATTTTGCTCAGAGGCCTCTCTTTCAGGCTTGAGGTTCTTTTTCGTGCCGTAAATGTACGACACGGGACCCACGGCTTTATTTCCCTTCCGAAAGAAGCCATACTCAGGATTTTTACGCCCGAAAAAATTCATCGGTCCTTGCCGAGTTCGAACCCGCGATCTTGGGTCAGGGATACATACGTCTTTCGTGTAAACCACATTTGAAATTTTGTCCATTGTAGAGTATTCCTGAAAGGCTATTGCGTTGGTTTTTTTTTTTTTTTTTTTTTTTTTTTTTTTTTTTTTTTCCGTGGTCGTCACCACAGTTCAATCCACTGAACGCCTCTGGTTGATCGCTCAGCCAGAGAAGTTCATGATCCGTATAGAGCCTCCAAAGAATTTACACAACCGCAACAACCTTCTAAAGGCAAATGCTGGCAGGCGAAAAGGGGGTATGCTATTTTACAGGGCTAAAAGTTCATGCGAAGACATCCTTTGCCTTCCAGGGACGTGTCGGCTGAGAGATTACCTAACGTGTACCGTTACTTGCTCACATGAAGCTGCTCTGACATGGTTCCTTGGTAATCATCACCATCAGTGTCCATTGTTCTTTTTCATTCAGGGCAAGATGAGGTCTCATTCTCACCAAGTCCACGTTTATGTTGCTAGGTAGCGTGGACCTTTCAGTGCAGTGTTCACTTCTTTATCTTTTTCATTTGCAGTCTTCCCTTCTCTTTAAAGCGTTTATTTCGTAAATAGTTTTCCTTAATATATTTCTTCATGCCTTCTCTTCTTTTTAAATTTTGCATTTTATTTTTATTTTTCTACTGCCCCTTCTTTCCTCTTCTACTTTCTCCCCTTATTAATTTTTATAGCATTATCTTCTTTATATTTCCCATTACTGTCTTTATTTTTTCTCTTGTTTCTCTTCTTATCCTCTCTGTCCTTCACACACTAATTACGTTCGATTTTTTTAATGGTGTTTAACGTCCTTTTTTTTTTACGACTGAGGCACTTCAGACGATGGATACATGAGATGAAATCATATATTGGGAAATAATTGGTTTTTTAAAAGGAAGTAAGCGTTCCAGGCCTAAGTTTAGGGGACGCTCTTTAACATCTCGGATCATCTGCGTCCCATTCAATTCAGGGCATGAAACAGCCGATAAATTCGGTTCAGAGGCCTCTTCTTTCAGGCTTGAGGTTCTTTTACGACACGGAACCCACGACTTTACTTCCCTTCCGAAGGAAGCCATACTTAGCCCGAAAAAAAGCCATCGATCCTGGTCAGGATTTCCCCAAATGATGATCCCTCGTTGAAGGTTAAGCGATATGATGGTGTAGGCCAGTTTCTTCTCAGCAAGTGGCAACCATTCCGCTTCAGGAATAAATAAGTAAAAATAATTTATTTACACAGTTTACCTCTCCAAAATCTTCAGAGCAGAAAGAAAACTGAAGCTGCCAGGACACTACGACAATGCCTCTGCACACGCCGCTTTAAAACCTTGACATTCTGCAAGAATCGGTAGTGACACTGTGGAAACATTCACCATGCAGTCTAGATCTGGTTCCTATGGCTTTTTTCTGTTTCCAAATGTAAAGGAAAACGTCAGTGATATTCATTTTCTGAATCCGGGGAAAGCATGGTTCCTGAGGATGCAATTTTGCAATGTGGAAATAACTAGAGTTGGTGATATATGTCCATCTACTTATTAAACTTTCGAAAATTAGATAGCTACGCTTCTATTGACCCATTTTGGATAAAAGTTAACTTCTAATATAATCTTGGGATATGCAAGGTGATTACTCACAGACACACTTAGAGCACGTTATTTGTCTGCATCTGTGTAAAGTTAATAAAAGTTTGGGAAGACAGAAGGAGGCCGTCAAAGAAACGCAAATTTCAGGTTTATAAGGAGTCATTTCACTATAACTAATTTGTAAAAAAATTGAAAAGGTGTAGTTTTAAATTTGTTTATGGTCTCAAGCTTTCGCTTAACTAATTCGTTTAGTCATCTCTTTTAATATTTCGTTAAGATCTAATATAGTACATGATAAACAGGTTTGTGCTATACGTGGCACGAATTCGACAGACGGCTAGTAACGTTCAACAACAGCAATTGAAGGGGTGTAGCACATCTAAGGACTGTTAAATGCTAAGACGAGATTCTGGCCTTGAATCACTCCACAGTACGTGCACGTGTCGAATAACTCGTGAAACGTCTTACATCAGAAGTATCAGAAATAGATCCGTAAAAAACTTGGAGAAAACTTATAAAAACAGGTAATATGCACCAATATACTGGCTATAAAGTGATCATTTGGGTAAATAAACAGCTTCGATGTAGAGATAGTAAGAAAAACGTACTCTGAGGTTGAAGTAGATACATAAATTCCATGTACGAAGTAAAATTAGCAAAATGAACTGGAGATTTTGTGTTGAATTTATCCACCGGTGGCTCACGGCAACATAAACTCGGGATGCACAACTTTACTACTGCCACTGCTGAGCTTCTAGTATTTTAATAACTAGAGATAGAAAGAGGATTTAACTCACATATTAAAAAATAATAATGCTCCTGGTTTTCATGGCCTAACAGCGACCCTTGATTGAAGTTTGGAATCTAAAGAAAGCGTTGTATACTTCCTTTGTTTTCTAATCACGTTTTCACTCAAATTAATACTTAGAATGGGTACACCCAGTTTTTAAACTTCAATTTTCTCGTCTATAGTCGCAAAGAATAAGGCTTAATGTTTAATGTTCATTTTTTTTTACTATCAATCAACACAAAACGAAATAAAGAAACTTCTTCATGAATTCCTAAGAAACTTCACTAGCCTGTCATTTAACACAGCTAACTTCTAAAGAAATGATTGATTACTTATCGCTGTTGGAGAGTGTCTGCATGAAAATATTGTAGCTTCAAATGTAATATTATTTGATATTGAAATCATTGCAAGATTTCCTATATACGTATACGATTTGACATTAACATATTCTTTTCTATAATTATTTTATTGTGTTTTAAAATCGTTTATTTAACCTTGCAACACAGTGATGGCCAGTCTGTATAAATCGAGGCAAATTTCATGAGAACGCACATGATGAGAGACAATGTTTCAGATAGTGCATGCACATAATGGCGCTTATGGGCAAGAGGCTCCGCCTATCGCTTCTTTTCATCTCTCCCGATCAAAATACCCCACAAGCGTATCAAGACATTGTTTCGCTGCAAACCAGATAATAACCGCAAATACAGTTCAACAGGAATAAAATTCTAAAATCATCATATTGCACTTAAACTACAAATTTTAAAACTGTCAGCAGTATGGACATGCAAATAATCAAATAACTGGTTATTAGGACATGCCCATGTTGAGCACCAGGACGCAAGATCCATTCGTCCCAACGGGAAAAGTCTAGCACCATTTCATCAATTCCATTCCCTAAACCTCACACTGCTGGGGTAGGGACGCAGCAACATCTTACAACTCAGCCTGCCTTCAGTTCTGGTCTGGTCAGTTACAAGATACAAGTCCCCTGCAGACGAGTTTTTAAAAGTATAATAGAGCATAAAGCAATAATTATGGAAAATTAAACCATGAAAGTTTCAGGTATAGCGCAAATTGGGAATCTCCTAGAGGAACAGCCCCTATATTCACCAATTGGATAGCTTACAGTATGAAGAAACTAATTTTAAGATGTCGATCATGAAATGTTATTGCACTTTAATAGTGTAACAGAAGCATACTGAGTAAGTTTTCTTAGCACGGCCTTATATAGTTCAAAGCAGCTAGTGCAGTGGAAGCTTTCAGTGAACTCGATCAGAGTCTCTTGAGGATATAATGCTGGTCTGCATGAGATCTTGAGTCAATCGAACGGTGAGAAATATGGAGGAAGGTAATAAAACAAGAGAGTTGTTATTCACTGAGCATTTGACGTTTTATTTTTCAACATAATCTCCTTTTCTCGGATATCTTCCAGTAACTTTTGAGCACAGACGTCTTTGGAATGGGAAAATAATAACTTTTTCACTCTTTCCATTTGCAATTTGGACTCATTCCTCAAGCATCAGCAACTGTATCGCGAATACGTTCATAGATGTTGCGTCTTCACCAGTGATTAGATGTTTTAGTGCATTTATTTTGATGTGGATGTGTGCTGCAAAGAATCCATCGTAAGTTTAAATACAAGAATTTGAATAGGAACGAAAGGGTGCAGGAATATCTGCGAGCACATCTTCACAGTAGAGATGTTTCGGCGGCCCGCATTGCCTGGAAGATGTACCGTTACTCTGATGCTGATATCTCCCTCGCGCTCTGTTTTCCAACACTCGACCTCGTCTCGAGCTTAATGATCCGCATTAATCATGGGCACACCATCGCTAAAAGGGCCTCACTTATGGCTGAAACCATTGAATGCATTGAGAAGTTATTATCTCGCTGACTACGTAATTAAAGCCATCGTAAAACGATGACGGGTCCCCTCTTGTTGTTTTGCAGCTGTTTTAATAATAGCCTATTATTTTTAGCTAATTATTAATCTAAAGTCTGTACTCTTCAGTGGCGTGAAATGACAGATAGTGAAAATCTTTCCACTTTGTTGTTCAGCCTTAAATTTGCCTGGACCCTGTTCCACAAAAGTATAGTCTAATACATTACAAGTATATGGACTTGTAACTTGTAGTTATTGGTAAAATTCTGTTCCACAAAGTTTCTGCTACGCTTGTACTTTACAGCTCCTTATTTACAAATGATGTGTAAGTGATTTTTCGTTATTCTGTTCCACATAAGTATTAGTATTAATGGGGCACTGATAATTTGTATACATTTCTCTACAATAGGAATATTGGTAACTTCAAATAACCATAACAGTTATCTTTTTAATGATTTTGGGAGTCAGTTGACTCAAATGTGCTAAATATTAGCGAAAGTGATGGTAATGATGAGTAGGAACATAAAGAAAGAATGATTAATATCTGTGTAGAAAGTTAGGTTAGGTGCAATTAAAGTATGGCTTATGGTTGATATTTCCGTTTTCTGTTTCCCATGTATATTTCAGACCAGCATCCCAGTAAATATACTTTTTTAAAGTATTTTCTACATGCCACGAAAATAATTTCTTTCCAGTCTTCATTCCCTTTTAAAATAATCTCTTTTGACACAACTTCCCCAGTTTTTTTTTTTTTTTTTTTTTTGCTTATAATGATAATGTGATTGTCAAGAAATATAAACAAATAAATAAATATGAATTATCAAATGAACTAATAACATAAATGACCGAGAGCAATCGGGAGGCTCGACACCTCTGAATGACTGAAATTGTTACTCCAAATGTAGCTGTAAGGGACAGTCGTCTCAAAGTAGATTATTACGCTTGAATATAAATGCACAATAAAGCAATTAAATTATCATTTTATCTGGAAAAAATACAAGAACTATTTACCAGTAATGACAATAATCCGCTCTGTACATTAAAAACCACTAAGGAGTGGACGCAACCTAATTCAACGTATGGCGACGTATGACAAACAGCTGTTCCTGCATCTTGCTCTTATGTGATGTCACTCCTACTTAATACTTTACCGGTGTTGCACTTCTTTCGTGGAAAAGAAAGTTATAAGACCATACTTGTACTAATACATTTGAAGATCAGGGTGATGGGCCCCAAGGAATTTCAACCGGGACCTCTCACAAGCTTTACCGCCTGAGTCATCCGCTCAACTTAAAAAAAGAAATTAAAAGTACTAAATTGTGATTTGTGTTTTCAGTTTAAAAAGAGATGTGTTCTGTTTAGAAGTAAATATCTTGTCTTAACTGTGCAAGTCATGCTTTTATGTAAGTTTGCATCCGCTCTACAGATGTTTGTTGGCTTGCTGTTTAACTCGCATCGCAGTAAATCTCTGAAATCTCAGCAATATTTGGCATCTGTATCCTATTAATGTAGAATACCTTACACTTTTTGCAGAAATCTCGGTATCTTTCAGGGTAGAAAATTAAATGGATCATGGAATTCATTGAGACTCACTTTAAAGATGCATACCTTTATTTAGATTTTTTGCTGGAACAAAATAACAAGTAAAGTTCATTTGCATTATGAATGAACGTCTCTGTATGATAAGTTGCCCGAATAACGCCAGCTTGACACTTAACTTGTTATATATGTGGGAATAAGGTATGTTCAAACAGGATATTTATGATAAAAATGCTTATCTTTTCTTCAGACAACAGTATATTATATTGTTGTTATTAGGAACGGCTGACCACAGTTTAAAAACTCCTACTCTATATCATTCAAATTAAAATATCATTCTTGCTCCTTCTACGGTCCATTAAGCTGTTATCTGCAGTTTATGTAAACTTTTTCTTATGGTCGATGTTTCTCTGTCATATACATGCAAGTATTACCTTCATTATTGTATTTCTTTAACTTTTCTTTCCTTTTTATTTTTTTTTTATTAAGTTCTATTTCATAGTTTTTTTGTCATACTGAAAATTCCAAATTTGATATTAATGTCTACTGCCACAAGGTGCGAAAAGTCGCAACTCAAAATTTTGAAGCGGTGGATTTGTTTAAACTTACCTTAATTTGTGGCATCGCTAGGTCATCCTCGAGGTTGCATAGAATCAGCCGAAAATTTATAGCCGGCCGTAAAAATGTCGCCAAAATCAGCCTTCACGGCAATCAGCGCGTCCTTCGACCGATAATGTGTGAACAACACGTTTCTGCCATCAAGGCAAACATAAGCATCGTCATTCGATACTTTGTACAGCAAATTCGTGCCTATCCAGTTACACAGAGCGTTAATGAGTATCACAAGTAGAGATTTTTGACAAATATCTAAACGCGTAGAAATGTGTTAGTTTTTTAAATAACTATTAAAAGTATCATTAACAAAGGAAACAACTGTGAAACCTCTCTAACCTGGACATGTAAAGTTCAATAAAAAGTTGTTCAATTGAGCAAAGTGTTCATGATTCAGGGAATGCTCAATAAAAGTAAAATAAACGTCAGTAACTTAAGGACCATTCTGCTTATTTGAGGCATGCAATTGTTTTCTTCAGTAAGTTTATTTTCATGTATAGTGCACTTTCTGCAACAGTTTTACATTTTGTGAAGAATTGAAGCAAAATTGAGAATAAAAGTTAAAGAAAAACTCACTCTTTCCACACCATTGCAAAGCATAGAGATAATGTCAATCAAGCTCAGTTAGCAAAAAGCCAGTTAGGGAAAAAGCCTATCCTTTTGATCTAATAGTAGACTGCGTACTTGCTAATGACCCATTTAAAGATGTAGAGATAAATGTTAGCCAAGATTAAAGAAATTAATAGAAATAGAAATTATCCTAGTTTTGACCACGAAAGGTGTTGGAACATAGCGGATATACTGCACGCCCTTTTCACCTTGGAATACACACTTCACTTCAAAAGTACTGCAACTCTTACGTGTTTTTAACATGTTCACATTACCGAAACCTCTCGTGAAGGAATTTCAATATTGCATTTTTCTAATCACTTTGACGAGTATATCATAGAACCCACTTTTGATTTATCAGCGAAACTTTTCCACCATAACAATTTTAGTGCATTTGAAAATGTATTTTTGTTTACATGTTAATTTGTGTTCGTGATCATCAACTTTCGCCACAACATCAGAAGGGAATTCAACCGTGTAAGGACTGCAACGAATTCCAAATACCCAAGTTACGCCTTTGCCTTGCCTTATGAATCATGCTCTTGAGTTGGACTGAGCTGGCGAGTTAACTTGTTAAGGGCTAACCTTTCAATTAGAGCAATTTGTATGAAACACAGACGCACAGCTGTGAGCCAAACAACAAAGTTTGCTTCCCAACTGCACTTTATGGGTATGGCCTTCAGATATTGCGTTTTTGCAGCATGTTTGGTTAAAACGCAGTTTAGCAGTTGTGTAAAGTGTGCACTAGTCTTCAAAGATTCCTCCTGGACCATTTGTAGATTATTTGAAAACTCCATGGGCGTGGATTGACAAACACAATCGTAAACTGATGGCTATAACAACATTACAAGTATTTTCCTACAGCAAGTAATTAAAAATATAAATAAATAAAAAAGTTCCTATTGCAGTTAAGTTAATCTACACTTTTATGTGCTGCAGTGCTTAATGACAAAGTTAAAAGGTTTCTGTAACCGCAAAGCTGACAAAAAGGTTTAATTAAGCATCTTATTGTTTTTGTAATTAGAAAACTCGTTACTCCAAGCATTATATTTACACGAGAGGCGAATTGTTTTAACATTTTTTAAGCATTACTGAATTATATTACGAGTAGGGAAAGTACATTATATATATATATTTTTTGTAAAATTGCATTTTTGTAAACATTATTTTTACAGACAGGACTGAATTCTATTCTCCTCCCCTTATTCTTTTCTGTTTTATTTGACGAAGCGAAATACATAAACTGATATGTACAGTTTCAAGCTCATACACATTTGCGTTTTTTTTTTTTTTTTTTTTTTTTTTTTTTTTTTTTTTTTTTTTAATTTATTTATGGACGCTCTTTAACATCTCAGGTCATCAGCGTCCCATTCAACTCAGGGCATGAAACGGCCGACAAATTTTGCTCATAGGCCTCTTCTTTCAGGCTTAAGGTTCTTTTTCGAGCTGTAAATGTACGACACGGGACCCACGGCTTTACTTCCCTTCCGAAGGAAGCCATACTTAGCATTTTTACGCCCGGAAAATGCATCGATCCTGGTCCGGTTCGAACCTGCGATCTTGGGTTTAGGAGGTAAGTATGGTAACCACTACACCACCAGGATCGACATTTGCGTTACGCCATAGAGAGAACTAATAAGTTCTGACTCACTAGGAAAATGGAGCATGAATATTTTCAAATGAATATGTCTCCCGATATAGAGCAACTTTGGAGGAACGTGCTGTGTCTTATGAGCATGGCGGTGGTCTTTGGAACATAACTACAGAATATAACAAGCATGATTTATTAGAGGAAACAGTTATCTCGTTCTTTTAATCAAAGAGCTAGAGATGAAAATGCAATACCTGTGCTGTTGTCATCTGTACAAAAACACTTGAGAGTCAGCATTTGTGAGCAATACTTAAGATATTTTGAGACATTTCTCGACAGATTTGTAGCATGCATGAATTTCTCTCTATGATTCTGAGACCAATATGCAAAGTAAGAACGTGAAGCATAAAGGATCTGGAGCCCCTAAGAAATTCGGGTTACACCTAACAGCAAGCAACATTTGCTGTTTTATTTTTCTTGGGGGGGGGAGGTGCAAGGCGTTTTTCTTGTGATAGCAAGCCATTTTTATGCAAATTTAATTTCGAATTAAAAATTGCAGTCAAGGTGAAACATCACAGAGTTGAAGCAAGGGTGCTATTTTCTCAAGCCACAAGACTTGTACAATTGATAAAGTATCCTCTTTACTCTCCAGACCAGGCTGTACCCAAGATTGGAGGAAAACACTATAGTGAGGAAAATGTTATCAGAATGCATAATCGTATGTAGTCTATAAAACAGTGATTTGCAGAGTTTGAACAACCCTTTTTTCCAAATGTTGTAACATCGCTGGAGAAGTGCATCATTCTTCAAGGAGAATATGCTGAAAATTGAGGTGAAAAAAAATATGAGCTAAAGAATGGGTGAGGGATAATTTATAGGAATCAACTATAGTGTTGTATTATTTTCACCAGAAACAGTGCATAAAAAGTGCAAGCACGTGACATCTGTCATGTAAAAGTGCAAGTTTTGAATGACGTAATTTTTGTAATGTTGGAGATATGCGATTGGAAGAAGATTTCTTGTCAGTTGATGTAATAACTTGCAAGTTCAAGAAAAGTTTACCAAGTTGAATGGCAAGTACTGTAAATTTGTGAACAGATAATAGTTTTGAATTGGATCGTTTAGGTATTGAGGAGGGTATTTTGTTACTTCAGCACTGGTCGTTATGTCTACAACCTGGGGGCACCTCTGGGAGGAAAGGATCAGGTGGGAGGACATCGGGCGGCCAGGTGGGGATTTCGAACCTTTCAGGTGCTCTGGTTCGAGCTCTGCGAACCCTCAGCATCAGTGGTACTTCTGACGTTATTAGAAATAACATCCCCTCCCCTCAGGGAGTCGTCCGAAGTATGTTGTGAAGTAGTGGTTAACCATCAAAAGAGCTCTGATTACGCTCCTGCAGAGTTGGAGAGATTGATGGTAGATTAGGCCGCCCTACCAGCGCTGCCAGGAGGACGAAGAAGCGGGTAAGCCGCGTATATGTTTCCACCCCGAAAGTTGAAAGGATTGCCATCCTAATGAAAAGATCTATCAGGGGAGTAATCCTGCCGGGACGGGAAGGGGTCGCTACTTAAAGTCCTCATCTACAACGAGTTGGCAGAAACATTTTCAAAGTGCAAACCACTGTTACTTCGCACCAACCCACCTCGCCTGGCACTTTCGACTCTGTAACGGAACCAGCGGAATGAAATGAGAGTGCGCAAAATTCATGAAAAGCAAAGGTGCATAGCACGAGTCTCCTAAGCGACCAGAGGAAATAAAAAGTCAGAACTCCTGAATGCGAATCCCAAGCGTTATCCCTTAAACCACCTCTGATATGGTAAGAACCTGCCTACTGTTACCTTTAATTTCAGAAAGTTTGCTAATAGCGCATTTTTAAATAACGCTACGCGTATTTAGCATTGTATAAATTGACGTGCAATAAATAAAATATCATTAGAAAAAAATGTAAACTTGGCTGAGGGTGCATGGTTTTTGCCTTATTCCTCAATGATGACTTTCAGTTTTAAATTTGCTAGAAATTCCCATACCTTTAGTAAAAGTAATTAGTTCTTAACCTTAAAGCTAATTAACAATACACCTAGGCTACTAACAAGCCAGTTGATATAATTATCTAATGTGAAGCTTCACTGCACCACGCAGGCGCAGAAGCTGTTGTAAATTGTCGACTCGCAACTGTTTAACCCATTACTAAGCATGTTTAGAATTTAAGCTGCAATATAATGGAAATATAATATTTATATAGTTTGAAGAGAGTTTGTTGAATTATTTGTACTGGAAAGCGGTTGTTTTAACAGAAAGGTGGCCAATAGTTAATGTTTCATAATCGACATATAAGTGCGAAGTTGTAAAGATGTTACCATGCAGCATGTAACGGTGTTTTCAAGAGACAACAATAGCTTGCAGTAAAATAGTTGTATGGGAACCTCTGCAGCGTAGAAGGGGAGAAAAGGAAAAGTTGGTGGGAAATGCGGCGATGCGGAAGCTTATGAATGAGCATGTAATTATGGGAATGACGCAATAAGCAAGCAACACACATAATGCTTTCTGTTCCCACAGTTGAATGCACTGCCGGTCGAAGTTGTTTGAAACTCCCCTTCCGCATAAACAGGGAAAAGTATTTCATAAACGGTGATTTATGCCGCCAGTTGAACTCGGCAGAGAGCACTTTCGTTTTTGGCCGTATAGGATGTTTAAGCTGTGCACGTATATAGACATTAAAATGCTATTGAAAGAATAGGCCAATTTTCACAACTAAAGTTTAATTTTCATCTACAACCATAAATTAGGTCTTTAAATATGTTCCGATTTCATTTCCGTGATTTTCTGCCTCTGCCAACATATGTTTTTCTTATGGGTAGATAAGAAACTATTATTTTTGAATATCGGCTTTGGTCCATTCTATTAACATGGCCATTCCTTTCCCTTTTGTGATATTCAAAAATATTACGATTCTGCTTTATAACTTCAAGTGAAGTTCTATGCTCTTTCATACAATTTTTTACTGAACAAGAAATATAATCGATTTTAGAATCTTAGAGGAAAGTGGGTACTGCTAAAACTGAGAATTTTCTGTTTCTTATTTCAATGTCTTTTTATTCTTCCATATATTTAGTTGAATGTGTTAATTTTATTATTTATAACTAACTTTTTATGAAAAGAGATGTTATATCTTTGATAGATAAAATTATCTACCTGTTCCATAATAGTACAGTGAGAGAATATTTTAAAATCCCACAACTTACAATGCCGACCAGCATGCCTACCACTTCCCACCCTCCAATCGTTGAGGTTCCCCACACGGCACCCTCCACTCAGTTGCGAACGGAATTTCGACAGAGTCGGGCAGCTGTGTTGTCAATTGATACTGAAATGCCATTAAATACTGCGGTAGTGTTGTGCAACGGTGAGATATTCGCTGTGTCGTACAAAAATTGTGTGGCGGAACGAATCTGGCACATAGGCGTACATTTACTGGCAGTGGTTCCAATACAAAAAAATATAACGTCAACTAACTCTCACACACTGGAGGAACTTGAAACTATCATTCAAAAGAAGTTACATCCATTAGTGACGGAGAACTGTTGCGTATCAGTGATAATTTCTTAAGAAAATGTGGAATGTGTGTCAGAGAAAATGGGCAACCTTTCCAGCACATACTGCAAGGATGGCGAGAATTCTGTTAATTAATATCTTGTACGCAAGTTTTAAAATAGCGAAGCGCTTGAACGCCGCGAATCTACGCAAGAAAATACCGGTGGCCACGTGGGACCTTACCGCCGACCTGCTGAACTATATGTCGGTACTTCTAAACTGCTCATACTCTAATTATTATATATTGCTTTTTTAAAAATCTCGTTTGACTTTTCCTTTGGAATGACATTACTTTGGTTTTTTTTTTTTTTTTTTTTTCAGTTGAAATTTAGAAGTTATATTTTGTGCAGATGTGATTAGGTTTAAATATTTTCTAAAACGTAAAAAACAAGTCAAGGAAAAGCTGGTAACCTCTCCACGGGAAAAAAAAAAAAAAAAAAAAAAAAGCACAACCTAGAAATTTAAATCCAGAATTAGCTGGAGAAACTTTATGATCGCAAGTAGAATTGATAGACAAAGTATATTGTTGTTCTTATATATTGTTCGTTTACTTAATTCCTTTTATTGAAGAAGAGCCTAACAGGCTTGAAATATTTATTTGTTTAGTTGTGACTTGGCGTGACTTATCTCTCTACATTGAACACCTAGTTGGCCATATTGTTATACTCAAGGAGATACAGTACTTTTATTAGACGTGAAACAAAATAATTATTCATCCGCAATAATAGCCCACAATTTTTTTTGAACATTTGTGGAATTTGTTGGCATAAAAATTATATAGCAGAACGACATAGTCCCTTATACTACTATGCATTTTGTACTTATTTTATCTACAAATTTTATTTTAATCTTTGTTTCTTTATACAGACTTTTTTACCTGAATGAAATGCAAAAGTTTTGCTCTTTTATAAATAATCCATGTTTAACCTCTAGTTATTATCAATGGCTTTAATCAAATTTACAAATAAAATGGTTTGTTTATTTACTTCTTTGTTTTGGGATTAACTGATTTAATGTGAAAATGTTATTTAGAAATTTACAGTCGAAGTAAAAAATTAATCTTTTAAAAAAATGCGAATTTTAATGTTTTAGCTGAGAAACGTTCAAGTCTTTATCGTTGTGCCAAGACATCGCGTGACTTGAAAAGGCTAAGAGGAAGAATTGAGTCTAAACATGGCTCTGACAGATGTGAGGGCAATTCCTTCAGCTTTCACCTGAACGAAACGGAGCGAGTACATAACAGGCAGTGCCTGACATTTGCTGGCCTGCAATTCATGGCAACTTATGCCAAAACTCTCGTTTTCTTCCAAAGCCCCCTCTCCACATCCTGTTTCTCTCAATCTCTCTCAGGTCTGGGCATCCCTCCCAGCTGCCTTGAGTGCCTCTGATTTACTGACTCTGCAATGCAGTGCGTTTGAATCGATTTTCACGTGCAGAAACAATTATATTTTATATTCATCTCAATCCCTGTTGAAACTTTTAAGTGTATGCAGGACATTTGATTTGGAAACTGGTAGAATGAAATGCGGTTTTAATAATGACAATACCTTTTCTCTTCTCCTTGCTATTTACTAACGCATTAAAGTTCTTTCCGAAATACTGTTCCTTATAATTAGCAATAACCTTTTTGTTTTAAGTTTTCTGGTTAAGTAACGAACTTTTCCATTGTTTCTCTTTCATTTCTTTCCGCTTGACTAATGTGTACTATTTCCGTTTGTTTGAACGCTCTAGATTTAAAAGGATTTTTATTTTGTTTCATTTTTCTAAGATTATATTCCTTTTATTTACATTCTCTTCAGAATTTTTTCATCCTTGACTTTTTTTTTAAATATTCTAGCGTATAGCTGTTCCTTATTTTGTTAGATGTTTTAGTTTGTTTAATTTTTATTCCTTCCACGCTAATAGCGAGACTGAACTATTCTTTCTTGAATAACAAATTTAATAAGACAGCCAATAAATTTCTGTGACAAGGCCCTAAAATGCATGAACATTTATCAAAATTAATGGGGAACGCCATTGAGTTTTTTTTTTGTCAAAATCTGACAATTTTTTTAAAATTGAATTTGGGTCACTTCTCCACCCTTCTAATGTGATTTTGATAGATTCAGTCATTGTCTGGGTTTATTAGAAAAACGCTTTTTCTCAAACATACATTTTTGTATCTTCAAAATACTCCTTGCAAAACAACTTTCATCTCATTGACTGCATATTTGGTACATTTTCGTACATGCCTAAGTAATTATTTGAACAGTTAAATTGTTTTAATATACTATAAATAATAACCTCTACAAATATCAGTTCATATTTAAAAATAATAAACATTTGAAAGAACATTAAACATTTGTCAACTAAAATACCTATTTGAAATTTATAGTCCCAGCTTGGAATTCTTAAGAAAAGGTAAATCAGAGTTTTATATAACTTACTTAAAATTAATTATCTCAGTAAGTAGTGCACAAATTTGGTTGAAATGTTGTTTTCCTTACATGAAATAAAACTATTAGAACCGAATAAAAATAACACAAGTAGGAAAACTCTATTTAATTTGTACTCTTTTTTTTTTTTTTTTTGATTGATTTATTTATGGACGCTCTTTAACATCTCAGGTCATCAGCGTCCCATTCAACTCAGGGCGTGAAACGGTCGACAAATTTTGCTCAGAGGCCTCTCTTTCAGGCTTGAGGTTCTTTTTCGTGCCGTAAATGTACGACACGGGACCCACGGCTTTACTTCCCTTCCGAAGGAAGCCATACTTATACACCCGAAAAAATCCATCGGTCCTGGCCGGGTTCGAACCCGCGTTCTTGGGCGTAGGAGGCAAGTATGGTAACCACTACACCACCAGGACCGACAATGTGTACTCCTTAAATTAAAAAGAAAAAAAAATCAAATCCTTAGAATAGAGGTTAATGTATTGAAAAAATAAAAATAAGAAATAAATAAATAAAATAAATATAATGAAAAGAAAAATATGCAATGAAATTTTAATAATTTTGAGAACTGTCATCGTGTATTTCTGTTTGCATTACATATAATAAAGGTTGATGGAGGGGAGCTTTTAGCGAATCTTTGATGATGGCAACCATTTTTTTCGTATCCAATTAAAGGAAACATTTAAAGATTTGAAATATATCTACACCAGCTCCAATACCTAAAAAGAATCCGATGACAGATCATTTGTCGAAAGAGAGGGAGGTAACATTTCTCTGACAAATATGGAAGACATGGCTTATGTATGGAATTTTCTTTCCGTCCTAATTGGGTTGTTCAAGATTTCTTTCAAAACGGATGGTGGGGTCGACAACAACTGCGATGATCACGATGATCTGGAAGACACACAATGTATCTCTTCCTATACTTCCCATCTGAGGATTTAAATGAGTATGTCAACTACCTTTGAATCTCTATCATCTCTGAAGATAATCCAGAGATAATGCATTCAGGGTAATGACAGCAAATTGTGCTGAGACTTCTGTCCGGTATTGCTTGAACAGCAGAAATGTCTTCAAGACTTCTTTCAAAAAAGAAAAGTCGTTTTTTATTACTGACCCTCAATATTGATGCCCATATCTTTTAAAAAACGAATTGTTCATGTTTTAGAAGTTTTTCTCCAGGTTCTGTTCAAATGTAATTCCAGGCTAGTCAGTGGCTACAGAAGATAAGACAGAGAGTGTTGAGAGAGCAAACGTTTTTACGTCATCAAGATGTCGAACCTGAAGTAAGGTGTTCCACATAAGCTTCCCATCAGAATTTCTTGGGGATTTACATAATTCCATTACGACAGTCTTTAGGATTTCTTTGTAACCAGCCTCCAAGATATTGCTCTAATTTTTTTAATGATGCACACTATAAAGAATATACAAGGTGATCAAAATATTTTTGTTGATTATTGATATTTTTCATCGGGTAAAGTACAGAGCTTAGTGATGTTTTTATCCAAAGTTGAATTAGTGCACTTCTTATCAAATATCTTCTATGCATATGATATATCGGATGTTCTGCCATACTAAAAGCCAACTCATCTTCAAATTTGCATACTGACCACGGAAGTAAAATTTTTAAAAAATATTTTCTATGTTTACAGCTGTCGTTTGAGTGTAACTTGTAGAAAAGGTTCTTTAGATTTTCTCTCTTTATATCATTGTTTTTACAGAAATTTTTATAAACATTTTCTTGAATAAGTTAACTAAAGCTGTGATTTAAATTTAAGAAAATAGAAAATCCAACTGACTGGCTTCTGTAAACGATAGTGTTTTGTTTGTGACAACTTCAGTGTGCAGAGGCCGCTTGCTGAATAAGACACTAGAGGGCGTGACAAGTGTTAGCAATTAGCGCCCTTCTTGAACAGAGTATTCACTACACGCACTCTTGCATCACGTTGGCACTACTTCTCCAATTAAGATAATTTTAAAACCGCAATTACGGACGTTCTTCAAAGGAAACGAGGAGCAAAATACAGGAATGGTTTGAAGGGTTCTTTTATGCCTGTTTTAGTTAGAGAGGGATGCTGGTAGTGCAGGGGCGGTTTTGTTAATATTCTTTGTCCTGCAGCCCCTTGGTAAAGCTCTTTGTGTAGCTCTGGAGCAGGCAACAGCTGCTTTCCCATGGTGCATCATAGCTGCTGGTGTTACTGTGTGCAACACTAAGATATGCAGCTTTAAATTGTTTTATTAATCGTGTTCATTTTCCTTTTCTTCCAACATTTATTTTACGATAGCAGTTATCATCCATTCGCACAGCTTTCTCCCAGTTATAGTCTTAGCAGCTTGAGATGCACTTTTTGGCGGTCTTCATTTGTTTGTATTTCTGTTTCTTGAAGACATTCTTCTTGAATTTTTTGTTTCAAAATGCTGATCAGATGTTAAATATCATGGAGACATTTTGGACGGTTTCTAAACGTTGCTTCAAATACCATCAGTAGAGAAAAGATCTTGAGACTATTACCTGTTTTTTTTCCCTTAATAGAGATGATAAAGAAAATCAGAATATTTATTTTTGGTCATAATGCTTAGTATTTGTTGCAGTGGGAAATATTTTGAATGGAAACAAAACTGAATTTGGCTATGCTGTTGATGTTATGTTTGTGTCAAAGATAAAATATGCTCCATTGACATTTATAGATATGGAAAGATATACGCATGTCCTCAAACTTGCACTTACAGGCAAAAGATACACATTTCTGATGGAAAGTTAAGAAAAATCCTTGTAATTTATTGAGGCAAACTACAGGAAATAAGTGACTTAATAATAAACAATGTGATCATTATTCTATCCTAGTTATCTGAACCAGACTATGCTCTCATTTAAAGTTTATTTCCAAAAGTTACTTTTGTAGTTTATTGGGAAAAATAAAACGAACTATAAAACGTGTCATACAGTGCAATCGTGATTCTTATGTTGAAACAATATTTTCACGTTAACATTTTCTAATTCCGTTTTTCAGGTGTCGTTTTCCAGATTAATTTTAAAAATTAGTTTTAAAAAGGTACAAGTATTTTACTTGAAAATGCTCTGTTAGTAAAATTGGGATTATATGTGTACAATTTAATTACCTAAGTTCATAATATATAACAGATCTTCAACCTTCCGGCCCTTCAAGCACGGAACCACGAACTTCTCTCATTTGATTCTATATATACCCCGGAGACCTTCGTAAGATTGTTCTATTATGTGAGATTTATTCTTTAAGAGGCGACTGGTAATGCTACGGGTACTTATAACCGAACCTTCTTGTTTAACTAACAAATATATGCAGCTTAAGGCATTATTCTTCCGAACTCCAAGCATGAAACCTGGAACCTCTTTCATCTGATTTTATGTTCTCTGTCCTTTATGTTAGTAGAATGTGATGTTAAAAAGTTCAGTTCCTTAATTTAATCGGAATGTTTCCTACATAGAAATTGCACTACCTTAACCTTTCTAATCTTACCTAGTTTATATTTTCTTGAAGTCAATAGGCTTTGTTCCACTTGGACAAATGTAACTTTCTAATGATTATTGTAATTGAGAGCCCTGGAGTGAACTCCAATTTCATGATAACGTCGCACCAATATCACATCTCGTCTCAGAGATATCCATGGTAGTAGTTTCAGCTGATATGTCCTGTATAGAATGGCTCACGAGAGTTAGTCTCACTCGAGGTATGCTCACCTTGGCCGGACCGATGTTTCGTGGACTACCCAGTGCCTTCAATACTTCAGTTAAAATTTGAGGGTTTGTATGGCAAATTGCATCACATGCAGCTGAAAATATAGGGATAGAAAAATAGAAATTTTCTACAAAAATTCAGAGTAGCATTGCCGTAGCATTACAAAACTCTTAATTTAAAATTAGTAATTTCTTGCATTAATTCTACTTTGGCAGTTTTAGCATATAGGTCTAAATTTCACTTTTCTGTTCGTTACATAAACATTTCAATGTTTAAGTAATATTAAATATGGCTAAGAATATTAATAAAGTATACAATTAAACAAATTTCGATTTAGCCTTTGGGTAAATTAAAAAAAAATATTTTGGTAAATTTCTGAAATTGGCTGTTAAATCGTTTCAGATGAGCTCAAGGTGTTGATATAAATAAGAGTGAAAGGTGTATGGTAACTATGCTTGGAATCAAAGTGAACATAACGAAACTTATTGAAGATTAGACATATATAATAGAACATTCCATAGAATAGAACTTTTGTTGCTTAGTGAAAGTACAAAGAAGACATGTCCAAGGCGAGATTCGAAGCCATTAGTGCCGGACTGGCGTTCGCAGTAACCCACATTAGAATTAACATTCCACAGAGGTCGCTGAAAACAGATAGAGTACAAATTAAGGCAGTAAATCTACGGTTTGCCGGGTTTTATGAATAGCACACAGGCCAGCCTTTATGTTTTCCCCTCGCTGGATGAATCTGAACCTCACGGGCTGACCATTTTAGGGATCCGCGTTTCTGTGCCCGCCTCGCACAGGATTGAGTTTCATGGCATGCTCAGAAAAAAACACACACACACACACACACACAAGGAGTAAAAAAAAAAAAAAAAATGCCCGCTTCTCCCCACAAATGGTTACACTGCAAGTCTTTAACATCCAAAACAGAAACCTGACTCTGTGTTTGAAAACGGCCGTGCTCTCTTGCGACTGGTCCGAAAAGGCAATACACTTGCTGCAGTACAAGGTTTGACTATCGAAACCAGATTCTGCCAGACCGGGCGCTCACGCTGCCAATCACATAGGTACTTGCAAACTGGGGTAAACAAATACACCCGCTGTTGTCTCTCTATGGCTCACTAGCTATGCAAGTTTTGCTTGCACAAAAAGTACCCCGTCCTGCTATGCTGTTAACATGGAAAGCAGGTACGCAAGTATATTCAGAGAGATGCTTTTTTTTTTAAACATCAGAGGCGATGGACACTGATGATACATGAGATGAAATGATAAAATAGGAAAGGAAGAAAGCGTTCCAGGCCTAAGTTTAGGGTACCTCCCCGGCATTTGCCATCTATGAGGACTGAGGAAAACCTGGACAAACCTCATTCAGGGAGGAGGGTCCTGGTGAGAATCGAACCTTAGACCTGGGGATCAGAGGGATGATGTACCCCTTTGACAAAAAAAAAAATGAGTCATCACTTGAAAGCAAAATTTTTCCAAGCCCTACTCGTTACAGCGCGCGGTTCACAGGTATCCAGCAGGCTATGCAGCATTTATGTCATATGACATGTACTAAAGATGTTGACTAGTATGCGTGTGTTTTGTTAGCTCTGTGGCAGAGTGTGCGGTGATGTCGTGGTTCACAACCCAGGTTCGCCTCCCGGCATGAAGCACTTTTTTAATAAACCGTTGTAACATATTATGACAAATTAGCTTTGTAATATTGCTTCCCATACAAAGCAAGATTAAGCGTCAACACTTTACATAACTTTCCTTCAGCATTTGTTTCTATCTAAATGCAATAGGCTGCACAAGCATTGCCTGCACTTGCATGAAGGGCAAAATATGACTTATGGACACAAATTCAAGAAGCCTGGGATGTTGTAGCTTCTCGTCCACATTACTATTGAAATGCGATATCATCTCTGCCCCGAAGATTGAGGGAAGTTATATATGCTGAGGGTTCATACACCCGATGTAAATTATACGTTAAAATATAGTATGACATTAACGCAACATGATCTGCATATACACCAATAATAACACCACTATTCTACCCTATTGTTTTCTTACCAGATGCTTATGATTGTGACTGCAGTGTGCACTCGCAGCATGCGCATTGTGAATACAGCGTTTACCAGCCTTCCCGAAGTTCGCCGATCGACACGTAGAATCTGCGGATGACTCGTTTTTTCTCAAAGGGTGTACAGAGTTATAAGTAGTTACGAAACTTGGCCTGTGTTTGGGAGCCATTCGTCTACTCATCTAAACCTTCACTTACAATGGTGAGTTTAGATGTGGCAAAACGAGCACAAGCGATGCGAACCATTCGGGACGTTCTTTCGAGATAACGGTTCCCGAAAATCCACGATATGGTGATGAGCGATCGGAGACTGAAATTGTGGGCATTTCTGGAGATCGGGTGATTAATATTTAGCACAATCATTTGCAAATAAAAAAGCTATCGGCGAGGTTGATGCCGGATTTGCTAACGATTGACCATAATAGAGAACGAGTTGTTACTCCCGAGCAGAATTTGGAGCTCTTAAAATGAAATCTAAGTGGATTTTTGAGACGGTGTGTGACAGTTCATGAAACATGGATCCACTACTACACGCCACAGTCGAAACAGTGCGTTGCAACCGGAGAGAGCATTCCGATGACGGCAACAACTGGTTTTGGGATTGTCGCAGTGTAATTTATTTGGCTTTTTGGAAAAGGATAACACTTTAACCCGATAACACGCTTGTGATCCAAAAACTATTGACATTTTATTTCAAATTAGAGCTTATGATAGCTCGATTACTTTACACCAACGCTTTTAAAACTTTCCTTGACCGTGAAACTAACACTTTATACAGAGTGTTTATATAGAACTATAACATTTCTTTTTTTATTTCAAAACAATAATGCTAGCCAAAACTTATTAAACCTCAAATGTAGAGTATTTTTAGGAGATTGTTAATCTCTATTGAAAATGTTGAAAATGTCCTCTCTCCTGCACAAGGCATAATTCAATGCGTCGTTCCATGTTAACTGGCCGCTCGTTGGAGGACCGTGTTGTCAATACCTCTAATCTCCTGTGTAATGTTGTGCTTCAGATCGTCCAATGTCTGGAGGCGTGTGGCGTAAACTCTTGTCTTTTAAGTAACCCCATAGGAAGAAGTCCGGTTGATTGTTGATTTGATTTATTTACTGACACTGTTTAACATCTCAGGTCATCAACGTTTCATTCAATTCAGGGCGTGAAACGGCCGGTAAATTTTGCTCAGAGGCTTTAGGTTCTTTTACATGCCGTAAATCTACGACAGGGACCGACGGCTTTGCTTCCCTTCCGAAGGAAGCCATACATAGGATTTTTACGCCCGAAAATATCCATCAGTCCTGACCGTGATTGAACCCGCGATCTTGGGTTTAAAAGACAAGTATGGTTACCACTACACCACCAGGACGGAGGAAGAAATCGGTGGCCACAGGTTCTTGGAGATTATTGAATCGTCAAAGAAACTTGCAATTACCGCCGTGAACTGATTTGATGTATAGCATGTAGCGCCATCTTGTTGAAAATATCTCTACATCGTCCAGTTGCTCAATAAACTCCATTAAATCCGGCGATACTCTGCAGTGTCCACATTCTGATAACTTTTTTTGCCTTTTTCACTCACCAGAGATGCAGTTGTGGAGTAATGTGGTTCTTTCAGGGGATTCCGAACACGAAATTCTTTCTGGTATGCCCTTCGAGTTGCAGTAATTGAATTCGTAATTCAGTATTGCTTCACATGAAGAGCCGTCAATTGAATGTGTATTGCATATTCACAGCGACCAGAACAAAATGTCGAAAACATTTGCCAAACATAAAAGTCAACAATGAGGAATGCTTTAATAACATCTGCATATCTCGTTACATGCAATCAAAACTCTCAAATTTCCCGCTTAATTTGACATTAAATTCGGGACATTGAGTGAGTTACCAGCGGAATAAATAAATAAAGAATTGTGTTAGTTCTGTGTAAATCATTACATTTATGGATAGAAACAAACAAATTCCCATTTTTTCCAATATTTACCGTTTTATTGCAGTGTAGTTTTACACAGTAGAAATGATAATAACAAAGAGCATATGATGATACAACATTACTTATAAATGTTCATTTCTGAATGAGAAGAATTCTGCTGATTTCAGTTACAATTCGTGATATATTGGGTTTAATAGCAGAAAGTTGTATTCTACGTTTTCCAAGCGATTTCTATATTTGACTTTTGAGATAAACGAGTTCAGAGAATGATAAACTGTTAAGAAAAGAATACTTTCTTTCATGACTTTCTATGACAGCCTACGCAGTTCGCTGTTGCCAAGGGAACTATGTCGATACATATGATTGTTCTGCCTGGACCACGTTTTATCTTTCTGAAAGCTCCTTCCGAATCAAATAATCCCCTTCAATTTGATTTTAATTTAACTTTACTTAAATAAATACACCGTAAATTTGTATCATCTTTCTTTTTTCATAAGTCATTGTTTATATCTATACTGTCAAAAATAAATGCTGTTTTTATTACTCTAATGCTTCCTGGGCCCCCTAGGAGAACCTCGCGGACCATAGTTTGAGAACCACTGCTGGTTCGATTGGGAGTTACTTTTCAATATCCATTTCCTTTGATCTTGAATCTTGTGGCTGTAAATATCAACCAACAATTCCGTAATTGGCTCTATTTTGTGTCAAAGTAGGTAATTTTGAAGATATTATGAAATGATTGGCAACCTTAGTACAGCATAAGGTGATTGGAGCATTACGCCCTTAGAGGACCAATAATACATATCAGCTCTAATGAAAGCAATTTCCGCGTTGTGGTGTGCAGCCGTGATCGCTTGCAACCCTCACAAGCAATTACTGTTATTAAGAGATTAAACGGTCCATCAGCATCCCGCTACATCCCTGCAGAGTTCACCAATGTCATGCATCTGCCGCAAAAGCTGCTATCTTTGACAACGGAACCCATGGTTGGCACTTGCTGTGCCGAAACAGCACAGAAAGCGCTCCTAATCGAGCGCCTTATTTGTGGCACGTGTTAAGAATCCTTTGTGATTTATAAAACCCAGCAACAAAAGCATGCGGGTTTGACGTTTACATTCCAGATAGTAATTAATGACTATATGGTAAAAATTAATTATTTTAACAAAACCACTCCATTCAACTGTACTTAGAATGATAAAAACTGAAATGTACGGGCATTTCTTCTAGCTGCATGAGGGCGAGCATTTTCATGCAGCAAAATCACACTCCATTAATTCAGAGTTCATATTTCTAGACCCTTTACCGCGAAGATGGGTGAATACTGAGTATTGCTACTGTAGTAAATGAGAGAAGTGGACTGCCACGGGTGGCCGAGGTCGTTAAGGCGCGGAATCCCGAGCGAGAGGTCTGGGGTTTGATTCCCACTAGGACCTTCCTCCTTTACTGGGGTGTTTTCTTTCGTCCTCTTACTCTTAAATGGCAAATGTCGGGGAGCTACCCTAAACTTGGGCCCGAAACGCTTCCTTCCTTTAAAAAAATCCTAGTATATCATTTCATCTTATGTATCATCAGTGTCCACCGCCTGTGATGCCTCAGTAGTTAAAACGGACGTTAAATACTATTTAAAAAAAATAGAGTGAGAAGTGGGGACATAGGAACTGATTAGCCATCGGGGTTTTGAGTTAATATAACACAAAAAACAGGTAATTAAAGAATTACACAAATGTCTTTTTCTAAATTACTGACTAACATATTTCCGGAGACTGTCGCATCAAAGCCAGTTTTAAATACAAATGAAAATAATGTCAATTTAAAATATAATTTATAGAACGAAAGTGATACCGTTTTTCTACATAATCTCCTTGATATTCAATAGAGGACGAGATATGGAATGGCATATGGTTTTCGGCTGCTACTATCAAGGTAACTATAAAAGTCTTATGAAATACTCTACAATGTGTAGCCAAGTCAAAATTTAAACAGTCAATGAATACTATGGCTGAAAATGTAGAAAGTACCTATTTTTTAAAGAAACTTCATTTCCACTTTGTGAAAAGTGGGACACATATGGAATATTGTTGAAAGTACTGTTCAGTTGAAACTATTTATGAAAATGAAGAAGCGAATCTATCAAGAAAGATAAAAATAAATATAAACACACAGATCTACTGTAGTGTTTTTTCATTTTCAATAATCGCTCTCAGTGTGTGTTCACAACTCGGACATTTAACACACGAGATTGATCACATTTTACCTGGTAAATCGGAAAGAAGTGACTGCGTTTCCTGAAAGATATCCTACCCAGTGTCTCTTCATTAAAAGTCGCAGTCGCACCCTTCCTTGTTCCAATTAAAAATGATGTGAGGTTGTTTCTTTTACTAACTGGAAGGCCATGGTTTACAAGTAACCCTAAAGAATTGTTCTTTCATTTCAGGAGGTATCACTGTTTATATAAAAATATTTTTTTTAATTTGCCAACTAAAACTATTTTTATCACTTTAAATATTTGCTGTTCTTTAAGAAAGCCCGTCTGTATTTTTCTTATTTGTTTTATTGCTTTCTGCACTAGTAATCTCTGGAAGGTAAATACTAGTATTCCATATTAGTGACACTTTATCCTTCCAAATTCTAACCTTAACACATGGGAAAACGCTAATGAAAGACAAACAAATAATACAGCATCGATGCCTGATATGTGTACTACAGTGTGATGTATGATTCATTTCGATAAAATTAATAAACAACATGTAATACAGTATCACTTATTTGCTTTCAAACATTCTTGACTCTTTAAAAAAATAAAAATTAATTTCAGATTGTAAAATGTGCTTCCACCATCAAAAGAGTGACTTGTAGTTGCGGGGATTCACGCTGTTTACCATCTCGTTTGACCGCCATCAGAGGCAGCACCTACAGGCCAAAAACGTTGATATTCCACAGTACCCCTATTCCAAATTTGTCCCCTTTTCTCTACGGGTTCTCCAGTGTTTACAAAGTGCATGTAATTCCTTAAAAAAAAAAAAAAAAAAAAAAAAATGGGTGTATGTATACGAGGTTAGGCCCGTAAGTTTCCAGCTTAACCATTTTCTAGGTATGATAAAGACAAAAACTATTTCACTTTTCAATACAGTTACCCTTTATTTCAACGCACTCTTACATCTTTGAATTAACATTTCAACCCACCACCAAAAATAGTCAGAAGTCTTTTTTTGCAAAATGGGCATAAACAGTATCCATCACTTCTTCGTCACACTTAAATTTCCCTCCTTGAAGGTCCTTGAGTTTTGAGAAGAGGAAATAGTTCCTGGGAGCTAGATCTGGACTGTAGGGTGGATGGTCGCTCTCCTTGAAGTCACATTTCTTCACAGCTTCCTTTGCAACAAGAGCTGTGTGCATAGGCGCAGTCGTGAAGAAGGCGAACACCACCACTCAGCTTTCCTCGCCTTTTCTCTTTATGGAAGCATGTAGTCTGTGCAGTAGGCCAGCATAGTACTCCCCATTTACTGAGGTGTTTCTCTCCTTGAAGTCAATGAAGAGTATTCCTTCACAGTCCCAAAAAAGATTGCGACCATGATCTTCTTGGTCTACTGAGCGAACTTGGTCTTTAAGGTGGTGCTTCGTCAGGTTTACGCTACTCTATTGACTCTCTTGTGGACAAGGGATCATAGTAGAGTGCCATAGTTTCATCTCCTGTTACAATGGTTTGTAGAACTTCTGTCTCTTTGCCACGGCAGAGCTCCAAAAATGCCTGACAACAGATGACTCGTTGCTGCTTTTGGACTGAGGAAAGCAGTCTAGGCACCCATCTTGCACTAACCTTATTCATGTTTAAATGTTCATGAATAATTCGAAGACTGTTGTTTTAGAAAGGCCCAAGCTTGCTACTGTTTCTGTAACTTTGAGCCGCCGGTCTTCCATAATTTCTCCTTCCACAAGAGCGATGTTTTCAGGAGTGAGCACCTCCAAGGGTCGACTGCACGTATGCACACGTGCTGCTGTGATAAACATGTTGAATCCAATCATTTTACCCTTCACCGCTCAAAAAACAAATGATAGAAGGGTGTTACAAGTGGGGTGACCATCTTTAAACTGATGCTGTGACGGAATTTTGCATGTTTGCTCTGTTCTGCCACCAAGGGGACAAGCGTTGTCGCATTGGTAACTCAATATTTAGAATTTCTGTAACAAGATTTTCATTTGACTTACCCTCATTACATTTTATTAATGTAAACAAATTGCTGTCGTACTATTTAATGTTAATTATACAGGAAAAGTTGGATATTACTGATAATACTGCAGCTTTTCGTCTTAATGCGTCTTAAGTTTGTAAAAGCTGGTAGTGCGGGAATCTTTCCAACGTCGCTCTGCTCGACAACAGTCACGCATCCTTAGCATATCTTGGGCGAGTTTTGAAAGCATCTTGCGTGATATCCGATTTCATCGCTGCAGAATTCAAATTGCCCAGCAGACAACGTAACGCAAAAAGAACTTTGCAACAATATGCTCACTATCACCAATGATGACCGAAACATTTTCAACCAACTTTTGATGACTGAACAATAAACAGAACTTGTATTACTGATGGTGAATGGTTCCATTGGCTGAGTTCTTGGATGGGAGACATTCCTTGACCAATACTTTGATGACTGAACAATAAACAGAACTTGTATTACTGATGGTGAATGGTTCCATTGGCTGAGTTCTTGAATGGGAGACATTCCTTGACCAATATTTGTCGCTTGATCTCACGGTGAGGAGATTTCAAGGCGCTGTATTTAGAAATCGTCTTCATACACTACAAGTAGATGAAGCGCAATTTAAATAACTTGCATGCTCTAACCTTTTATTGAATTCCAAGGACATTGAGGTTGTGCCCACGAAAAGAAATTTATTCAAATGTAATTGTTTTGTTTTTCTCCGCAACGAAACACTATATATGTCATTTAAATGTAATAAGAGAAATAATTTCTAAAACTCAGAGTAATGGATCATTAGGATTGGAGGATATTTGAAAACCGAATTCAAAGAGTTGGGGTTAACCTAAAGCGAACATTTAAAAATAGCCCTAGCGGCTGAAATTTTTTTCTCAATGAAACTCAGTGTATGCTATTGAAATTAAATAAGCAAAATGGTTTGTGAAAATCAGTGAAATCAGACTGTTAGGAGTGAGGGTTTACCTGAAACCCAAAATTTAAAAATCGCTCTACAGGTACTATTTTTTTTTTCACAACAAAACTCAAGTTGTTTCTAATAACCAGGCAAATCGGTCCTTTGGGAGTGGGAGTATATTTGAAAATCGAAATTTAAAGGGTGGAGGTTGTTAGCCTAAAGGGAAAATTTAAAAATCTCTTGGCTTTAACAAATTTGTATTCTTCGCAACGAAACTGGATATTTTCAATTGAAATAAAATAAGCAAAATAGTCTCTGAAAATCAGTGAAATCAGAATATTAGAAGTGGAAGCTTACTTGAAACCCAAAATTTAAAAATCGCTCTAGCGATACCAATATATATTGCAACGAAAACCCGATATATAATATTTAAATAAAATAATAAAAATAATTTCCGAAAATCAGGAAAATCGGATACCTGAAAATCGAAATTTAAAAAGTGTTCTAGTGACACTATTTCTCTGCTCTAGCGTTCTGTAATGCCATTCACCAATTCGACTTGCTAAAGAATTCGCTTAGTGTACGCAGCTTCTTCGTGACGGGTCTTCTCATCTTTTTGGGTATCATTTTCTATAATCAATAACATTGAAGCCGTGAATTCCATAACAGCAAAGTTCACTTATACCGTTAACTGATCTCTTATCATTTGACATTCGAAACAACGTACTTTTCCAGCACATTCCACATGCTACTGGGAATGAGTTTGATAAGCACCAAGTCCATAGTCAGTAACAGAAGTTTAAATATAAACAACATCATTGTTAAATATTTCAGTCATATAACTGATCATGGTACATTCGTATGTAGCGCGTTATTAGAATTTGCTCAAATATATCGAAGTAAACATGAACAGGGTCGTAAACACAGCTGGTCGCGTCGTTTGTCTGTAGGATACTGTCCGTGAGAGTTCGTGTACATGTGAGTTTGCACAGATAGTTGGGAAATGTCGATCCTTTGCGTTTATTGGAAAACACAATCGACAAAATCAAGTCATCAACAATTCCTAAAGAGGTTTGGAGGCCGACATCCGTCAAGCAAGTTAGCATTTGGTCATTGTCAAAGAAACTGGAAAGACCAAGGAAACTTTATTGGACGACCATGAAGGAGGACATCAACAAATGTCCGAGGAAACGATCCGGAATGTGAAGGACCTGTCTTCCAAGATATCACGAAATCCATTTTTAATGAGGGACTTTGGTCACCATGCTCCCCAATCTGACGCCATCTGAGAGTCTACACCAACAAGATCAAACGTCACGAAAACAAACATTACCGAATAATTTCAAGCAATGACAGCGGACGTACTGGCAAGACCTTCCAAAATATGTTGCGCCGGGTTCAACCCTGTCTGAATGCACTACCAGTAAAATGAATCATTACATTTCTCACAATTTCGTCATTGGTGTTAAGATTATTAAGGAAATCCTGGTATTGTTATATATTGAAGAAACTAGGACTTGTGTAGATTGCAATAGGACATTATTTACAGTTCTGAACTTGAAAACATGCCGCATCAGCTTCATACAGCTCCAGCTCAGGTATTTCACGTCCTCCTGAATTTCTATCCGTAATTACCTTTTCAACCTTGTGGGTCTTGTACTTATACGGCAATCTGGAGGGAGGGCATCCTCTGTCTGGTTGCTGTTATAATAACCATAACTCCTTCTAAGGTTCTGCATCCACTGGAGCGTAACCAAGGAT
The DNA here is from genome assembly GCA_030762175.1 of Metallyticus violacea. NCBI lineage: Eukaryota > Metazoa > Arthropoda > Insecta > Mantodea > Metallyticidae > Metallyticus > Metallyticus violacea. The sequence continues at coordinate 26,013,282 of CM060839.1, forward strand.
TTCTTGAGCGGCCACAGGATCGACGTATTGGTTTTATAGCCTCGGTCAACTATATTTCATAACTTCGTTAAGAGTATTCGTTGCTCTGGTGGAGAAAATGAAACATAAACGCATCATTTAATTATGGTGTTAGGTGAGCATGTGATGTTCCAGAAAGCGGCCTCTCGTTCGTGTCCCGGTTGTTACCAACGTTTTAAAGTAAGATGACGTCAGAAAACATTTCCCCATAAAGGTTTTAATTTATTTTGTGCACAACTGCCGCGACAACATTGAAAGCTATGCTTAAAAGAAAGTTATTCAACTAGCTCTTTGTCTCTTTGCAAGCAAAAAACAATGTCGGCTTTCCAGAATGGCAGAAATTTATGTATGCGTATCATAGCATGTGAGCGTTTGAATCAGATCACGCAAGCCATAATCAGATGGAAATTCCTTTCTTCGTATGTCTCTTTTTTCTTCTTCTGGCTATTATTACTGTTTTCTTTAACTTTTTTAATCCGTATTGTGACATCTGCAGAATTGTCGAGAGGGAAATCGAGTTTTCTCTCCTTAACACGGACAGGGAAGCCTGCCTGAATCAACCTGATGGGTCTAGATAAAAAATGATGATGCCTCGCCCGTGAGCTTAATCTACGTAGTGTGACCTAACAGATTGGCAGCGGTCGAGCAAGAGATTACAATCCTCGCATTGGTGGTTACGGAGAGTCAAAACAGCGATTTTCATTATATATTTACGTTCAGCTTTTTATGTTTAATTTTTTTCCGCTTATTTTGTATGGTTTTAAAGCGGTGTGATAAAACTTTTTACTCTGGAAAGGTAGATCTCACAATTGTTTTGTTCACTTTGTTCTAAACCATTCACTCAGTAAACACCACAATTCTGTAAATTAGTTTGGACAAGAATTGTTTACTTTTATCTAATCTTAAATAAATAAATAAAAAGACATTAGTATTAATAGAAATATATGAAGGACTATCATCCTGGGGGTTTTTTAAGTTCTAATTCTTCTACAAATGCGAGTTTTAATTTAATTTTTATGTTTAATTGCAATATCTGAGAAAAATGCATTTTTCTATACAAAGCCCAAACATATAAGCATAAAAAATTGAAAGTTTTCCCAAAATATTTTAATAGAGAAACAGCTAATTTAAAGAAAATAAATTGGAAATTGCATTTAGAGTAATAAAAAAAAATTGTAAGTAAAAATGTATAGTTGTGTTTTACAAATTTTAACTACCATTCTTGCCTTTCAATGGAACGTCTGTTTTCGTATGAAAAAGATCACAACTACACATACAAAAATCGGCTAACTATTTAATAGTCTTTGAAGTAGGCCATTACAACGAAGTGAAATTTGGAATTTAAATTTAAAGCTAGAAACTTTAGATTTCGCACATATATTGTACGATATATATGTAAATATTTATTAATTTTTTTTAATTCTTGAAAATGAGGGAGATAAGCACCCATAAACGTTTAAAAATATAGCGTTTTTAAGATTGGTGTTTTGTAAGATTTTAATGATTTTTTTTTTTTTTTTGCAATGTTATTTACAGAATGCCATGATTATTGTGAACATGTGTCGATCGTCTTTTGTGTGTATGCTTTTTTTTAAACGCCCGTTTTTACTATTGAGGACCACAGGCGGCGGACACAGATGGCATATAAAATGATTAATTGGAAAGGAAGCGTTCCAGGCCTAAATTTAAGGGTACCTCCCCGGTATTTGCCATTTATGAGGACTGAGGAAAACCTGGAAAAATCCTTATCAGGAAGGTGTACTGGTGTAAATCGAATCCCAGACGTCCGGATAACTAGTCTGCGCCTTAACGACCGCGGTCACCATTGGCGGTCAATCGTCAGTTATTAATACACAATCATAAAAGGGAGGAACAAAGTTTGAGATTAGTCATTCTAAAGAACTACAAGGAACAGGATTATAAATCTGCTGCTGTCGCGGCTGGAAAATTTTGTGAAGTGGAGGGCGAAGGCGTTGTGTAGCACAACCATGGTTCCAGCGTTTCAGTAATGGATAAGAAAACACTAAAGATTTACCACGTTCTGGAGGATCGAAGATATGGAAAAGTGACAATACAGCAGAATTTTTGGGAAGAAAATCCGCAAAATAGTACTTGTAAACTGTCGGAAGAACTTGGTGCATCGAAAGATACATAAAGACACAAAAGCATACAGAAGCTGCAGGCTCAGTGCAGAGTGGATATTCAGCTTATCTCAAAACCCGTGGATGATAAATTCATCGGGAGAATTGTCACGTGTCATGAAAAGTGGGAATATTATCGCGATCCCCGCCAATCTACCAAAGTCATCGCTAAACAAAGTCGGTTCATAATGTTATGTATCTGGTGAAGTTTGAACATGTGATTCACTCTAAATCTTTGTTCTCAACAATTGGAACGATTAATGAAGCTTTAAGACAGAGATGCCCAGCATTAACCGAAATAGCAGGACAATGCGACACCCCGTACCGCATGAACAACCATGGAAAAAATGCAGGAATTGCAGAGATGGAACTGCTACCATACCCAGCATTTACCAGCCCTGATGTTGCCTTCAGATTACTTTGTTTCGTTCCATTGCCCATTTCAGAAACACTGAAGCCGTAAAAGTGGGTATCACCAAATTTTTGTATCAAAATCCAGAAAATGGTACCGTTGCGGGATAACAATTCTCGCTGAAAGGTGACAGAATCTAACGGTTACTTTGAAGATTGGTTTAATTTACATTCAGAACACATTTCAAGCAAAGTTTAGCCTAAAAACCGACATTTACTCATGAAACAATAGCTACATTGCAAATGAATGCTTAAGACATATATGAAACAGGTTATTTTGCCATTTACATGGCCACCTGCTTTTCTAACCGCCCTGTGTTTCCATGATCCTATCAGGGCAGGTTTTAACAGAAAACTGTATCAGTAATGCCTTCCCTAAGAGAAGCAGTTTATAGGGACGCGGTAACAGTTATCGAGTGGTTGGAGCTTCGGCTGTTTGCAGAGCTTTAGCGGATTTTCCGCCCATTTAGGTCGAAAGCGAACGTACATTTAAGCCGGATTTATTGTAGGAATTGTGAGCATTGTGAAAGCCACCCTCCCCCTCCCTTTCAGCTGGAACAGGTTTTGGAGGCTTTGACCTTTCCGCACAGACATATGATTTCCGTTGGCCCACTTCGCTAGAGGTCCCTGAAGGTCACCGTGCAGAGCTTGTCGTAACTCTTCGTGTCTCTCAATTGTGCAGAACGGTTCCCGCTGAAAATAATAACGTAATAGGGCGTTGTCAATACCAGGTCAATGATAGATACTTCTCCCTATCTTGCACCTTCCTAGGGTGAGGCTGCTCTAAAAACTCGCAAGTTAATAAATATCAATATAATTGAAATGAAACGAACAGCAACGTTTTGTGATCACTGACGTGCCTGTTGCATTTAATCCAAGTACAAATAAATCACATGTAAAAAATATATCTTTCCTTTTTCCTCCAACACGTAAAAGTTTATTCAGTAAACATAAGTGCAGTTGGGCTTTATCTCTCAGAGTTGCAACAGTTTACATTTATTGCCTCTTTCTAAGCTGGCCACCTCTTTCCCATACACACTATGCACAAAGAGTCGGAGATTAGAAAAATAAAAGAGTCAAAGGATAAGGCATATGTTTCACAGCAAATGCGCTTACTTTTAAAAGTAATGACAAAAGAGAGATTTGTGAACTTTTTTACATAGTAAATATTGTACCTCTCTGTTGCTAGTCGGTCCTTGTGGTTTAGTAGTAACCATACTACCCAAGATCGCGGGTTCAATCCCGGCCAGGGTCGATGAATTTTTTCGGGCTTAAAATTTCTAAGTATGGCTTCCTTCGGAAGGTAAATAAATCCGTGGGTACGTTGTTGGATATTTAAAGCACGTAAAAAAAACCTCAAGCCTGAAAAAAGAGGCTTCTGAGCAAAATTTATCGGCCGTTTCACGCCTTGAATTGGACGGGACACTGATGACCTGAGATAGTAAAGAACTCCGTAAATAAACCAAATACAACTGCCGCTATCAATAAAGCAAAATATATGTCCAATCTAAATTAAACTGAAATATATACATAGAATACAGACATTATGTTGTGTCTTTTCTTTCGATCTCTCGGAGTCAAATGAATGACAATCTACTGCTGTGGGATTCGTGGCCACGAAGAAAGTATTACTTTTGCATGTTTTTCACCTCTTCCAAAGCTTTTGTATTTCCTTTGAGCACAATTTATCAATAAATTATAAATATGTTGCCATTGTTGGAAGACAGTATATTGTTCATAAGCACAACATGCTTCAAGTTCATGGCCATGGTAGGTTTCTTAAACTTTGGACGGTAATTGTCTGAAATGATCAACACATTTCCGAACTGTTTGCAAATTAGTCGTAAGACAGCCCTCAAACCATTTCTTAAAGATTGGAGCATTCATATTATCATGGCTATTAGCCATAGCCTTTTCTGTATTACCCAACCTTCGGGCTTAATTCAACTTCTTACGTGTCCAATTTTTGTGAGAAGATAAATTATGTTAATCAACATTTACTTCATCTGTACAGACAGTCGAGGTAAATCTCATCAAATCAACTTGTATGGGAATGTCTCCAAGCTCTCATTAATCTATCCACAAAGAATCAATTAGAAATTTGGGTGCCTGGACATAAGAGCATAGAAGTGGTGAATAAGGAGGTTAAAGCAGGTACTAAGAACCTTTCTGCGCAATTAGCAAGAACACCGCTAGAATAGCAGCACATCAATGGACTAAGAAATAACATCAGATAAGGTGGAAGATTTCCCTGTCAAGAACTGGGCAAAACTGTTCTTAAAATATCCGCAATACCCTGGCTAAAGACCTACTACGTGGGGATATGAAGCAAACCAGGAAAGCTATTGGACATTCTGTAAACTTCTGCGGACGATGGGACTCTACCAATCCTTTCCTAAGCTTGTAGGAATGATTCTAGAGCTCACTAAAGCTCTAATCCTGAAACTACAAAGTTAAGATTGAAGGATGGGCAAAAGGACCTTGTGGCTTAAGTGTCAAGGTGTACCACTGCACACTTTAACAGCAATCAGTCAACCCTCAGAATTTCCAGCATGTAATACCATAATTATTTTACCTTAAGGGCTGGTAGATCGCAAAATCAACATTAATTCCAACCTTTTCTTGAAATAGTAGGATGTCATGTCAAATTTCTTCAAGCTATCGATATTGTTTTAATTTACATTCCCAAGCAGCACTTGATACCATAATTTTTCTTGGTTAAACTAGAAATGTGGTATCTTGAGACTCCAGTAGAGTATTGCCAGTTACACAGTTGGAGGCTGTGATTGCTCAATTATGAGAGACGGTAAGCAGTATCACACTTTTCTTAATGAGTTCGTGGTTCCCTTTACACGATTTTTCAAAGTTATAGTCCAAAAGGAAAATTCCACAATTCTTTTGAATGATTTCGGCTTGAAAATTTGCATTGTGTGATGGTTTGGCTTTCACCCATTTCTGTTTCTTGGATTTTTCACTTCATGAAGACTTGCTCTTTTGTTTTCTTGACGTGGGCTTCTCTTCAGGTGGTGGTGTCATCAAGTGATACGTTAGAACTTAACGGTATTGTTATTTCTATAGTGGTGCTGAGTTAGTTTTGGAATTAAACGTCCATTATTTTTGGCAACTGGTTGATTAAATTTTGTTGGTGTGCTTGAGGGGGTTTCACGAACTGTAGACAAAATATCTGTGACAATACCCAGTAAGTTTAAAAACATTTTACTAAAAGTAAAATACTTTTAAGTGGAATGTTTAGGCTTTAGTTCTAAAACCTAAGGAAAAGAAGTGTACTAATCTGTGTTTTCCAAGTAATTGCTGAAAAAATGAGTCAGTGACTCATCAATTTATTATAAACTCGGAATATAATGTGTTAGCATGTCAGTAATTAAGAATCCCTTATGGTAGCCTGCTAATTACCAGTTCAGCTCTCCTGCCTTTTAGAGAACTCTGACGAAAGTGACTGGGGAATTTCTTGAGAATGCCCACATAAATTAAATACTATTGTTTTATTTTTATGTATAAAACCAATTGGGGGATCATTGTACATCATTGCGATTTCGCTTGAAAGTCACCACATTCTGAAGGATTTCTCTTCAAAATGTCAATTTATTTCTTTTAAAATCATCTATGTGATACATATCCAGGTTTGCTGACCTTGAATTTCCAGGTACCGGAGCACTTGTCCGGATTAGGACACAAAACAGCTCCCTTGCCCTCTTGCGATGACCCCTGCGGCCATCCTTCCCAATACAGAAACCTGTCCGTCCAAAGTCCGTCGTTCAGCCAGGTACAAGATACCTCCTTTTTAATTGCACGTCAGTTGTTCTGAAGCAAACCGGTCGAGTTTCCTGCAGCTCTAGACTGGTTCGATCGAACTTCCTCTCCCGGAGGTGTTTGTTTTAAAAATAAACTGGCAGTAAATTCAGAGCGGGCTGGGGGAATGCCTCCAGTGGACGTAACAATGCTCACAGCTACTCAGCAGGAAATTTCCATGTTGTAGTTGTGGAGAGAAGATAAGGAAACAAGTGACAGCAGAGATGCAAGTGTTATCGAGCTTCACTTGTTTTCCGGTTGTAAGTTTTGTATACCGAGCCTTTGAACACAACTGCCGTAGATGTAATGTTTGCGTTTGTTTCCATTGTGACTACTTTCTTCTTCTGCTTTTTCCTCCTTAATCCGCAATTATAGAATTTTATTACAATACCTCAGCAGGTTTTTATCACTTCGAATTTATTTGCAATGTCAGTTTTCTCTTTAATTAGAATAGCATTATCTTTCGTCGATGTAATTTAAATATTAGAAGTTTAAGAAAAAGAACATAAATGAAACTATATAATAAGTTTTTTACCTAATATGAAAAAATGTATTTCAAAATATAATAGTTTTATTTTTAAACTCTGAGTTTTATTCCTGTGTACTTAGTACATCAGCACATCTAAGAGTTGGAAAATAAAATATTGGTCTGCAAACTATTCCGCTGCAATTCTTATTGCTGTTTGGTATTTTGAGCGAAAATAAGAGAAGACCAATAAATTCAAAATTTTCTGGTGCAACGTAATCAAAAACTAGTAAGTGGACACATTAATTTATACGAAGAACACAGTTTTCGAATTTTCTCCCTAAAGATTAAAATGAAATTACCAATATAATCAGAAAGCTTTCAGGTACAAATATTGGTGACTATTTCACTTATGTGACGTCTCATAAAATCGAACAATGAATGTATACCATTTTTTAGAGGATTTGTTAAAAACAAGTTCTTATAAAAAGCTCGCAGCTTTCGACGCCGGTGTTTTTGATAACAAAGGTGAAAATATAGCAGTTTCTTGGTTGAAAGCCCCACGGTCTTGGATGGCAACACTTTTCCTTTTCTTGCCACACGCTTGCTTAACCCGAATCCGTGGCGGTTTAGTTTTTGAGAAATAACTTTCCAGCTAAGATTCCTTTTTTGCGACTAGCAATTGAGAAAGCCTTCTCATTCCACTGTGCACGCAATGATCCTTGAAAATGGCAAAGGCGGATTTGGGAGAAAACTGACGTTTAGTGTCCTACATGCGGCTGTTGTAACCTCGCTGTATCTGTGCAGACAATAAAGGCTGAAGATGAAGAACTGTTAAAACGAAGCATGTAAGCATTTATATTTAGGGAAGACAAGACTTTAATTCTTATGATTGATTTACAAACTGGTACTGCTATTGACAAAGATTAGATTTGTTTCTGTTGATATTTTTAAAGAAATTTGCTTTTAATTTTACGAATATTTGCAAATATTTTTCTTTTATCAATTTCCCTGGTGTTACTTTAATATCTGCTAGATATACTAAAGTAAAATGAAGACTATTATACAAACAGACTACATGGCCGATAAGCCGAGCTACACAAGTAAAGCGGGGGAGTTTACCGAACTGCTACGTTGGCCTTGAGTTTCGTGTCCCTCTAGTCTGTCGTTTGAATAATGAAATGTACAAAGCGTGTCTAATTGTAAAGCCTGCTATATACTAAATAGAAATACGAGGTCTAAATATTCTATTCCACAACAAGGGTTTGTGCTTTGTATGTGCATACTAGGTCAGCGGCAGCTATCAGGAGATTATTTAAAGAGAGGTGAATGAGTTCCTAGTTGCAAACCGAGTGGAGTAGCTCAGTCGGCAATGCCTGGGACACCCATTCGAGAGGTCCTGGGTTTAAATCCCTGCAGGCGACTATCTTGGTTTTTCCTGGCTGCTCATGCAAATGTTGGGATGTATATATATTTCCTTTCCATGAATTCTCCGTTCTCCCATCATTTCATTTCGTTGGTTACAGGATCGAATGTGCGAGAACGAGGTGGGATGATGCGGTGTGGCGGTGGCTTGCTATTTAGAAATGTTTCTGCACCGACGTCTGGTATGGAAGCGCTCTTCTGAAGGGTTCGAACTACTTAAAGGGGGCTCAGTCGGCGTTGAGGTGTTCTATCTATTCTATACGTGCGTCCTGATGACCTAGCAGTAACCATACTTGCCTCGTAGACCCAAGGTTGTGAGTTCAAAACCGGCCAGAGTCGTTAAATCCTAAGTATGGCTTCCTTAGGAATGGAAGTAAAGCCATTGGTCCCGCGTAGTAGATTTACGGCACATAAAATAACTTCAAGCCTGAAAGAAGAGACCTATGAAGAAAGTTTATCAGTCGTTTCACGCCCTTAAATAAACTAAACATAAACCTGTCCCGTCTATGTCCGTACTCTCCGCTAGCTATCTTCATCTTCATTCTATCCTCCTGGAGGTTCCCCACTGGGGAGCATTAGATCAAACGGCCAGCCGTTGAGCAAGACAGTCCGTAAATAACAATCCAATCCACCTAGATTATATTATACAGTTCATAAATTAGTGGTATCCTCACACTTTAGACGAACTAAAGGATAACACTCGTCAAAAGATTAGTTTAATTTCTCAAAAGAATTAAAAAGGTAAGGATGTTTTCATAAGAAGATGCCAGAAATTTACGAAAAAGGAGACAGGGATTTGCAATCTGTTTGTGTGACGTAGATAAATGCATTAGAATTTATTAAACTGTCACGCTAGTGCTTCTATCACCGATTCTTTTTCTCCCGCCCGTCCAGACACTGTGTAACTGGACAGGATTATGTTGTCATCTCATTTATCATATAATTGAGTGATTGAATATTTCTAAAGTTATTCACATGCATTATCTTTAACTAAAAAGTTACACATGCATTATCTTTAACTAAATTGTCAGGAGAATTTTAAACATTCATAATAACATAAAAACAAAACACTAAAAGTTTACTCTCAACATTAATCAACAATTGTTTTATATATTACGATGTATAAGACGTTTTTAATGTTGAAACTTTGTTACTCTGTTTAGTAGATATATATCAATGTGTTATAATAGTTAAGCTTTTGTTCATTGAGGAGAAGCAACTTTAAAATATGTCAAAAGAAGAAAAAGGGTGCTGTTCTGTGCATTAATTGACGCCTGGTATGCATTTTTAGCTCCGGGTTGTGTGTTCGTTTTTAGATTGATCACCTGCAACAAGAAGGGCTAAATAAAATGTGCATTCTTGCATTGCTCTCAAAATATTTGTACGGGAGTCAAATACTAAAGCTTTAAAATATCCTCATGGAAATCTTTTTATCTGTATTATTTTTAACTGCTTTTTGACTGGTAGTAAGGGTTTTATAAGAGTTTCGCAATTTTCTGAATTGCATATGTAATACACATAACTGGTATGTGCATATGTTTTGTTTCTGCGTGTCTTTGATTTCAACAGCAAGTTGCATTAATTTCTATACGTAGCACACGGAGATTTACATAATAAAGGCAAGATAAAAACTGTGGAGAAAATAGGAAAATGAATGCGTTAAAATCCACCCATGTCCGTGACGGGATTCGAAGTCACGATGTTTAAAATACCAAGACTCAGCTGCGGTAACGGTCTGCCTTTGTTTTGTTTGTAGTTGCATAACTTCACATTCGAAACGGTTTTGCAGGCAGCGTTGCTTGAGGCAATCTTTTGAGGTTTGTTAGTGATGAATTATTAGGGCGTTGAGTCGACAGGAACGCGGTCATTCATACAGATCTGCATTCAGCGCTTCAGAAGTGACCTCGGATGATTCACTTACTCGCATCAGTGATTTAAATAAGGACCAGCTCTGCTCTCTCCTTGCGATGCTCAGATTTCTTCATTTGTTCAAGCGACCAATCAATGGAAATATATTACAATGCTTTATTTATTGTCGCTATGACTGCTACGGTCTTCTCGCGACATATGTAGATTGAATGTAAATACTGTAGGTGTAGATCTGTAGTTATTAATGAAATGACATGAATTAACGTAGGCGCAAATGAGCTCGGAGTCCTTGGCACCTTCAGGGACACTGGGAGTAAGTCTTTGGCCAAAATCGGTCTATTTTGTTAATACTACAAATGGTTCCTTGAACCTTTGAACTTCCACAGAGAGCCAATATTTCCCAGAACATGCAGAAGTATCCATTGCAATATTCTATATGACAAAATACAGGCTATCACCGATAATAATTTTAAAAAAAAGATTCCATATGACTGCTTAAATGACACCAGAATTAATTGCCCTAAAGAATCCGATTGAAAGCGGAGGTTTGTAGCCGCTTTCATGTTCCTGAATAATGTCATAATTGAAAAGTTTTTAAATATACAACTTGTGTAAGCTACTTATGGACATTCTACAGAGTGTTTGTGCTTACGTTGGCGAAGTAATACATTCGGTTTGTTAATATTCTCATTTCTTTGTTGGTAGGACGAAAGCTTTGTATTGATCGCAGGAGAACAAGCCATTAAGCAAAGCAAAAAGGTCATGAGGTGCAGTACGTATTAGGGAATGCCCAACCTCTGTTTTTATAATTATGGAATAGTTTGAAATAGGCAATGACATTTTCTGGGGGGAGGGGGATGTGGAAAAACACAAAATATGTGTGACTGAGAAATGATAATTCTTAAATGTAGTTCATTATTTTTTTTACCAATTAGTAACAAGTTTATTTAACATGGCATCAATAAAACTCGGGTTTCTAGAGATTGGACTTTCTAAATACTGTCTCAGATTTTTATTTGTTATCGAAGACTGTTCTTCAGGAAATTGTTCAGGTGTTTCAAGAAGTGGCACTGAGTTGGTGAATATGATCGACGAGGTAAAATTTCCCAGACCAATTCATTCAGCTTTTGGAATTTTGCCTTGAGAAATGTGAGGCCGGGCGTTATCATAAAAAAAAAAACGATCCTTTTTTTTTCCGTTGACGAGTGCTATTTTCTTGAAATATTTAGTGCATCTTCATCTGCTTTATATTTTTCCTTTTGCGGAGTGTTTAGATGCTTCATCGATTTTTAGCCAATGTGTCGATCAGTTGTAGAGAATCCATTTTCATCCCAGGTACGATCTAAAGGGATACGTTTAGTTGCGCAAAAGCCGAGTACACCAGACGATGTTTTTGATGCTCGCTTATTTCACGGGGTTTCCATTTATCTGAGTTATAATTGTTTTCCTGTTCTCTTCAATTGATCCAAAAAATTGAAGCTGCAAGAGTGGCTTTATTATGACGTTCACCATTAATTTCTGAACAACCTAATATTTTGTTAAAATAATTATTAATGATTAATAATTTAACTAGGGAAAAACAGTTTAAATTTTGAACTTTAAATGTTAAGAAGAGGCTCGTCTATGACTGTAAATATCGCCGTTTTTTATTTTTTATAATTATTAAACTATATTTTTCCCTCGATGTTCACTACTGTCATAATTATTTCACGTACAATTGTGAACAATCATATTTCCTAGGTTTTTTACAACTGATTTTTTTATTTTTACTGTAGATAAATAGATTATAAAAAGCTGAAACAATCAGTTATTATGTGTTAACAAAGTTTAAAAAACCAACCAAATTTAAAAAAATGCCCATATTATTTTTTTAAAAAGTCATTATTTAATTATAAAATGAATCGCAAAGCGATGAATGATCCGTTGAATGGTTTCTGAGACAACATAGGTTGCTAACGTTGTGTGTTTATATAAAATTTATGAATGTTATGGACAGAAATTGCTAAGTAGGCTTGTTTTTGTATCATATTTTTAAGAAAAACAACTTTATGCAGGTAACACGAAAATCTGATGTTCGTAGTGCATTAGTTTAATGTTACCATAAACAATTAAATATCTTGTTGTTTATAGTAAAAAAACAATAAAGAATAGTAAAGAAATTAAACTTAGGTCTTATGTATTTCCTTTGTTTTCCGTTTAAAATGTAATCTCGAGCTCTGGCAGTGCAACAGTGTGGCTTAACCATTCTGGAGCGATTTCATGCAGGAAGCTGATCGATGGCTCGGAAGTTTGGCGTCGAGCCCGCGTGGTGAGGCGTTGCATGGTACAGATAGAGCAGTGAACTCCCCTCGCTTGGAGCGTTATGTCTTGGCTTGAAGCCATCTGCATACTGCAGATAGGCACGACCGAGACCTTTGTTCGGAGTGACCCAGTAGCGTTAAACGAGGTGCCCGATTTCCCTAAAACAGTGAATATTACGGAACAAATAAATAAAATGTTAATTTTATGATTAAGAGTGAAATATTTTACATGGCGTACCTCTTATCTATTAATTATATATATCATAGACAGGAGGGAAGCAAAAGTAATAAAAGGTTGGTTACAGCATTAAAATATTAAGTCACTGAACTCTTCACTCCCCTTTCGAAGTGAAAGATTATTATATTTGTCCTTATTTTACAGATCAAGATTTTGTAGCCGATGCAAAATTACGTTATATTAAATAATTAGTAAGTAACTTTCCTCGGCAAGAAAACTAACATTTTCATATAATTAATCTGTTTGTTTTTATATACTTTATTTATGGCTCGATATATCTATACTAAAAATTATTTTTATTCCTTCGGAAAAATGACTTTTGTCATGCTGGCCAAATTGTTGTCACAATTAATTAGGCAAAAATTCAATAAGTAATCTCTTCACTTGGTTGTTATTGTCACACGTCTCTATTTTATGAAACAAAATTCTAAAGGAGTTAAATTTTATAAATGTGAAGCATGCGGAAGGAACTGGAATTTTAATCATACAATTTTTCGTTGCAACTCCAGAGGGTTGTTGCATAATGCTGTACTGTTATTGTTCCGGATATTATGCTATATGCAACCTAGAATACAATTGTCATAACTTAACTAGTTTTCTTTCTGTGATTCACTTTCACCTGCATGTAAAACAATAACTAGAAAAGCAGAAAAAGTCACAGATTAGTAATCGACCTGCTTGAGTTCTTCCATAGTTCGAAATATAGCGATTACTAATCTGTGACTTTTTCTTAGTGTTTTATTCTTTTCAGTTTTTTTTTTCTAGTTGTTATTTTAGTTACGTTGTTAACAGTGTTACATTATTTTTCTTATATATATATATATATATATATATATATATATATTAATTGCTTGTTATCTCTATTATGTAGTGGTGAATCCATGTTTCATCTATAGTTAGAAAACACAGAAAGTTTGCTAGAATATGTTTCAACAGTTGTAAGCAACGCTTATTGAAAAAAGTCTCGTTTCAAGGTTTCGATCCACTTAACAAAGCGACATCCATCTTTTAGATGACTTTTTATTTGTAGATGTTCATTAAACGTTTAAAATTGCACCAGATGACATGTAATCTCAACGTTAACTCAAAAGAATTGTATTTATTTATTTCAATAATTTCTGGAGTTAAAAGAATATTTGGGTACCCATTGCGTTGTTTATAAACAAGTATTTACCCAGCTCAGTTGTTTTTAATCGCAGATAACGAAAGTACAGAGTAGCCGTAAACTGTATCTAATTCGATTTGAAGCTCTTTATCTCTTTATCCTTTCCATTGAAGGAATTTCATCACTGCTCGATATTAGATGCTTTCCATTGCTGGGTAACCATCTGCTGGGTTTGAAGGTAACCATCTAGTGACTTTATTTTGCTTGAGGGAAGGTAATGAACGACGTTCGTAGCTTGTGCAAGTACCTTTATGTAAATGATGTGATGAAACCGCACGGAATATTTGGAAGTTAAGTGTTAGATGGCACCAATAAAATCATGCACTCAGTTCTCTTTTTTCATTATGTTCTCTTATCATTGTGCCAGAACTGCATTCATTTCGCTGAAAAAAGGTTCTCGAGAACAGCCACTTAAATACTTTGTTAAATTCTATATAAATCTCCAGCATAAACAAACCCTTCGAATACTCCCGTCACAAAGTTTCAGGTTTACAGCTTCAAATTTAGGCAACATCTGGTTACCGTATGAGTGTATGGTAAAGTTCCTTGTAATTCCACCGTCTGCTACGTTATAACACCTCACACTCTAACAAGTTTAGATTGAACGTCTAAAATAATCTCTCCATCAAAGCATTTAATGAAACGCGTTGTTGGGAGTATCACAACAAAAGAAAGAATCCCATTTGTTCGCCCCTGGTGGGCGTACATCCTATGCGGAAGGTCAAGGGTGTTCCCTACATGTGTATAGGGTGGGGAATGCCATGACGTTTTTAATTATATTCACCCCTCCCCTGCTTCTTTATTTAGTCCACACTACATACAACCACCCACCCCATGCAAATGGATCGATCCAACTCTCCCCGTCCCATAGCCTAGGCGCCAATGCCGTTCGTCTTCCTTTGTGTACCCTCGGGATTACAGTGCCTATTGATTTTCACCGACTGCTCTACTAAATATTAAACATCTTCTTTCGTGCCTCGTAAATTTTCCTGCCACAACCGCGCAGCGTGCCAAACCAACTGTGAACAGCCACATTCTGGAAGTAATCCGTCATGAAAATTGATTGTTGTATCAGATCTTTGGTCAGTTCACTCAGTAGTTGCCTACAACTCTTGGCTTCTGTTCAGAATTTCCGGTAAGTTTTTCTGCAAAGATTTAAAAGATGTTGTTTTGCTCTATAAAAACTCTGAACACAAAAGGTCTATTTGAAAATGCCTCTGATCAGCTACGTTAAGAAGATTATAAGTATCAATGGTTTCTTCATGTAATGGATAATAATAGCACCCCACGAGGCTTTTCTTTAGTTTTAGGGAGAAGTAAAACGTCACATCTTAAGTAAAAGGGAATTGGGAGGCGTTCTTATTGTTGTGTATCAAGTAATCGAGAGTTGTGATCACTGTATGTCGTTGTAACCTGCCTTTGATCTTGGGTTTTCCTGTCCATATTGCAATGACAGATGGAAGACAATGATTGGTATATATAATAGGTTTTGAATATTCAAGATGACTGAGTTGGTGGGGATAGAGGAGTCTCCCTAAGAATTTGGAGCTCTTCAGAAGGGCTTTTTTCATAACTCATCGGAGTAGAAATGGTTCCAAAGCGCAATTACTGCTACCGCACACACTGTCACTTTCGAATTAATAGAATGAAATAAGTGAAAGTGGGAGGGGGGATTGATGGAATGAAAATATTCACCCAAATGACCCAAAGAAAACCATGAAAAAAATCCAGATTAGGATGCCGAGCCCCCAGGGGATTTGAACTGGGATCTGCCGAATACGATTTCCAAACGTTATTGCTTAAGCCATCCCTTTTGTATCCAAGGTAATAACCGTTAATTGACTTGTTTATGTGAAGAAATACCCCCAACATCTTCTACCCTGCACTTGGGTTGGTGGTTCATCTGGAAGGCATCGCACTCCTCTGCCATTTTGTTTGGGGATCATAGTGGTATAGTCGTGATTTGTCTACTGTTTCGATGTTGTAGGTTGTCAAACTTTTCCATCATGAGATGATACCATTCTAATCAAGCTGTCTTCTTTTCTTCTATTAAGGAATGCAGCACTCAAAGAAAACTGCGCTTCTTGACTTGAAAATGTTCCGTTCTCGGCTGTTGATCCTAGCAGCTTCAATTTTTCCTGATGTTTTGCCTATGTAAAGGTGACCTGCTTAATGTTCATTTCCAAGTAATTCCAGACCATTTTGAAACTTCAATGATGAAGAGCCATTATCAATCCTCTTTTGAAAATAACGTTGTGTGAGTTTCATTGTGTCTGTTTGCGTGTGCGACAATGACTGCGTTTCTGTCATATTGTTACTTCCTAAAGCGTGTGTATGTCTTCTATGTTTTTCCCTCTTCAAATGAAAGCAATTTCATTGTTGCCAGGTTTGTGCTTTACTCACTAGTAAATTTTCTCTGAATACACAGTCTGCTTGCGAACTATTTCTTTGTGGACCATCTCATCAGACCATCAACATTCTTAACTCGAAGATGCATACTCAGTTTAGAGATTTAAATTTCTTCCTGTGGATAAAATGCTTTCAGAAACTTGATAATCATCATTTTGAATCCAAAGTAAAGTTCTGTACATGGAATTTTGCATCACAACGAGTCTTCATGAAACATATATTAAAATGGTATCGTCAGAACAGAGTTAGATCAGCGTCTTTTTGGGATTATGAAGGAGTAATTGCTGTAGTAGTTTCTGAAGTTAATATTAATGCTGAATCAATTTCAACCTGTCAGAAGACATAGGAACATCGCAAAAATGTAGCTCTAGCACTATAAATTTACACGAAGCCGTAACTAAGGGTTACTCTTATATTTCTTCGAGTACCTTCAGATGTTAACATCTGTCTCATGAAAAATAAGTAGAAGTTTGGATGCTATGTCTTCAGCGCAAGTTAGGACAGGATTACATGTAAAGAACAAAAATTAGTACACCGTAAAAGAGAATATACTTTCGAAGCGTTAATTTAAGTTCTCCTCGTCTTAACGCTCATTCTGTCATCATCGCTCGAAAGGTTTACGCTGATAGTTGACCAATTAATAGCAGGTGTCTAGCAAAGTGAGTTGCCGATGTTCTTTTTTTTTTTTTTTTTTTTTTCACTTTAGAATATTTGTAATATAGCATTTATTTTGAAAACAAAGATGATTGATTTACGTCTTGTGTTTGAGCATAAATGCCTTCAAATTCATTTATTGTCATTTAAAATTAAAATGCCATGTTAAACATTTTCCTTGCAAAGCTAAAACGTAAAAAATTCAAGCATAACGAGGATTCGAACCTATATAGTTCTTACTACTAAACACTTGCTTTTGCAGTTTTTTTTTCCGAAAGTTCAATTAAACATAAAAATTAAAGAAAGTTCATATTTGTCGAAGAGATAGAACCTCAAAAACATGCAGGTTTATAATCCATTTCCTGTGCTTCCTTTTACTTTAGTTACGGAAAACTTAGGGAACTTTTTTTCCTGCCTAAGCAATATTTACAAAATCATTAAAGTTTTATTAAATAAATGATCCAGAACAGCCCTAAAACTAATATATATATATATATATATATATATATATATATATATATATTAAAATGTATTAAATATAGGTAAACTTATACCATTTTATAATATATAAAAATAAGCAGGAAAATTAAAAATACTCAATGGTATGACAATCTTATAATGTTAAAAAAAGTATTAAAATCACCATTTTGACTCTCCTTGACTTTTGTAACCCCAGCAGTTTTCTTATAATAAAATAGGAGCAATTTCTTGTTTCGAATGAAGTTTTTTGCTAAAAGATTTGCTGAAGTCACGAAGTGAAAACGCAGCATCCCAATAGGGACCGAGGTACACATACACCACTCAAGAGGGAAGTTGAGGCTCTTGATGACGGTTGGTCTGTACAAGCGTCACTCCATCTTACAATTGACTGTTATCACTTGAAGTGCTAGCATTAAACTGCACGCGCTCGATGTAACAGATGTCCCCTTCCCTGTACCGCCATCAGGGTGCGAACCAAGGATAGGGATCACAGATACCATTGTTCGTAAGCAGCATTTGTTCCCCAAGTGAAAATCATTGTGTCATTGTCTTTTCGACAAGTGCGCTCGTGTTCGTATCATGCCCTTCAAACTTGCGCATTGAACAGTGAATGACTTCATATTGGTCACACTTCAAATTATCCGGCATGGTTTGTCACCTTGAGCTGGATGGTGAGTTTCGTGCTCCATTGTGGTCAAAACTTTTATTTCCCAGATATCCTAATTATAAATTAACTTCTGTCGCGTGGATCTTCAACTATCATCTGTGCATCCAGAAGACCATCACCAGTAATGTGCGAAAGTTAGCTGTGGCATATGGTCCTTATTTAATCTCCGCGCTGCTGGTGATCATTGGATCAGTTCTGTTTTAGGATTAAAAATTGAATTTTTCCTCCTAAACATTTCAGCCCATTGAGTAATTTGCCTTTTCTATGTTAGTGGCGGTGATGGTTTTTGGGACTTCCGTTCGAAACTCTCAAACACTTAGTCCATCCCACCATAGTTGAGCAAGTACTCAGCTTAGTAAGCCGTTGTGAACCTACTACTTGTGATTTCAGCATCTTTCGGTGATGAAACTTCTCCCAAAGGAAGGAAAAGACTCATAAATGCATGGCTGCTGTTTATGATGAATCTGCACCACCAAACAACGAGGGGCGTTTGGAGTAATTACAGTAGTAGTTTATTTATGAAATATGATTCAATGCACGTGGGATCTCTCAACATATTCCTTACCAACGTCAATACACCGTTCCTCTCTTCTTGATAACTTCATTATGACATCGCAAAACCATTATTTCGGAGTATTGCGCCAGCATTCGTGGTTAGATGCGTGAATTTGACGGTTTTTTTTTTTAACCTCGCGGCGAGTTCTTCATGTTGTTGAATGAGCAAGATCTGATGAATATGGTGGGTGCGGCAGAACAATAAACCCCAGCGATGCGGTTGTACTGTTGCTGGTGTGCGACCGCGCATTCATGTTGTCGACTGCTTTCCGTTTCGCCGTTTCGCTGTTGACAGTCGTTCCTTGAGGAAGCATTCCATTAGCGGCATGTCTAAAGTGTCCCAAAAGACAGCGAGCATCAGCACAAATTTCTTAGGTCGGGAATTCCCTGGATGTTCGCATTGCACGGATTGGACTTTGTTCTCTGGTGTGTGGTAGTGGCACCAACACTCGTCACCAGCTTCACCAAAAAATGCGGATCTTTCTTTTGTGCCTGTGTCTCATATTCATAGTAAATAATGGTGTGTAGGGTTGCGCATAACATTCCAGTTCATCAAAGGTTATGCCCCTATCAGCCACATACAGCAATATTCTTGGGAGACCGCAATATGACATCAGCACTCATATTCTGGTGTGCAAATTCCATGCCGCTGGTTGTCTTCTGTGCAGGAACTTCTTGACCACATACCGTAATTAAACGTCTGTGAATTTCTGCAGTTTTGACGCAGTCCTTGCACAAAAACCTTGCATCTTTGTTCATGATAGTCGCCTTTCATCTTGTCCACGTCTTTCTCTAATTGACAACAAACGAGCACTGTCCTTTCGCTACATGTATAATTATCCTAACGTCTGCATGACGTACATAGCTCTACATCATTCGTGAAACATCTCTATGGCTAATCATTTTCGAATGCCTCTTGTATAAAACCAGATTTTGGAACAAGTAGTTCAAATGTGTAAGAGAGTTCACCCTCGTGTGGAAGCAACTTCTAGAGAAATGTACAAAGTGATTGAGGATTTAATTTTGACAGGGAGATGAATTAATGCTTCCCTATTAATAGAAAAAATTGGCATATCGATAATTTTAGTTTGGGAAATAGTCCACAACACCTTGGGCTAATCTAAAGCAAGTGCATAGTCCGACATCGTGCAGATTGCTATCCAAGAATGTGTGAACCGTACGCCTCCGATTTTCTCTTGTAAGTTTTGAAGAAATTTCCTCTTGTACAGTAGTTTTCAAGTGTTGTATATGTCAAGGAGACTAAAAATTCTTGGTTCTCAGACCAACCTGAAGAATCTCTTCCCCCTTCTAAAGGCTTAAAGTCATTGCAGGATAAAGTGTACTGAATTGTTAGACGAATATATCGAAAAAGGGAACAAAAATAAAAACGCATAGAATACTGTACACTCTACTTGTTAAAGCAGTTTCTTATTAATTTGTAACTAAAGTAAATGTTATTAATTACAATCTTCGGCTACATTTTTTGAACCACTCTGTAATTTTTAAAACATAATTGTAACATTTAAGTGTACATTTTACAAAGTATCGATTCAAGGGCAAAGACAGTAGTCCTGCCGTCAATTAAACGATTGCTTGAACTCGAGCAAAGTTGCAACTTCAACTGTTTGTGAACATAACTTCGCGTAATATTGTGGGTATTGCATTCGCAGCGATTTGCTGTAATGCTGACCATGTCTCTAACACAAAATACTCCGACGGAAGTGTTTCCATGCTTTGTTAACGCGAGCTGGCTTTCTAGATGGTGTTATATAATAATGAAGCTTGTTTGGGGTTCATAAAGCCATGTCAACATTTGACCATGTTTTCGCTGTGCTTTCTATTTGACCGTCTCAAGTACTCGCCAATATTTCATAAGCTAAAGTGATTGTGCCTTTCCTAGATTAGAAATACCACTTATAATAAGCCTTGGGTTTTTTTTTTGTTTGCGTTAATTATCCGGAACATAAAGGTCTTACATACAACGATCTGAGACATGGTCCGTTAGTCCTGTTGTGTTATTGATCCGTTACTTTGCATTGTAGTCCGCAGCAAAGTATGCATTCTTCTTAGATAACATCAGCGTTTATATATTTTCAGGATCCCCAATAGGACAATGTAGTACATTTTATTTGTTAACTTACATAACCATGGAATACAGATTTTAAGTACTTACGCATTATTGACAATACTGGGGGCATTCTAAAAAGTTCTGGGCCTAACAAAGAAAACACAAGGTTTAAGATAAATGCTTTCTTTATCAACATACTCACCTTGTAACTTAATACATTTAGTCCATCGACTTTCCAATTTGTTAATTCCCCTAGTAAAATAAAATTAGTTCAACTATAAAACCCAAGCGTCTGTCTCAGCTCCAATCTTATCATTTGACGTGAATCTTCGTCTATCCAGCCATTTCTTTAGGCTTGATTTTTTTTTTATTTGTTTTATTTACGGACGCTCTTTAACATCTCAGGTCATCAGGCCCCATTCTATTCAGGGTGTGAAACGGCCGACAAATTTTGCTCTTCTTTCAGCTTTGAGGTTCTTTTTCGTGCCGTAAATGTACGACACGGGACCCACGGCTTTACTTCCCTTCCGAAGGAAGCCATACTTAGGATTTTTACGCCCCGAAAAAAAATTCATCGGTCCTGGCCGGGTTTGAACCCGCGATCTTGGGTTTAGGAGGCAAGTATGGTTACCACTACACCACCAGGACCGACTCCTTCTCCTCCTCCTCCTCCTCCTCCTCCTCCCCCTCCTTCTTCTTCTTCTTCTTCTTCTTCTTCTTCTTCTTCTTCAGGTTTGGGAACAAAAGTAATCGCTGGAAGTCAAAGCCAGGAAATATGGGGGATTTGGAAGTACTTGGAAGCGAAGTTCATGCAGTTTTGCAGCAACAATCTCAGACGTGTATAAAATAACTTTCTTCCTCGCAAAGTGGACGTTTATCCTGAATAGCATCCAATAGTGAAGCATAATACTCCGCGGTGACAATTCTGACCTGGAGGTAGTCTACGAGTCCCATACCATGAGAGTCCCAGAAATGAATTTTTCTGCAGATGGTCTTTGGTGCACTTTCACCTGTTGCCACCCACTATTTGGAATGTTCCTTCGTCTCTGGCGTATAGCGATGAATCCATGCTTCATCCATTATGAAACTCGGAGAAACTCACTGGAATTGCGTTTAAATAAGTGCAAACACTGTTACGAAACGTTCATTTGAATGCGCTTTAGTGCATTGTTAACAAACGCAGCACGTATCGAGCGGTAAGTTTTCACATACCCAAAACTTAGTGTAAAATGTAGTGAACACGGACTGTCGAGCGCAATGTCAGCCAACTCGCGTACCTTCAATCGGAGATCATGAATACTGCATTGTGAATTTTTGTTACACTCTCGTCAGTCGTAATAGTTTTGGGACGCCCTGGGCGTTCATCGTCTTGAATGGATGTATGACTCGCTTTTTAACCATCGAAAACGCAAGGCAAGAATCTAATATGGAATCTATCTCCTTTTTATTAAACCGTTCGAAAGGAAGTACTTTTATCATAGTTCGTATTTGTTTTATCCATTTTGTGGAAAATGCTAACACTAGTTTGTTTACACGATCGTCACAAACAAGTGACTACAGTTACCCGTCGGAAATTTTATAGCGCTCCATGTAAAGGACGATACTTAACAACACATAGTAATTTGGCCATCTTCACAACATCTCTTGAGTAGGCCGAGAATACCTCTAGTATATTCTTTAGGCGTAATTTTTTAAATGAAAATGACATGAAATAGAAACCTTTGTGCTTGATAATTGGTGATATAGTTATGACCACTCCAAGTAACATTTTGGATAACACACATTTTCCACATAAAAATATTTTCTTTTATTTCAACACATAATACCAATTTGTTCAATAAACAAAAATACTTACACCTGTCTTTTCAGCGCTTATCAGCTTGAGACATTGCATATTTGATGGTCCGTGTTTGTTTGCTTGTTGCTTTAAGATGGTGTTCTTGGTTGGGGGGGGGGTTAAGATATTGATCAGTTTGAAGACATTACTTTTTATTTCTATGACTTGGGATTCTTTTCAAGAGATGATAAAACTTTTATCATACCGTCATCGCGTGACAGAACCTGAAAGGAATGCTATTTCAATTGGATGAATTATCAATGCAGCAATCTGGTTAGCTCAAACGATACAGCCTGTATTCGGGATAACCTAATTCAGGTATTCCGTAGCTTTCCTGGGTCTTTTTAGAAAGAAAAGACAGGGTTATCCATATCATCATTCATCTTCATTCCATCTCTGTGCGTGTCTGCACTTTCTGTGTTTGTGATATTTCGAGACGGCTCTGACATTGGACTGATCATCCGTTCAGGGAATCCCTTAGCGTGTATGTGTACTCTATGTAATCGGCTTTGAGACTGGTGATTAACCTGCATTTGTAAGTCCTAATACCGGGGGAGGGTAAACAGAGAAGATAAAGAAAGAACAAGGCGGATTAGCGATTGAATTGCGCTCAAGGAGTTGAGGAAGGTAAACAAAAGCAAAAGCAGGCGTAGTCTCATCGTTCCTTTACGTCCTTCGGACAATTTGTAGCTTCCAGAACGTTAAATGAGAAGGCTTTCTGTTGTATCTAAAATTGTAACTCATTTCTGGATGTAACACGTGTCTTTAACAAAATTCAGCTCGAATTAGTGTAGCGTGCTTTCAATGACCTAGTTGCCAATATTTATGAACAAAGAGAATGCTGTGCAATTGTGTAAATTTTTAAACGCAGCATTCCAGTCACAGCTGCCGAGATGCGGTGACGCGGAACGTAGACAAGTTAAAGTCATTGGATAAGTTTATTATATCCATGCTATTTTGCATCATCGGCGGCATGTGTTTATAAATTTGCACGGCATTACATATATATCTCCAGAGAGAGAAATACACTGTATAACATTTGAATTAGATGGGACTGTAGTTATCAATTGAATGTATTGAAAGTTACCAAACATTCCCTCTCTGTTAGATCACGGTTTTCTCTACACCCACCATGAAGACTTTCGCTTGTTACTAACTCTCTGTAAAACTACGATGGGAAACTAGTTTTGCTGAGTAATAAAGCTGTCTCACACAACGGAGAATATACTGCAACGTTTCTGCAGGACTGAAAGATCGGTTGCTTTGGTAACCGTGATTTTTCCCCTCCCCTTGAAGGATTGGTGTTTACTCGCTGCATGGCGTTGCTCATACAATTTCCTTACTGTCAGAGGAAGAAACAACCTCGCTTAGCGGGTGTTGAACCCCGGGTCCTTCCGCTCTCACCCTCCAGTATTATTGTTATGTGTCTCACGCTATTCTGCTTTGTCTTCTTTGTTCGGGAAATAACCTTGCCGGGTTGGCATTTACAGTAAGGTCGTTTGTGTAAAGAGCATTCAAGCCTCAGAGAACAGTAGCTGTGCTTTTTAACCGCACACAATAGCGCGCACCACCTGTCTCCATGCCCTTCTTAAGGCAAGCCTACTGGCATTTTAAAATATCTCAGTTCTGAATTGATCATAGTGAATTTTAATATAAACATTTGATTATTAAAGCTTTGCTCTGAATATATTATATAGGTATCCAATATGCATGTATTTTATTCCGTTTTGTTCTTTAACTAATCGTAAATATTTTTACAGGAACGTTATTTTTTTTTCAAAAAGTAAACCTAAAGGCAACACCCACCTGCACATATATTTAAATATTCGCGTTACAACAACTTCATTTCTTTTACATGCCATAAATCTACGACACGGGATCCAGGACCTTAGGTTCCTCCCGAGGACTTTTACTCGAGATTTTTACATCTGGAAAAACTTATCGACCTAGGCCGGGTTTGAACCCGCGAGGTCCAGAGTCGAGCAATATTATTGAATTAAGATAAAATATACATCCCCTATCATATTTATTTCTTTTGTTGTGAATCTGCCAAAGAAAGAAAACGACAAAATAATATAACATGAAAAGAATCAAATCGTATCGTGAACATAGCAGATGACCAAAGGGCATCGACACAGGCGGAAACAGCAGCCGCTGCTGCACATCGGAGAAAGAACAAAAACATGTTCCTACTTGCAAGCAAGCATTAAAGGATTTCAAGGTTTTGGAATGAATCATTAGGTAGTTTTTATTCGCAGGTTAACTCCGGTTGACATCACCAATCAGGTTCGCGGAAGAGGAGCAAGAAACGTGGAGAATTTCCAGGGACAGCTGCATTGGGCCGTTGAACTCTTTTGCTTACAACAGGAACAATACAAAGTCTTTGTAATGCTTGTTGAATCAACTGCCTTCCTACTCATTAGCCCTTTTCTGGTCATAGCCATAAAGATCTGTTAGTGTGATCCTCTCAAGGAAATTGCAATCTCGAGTCTTTTGCTCAGCAAGTATTTTTGATGAAAGAAATTGGCCGTTTCCATTCTATTTGGTGTATGGAAAGAAATGAAAAATTAAGATTAGCTAAAAGAAGTTGCCATGATAGCTCAGGAGCTACAGCCCAGGATGTATCCTAGGCAGTAGGAGTTTCCTTCACTATATCGTGTCCAGACCGACCTGGGTCAAATATATCTTAGCTTTTATCAACTGAGTATCTGGTGATTAGAATAAAGGCCGTAGAAATTGAAGTAGAGATGCGTGAGTAAAAAAAAGATAAAGGTACGAGAAGAACTAAGGCAGCTCATGGTGGAAGGAAAAATGAGGAAGGGGAGAACTAGATGGAACAAAGCAAGAAAAGGTTGAAAAACTGACAGAAAAAAGGGGAGGTACGAATAGTAGAATGTAAAAGGCTGGCCATCGACGTTAGTTAGTGCCCTATTGGATTGGGTAGCGCATAGCAACATCGACGACAGCACTTGGAGGTGTCCCATAACCCTAGAAATCTTGCTTAATCATGTAAAGGAGTAAGAGAATGCCTTTAAGAAGCTAAACTAACAAGTAACGGCAGTAATCAGATTTATTATCATTCCAAAAAGCATTGCAGCGTAGCGCCTAAACAATAGTTAAATGACTTGAAATCAACTGACATTGACATCCAAAGCTTACAAAATGGCCAGGAAGTATTTGAATAATATAATAATCCCCTGGCAAAGGTCGGCCGTTCCACAAGTATTGCACCATGATAACACTTGTCTTCCCGCCTAAGTTAAAAGAATTCGTACATCATATATATTAATCAAACATTACAGTAAGACTTTAAACATTAAACATTAATTTCTGTTAAGCGAAAGTGAGGAAATTTTCCATACTGAAGTGAGTTAGAATTATCGATCGAGGCCAAGCTGTCGATCTCTCTCTCTCCCTCTCTCTCTCCCTCTCTCCCTCTCCCCCCTGTCTCTTATGGTGGCGCAAGCAGCGGGCATTTAAAATGCATCTTGTCACAAAGTGAAAAAGAAAATCGAGAATGAGGAAGGACAGAGAGACAACAAAGAGTATAAAATAGAACAACTGCGAGAAGACCAGGTGTAGGGGAAATACGATAAACTAGAGAAATAAAATGAAACGCACAGGGCTTTCATTTCAAAACTTGAATAACTGCCAATTTAACATAAAGTTACTTTTAAAATAAATACTCCATGTAAATACTGAGGAAACAATTTAAAATAAGCTTTGAATACATTTTAAATTTCAACCCCTTTTAGAATTTCAGACGCCTTGGATGTAAATTTGAAGGAAAAAATAATTTTTATAACGAGACCCCAGATAATGATGACCTAAAGACGTTTTAAATGACGTCTATAAACTAAAAACGATCATAGCATTTGGAACAAAACCGTAATCTACACATCGAAATGATGTTCACATGTGCAAACAATTTACAAATAAGACATTGTTTATAATTTAATAATAATTAAGAGATGCTTAATGAACAGATTAGTGATTATTAATTAACATACTCCCGAATATTTTTTTTCAAAATTTTTTCCTACAGGAAAAATTACTTAATTATGTAATGTTATCATTATTAGGGTGCTATGGAATCTTTAATCTGAAAACATTGGAAAGAAAAGATCGATTTCTCTGTTAGGTAGCTGGGTGTATTATCAGATAGGAACATGCTTGAAAAAAAATTTTGGATCTCTTTAATTGAAGGAAGATAAAGAAACGTAGATTGTCAGCCTTTAAGTTTTTGTTACAATACCGAGCTTTCACGGCCGGTGTCGATACAATCATGCAAAGCTTCCGGGCTGAATGAACGTTATCGTTAATCAGAAGAATTGATTTGATCACAGAATATTCAGACCAAAGACTACTTTAACGATCTTGGACTTTACGTGAAAATATTCTAATACAGTATCATCATTTATTCTTATTGCATTACTCACGCACCAGTCCTTGAATTTCGTGTAGTTTTCTAGATTCATCAGGAAGTATGTCCAAAGTTGTATGACTACATCTGGTGGACTGTCAAATTCGTCTTCTTTCTTCATTTTCACCTTATTGAAGCAAGAAAGCGAGATCGAACATGGAGACTACAGTAACGTTGTTTGTTGATTTCTCTTGTTAGTATAAAATGTAATTTATAATAAATTTATTTCTTGAATTTTGAAAATTAATGTCGTTAAATATACCAAAGGTAGATAAAATATTTTAGAAAACAGTTAAAAAATTATCTTTAGTAACTCTCGTGTCTTAGCACGCCACTTGAGTGACTCTCTCGCTACTAATGCTCTACTCAATAACTATTTAGACTGACTGGTGTGGAAATCAAACTATGTTTGGAGATGCTCAGCAAAAAGAATGAAACAGTATCTTGTAAAAGGGGACTACAGAAAAAGATGATAAAGAATACATGGTAGAATAAAGAAAAAATAATGAAGTAGGATAGGAGGCCATGGAAGAAGGGACACAAGGCGAATATGAAAGTGAAACATTAAAGGAAAAAGAGGATGATGGGAACCAGGAAGGAAAAATAGATGATAAAAACTACAGGAAAGAGAAAAAAGAACAGTGTGGAAAAAATTGAAAGGGAAATAAGAAATCAATGAAATATGAAAAAGGACGAAAAAAGTAAGAATAGGAGAATGCGGTGGAAAAAGAGGTGAATGTGGTTAAGGGAGAGCATGATAGAAGAAGAAAAGACATGAGGAGTCTCCTATCTCGTGCGACGTCGTTTGTTTGCTGTCACAAGGAATAATCAGGCACGTAACAAGTCTGAACGAGTAGAAAGTTAAGAATTTCTGTTATGATGGATGGTATGTCCCTGATTTCTGGTTTCTCAAGAACAGATCTGGTGATCAGCTGTGGAACAATGGGGTCGCCATGGGCGTTTTTTTGTGTTTGGGAACTTTCATCTCGACCACAGGTTTCATTGTTTCCTGGATACACATCAGTGGGACATCTTCCAGATGCATGAAATGGTTAATGACCGTAAAATAAAGGCGGGACAGAGAAGAGAAGAATATATTAAAAGAACAAACGAATATTCTGTCCAGAAACAGCCGAGTTGTGTATTATTAAACAGGTTTACAGTGTCACTGACATCTTGTCCATTCAACGCTGTTGCTGTTTGGATCTTACAGCTTGTATCTTGTTTAGGAAATAAGTTTTGTACATACGTTTCATATCAACGTTGGCCGCACGTCACCTTACGCCTGCATGTTGGAACTCCATCGTTTTCACGGCGGGATTGGATGACAAGCTACACCTTCATTAGACTTTATAAACGTGTCTTTAATTTATTACCTTAATTCAAAAAGAAATTATATTTTCACATAAGCATGATATAGAATTAATCAAGTGCTGAGAAATAAGTTTTGTTTTAAAAATTATTCAAAGTTTTGGCCTTTCTGTCCTCTAACTCTTTTACATAATCAATAAAAGCAAGGCAATGCAAATGAATTTAATCTTTTTTTAACTTGCTTGTATTCTAGATAAAGAACTCAATAGGGAATAGCGTAACTAATGTGGTATGTATTTTAGCTAATGTTAAATTAGGTATTTTTAAAGATGTTTTCTAAAATGCTGCAAAGTGGCCACTAATTAATATACATATTTTACAACACAGGAAAGATACTCTATGTTTACATACGAGAGCAATAGAATGATGATAATATTATGATGATTTATGCAGGAAAGATTATAACATCAGTATTTTTGGTATTTCTTTCTTTCTTTGTTTTTTCTTTCTTTCTTTTGTTTTTTTTTTTGTTTTTGTTTTTTTTTAATGCTGCCAAGTGGCCATTGGTTAATACAGTTTACAACACATTTTTCAGGAAACATAGACTATGTTTATATGCGAGGGCAATAAAGAACACTCATACTATTTTCATAGCCTATGCAGCAAAGATTATAACACCAGTATATTGGATTTTTTTAATGCAGCAAATTGGCCATAACTGAATCGGCGAGATTTAAAAAAAAAACCGCTTATTGTAGAAGATGAAGGAAGACCCATACCTGGCTACCAACTGTTTCAGCAATGGGAAAATCGAGAAATTTGATTTATGAATTATTGGAGCAGTTCTGTAGTTCCCAGATTTTCATTTCTGTTCCCGAAGCTCACAAATCTTCCTCGCTGGTCAGCGTTTTTCATCAAATATACAGACAATTGCATCTGTAGAGACGGCGTAATAGCATTGGAGCATCGGTAGAATAAATATATTGCATTATGCTGAAAATAAAAAACAGTATTTAAATTAAAACTCGTTCATTCGTTGTCAGGTCGAGACATTTTCAACCGTCCTCGCACAGTAAAATGTACGATTGAAGAAAGGTATTGAACATTAGCAAACAGTTCTATAACATCAGACCATTTAATGAGTGGAGATAATAAGGAAAATGACACGTGTGCTTTACAGACCATAAAAAAAAAATCCAAATCTATCAATTTGACTATCCCAGAAGATTCTAAAAGGGGGACATCGGACCACCAAACAAGGATAGAAAGACTAGCTCGGAAACCTGAAGCGGAACAGGCCACATGACCTAGCCCTTGACATTAATAAGCATGACGATGGATAATTGTATTCTACTGCTTTATAGGCCAGCGGTAAAGACTAACGAACTTGAAGCTAATAAATAATAAATATGGCTGTTTTTGTTTGACGGTAATGTTCCTGTCTCACGGGAAGCTTTGTTATATCTGTTTATTTGGATGCAGTTCCTGTTATTTTGTGTTTACCGAAGCTGGTTTCCGTTAGGTTGCTGTGATATCGCACGCGAAATCTCGACAATTTGCCAGCCCCTGAGCTTAGTCACGGCAGATTCCGAGGTTTTAAAATGCAAATCCACGAAGAACGGGTCCTGCACCTTCACGGATTTTGTTTTGTTTCCTCGAGGCTTGTACTCCTTTTGCCAGTAGAAGTCGCAAACAGTAGCTTCATGTCACGATTTTATACTATATCGGTTGATGATATTTATTGGGTGCTGAAAAAAACATCTCGAAGATCAGAGGAAACTGCCTATTAGTTGTGCTTAGATGAAGTCTTTGTAAAAATTATCAGGTAGACAGAAGTTATTATATTCTGTTGTAATTATATCTAATGGAGCCCCAAATACAGAAATAAAAACACTGAGGATTCTTAGTAATCATGCTTCTGCCAAAACGTGTTTAATTTGGTCTTCTATCAACTGATGTAAAGGAAGAAAAGTTCGTCACGCAGAAGCTGCGTAAACTAAGCAATTTCCTCAGCAAGTAGAATAACCTTAAAAATTAATGTAAAATCCGAGTTAGGTCGTATTAATCAATGAAATGATATAAGTTATGGCATTACTGCGTGGTATTAAGGAAACAAAGTTAGAATTGAATTCTGTAAGTATTACAAAAGAGAAATCACATTATTATTATTATTATTATTATTATTATTGAGAGTAAACCACAAAAATTAATGGCATACTATTAATTAAAGGAAATATATTACCACTGATATAGAGAAAGCTATACTATGTGGGTATTTTTCAACATTTTTAAATATAATAGTGTTTATGAATTGAGCCCTTGATACCATCGTTATATTCACTAAAACAGAGAAAAAAATAACAGAACGTTTCGAGTTACACTGTGTATTGAAGTACATGATGCGTATATGCTTCAATAAAACAAAAACATTCTATTATTCAGAAATAGTTACAATGTACAAAGCAAACATACAATGGAAAGTACCATCAATTTTCACGGACTTTGAAATTTAATTGAAATTTTATTGTGATAAAAACATGTAATGCAAATGTTTTCTGAAGGTTATTATAGAGCGCTCTTACATATAACTATAATTCTCACACACATATTAGATAAATCTTTTATAGTGATATCTTCAGGAAAATGACGCTAGATATTTTTAAGTTTGGGTTTCAGGTAACCCCCCCCCCCCTAATAGTCTTCGCTTGAGAAAACGCATTGTCAGGTTTCTGGAATCTCTCTCAGTATTGATAAGTGCTAATAGAGATTGGGTGTGGAAGTGAGATCACAGCCTTCATATCAACATTAATTAACTGCTAGAAGGCCATTTAGGCTTGTCCATACTTATAGTTCACCAGCTTTAAAGGGAAGTCCTGACGGATATGTGGTGGACATCAATTGGCAGCAGATGGTATCTCCCTGGGAAATAGCGCTATTGCGACGACGTGAATCGGGTTTATTTTTCGAGCTAGGTATCGAGAGCAACGAAATGGGCCAAATCGGGACCAAGGTCCCATTTGCGTACTAATGAATTTTGGGAGTGTCGAGGAACAGAAGTAATTGATTCGTATCCAGCGGGAACACAGTTAACAGAGGCATGCTGTTTTACACTTTCTGCAAATACATGAAACATTTTTATACAATATGTTTGTTCAGCTGTCTTTGAGGAGCAAGAAAATTGACAAGTGTCTGCCTTAGCAAATATAATACTACATTTTTTTAATGGTGTTAACGCCCTTTTTTACTATTAAGGCATCACAGGCGATACCACATCAGTTTACCAACCTTAATACGTTAAATTCCAGTTTTTCATTGAAGTTACAGTTCACATAAAACTGTGTACTCGACACGCAGAAGCGATAAGGATTACCAACTAACTTTAGAATTAGTTGACTGTAATATGAAACATTATTTTTTATTTTGGTTATGTGACAGTTTAATTACATTTTATCGACGATTAACAAGTTCATTGAAACCGTCACGGAAAGATGAGGTATTTCGTAATAGGAAACAAAACGTCAGTCCATGGAATAGTTGTGATTCGTAAGTTTCCGGACTGATTCAATCTCCGTAAAACATAGTTCCGAAGCTTTATCTTCAAAAAGCTGGAAAATGGCTTTCTTCAATCGTTCGTGAATTCTTTACCCTGGAAGGTAAGGTTTCAGTTTTGAAAGCATATAATAGTCACTGGGAGTATGGTATGGGCTGTACGGTGGATGATCTAGTTCCTGTGAGCCATTGTATTGAATGATGCGTTCGTGCAGCAGATATTTTCCTTGATGACACTGTGCAGTTGATGCAATAGCTGAGCGGAGTACTTTCCAGTCGGTGTTATGTTAGTTTCTTTAAAATGTGTCAAAATTCCTCTGCACTTCCAAAAGTTTGTCGTCTTCGTTGACCTTTCTACTAACTGTTTCATCCTTCTATGATTCATTGATTCTATTTTTGAAAGAGCGTCATAGTAGAGGACCATAGTTTCGTCCTTTACCACGCCAAAGATTCAAAAACGTGTCACATTATTCCACGGGCACTTTCATTTGAACCGTTGAAAGAATTCGGGACATCCATCTTGCATTAAACTCGTGCATATACCAATGTTAATTAAAGATACGAAGCATTTAGAAATCCCAACATTTTAGTTATTCCCTTTGTCTTCAGACACCTGTCAGCCAGAACTTTCTTCTCAACAAGGAAGGTGTTTTCAAATGTCAACACATTCACCGGCCAACCCTTAAACAAATTATCTTCAAGACATTCTGTGCCCAGATGGATTAATTTTGACCACTTCTTCACAGTGTAACATGAAGACGAAGCTTTTCCATACACACCGTCAAGGCTTGTTTATTATCACTTAGTCAAACTCCTTTGATTAAACATTACTCTGTATTGTGCAACATGTCTGAATTTAATAAGCTTCTCCAAGTAAATAATGGCGTGGCGCAGTGTTTACACCCCGTAAATTATGTACGAGATAGCATGAACATCGCAATAGAATGTCATGTCCTAGCATGAAACTTTGGAATCTCACTCATCTCGTATTGACGCAAACACTCGCCCGAGTAAAAGAAATTCAAATAAGGGCCTTCAGCTGGAAAACATGACAACAATTTTCTGCGATGCGGATGGTAATTGGTTTTCCTGAGAACTTTCATTTTGACGAAGCGATTAAGGAGTATCCAGAGAACAAGGGAGAATTTTTCTTGCAGCACCACAATACCAAGTCGCGCAACTCAACAATTGGAGAGATAAAATATCACCGCACTACTTGATACACCACATAGCCCAGACTTGATTCCATACCGCTATACATCTTTTCTCGCAAGTGAAAGAATGCCTTCGTGGACATCAATGTGGATTCAATGTGAAAGTTTGACTGTTTGTCATCTGTCATTCGTTATTTGGAGCGACGTGTAAACACTCCATGAATTTTGCAGATTAAAAGAAAGTTTGAGCTATTTGTGATCTAAAGAAGATGGAAGTAGTAAGAAACGATCTCGCCCGACAAATTCTTCTGTTTGAGTTTAATATAGGAGCAAGGCAGCGAAGGCGGCTCGAAACATTTGTACCGTTTAGGGGAAAATGACAACGTAGAAATGCTTCTGTTGTTTCAAAGAGGATTATTTGACGTGAGCGAGCGATTTGTCACTTTCAAGAACTCCACTAGGCTTTGATGAAGACCTTCTGAACTCTTTAATCCATGAATAATCAGCAGATGTGATGAACTGAGAGCAGTCAACCATCGTGCGACATTTGCATTCCATGAGCAGGGTTCAAAGTATGAGTACCTCACGTTTTAAGTGAAAACAAAAATCAGCGGGGTGGCCATTTGTTCATCTCTGCTTGCTCGTGAACAACATCGACCATTCCTATCCAAGGTAAGCGTTGGGAAAGAGTTATGGATATTGGAGGAGAATATATTACTGATTCCTTTCTGCATGTTCTTCTTCTCAAATAAAAACTTTTACCACAGCCATACGAGCGTTTGCATCAACCTGATACCATTAGGTGCCTAAAACCATCGAAAAGGAATTCATGTCTGCAAACCGCATCTACGAATATAACCGATAAATTCGTTATATTTTTTGTTATAGAACGATTTTTTTGTTACGTGGTATTTTCAGGACATTAATTTGAAATAATGTGTTACTAGCTCGGCATAATGCACCTGTGTTTCATTCCTGAAGACCACCATTTTGCACTAGATCTCAGTGTTTAAAGATAGGGAGTCGCTTGAGGGAGTATGTATATCAAGGTGAAAACATATGATAAAGTTTCGAATTTCATCATAAAAATTCATTCTGTGATAGGCGAAGCTCTGTCCCATTACATATTCAAATTGAACAAACAAAAATACTAGCAAATTACCATGAAGATTTACAGAATAAAATTGAATGTTAAACATGGCAATTTAGTATGTAATCTTGTATGGGCGTGTGATTAACTACAAGCCAAGTACAGTTTCCTTAAGGGTTCATATGCTATCTATAGAGTCGCCCTAGGGCGCTACTATGTTCGAGAACGTTTTGTCATCCGCTCTATCAGGTTTGGCAAGTAACAAATTATAGAGGGACACGGTAATAACGAAAGCACAGCGCTAGTTAGCAAGTAGTTGGAATGGCTATTGACAGTGGGCAGTTTTTTTAGTAAAATGCACATTATGCAGCGAAGGTCTTATTTTCTTTGTTTAATAAAAGTAACTTAGAAAGCGTTCTCTTGGATTTCGTAACGTCAAAAGTGTGTTGTCCATAAATTTCCCTGGAGGAACCGTGCGTTGGGAAACGTTGGCGGAGATGTCACTGCGTTGAGTAATGATACAAGAGGAAGAGGTCTCGCTGTTAGAGTAGTTGATAATGACAAGAGCAAGAAGAAATGTAATCCTGTGAGAAAATTAGTTTTTTATTTTTCACATTTACATTTTATTC
This sequence comes from Metallyticus violacea, assembly GCA_030762175.1. Lineage (NCBI taxonomy): Eukaryota > Metazoa > Arthropoda > Insecta > Mantodea > Metallyticidae > Metallyticus > Metallyticus violacea. The sequence goes on from CM060839.1 coordinate 26,047,951, forward strand.
TTTTGATTATAATTTTGTAAGAATGTATGACAAGTCAAATCTTGAGTTCAGTGATATTGTTATGTTATGCCACGAGGCTACCTTCTTGTTGTATACAACCATGCGATATTGTGTTCTATGTGTTAGTGCTGGTCTCTAGGGAGTAATATGTGAATCAGTGTAGTGGTGGCCAAAATTATATCATGTTTATATCTATACAGGTTGAAAATGTTCCTATGGTTTCGCCCATAATACTTTATAATTTATGTTTTCCTTTTCATGATGTATGAATATCTTTTATTGTGTTTCACTTTATAGGCTCATCGTACCTTGTATAGCTGAGCATCTGTGTAAAATGAAAAATCTCTGTGCTTTGTCCGCAGTAGCGTTAACGTTACCATAAGCATAAAACCTTGGAAGGGCGAGATCTTTTATATGATAGGGTAAAGCTAACCAAGGACACTTCCTATTGTCCTTTGGACCTTTAAATGAGACGTTTTGGTCCGCAGAAATCTGCTGTCTATTTAAATTTGTGTGAGGGAGTCTTTTAAATACCGTTGGAGGCGATACCCCAATACAGCTGGAAACAGCTAAATTTTGAAATAGCGTATCGTGTCATGGATTTTTAAACTCCCGTATCGAACGAATCAGGTGAAGACAGGCAAATTTATAATCAACCAGTGGAGAAGCAGAGTTTGAATTTTTAAGGATAGACGCGATACTGTTGCGTATTTCGCGTGGCTTGCTTGTCACAACGATTCCTTATTTTGAATCAAATATAGGTAAGGACAATACTGAGAGCTATTTTTCGTTTGTTTTTAGTCTCTTCTTTTTTTTCATCTTCTTTGTAGCGATTTCCCTGGTACCATTCTGACGTCATCCTACACTATTCAATTCTCCGAATATTTTTCAAGCCTCATTCTGACTTCATTCTCTCTTCATCGTAGCGGCACCACACATTCACACATCCAGACTTCGAAAAGCTATATACCTACATTGGAGATATTTGTTTAGTGTTCGGTCCAGTACCTATGATATTACGTTTCGTTGGAATAGATCGTCCAATAGTTAAATCTCGTCTAATAAATGTACTAAAGTAATTTGACTCTATTGACGGCAAAGCAATGACGTTTTAAAGGAAGTTACTCGAAATAAAGCATTCTTAAAAGTAAGTCTTCCAAGACCCGCTGATTTAGGTAAATACCTTGAGAGTCGCTTGTTTTCGGGGCGAAAGGAACAATCAAACAACATCTACAAGAAGCAACACAAGCCGGGGCCACCTATAACAGATCCAGCTCAGTAAACACGCTCTTAAGGGGCGAAGTGTCCATTAAGGCTGTAAGGTTGTACCTTCCCAAAAATAGTGTGTTGGCTCGTGTATGGTTATTTTTGTTCACTATAACTGAAATATGTTCTTACTTGAACTTTGACGCAAATAGCCGATCCCCAATAATATGGCCGAAGGCTCAGCCTGCCTTGCGCATGCGTAGAAGTGATTTTCCAAGTCAGTGTCAAGGAGAGGTGAAGAGGACCTATCATGGAGTTCGCTGCCGTGTAGGATAGCCTTGGGCTAGCACAGTTGATTATGTCTGCCCTCCTCTGTAATTTTGTAGAACCTGAAGTGCAACAAAAGGACCGGAAGCTAGGCGATATCAATTTAAAGTACAGTAGTTCGCTATTTTTTGCTGTACTGGGATAAAACGAAATGATGTAATTATTTTATATTAACAGTAAAGAACATTAATTATGATTTAATATTTTATAACTCACTTAAAGTTCCATACATGGTAACGCTTCATTAAAATTAAAAAAAAAAAAAAAATGTTTTCCCTTTGCGTAACTGATACATTTGCACAGAAAAACACAAGAATATTCAAACAGGTTTAAGGACGAATCGGGGAATATTTTTTGAATATTGCATGTAATTTAATTTAAACACGCATTGTTATAATCACAATGCTCTAATTTTGAATATGAAACATTTTTATAACCTTATACAGTCATTTTTGTGGTATATTTAACATAAATTAGATTTCCCGTTTATTTCGACATCCCATGTAAATCAGCAGAAATACAAGGTATAGCAAAAATACTGGCACATACTTTGGGGGTGAGTTCCTCAAACCAAATATCATAAACATATGTGTAAAAATGCTTAATTTATGAATTATTGTTGGACTAGACGCATTTCGAGATACAATCCAACAACTCAAGTTTATTACAGATAATAGACAAGTAGTTTTTTTCAGATAATCACGTGATGTGATCGATCATTCTGCTGACGTACCTTGGATGGCGACATGTTGCCAAGGAGACAATGTATTATACATACACAATTAAAATGATTACTGCTTGGAAAGCCTTTAACTTTAACTTAATTGTAAATAATAGGCTGTAATAACAGAGCGTATGTTTTGTGAATTATTTCCAAAGAAGAAATACGATGTTTGTGTTGTCAACAACCACGTACATTTGTTGACATTCGTTAGGCGTGTTAGCAATACGTAAGTTAATGGGGACTTCTTATGAGGTATTTTCGGAAATACATTATATCCTAAAACTAGACTAAACATATATTATGTTATTTGCCCCTTTGGACTGTTATTACTGCATACAGTGCGGTTCATTTTAGTTGAAACATGGAAAGTAGAAAGAGGTAGCACTATATTTCGCACGGCAGTAGACATTTCTTAACCGTCTAATCTAAAAGCATTAAAGAACGTGTGCACTCTACACACAATTTCTGTTGTATCTGATTGCACAGATTTGTCTCGTTTCCCAACACCCGAAAGCCAGCGAAATAAGCATGACTAAACATATCCCATGTTTCACTGCTGAAATATGCAACTAGCCACAACACATATTGCATTTGTCATTGAGAGACTATGCAGTTCAGGATGACTGTGACAGTGCTTCTCAGTCCCTTTGGCCGTCATTAGCACACTCTCCTCATAGACAGCTCAGGTAGCAGCAAAATGGCCATGTTTCAACTTAAACCTAACAGCCTGTAAGCCCTTTAAGTGCTTCGAGCGTTAAAGAACCTGAACCAAGTAGCAGATTTACTCTTTAGAACCATTCGCATTATATGGGAAACACCTGCTGTCCTTAGGGGGTTGGCAGGTACCGAAAAGATGGGACATGCTACGCTCTCTTAAACTTAACTGCCACGGATGGCCAAGGTCGTTAAGGCACGGACTCGTGAGCGGGAGGTCTGGGGTTCGATTACCACCTGAACAGTCCTTCCTGACTGAGGTTTTTTTTTTTTCAGGTTTTCCTCAGTCCTCATACATGGCAAATGCCGGGAAGATATCCTAAAGTTATGCCTGGAACGTTTCCTTCCTTCCAAATGTATCCTTTCATCTCACGTTTCATCGGTGTCCACCGTCTATGATGCCTCAGTAGTTTAACCGGACATTAAAACAACATTAATTACAGCAACCCTCCTAACTTAATGGAAGTTGTAATTTAGAGGTTTTTTTAGGTACACGAAATGCAAATATGACATTAGAGGAACCAGAGAGAAAAGGAAAAGGAGGAAAGAACAAATGTGCAGCGGTACCTGGATATCAGGAGGAAGAGACAGTGACCGAGGTTAAGTCTGAAGTAGAAGAAAATCAAAACTAAAACACGACTGTTGTATGTCGACAGTTCTTCAAGAGTTAAACAATGTCACCTAGAAAAGTGGTGATAAATGGAAAGCCTTGACGTTATTTCTTGAAGGAACCTTGGGGTTTACCTCACGTCACGCTCTGTTCTCCATAAGGATGACGTAATTAATAAACGCGCCCGACAAGTGGTGGACTCACCAGACCGTACCTTGCTCTGAAGTTTTTAGTCCTCATCTTATCTGATGCCACGTGTGCTGCCATGTTGGATTCGAAGATTGCTGATGATTCTTCTATGTTTGTTTGCCCCTTAGAAAACTGTGGACAGCCATTTCGTAATGTTACAAATCCAAAGGCTACATTCTTGCATGCTACCAGACTACGATGGTGGCCTGTAAAGTTTTCGGCCTCGACCACAGATAGCCACCCACTTGTTTTTTACGCTAATACATTTATCTTGAGTATTAATCAAGTCGTTGTTTCAAATACTTTATTTTATGCAGCATCTTCAAACAGACGTGTCGTGGGTATTCCATGTGCAGTGAAAAAGCGCTATGTAAAAAATGGTTTAAAGTCAAACGAAATTCATACCAAATGTGTAAAAGTCAAGGGAACTTAATTTTGAACGTTTAAAAAAATGTGTTGCTTAATTTAACATGGCCGACCAGCTTTGAAGGTGACCCATGTCTAAAAATTGCAACAATAGTACAACTTGTTGAGCAATTACATGATATTAGAGGACCGACGAATTTAAGTGCGTGAAGTTGCTGAGGCTGTAGATATTTCAAAGATATGTGTGGGTTATACAGAGAGTACATATGAAAAAAACTTTCCGCATGATGGTGCCACGTTTTCTAACAACAGATCAAAAACATTCGTATGAAAATGGTACAACAGTGTTTGAAGCGTTTTAAAAGTAACAGAACTGACATTGTGAGTCAATTTATAGCTGTAGATCAAATACAGATCCACAATCACACCCCAGAATTCCGATACGGGTGGCTTGGACTCGTGAGCGGAGAGTATGGGGTTCGGACCGTATCCCTGATTGAACTTTTCCTACGTTGTCATAAATGGCAAATGTTGGATGGTATCCTAAACTTAGGTCTGGATCGCTTCCTTTCCTAATTTTAATTTCATCTCATGTATCATCAGTGTCCGCCACTTGTGGTGCCTCAGTAGTAAAAACGGGCGTTAAACATGATTTTTTTTAAAAAAAAAAACCGAGTCTCTTAATTGATTGTTTTCAGATTGATGGAAGCATAACTGAAAAGCACTATTCCAATTTTCAAACCAAGTAGATAAAAATAAAATCTTAACAAAAGACCCAACTTGCAGACGAAAGAAAATCTTTTATCGAGATGATTCACAAGTGTTTTAGCAATAGTAAAATTGAGAGTTTGAATGGAGGATGCACCATATATCCCAGATTTGACTCTCTCTGACTTGTATCTGTTTCCGAAGATGAAACTCTTCCTTACTGGTCAACATTTTTCGTCAAATCAAAAAGCGATTACAGCTTTAGAGGAGTATTTTGCACCTCATTTGATCGTTTGAATACCTTATTTTACTGTACATGGAACGAGGTCCTTAACACACAGAACTGACACTATATGCTCAGTACTACGTCACGTAGTACTAAGTGAGTAGCCTAACAAGCAGACTACGTGGTACAGAACGACCATAACAACGGCGAGCCTGGGAACTAAGATTAGTTACAACACCCCCACCCCATAACCAGAGGTAAAAGCAAATGTTTACTGCACGTATTAAGCACCTGTTCTATTACCACAGGACAGCTATGCTGGGATTCTACCTTGCATAACGCACCCGTGTAAGCGGAATTGTAGTCAAAGGGCTCTAACGTTTCCGAACTCGTCATAGGTAACATATTTGCACTTTCTATATGACGAATGTTTCCCCAAAGTTTTGACATACTTTTTTGTTACACCCTGTAAGTAATTGTCATACAATACAATAAATATGCTTTAATGCCCTTATTCTTTTTTCTGTATTCTGGGTATAAAATTATGTATTACATGTGTACCTTTCAGATATGACTGGTTAGAACAGTCACGGAATATTTTTTTGTATTCTAAGACCAGTACATATTAAATTTTGTCAAATTTTATAAATTTATAAGTAAGCATTAAACCCTCAAAGTCAAACGAGTTTTAAAAACTATTTTTGGAATAAACTTTCAGAGAAATTTAGAAAGAATGTGTTTAATATTTTAGGGGAGTTGTTTTTTGTTTTTTTGACTGATGTATTTACGGACGCTCTTTAACATCTCAGGTCATCAGCTTCCCATTCAACTCAGGGCGTGAAACAGCCGACTAATTTTGCTCAGAGGCCTCTCTTTCAGGCTTGAGGATCTTTTTCGTGCCGTAAATGTACGACACGGGACCCACGGCTTTACTTCCCTTCCGAAGGAAACCATACTTAGGATTTTTACGCCCGAAAAAATCCATCGGTCCTGGCCGGGTTGGAACCCGCGATGTTGGGTTTAGAAGGCAAGTATGGTAACCACAACACAACCAGGACGGACTTTAGAGGAGTTAATAAAAGTGTCAGTCGGTAACGAAATGTTTGATACTAAATATTTAATATACTTTCTGATTTTAGCCCTGTTTTTCACATGGTCTTCTCAATCACCGGCGTTTTTATTTATTTATTTTTTTTTCTCTATCGGACAGTGAGGTCAAAATTCATAGTTCAAACCTTTTACATAGAAATTTTTACATGGGTTATAAAGTACAATATTATAGCTGAATAATATCAGAATTTTAGAAATTGGAAAAGGTCCATTCCAGCATCTCTTCATTTAATCTTATAAACTACTCTCGAGTGAGAACAAAATAGCGATAGAAACGCTCCCAGATAAACAAGACCAGGAAAGTCCAATGTGCCCCAGGGCAAAGAGACCTCACCTTCACGGAGTGCACGAAGTGAAAATGTACGGCCAGCCAAATGGTCATTCAACTTTGGTTTGCTCTCATGCAAAGGTTGGCATTCCGTATCAGTTTGCGTGGTGACCGAAGGGCTCTCAGCTCAGAAATGTGTAATTCCTCTGTAGTTAAACATGCTCATTTTCCTTGCCTCGAAAAGAAGCAGAACTTGTCTTAGAGATGCCTGCCTCCAGCCAAGTCAGATTTGCGGTGAAGTTTGTATGAAACCCGCCCCATTCGCTATAAAGGTAGCTGTTAACAACTTCCAGAGCAAGTGTCCTTGAACGCTCTTTCTCCTCTTTTTGGGCTGATTATTTCGGGTATCTGCACTCACGATGAGAGTATATACATCTATTTCCAAAAACCTGTTTGTAGAGACATATCAGTGGAGCTAGTTGTTTTTATTCCAAAAAATATTTCTATCCTCAAATATATTAATCCCCTTAGCGGGTGTAGTTCTAACCGCAAGCCTCAAGAGGCGTTGCCAGATTGGCAGGCGCTTGCCACAATTGTCTGAGTCACGCTGGAATCCCAGAACCGCTCGCTGATACCTTTACCTTAGCTGGCAAATCCGCAGACACGCCGGCGCGGGCGTCGCTTACGAAAACCTCCCGCTACTATGGACCAGAACCGTATGGGATCGTCCGGAAGTTCAGCCCAACCGACTCATTTTCCAAACGTTGACGGGTCACTGAAATGAGTCAAGGCGTTCCCTGCTTCAATTAAGACGAGACGTTGACATTTCTTTACCATATACCAGGCAACGTTTATTTTGCAATGCCACAGAAGTCGCTGTGTGCAAGTTCACGCAAGAATGTCAAAAGCAATCTTTGTTTTGATTTTAACAAGTGAAGTATTTTCTTTACAATGACTCAGAAAAAAAATACATTATTACTCGACAAGGAAGAATAATTGTTAGTTCTGAATGTGGGCAGAGTGAGAACACTTGCGTCTTGATGGTGACATCATTACACAGCGCAGTAGTCCGCGTTTAAACAAAACGACATAAACTTATAAATCAAGACATATTGGGTGAATGTACAGGCTAAATTAATAGAACATTTTTGCAGTTTAAAATATTGTGAACGTTCCTATAGAAAGATGGTGAAAATGTTAAGATTTGTAACTGTTAACTTCGACACTAAAAGGCGGTTTTAAGCGGGTTATACTGAAGAAATCAGGTACAAAAATGTGATGCCCTCTGCGGGTCCCGTCTTCTAAGGCTTATATTTCTGTAAACTTATGTTGACTAATTTTGAGAGATATTTTCGAGGTTCAAGTTTGGCTTGTGTTAACTCCTGACATTTTCAATTTTTTTACTATTTACTATTTTGAACTTATATTCTGAATTTGTAATCAGATTGGGATAATTGTTCCCCCACATACTTCTTATGTGTTTTAATTTTGTGTGACAATTTTCATTAAGCTAGATTATTTAATTGTCTTCTGTAATATCACGAGTACTGATAATTTTTAGGAAATTTAATTGAGGTTAATGAACGTTGCAAGATTTGAAAGCTCAAATAAATTACCTAAGAAAAATTATAAGCAAGAAGGGGATTCGGTAAGATAATTGCAATGCGAGAACTAAGCCCCCCCCCCCCCCGCTTTTTATATGTATTTTTAGTATGATCATTGAAGTGCTTTGATTCACTTTTTTGATCTTTCTGAAAACATACTCTAATTCTATTAGCTTTTATTCCAATGTAGAATTTCGTAGAGATCTAAATTAAATAAAAACTACTGAGCACTATTATAACAATTACCATTTTTGTATCAATAATGTCATATTTCGTGTTGCTATAAGAACTTGTTTCGGAGGCAGTGAGATAAACAAATCGAAAAAGAGGTGATAGAATGCGTTTTTATTAAATAGTTTTGCAACTCCTTCTTTGTAATTTTCATCATTTTTTTTCTATCACATGATAACCCCAGTCCTCTAATATACCTGCAATTTCTTCATCGCTCGTTGTTTGTTCACTCTCGAAATTTTTCGGAGTAAAACTCAGAAAATTGATTCCATGCCACATTTTCTTTATTTCTATTTGTATTTTGCAGCGTCAGATCTTGTGCATAGTGAACAGGAAAATGTATGAGAATAAGCTTTCTAGATCTCTAATCGAATCGAAACACAGATTGTAGTTAAAAAAACGCAGAAGAAAAATATATCACTTATTAGATTTTGAGCACTATGCTTTAAAACTATCCATTCTGGTTGGTGGATAAGGTATCAACGAGACGATGCATTGGCTGAAAGACGCTCGCGTGCAATTATCTTGGAAAAATAATTTAATTAAAATCATAAATCAATGAGAAATTGCATTACTTGTTCAAAATTAAAGTTAATAATTTTTCAAGTTTAATATGTAACCACAATTCCGTTCTTTTGGACATGTGAATTGGTCCTAGTGAAGCTTTAATGGTTCAGATATAAATAAAGAATTAAAACAAAATTAAAATTCCATTAAAACCTTTTTTATTTTCCAAATCTGCAATTCAAAAAAGTTAGCTTATTTTCTTAAATATAATACAACTAATACACAATTCCATCCTTCTGTAAGCTCTGAAGCAATGTAGATCATTTGAAACAGTTTAGGAGGAAAATGTTTTTTTTTTTTTAATGTTGTATTTATTACCGATTTGTCTGCATTGTCTTCGGACGACATCTGAATACTTTAAGTGTAACTCTTTAATTATGAATGAAATTATGGCGCAACCGAGCTCGGAGTCCTTGGTGCCTTAAAACTATCTGGCATTCACCTTCTCAGGGTAAGGAAAAACTGCAGGGAAAGAAAAAGAAAGAAAAAAAAAAAAAAACGTACCCAATAGCTTGACCTGGCCGGTCGAACCCAGGACCTCCGAATAAGCAGTCGGAAATGGTACCATTTGAATGATTTTCAGTAGCTGAATATATATATATATATATATATATATATATATAAAATTAGCACATAATTAAAGTCAACGTTTTGTGATAAGATAGAGTTATATGCCTGCTATAATGATCCTAAAATCTCCCAGTTGCTTAGCTGTAGTGTTCCTTTTGTATAGTCTGCCAGTTTCACTCCACGTATGTATTTGGTAGGTGGCAGATAATCGTTGTTGACTGTCAGCAACCCCCCCCCCCCCCCCCCGCTTGCCACAGTTGTCCCACTTTTCTTCCCTTCTGTTTCTGTTGACAACCTACATTCCAACAATTTCCCTGGTTTCACTGCACCCTACAAACTACTTAGCTACCCTTTTGTTTGGTACAAATATTTCTTTAGGCTCTTTTTCCATGTCATGTTATGGAGACACTTGTCCTACCTCTGATACACAGGAATTATTTGGGAATGGAAATGGCGTATAGACATTCTCTTTATGTTAGTCTGGGGTTCTAACTTCTGAATTGTACCAATGTCTAAACAATTACATTTTTCAGTAGCGCGAACCTTAAACAGTGCGCACACGAATAGGAGCGGAGTACGCCGATAAATGTGCTACTTTATCATTGGCTGATTGCAGTGATCTCAGCGAGCCGTGTTACTACGCACTGATCGCTTCCCGAATGTGAACTGCTTGCTATAGCGTCTCCGGGAGGGAAACGGTACTAAAAAGTCACTGTATAGAATAGACTAAATTTAGAACTATTGATTTACTTCTTAAACACGTCTACTGGTAAATTTTGGATTTTAGCAAAATGAAAATTAGGCAGCAACTTTTTTCTGCCCAAAAGCATGTAAATATCTACGTCATGGCTTAAGGAAATTGTAGTATTTTTTATTTAATTGCTTTAAATTTACTTTTATAAATACATTTCTTTTATGTAGTGTTATAAGAGTGTTAATTCTTTTGCTGAAAAATGACTTGTTTACATTTTATTAGCTTGCTTGTTTTTTTTATTGACGTCTTTATGACTTAGGACAATGGAATTCTACAGAATTAGCATGTACTTTCTATTTGCAATAATGTCACTACCTTGCTATACGCTTATGGAAATCAGTACCTCATTTTCAATTAGTCGTGCAATCTTTTTGCTTGTGCCATGTTTATTTAATACTTTCCGTCTAACAGTTTTTACTGTCTTTGCAGTTATTTCTAACTATAGGTTTCTGCAAGCTCTGGGTGCTAAATTATAAATAATTATAGGAAATTGATCGTTATATAAAATGTTATTACTACACGCAGGCCGTTTGCACTTGCTGAAATATTTTTGTTAGCACGCCGTAAAAGCTTGTCATTTGTTTTCTAAATCTCCAAGTTACGCCTTTATTTGGAAAAAACAACTTCGTGTTGACTGCCGTTCGTTTGCCGCTATATAAGCTCGCCAAACTATTGCAGGTAACGACATGGCTACTGGCCTGCGTAATTGGTTTGTAATGCTGCAGGTGCCCAATATGGTAGACCAAGCCCCTGGAATGTTTTGCAATATAATCCGAAACAAAGGGTATCATAAGGGGGGCGATTAATTATGCCTGGTTAGCTTTACAAGCTGTTTCTTCTTTAGCACCATCTCCACGTAAACAAATACCTATCCCGTGATGAGTTGCTGGCTGTGCTGTATCGCTGCACGCAAGAAAATGCAAATTTAACAAAGATTGAGCATTTCAGAATGCATATAATAAATATAGCAATTAATTAAGCAGATGAATATGCCTCGGTTATTGCAGACAGAGAGTAGAAGACATAGAGAAGTTAGAGATTTGGCCTAACTTAAGAGGATAAACATTCTTTAGGTTTATGCAAAATATTTTAAAGAAATTGGGAACAAGAGAAATATATATAGGTAATTGTGATCAGTTCGGAAGAACAACTCTTGCATAGATGTGTGCAGGGCTATTACTTCTAAAAGGATTATTTTTTTTTATTTATTTATTTTCGAACGCTCTTTAACATCTCAGGTCATCAGCGTCCCATTCAACTCAGGGCGTGAAACGGCCGACAAATTTTGCTCAGAGGCCTCTCTTTCAGGCTTGAGGTTCTTTTTCGTGCCGTAAATGTACGACACGGGACCCATGGCTTTACTTCCCTTCCGAAGGAAGCCATACTTAGGATTTTTACGCCCGAAAAAATGCATCGGTCCTGGCCGGGTTCGAATCCGCGTTCTTGGGCTAAAAGGCTTAAGGAAAAAAAATTTAAAAGAATGTATTACATGTGGGAAAGTAGATAGGGTTCCATTGTTTAATAGAATGTGAAATGGTAAAAAGGTGGAGGGGGTAGTATCTGGAATAAAAAATGGGAGAAACTAAAGCAAGTTATAGTGACAATTAAAACGTTGTCAGATATGAGAGTAGAGAAAATAAACAAGATTGGGGAATTCATAGGGAAAGTATGGTATAAGTGAAAAAGAAGTATAAAGGCACTGCTCATGTACCTTAATTCTACTGCAGGCTGCATTTAAACATACCATTTCCAACATACCCAGTTTAAGTGTGAATGCTTCAACATATACAGTTTTGATGATGCACTCCCAAATTACATTGGAATTCTGAGTGCAACGATGCAAACATTTTTTCTGAAAATTGCTTGAAATCCACACCAACAGTCTGAAACCTAAATGCCTGGTTGTGCGTAACAAAACAAAATTTATCTCCCTTCCACATCAAGATTTGGAAAGAAACAAGCATATTTTGTTGGTGGTGTGTTGTGCGTAGGTGGGGGGAGGCGGTGGCTAGGCCCACTCGCTGCCACGTTTAAACATCCAAATTAAAAGCTCTTTTAGGAACAGAAAACCCCAACGTGTCATATATATTTTTAAAAGTTGGGAGTGTCTAGTTTTTAAGAAGCCCAGAAACAAAATGGATATTTTTACTCTAACAACTACCCATTGGCCTTCAAAGATCGAGAGGTTGCCAACACAGCGCATGCTTGTAACTCATTAGGTATTTATTAATGTAATTACATGTGCAGTGTATAATTTTCAAATATTTAGTGCAGAATAAAACCTGAAAGGCTAATTTTTTTGCACATATGACCTAGTGATATAGAAGTAGGGCAGGATTATAGGAGTTCCGGGGGATTAGTGTCGGATCAGTGGTAAACATGATATTTGTACTCCGTGATTGCAGTGCAGTCTGCTTCTAGTCTTCCGGTTCCAGCCCCCCCCCCCCCCCGTACTCCTTGAACCAACCGGTTCCAGAGCCGTTGCGAAATAGACATGGGATATAACGTTATACGTACGCGCTTGGCGGATTGACGTGTTTCTTATGTGGTACACGCTTCATGGATGGAATTCTGATGCATGATGATACTTGTATGACATGTTTACAGAAACCTCCGAGATCTCAGAAAAACACCGTTTGTAGTTCACCTAGTTTGTCGCGTTTTTCTTTGTTTATTTTGAACAGCTTCAGGTGAGAGATTCGCTTTCCTAGAAGTGTATTGTGTAGGAAATAAGCTTATACCGTTTTCAGCATGTATATGATACATTCACATATGATGGTAGTACTTTTTCCATCTCTAACTTTAAAAAGGCAATACGAAAAGAATCAGTTATTTTTATAAAGCATGTATATATATATATATATATATATATATATATATATATATAAATATATATCGCTATACATGTATGTATCCATTTCTTTTTTCTATTTCTAACTCCCATTTCTGTATTTTTCTTTTAGAAAATAGACTTTCTTCTTCTTCTTCTTCTTCTTCTTCTTCTTTTGCTGTTATTCCTGCTGTTAAAGGTATTAGAAAATAAAAGGTTAATAATAAATCGAAGATGACAAGGAAAAATATGCAAAAAGTCCTACCATCGTATGTGAATGTGTCATATATATGCTGAAAACGGTATAACCTCATTTCGTACACAAGGAATATGTTAGAAAGTGAAAGAAAAATGACGTATCCATTTCCTATATTTTCTTTATTTTTTGCTCTCTTTCATTTCTTTGAAAATAAAAAAAAAATCATTAAAATTATTATTATTATTATTATTATTATTATTATTATTACATTATTACTATTACTACTACTACTATTACTACTACTATTACTACTACTACTACTACTACTACTACTACTACTACTACTACTACTACTACTACTACTACTACTACTACTACTACTACTACTACTTTTATTGTAGGAGGGGGGGCCGTTGTAGACGTTAAAAAAGGATTTTTTTTGATTGATTTATTTATGGACGGTCTTTAACATCTGGTCATCAGCGTCCCATTCAACTCAGGGCGTGAAACTGCCGATAAATTTTGCTCAGAGACCTGTACTTTCAGGATAGATGGTCTTTTACTTGCCGGAAATTTATGACACGGGGCCTGCGGGTTTAATTCCCTTCCAAAGGATTTAGGATTTTTATGCCCGAAAAAAAAATTCCATCAGCCCTCGCCGGGATTGAACTCGCGATCTTGGGTGTACTCAATTCAACACCCTCCCGTTAATGCCAATTCGATTTTCAATCTTGGAAGTGTACTGGAAGGAAAGCCCCCAGGATTTGGCAGTAGAAACGTAACTGTAGAATATGGGAGAAGAGCGATTTACATTTTCAATATAATTTATTAATCAATAATAATGATTGTAAATATAATACACACATTCAATAAATTTGATGTTGAAAACAGGAAAGTTTCACAACGCGTAAATCAGCAGTTACTATTGCGAAAGGGCGGAAGCTCTCAAAATATACCGCAATAAAGTACACTCAGTTGATATTATACACAGTGCATCGGCTCAAACGTTTAATAAAACTTCCCTCTTAAACAACAGTTAAGAGTTTTAAGTGCTACAATTTTATTTTATTTATTACGAGCAACTTTACGCAAATATAGCCACAAAAAGTTTGCTACATTACAATAAAACTTTAGGAGAAGCCCCCGGGCCTAACAATTTTGAAGAAAAGTCCGAAAAGAAGTATAACCAGGCTGTCCCGTAAGGCGAGAGCTTATCTGCTTGTCAGTGGTTACTCATAGCATGGTAGGAGGAACCAATCATTAGCTGACGAACCATACTGAAACCCTCCGTGGTACCTCAGTAGTAAACACGGGCGTTAAACACCATTCCCCCCTCTCCCAAAATCTGACATGGCCAGTTGAACAGGATAAGAAGATAGAGGAGAAGGCATCAGGCAAGAAGAAAAAGAGCGCAAAAAGGGTGCAAAATGGAGGGGGGGGATTACTTAAAACCTCCCTTAATTCCTTTTTTGATGTCTTTCTTTTTACATCCTCTCTGATTGTTTACCCAACTCTGGTATTGGAACTTCTGGGAACAAGTCGCATTTGCGAGGTCACGATTTCAAATGTTTCTGCAGCTCTGCTCGGGAGCCCCGTCGGCATCGGTGTTCCATCTGGAGACAATGTTAGCGATTCCGTCTGCATTCGTGCCTCGCCGCTCTTGGATCCTGACTGCCATGTCCCTTCAGTATGCTCGTATTACTGGGGCTGCAGAGTCAGCAGGGTGACTTATTACCAGTTTTGCCAGGTGATGTTGGTAAGCAGTGTATTCGTTTCCATCTCATAAAGGGCGGGTTGGTTTAGACTCCAGGTATTGGAAAACCCTAATAAGGCGGTGTCCTAGGCTCGACCTAAGGCTACGCTTGGTGGTTCGGAGAGGGGGACGGAGGTTCCTATTGTCCCTTCAGCATGGTCCAAGCACCGAAATATCCTCTTATACCCCTAACAATCCAATACAATCCCTGGGACTTACAAGCCAATGCCTGGGTCAGTCTCCTGATGGACATAGACACACACGCATTGAGGGGAATCAGTCCAATGTCAGGGTCACCTAGAAGACATCACAAACACAGAAAGACGCATATATATGCATGCTGAAATGGAAAGTAAATCTGTGACAAAGGAATGCTAATCTAATATTTGTCCTTTTTTTAAAAAAAGAACTGAAAACGTTAGGCTAGTCAGCCGCAGAATTTGAATATAGAACCTCTCAAATATGAATTTCCGCTCAGTTTTACTTTTCCCTTAAGCAAAGAAACAATTTCATATATTTTTATTATTTTTTATTCTTATTTTAATTTTTTTAAATAAGCTAATTAGTTTATTTTTGGCAGTTTGTTTTCCTCTTTTCCTTCAAAATAATAATTTTATTTTTGTTGAATAAAGAATAGCTACAAACCGTTCAATCCTATTTTCCTCCCAAATAAATAGATCTGTTGAATGAAATCACAATTTCCCATTATTTTTGTTTATGATTTTATTTTTATTAATAATACTAATTATGACTTTTTGTAGATTAAATTTAATTAAATTTTATTTTTTTTTTTTTACAAATACGGAGGTATTAAAAATAAAAAAGCAGGGATATAGAGTGTATTGTTGTTTTTGCTTTCGATTGCTTGAGGTAAACCTTTGCACATCAATCTAACACTGTCATGGCAGAAGAGGAAGCAACGTCTCTTGTTCCGCAGGTCTTTGATCATGTATAAAGGCATAGTCGATTAATGCCCGGCGTGAACTTCGCAGCTGGAAGCGGAAGAAATTCCTTTCGTACCTGCCGCAGGAGTTGCAATTATGTGCTATATTTCGAGATAACAATGGAGCTGCAGGCCAAACAAATGTGCCAGCTATTACATACACCTCGCGCATGCGTGTTTTATAAAAGGAACCTCTCCATCTTAAGCGCACCTGTTTGTGCAGGAACTTTCCCCCGAATTATTAATTTCACTTTTATTGCGCGCAGCCGAGCGAGCACAACTGACAAACATTGCTGCAGGAAGCGCATTCATTGCTATTAGTGTAATCGGCTCGGTGGTCTAGTGGTAGCGTTTGTGACTAGTGCTGGTTTCGAGTCTCTGTCATGTACGATTTTTTTTCGGAGTTTTTTCTTGCTCTAGAAGGTTAAAGTTAAACCTTGTAAAACAAGCAATGTGGAATGTTTCATTACATGCGAAAGGCAATAACATTGCGACTGCGATGAAATGACAGGCTTCACCGTTGTCCGGTGCACCAGAACCACATCAGTTGTACTATCATCTCCACTGCGATAACGTCGCTGCACCCTATAGGCGTCCTGGCCTCAGAAATCCGCTACAATACCGCCATGCCCTGGGAAAGTGCATTAGAATAAAAGGGATGGACAAAAAAAAAATTTTTTTTTTACTACTGTAATACAGTTCTATCTCTGTCTCTCTCCCCCTGTCTGTCTCTCTTTTGTTTCTTATTTCTTTTCCTATATAGTTTTTTTATATATTTTAGAGTGTATTCCTCTTGTTTCACGAAACTATTCAATTAGATTTCTTTTTCTCCGTTTTACTTTGAATTTCCTCTTTTAATTTTTCCTTTTCTTTTCTTCCACTTCTCTCTGCAAAATAGCGCAAGAGAAAAGAAGTAAAAAAAGAAAAAAGAGAGAAAAAAACACTTTTTTCGCCTTTTTTTTCCTTCTCAGTTTTCTTTTATTCTTCTTTCCTATCTTTGTATAGCTGAGAAGAATAAAATATTTTGTTTGGCCTTGTTTTTTCGTAAATGAATATTCTACTTTTATTTATTCTTTCCCTTATCTCACCACAATCTTTAAGAAGCAAGGAAAGCTAAATAGCGATTTGTGCAGCTGATGATATGTTTGGTATTTAACTCCAAATATTTAAATAGCAGTAATATTTGCTGTCTGAATTTTGTAGAGCCCAAGGCAGATGTTTGCCCTGGTACATTGCAGCAGAACCAGCAAGCAGACAACTTTCTCCCTTTTTCATCATGCACCAGTAGCTCCTGAACTGAGGGAGAGGTGGAAGCTACTGTGCCACACAAAAGAACCGCTCTTTAACAAAAAACACAAAGGTATTGCCTAGAAGGGTGAGAGGGAGTATATACCTACACTTCTTTATGCAGCTTGGTTACGATGACAAATGCTGCGTCCGTCTAATACTGCGCCTTTTGAAGCAAGTACAAGAAGAGATTGTCGTTTCCTTCAAGAGAGAACATTTTAAAGATTTGTTTTATCCAAGATGCGCACATAATGACAAGTTTTCTGCGTTAGCTACAAGGTTGTAATAGAGAGGACTAAGGAGGCATATATTACTGGTATGCTGCATGATGTCACCAGCATGGCACGGCAATTAACCTTTACCTTCACTTCTTTTCAAAGATCCGGTTGTTTTAACAGTTGCCTGCCTAAATAAGATATTTTTGAGCGTGAAACTGCCATAATTTTGTCCAGGGACATTTTTTTCAGGTATGGAGTTATTTAACGTGTTATAAATCTACAACATAACACCCATGGCTAAAAATTCCCCCGAAAACTTAAACTTCGATATGCCTGGTTTGAACTCGTGAATCTTGGGTTCCTGAGGAGAGGGCGCTACGTCCAGACCACCGAGATCGACAAGCTTTCAAAAAGATATGCCGAAAATGTGGTCCATATGTACCATAATAGTTTCCCTGGCAACAACAAGGATCTTTCGGGAGCGAGCTGCGTACGCTGACAACATTATAGGACATCAAGTATTGTTGCCTTTTGTAACAAATTCTTGAGTGAAAAAGCATTCTCTGCACTAATTTATATAGAAATTAGGTATAGAAACCGTTTGAAAAAGGGAATGAGAATTCAGAGTACAAATTTCTGTTATTAAATTCGATAAACAAGGCTTGTAAGTGAAATACAGTATCATCCCTCTCGTTGAGGAATTAGAAATAACGAGTAATGTTGTGCAATTATTTATTATTAGTGTTTTGCAAAAATGTTGTGGAATTAAACGCAAATATTGAAAAAATCTATTTAAATACTTATTTTCCATCTTTAAATTTTGTAAACTGGTAGTAAACAACTTTAAAAGTGCAGGTCTGCCCTTGGAGGTGCTCACTCCTGAAAACATCAATCGCTCTTGTGGAAGGAGAAATAATGGAAGACCGGCGGCTCAAAGTTACACAACTAGCAGCAAGGTTAGGCCTTTCTAAAACAACAGTCCTTCGAATGATTCATGAACATTTAGACATGAATAAGGTTAGTGCAAGATGGATGCCTAGACTTCTTTCTTAAGTCCAAAAGCAGCAACGTGTCATCTGTCGTCAAGCATTTTTGAAGTTCTGCCGTGGCAACGAGAGAGAATTTCTGCAAACCATTGTTTCATTGGCCCCCTAGCATGATCCCTTGTCCAAAAGAGAATCAATGGAGTGGCGTAAACTTGCGAAACACCGCCTCTAAAGACCAAGGTCACTCAGTCAACCAAGAAGATCATGGTCGCAATCTTCTGGCACTGTGAAGGAATACTCTTCATTGACTTCAAGGAGAGGAACACCACAGTAAATGGGAAGTACTATGCTGGCCTACTGCACAGACTGTGTGCTTCCATCAAAGAGAAAAGGCGAGGAAAGCTGAGTGGTGATGGTCGCCTTCATCACGACAACGCGTCTGTGCACACAGCTCTTGTTGCGATGATCCACCCTACAGCCAAGATCTAAATACCAGTGACTATTTCCTCTTCTAAAAACTCAAGAAGGATCTTCGAGGAAGGAAATTTAAGTGTGACGAAGAAACGATGGACGCTATTTATGCCCATTTTGCAGACAACACTTCTAACTATTTTTGCGGAGAGGGGTTGAAATGTTAATTCAAAAATGTGAGAAGTAAATTACAATAAAGGGTAACTATATTGAAAAGTGAAATATAATTTTTGTCTTTATCATACCTAGAAAATGGTTGGGCCGGAAACTTATGGACCTACCCTCGTACATCACGTTTATCTTATTTATTTCGCACATCTCGTAATTATTTCTATACGGAGATTTTTCCAAGAGCATTGTGAGCAATAAATGCAATCAATTTATATTTGGGATGTGTTAAGATTGTTCCTTACTGCAAACTACTTTTCTAGGTAAAATACATGAATAAAACATTCGTCAAAGAGAGGATTAATCAGTAGAATGGATAGAATCTTTTGAATTACTGGTAAAGTTGCTGTTGGGATAGCTGCACTGGATTTGGTGACTCGGTAAAAAATCTCTGCTGCAGGATGTGAGGCACGTTTGTGCGGCTAATGCCTTCGATCCTTGAACCAGCTAGACAAAAAGTTTCACGGCCTGCTGCATTATAATTGCGTAATGGAAGCTTGGCTTGCTGCGTCACGAACCGTGGTCCAGGTGAGAGAGAGGGATGCTGCACCAAAGTTTTTGCTTGACACACTCGTTACGTGAGCAGTTTCCACTAGATTACCCTTTAACAGAGTTGATCTGAGAAAAGTTCGTCCTATAGTTTTACAGCAGGTATACCTCGTGGTCAGAAAGTAAAACATATTAATTTGTAACAATGAATATATTTCGTACAAATGAGGTAATGTTTGAGGTGAATATCTAACACGGGTAATGACATTTTCTAAATTCCGCCCAAAATATGCAAACTTCGGATAACTATATATTCCTATTTGCTGGCCTAAATTCCAGCAGTATATTCTGTCAGTTTTCATCGGAATTTTGGAGAATTCTTTTTACTTGAAATACAGTAGTAGTGGTAGTGGTAGTGGTAGTGGTAGTGGTAGAGGTAGTGGTAGTGGTAGAGGTAGAGGTAGAGGTAGAGGTAGAGGTAGAGGTAGTGGTATCTTTAGTAAAGCAGACAATATACTTGAGAAGAACAAGAAGTCACATTTCATTTTATGTTTCCTCCATTATATGTCGTTTTGACTGCAAATCGCAACATCTTTTGGTTAATTGTTACGTAAAACATAAGCAGAATTCGGTTTACTTTGTGCCGGACAGAATGGTTAGTCGCAGCACCCATTGCGCACACAGCTTTGTCATGTGTGATTTTCGTGCACTCATTATCCGTGCATGTACGACCACGTTTAAATACTTAAAAAAATGGGCTTCAAAGCTGATGTCAACAATAATCTGCTTAAATTTCATGGAAATTTACTAAAAATTTCCATGTTATACTATAGCATTCAAGACGCTATTTTTGATTAAATACAACTTATTAGTTAGTTGCGATAGGCAAGATTTTAAACCAAACCGACAAGTGGAGCACTTCTCTTTGGGTCAGTAGGAATGATACTGACATCAAGTAATAAGTAGATAAACAAGCAAAAACCTGCTCCATGGGACCTGAACCTAAGATCTTTATTAGTTTAAAAAGTCAGTTAGAATAAATAGCTCCCTCTAGACTAGCTAACCGTTTTTCAGTGCCGCACTGTCATATATTAGACATTTTAAGACATTTGCACCGCGCTAAATCTTGAAAGCAGCTGTGAAGATATTGCAAGGTAAACTATTACTGAATTTTGTTTTAACGTCGACATATCAGTGTCTAATTTCAACTTCTTTACCACCAGTTAATTCCGTTATTTTTCTTCGTGCCCTATGTCAGTTTGCTTTCTAAGATTATTTATTTGTTACAGTCATGATATCTCTTATCGATTGGCATTTTTTTAAAGTATATGGTGTTTTTGTAACTGTTTATTAATAATAGCCTATAAGGTTCCTGTTGGTGTAAGATCAGATGAATTTTTGCCTCAATGTTTTGCAGTGTTACAAAGCAAATTATATTGGAAAATCGCCATTTTAATGACAAATTCCTTTACTACAGACAACTGCTATTTCCAATTTGGCAATGTCTTTTCCTGTGACCCTCTGCCATATCCACCTCCGTATCTTCATACACTGACCAGAAGCGGTTTTTAATTAGTCCTCGAAGCCTTTAAATATCAATTATCACTTTACCTATACTCAAATGGGTTCATTCTTGTTACTGATTGCAACATCATCTGTACTGTTTACTGCCACCTTGTCCTTGTCTTAAATCTACCCACCATCGTCGTCAAATTTTCTTTACATTTAGTTACTTACTATCTGTCTCTGGACATTGCCACTAAAGTAGTGCACAGTACGTTTAGAGCAGAAATAACATTTGAAGACGATATGCTGTGTAAAAGAGAGGGGATTAATAGAGAAATAAAAAGGATCAAGAGCTGTGAAAAGTTATGAAACTATAAAATATATCTGTTGATTAGCATGGTGAAACATCAAAAGTCGCAGGTAGCTGAATCAGGACTGTAAAGGAGTTGATAATCCTGGCTGATGCAATATTTAGTCCTAAAAATGTAGTTCAGCCATGAAAAATTGCCAGTTGGGTGACGAAAGTGTATCAATATTATGAAGGCATATACGAATATGTTGTTTGAAAATAGAAAAATATATTTGTTATTTAATTTTACAAAACTTTTTACTGGAAACGCTGAATAAATTTCTTTACATACATTTAATCTGCGAGAAATGGTTTTAAACATCGTAGCAGTATCTCTTTGGATTCATCTTTAAGTCCCTTATCCAGGGATCAACAGCGTTGCAATTACTTTGTCAAAATTAATGAATATATGTTGAATCTGGTTGTCATAATGTTTCAAACGCCATTTGCTAAATAATGCCAGAAACAAGAAACTGCTTTCATTTTTTAGTTCTTTGAAGTTGGAGAGATGAAATGTTATCACTCCCCGCTCCCTATTCTTTTGTTTCTCGTATTGCCAAGACTCTTTTGTGTTCTCACTTCGTTTAATCGCAAAGATTCCGGAGAGATGACAGTTTGCTTGTGCCTTTGTCCAAGAGAAGCGATTGGATTGCGTTTCAAATTTTCCCGAAAAGGAAATACTCTCGAGCTGTAAAGGAGACGATAGCGGCAAGAAGTGAACTTACTGGAAATCCCATACATAAATTCATCTTGTGGCCTCAAAACTGCCGTCCTTTGGGGGGAAGGGGAGATAGGGCAACATATTTTGGCGCTTCTACTTCGGCAAAAATCTGGCAGTTACTATACATCCTTGAAAGATTCAGCGTTTTTATTTTAGCATAAAGATGTAGTTATTGAGCTTTAGCCGGCGTGGCCCATACTTAAGCTTCGCATACAAAATGCAAGCACAGTTTAATGGAGCATACTCGAGCTGTGTTTCTCCTTCTGTTAAATGGGCATTATCGGGAAAACTCATTATAATTGTCAGTCATTGCAGTATTTATGATTTCATTGCTAATGTTTTCCTTTACATTCCGAAACTCCCGCTTGTGCTGATTTTATTTGCAAAAACTCAAGATTGGCACCAACTGCGTCTTGTTTTTCTTGGAATAAAACTCACTTTTTCGTTCATGTTTTTAGTTTTACATGAACAAGTAGATTTCTGCACAATGTCGCAAATTGCATTTCTGAAAGGAGATAGTTATTCGGAAAAAATTCTCAACAATTCCCTCACTTACACGACAAACTGATTCAAATTTAAAATAACGCTTATACACAGTAAGGCGTTACTCCAGAGTCAGTTGTGTAACCATTTTGCGAATGAATGAGACTGGCAAGGTACAGAAAATGGTGTTCGATTTCACAAAGGAGGAAGAAGCGGAGAGCTAATGGGCATCGCCCGCGCCGGATTTGGTACACCTGTTGGCCGAGACGTAAAACACCGCGGAGTGGATAAGATTTAAAACTAAAGCTTCATATACGCCATGAAATATCTATAGCTACCACTTCTAGCCAGCAAATAATGAGACGCAAGGGCGAATAGTGGTTCCGATGATTTATTGCTAAGTTTGTTTCAAAATAGCAGCTCAAAAGTAAACATAGAAACGGCTGTAAAAATAAAACACTTTCTGTCTTGCTGTTCAATTGTAGACGATTACGTGAACAATGAACTTAAATGAACATTGAAAAGCAGTGCTTAAAATGGCTTCAAAAATACATTGTGCTCAAAATGTATGCACAAGTACGCGGTAGAGATAGAAAAGTGGATAGAAACGAACAAATCTTCGAAGATAAAAATTAAAAGATTAATTTCTTGGATATTCCAGCACTGAGCATGAGATCTGACCAAATGAATACTGTTCTTCCCCGCCATTTAAGGTAACACTCGGATCTCGAGAAGAATCGATGGAAGGAAGGAATTACGCCTGAAAAAGGATGTGACCAACTTGTACGGTTCATCGATGGATCCCGTATAGGGACACAGTCGGGCGAAGGCATATATGGCCCAATTCCAAGGACAAATATCAGTATAAGTCTTGGGAAATATTCTACAGTTTTCCAGGAGAAATGTTTGCTATCCTGAACTTTTAGACGACTTGAGAAGGACTACGAATTCTCATCCTCACGGATTGTCAAAGTGTTTTAAAAGCGCTTCTTTCCGACCAGGTAAAATCTAAACTGGTATGGGAACGACCTGGCTTTTCTGCGGTGGGTGCCAGGGCATCGGGGCATTTATGAAAATGAAAAAGCAGATCACCCTGGTTGGAGTCAGCACACGTACTGCTAAAACCGCGGTTAAAACACCAACTTGTGGCAAACCTACCCTGGACAAAAACAAGCTAGGAAATTCGTCCTAGGTCCTAGCGACATTCTTTCCATATCTCTCGTAAAATTGAAAAGAAGAGGAATAAGGAAATTAATTGCGTTAATTACTGAACACGGTCACTTAAGGAAGCATTTACGAAAAGTGGGACTCTAACAGATGAACTCATTTGTAAACAGGATAAGGACTCTGCCTCGCACTTATTGTCTGAGTGCCCATTCCGGTAAGAAAGAAACTTGCTCTTTCTCTAACCAGGGAAGACTTGGTAACGGACGCGAACATTGAAACCAAAATACTGGAACTTATTTAAGGAACAGCTTTTGGGAAACAGTAAAAGCGCCTCTTTCTAGAATTGCATAGTAAACCTTTTCGGTCGATAAAACTGCAACAAACCCCGTTATCTAATCTAATCTAAATAAAAATACAGTTAAAATGCTATAGAAAATCGCATCAAAGTCTAACTGTGGTCACATGTATTTTAACACGGCGTTGTATCGAGTCGAAACATAATTTTTTCTTAAGGAGATCGGCCTGAGAAAACAAAAAAGTTTAACGTTCTTGACCAATTTACGTTTTACCATACATTAATAGTATATAATTAAAACATTCCATATAAAATTAGACAAATTCATAACATAATATTGCAAACTATTAAGGAATATTAAATTTTGTTCAAAATATGAAAATGTTTACGAAAATGAATTTGCTCTTATTGGATTCTGCACATGTTACATAAAAATTATTTTGCTTAGTACTCTGCGACTCATAGGCAAATCATGAAAGGTAATATTTATCGCATTTTGTATAAAACAGAACTTCGACATGCCATCCGAAATGGTCCAATATATGCTAAACCATGCTCTTTTAAAAACCGTGCGCTACATGTGAATCATTCTACATATATAGAGTGAACTAGCAGCGTAATCGAAGTTTTGTGTGCGCGTGCGCGCACGCACACACACAGAGTTCAACGATGTTATAGCAGAAATATTACTCATAATGCACACGTCATCTAACATTCCGTCAAAATTTTTACCTTTGTTCTACTTTGTTTAACCAAATATTGCCTGTTGCTATGCGATCTGAAAATGTATACCACATGTTTAAATGGAATCGTTGAAGATGGGAATGAGCACAGAACTCTATTTACATGTTTACTTTCCCAAATAGGCCAGCCCCCCCCCTTTTTTTCTGTGACTGTGCATTCCTTCAGCCTTCACGTATACTGAATTTCGCCGTTCCCAGAAAGAGCGTTGCACGTCATTCTCAAGAGCATGTCCGGCAGAGTAATTAAGCTAGATGACTTCTGTATTGCATTTCCAAACCGCAGCCTCTTCTGTACGTGTTCAGGAAACCGTCAAGGGCTAAACAGTGGGAGTAATTAGCTTTGAGGGCGAGTCATGTGCACTCTTACTTTCCACAATGTTTTATTATTTCTCAGAAGTAACAAGAGGTTCTTGCATTTTGCCACGAATACATTTAGACAAGCGATTTTATGGTTAAAAAACCCAGCGTGGGCTATGCATGGTTTTTGGGTGGTTGGTTTTAAATACAAAGTTTGGTAAAAGAAATTTAATGGGCCATTCCTAACCACATAAAATTAAATAATTTATTTATGATTCAAATATTCCTTTTTCCTAAATATGCATTTGAGCATTATATTCTTAATTTAAATTGCAAATGAATAAGCTATTGTTTTACGTACGTCACTTGCTTAACAATAAGTATTTAGTACGAAACTGTATTACATGTCTTCTTCATGTAACTGAACCACGGTGGAAGAATTCGTTAAGAAAACAGCTCTTGCAAGGAGCATAACAAGCGTAAACCACCTACACACAATTACAATCAAAACCTTATGCAAGACAATGGAAAGATAAATATGGAGAAAATTATACATACTACAATTAATTAGTTATCCCGGTCACTCGTCTCATCACGGAAATTGAGTTGAGCTTCAAATTTACTTACTTTCAAAGAAAATTTGTGGGTACATTTCCGGAGGATATCACAGCAGAATGATGGAACGAGCTCCCACAAACGATATCCTCGAGTCAGAACACGCTCGGAGCCCACACACACACACACACACACACAAAGATGTGGGAAAGCATGGCGCTACCTAGCGGCAAGAGAAAGAAGAAACTTCTCAAAAGATTCCAACGGAGCAAGAGCGTACACAAACTTAGCCGAGTGGTGAATACCTATATATTACTACAAGATTGATTCCAAAACAAAATGGAATGATGGTTCTCTTCCAATTGTATGTAGTTTATGACGTGTTTGAAATATACTGAAATCTGAGTCTACAGGAGCAGAAACAGGGCGTAGAGCTTTCGCCTCTATCCAAGTCGTGAAGATGTGGACATTTATAATGACTGGAATGAAACACTTCTCGTAACTGGATGGGAAATAATACTGTTGCAGTTTAATTACCCATACTCAATACTAAACTTAGTCGCTACATTACTGAATAAACTTAAGCCAAAGGTGAAGTTTCGTGAAGCCTTCACGCCGCACAGCACGGAGTTAAGAGACGTAAACATAAAAACTCTGTCAACTAAAAGATTTTCAAATCGAGGTTCAGCTGGAAAACTCGTGGCAGTAGTTTCTTATAACGCAGAAATGTGTTATCCACATTGGTTGACTGGAACATTAGAGAATAGTTCCATCTTGACGTTGCTAACTTTAAAGCAGCAACTAAGAAGATTTTATATTTGAGAGGGAAACTTTTCCCTTCAACACGACAGTGCCAAGTAACGCACATCAGCAGCAAAATGAGAGAATCTGGCTATACTATGAAATTCACCATGCAATTCGGGCCAGGTGCTCTGAGACACTTAAAGAACCTTTCAATCAATGAAGAAAGCTGAGATGACTGTTAAGAAATGATTACAGAAGCAGAGGACAGGCCACATCACCAAATTTTTTTTCCACGCTGGTAGAAGTAAAAGCAATTATCTAATGACTATTTGTAAAATGGGTGTAACTAATTAAAGGATTGTTTCTGTGAATATTCCTATTCAATCACTAGTTATTAAGGCGAGGAATTCTTGAGAATAGAAGTTGATCAGGTAGGGGAGCTACGTTTAAACACAGAACCAGGAAGGTGGAGGGTGACTAGCCGGCAAGAGAAAAAAATTTAGACGCAGTAAATAAATGAGAAGATTTTTATTCCTTGAAGGGTTATTACAGACTTTGACGGTACTACAGTAGCGACCAGCCTCAACAGAGAAACAACTGCATTTTTATGACGCTTCTTATACAAAACTGTATTTATAATTTTTTTTTTTTTTTTTTTGCCTTCAAGGCCTTTTTACAGACTTTTAGTTTACCGCAGCGACCGCTGCGCCTTTTACCTCCGTCGTGCGACATCACGGATAGAGTGCGGTATTGCAGGAGGGCATATGATCAGCACACCGCAATGTGCCTGTTGCCATCACTCTTCGGTTTGATCAGAGGGCGCTACCTCTGTATTAGGCAGCTTTCTAATTCTCCTGCCAAGGCTGAATGAGTCCTGTTCCAGTCCTCCCTAACTTAGAGCATTTCTATGTAACTACCAGAGATCGAACGTGGAACCTCAGAGTCAGCAATGATAACACTAACCACTAGATCAAGGAGGCGGTGTAAATAATAAATAGCTCTTAATAACCTATATGTATATAGTGAGGTTATTTCAATTACCTGCCTCCGGAGCCCAGTTGCTTACTGAGGAAGTGCAGCTGCTGCAACCGGAAAAGAGGAGATAAGAGTCGCTGCGCGTCAAGTTAGTGTTTTTATTTTAGTATGTTTATTATTTCTGATAGCATAAACGTACGTATAGTGTATTTAAAACTAATGATGATAATAATAAGCACTTACCTGTGTTAGGAGAGATGTTGAAAATGATGCCCCTCAACGGCAGTACATTGTCGTCATCTGCGTGGGAAGTGCCTGTATTTTATCTAACTTATCTTCCCTAAGAACTCTGCGGTTCTTGTAATTGAGAGATAATGTTTTTCGTAACTTTTTAAGGAGTTGGTAAACAGTTTTTATACCTGGAACACGATTGCCAGCATAGTTTCATTGTCTTACCACATCTCTCTACAAAAATCCGTTTTCATAAATGTGTCATACATAAAATTCCGTTTTTCAAGACTGTATTTATGTAGTGGCATAACTAGAACAACAATTAGCACTCGATTTACGTATAAGGAAAGCACCGTGTAACGCACGAAAGTACGCATACCACTCGCTGATAAAATTTCCCTCAAACTAACTACAATGTGCTACCTGCACATGCATCATACGCCTTGGACGACTGACTTCTGTCGGCCTCTTAACACAAATTCCCTCCTGCTTTATTCATTTAATATTTTCTGCTTAATTAAAAGCTGTGAATGTGCTGGAATTACCATAAACATCATACTCTATTATAAATTACACACTTACGTCTTCTTCATTGAGTGCTAAGCTCATGTAGTCATCACTTATCCTTCAGCCTTGTACGCAGATTCCATTATTCCATCAGAGCGATCTTTGAAAAGGATACCACTTACGTTCCAGTGGGTAAAACGATCGCGTGGGTGCTTTGTAGAGAAATGGTTCCCGATTGAAAATGTTCAAACTTAACGAAAGCACATCCCATGAAACAAGTTAGCGTGCGGGCAGCATAATAGCATGACAGTGTACACACAATGATTACTTGAATGTCCTAACCGGAAGAACAACAGGCCGTCCAGAAACGCTGGAACTAATGCGTCTCGATTGCAGTCAGGTCGTATAATAAGACTTTATGGGCTAAACACGAAGCTGAACTGCATACTAACCATACATTAACTTCAGTCAAGCCGAAAATTATTTACTTCTGAAAGGAAATCGCAGCATAGCGAATAACTTTTCGTGGAGCGATTTCAACTGAAGTTAAATGGAAATTTAAAAAAAATGGGGGGGGGCACGTTTTTGTATTTGTAAGGATTTAATCTTCTTTTTATTTGACATTTAAGAGTTAATTATAAATTTTTACTGGTTTCAGACAAAGACAGCAAGTATTTCAGTAAATAAACTAATTCATGTGAGCTTCTCAGTTGTCTAACTTATAAACTGGGTGAAAAATTACAAAATGAAGAGCCGAAAGAATGTAACAATCTCAAAAGGGAAAAGCATACAAACGTTTGTTTAAAGAAGTACTAGTACACTAAAAGAATGAAAAAAACTGATAAATTAGTAGCATAATAAAGAAAAATGATAAACGACAGCGAAAGTGAAACAAAGAGAGATAAATAAAGGAAATGATTCGGTGAATGCAACTGTGGGCAATATAAAACACATTCATCTACGATTGACATTCAGGAGGTTCTGATCTTTACCCCAAAATTACCTTTCCAATTTATAATTTAATTTCATGTTAGTAACAGGCCATCGACAAGTTCCTCCGCACTCGGGTGATGTGTACCGCACAGAAAAAAGTTTATACTTCTACGTTTCCAATGTCCCTTCCTTTCTTCGAAACCACTTTTAGCTGGTAATTCGCTTACCGTTGCTAAGGTTTGAACTTTAGTGTGCGTATGTGTGTGCTTGCCTTGGTGGTTAAGTGAACACACTAATTACACGCTCGGCCCGCGGTCAGTGTTGCCACCCGAATAATAAGCCAGAGTTGCGTTCAATTGTAGGCTATGTTAGCTTATCCTTACAAATGTTATATTGTACAGATTTCTGATTTCCGACATCTCATCCTAGATGAATTTCACCACAATCCTCGTGTATTTCATGAGAGAAACAATGCGTTCCTAGAACCGAATGGCAAAAATTCGAAATGCGATTTCGTTTAACAAAAGATGTCGAAGAACTGGAACAGAACTTCCTCTATTACAATCACGAATTAAGAAAATAAACTTTGAATTCAATGTTCATGATACGACTAGCCTTAAGGTTCTATGCGACAGGGGGCTTCCAAATAGTTATTAAAATATGTTCAAAGTGGAGAAAGGGACGGCTTGTAGAACCATCCATAAAGTTACTAGAGCAATAGCAGCTCTGAGGCCTTAGTTCATTAAAATACCAACCGAAGAGGGTGATGTAAAGAAATTGATGATAGACTTGTATAACACTCGCAACTTTCCTGGAGATTTAGGTGCTATAGACTGTATACTCATACCCATTGTTTTGCTTGGGGGTTATAGTACAGAACTCTTCAGAATAGAATTATTATACTCTTTGGGAACCCCCTCCCCATGTACGTTCTTTATTTTTATTTGTGATCCTTCCTAATATTTTAGGATGTTAATAATACTCTGCTTCTCACGTTTACTAAACGCTCGCATTCGCTTTTATCCATGTTTGAAGACATATTGAGGGGGTGGGGGATTGATTGAACATCAGTTCGCTCTTAACACGAACTTCCCTATTATTTTGCAATGTTGCCATAGGTTCGATGTTATTGCAAAAGTAATCTCTGGTTACTTTTTAAATTACAGTTAAAAATAATCTTCAGTCAGCAACTTTTGTACAAATAGCTAGTTGCTGCTATTACTGCCGTTGTTTTGTCGCCATGGTAGAGAGGTGGCTGATCCAAGTCTTGACGTAAGCACCACGCGTTACCTAATACAAACCCATTCCTTACGAACAATTAGCATATCCTTTGTGCACAGTGAAAACACCGAGCAACACATGAAAGCATGAACCAATCGCAAACAAAGTCTTCTTCAAACAACTACAAGCTACTATCTGCACATGCACTATAGGTCTTGAAGACTGGCTTCTCCCAGTAGCTATGCAGCCGCAGCCAACCTGTAACACAAATAACCTCACTGCACTAAAAAATCTACTGAACACTTAATGCAATAGCTATATTTTAGTAATAAATTGTTTCAGAATTGTGTATGCCCTAAAATAAAGAGCAGAATCAAGTGGCTTAGTCAGGGAGTCCCTAAATTCATCACAAAAAGTGTTTTTTCATCCTACAACTAACTGATTTATTTTGTATTCTGTTTAAATTTAAGCAACAATAAAATCTATTCAGATTGCCGGGGAGCGATAGGAAAAAAAACTTGATAAAAATTTAATCCTGTTTAAAGTTTTAAGTACCAGAAGAAAGGGGGATTTATTTGAAATTTTAACGTGAAGGTGGTTGGAGGCGAGGAGTGAAACCTAAATACAATCAATTGATTTTAAACTGCCCCTCAATATCTTATTGACATGTTTTTTGTTTAAATCAGTCGCGGCTCATGGTTAAAATTTTGGGAATACTGCAAATTGTAACTGGCACTTAATATCTACTCTTTCCTTTCCAGCATAGAAACTTCATTACAACCATTGGATGCTTTTCACTGGAATTGTGCTTATTTGCGTAAACATACAAATTTAAGTCTGATACACCATTCTCAGTGACATGACATTTGAATTAATAATAAACTAATGAAGAAAGTGAAACAAAACGCTCTGTTGAAATTTCGGGTACAGTTCCCCCTGCATTTGCCCTATTTTTGCTCTTGAATTATAACTAGATCTGGGCTGGGTGCTGCAAGATTTTCACATTTATTCTTGTTTCATTGTCTAATTTTTTCCCTATATGTATTACTTGCGGAATTCGTTGTCTTGCCGATACACACTGATCACAAAAACTAAACAAATATTCACTGTTCCCAACATAATGACATGTGCGAAAATTTCTAATTGCAAACAGTTTTCCATTTGGTACAATGTAGTAGTACCTTTTGGCGGAAATATCACAAATCTTATAGGCAATAGAAAAATTGCCAAAGGCAGAAAAGGCGTATGGTTCCTGAGCCTTTGCTACAACGCGGAGAAGCTAATATTCTGCGAGACCACACCTCCCAGCTGTTTTACAAAGGAAGCAGGATCTTATAATTGAGCCTACAGTTACTGCCTGTCTGTATAACAATTATGTATACTAACTACTCCAAATATGTAAGATGCCCATTTGGATGTGATTTAGAAACGTAGTAATTAATTCAATTTTAATTAAAACCTTTAACTTATATTTTAATTTCCATCTAAAAAAAATTAGGGACGGTTCCTCCTTGAAGTCTTCAATTACAAGCCGCGACTGGTTTAAATTTAATTTATATTAAATAGATAGTTATTCAGGGTAGGTGGTGTAAATGAAAGTCTTGTAGGCTTTGAAACTTTCTAATGAAATCTGGGCGGTTATTGAATTGATCTCAGCACTACTGAACAACCAGTACGTTTATATTATTATAACGGATTGTTTATGTTCACTTCAGCTTTCTGGAGTTATTTGCAAGAAACTTGGCCTGGAGTTTTCTTAAAGCTTCTTCTTGACAAGGGTGTGACGTTCCTATTCACGGGGATGTTGAGATGGTTTCACCGATAATGAGAACGCACCCTTGAGAGAACCAGATTCGTGAAGAGTTCGAGGGGGAAATAAACCGGTCTCGTAGAGTTTCAACCCTGCTTAATTAGAGTCTGCTGGTCTTTGATGTTGACAGGCGTTACACGATACTGTAAGACGCCGTGGTGGAGTGTAACGCCAAAGAGCTTTCCCACGGTTTCCCCAGTTAACCAAGGTTCTAGGTTCTTTATGAAATTTCAGCTAGGCGACATACTGCACGAGCGTTAACTTCCTTCACACGAAACCTGAAATGCAACAAGGTGCAAAATGTGATTTTTCGACTCTTGCTAGAGCGTAAATGGGATATTATATATGTTCTAAGTTTTGTGACACGTTAATTCATCCATTTCATTCAAGGGAATCCTGAACTTGCTTTTTTTCCCCTTTATTTTTTTAAAGCATGTTTCGTAATTTGCCTATAAGGATTAAGTATGTGTTTACACACGGATGCTTTTCCACTTATGTAGCATTTAGTATTGCGCCTGTTTGAAATGTAGTGGTGAAACTCGTACTGGCCTTGGCAAAGCTGAAGAACAGTGGTCAGAACTCCGACCAACTCGCCTCTTATCAACACGCAGTCGTATAATAATGGCAAAAGGCGCTGGGGCGCCATCTTGTTGAAGCCACATATACCTTTCGAGGAATACTTAGAAAGTTTGTAGACCGTTTAAAACGTTACGTTAATACCTATATGCGTCATATGATAGTATCTACTTTTGTTAGTGTATCTTCCTCCAGCTGCTATCTGTGCAGCCTCAACAATGTACACTTGTAACAATAATTTAGTGTCACGCAATAGCACTGAGGTGAAGACACTTATCATTCAATGATTTTAAAAGCAGCTTAAACCAGGAATAGTATCATAAGAGACTTACACAGACCTTAGGTTACAGTCTTCGGTTGATTCCCGGAGTTTAAGAGGGGACTACAGAAAACGTCGTAGCTGTGGGGATGTTGCAAAAAAGACCTCCGAGCGACATGTAAGGATTTAATAATAAACCGGGAAATGTCTCAGAATTTTACACTATTATTTAAGGGTAAGGAAAATATCTTCTCGCCGGGTTCCCAAAACTTCAATGAAGGAAGTACATCATTCTAGTGGAATGATATAATGCAAAATGTTCCAAAGATACAATAACGGGAACTCTCTCCGTGTTTCTGAAATCATAACAGGTAATGAAACATGGATCTCAAATGATCCGGAAATAAAACACCAGTCGCCAGGATTTTTCCGATCGACAAACGCCCAACGAATGGTGATCATATAATAACAGTTCCCTTGAAGATCAATGAATAATTGCCATAAATGGTACGCAACAGTATCTCTTCCGAAAGTTTTCTAAAATATGAGTATGTATGAAAAAACGGCGGAGATCATGACTTGGATGCATCAGATTGCGCCATAATAATGTCTGTGTGAAGCTTACCCCTACCCCTTTACAGTCCTGACCTGGCACCCTGTGGCTTCTCCCTGTTCCCTTTGACGAAGAACAGAATGTGTACCTGGGCTTACAGTATTGATTCCAAAAACGAGAGATGCTGAGGGGGAATACTTAGAGACGATGTAGTGATAGGCTTCAAATTAATCATTAATATCTGACCTACATCCGGAAACTTACTGAGTGTTTATCATACAAGTCGTCTGATTAATCACTGCTGAGACAAGTGGTTTGCTGTGATTCCTATTATAACCATCACGTATTTGATTTTTTGGAACAATTAGTTTTGTTTAGTCGTTAGAACTTCGACAAAGATCGCGTTCATCAGTAAAAAGAACTTCATTCTTATCCTCTCCCTTTGGTAGTTCTAAAGCAACTGGCATGCTTCCTGACAACAATTCACATCTAATAGTTCATTCGGCAATAAAAGGCGATCTAATTCTGCAGCATGCTTAAGAATGTACTTTTGAACAGCTCCGCAAGAATCCGAACGTCGATTGTCTCCCACTCCTAGGCGCATCCTTTACGGATCCTGTGTTGGAACCCTTCCGTTCCCAGCTTATAAATGTGGTGGCTGTCGAGAACACTGCTGAAAGTGTTGTGCACGTGTTTGCAAAAACACGTGGTTCAATATTACATGTCTTCACCCCCCATTCACGTTGATTATTACAGCTACGTGGGGAAGTTTCCGACCGTTGTATTTTTCGCTTGCATTCAAAAGCTAAAGTTGACATAGCTGCCTGTGCACAACATGTGAGAGGCTACGAGGACAGAAAGGAAAGAAGAAAAAGGAGAGAGAGGGGGGAAAAGAAAGAAAAAAGGATCAGAATTCCATCTTAGTCTTGCGTTGCCCCAGTTCCGAGAGGGGAGTGTGGAGCTAACAGCTGTTGCCTGCCTCACACACTTGTTGTGCTCTGAAGATTCCCTAGGGCTGATCCTCTTGTGTCAGGGGGGACACATGTGTTTAGCTTTTCAGTGGAGACAAAGCAGTCGAGATAACATCAGCTGTGTGCATATTTTGGAAGAGATTATCTATGGTGTGTTCTCATTGCTAACGCAGGACTTATCCATCCTTATGTGGAGATTTGAATCTTGCTGATATCAGAGAGCGAATGTTGCATTACAGTCTTCCTAACTTTCTAGACCTGGAGTCAATGATATATAAATGAAGCAAATAATTGCACGATTCGGCCGATATCAGCTGAAGGAAGTTAAAGAAATCTAACATGGGTTTTACAATTTGATGAACTGGCAAATCCCTCAACGTTAAAATCAATGCTAACTTTTCGAATTAATGAAAGTTCTTAATGTTCCTTAGTCACAAAAAACTAAACATTTTCTTATCGTTTAATTTTGTTTCTACAGAGGAAATGGCGAATGAAATACATGCTTTTGGTAGCTATTTATGTACAAATATCCCACAACTTATTTCGTTTCACTCTGTCAAAAGCTTTCACCAAGTTCACGAAAGTAAGCCTGGCATTCTAGGTTCAAATGACGGTGTAAAATTTTATTTCCAAGTAACAAAATTGTTATTGAAATCGAAATGATGTAAAATATCATAGAATTAAACGAAGATATAAATTAAAAATTAATATTGATACATGTACAATTTTCTACACCCTAATAAAGTCACAGCCAAGAACAAACTTCATGAAACACGGAGAAAAACAAATTGAAAATATGTATACCCTTTTCATAAAGGGACCTGCTTTACCCTATCCTAGTTAAATTGCTAAAATTTAGTTCTCTTTTTCTTAGGTCTATTGGGAGTAGGCGTTTCATTTTTATAGCGTATATTGGCTCCTCTTTAATGTGACCTTTTTTTTTTTGATAAGCCAATTTTTACTTTTTCAAAAAAAAATTGAACTAAAATTGTTTTACATTTATGCAACGCATATTTTTTATGACTTTTTTTCTTTTATAATTGGCCATGCTAAACTACGCAGAAGTACCAAAGGAGCAATTGCTAAAAACGTTCAAGCTCTAGGTCAAGTATTTTTTTTTTTTACAAACTTTTCTTTTCCTCATTACTTGACCTAGAGCTTTAAAATTTACAAGATTGTTCTTCTGGTTCCTCTTCATAGTTTAACATAGCCACTTAAAATAATAATAATAATAATAATAATAATAATAATAATAATAATAATAATAATAATAATAATAATAATAATAATAATAATTTCATAAAAATATTGGTTGCGATGTAGGTACAAAAGTGTAAAACATTTTGGGTCCAAAGAATTTTTTTTTGAAAAGGTAAAATGGTTTATCAAAAAAGCCCCATGTTAAAGTGAAGCCATTATATGCCACTATATACCATTACATGCAAACCTACTCTCGACAGGTACTAAGAAAAATAAAATTGAATTTTAATAATTTAACGTATCTTGGATAGGGCATGCTGGTCTCCTTACACAAGCGATTTCCCGCGCTTATGAACAGAAGACAAACGACTTCCGTTTCTTCAGGCTAGCCACAACAGTTAAGTAGCATACTCTTAACAAAAATTCCCTATTTCAATTGCGAGATTTGAAAATGAAAGAAACATTTGACATTGACGGCTGCAAGAGAGACACAGCTACCAACAAATTATATACGTTTAAAACAAATAATTAACACACTTAGAAAAGTCATAGAAACATAATTGATGAATCATTTTAAAGATAGAAGTCTGAAATACGATAAATGATTAAAATAAAAAAATCAGATTTTTGGCATAGAGAAAACACTCACTAGGCTTTACATTTAAGCAGTACAAAGCTAATTGCAGATATAGCGTGTGATGTGGTTTTTCGTCCATTGTGCAAACTCCTCTGCAGCTCTTGCCGTTATTTTTTCCACTTGGCTGTTTACAGTTGTAAAGCTGTGTTAACTTCTCTCGGCATTGCAAGGGCTTAACGCTTTCACCTCCGTATGTTTTTCCTAACTTTTTAAGCTTCAGTATTCCCTTTATAAATTATTCTGTTTCAACGGTAGGGTTTTTACAACGCTTACATCTCTGAATGTTTTAAGACCATGCGCAAGACAAACTTTCTACAAGTGTCATCATTTTTGTGTTTTGCACAAATCCGCTCTTGCTCCGTTAAAAACAATGCGTTTTCTATGAGAGCAGTGGAGCCCTTTAAAGCCACTTGGCCTGCCCTTTAAAGACACACAGGAAATGTAGAATGTTGTTTTAAACTTTTATACATTTTTAACAGTTTTGCTTTCATTATTTATAATAGGTTATTGTATTGTGATATTATAGATTTACATTTAATGCCTTTATACCATACACAGTACAGATAGATTCGTTATTAAAATTAAAAATGTAAAAATTTCAGTTAAATTATGAAAAAGTTTTTTAACACTTTTTTTTAAAAGCATTGACATTTGTTACATTTAAAATTTCTATAGGTAATTTATTAACAATTCTACTTATAAGATCGGTGATATGGAAAATTCAAAGTATTATAATTCCAAATATGTACGAGAGTAGGCCCAAAAGTTTCCGGCTTCGCCGATAAGGATTATCGCCTTCACAGAAGCCTTCTGGTGTCATACCTTATCTGCTAAGTAAATAATTGCTACTGTAACCTCCACTCTGCTGTATTCAGTTGTTCATATATAGTTACATAAAGAAGACTATGTGTAGAAGATTGTAACATGTTCAAAATGGAGTTTGGAACTGTTATTCAGTTCCTCACAAAAGAAGGGCTTACTCCAAATGAAATTAAACGGCGATTGGACTGTGTATATGGGGAAGCACTCCCCTCATATTCTACAGTAAAAGAATGGGCCAAACTTTCTCGAATGGGTCGAGAAAGCATTAAAAACAAAGAGCGTGTGCATGTCGTTCCTTGGAGGCGCTCACTCCTGAAAACATCAATCGCTCTTTTGGAAGGAGAAATTGTGGAAGACCGGCGGCTCAGAGTTACAGAAATAGCAGCAAGATTGGGCCTTTCTAAAACAACAGCCCTTCCAATTATTCATGAACATTTAAACATGAATAAGGTTAGTGCAAGATGGGTGCCTAGACTTCTTTCTTCAGTCCAAAAGTAGTAACAAGTCATCTGTTGTCCGGCATTTTTGGAGCTCTGCCGTGGCAACGAGAGAGAAGTTCTGTTAATTATTGTTACAGGAAATAAAATTATGGCCCTCTACCATGATTTCTTGTCCAAAAAGAAACCTGGCGAAGCACCGCCTCTAAAGGTCAAGGTCACTCAGCCAACCAAGAAGATCGTGGACACAATCTTTTGGGCCTGTGAAGGAATACTCTTCATTTACTTCAAGAAGAGGAACACCACAGTAAATGGGAAGTACTATGTTGACCTACTGCACAAACTACGTGTTTCCATCAAAGAGAAAAAGCGAGGAAAGTGGTGAGTGGTGGTGTGCGCCTTCTTCACAACTTGCCTGTGCACACAGCTCTTGTTGTAAAGGAAGCTGTGAAGAGATGTGACTTCAAGGTGATCGACCATCCACCCTACAGCCAGATCTAGCTTCCTAGTGACTATTTCCTTTTCTCAGAACTCAAGAAGGACCTTCGAGGAAGGAAATTTGTGTGTGACTAAAACGCTTTTAAAGCTTCAAAGAAATGCTTAATTTCATGGCTCACTCTCAATGCAGATTCCAGGCAAAACGATAGGCATTTGTTAACGAGAAGAGAAAGAGATAGCTGCTTCATGTGAAATGTTTTTGCAGCTGTCCTGGAGCTGTCAGTTGTGTTATGCACAGGTTACTTTACATACGAGCGCCGGATTATTGCCCGAGGGAAGAAACCTGCAAACCTAGTCCTACTTACCTGTGAAGTTTCTAATCAGAGCAGCAATTAGTATTCAACTCGGAAAGCATTTGTTAAACATTAGCATCATTTTTATCATTTCGGCAAGGGAAGGAGGGTTCTTCGTCCCCGCTTCAGGAATGGCGTTATTCGGATCCGAAACTAATGAAGTTGGTCAAGCTTTTCTTTCTTTCTATCTCTCTTTCGCTCTTTCTTTTTACAAGCGGATAAAAAGTTGTTTATCCTGGTCGGTTTAGATCACGAGATACTTGTTCTGTCAAAGTTTTTAAATGTTCTTGATCCAATTCTCTCGCATATCTGATAGCCGAAGCAATCTGGGAATAAGCGAATACCTTCTTTATGCATACGCACAGCTCAACTGTCTTATATCGTGTGTTAGTCGTTAAGTAAGTTACAAATGAATACAGAGCTTAAACAAATAAGAGAAATACTTTTATTTTTTAACGTACAGTCCCTGTACATTATGGCATTGTCCCATTGTTTCACAAGTCCCTGAAATCCAACAGGAATAACTTCTTTGGGCTGCTGTTGCAACTAAGCAGCCACTTCCCCTTCTACAACTTCATCGTCGAGAAAACGTTTACCCGAAAGATGGTGTTTAAGAGGACCTAACAGAGTGTCTTAAACAGCATACGAACACCTAGCGTGGAATAGCTCACCACGTTGGGAAAAAGAAGCTTTTCCTACTTTGATAATAGGCTACCTTTATCTTTAACTTGGAGCGGAGCGAAGTCGGGGCTGATCGGAGGATGCTCCAGAATGTCTCACTTGAAATTTCGTAGCTTCTCAAGAGCAACATGCCTTTGCTGAAGAGCCCTAATCGCTTCGGTTGAATGTCCTTGCGAAGTTTCCTCAGGATGTTATAGTAGGATTTGTCTTTGAGGCTGGAATGCGGTGAGCAGTGTGTCTTCGTGAGCCCAGAAGACAGTGAACACCACTTTCCCGGCAGTTCTGTCAATGTAAACTTCTTTTTTCCGCCGGCAACGCAGGATATTTACACTGCATTGATGCCTTGTCTCGGGCTGGTAATGGTGAACTCAAGATCCATCACCTGTAACAATTCGGACTAGGATATTGAGTCCTTCATGGTGGTAGGGATTGAAATACTGTAATTCCAGACTCATTCTTTGCATTTTGTGTTGTAGCGTCAGCATGCACGGCACAATGAAAACGTAACATGTTATGCATTATGAGGTCGGCTATGCCGTGTGAAAAAAATGCCAGTCCTAGTGGTCTAGTGGTAACCATACTGCCTCGTAAACCCAAGATCGCGGGTTCAATCCCGGCCTGGATCGATGGCTTTTTTCGAGCGTAAAAATCCTAAGTATGGCTTCCTTCGGAAAAGAAGTAAAACCGTGGGTCCCGTGTCGTAGATTTACGACACGATAAAGAACCTCAAGCCTGAAAGAAAAGGCTTCTGAGCAAAACTTGTCGGCCGTTTCACGACCTGAATTAAATGGGACGCTGATGACCTGAGATGTTAAAACAAATCAATCAAACCTTGTGAACAACCAATAGCAGTGGCTATAGTGTCTACACTTACCCTTCTCTCTACTCGGATTGTCTTCAACACATTGCAAATTCGCCTGTTGGTTCTCGACCCGGTGTTCTACTTCGATATGTGTCCGCCCTTTAGAGAACGCATGCACCCAGTTTTAAATAACTTGATGTTACAGACACTTTTCACCGCAGATGAAAAGCACTTCTTTATGCATATTCTTTTGATTCCATACATTTTGTCCACAATAATCGCACAACGCAGCGTGTTCGAAAGTTGTATACACACGCCGCCATCTTGAATCTGCTGTTTCGCTGTTGTAAACATCGATTGTCCCGTTGTCGAATGCCATCAATTGCCACCGGATTGATCCTGTCATCTAGTGGCAATAGTCTCAAACATGTAGCACCCTACATCAATTTATAACATATGTATATATATATAATAAAATAAAAATAAAGTAACACTATTAACAACGTAACAAATTAATAGTAATTATAATAATAGGAAAGGATAAAACACTAAGAAAAAGTCACACTTGAGATCGCTATACTTCGAACTCGTGGAGTCTTGCAGCTAAGGTTATGCAGGTCGAACCCTCCCTTCGTCTTCGCTTGTCGTTAGCTTAACGTCACTCCAGTCCCTTATCGGGAGCACTAGATTCTAATCCAGAATAATCCTTTCTTAGTTGTTGATAAATACAAAATAAACAAAGGAAAAAATACAGAAGCGCAATAGGATCTGGCAAAAATAAAAGATATATATATATATATATATATATATATATATATATATAGTTATAATTTGGACACAACTCCCTGTACCCATTTTCATCCATTTTGACACATGAAAAATCAAAATTTTCTTTCCAGTGTTAAATCATATTGACCAAATTGCAAAATTACCCCTTTAGAACCATATGAGTATTTTAGATGTACAGTGTATCCTCTACTTTCCCCTGGTTTCATACCCTAACGGGGTGGGAGGCACCGAAAAGGGTGAGTTATCCCATGTCCTTCTGTCTCAATAAATTCTTAGATATAGGATGTCAGTAGTTAAATAACGAAATTTGGTTTTCAAACACTGAAAATTTTGACAAAATTGAATTCTTTCATTTCTAAAATAAGTGAAATAGACCCATGTTTTAGGTGTTGTCTTAAACACTACTTGCACTGGTGCCTATTATTTCAGCCATAGCGTTGGGATAAGGCAGATCATGTCTTACGTTGCAATGAGGAAGAGAGAACAATTATTAAAAAGAAAGATGTGGTGTCGAAGTCATATTTTTGCGGTCATGCATGAATGGCCTCAATGTGGACTCTGCTTTGCACCCGCCGTGCGCAGCTACTAAGTGGGGCAGAGTAACCGTTGTCAGACTTTCCCATATAAGGTAATGTTGACGAGCATCCTAGCAGAGCCGCTGGAGAAAGTGTCAAACAAGTGGCAGTGTTTGTTCCCCCAGCAATTATTCCGGTTAAGAGTCGTGGGCAAAGGGGGAATTTGCTTGCAATAATGTGAAACATTCCTTGTTCAATAGTATTAACTTTTTTTAAAAAAATAATTTACATTTTTTCTAAATTAAATATATTTATATCTTTCTAAGTAAATGTATAGTGCGTTGCAAAATACCGGGACAAACTTGGGAAAGAGTTCCTCGCACCAAAACAAGAAAAAAAAAAAAATCACATACATGTATGCCAGAAATGCCTGATTTGTGAGTTACAGGATGTTCAGTTTCACAATATACCTTTACTTATAATTTTGATGATGTTTCTCAAAGTAGTTCGCTTTGGATGCAATGCACCTCTCCCAGCGTTTCTGTCAGTCTTCAAAGACATGCTGGAGGCCAGTTTTTGACAGGTCCTTCAGAATCACCTATGCAACCTTCACCGCTGCTTCTGGTCATGAAAAATTACTCCCATGAAGTTGAAAGGGCTGCCTCTGGACTATAGGGAGGATGAGGAACGCACTTCACATTGACTTTCGTGAGATATTCAGCAACAACTTTTGCTATTGTTGTGGTGCAGCTTTCAGCCATGGGTATCTCATTTTTCGATGTTCAAAAAATGGTTTCACAGCATGTCGTACCTTGCACACACTGCTGTAACTATGCAATATTACAGAGATGTCCTGAAAACTCTATATGGCCATATCACTTGCAGAAGCCCGCCTTTTCATTCAAACTGGATGCTGCATCACGAAAATGCATGGCCACATTAGAAGCAGTGGTGAAGTCTGCGGATACGATTCGGAAGAATCTGTCAAAAAAATAGTTTCCAGGGGTTTTTGAAGAATGGCAGAAACGCTAGGACAGATGTATTGCATCCAACGGGACTGCTTGAGAAAGTTCATCAACATTATGAGGATGAATAAAAATAAATATGACATCCTTTATTTAACCACCCTCATGTCTTCATTTTTAATTCGTTTATTGTTCGTATTTCTTCCACATTTCTGCTGTTTGGGATCTTCTTTCGTCTACTTTAAGTACAAACTTCTGCTCCATATAAACCAACAGGAAGCGCTATAGTTTCATATAATTTTATTTTTGTTTCTTTACTAATTTTATTTTTTTTTTAATTTAAGTTAAAAATGCCACTCATTTGATTCATTTTATTAATTTTTTATTCTATATCATCATCAGAGTTATAAAATACTACACAGTCAAGAAAGTTTCAGAATGTAACTTGTTCAAATAATTTATTTCCGATAAAGAATCTGATTTCTTTTTATATAAACATATCAAATGGTCAATTTTGTGCTTTTAAGAGGATGTTGTTAAATTTAAGGATTTTAAATATTTTTTTTTCCAGTTCGAATAATTGCTCTATTTAATATTTAGTATTTAATTTTCAGCAGTTATAATCTGATCGTCCGCAAGTGTTTTATTTCTTTTCAAAGACTTTTGCTCATTTCTCGTTATGCTAGTTCGTTGCATGTAGCGTTTTACATTGGCGCTTCTGTTGAAGCACTTTCACCTGTCAGAATTGTTTTATTGAACTGATTTGTGTAGCCTTAGAACAGACTATTAAGGTCAGAGATGATTCAGCGGCTTCTAGGAAGAGAGTCTACTCTATTCTCAGCAGAAGAAGATAGTTGTTGAATATTTTGATCGCGTGAGCAAAAACGTCTGCTTCAAAATTATAGCAATTATCATTATTAATAACAATAAATGTTGTTATGTGTCGTCCCTTTTAAGTAACATGTGTGTCCGATTTTTGTAAATACTACAGACTTTTTCATGCTTGTATTGAGGGGTTTTGGATTTTGGACCACACTCCCTTCAAATACTCGTATTCTCCAAATCATTTTATTTGCAGAATGCAGTGTTACATTTTAAAACCAGGTGCAAAAGGGCAGCTTATTAACATGAAATTCTCATTAAATGTTGGAAATGCTTCACACTTATTTTAGTTTAGGCACAAAGGAAAGTGTTTTTCATTTTTTCAGTTTTTTCCCGTTTCTTGTAGGTACAATGTACTTGTTTCCCAGGTATTTTGACACAATAATATATTAATAATATATAAATGAGTTTAATATGCTTTTACTGTTACCAACATTTAGAATTATTATAAATGAAATTGTTTATTATAGCATTCTTTAAGCTTTTACGGCCAATGTTGTCATTATTAAAATTATTATTACCGAACTATTTTGTCGTGAAATTTAAAGCCAAAAACTTCGCTAGCTACTGCTACGGAGAGGCAGAGAGACAGAAGACGTTGATAGCAGTTGGATTGATGGAAATTTGTTTGTTGATTACTTTCTGCCTTTGTTAATATTATTTGGATGCTCTTCTCTTTCTAAGGTATCTCCTAATCAAATTAAGATATCTCGTTGTTTTTGCAA
The DNA here is from genome assembly GCA_030762175.1 of Metallyticus violacea. NCBI lineage: Eukaryota > Metazoa > Arthropoda > Insecta > Mantodea > Metallyticidae > Metallyticus > Metallyticus violacea. The sequence continues at coordinate 26,091,611 of CM060839.1, forward strand.
TTCTGTTTTTTTTTTCCCCCTCTTTGTAAAATTTAATTTCTGATAAGTTTGAAAATGGAGCACCATGCAGATGATATACAGAGTATTTCAAATAAATCAACAAAAAACTGCACCGCAACTCTCCCACTACTCCTACTCTGTCTCTCTAGATACTTTCAGCCCACTGATGATGCTGGTTGCAGTAACCAACAAAAGCTTTAGTTTTTAAATTTCGTAAACCAATTATGGCAAAATAGCCCGATTATGGACAATTTTAACAATAGTTGTTTATTGTTTAATGCTGATGCTTTTATGGTTTTGACGTGTGAAGGCAACCTGAACTCTTCTTGAAGGAAACATTTAGAAATAAATTTACAATGTGTCCGATGACCATGTTCTAGTGGTGGTGTTACCAGAAACGTTGCCGATTATAAGAAAGCCTAGATGCTTCTTCTTGCAGTGGAACTATAAAGTAAATCAGGAAATTCTATGCATTTCTAAATGTGTTACGTGTAATTAAATTTGGCTTGTGTTGGCTGAATTGAATGATCCAAAAATGATATTACTGAGCAGTTGTATTTTGTGTTTAGGATTCTGGAGCTGGAGCATCTGTAGATGACGCCGACTCGGGCAGAAATCCTAGAAGGTAAGAAACCTTTTATCGTTGTTCTTATGATATGCTATAGACGTAAGAGCTAATATCTGTTTATAAATAGTCCGTTATGAATATCCAGAAATGGTTCCACTTTATAGAGATAGAACAAATTATCACAAGTTATAACCATCCCATTTGAATGTTCGATTCATCCTATTCACCACCGTCATCACCGGACATCCGAACAGCACCTAACTCCCCTGCTGCAAGTTTAAGGCAAAATACTGGAAGCTTCGGGATACTGTCGCCTTGCTTATCACTTTTCGCAATAGGAGCAGAAGAGCGTTCCAAACACGGAGCCTTTTGTATCGTATGGAACCTCCGGGACGAAAAGATGAGGACGGGATCAGCAGGTACGGGTGAAAACAGAAATTCCTAATAGTTCCAGATTGACACCCTAATCCGACTGAGCCTCCTTCCAAGAAGGACCTCTCCCAATCGCCGGTTGTACACCAGACGTGAGAGCGGAAACTTGCATTGAACCGCACACCACCAACCTGCGTCTCCTGGCACTTGCTACCCTGAAAATTTAGAGTGAAATGCTGGAAGCTCGTGTAAAATACTCAGGAGAATTGAGGAAAAAAAATCTCAAAACACGATGGCAGCCCCAAGGATTTGACCTCCGAACTTTCGAATGAGAATCCCAGACGCTCCATCTGTTTTTCCTTTCGATGTGCAAACACAAAATACGAGGATCACTACGAAAGTTTTAAGACACATCAAATGGGAGATGGTAGACTCATTCCGACGGTTGTATATTTTCAAAGTACTCTCCACTACACTTGTAAACATTTCTCATCCTCTCATCCTTATGAAAGCACCCCTGCCAGGGCTGGAATATCGCTTTCCTCGCATGCGGTATTTTACTAATAGAAACAGAAAATGATCCCAAGGAGCCAGATCAGACTGCAGGGAGGACGAGTCGTGAGTCTGACCTCTGTGGGCTCCAGGAATTGCATGGTGATGTTCCAAGTGAAGCAGGACCCCCTCAGTCCTGTCTTGGACGGTCTTCTCGGGCTCGTCCAAGTCTTTCGGTAGGCGGACTGTGGTGTACTACTGAGCAGTGACCGTTCTTCGCTCCTCCAGAATAATTGTGGCCACCATTTTCTTCACTGCACTTCAGCCCCTCTTCATCTTCTTTGGTGAATCGTCATCTGGAAAGATCCAAACTGCCGATTGTCGTTTGGTCTCCGGGTCAAATTGGTAAATCCGTGTGATGACATCAGAAACACGCCTTGAGCTCCCTCCGTCGAATCTCTGCAGCATTTCTTCACGGCATTCGACGCGGACACGCTTTTGTTCCTTCATCAAATGGTGGGGCACCCAACCGGAGGAAACCTTACTGAAACGATGGTGATCTTACAGGATTTTTGATACTGCAGGCGATCCAATCTGAAAGGCTGCCTCGATGTTTCGCGCATCCCCCCCCTTTTTTTTTGCCACCGCGACAAATATTTTCCAATCACGGCCGTTGCTGGACGCCCATTCCTTTCATCATCTTGCAGCGAAGTGCAGCCCCTTTTAAATTCAGCAAACCAGTTGCCATAGATGGAGCAAGAGAAGTGACCTCAGGTTGAATCCCTCTCCACACTAAACAACAACAGAAAGTATTTCTTCGGAAATTAATTATTTGGAAAGAAATGTAAGAGTTTGTAGTTTAAAATGCGTAAGACAACAAGCAGCCAGGACAGAATGGGTACATAAGAGAAGTTGTTGGGCGGAATAGAAAGAAAATAGGATTAAAACTGGAGTTTGGCATTCAAATTCTCAATTCCCGCGAATCTTGGAAAGCGTTCGAGATTTGAAAATTCAAATCTTCGCTCTTTTATTCCTAATTCGAATGTTTCTTATCCTAACCCAGGAATTGTTAAAGCTTTGGAAATACTAACTTAAACTCTGTAACGCTCAGTAAAATTTATTAACACAAAAAAGGCAATTCTATTTTTGCTGTTACCTGGTCACCAATATGACTTTCTAGTGACCTGGAATGTCACGCTGTTTTCAATATTTCATCTAGCGAATCTTCCTAAACCTTCTAGTAATGAGATTGCTTTGCGATGAGCTCTCTCTATACTTTGCAAAACTAACTCTCAGTAGTACTGGAGGTTTCTAGAAACTCATGCCAAGGTATGTGAAGCCTATGTCGTGCACATGATGCAAGTTATCTATCAGTTGTACTACTTAACGCTACTCTGTATACAGACTCAGTGTTTTTAGTTGTATTCAACTTTCCGCAGCGTCTCACCTCAACACTCTAGTTAGTATTTTCTCTTTATTTGTGTTATTACATGAAGAATTAGGAAGATTTTCGGTATTCAAGAACATTTTAGGATTCGGTGTCGAAAAATTGTAGAATTGGTCCACAGTTAATTAAAACTGTTTGGATATCAAATGAAGATGGAGGGAAATAGAACACCCATAGAAATCTATCAATCGACGCTTCTGGGAAGAAGGAGAAGTAGATTAAGAAACATTGGAACGTGGATAATATAGACTTTTTTTTTATTTGTTTTATTTACGGACGTCTTTAATATCTCAGGTCACCAGCGTCCCATTCAATTCAGGGCGTGAAACGGCCGACAAATTTTGCTCAGAGGCCTCTTCTTTCAGGCTTGAGGTTCTTTATCGTGCCGTAAATGTACGATACGGGACCCACAACTTTACCTCCCTTCCGAAGGAAGCCATACTTACGATTTTTACGCCCGAAAAAAATACACCGATCTTGACCAGGTTTGAACCCGCGACCTCGGGTTTAGTATAGTTATCACTACACCACCAGGACCGACTAGAGACTTTCTGATGTAAAACGCACAAGCAGACGACTATGGAGAATTTGCACGAAAGACAGCCGTGAAAACATGTTACTCTGGGTCTGAAATTATATCTTCTGCACAAGATAAATAGGCGAGAAAACCCTGGGGACATACGAGTTTAAACTTTAGTAAGACGGCTTGCAATGGCAGTAACATTTTTCGTCCCTTGTTACATATTGAATGACTGGCATCCTGGTGACGTAGTACTTTGCGTGCCCAGAATGAGTAACGCCGCTTTCTGCCGCATTGCGTCGGTCGTACAGGCTGTGCGTGCTAGAGCTTCCCATTATTGTTGCAACACTCTGTACTTACATGAACTCAGAAGAAACGTTTGATCAATTGGCATTGACGGGAGGAGAGCAAGTTGAAGGGAAGGCGAACTCACAGTAAGAAAAGGTTAACCATTTTATTTAGCAACAGGATATGCCTTAATTTCTTTCTAATCAAAGAGGCCAGCAAATATTTTTAAAATAGAAAAAAGTGTTTTCTAAATATGTTCATAACTGTTAAATTGCTTTTTAGTCCGTACTTCAAATCCACGCAAGGCGTTCAGTAAGTAATTAAATAACCTGGTTCTCTAGATTGAGGCTTTTTCTCAGAAATCTCACATTGGTAAATTGGATGTGTCAACAAGAATGCGCTTTCTACGCTCTGTCAAAGGTTAAGGTTGCTGAAAAGATCATGAAAGGAATGAAGATATAAGAAAACTGTAACCAATATTACAACAATTAGGTACAAGGTACAAGGTTTTTAGACAAGAATGGATAAAACACTTAAAATGACAGAAAATATAATACCAAAAATTTATATTTGTATATAACTCAAAAGAAAAAAGAGTAATTGGAAGACGGAATAAAAAAAAAAGATAAATAGAAACAAAAATGTGAGATCGGAACAGGCAGCACCTAATCCGTGATGGAAGAAGATATTGGATTGCTGCCCGCCGCTTTGAAATGAAGCGATGCGGGTTACAAACCTCTAGTTTTATCCCATTAGAAGAGTGGAGGATTTTTTGATGCTTTAAAGAGAGGAAAATCAATTATTGATACACAGCAACCTGTGCTTCGTCTGAAAGATCAATCCCGTTTATCGGTTGGGGAAAAAAAAAAAAAAAAAAAAAGACTTCTCGCCCGTGTTGCCATTCCTTCTTAAATAGCACAGATTTCTTTGAGACACCAATTTCCACCCTGGATAAAAAAAATGGAGAACTAACATGTTTCATAATATATATTTGTACTTTTACTTTTGACATAAGTTTTTTTGCTTGGTAACATTATAAAATATGTTCCTACTAATCATTAATGCTATTTTCGCAATTATTTCCCTCTAAAATCTGAAATAAAATGTAACAGAAGTTTGAATGACACTTGTAACCCACTCTTCCATCATGTGGCACATAAAATCTTCTTGTTATTAATATTTTTATCCCTGTTCATTGTACTTTTGCCAACGATTTGTTATACAAAATAGTTTTGTAGTATAAAAGTCTTTATAATGAATTTGTGTGTAATAAATTAAATGCTAACAGAGACGGGTAGGTTTTTTTTTTTTTTTTTTTTTTTTTAATATCCTGTAAACTTTAAAAAGTGACACTTAGAACGTTTGACATTTTCACTCTTCAATAATGTAACTCAGTTTATACAAAATGTTTAATTAAAAAGAAAATTTGTAAAAATAATCAACCTCTCAATTAGTTTAATCGTATTAATCATACATATGAGAGCATATTACACGTGATAATATTCTGTTCTTTCATACTTTTTCTCGTATCCGAAACTATAATATTGTATTTGAAAAAAAAAAGTTCATTTTCTGCGTTTTTAAACTGTAATGACTGTATACATTTGACTGTATATTTCAACCTAAATTACATAACTGTGCAAAACATAGAAGCAAATCGCATTGTTCACTAACATTCAAAAACTCTGGCGGTTTATTAAACATTGCTTTGAGTTTATCACAAGTACATTCGTGAATTTATCGGTAATCTCAGACCCTCTCGTGATATTTTTAAGACTATTTCACGAATAAAAGAAGAATATAAATATAAATGCTTTAATCTTGCCTTACAAAATTGTAATAATTATATATTTGTACTGAAACTTTTCAAGCTATCTTGCGAAGAAGAATGCCTATTATCAGTAATGGCAATAGAGAAGAGCAAAATGCGGATTTAGGACTATTTCCTGAACGGAATAAGAATAAAAGTGATGTACATTTGAAGTTCGCGCACAGAATATTAACACTTGTATAAAATGTTAAACTTATTCTATTCAGAAACCGTGAGACTGAAATGGACAAAAGTCGACTTGCAATCGCTACCGTTCATTTTCTAATACCAACTGAGAGAGAGAGAAAGATAACTCTCTAATTTTATTTTTATTCTGTGGTTTATAATCCCTAATGATAAGATCAATTTGCACATTTAACGTATCACCAAAACGCTTTGAAGAGTCCATTAACATCTCAGTTCATCAGCGTCCCATTCAATTCAGGACGTGAAACGGCCTACAAATTTTGCTCAGAGGCCTCTTCTTTCAGGCTTAAGGTTCATTATAGTGCCATGGGACCCACGACTTTACTTCCTTCCGAAGGAAGCCATGCTTAGGATTATTACGCCCGACAAAATCCATTGATCCTGGCCGGTTTTGAACCCTCGATCTTAGGTTTAGAAGGCAAGTACGGTTACCACTACACCACCAGGATCGACACTTTTGTTGCTATCAATAGCTCACCACCGCCTCTAGGAAAAGTGGTCAGTGATGGGTGTTCAGGAATTATATAGTGGAAGTATATAGAGTTGGCTACACTGACCACAAGACAAATGCACGTCGCGTGGTAAAAAGGATATATATAATGTAACTAAATTAACAATAATTGGAAAAGCAGAAGGGATAAAACACTAAGAAAAAGTCACAGGTTTGCAATCGCAAATATATATTCAATATTTTCTCTCTATAATCCGACTGTGATTGGTTCAAATTCAAAATTTTGTTTCGTTACAATGGTCCATTTTAAGATGACGTCACATGGGTGAAATAGTCAAAATAATGTAAACTTACCTTCGATTATATGAATATGCCATTCGTCTTTCAATAGCACAGCTTCTAGTTTTATTAAGCGTTAATTCAGCAGACGTTTTTAAGGAATTTTGCGCTATAGTATATACCTAGAATCAAATTCATCAAGAAATTTATTGTTGATCACACTGTATGTAGTCACATTTGCTTGTCAGGGATTCAATTAGTGACATCACGAGATATGCTACATATTTAGAATTCTAATATAGGTTTTGTAATCAGGTAGCAATTCAAAGCAACTAGAGAAACCTGTATTTCCAGAACTGTACAATTATATGGAATACAAAAATATTCCTCAATTAACTTTTTATCCTGCGTTGTCAGTGGTTTGTACTGATTAAGAAGCCTAGAATTACTTCAACTTTCTCGGATAGATACTCCACTAAATTGATCCAACTTGACTATCTTGTCATTACCGGAATAGGAAAAAGGTTTTGATTTTTCTTGCATTTCTAAAAAAAATTTTTTAGAATTAAAATATCACAATTAATGCCTTTAAATTTATCTACCACATTTCTCCTAACAGTTTGAATTTCTTATAGCTTGCAAGTTCATAACATCTTAAACAAAGTAAAGAAAATAAGTGAATAATAGTTTAGAATTCCAGGTCGTCATATAATTCCAAATAACTTTTTCCTGTTCTTTTGTAGCTAATTAAGGTCAATTTTTTATCGCTGAAATTCTTATAATTTTACTGTTACTAATGATATAATAAAAACTGTATATATTTTTTGGTATAACTGCTATATTTCATGTTTATACTAATACAAAATACCTGCCCTGCAGGCTATGTGTTAATCGCCATAATAACCGCCCGCGTCTCCAATCTAAGCCAAAAAAGCATTGAAGTTACTTGATTGAGGTGTTTACATCAACATAAGGTATTAATGGTCCAAAAACATTTTCTTTAATATCAGAGTTGAGCAAACTATTGAAGACCAACAGTGTACTATCCGCATTTAGACGAGGATTAGTTTCGGCTAAACAAAAAGAGTACCGTTTCCGGGAAGCGAACCCTGAAGGCAGAAGGAGGACAGGCGATTCGTCACGTTCGGAGTGGTGCCAAGCACGAAGGAAGAAGTTTGGGACAGAAAGAGTGCTAATTCTTCCCTGCAGCCTGTTACAGTGCACGAAGTCGCCTCAAGTGAAAGTCGTTACTTCCGACCCTAGGGTCGGCATCAGGTGTTAACTCTAGCAACCTTGGTCCTCATCTGCAGACACCATTAAGGACAACCTCTTGATCTACTATATCGATTTCGCTGTTGCAATGCATTCCACTAGACACGAAGGGCTAGATGTTGAGATAAATCGCGAGTCACGACAAGTCTTCATAATGACCATTACACCACCGTGAGTAACTCGTTTGGAAGGTCTAGTCATAAACTTTTAGGAGAGTACCATGTTAAAGAGTTTGGGAGCTTCACTGCCGAGGCTGTTGAAACAGCGAATGTCTTACATCTTTCAGATATGAGTACGATCTCTGTTTGAAATTAGGAATTTTTATAAATCATTTTCACAAATCCATATAAACTTTCCCCAAGTGAAATATTACACTCTCAGATATTGTCTCTGTTTGAATTTATGTCACTGTAAATTGTCTCGTTTCAAATTACAAGCAGAAAAATCAGAAACGTTATTTTCATCATTCACGTGGGGAGATGATGCTAAAAGTGTGCCATTTTTCATTGTCCCTTGCTGGGCTAAGAAATCCTGAGTGTAAGTAGGGGAGGTGGGGCTTGTAAGAGCATTGTCCGAGGATTCGCCCAAATAGTTTCCGTGTCTCTAGAAATTACTTTACCTCCTAGCACAGCGTAGGAAAGAGGCGAAACTTGGCTTTTTTATCGGGTAGGCTGAGACATGAAATTTCGAAATTAACGGGAAAATGTAATTATTCCATGAAAATGATCCTATAATGTTATCATACGTTTTTTTCATATTCAAAATTATGGCATCGTGGCTATAATGTAAGTGATAATTAAATTAAATACATGCATTATTAAAAAGCTCTTATTTCATGACTCATCCTTAAATCTGTTTGTACATAAGCGTAATCTTGCAGTCCTTTTGGTGCATATATATATATATATATATATATATATATATATATATATATATATATCACGATTGAAATTAATTCTTGGCGTTTCACTGAACTTATACCGCCCCCTTCTCTATAATTCTAGTTAGATAATTCTACGAAGATAGGATTAAAGGGCTTTAAGAATGATTGCAAAAGGAATAAATTATAGTAACTTGTATTTGCTGTTAAAACAAAATAAACACCTAAGTCCATATTACCACAATACACCCTAGAATAAATATGTACTATATTTTAAATTGATATCGTCTGCATTCAGGTACTTCTATTAGGATTCGGGAAGTCCAAATTCCCTAAAGGGCAGACATAACCAACTGGGCTGAGACCAGCGTACATAGTAACGAAAACTTTAAAACCTTCCTGATATTGATCACTGCTCTTGCGCAATGCAGGCTGAGTCTTCAACTGTATTATCGATCTCAGATAGCGCACTATTTCAAACAAGGAAATATTTCAGTTCGTCAATAAAAATTAACACATTCTATCCATCACACAAATTTTGGACAAGCTTGCCTCACATGCTTAATGGAAGCTTCGTCCCGAGCATGAATATTTGGGTTGTTCTCCAGTCGAAGTGTTTGATAGAAAGGGAGTGGCGATTTTTGAAACAGAATTATAAGGTGGCTTTACAGGATGCAACCAAAACAGTAAATATAAGACTTAGACATTATAATATCTCTCTCTCTTACTATAAGCTGCTAAAAATAATATTTGAAACCATTCCATTAGAACTCGTTCATTTATTGTAAGGCCAAAAACTTTGCAGACAGCTGTCGTACATTTAGTATTAAACGGAATGAATGACATGTTTTTTTTTTCTCCCTAATTGAGACTGTTTCTTCTGTTACTACAGCCATAAGAGCCGGTATGTTGCATATCCCACGTTCCACATATTTATCAACGATTGACTTATTCTTTTGGACAACCCTCACATGCTGCACTATAGGCGTGCTCACGAATTTGCTTCGTGTGGAATGAAATGCAAGTGATGTTCTGTGCCGCGCCTAGACGTTAAGGGGTGTGGGTGAACGTTATATGGTTTCATAGAGGAGGTTCCCCAGATTGTTGACCCAAATGCTGCACATTCACGACTACAGTATACGTACGTAAGTGGCCCCGTCCTCTTGCTAAGGCTTCCTCCGCAGGTCACTCGGCCGCTATCCGATCGATCTCCCCAGATTTGTCGTGCATTCAATTCTTTTGTTTCCGCCAGTCTTCAGAAAAGCTGAGGCTGTAACTGGAGGTGCCCATTGTTGAGAGCCAATGTAAAGTAAAACTAGTGAAAGGAGAAACCGTTTAGGGTTAGAACCCTTCATTGGGAGCGATTATAAACTGTTTCCATATAGAGCTATGCTTCTCAACTACAAAGAAATCTCTTAACAGTGCGTAACCCTGTTTATTGATAGATACAGCAATGAACGGGGCTACGGGAAGATTGCACAGGCTTGCCCAGAACTACTGACACATTAACTTTCTTAAAAACTGTAAAAAGCACAGAAAGGTTTACAAAATTTCTGGACAAAGTAAGCAATTAAATTGTTAATTGTTAAACAGGAATATGTGTCACTTTCATTTAAACTGAATTATATATTGTTTCTGAATTCGTAAGGTGACAAATCGCTTTAGGACCAGATATTTCGAATGGTCATATTCTGAACAAAATAATATCTTTAGTATTAAGTACAGTCAACATCGCTATGAAAGACCTTCGACCAATGTGGTGGAAAAATATAATCCGTTGTGATAGAACTCCTTAGGGCTCGAAGCAAAAATCCTTCCAGTGCAGTTTACAGATCGACAAAGGTTCGGAATTGCTGTCTTCGGAGATGATTATCCAAAGAAAGGGAAATATGATAATCTTATGGTGCAATATCTGGAAAATATAGTGTGTGGATAAATAAGTAGATAGATAAATGTAATTATTATTGTTACTTGTGTGATATTAATTCTTCAACTTGCAAACTATACTCCTCTACACTACCAAATAAATAAATAAATAATAATAATAATAATAATAATAATAATAATAATAATAATAATAATAATAATAATAATAATAATAAAGCAAGATGAAGATGAAAATAAAGTGTCCAATACTTTAAGGTAATTTTTGGTGTTTTTCTCTAAACATTGGTTTTGTAACATATCCCCTTTAACGTCTAGGATTTACTGCCCTTGTTTATGGCGGGTGGTTAGGCTGGTTCTTGATGGGAACATGATGGTGCCGGCTCTCAGGGCCTGAGGGAGAGTTAATTAAGAGACGACACACAAGTTTGAGATCACGACGTTTATTGCCTCCGCCATTTACGAAAAGTTATACTATTTACCATACTATAACTTTTTGTGGTCGCATTTAAGTCGATGCAAGCTGATAGCATAGTAGCGTACGACTTAAAAAGGATTCTTATGATAGTGCCACGCATGCTTTGAAACGTTGAAATTTGTTTAGGTCACAATTAAAAGTATTATTTATTTGGCATCCTGAAAAATTAAAAATAATAGCCGTCCTGTTAATTTGCGTTATATGCTACTCTACTTTTAACTGTATGTTTTATTTACGAAAATTAACAACTTAGTTTTACTAATGAAACATTCAAAGTATAAATTTTAATGATATCGTTTATATTATAAAATGCTTATTTGTAAAAGAACCTCGTATTGAAAGATTAAAATCTGCTCACCCGAATATAAAAAAGCTGATAATTTAAAGTATTTAAAATTAAATCTGTCGCTTGTAGCGTAGTGAATGGGATGATCCTTTTATTAATTTGTAACCACAATGTGGCTAACACTTGTGACATAGAGGATAGCATTTATTATCTCCACTCTCTTCTCATTTTGGCACTACAGTCCGAGGTGAGCCTTAGCTTGCCGCCGCGACCTCTGCTTTATCTCCGTCTTACGACTTCATTGATAGAGGGCAGTATTGCAGGGGGGGACATGTGATCAGCACGCCCACATCCCGCGACTTACAAATGTTCTAGCATTTATTACATATTTATTTAATTGCGCTCTGCTGTTACTGCCACTTAAAGTCCTAAAATAATTAAAGACCTAGAGAATCCCTGCGTGCTTGTGTGTGTGGGGGCGTTGCTTAAATTTAAGAGAAAAATAATAAACAGTTTCACTGCTTTCATCATAACAATTACTGATCAAAAATCCCGAGTTCAAAAACATGTGTTGAGGGAAACTTGATATATGATAAATTGTGTATTGCCGATAAAAGTCATTAATGTTTTACTTACTATAATTTATGAAGCATTAAAACAATAAATAAAAACTGTTTGCAATTAACTGTTAAAACTCTCTTTGAGTCTGCTGCGAAATTGCTTCAAAGTTGGATACAAAGAAACCTGCCTAACTTGGTCTGTACTGTATATCCAGTAGCAGCCAAATTACATAATACAATTGAGCATATAAGAAGCAACTCTAACTGTATTAAAATACATTAAATAATCACACACAAAAACTACAACTAACGTGGATAACCAAAGTAGACAAGAAGCTCCATTGAATTTCTAGAAAAGTCGAAACAAAGACCCTTACCCCGGAACTTATTACCTACGTCCTGTCACTCTAGCAGCTTAGAGGATAAAGAGGTATTAATTCACGACAGTTCGCTCTCTCGTATGTACATCAATGTCAGTCATTTTCTAAAATTCACTGCTGCCACCTGTTGACTGTATCATGTTTAGAAAATACTACCAAATCCAAATTTCTCATAAAACCAACTTATTTAAAGCTAGAGAAAAAATAAGATATGTTCTTTTTTGACTGAACGATTTATACTGGAGGTAGCGACGAACATTCTCGCGGCGGGTCTCTTGATTTGTTAGAATTAATGTACTAATTATTCATGCGAAATTCGAAGGTTTCTGACCATATTGGTAATAAATCGTATTTTATAAGCAATAAATAAACGAAAACGGTAGGTCCAAAACTGACAGGACTTGATTACTTTCTGCAGCCATTTGGTCGGACTCTTTTTGTACCGCAGAGATGCGTGGGAGTTGAAAAATATGATTGATAACTTTGGAAAGAACTCTGAAAATTAATTTGAGTTAGTTTACTTACACAATACAGGCAAAACATGAAACTTATCCACAACATGTGCATTAAAATTGTTCGTAGAATGAAAGAAAACCATTGGATTCAATTGCACGTTGTGTAGTTTGTCAGAAGAGGCAGCGAAAATTGCATTGCTTTGTGATGGATCCAAAAGGTTGACGTATCTCCTCATACGGATATATGTGACAGAATACAGTCTCATTTCACGGTCATTCATTCATCAGGCTTAATCCTCCCGTTTTGTTTCAGTGGGCTATGCAAAAAACAAATTCAGCTCAAACTCTCCGCCAATTCCAGAGAATGTAACGAGATGTGTCACATATTTGTTGACTGTTTAAAGAACACGATATATTGGTTTAAGCATTTAGAATATTGTAATCAATAATGGGTAAGCTGCAGTTTTTAAACTACAAAAATATAATATAAAGCATGAAAGTGAAGGAGTTTCTTTGAAATGAGAATCGAATTCATTTGAATAAGTCAACACCATGCCTAACCTCGTTCTAAAAGAGGAGGAAGAGATATGCTGTAATTAGCGAAACAGGTTTGTTACTGACTATGCAAAATATATGCAGATATCTTAATATCTTAGAAGTTTTCCTTCAGGCAGAGCTAGAAGTAGTTCATGCAACTCTCTTTGACCACCCAAGAAAGCCTAAGGCTGCCAGTTGGGCTAACGTGATTAGTTTCCAAAAGCAAATGCTATTTTAGAGTAAACGAAGCCATGTGTTAACAAGTTTGAATGTATATATTGTAAACATAATAAATATTAAATCTGGCAGGACTTGTAAGCTATTAAGAGGAAAGTAATTTATCATAATTGCTAGCAGTGGCGGCTAATACACAGTATACACAGAATTTGAGTTCACTTTTATTTTCTTTTGTGTTAGGAAAACATATGCATTGAGATAAGTCTCATATACACATTAATACTTTTAATACGCTAACATTTTAATTGTATTGTTTCTTTGATGTTTTAAATTATGTTTATTATAAATATATTATTAATATTGCGAATATTTAAGCTGTAAATGACGCAGTGCTAAATAGACGATTGATTACATTATGTAACAAGTGTATACTATTGATAATAACAACAAGAAACAAGTGCCATAATTTATTATATTCTAAACTTATGTACATAAATATGTAACAAAAAGCTTCAAAATATGAAATATCCAAATTACACACACACAATTTAAAATATTAAAAATGTACATAAAAAGAGTATTGCACATTGGCATCTGATGCAGTTCTAAAGTCAATTAAGCCCATGCATGGTATGTTTGCTGCAATAATGACTTCATACTTGTCTTTATGACACACGTTTCGTCTGTACATCCGCGTTAATAAAGTCTTTATAAATGAACGCAACTGTTTATACATATTCCAGCTGGTAATGATTTAAACATTTGCCGTTAACAGGATCGTGAGTAATTTTAAATGTTACATCTTGTTATTTATTTTATTTATTTATTTATTTATTTATTTTTTTTTTCATTCTAAGTTATTCATACCTTCATCGTTTTGGTGCCTGTATTTCAAACTTCAATCTATGTTAAAAATGAAGGAAAATATCGAAATTTCACTTGATATTTTAAAAAAAAAATCCTGGAGAATTTAAAGCATGCCCATCTAAGTCATAAATTATTAAATTTATTTTAAAGCACCAGATGATACATATTTACTCATGAAGGCTGTTTCAGCTTTTGGCATTTTGGGGGCATGTAGTTGCCATGAACTACACAATTTGTGCATTGAAGCCGTAAAGCCTGAAGACCGTTTTTTCATCATACATATTTGGGGCAAAAAGGAATATTTTCACAAGTTAATCTTATGGTGATACAATGAAACTGTTGTCCCTGGACCACAACATATAACAAGAAAAAATGTGAAAAGTAATATTTTTTTCAGTAAGTATTTTTACTACAGCATCATTTCAATGTTGCTAGGCAAATTCTTTTGGCTCGCATCCCATAAAGAGAGCTCATGAATCTTTTTACAGATTGTTTTTAATGCTAGGATAGATAAACACACTTTATATATTTTGTAAACATTTAAGTAATTTTTGTGAATCACCGCGACTTATTGTGTGTTAGCCTGGTGCTTAAATCAGATGCATATTTTCAATTTTTTACTATCATTCAGTTAGCCTTGGCCTTTTCTTTTATGAGAGCTCTAGTGAAAGTTATTCTCACAGCCCCCAACGCTCACTCTGATTGGAATTGCATCCACAAACATTTCCTACAATACTTTCGGCCTCAAGAGATAACATTTGTGTAACATCCATTACATCTCTGGAAAGATCTGCGTCTGCAAGCTTTTCAGGCGAAACACCTTTTGCTGTATAGGGTAAAATGTTAACTTTTGAGACCAGCATTACGACAGTTTCTCTCAGAGATTCATTATACTTATGTGTTTTATATTGAAGATTTTATAAATCACTTTATAGGGCCTCGGTGTTATGTTTGCCTTCAAAGTGCCTACTTTGAAATTCAAATTCACAATGCCGTATTGACTGACATTGCAAAGACCTCGATAGCCCGTGTACGCTAAAACTTTACACAACGTTTTGTGTATGTGAAACTTTTCCGCACTGTGGGTGCCATATTTGTTAACAACCAATAATAATAATAATAATAATAATAATAATAATAATAATAATATTTAATGCCCATGTTTACTACTGAGGCACCACAAGCGGTGGACAATAATGATATAATACATGAAATAATAAATTAGAAAAGGATTTTTTTATGAGGTAAGCGCTCCAGGCCAAAGTTTGGGGTACCTCCCAAGCATTTGCCATTTATGAATGCTGAGAAAAACCTGGAAAAATACCTCAGTGTTAGGGGGAACAGTACTGGCGGGAATCAAACCTCAGACCTCCCGCTCACGAGTCCGTACCCTAACGACCTAGATCACCCAGAGATAAAACAGCAATCCAAACAGTGGATGGCAACAGGTGAAAGTGCCCCAAACGAAGCAAAAACGATTCCATCTGCAGGAAAAATCATGACTACGGTTTTCTGGGATTCTCATAGTGTGGTTCTCGTAGACTACCTCTAGAAGGGGCTTCACTACTGGATCAACTGAAGGATGCTATTCAGGTTAAGCGTCCAGATCTTGCGAAAAAGAAAATTCTCTTTCATCACGATAATGCGTCTTCACACACATCTAGGATTTGCATGATCTTTGGTTCCAAGTATTCCCACATCCACCATATTCACCATATTTGGCTCCCAGCGATTACTTTTGTTCCTAAACCTGAGGAAATGGCTGAGTGGACGAAGATTCACATCAAACGATGAGGTTGGAGTTGAGATAGACGCTTATTTTTCACAGTTGGACAAATCTTATTTTACTGAGGGCATTAGAAAGTTGGAAAATCGTTGGATTAAATGTGCTGATTTACAAGGTGATTATGCTGGAAAAAATTCTGTTAATCTTGTGTTTTCTTGGTCAGGTCGAGAGCTTTTATAATGCCCCTAGTGCTTACTTTTTTTTTTAAACAACTTTTCAATTTCTTCCATCTGTGAGAACGTTTAAGTTAAGAATATTTTTTAAAAGTTATTATAATTGCTTCACTTAATCAATAGGCAGCAGCACTGTTGTATTTAATATATTTCAGTAGAGGGATTTGATGTCTGAATATCTGAATTAAGTTAGTGATATGGACATTCCGCTTGATTTTTTTTTCCTGCAGATGTCACCCACACAACAAAAGCAAGTAAGGTTTAAAATTCAATGTTTCTATCAGTGCGACATGCTACTAAGAGATCAGTAAACTCCGAATGTTAACAGAAAGTTAGTCAAATGAGGGGGGGGGGGGCGATTGGCGACGTCACAGAATCTGAAAAATGATGTTAGACATTTATGCAAGAACCAGTTAACAGGAATAAGAAGTATAGTCTGAAAGGTTATTTGCAAGGTTTTCAATATCGAAATTATACAGTTGACCGTAACAGTTTGCGCCAATTTCTGATAACAATTAAATGCACAGCGAATAAAGTTATGGCGCAAAGAATTGTCAGTGAGAGTTTGACTGTTATACTAAGTTTTCGTACTGCTAGCAGGTATTCCGAGAAAGTCACACGTGAGTACCCAGAAGATGCCACTGTTGGATGCTGGAGAGATCGCTAGCGACGTATGCCGGGAGAGGAAGATTTTACCTGCATAGTAATGCGTACTGCATGTGTATCATCATCTATTCAAATACTTAAGAGTCGGTCCATCTCTTTGCGTTAACAAAAGCAGAACATCAACAGTGAACAGTTGGACGTTATCAGTACATTCCTCTGACTAGTCATCTCTCCAGCTCCCAGCAGTATAATTTTGTAGGCTCTATGAATTTAAACTGAGGAGCAACACAACTGCAGCGATTGATGCGGCGAATAAACGAACGGTGCAAAGATGTTTCCCGAAGTTGCTGAACGAGGATGAGCCACAGATAACAATGGATAGCGAGATTCTCATAGAGACCATTGAGGTGAACAAGAGCCCTGACTTTGCATTGCTCTCACGTCAGCAAAAGGACTGCTGACATGCTATCCGAAATGGAATTTTGGAAAATTCCAATCCGCCGTCAACACTGGTTGTCAGCCCATAAATCTACCCCAAAATAACCGAAACCACCACTGCACTAAAAGAATGTTATGCTCGGTGTTTGGTGAATTGTGAATTGTTCACTCCTGCCAGGAAGCTAAACAATCAATGCCTTCACTGCTGAATCGCAACAGCGTTGTTCTTTTGCATGATAACAAAAAAACCACGTACAGCTAAAGTGGCTCCTGAACCAAATATCCGTATTGGTTGAAAGACTCTAGTGCAACACCATCATATTCTGCTGATATTACTCCTTCATTTATCATCTGTTCCTTTCTTTGGATCATCACCTTCGCACTTTGCCAATATGGATGAATTTTTCGGTGAGGGGAAGGTTTGCTCTAAGGAATTCTTTCACAATGATTTTATAGTCTTCCGTAACATTGACAGAGGGTCCTTAATAGCGATGGTGACTACATTTAAAATATTTTGTTCAGAATCTGCTTTGAAAAATCTGCTCTGAAACCAACAGAACTTTTTGGTCACCATATAGAAATTGAGGATTGCTACGGTCATGGATGGTCCTCTACTTAAACGAGAGAACTTCAATGATGTCTTTCCGGAGCTGATGTTCTAGCCAGCAGTACAGTGTTTATTAGATCGCGTATCCGGAAAAGTACTGAAAAAGTTATGGAAAAATGTGCATCCGTTGACCACGACATTTATGGTTTCGTTGAGAGTTTCCGAAAGTGAATTTTGGAGTGTAAAACACACTGAGTATAAAATGAGTATATCTCTAAAACTTGAAAAATACATTTCAAATTCTTAATTTTAAATCTCTTATTTTAAAATTTTAGGGAGTGATAAAATTTCGAGCCGTACTGTACATGTTCAAAGACGAGCTGAGAAACTGTAAACTATAGGTAGCTACAGAAAAGATATATCAGTGATATGGCATTGAACCTATTTAGAGACTCAAGACTTCGCAAAATTTACATATTCATCTGCGCACTGAGAATCCGCCTCGATAAAGCACATGCGTAACAATGCAGTGAAAGTATTGGGTTCTATAAGCGTGTATGACGAAGGGATTGAAGCGTTTCGTTCTGATTAACATACGCTACGTAATGAGATCAAGCTGCGAGTGACGCAACCTCTTCAAACATCCATGTTGTTAATTAACAATCGGTGCCCCAAGGCATAAGCTTTTTACTTACCTTTCTGCTTTAATTAAAACGCTTGTTATCTATCATCGAGGTCGAATGACTGGTTGCTACCTTACCGGCTTTGTTTTCATTGCAAAGCAGTTGGGCGTTAGCGAACACACAGGGAATGATTTCATAGTTCGGAGTTTCCTGGTGAAAACTTTTCTAAGCGTTTTAATGTAAGAGTAATTCACGTTAGAACTTTAAATGAGCACGCTTTGAAAGTCTTTTGTGTTTCAGCAAAAATTAAGCTTATTATGAAGCAAGATAGATGATAGATACTTCACAAGAATCTCTGTAAATTTAAAGTATATTTCTATCAAAGTAAACATCAGTAAGTCGCTTTGGAATATTTATTTTTTCGTGATTTTGCTTATGTAAAACAAGGTGTATAATAGGTGAGAAGCGAACGGACTGTTATTGGGCGAGCTATAGGGGGAAGGGAGGAAGAAAAAAAATTTAAAAAAAGCAAAAACACGTCATATCTTATTTATTAAAATGATTTATATTATAAACGACTAACTTTTCCGTACTCATTGTTACATGAGATATGACGTCATCAAAGAAAACCTTTTTTCTTCAACTCTTCCTCGTTTTCGCTCTGCACTTTAATTTGTTTTATACAGAAGCCTCATATAGTTATATTTAGTACTAATAAGGCTTTAAAAGGCTTATGTTACTATGACAAAAATACTGCTGTACTCGTAGTAACATAAAACATTACGGATATTAATAGTTCAAAAACTAATGTCCCTAGAAGCAGAAACAATTTTTGAACAAATGGAATAAAAATATTCAATCTGTTATCGAGTGATAGAAATCTTAATACGATCTGAAAATAGTTTTTAAAAGGAATCCCACACTGGATTCTGTAACTGTAACACTGGATAATTTTATGGTGCCTTAGTGCATAATTATAAAGTGTGTATTATCTTGGCATAATTGTAGAATTATTATGGTTATTATTATTATGTTTATTTAAGGACGGTTTTTAGCATATTTTGTCATTAGCGCCCCATTCCATTGTGGCGTGAAACGGCAAATACATTTTGCTCAGAGGCCGTATCTTTTACTCCTGAGGTTCGTTTACATACCGTAAATCTACAACAAAGGAACGACTTTACTTCCAGGAAGCCATACTTAAACTTTTTACGCCCTAAAACCCGCAACGAGTGTCCGAGGTCGTTAAGGCAGGGGCCCCTGAGCGGAAGGTCTGGAGTTCGATTCCCGCTAGGACCGTCCTCCCTGGCTGGGGTTTTTTCCTCATAAATGGCAAATGCCGGGGGAGGGGGTTATCCTAAACGTAGGCCCGGAAAGCTTCCTTCCTTATATATATATATATATATATATATATATATATATATATATATATACTCCTTTTACAATTTATCGTTTCATGTGTCATCAGTGTCCACATCAAATGTGGTGCCTCAGTAGTAAAAACGGTTAAACACTATTTTAAACAAACGCCCCAAAATCTATCGGCCCTGACCGGTGATCTTGAGTGTACAAGGCAAGTGTATTTTACCACTAGACTACAAGAGAAATAAACTGAATTGAATTGAATCCAAGTTCTCAGGCGGTTAATAATGCATTTTAATGTGTGCTATTAAAAAATGCACGCTAGGAGGAAGTGTTCGTTATTCGTATATAAACCAAAATGTTCATACGAGAATACGAATATTTCATCCACACTTGCGCGATTTGTAGCAAAGCATGTAGTAATAACGCAACGCCGGTTTATGATTCATTGATCAGAATCCTTCGTTTTCCATTTCGTTATTAGTCATAGTGTAATTGACAAATTTCGGAAACCGATATATGTTTGTATTAAGAGCCAAATACTTGCTTCGATTCTGCTTCAAAATTCATTCGGCATGTTTCCAAAGTATTGTGCTTTAATGGTTAAGTAATTATACTTTAATTGATCTTATTTAATTAATAATGGAGATACACTTTATTGCGATTACATGATCAATATTTAACTGTGCTCTTAACCCACAACTATTAGCGCACAGGAATGCCTTACGAGTGGTCGGTACTTGTATGGCTGTATCCGCGCCTCGTTCATACAGGATGTTAATGAATAACACTGTAATATCTTCACTGTGTGTGGAAGGGTGTTAGACAATTAATACATGGTAAGCAACCCTGAATCTAGTGTTTCAAACTCTCATTTTATGGCATAAAGATCTCCTATGATGTACCAAGTTTCCATTTAGTGAAGTTCATCAATAATATGCCTTTATTAAAAGATGCACTCCTCTAACTTTTATTTATTTATTTGAATCGAATGGCAGAAAAGCATAATGGACTATCTTGTTTCATTTTCAGTACTCCCTCCCAGTATAAACAAATAAGCATTCATTTGTTATGTTTAGCAGTGACAGCCGTTATTCGTAAAATGTTAAAGCTGTTGCTCTTCTGTCAATACATGTGTGCACCCAGTCTGTGGCAGTAATCTGGTCGAGCACCGGCAAGGAACAGAACGTGTAATCGCCTTATGGCTTACGTAACCGCCAAACCCAATATTAACGGAAAGAGCGTAACCGGTGTGGGCACTTCGCTATTAGATGGGGAAGCTCATGACTTCAAATTTCAAGAATTAATCATCACTGCTAATTGCTTCCTCTACTCTTGAGTGGTTTAACTGCTTCTTTGCGATGAATCTTGCGAAACTTCTTCCTGTTTTTAACAGCAGCAACAAATTTAACGAGACATACATATGGACGAAGTTAAGAAGTTCCGAATTAATATCTACACGAATCTCTATCGGAAATACGAGATATATACACCGAAATTCATAATGGCGCTGACTCCCTGTACCAAAACCATAGAGACAAGGAAATGTTTATTCATAAATACCGAGAGGACCAAAAAATGTATACACATTTTCACAGTAGATATCTATTTAATATATTTCACAGTTGGACCGAAAAACAACAGTAATGTGTAGTATGATGTTCTGTAAACAGATATTACTCACATACATTATGATAGTGTAAACCAACAATGAACAAATGAAGTCAAGATTATCGTATGATATTCTGTAAACAGATGTGACTCACATTAATTTATGCTAGCGTTGCTACAACAAATGGAGCCAAGATTATCGTTTGAACAGCGGAAAGCAATTTTGAAAGTGGTATTGGAAAACCGAGAATGTTGTTCAAGTTCACAGGCAATGGAGACCTGTGTACTGAACAGAACTGCCAACGCGAGTAACAATTGCACGCATTCGAGACAAATTTGAGATTCATGGTGCCGTATGCGATGTTCACAAGGGCAGATCTGGACAGACCAGCTACACTGGCAGCACTTCGGGAACAAATTGAAACAGCATGTGCTCCAATCGCTGAGGGCAATTTCGCAAACGTTGCTCAATCAGTAGTTCAACGTACTCGGAAGTGTATCGACGCCGATGGTGGGCATTTTGAGCAATTGTTGTAAATGTTGTAACTGTAAAAGTCTAAGATGATTAGCGCTCAAAACATCCCCATGAAAGGCTAATAAAAGGTTTACTGGATTAAAACGGCCTCAAAATTCGGGAATATTGGAGATGATCAGCGTTGGACCATTTCTGATCCGTGCTTCACGATAGCAAAAAAGGGATCTGATAAAGGAAAGTGCTGAGAAATTTGCTATACAGTCTCTTCAACATCAACAAGACACATCCACAGTAGATGAACTTGCTATTATCGTTGTGAAGGCCTTCGAAGATCTTCCTGCAGAGACATTGAGTACTTGATCTTCCAACAAGTCAGATTGAATGTATGAAGATTAATGGGAATATGCCACAAACTACCTCTCGTGTGGAAGCAGAGTTTACAACGACAGAGGAATTTGTCTTTAGTGCTCTATTGCAACCCCATCATTGTTCAGTAACTAGTCATCGGAGAGAACTGCTAATACCATCTATTCATTATTTTTGATCAATAGGCTATCTTTAAATAAGTATATTCATTCATTGTCAATAAATAGTTATCTCTCTAAAGAAATGACTAATGCCTTTTAATACAAACTGAAAACTACTAGCATTTTAGCATATACTATGTTTTACTTTGTACTAGATTGCTTTTGAATATATATAAAGCATGTCATAGGAGAGCCACTCAGCCATGAAACTCTTAGGAATACTGTTGCCAAACTTATTCTCGGCTAAAAGGTACAGCTATAATTTTGTATTAGCTACATGTACGTATTTAATCTATATCCGCATCTTAATTACTTATTAAATAATAAAATAATATAAACGACGTTGGACCATATAGTTTACCGCTAGTGCTTGAAGTTCTGATCAGGACAAAACGTGTTGGTGAAACGTTTTCTGGAGTTTTCTTTACTCCCTATAAAAGTAAATATATTCTCTATAGAATCTTGTTCATCCTGCATGCGCCAGAGATATCGTGACGTCGCTGTCGTAACGTAGAACAAGGATAACCAAACCGTTTACCTCTTCCCCTTTCCCTCAACATCTCACGCCGGATGCGTCAGTTCTCGAGATATCTTCCTCTCGGAATCGTGAGCAAGCTGAAACAGTTTGCCGATACGAGTTTTGCCACGCTTCGGTGACTGTTGCTGGTAACACTGTCGGTGTGCGTAAGGACCCGTGCTATGTAACTAGTTTTTATCCTTGTAAGGTCGACAAAACCTGTTGCAAGGGTCCTTGAAGTCCCAGGAATAATATGCCTTGAGGCAGCTTGTCGCCCACGTGTCTTGCCTGTAGCATAACGCTCGGGAGAATTCCAGTCCACTTTATTGTACTTTTCATATAAAAGTGTAGGTTTTTATCTCGGGCGGCAATGGCAGAAGTGTCGCCCAGGGACATACCCAAATGGCTTGGGGAAAGGTCTCTGTTATCAAGACATACTCCTCCCCGACTTTCTGTCATAACTATAGAGCCATATTACGTTTGTGCTTTAAACTTTTGGTGTATATGGAACGCTTTTAATTCAGCTGTTTAAGTACGCCTTACGTCTTCTGCAGTCAATCCAGAAACGCAATGAATTTTATGAATCTTTCAACAGGTTTACCCCCTCTGATATGTCTTGATGTCACAATAAATCTGACATGCATGTATTATCTGCTGTTTTGTCGGCTCTGTTTATTTCTTTTCTAATCTCATTCCTATAGAAAGATACGTTTCTTCAACCATATTTTTTTTTAAAAAAAGCTCTTATTTTTGTGCCGTCTTGCTGAGTAAATTCCTATAGCTTTCTGTTGATGAGGTCCAAATTAACATTAAACTTAGACGCGAAAATGGAATTGTCAATAAAATGTCTACTTTGTCCATTGTCACAAAACAGATACTCTTTTTTTATAACTCAACATTTAACACTATGAATGTCAACTTTTCACTGACAAACACTTAGGAAGCCACCCAATTTCAAACTAAGTGTGCAACAACCCCCAGTCAGTAACCTCTTAACATCTGGTTCCTAAGAAAAGAGATAATACGGAACGCTGGCCGTGGGCCGTCTTCCTGCTGGCCCAAGAGAACACAGAAATAAGCAGGAGAAAGGCTAACCCATCTTGGAGGAAAACAAATATAAGTCATTGTAAATTTTTGCTGGCCCATAAAGGTATAAGTTGAAAGCGTAACGTTTTCTACCCTGGCCCATGAGCTTCCCTGTTTAACGGAAGAGCTACTGCTACAGTAGAGAGGAAAAGAACTTATTACATAATATAAATTAAAAAGTAGTCGGTTATACGCCGCTGTTTTCATGCATTTTTGTTTTAAAAGCTGACCAGTAGAAGAGAAAGTAATAAATAATTATGGCATCTTCTTTGGGGGATGGGAAGCGAGTTTATCTGGCCCTTATCCATCAGACATTCGCATTTGAGCAAAGGGCTCAAATTCGCATTTACGCTCTGGCGCTATGTGCAACTAGATAGAATATACAGCATTCAAGAAACACCCACATTTCATGCACATACTGCTAAAAATACTGTAATTCTACCTCTTAACATTATTCTTAAAACAATTTTAGAATGTATAAAAATATTTTAACAGCAATTTTGAATATAGAGAATGTCTTATTAAGATTATTAAACTTAGAGGCTCTTTGGAAATACAGCATAAGAAATGTCAAATGTCATAAGTTGTTAAAAAGAATTCTTCTTCGAATCTAAAATTTAAGATTAAAGAGCTAGTCCCAATATACGCCAAAGTAACTAGTTGACAGTGATTAACACAGGACTTGACTTTTTCTTTGGCAGTAAGGATAGAAAAAAGTAACGAAAAGAAAGCAAAGGGGGGAAGATAAATAAAGGCTTGCGCTTTTGTTTTTTTTTTTTTTTTTTAGTTTTTTTGTATTTAGCAGTTTTATGTCCTCCGGCCAATCTTCTTAAAAGGGGCTTGGGAAAAGAAAACAAGAAAAAGAACCGTTGTGGGGCAAAAAAGAAGGGAAAGAAAAAGCATCTCTTTTATTCATCCCCTTTAAGCTTTATTGATTGCTATCTGGTTATTTTTTAAAAATCGAACTAAAAATATGGAAAGAAGAACAGAAATAAACAAACTTCTAACGCACTCAGTTGGTCTGTAAAATGTTATGAGTCAGTAAGTCTTCTAAGGAGGGGAAAAAAACTGATTATATACCTTTATAAAATACATTCATCCGTAACTTAGCTACAGTACGGATAACCTTAATGGTCTTTTATGCTGGAAATAAGACACAGCTGTGCTTATTTATTGATAAGATACACGTGAGGAATGCGGTGCATCAGAGTTCGCTCCGGAAAACAACGTTGTCACGTCTACGCAACGTCTTTAGTGCTAACAGAAAGGGTCTGGAAGTGAAAATAAATAATTTGTTATATTGTTTATTTATTAATTAAGATACGCTCAGATGTTCTTAGTATTGAGACAATAAATATTCATAATTTCTGCTCAATTTTTGAACGCTGAAAAATTACTAGGTATCTCTTGGAGGTGGATTACTATTTAGGAGAAAGTGATAACACTAGACACTCGGAACTTGGTGGAATGGAACGAGGTTATTGCGTTACTTAGTCTAAATTGGTCACTTACGCCTAGGTCAGAAGTTTCTATAACCCGCGCATAGAAGCTCATGGTTACCGGCTGTCCGTAAAATCATCACAGGGAATTTGTCGTTTGGCTGCATAAAACGGCGAATATCCTGCAATGTTTCTTCCAGGCGAGGAATTAAACTACTTTCTCATGGCTTTAGGCGAGCTAAGCGACATGTTCTAATCCTCTAAATCTTCTCCTTTGACCAGTGGCGGCTCGCGCTAAAGGGCAGTTACCCTTCCTTTAATTTTGTACTATAAATAAGTTGCTCGTAAATTGTCAACTCAAAAAAAAAAAATTATAGAACTTCGTAGACGCAAACTCTGAATGTTTCAGCACCTGCTTTGTAGTATACAAGAGAGGAGCGCGGTTTAAACGGCTTCTGAGAATGCAGAGAACTTGGTGTGTGTATGTGTGAAGAGAACGGGATAGGGCACTTCCCCTTGTATCCAGTCTTAGCAGGAGAGGATGCATTAGTTTTAAAGGAGTTGTTATGAAGCTGGTGGGCAAGGGGATGAGAATGAACGAAGCTTCACCAAGGGCACACAGAATCTGTGAACTTTCCAAGCACATGGGCACTGAGCCTATCTTCCATATCGTAGCGCCTGCCTAAGTGATTTGTCTTGGGGTTAACGTTATTACTTCCCATCAGCTGTTTGCTCTTTCACTTATGAGGAATCTAAGCTATAAGAAATTCTTCCACTAACGTATCCGTAAATAATTTTACGTTTTAAAAAGAACCAGCATTATCATAAATGAGAGTAAACTTGATTGATTAGAGAGAGGAGGCTTATGATTAAATCGACAATTTTCACTAGTTTGTTTAATATCTTAATATGCTGTCGAAAGGGGGAGGTGATTTAAATAACTGCTGCATTCAAAATACTTATATTTATTTCTGACATTAATTCTTGTTTCTGAACAACAGTAATTAGCCAAATTATTAAGAAATGCATGAAGTTTTTAATCAAAGGTGAATTGTTTATTTAATTATTTTAACAAACGTGTAGTTTGTGTGTGTGTGCGTGTGTCCTGGCAGTATATGCAGATCAGTGTGATAAATTCATGATGTTCGTGGATGCTGTGCAATGTTATTTTTATAACTTGTCCTCCACAAGCATAGTCATTCTGCGGAACACCATTTGGGGCTGTTTGGTTATTTGAATTTTTCTCACAAATTTTTCTTATAACTAAAGTGCACTGCTTTAGCCTTTTATCTGTTTATAGCTTCTCAATTCATACTACTTTTTTTTTTTTTTTTTTTTTTTTTTTTGTACACTATGAACAAGCATTCGGTAGAGTTGTAGAAACTAAGCTATAAAATCAAGGAAGTTCAAGTAGTCCTGGTGGCGCAATGGTAACCATACTTGCCTCTTAAACCCAAGATTACGGGTACAATCCCGGTCGGTTTCAATGGATATTTTCGAGCGTAAAACCCCTAAGTATGACTTGCTTCGAAGGGAAGTAAAGCCGTAGGTCCCATTAATGGTAGGAAAAAGAACCTCAAACCTGAAAGGAGCCTCTGAACAAAATATACCGGCAGTTTCACACCCTGAATTTAATGGGACGCTGATGACCTTGAGATGTTAAAGAGTGTCCGTAAATAAATCAAATCAATAATCAACAAAAAAGGCATTACAAGACATCTTATGAAAGCCCTTATATAAATAATACAATAATGATACGAACAATTAAAGAATGAAAATCAACTGTATTAACTTTGGAGTCCGGCAAGGACTCCCCATCTTCACTACTCTGGATATAAACTAGTTCATCATTAAGTGGCTAAAGTACAAGCATTTTAAAATAAATAGTGTAAATTTTACTACAGTTTTATTTGAAGATTATCAGATCGTAATACAGTAAATAATACTCAAAATACCGTTTAGATAGTTAAAACAGTTACCTCTCATCAGCGGAGACTAAAGCTTTAGCTTTCAAGGGTCCACTGTCATTAAGAGCAAAAATTAAATCAACAATAAACTAATAGGACAAATATTTTAAATATTTGGGTTACGACGTTATACACAGTGCGGAAAAATAAGTGCAAAAATTTGCAGAGTAGAAAAACAGTACCAACTAAGCATTTTGAGGTTAGGAACATGGGGTCGCAGATGCAGTATAATAACAGCAACGTCGCATGATCGTAATTGTAATCTGTCGTTATGAAACATCTTCATTTGCCAGTCAAAATAAAATATAACTCACTGTGTACGTACTGTCTCAACTAATGTGTGCTGTGCACAATGAGAAACTAAATATTACACGATGTACCATGCAGGCCGCCAAGTTGGTCTTCCGCTCCCAATCTGTTTAGGCGACTTCTAGCTGCAAGTGAAATATGTACAGGAGCGCCGTCTTGTTGTAGCCATAAGTTTCGTCTAATTTCAAGATAGTGTTCTTGAAACCATCTAGTAGACTTCAAATACAAATACAAATGCTGCATTGAATCAGACACATTTAGCGACAGTGATTAGTACTGTACAAGAGTGGGTTTTGTTTACATCTGGCACGCCACAAACAAGTTTCACAATCTGAGATTCTAACATGACGGATTTAATGTTGTCGCATATAGCGCAGTAAAAAAGCTTGTGCGACCTCTTGTTCATATGCTGAAAAAATGCTTCGTTTTGGGACTGCCTTTCTACTCTACAATTTTCTCCGCATTGCTTTTCTGCATGTCAAGATATAGAAATTAAACTGAGCACATATGGACAGTTCGATGGTGCATTAAGAAACAAAGTAAACAAAGAAAGGTTTGTAAAAATGTTATAATTTATTATTATAGGGAAGCGAAAGTGACAAAACAGTAGAAACGGGCTATATCGGCAAAGATGAAATTTCTACGAAAAGTGTAGGGTACGTATTATTTCATTATAGAAGAAATGAATTAATAATTTATTATTTATTAGCTGCAAATAGATTTACAACAAAAGTAATACAAGCTAAGTGCAGAACATAAATAATTACAAGAAAGTGGAGAGAGTAACCAACCATAAGCACTTAGATATTTAAACCAATAAACACAAACGCGTTGCGCACAGTGCCTGCTAGGGTATAAAAATAGACATGCGTGTATAAATGAGTAGATGAAATAAAAGTAAATCTCTAAAGCCTGGCTTTAAGTGCTAGAGTGCTTTTTTGTCAACGTAACTGTGTAGGTAAGTTATTTCATACTATTATGTTTCGATTTAGAAATAAAATTTTCCAATATCTGTTCTTGCTTACTTCTTCTTCTTCTTCTTCTTCTTCTTCTTCTTCTTCTTCTTCTTCTTCTTCCTCCTCCTCCTCCTCCTCCTCCCCCTCCCCCTCCCCTATTTTGTGCGTGTTTGATAAATGGTTTGGTAGCTGTAGTGTGTTTTTATATTCCTTCAGGCACCCCTCACCTGTATACATGAAGTTCACTTATCTGTCTGCTTTAATGTCTCTCCTACATGACAAAGTGTAAGTACTCTGTCAATTATAAGTTAACAGTATTACAGACATAAGAACTGGAGAGTGCATAATGTGGGTACAAGAAGAAAGACACACAAAAGTCATGCCACATATCCCAAGAGGATATAGAACAGGATTGCATATGAAAAAAGGTTGGAACAAGACTTCGTAATAGTTGAAAGCGGCAAATTGAATGGAATCATGAAGTTAATGATATTTTAAAATGAAATTTATTGCTCGGCTGTGCCCAAGTATACAAAAAAAACTAGTTTGATTCTCTAGTGTTGATAATACTGGTTACCCCTGAGGCACCTCTTTGCTCCCATATTGCCAACTAACAGGAAGAAGTATAATCTTTATGTTTTCCGGCACACTTGTGCCAACCAGAGCTAGGCAGCTAGCTGAAATCTTGCAAGTTCTTGTTTTGAAGGCATAGGTTAAGTTTTTATAAAGTGTACTCCTGCATGGTGGCTGTAAACGTTTTAATGGCAGCAGCGTTTCGAATTTTATGTCTTTTAGCATAGCCGTCTACAAGTTTTGATTAGCATCTCCCTCGAGTTAATAGCGTTCTTGCTGTTTAATGACGACTCTGTACTGACACATGAAAGAAAGTTGCTTTCGAAACAGGAAAGTATCACGGTTATTGAATGAGCAAAACTGCCAGCTGTACCGTTACACCGTATTAGATGACTGTTTTGTATAATGTTTTGGCTAACAAGACATGTAATAAACTTTTCAAAATATTATCGAAGATATTATTTGCAGAAGATTTATGATTTTGTGCACATAAGCTATGTTAATGGCAATGTTGTAGCTAATATGGTCTGGAGTACGGAGATCAGAAGAAGGAAAATGTAAGTACAGTCGTTATGCACAAAGAATATCTTCAGTTTAAGCCATACAGTCCAAAGAAGGATTCTTGCAGCATAACTGAAATTAAAGAGGTTTTTATCTTGAGGAATCCACACCACATCAGGTCCAAATACAGAGTGTTATTTTTTGCCTACGTCAAGCTAAGTGTGGACAAGGTCGCGACATTCATGGATAAACTCTCCTTGCGCCGCTTTGATCAATATCGCCATACACACACTATTAATTTTATTTTCTGAATACTAACGTGGGTTATAGGGATTGTTGTCCTGCAGTCACCTTTTCTCAATATTTTAATGCATTTTCTATTTACTTATAATATCCTTACTTCTGCAGTTCTTCTAATTTCTGCCCTCATATTTTCTATAAGTTCCTCTACAGTGGTATTACTCCTTTAGACTTCATTTGTTCTCTGTTACTGTGTTAATATTCCAGTGCCATACACTACAGTAAAATTTACCTCACCTACACATTATAATTAATAACACTTTGGCACCACTAGCCTGTAACAACATAAAAACATAAATAGTGATTTCTGTCGTAACAGCAAACTGCGACTGCCTTCAGCGCGGGATGGAACATTTTCTACCATGGATGCGAAGTTTGCTTGGCATCAACCATACTTTGTAGCTGCCTAGCGTTCCGAAGTAAATGATTGCCGGTTTCAGCATTGCAGCAACAAACTCTGTCATGTACCATGGCTGGCGCCAGGTTTATGATGATATCTTGTTTCCGAAGAAAACATTCCATCTCAAGGTACTGTGACAAGTAACTGGCGTGACCTTGGCCTTGTAACCCGCTGCTCTGAGTTGCAAAAGTAAGCTAAAAGTAAAAGGAATTTTCTATAACTTTTATACTATGAATTTCAACAGCAAAAAGTTCTAGTGTATCCTTCTCCAAAAATTAAATCTGTGATTTTGTAAGCGACTTTTGGACATAAAACTTTTTCCTAGTCAAATGTCTGGCAATCTGTTGTCTACATTTAGCAATATCCATTTAGCACATTCAAGCTATATAAAATAAAATGTTTTTAGTATTATCCTTGAGATATGTTCTTTCATTGTCGCCGCCGCCTGTTTTTGTAAAATTTCTTGACGATACCTCCACGTGACGTCCTGCAGGGGATCTTCAGTTGATCCTCGACTCAAACTTTTCTCACCCAAAATTCCGCTCTTCAAGATGCATGAATCCCTTATAAATTTTTTTTTTCCTTCTTCTTTTGCCCTTCTAATTCAGTGATGCAATGATGCTCAAACAATGACGTTTCTCCATACAGCAATTATGACGGTTTCCATCTTTCATTGCTTGTTATCAAAGTTCATGGAACTACAAGCTACATCTACAACTTTCATACTAAAGGTGAATGATATTCTGATAAGTTTTTGAATGCAGGTGTTGCTTTTGGAAGGAACAAAAATCCTCAGCATAGCAAGACTCTAGCTGTATTCATATTTGGGTATTTTTAAGGACATAGGACGAAGCACCAGCACATAGTACAAGGACATTCGAAAAGTATTGGCATCATTGTTACTGTTTCACAATAAATTTATTTTAGGTTACTTTTGGCGTCACATATTTCAAATATATATCCCCTATTGGCAAATCCTTGACTGCCCATTCCTTGGAAGGCTGTAGTCTCTCTCAAGAATCGATCTAAAGCTCTTTGGATGTCAACTTTTGATCAACGCAGTTGTGTCTCATCGCTTGTGATACTGTGGCAACGAAAGTACGTGTTCACATTCGCCGAAACTTTCCAATTTCAGATACACTGTGCAGAATCCAGCGAGCACACACTTTCCGCATTTTCATCCATCGTTTCTGAAATTTTACGGGCAGACGACGCTGCAATAACAAGTTTCACGAAAACTTCGAGCAGCTGTCTTCTTCCAATAAAGTTCTTACTGCCTCAACATGAAATTTGCAACCAGTGGTTTGTGTTCACAGCTCTCTTCTTCCTTGACGAAATGTTTTCACCCATCTTGCGATAGTTCGTTATGGTAGACTTTCCTCCTGTTTTAGGGCTTCTTGTAAAGTACCTAAAACAATGGGCAGCCTTTTTTCCTTGTTGTGAATTAAATTTATATGAAGCATTCATAACTCTCTAAAAAAAGTGTAGGTGAGTATTGCCTAATCAGAAACAGTCACTGTTTTTTAAAAAAAAAAATGTGGATATTTCGAGACTTTCATTATTGTAGATTTATGAAACAATACAAAACTCGCCGTCGTCACCACTAGGAGCATTGATTTACAGAAGTTTTGCCATTACTTTTCTAATGTATTGTTACATTTAGAAACTTCTGCAGACATTGCTAACGAACATAAAACAATAGCCAGGAACTGAAATCTGCTGTTACAATCCACTTCGCCTCCTAGAGATAAAGCAAAAACTGCGAAAATGAAGGCGTAACGACTCGAGGTGGAAAATTCACCTTTTTTCTACTCCGATTGGTAACTAGAATAAGTTGAGCAGTGAAGCAAATTATGAAGGGATAGGAATATAGACAACTTTTGGTCGATCAATGGACATTGTGCTCTCTTAGTTATCGTTTTTCTATTACAAAGAGCTCGTCTGTTCGTCTGCAAACTCAGAAGGGAAATGAGAGCTAAAATGTATCCCAAGCGTGTGTCGGGATTTGAGTGTGTGAAGAATTCTGCGGGAAGTTGCAAAAACAGCTATGTGGCCGGAAAGCGACCTTCAAGTTTAGTGTTACGAAGTACCAATAAAACAGTTGGCACTCGGTGGTGTCAGTGGCCATGTTGGACAACCAGAAATTCGATTCAGTTTGCTGTAACCACAAGTTTGGTCAGTTCCCCCAGAAGGCAAACCGATAATCGTTCAATGCCTTCCATTTGTGATGTTGAAGACCGAAGTTTTTTATAGGTAACCAGTTTGTAAACTTTAAGCTGGGAGGATAAGAAGGGGAAAAAGCTGTTTATGTAACAAGTTGCGAAATGTGCTTAATGCCCATTTTTTCGAATTCGTTGTATACAGAATTTTTTTTACATTGTCGATTCAAAATAGTTATTCTAATAAAGAAAAATTAAATTATATTTTGTTCAGAAGAAGTAATGGTCTTTCAAATTTGAGACTGGTTGGTATGGGCGCCAAATTATCAAGTGGTTTTGTAGATTGATTATTGATCGCTTCCATGTTGTTATCCACGCTTCAATGACAATTTCTCAAAGTGCCTTCTGCTATTTTGTTGACTCCTACTCAACAGGACTGGGAGAGGTTTTCAACAGTATAAATAAGCACGCTATATATATACTTTGGACATAAAATACCTATATATATACTTTAATGACCACTGCAAACTGCGTTTATCTTTTCGCGTGTAGATCTTACGACTGCTTGCCTCGGCAACGTCGAACTTACAATTCCCTCTACGAACTACTTACTGAGCAATGAGTGAATGAGGACTGAATGAGGAAATGCGTCTCGCGGCTTGTAGAACTTGAACGTTCTCTTCAGCCAAGCAACCGCCCCCTTATATATTAAATGCATATCAGGAAACCGTTGATTTAGCAATTGCCACGTGGTTACAAAGGCACGCCAATCTTCGTTCCTATCTTGAAAAGTTCAAACATATATTTTTCATTGACTGGTTTAAGTTCACCTGGCTCACGTGTCATTCGCTATTTCTGAAAGTTTAAAACATTTTGTTGGCATTGAGTATTTTAAAGGGCTAACAGTACAACGCCTCTCGGGTTCGGAGACCTTAACGAGCTTGAAGATTCTTCAGAGTTATTATTACTGTAAAGGCAGGCCTTTTAATAAAGAAAAGGGGGGCTTCACATGTGACCCTCGGATTACTTCCTCTGAATAGAGGTTTTATGACACTTTTGTTGTCTTTCCAAGTTTCTGTAACAAAACACCAAAGATCTCTCTCTTTTGTACAGTTATTACATTGAAGTTAAAGCTTATGACACACATATAGACATAATATTTATATTACTAATTACAACGCTAAAATGTGATGATTGGACTTGCATAAATATACATTATTATTATTATATTTCAGTGAGGGTGGAATGGAGGAACCGTTACAAATTTCATACTGGCTGTTACAATGTTTCATTCAACGCCATAATCATTAAATACATCATTAAAACTGAAAGTTGTAGCAAGAAAAAACGACCAATATTATCTTGAAAAATGAGCAAATTTGAAAAGTATTATTCAGTAAATTTCAACTACATAGCTTGAATGACTCTGTTCAGAATATGTATAATAAATGAACAATTTAAAAGTCTGTGCATTGAATGTTTCCGTTTTAAGCACAGTAAAAGAACAAGCTTTCAGTAAAAATATTACTTTTACTTTATAAAAATTTAAAGTTTGATTTCTGTTTCTTGAAGACAATCTTGTTGGATTTTTGGTTTCCAGAAGTTCAATCAAGATATCGTTCGTTTTCTAGACTTGGGTTTCTGCTCAGATATTAGTAAATCTTGTTTCATAGTAGCATAAGGTGACACAAGACTGATAATGCTGAACATTTTGTTTTACCCTGGAAAATGAAAACATGTACGAGGGTATGCCGAGAAGTAATGCCTCCTAATTTTTTGTGTTACTGTGAATATAGTTCGGACATTAGCTATATAGTACATTGTGTTCAGTTAACTTTTCCGCTTCACAGACAAAAGTTTCGTATCTGTGCAACTAGAGACTTCTGAAATACGGGTTCGTGTATCAGCAGCATGCCTATGCGTCTGAAACAGAGTGCTGTGATAAAAGGTTTTAACTGTAGAAAATGTGCCCGCGATAGATATGCATCGGAGTTAAAAGCTGTTTATGGCTATCATTGTGTCGGCGTTGGCCTGGATCGTGCTCCTAATGAACCTGGTGGAACTCTCAACTTGTCTGAAAAAGGACGCAATGCAACTGCAAATGATGACGATCATCGGAATCATCACATAAAGCAGAAAAATCTGTAAATCAAGTCAAAGATTTACGGCACGTTAAAGAACTCCCTACCTGAAAATAGAGGTCCCTGAACCAAATTATCTGCAGCTTCACTTCCAAGTACTACCTTAGTTCCCTGCCAGATGTCAATGGTGGGGATGGGTTTACCATCTACCACTCTGAACTCTGATTAAGTAGCATAACTTAATTCTCACTGGTAATCGAAACTTCCCAAATAGGAGGTTTCATGTTCCAGGATGGAACGAGACTAAAATCTTTATTTTCAAATCAATAACAAGTAAAACGGAATAAAGAGGAGGCTGGGGTATGTGTCACATTTTACATAGTTTATAACAACCAGTACTGAAATTATTGGGTTATGGAATTTAAAGTGCTTAACTTGACGGAAGTGACGGAGTAGAGTCTTCTAGTGCTCGCTGAAAAAAAAATTATGAGCTTTCTTGTGTATGGTTCTAGCTACAGCAACTGACTGAAAGATTCCGGAGCCTCCATTTATTTTACAAACCTTCTATACCTCAGAAGCTTCGGCATCGACTTTTTGAACACCCTGTATAGATTTTTTCCAAAAATCTGCGTGCATCACAGAAGAGACTGCTAGGAAAAACTATTGATTAGCAATCAAGGGACGTCCCCCATGACGTGAATTGAAGTTGCGGACCATGACGTAGTGTGGCATCTCATCTGCTGGTGGCACGTAGCCAAAATGCGTTTTTTCCTACTCGGATCTGCCTAGAAACTAGCTAATCTTTTCCCCATACATGGTAATGGCATTTCAACTCGCAAGAATGCGATCAGTCACAGAAAATTGCTGTGTAATTGGATATCCCTCCGTTTACATCGGCATGTGGAAAGGTTGGTTACAGGCGAGACACAGCAGGTGGCTGAGTGGCGTTAAGAGATTTGAGCAGCCGTGATTGGCGCAGTTCATGAATGCATTTTTTATTTGATTAAATCCAAGAAATTCGCTTCTATAGTATCACAAAAACATGTTCGCAATTGCAATAAATTCAAATATATACCAGTTTCAACTAAAAGAGCGTGGTCTTTATAGGATATGTTTAAAGAAACTCCTTTTACTCCACGGTCCATCTTTAATCTGAAATTATACAGTACTTAGGAAATGTTCTGCTTGTTTTACTGACTGTAATAGAGAGGAAAGTAAGGACCTGTATTTTTGCAATGATTAAGTGTAATTTTATTTTCTTTAATGGTGTTTAACGTCCGTTTTTACTACTGAGGCACCACAGGCGGTGGACACTGATGATACATGGGATGAAATGATACATTGGGAAAGGAAGGAAACGTTTCAGGCCTAAGTTTAGGGTACCTCCCCGGCATTTGCCATTTATGAGGACTGAGGAAAACCTGGAAAAAAACTCAGTCAGGGAGGACGATCCTGGCGGGATTCGAACCCCAGACCTCCCGCTCACGAGTCCGCGCCTTAACGACCTCGGCCAACCGTGGCGGTAGCTAGAGGTGTGAAGTTAAATTCCCTCCAGACTACTAAGGTTTTTTCCTTAGTTTTCCTTAGTCCTTATAAGTGGCAAATGCCGGGAAGATACCCTAAACCTGGAACATTTACTTCCTTAAAAAAGACCCTTTCCCAATTAATCATCTCATGTATCATCAGTGTCCACTGCCTGTAGTTTCTGTGTAGTAAACACGAGTGTTAAACACTATTGAAAGAAAAGGATTAAAATGTGGAAGATGCGGCATGCACATGTGACTCTGACACTGCAGTACATACTTGGTAGGAAAATAGGCAGGTGTTGGACAGAGAAAGACATAAAAATAACCCATTGAACAATATTGCACATTTTGAAATACGTGCATAGGTATCGCAATATTGCAGTTGAGGTACTTAAACTTCATTTCATCAAACACTGCGACGTCGAGCGCCTGTTCACTGACATCAACAAAAACTGCACTGCTACTGGTATTGAGCCCTTCAAAGCGCGATAATCCTGGAGGAACGCCACTGCATTGATCTCTCTATTCCATCACTTTGTAATCTTAAGATCGTTCAGGAATACGTGAGCTCCTTTCGTAATTTCACCTAAATGGGCTTGTGAACACATACTTGTCTGTATTGATATTCAGAAAAAGCAACAATTTGCATAAACCCTTCTGTTGGTGACAGTTATGCGATAAGTGCAAGTATAACAGCTACAATATTTTTTAAATAAGACAATATATGCAGAACGATAACTGCGCCTAGAGTGTTCGCTAGGTGGAAAATTTCACAACATGTAAAGAAACATGTCACCTTAGTTCGTAATATTGTTTTTACTCAGCATCCTACTTTGGTGCGTAGGGAAATTCAGATCTATTTGTTTGATGTATTAATACTCTTAAAATATTGTATACAGAAAATCTCCAGGTCCCGTTGCTATTAATGTACAATTATTAAAATATGGAGGTGAAGAACTACAAAACAGATTATTGAAATATATAAATAAGTGTTGGAAAAGAAAGTAAATTCCAAAGTCTTGGTATCACGTCATGTAATCCCAGTTTTTAAGAAAGGCGAACGAAATAAATTTTTAAACTAGAGGCATCTTTCTCCTGAAAACTGCTTATAAATTATACACTAAAATAATTAAGCCCGGTTAGAAAAAATAACTGAATCATAATTATTGGAAAATCAAAGTAGTTTCAGGAAAGGGCGTAGCTGTATGGACAATATATTTCCAGTAATTCAAATAATAGAAAAGAGGTGGGAATTTAATCAACAGATACATACAGCATTTATAGATTTAAAAAAGGCATATGACAGTGTAAAGAAAAGCCTACTCTGGGAAATATTAGAAAAGAAAGGATGATATTTAATAACAGTCTTACAAAATATGTACAAAACAACTAAAATAAATATTAGATTAGGAAGTGGACGGTTTTCAGAAGAAATTATACTTAATGGTGATTTAATACAGGAGTGTTGTCTGTCCCCTCAATATGGACGAGATTTTTAGAGAAATAACTGGGAATTCATTAATTCCATTAAATAGGAATAATACAATGAATGTGCTACTCTATACTGAGGATATTATAATAATTCAAGAAACAGAAAATGACTTGCAGGAAAATGTTTTTAAATTTGGAAATATGTTATGAAAATATGGACTCAAAATCTTAACCATAAAACGAAAGTAATGACTTTTCAAGTAAAGTACCCTCGTTGGTTCAAAATAGTCTTAATGATTTAGTGCTGGAAAAGTACAAACAATTAACTGTTTAGGATGCATTATTACATACCAACTCAACCAAGATTTAAATAATAAAGTAAGTAAATCCAGAACAATTATGGAATATTAGCAAGAACCTTGAAAAGAAACAAGCTTCAAATTTTACAAAACATGGCGATTCCAACTTAACGTGCGGTTTTGAAACGTGAACGATAAAGAAAAATGAATGTGATAAAGTAAATGCAAGAGAAATTAGGGGATGTACAATAATGGACAAAATAAAAAATGAAGAAATAAGAGAGAAATTAGGTATTTCTCCAATTAATGACAAAAACATATGATTATCAACCATTTGGGAAAAGAGATTTGGAAAACCGAAGAAAACATGAAGCCGGAACCACGAAGAGATACAATGAAAATGTTGTATATTATTTTTTAAAAATATGGAAGTACCGAAATGTGACTAAACATGTACCGATATCGAGAAAAGTTGCTAACGACTCATTTCAAGTTTATTTATTGTCATTGTTGATAACCCATAAATAATAAATAACATTTTCAAACAGAACCCTTTAGTACTAAATAATACAACAGTAATTTAATACACAATTATTTTACTATTAAGTTATACTTCAAACGCAAATATTTTTTTTCAAACATAGACAAAGTATAAAAACAGCTGATTAAACTCCAACGGAACTCAGTTGCATCATGGGAAATAGCCATATTACTACATCATTATGGGTGTATATGTTCCCTCTCGTCTTTATATTGTGTATGTCGTCATTTGTTTCGGAGTAATTCAGCCTTGCCATTGTAATGCTATTGTCGGTTAGGCAAACAAGTAAAAAGAATGTCAATAGCATATAAATATTCCGTTGTTAAAGCATGTTGCATATTAATAAATAAAACATACAATAGAGTTATGCAGTCGTTTAGAAGAATAGCAAAGTTAAAATATGCGAAGCTAAATACAAAGAAAGAGGCTTAACACATAAAATTAGTTATGACGTGATATTTCATGCTTTCTACCAACTCCTCCACCATTAACAATCTCGACACCTTTTCGCTTCGAAGCTGGTGAGATCAGAGACCTTTAAATATGAGGCGTACCGATCAGATAGTGCCTTTGGTCTGGGTCACCAGGGTCAAGGGAGTTCCCTTCTGTTCGCTATACAGTATCGTTCATGAATTCTTGAAACTTCCTTCTATAGAAATATGAGAGAGTGTAGCATAAAGCCGGGACATGCAACTTTTTCCATTACTATTTCTGCCGCTATTGTAGATAACAAATCTTATTGACTCGTACATATCTGAACATACACAACAGAAAGAGAGACAGAATTTAATAAAATTATCGTATTTATGCACCAATTTAAGCAACCCGTCCTACCGTTTTTATGCCCTCCCCCCCAAAAAAACTCGATTACTTTTTTTTATTAAAGTCTTGAATCTGCGTCTCAACAGAAAGTATTGTATACTTCTTATATTTCGAATTAACACTTGAAATTGGCCCACCAAAGTTATGTATTTGTTCCCATTAATGTACTATTTCACTGTAACTAACTAATAGCATTTTAAAATATGGAGCAGTCTAAACAGTGAGTGACAACAGGTGAAAGTGCACCAAATACTGCAAAAACGGTTCCATCAGCAGGAAAAGTTATGGCTACGGCTTTCTGGGATTCTCATGTTCGTAGACTACCTCCAGAAGGACAGAACCATCACCGGGGAGTATTACACTTCTTTTATTTAAGTTTGCAACATAACTTCA
This sequence comes from Metallyticus violacea, assembly GCA_030762175.1. Classification (NCBI taxonomy): domain Eukaryota; kingdom Metazoa; phylum Arthropoda; class Insecta; order Mantodea; family Metallyticidae; genus Metallyticus; species Metallyticus violacea. The sequence goes on from CM060839.1 coordinate 26,131,269, forward strand.
ATCATGGAGATAAAATTTCCTGGAAACGCACCGGATAAGAGACGACGTTACAAGCAGTGCATCGCATTATGGATCTTATGGGCAAGAGTCCTCCTTTTCCTCTCACCTCCCCGGATAAAACTACTTTACATACAGGAGCAAGTCAAGCCCTCTACAATGCAAATACAGGCGCAGCATAGAAGTCCCCGCGGACATTTTTAGCGCATAAAAACCTATTAAGTAATAGGAAGTTAAACGTTGACATTTTTGGGAGTAGCACAAACCAGTCCTCTTACAGAAACCGCTCCTGGATTCGTTCGAAAAGGTAGGTTTAAAATCAGTAAGTACATGTTTCGAGTAATATCACTTTTTGTTATTTTACTCAGCTTTTTTTCCTTAGGGGAAAAAAATAGTTTATCAAGTTTTACATGATCTCTCTATCATTTGCTATGCACCGCCATGGGTGACGAGGACGCTAAGGCGCAGACTCGTGAGCGGGAGACCTGAGATTCTAGTCCTCCCTAACTGAAGGTTTTTTCCAGAATTTCCTCAGTCCTCATAAATGACAAATGTCGGGGAGATATTTAGGCCTGGAACGCTTTCTTCCTTTAAACAAAAATCACATAGTTTAGATATTATAGGCGCGACAAAACTGGCCTGAAAATGAGTCTGTATGGCACCAAAATTATAGATGTATTCAAGGCGATAAATAAATAAAAATAGCTGCTTTGCTCAGAGTTCTGCCGCATGTTTGCTGATACAATTCAGGAGATGGGCTTGTATTACCTATGGCGTAAGTTATAGAGCAATTTTGCAACAATAAGCCACTCGCCATATCACGCGATCCGCGTTGCGATATTGCAAGGCGGAGCTGTACTTGCTAGAGCAGGAGTGTTGAAATCTAGATTCTTCGCAAGGCCGCCTCTTACTCGGCACATTAATACGTTATTCCCTTTCACTGGAGGCTGTTAACAGTGAAGATCTCATCCCGTTATGGGAGAATCACGATATTGTACGTCCAATTGTGTCGGGCGATAAGGCATGGCAACATCTTCGCTTCACGAAATCTCCCGTGCGAGAGGCTCTTAGCGATTACGTAATACACCGACATAATTGTTATGTTCACATTGTTCTAGATCCTGCCTGAGAACATCTTAACCTTTTAATAGTGTTGGAAAGAATAGCTAATTAGGCGAGAACGCGTCTTCTGTCAGAATGACATTTAGCACATTAATCATGCATTATGAACTCGTAACACGTTTAATTTTCAATTGGCTTCATAAATAAAATTTTATGCTACTTTTGCAAAAATTGATGTAATCGTTTAATGTAGTCTTATTGGTTATGATATTTAGACATTAAAATTGGGAGGGGGGGCATTTTAGTCTATTAATGATAACTGAAAATATATTTAAACGCATTGTCGTCAAATTTGAAAGAAAAAAAATTAGTAATCTAAACCTTTTGTATAATAAAACAATTTAAATAATTATTTTGTATTATTATTTATTTAGTATGTACACTGTGAAAGCAGAGCTTATCCCTTGATATAACAAAGGATGTCTCTAGAAATTTCAAGGCATATCAAGGAGAATTTAGAATAGTGAATCTAACAGCATCTAAAAACTGTCCTTGTTGCTGTTTAAGTCTTTGTAATGGAAACCGTGCCCATTGTAACTGCAAACTGAGATCGGCAGTTGACAAACTAATACTGCTAGCCTACAATGAAAACGAAATTACTATAGCGATCTACTCACCTGATTTAAAGTTATGAAGGTGTTCCGAGGAGGAATGAACACATTGTTCCAAGTCATGCTCTAATGACATCAACATTCAAAATAAATGTAGTAAGTTTTAATATAGTTATGTGGAAATTGTACCACTTTACGGAACATTAATGTAATGCTACAAACTTTCTGATGTGAGAAGATAAATGTTTTCTATTTAGTCCACATTCTGGCAGGTCATGAAATTGAGACCCAATATTTGTGGAAATAAATTGTTGCGATGAAATTAAGCCTTTATTCCTTTCAGAAGTAATTCTTCACCAGAAAATTTAAACGTCTAGCATTTTAAACGTTAAAGTTCGGAATTTTGTTTAAAAAAAAATATTCTGGCCACGTTCTGTAAATATTAGAATTTTAAAATCAATATTATTCTTAAATATTTTGGTGACGTTAACCGAGTTTAAGAGCAAGAACGGGAATTTGTTTTTCGATTTATGCAGTATTTTATTCTCATCGAGCACACATTTTTTTAAAAAAAATAGATTGTTTGTGTTCCTGCAAATTACTTGATTATTTAATTAATTAAATAATTGATCACATTTTCACTTTTAAAAAAATAATTGATAAATATCTGTCCTACAACGTATAATTGTTACACTTCACAGATTTAGAGAAAGTATATTGTAATATATCATTAATTAAATTATAAGAGGAGTTGGAAAAGAGTAGAATAAAGTAAATATTACAATGCATTTTAAATTATTTGCCGAACCTTTCTAAAATTAGAGCAGTTACTAAAAATCTCTCATCTTGTTTAAAATTGAATATATATACCAGAATCGCTAGTGCCTTAAGAGGTTTGTTTAAAATAGACAACATACCATATATATGTATGTATATACCAGAACCGCTAGTGCCGTAAGAACTTTGTTTAAAATAGAAAATATACCGTATATATGTATGTATATACCAGAACCGCTAGTGCCGTAAGAGGTTTGTGCCGGAATTTAAAGTGAAGCTGGAAGGAAAAGACTTTCAGTCATGAATCAACACGAAAAAGGACATTTTAATGATATAAAGATAAGTCCAAAATGCGTCTGACACACAAACCTGGCGTAGCTACAACCTTCCGTCTGTAAATCATCTTGTCACGATTTTTTCAAATGGTTTACATCTCCACCATTTCCACGTTGAAACACTGGGCCGAGACAGAGTGTTGTTAAGCTCTTGTAACGAGTCCAGCGGTGCGAGATACGATTCGGTACAAAGTCCAGGGAGTGTGTGTGTACATGACGTACTGTAAAGTTCAAGACCTTTTCTGTCCTTTTCAGTCATCTTGACGTTCAAGCTCATCATTTTTGGCGTAGTTGGATGACGTCCAGTAAGAAGCGTGCATTGCCTTAAACGTCACAAACGGATGTTTAATGCTAAAAACGGCAAGAATTGGTTGCATTTGTTTTCCTTGTTAGGCTTTTGTTTACGTATGTATTCAATCATGTGATCAGCGATTAAGAACAGTTGATTTACTTGGGAAAACAGATGAGAAGTGTTATCTGGTATCGCAATGCATTTGCTTTTCTTATCATCAAGATACAATATTGTTTTCCATTATTAGAGATAAAGCTTGTGAATGAAATGAACAGTGTTTGTTATCACATGTTCTGGAAAAATATTTTATAAATAGTTTTTGTTATTCTCTTGTAATATTTCAGTTGTTTATACATTTGCAGTGTGACTTTATTTCGGAATATATAAAAAAATTCCGTATTGCAGGAGCTGCGTAAACTAAGCGAATTTCTCAACGGTTGAACAACTTAATAAAATGACTATAAAATCAAAAGTATGACCCTATTAATTAATGGAATGAAATAACTTAAGTTGTGGCAATAAGTGTGGTATTAAAATTCTTGCAACCTATATCACAAAAGAGAAACCACATTTATTATTATTATTATTATTATTATTATTATTATTATTATTATTATTATTATTATTATTATTATTATTAAACCACAAGAATTAATGGTACGTTATTAATTAAATGAAACATATGGCCACTGATAGACAAAGCAATACTGTGTGGGTATTTTTAAACGTTTTTAAATGTAACCATGTTTATCGACTGATATTATCTTTACATTCACTAAACTTGAGAAAAATAACAAAGTTGCGAGTTACGTTGTGTATTTAAGAAGTTTATGTTTCAATAAAACAAAAACATGCTATTTAAATACCGTTACAATATGCTAATAAATATAAAGAACAATCGAAATTTTCATCGATTTTCATAGGTTTTGAAATTTAATTTAAATATTATTGTAGTAAAAACATATAATGAAAACGTTTTTTGAAGGTTATTATAGAGCGCTCTTACATACAAATATAATTCTCAAACACATATATTACATTAATATTTTACATTTGCTATCTTCAGGACAATGCTTTTGTTAAATATAAAACATATGCATCGATATAAATACAATATACGTGCTGATTTAATTTATTCTTTTATTTTTAAAATAATAGAATGAAAATTAAACGCAAGAGCCCTTTTTAAATTTCGGATTTCAAGTTTAACGCTACTCATAAAGGTCCCTGATTTTCCGAAACTATTTTTCTTATTTCTCTGAAAAAAAAAAAACAGGTATTGATAGCGATAATGGGATATTTAAATGTGGGTTTCAGGTAAATCCCCACTTCTAGTGGCCGGATTTCACTGATTTTCAGTAATTATTTTTCTTGTTTTATTTCAATGGAATATATCAATTTTCCATTAAGAAATAAAAATAAAAATTGCTGAAGATAGAGCGATTTTAAACTTTCACTCTAACCCCCACTCAGTTTTCAGGTTTACTCCCACTCCTAATGGACTGATTGCCCTTGTTTGCAGAATCTATGGCTATTAATTTATTTTAATGAAATATACTGAATTTCGTTGAGAAAAAACAAAAGTTGCGACTACTAAAGCGATTTTTATTTTTTATTTTTTTAAATTTGCGCTTTAGGTTAGTTCCTACCCGTCAGTAATCCAATTTTGCTAGTTAACGAACTCGACGAATAATTTGTTAATTGATGACTATATGCCAAATTTCGTTGAGAAAAAACGGAATTGCGACTGCTAGAGCGTTAAGAGACATATATGTTATAAGTATATACTTTTTATTGCATTTTCGGTGCCTAATAGATAGAATTGGTGGGGGTTTGAAGAAGTTTTTCGAAAATCGTTTCATGGGTTCAACCGCAATAGTTACTCCTCTTAGGAGTTCGCTGAAAGCAGCAATATTCACTAAAAGCAAGGGTTTTATGTTACTAAATTACATGACGTTTTCTAGAAACTGTTTTTTTTTTTTTCATTTGTACTTAAAAGTATTGTATATGATAGTTCTGATATATGAACTTTTAAAACTCCGATTTTAGCCTATATTTAAGTCATAAACTCTTTTCCTGGAAATTCTTTATGTAAATAAAGACTGAGGATTGTGTTTTTATTTACGAAGTACGCTAGGCAGGGTTCTTTTTTTTTCTCTCTCTCTCTCTCTCTCCTTCCAATGATGAACCAAAACGCTGCCCCAACTCATTTTTAGATGAGGGAACAGAAAAGACACGGAGAGATCCGGGCTGTATAAGAGATGTCACATATTCTATGTTTTTCTTTTCTTTTTTTCTTCTTTTTTTTTTCCAGGTCAAGTGCTGAATCGAATCCGAATCCATACTATGTTTGCAAAGCACAGCAGCGCAGGATTGCAATGTATAATATTTTATAACTCTGGAACTCTGTCCGCCATTTAGAAACGAAGTAATGTGGGTCGTAACCCTCAAGTTTGATTCGGCGTTGGCGACTCTGGGTATAAAGAAATGAATACCTCGTAAACGTTTGACAATTTCCATCTTGCAAGTTTATATAAACGTTTCTTATGAATACCTGTGGAGTAACAAATATGAAAATAGATTCAAGCATATTTCAACATTATAAAAGCAAAATGAAACTGTATGCTATTAGTTCTAATGGTTGTAATAAAATACTTTTAATGGGTACGTAATAGGAATTTAACACAAAATTATATGATATGATTTAACATAACAGCACGATATGTTGTAAGATTGGTCTAGTCAGCGGTAACAAATATTTGTGGCAGATACTGAGATGGAACAAATGAGAGTCGTTAAAGATTTGTCAGCTCGACAAACCCTGGCGCCACTCTGTTATGATACAAATTCCGTGGCCGTCTGCAATATGGCAACGAATGCTGGTCTAAATTTTGTTTGTTATTAAATTTATCAGTAATTATACTATGTAGTATCAAAAATAAATATTTTTGAGGTGCATATCTGTCAATGATTTGCGTAAATTTTGTATAATGTTATGCATCGTTCGGATAAGAGGATGATAGTTGCTCATCTTATGCTGTAAAAGTTTAATCGGCGAGGCAACGTATTAAAGTGTAGGAATTATAATATGGTTAAGAACTACCTGGGCGAATTACCTAAAAATATTTCTAAAACCAAATGTGCTGTTGATGGGTTGTTTTCCTGAAATTAAAGTTAAACGTTGAAATGTTATTTAATTCATTGGATGTTTTTAGAGAGGTGTTGGAATTGCCTGAAGCTACAGCGAAAGGAGTAGCCTTAAACTGAATTAGGGAGGCTAGGGGGGAAGGGTGTGATGGTTAGAGAGAATTTTAAAATATTGGTACGGGATTGAGAAATTAGGAAACCACAATGTTCTAAAGGAATATATGAAATATCAAAGGGAAAAAATAAGAGATAACAGCTGGATGGGAGAAGTGAGGGAAATGATACAAGAAATTGGGATGGGGGCACTTTGGGAGTTTGGTGATAAAAGTAGACAAAGGTTTTGGAAGGAAGTAAGGCAAATAATTGAAGATATAGAGAGGCAAGAGATTTGGCTAGTTTTTAGATAAGAGTTCTTTAAAATTGTAAGGAATAATTAAAAAGAAGTGGGAAAGAGAGAAATATGTAATTGTTGTGATAAATTGGGGAGAGAAGGATTCCCTTGGATGCGAGCAGGATTGTTGTTTTTAAGAGGTCGTAGAGGAGAAAATGTAGATAGGTGTGTTATCTATGGAGAGCCTGAAGGAATATTTCATTGTTTATTAGAGTGTTTTTTTTTTTTTTTTGAATAGTGTTTAACGCCCGTTTTCACTACTGAGGCACCACAGGCGGTGGACACTGATGATACATGAGATGAAATGATAAATTGGGAAAGGATATTTTTTTTAAGGAAGGAAGCGTTCCAGGCCTAAGTTTAGGTACCTCCCCGGCATTTGCCAGTTATGAAGACTGAGGAAAACCTGGAAAAAACCCCAGTCAGGGAGGATGGTCCTGGCGGGATTCGAACCGCAGACCTCCCGCTCACGAGTCCGTGCCTTAACGACCTCGGCCACCCGTGGCGGTTTTATTAGAGTGTGAAGGAGTAAAGAGATGGAGGGAGGTTGTAGGAAAGCAAAATGGGATAATTTACAGAAAGAACGTATAGCACGCACAATGCCGACGGATAGGGGGACAAAAACAAAATGATAGGGGAATATTTAGGAAAAGTAAATTAGAAGTGGATTACAATAGTTAAGAAGGATGTAAGAATTGGGGTATGATAGAAAAAAGAACGCTAACAAGGGAAATATAAGAAGTGAGAGGTTTCATTATGCAGATAACCTGGGGGTTGTATATAATGAGACCAGGAATAGATGGATGTTAGAGTTATTAGTATTAGTATTAGCAGTACATTGTAAGTTTAAGACAAGAGCTCAGCAATGTAATCCATACAACAATTCCAACAATTATTAGAAACTAGTACAAATTTACTTTTTTTTTTTTTTTTCCAAATGGAACAATGCTAATTATTTCAAGAAAACAAAACTAGACGGGATTAGAATGTAATTTTTTTGCACGATTCTATGAAGGGCTGGCATTTTCAGATTCTTTTTAGAGAATTACCTTGTTAGCAAAATGCAATACGTTCCCTCATTTGTTAGGCAAAAGCACTGTCTACAATTTAGGAAAGTCACCAACAGTGTGCTGCAGTTTATCCATGTCTGTCTGCACAAGAAAGCACGACTTTCTCCCTTCATTCTCCATACATTAGAGTCATGTCGGCTTTTTCAGCATTGGTAAACAGTGCCATCTTCTGTAGCACATCCAGAACGTAAAACTTCTATGATATATCGCAACATATTGACAGAGAAGTCTCACTATTTTCCGTGTAAAAGAAAGTTCTAAATACAAGCGTACACTACGGTCACTGTAGGCAGGAATATGCGGTGCATATGCAGTCTAATACTTAAGCAGTCAAATTTCCTAAATTTTAGAACGAATGCGAACAAGCTTGTATTGCTTTGCCTAACTATTGGGGTATTGCATATCTTTTGGCCTAATGATTATGGGGATTCGCTGAAAAGGATCTGAAAGTTCGAGCCATATATCATCTCATAAACCACTTGCTCTAGAACAGTGCAATAACTCCATTGATATGTAACCTCATCTAGTTTTATTTTCTTGAAATCAAAGGACATTGTTCAACTTGAAAAATATTACATTTGCATGCTCTTTAAAAATTAATCATCAAAACATAAGGGTTTCATTTTAAGTTTCAATTTGGGGTGGCTGGGAATGAGAGTATGAAAGCCAACATTTAAGAAGCATTGGTTTTAAACTTCATCACAATATCTAAATTGACCATTTTTTTTTAATTACATTTAAATATTTAGTTATTCATATTGGTAAGTTTTGAAATGAACACCCTGTGAAATATTTTTAAAATGAGATATAATATATTTTGCAGAGGTATGAGTTAGATAACGGGCAATAAATTAAAAGTTATAAGTACCATGGATTAAAAAAAAGCTTATTTAAGAAGTTTATAATGTAAATATAATCTTTGGGAAGTTTTCTATCTCTAGTATCTTTCTAACACTGCCTTACATAAAGATCGATTTGAATTAGATTTTGTTCAGTTTAGGATGACTCGGCTTTGCAGCACTTCAGCTCCTTTCCATTTCGTTATTTAATTAAAAATCCTTCATAGAATATACTCATTCATTTAAGAGTTCCCTGTGTCGAGACTGAAAATTTTCCAGCCTTACGCAAAGCCACGCGCCTTGGAAGAAGTTTACCTGGCATCTGTAAATATTGACTCTTTCCAAGGCCCTACTCCCCAGACTTTTTGTCTTGTTTGTCTTGAGGATCAATATCTATTTGAACCTTGGCGACGAGCCTTTAGCAGGTTCATATCGCGTCCGAAGTTCAGACGAAAACGCTTCAATGCTGTCTTCAAAATCCGTTCGTATAGTGAGTGCATTGGTATTCTGTGAAAAGAGCCAATTTGACATCAGCATCATTAAGTTGTTTGAGAAGAGTTCGTCAAAGAAAATTCATCCGCTCACCTGGCACACTTGAGGTAATTTTTTTTAATGTTGATTAAGTTTATTGTTTTTATTTGTTTATTATAATACAACAAATATAGAATTGTGGCGAAAATATAACTTTTTGAAGTGGTGGAGTAAGGTATAAGGATAGCGTTTCGGTTTAAGTGGGCATACATCACTGGAAATATTTAATCACCCACAAAATATTTATGTTTTTATATTTATATTCATCTAAAAATACCAGTATTTTGAACTTTTACTGTAATTGTGTTTCCAGGTATAACCCGAATGTTTTAAGTCTAAAAATGTGAAAAGTTGATGCTAATCATCTTTATGTGTTAAAAGTACACGTAAACAGTAAAATTTAATAAAATTTAAAATTTATAACTAAATAGTCACAATGTTGCATAAACCTAAAGATTTCTTGTTTAATAATTATATGAAGAGAGTCTTTTACACAAATAAAATAAGCCCTTATCGTAAATCAATAATTTGTATTGCCTCCCCAAGCTTTTATTACGGCATCACATCGTCTGGGCATTGAAACTATTACATTTTTGATTTGGTGAGCGATATCTCACTAAACTCTCTAGATGGCTTCAACTAGGTCTTTCTTATTTCTTGTGTTTTCTTTGCTACAGCATTGCCAATCATCTTCCAACAGTTCTCAAAGGGCTTGAGACCTGGGCTGTTCCTTGGCATGTGAGGGTAGAAACCCCTTGTTCTTTAAGAAAACTTCTAACCTGGAACACAGTGATTCCCAACATTTTTTCGCTCGTGGCACTCTCGGGAATGGGATAAGAAATTCGGGATACCTCTGTTATTTGCAAAATAGGAACATATTACATTATTTTAAATTTTTAACTGCACTGTGATGTATATGTAATGCGTTAAATTATATTCAAATAAACACTTCATAACAAAAGTAAGAATATAGTTCGTTTTTAATAACTCAACATACGCTTTATGACCTGGTGTTGCACAAAGTATACTTGCAATTGATTAATATATACTGACTATTTTTTTTTTTTATTGTGAAGCGTTTAACGCCCGTTTTTATTACTGTGTGTTCTGTACGAAAGTAAGAGAGATATTAACCTGATTCCGCTATAAACGCATAAACAGATAACGAACTCGACCAGAAACCACGACGCATCTTTTGCTCATTCGCCAGGACTATTCAAAACTACTTTACTTTGTCTTGATAAACATTTCCATGAGGTCCTGAAAGATGAATGTTCTGTTGTAACTGGCATAAATCCTTCCGATAAAGCTTGTTTTAAGTATGCTCAAGTAGAACGTTCTTTTTTCATGATGAAAAATGTTCTCTCTGACTATGTCAGTTGATACCTTGAAAAGTCACCCAGGATAGTAAGCTTAAGTACTTTAATTGTGTGATATAGAAATTATTAAGTAACTGAAATACCTGTTTTGTTAGTGATATTACTTTTTGTTTTCACTTTTAATAAATGCCTATTTATATTACTGCCAGTTTGTATGCCTATTTTAACAAAATAAATGCTTCTACTTCCAGATTCTGTCACCGTATAATTCGATAATTTTTTCTTCGTGGGTCATAGATTTCCTCTCTCAAATTGCTGCTTTTCTTGATAATAAATGCTACTAACGGGGAAGAAAACAGACCGATATACCATATGGGTGCAAGCTTATAGAGAAAATTCTTGAGTAGTGGGCATAGTTTACATACTATTTAAAATCTAAGCAAAATTACTTATTGATTCTAATAACCAAGTTTTTCTTAAACATATGGAAAATATGCAGTAACACATATAAAGAGTTTCTTGAGGAAATGACACATGAAATTAGTTGAAGTTCTGTATGTGTACCATCCCATTAGAGAGCAATAACGTTACCAAAAAAGGTATTTTCGTCTTCTTTATAGAAAAGTTGGGGAAATAACGGATTCGCTTGTGTTTTCCGTTAACGGCGTATAGTTTTAGTTACGCCCATTTATTGTCTCTTCATCCTCCTACATGGCTGCATCAGAGATGTAGGGTGTGCCCCGTCATTTGTTTTAAATACATGCGCTACTTTTATCCCAGGCGTCGATGGCAATGGTCAGGCTAGCCGTTCAGCGTATGTATAAAAACCCGAGTGCAGCGCTGAGAATGTAATATGTTCCCCGCCTGCTGACAGATGATTTATCTTGCCCAGCATTACGTCTAGGCCTTGTGTTCACTTTAAGTGTGTCACTGTGAACGGTGATGCATCTCTTGCCCGAAGCCCCGGCAACACAACTTTCATCTAGTCAGCCTCATGTACACACAGACACAGACACACACCTGTGTTTAATGCACCGCCTCAGTGGCGTGCGCGTTTGAGCACCGCATATGGTTGTTATTAAAAATATACAGACAGAAGGCTCCATATTCTGAAATATATAGCATTTATTTATAATTAATGAACTGTAAGAAACGGTAGACTTTCTAGAGTAGTAGAGCATGTTTATTGCGTTCATTTGAGGCTCCACGTATAATCTCAGGAGGGTAAATGTAACGTGATTATAAATAATTCATTTTATGGACACTTTATTACTTCAAAATACAAAAATTTAATACGGGCAATTAAAATTAACGAATTATGTTTCAAAATGAGAAAAGTTAAAAAGTATGTTATACGTAACCACTATTTGCCTCAACAACCATTTGTAAACTTCTTTGCCTTTGCCCAATATTAGAAAAACATCAAAAGTGTATAAGGTACACAGCTTTTATTAAAATGTTTTAACAACTAGAAGTGGAATAAATAATACTTACAGTATTTACACTGATAAAGAACACAATATCAACAAAAACAAAACTGAATCATTCCTAACTGAACTTGCATTAAGTATTGCTGGACGCCTCCTTGGCATTGAAGAAATGTGATGAAGGTTATCTGCCAGTGATAATGGAGACGTATAAACAGCTGATCCAGAGTTGCGTGTTTTCAATATCTTCTAAAACTCTATTGAAGGACATCCCACAGATGCTCCATCGGATTTAGATCTAGTAAGCCACTCTAATACCGCTAACATTGTAACTACCTAGATGCACACACTGTATCAGAAGCTTCAGCAATAAGAAGGACCACAGGCTGCAAAACATCTTGAATGTGTAGGTACCTACCTTCATTTATTTTTTAACTGATCCTCGTCAGACCATAATCGGACTCTTTTTCTTGATTTTCAAATATGAACTGCAGAATTTAAATATGGCCGTACTAACCTTGAAGGACGTCCCAAAAGTGCAGCAATAGTAAAATTCACTGAAATATTACAAATAGATGACTGTTAGTTAAATTGCGTGAAGTTGCTAAAGAACCTATAGGTTATATTTTACATAAATAGTAATGGGTGCCTTATTTGCTATCAGCAGCCAGTCTTATTTTGTGCAATGAGATATCGATTCACCTTCAAGCTTCAGGGTCGAAACTACAGTCAAGACAGTAGGTAGAAGACGACAGTTCGGAACTAAAGGAAATTAAGTTCCATTTGTAGGAAAGGTTATGCTATCAGCGTTCCGGAACATAATCTTTACAACCAATCCAATCTTTAAAACCAAATAGATGCAAAATTTGAAGAAAAAAATGTCCGATTTGCCGAAGAAAAAAGATAAGTTTTTCATCAAGATAATTGACCTGTTCACAAAAGTATTTTAGCAATATATATTTAAAATATAAATTGTTGGATCATTCGCAAAGCTCACTAGATTTGGTTCCCTCCGACTTCCATCTTCCCTAAGTTCCAAAAATTCAACTTTCTTCACCAATTCGGAAACGTAATAATGGATCATAACATCGCTTGACCTTAAGGGAGATTATATTAAAAAAATAAAAATAATATCCACGTTAAAAACTCGTTCCTTCTCTGTTAGTCCGTACTACGTTTTAAATTTGCATTGATTCAGCTGCCAAGAGAGTAAAACAGAGTAACAACAAAAATGCCTGCGTGGTAACATAATGGAATATTGTAAACCCAGCTTTAAAAGTTCTCCCAATGGTGCTAAATCTGTAGCGTTGCTTCAGCACCCTTCACTGAAGGCCTATTGTGTGTTTCTCAAGGGCCGCGTACTTGACCTAATATTGTGGAGGAGGAACCGAGACCTCGGAGACTTAATTTAGGACATGGTCGCAAAAAAAAAGAAGAAAATAAAATGCTGTCAGCAGGTTCTTCGCTTTAATCTAGGGTCTATTTTTATTGCATCATACACCGTCACAACGGTACGTACATAAATAAACAAATGCATGTTCTGGTGTGCAGATAACAAGAGGCCAACTTTTCGGCATGGAATAAATAGATATAAAATTATACTTTATCGCACTTGTTTCTTAATGATAATGCAGTTTTTGTGTATATTTGCAAATATTACATTTTAGTGTTTTTATAAAATAACTAAGGTATGTAAATGCTTTATTTAAGAGGTTTTCTTTTTATATTTTCAGGTGAGTACATAGTCGCATAATTGAACTGAGTGGTAAGGTAAGCCAATAGAATTCTTCATTTCCCAGAAGCCATATAGAACTTTTCGGATTGATGAAGCTTTTGAGATGACAAAATTAAATTAACTTTGTCATTTTGTCAACATATTCCTCATTTGTGTCTGTATACAGTAAGTGTACGGTTACTTAATGGGAAAAGCCAGTCGTCAATGCCTATAGTGTATGTGCAGGTAGCAGCTTGTAGTTAGTTTTAGGGAGACTTTGACAGCTAGTACTTCTGCGTTCGTGTATTACACTGTGGTTTCTTGTGTGCAAACTGTTCTTTGTTATTTGTGCCAATACATAAAACCTAAAGAATGGGCTTTTATATACAATACTTGTGTGAAATCGAATTCCAGGTGTAGAAACTGTTCCCCAATTTGTTAAAAAGTTACAGAGACAGGATCTTTTAATGACAAGAAACGTGATCCGAACCGCCATGTTCTTATGAAAGTAAATAAATACAAGAATTGCAAACACCGTGATATAGAAATAATCACACGATTCTTCTAAGAATTACTATCGGACATTGAATATAAACAGACATTTTGTCCTTAACATTTCCTACAGCATATACAATTGAGGAAAAGTTTGAGCACCGGGTCGTTATAAGAAACTATGGCCAAAACAATTACTATGGTGGAACTTGAAAAACATAGTGTGTGGTGGTTATTGTAATTTGGATGAGAGATTTGTGCGCTTGGTTTGAGTGGTTATGTGTATAAGACTCAGCTGGCAGACAGCATGCTTCCAGTCGCCATGCGGAATGCGTTCTTTCGGATGAGTGTCCACTTGAAAGCACTGTATACCGCGTGAACTGAATGAGAATTAAGTAGAAAAAAGGAAATAAGCAAGGAAAGAATAGCGCGTGTAATATACAAAATAAAGCTCATGATAAAAGAAGCGCTGAACGCACGAGGAAGGGGTGGCAATAATATTATGTAGGGTGGCCGTCCGTCTTTGCACTGACTTATGTGTTGCTATGTGCCAAATTCCTGTTTTCCCTTTTTTTCCTTTTCCACCTCCCCGTCTCCTTTCTTCCGATTGGTCGAGAATAGTAGTGTACAGTCTAGTGGTGATGACTAGTCTTAGGTTTATTACAAAAAGGAGTTGCGAATTTTGCAGTAAAGACATCTTTAGACCAGCTATCCGAAATTTGTAAGTTCGTTGCTCCTTTTCCACGCCTCGCCCACTGAGCAAGGCATTGTATACGTTTTTTTTTTAATTTATTGTAATTTTCTTTAATATTGGCGATTTTCTTTGTTATATTCTATAGATTTTCAGCTTTTGATGTTTGTGAATGCAAGGCAAGCATATCACCTCGCTTATTGTGTGCATTCTTTAAATTGTATACTAAAGGCATGCATGTGGTAGTATTGATGTTTTACGTTGATTTACGTGTTGTTCTTTGCCACTGGATTGTTATATTGCAAAACTAAAGACATGGTAATATTAATGTTTTACATCACGTTTCTTATAGAGCTTTGGCATTGAATTTTTTAAATTTTATACTGTCATACAGCAATAATATTAATATTTTATGTTAATTTACTTATTGTGCTTTGCCATCCATATGTTTTAATTGCAAAATTAAAGACAAAACATGTGGTAATATTAATATTTATACCATTTTGTTTATTGTGCTTTGCCATTGAATTTTTAAATTCTATATTGAAGTCATACCCGTGATAATATTGTTAATTTTCTTATAGTACTTTGCTATTGATTTGCTTTAATTGCAAAATTAAAGACAAGCAGCGATAATATTAATGTTTTATATCACGTTTCTTATAGTGCTTTGCCATTAAATTCTTTAAATTGTCTATTGAAGACATGTACTTAGTAATATTAATGTTTGATATCATTTTGTTTATTGTGCTTTGGCAGTGAATTTTTAAAATTGCAAGTTGAAGGCGAGCATTCTTTGTCATTAGATTTCTTTAATGTGTAAATTAAAGACTGTCATTTGTAATATTAATTTGCTTATTGTGTTTTGCCATTACTTTTTTTTTAACGTGTAAATTGAAAGCAAACACTTGGTAACCTTAATGCTATACTCATTTGGTTTGTGGTGTTCTCCCAATAAATTTCTCCCTTATGAACTCCTAAAAGTAATATTGAATGTACGTATGCTTGTCTCTTTGGTTACAATAAATGCATGTTTTGCTAATGAAACTACCTTTTCTAGTCGTATTTAGAGTGCCTTAGTTTGTTTCCAAACTTAAATGTATCAGGTATTAATGAAAGGGTGCTGTAAAGATTTTATACTTATAAATGGAAGAGGAGATCTATAGCGCATTGCAAAAGTGAGGAGAAGGTAACAAACTATTAACATAATTCCTGTAGTGGGGAGGAGGAAAAAAAAATCGCAGTTTAAAAAAATAGAAAAGATGACAGATGTATTTTAATAATTCTGTTTTCATTAATTAGACTGATACCAAATGCTTTAGCAAGTTTGAATTGTCTCCAATACTTAAAAATATTCCAGAGCTTGCCCTAAACTCACTTCAATTTGTACACACGCCACTGAAAACGATACGTGTACTATCTGAACGTGGAGGAACACTATCGGGAATCGTATGCCCTTGTTCAGTGCGAGAGGCAAAGCACGACACTGATTACAACAGTAGCAGCTGCCGTACATTATTGGTGCAGTGTCTGCGATACATATCGCTTCCAGTAATGTAACTACAGCGTCTCCCTTCCCAACGGGTAGAAATCTTTGCATTGAGGGGTCTGCAGGCAGAGGGGTGCCTCTACTCTAAACAAGAGGCAACATCATGAAAATTCGGAAGGGGGTAATTTACCCCTTCATTTGCCACAGTTTGGAAGCAGTATCGTGAATTTAAAAGAGATGGGATTCTCAGAATACGAGCCAGCCAAATCTGGCATAGCTAAAATGGCTTTTTGTTTTTTGTTTTGTTTATTATTTAGCCTTTATGCTTTCATCCTCTTGACTCCAACCTTTTGATTAAAATTTTTGACCAATAAATGAGATGCATACTTAACTCCAGGCGGGTTAACACTTTTTGTATATTGTTATTATCATTATTATTGTTATTATTATTAATTAATTAATTAATTAAACGAGTACGCTGTTCTGTATATTTACTCATTTAGGCTTTTTATGGTAGTACCTTTCATTCAAATCGGTCCTGGTGGTCTGGAGGTAATCATACTTGCCTCGTTGACTCAAGATCGCGGGTTCAATCCCGGCCAGGGTTGATGAATTTCTTTTCGGGCGTAAAAATCCTTCGGAAGAGAAATAAAGCCATGGGTGCCGCTCGTACATTTTTTACGTCACGAAAAAGAACCTTAAGCTTGAAAGAAGAGGCCTCTGAGCAAAACTGTCGACCATTTCACGCCCTGAATTGAATGTGACGCTGATGACCTTAGATGTTAAAGAGCGTCCGTAAATACAGCAAATTAATATTAATAATGATGATCATAATAATAATAATAATAATAATAATAATAATAATAATAAATAGCCTTTCATCACAGACTGGGTTTAAAATGCATTTACCACTTCTATGAATTCATATATATTTTGGGGGGATTAAAAGTGAGAATTGTATGTATATCTTGAAGGAAAATTCTCTTATATTGTAGGTTATGTCTATGAAATTTGTAATGCCAGGCTCCCTCATTTCGGGGAAATAAACTTTTATAATGATTTTCTGCGATATAATCCCTTAGTTGCGTAATATTTCTGTGCTAGGGGTCAAGATGTAATTGACCTGTTGCGGAATATTCATCTACTTCAGGCGAAAAACACCAGATGCCGAATAAACTTCTGAATACACCCAAAAACACCCCTCTAATTTGTGTTATGTATGAAATAAAAGAGCTAGAGAATCAGAAAAAAATAAAGCATTTAAATTGAAAATCAATAGCTTACATTTCGAACCGCTTGTGTTCTTCAAAGTCAGAAGTAAACGTTGAATCACGAAGGTACCATAATGTGTGGAAATAAATAAAACATATATTCATCCTTCGTCCCTGAAGAGCCTAACAGGCCTTAAATATTCCATATTTTTTTTTTTTTTTTTTTGCTGTGCCTCTCTATGTGTGTTACTTATCTACAGATCCAGACAGCTAGTTCATAACTGGAATATACTCGAAAAATGTGTTTTCGCTTTATTTGTGTATATGTTTTCTAGTGTAAACTTGGGCGATAATGGTCTTAGCTGTTTTGTGCCCTTTAAACAATAATCATCATCATAGTGCAAACTCGCTTGCCTGATCAGGGCATTGAAATTCCGCACGGCTCAGTATAACGTGCGTACCGATAAGTTGGCGAAGTACATTACGCTGATTGATGATGAAGGTGAAGATGGAAATAAGATGATCATTGAGCAACTACAGAATGAGTTGCAGGGGAAACCAGAGTAACCGTAGAAAATCTACCCAGTGCAGCTTCGTACACCGCGCAGCAAGTCCGACTTGCGAAGCTGGAGTCAGCTCGGGCCGCTTGGGAGGCCTGAGAGGTGAACAAGCATAACCAGCTATTGCGCCGCCACGCGTAAAACCATTGTCAATATCGATACTCCTCCTCTTAAAGATACTCATTTCTGTATTAAAATGGTTGTGCTGTCTTACTAGACCATCATTGTCAATCCGACTCTACAAGTGCGAAGATTACTTACATAGTACTCATACCACTCCAAGGCTAGTTCTTATCGCCTACGACTTAGTTATGTGCGGTGATTATATAATAAAAGCACGCGAGAGGGAAAATATTCCACAGCAATAGAATTGAGTTAGATAGGCGATGTACAAAATAAACTGTTGGACTCGTTTGTTATCTGCTGATGAGTAATCGTCACTGGCTCTTCATTTGTTTACCACCGCTCCTTTTCCCCACATGCGCTGTTTTGCCTTTCTCGGTTTACTTTACCGATAGCGAACCCAGTAATTATGTCATATGGTGTGCAGGTTCGTCTTGTACGTGATATTTTTTAATTTGCCTGAGAGATAATAAAATTAAATTTAGTATACTTTTGCACAGACCCTTATGAAATTCCCATTTGTTGTGAAAGACAAAGAGAGTTTCAAGGAGAATTATCCTCAAGATACCAATATCATGTAATCTTTCTCTTTTTTGTCTTCTTCTTCTTCTTCTTCTTCCTCCTCTTTTTATTTATTTATTTATTTATTTTATTTTTCCCCTTAGACTAGACACTTCCATTTTCCTGAAATTTATTAAACAGATTATGGACTGTTTTACGATCTGGAGCGTCTACATTTGCTTGAAATGGTCTTCGAACTTCACGAACTGACTGTACCGCCACGGATGGCCGAGGTCGTTGAGGCGCAGGAGGTCTGGGGTTTCCCCGCCTGGACCGTCCTCCCTGACAGGTTTTTTCCAGTTTTTCCTCAATCATAAATAGCAAGTGCGGAAAGTACCCTAAACTTAGGCCTGGAACGCTTCCTTCCTTAAAAAATAAATCTTTTCCAAATTTATCATTTCATTTCATTTATTACCAGTGTTCACCGCCTGTGGTGCCTCAGTAGTAAAAATGGGCGTAAACACCATTAAAAAAACGAGCTGACTGACTTAACACATATTAATACATTTAATTTGACAGTATACACTTATTTATTCTGTCGAATTAAGAAACAAACAACACAACACACACCAGGGAACTGCTGCGCTACGACTGCAACAGTCAGAAAGGTCAAAAAGTAAGCATGGCGCGGCAAACGATTGGCAGCATCACTGATCGTACTGTACCATCAAAAGGTTGCATCCAGAAGTTGGTTAACACGTTATAAAAGCAGGAGGCCTTATCATTCAACATTTAGGAGACCACGAACAATTAACTTTGTAAAAGAACGATTACTGATATCATCACAATCTTACGAAGACTTTCCAACAAATCTTATCTCTCATTTCTCTCTTCTACGAGTAAAAAAATAAAACAATGTGCTAACTATATCTAATATCTATATCTAATGTTCAAAAAATGAAGGGACGGTCACAAAAAAAAAACTTGTTTAACCACCATAATCTCCCGATCTAACGCCTTCTGATTCTTTCTTTGGAGTCTTTTGAAGAGAAAAGTGTACAAAAAGAATCCCCGCAAAGTCGACTTAAAGTAAATATACGTCAGGCGATCGACTTCGCCATTTCGGAAGTATTCCAGAATATGGAGAAACGCATATAAGTGTTCTTGGATAAGGAAAGAGACTTTCAGCATATATTATAAGCATATTAGAAAATTTTGTGCATACATTTGTAAGACATATACATAAAGACAATAGTTTGAGCCCTGTAGTCAGAGAAGCACTCTTTGTTATGTAGGATAGAATTACTTAACATTCTAAATCACAAAAGCGCAGATGAAAATGGTTCATAAGCGTTATGTTGACATTTTTGCTTCAGTTTTTCTCAGGCGCAGCAGGATTGGGCTCCCATTTTCATTTTAGAAGTAATTAAAATGACTACTTGGACCGCAAGAACATTTCTAATTAATGGGCTGCATGGAGGCGTTTTCCCCTCTCGCCAGACGTTCCCTCCACTTGTTAAATAAGAAAAACGTCTCTGTCATGGAAAGATATTTCTCCCTTGGGTGCGTAAAACAAGAGCTGGAAGAACGTACTGGCAATGAGTGTCATCAAGAAACGAATAAGGCAAAGGGGGTTCATCTTGTGACTCAAATTGGCACACAAATTCTTTACTTTGCATTCTGGTTGGAAGTCGGTTCTGCATATCAAGAATATTTTTATTTTTATTTCCCGGAAACTTATATATGCACAAAATTTGAATGAAAAACGCTGTCATTGATGGACAAGCGTTTGAAAACCTCACGAAAGAATCGCCTTGAGCCACTTACTCATGTGCTTTTAAATCAGTGGTCCCAATTTTGTTCTTAATTCTGAAAAGGAAAATATGCAAATCTAATGAACACTTGCAGATCGTCTGTATTACGCCATTCCTCTACAAAAATGTAACAAACTCCGGTTACGATTCTTTAGAGTAAAACATTTCAAAAATATTAAGCAGTCCTGAACGTTGTATGTTGCCAGTATATAAAATTCTTGTTTCAGAGTGCCTATTTTCAGTGTCATTTTTGGAAGTACAACTGTGAAAATAAATTATGTTTGTGTGTTGAATTTTTCTAATTTTCTTTACATAATGATTTAAAAAGTTAATAGTTTCTGAACATACTTTTTTAAATTTATATAGAGCTCTGACTTGTTTGAAATAAAAATAATAATACTGAATCTTGTGTGGCCAGTAAAAATTAATTGTGAAACTTACGTACAAAATCAGACGTCCATAAGTTTATGAAAATGAGTTAATAAGGTTATCGGTATAATTTTACTGAGTTCTATTGGTATCTGTTTTACTTTTTCAGTTAAACTTTAAAAAAAAAAATCCATAGAAAATTGTCGTTGGAATAAGAGTTTTTGGCCTAAGCCTCACACTGGAAACTTGAAAATTAAATGTTTACACTGTTGCAATTAATACTTAACAAAACGTGCATGAATGCATTTGCATGTATGCTTTTTTTTTTTTTTTTAATTAAAAATTTTTACATGTTTTCTTGGGAAATCCTTTGTTGTTTTCAATCTAAACTGCACATGTCCAATTACCAACTCTGCCAATCAAAAAGAATTATTATTGATTTAAGGCTCATTTTTAGTTTTTTCCCACTTCAAATTAGAATTGATGTCTGGTTTAGGACGCAAGCTCCCCTACTGTATTCAAACCTTCTTCAAATATTCGTTCATTGTTCATCACCTTTTATAACATTTTAGCTTATAATTATGTTTTAGTGGAATCCTGCGAGACAATATGCACAAATGTAAGATAGTTTGAGATATTTCTAGGCCTTTTCAACAAACACTGGACTTAATTTGAACAAGTAATCGACATTGTCCGTTGTTTTGGGGGGTCTTCCTACAAGTGACACAATTTTCATTCATGTCAAAACTTGGCCTGTAATAGCAAAGGAAGGAAATGTATAGTAGGTCGGAGGTTCCACATGTTGCACCGGATTCTGCTGCTGATGACGCTCGGATCCGGCAACAGGAAGAACAAAACATGATTCGCGTCTTTGTTTTTTTTTTTGGGTGGTCATAAAAATGTGCACACACTTTCACTTGCCACTGTATGTCCGGAAGGTTTCCTTTGTTTGCTGTTAACACATTATGTTCGCTCATTGTGACGGTAGGCTGGCATGCAGGCGCCCTGTTATGTCATGTCTTGTGAGGTTTTCATCCAGAGTTGCATGAGCTTCCTGTTAAAATAGCAGGCGTTTCCTGTAATTGACCAGTTTACGGCACCAGTCGGTCGTAAGCGGGCGGTTGCCTTTCTAATCAGGACCTAATAAGTTGATTGCAAACGTTAATCTTCTGCCTGCCGCCGAGACAATGCCGCTCAAGTGGATCGCGTGATGTCTGCTCCTCAGTTCCGTTGAAACTTTTGAGGGCTTGTCCAGAGTTGAGAAACTTCTCGACTCTCGAGATCGTATCCTGTCCTGGCTCGTTCTTCTCCCCACTTCAGTAAAACACAAGCAAATTATGAGGTTTAATTACCGTAATCTATAAATGTAACTTGTTCTCTAATGTTATGTGTGAGATGTACGAGGATTACCTTTCAGGTTGTTACAAACGACCACTAGATGACGCTGTTGAGATGTCATTACTATTTTCGAAAAAATTGACATTTGTTATTGTGAAAACAGTTGCAGCTTAGAAGTTCACCAAGTAGTTTGTTTACAGTCAGCGTTAATCAAAGCATTTTTGTGAAAAAATAGAAATTTCTCGTGAAGGTTTTCGTTGGATGATTCTTTACGATTTTAGTAAAGGCCTAGCTCGACAGCAATGCATAGAATCGCTTCATTCAACTTTTGGTGATGAAGCACCACCAAAAAAAGTTTGTTTACAATTAGTTTGCAAAATTTCGTCTTGGGGGTGCGTCCGTCAGTGGTGAATGTCGTGAAGGTCGACCAAAATCGGTTGCCATTAAAAAAAAAAAAATCAACGTAGTGAGCAGCGTGATTGAAGAAGATTGGCATGAGACTTAAAGTGAGATGGAGGCATCCTTAAGCATATCCAAGGCTGCAGTACATTCGATTTTGTATGAACATTTAGCTGTAAAAAGCGTCTGTACCCGATAGATTCCACATAAATTGTCCGAAGCTCAAAAAAAAAAAAAAAAAAAAAAAAGCTCTTTAATTAGTGTAATGAAATGATCAAAAAATTTCATGGAGGAACTGAAAAATCTGTATACAACATCATAACAGGTGACGAAACTTCGTATGAACCGGAAACTAAGTAACAATCCACTGTATGCGAGTTCCAAGATGAACCGAAACCCACAAAAATTGTTTGTTCACGGCACACTTCCAAGAAAATGATCGGACATGTCGCAATTATTCCTTTAAATGATCGAAGAACAGTTAATGCTGAATGGTATACAACGATTTGTTTGCCAGAAGTTGACGAAGTCAGGAAAAAAACTGAAAACATCGCATCATTTTTCATTATGACAAAGTCGGTCCTGGTAGTGTAGTGATAACCATACTTGCCTCTTAAATACCGAAGATCGCGGGTTCGATCCTGGCTAGGACCGATGGATTTTTTTTCGGGCGTAAAAATCCTAAGTATGGCTTCCTTCGAAAGGGAAGTAAAGCCGTGGGTCCCGTGTCGCACATTTACGGCACGATAAAGAACCTCAAGCCTGAAAGAAGAGGCCTCTGAGCAAAATTTGTCGGCCGTTTCACGCCCTGGTTTGAATGGGAAGTGATCTGAGAGGTTAAAGAGCGTCCGTAAATAAACCTAATAAAAAATAAAACAATCCTTATAACAATGCCAGCTCTCATACAGCATGTTAAACAATTGATTGTTTGAAGGATAAAAGCCTTGATGTAATATCTCATTGCCGGTATGCACCTGATTAATCGCCAAACGATTTCTTTTAGTTTCCGGATGTCAAACAAAAAATGCGTGGACAGCGATTTTCATCACCTCAGGAAGCTGTTGAAGCCTTTAAAAACCACGTGTTTGAGCTACCAACTTCAGAGTAGAAAAGATGTTTCGAAAATTGGTTTGAACGCATGCAAAAGTATATAAGTCTCAAAAGGCGAATGTTTTGAAAAGTAATAAAACAGTTTGTGTTTTTTTCTTTCTTTCCTAGTTTTTGTAAGAAAATAAAAGGTAACCCTCGTATAATAATGATAAACAAGGTGATACCCGTTTCGAATTGGACGAGAAATAGTTCAAAATGGTATAAGAACTTTTAATAATAAAAAAAAAAAGCTAGTGGTATTTGTGGAAACTTAGCTGAACTAATAAAAATAGGTACAAAAGTTTTTAAGCTGTTACGAAACGAAATTGTTAAATTTAAGTAGAAATGTCTGGAAAAATAACTACTTGTTAGTCATTAATAAATTACATGCGCCTAGCTGTGGCATGAACTATGATCATATTAATGACAAAATATTTCATTTTTTCTAAAAGAAGAATTCACTTTCTATAGGTAGAAGAGCAAGTTAGATGTGCTATATTTTTTGTATGCAACAAATCCTGAGAAAGAACATTTATTGCTCTAATTGAAATATATAAAAACTCTTCTCTCTGAATAATTACATATTTAAAATAAGTTTAAGTTAAATAAAACACACGTCAATTTAGATATTAACAGGGAAGTTTAAAACCAGTGTCCATTATATTTTATATATCGCCCTCTCTACCCAGCCATCCCCATTTTGAAACTCAAATGGCATCCCTACTTTTTAATTCTTACATTTTGAAGATGATGCAATTATAACTAACTTTTTTTTTTTTTTTTTTTTTTTTGCCTGGCGATCTAGACTGTTGTTATTTGTTTGAATTTGAATTAAAGTAAAAAGCAAATAAAAAAAAAAAAAAAGCATTTGGCTAGATAGTTCTGTTTTAAAACTAAATTGTTTCAAATGGTGTACCTATATCCTACAAGAAAGAACAGAATATTCAAACGTATCTGTATTATTGTAATATAACTAAAAATAAATGGTTTTTGGTGTATATTTAAGCATCAAGGAGTGGGTTGCTGTGCATGAGGAAGTGAATCCTTAATGTAATCAACTCATGATTGTGTCTGGTTTTCGATTAAAGTTATGAAACTTAGACGAACTTTTATTTTATTTATAATATAAATAGTATAGTGTTCTCACAACAATCGTCATCTTAATTCGAACAAATTTGCTTGGAAGTTTTACTAATGTGGGACACCATAATGCCATAACTTAAAAGGTTTAAGTCAAAGCAGATGCTAATTAAACATGCTACCACTATACACAAAAATGTTTATGATTATGTGTTGACAATTCAGTAGTGCCAAAGCACCTTCTCACAAACACAGAAGCAATGCAACAATAAACGTTTAGAGGGAAAATTGATTAGAACGCGTCTACCAGTTACATTAGCTTGGTAAATGTGCACAATTTATTGGAAAATGACTTTTCTGTCGCCTTGTTTAACAAACAGTAAGGTAGATGTTTACAATAACAGTAATTGAGACCATTTTCCACTCGGACCATAACAGAGCTAAGAAGATGACTAGAAAATACAAAAATGTGTTAAGAATTCATCGATTATCAAATGCTAATTTAAAACAAGGGAACCCATATTTCGTTATACGGAGCCTTTCAAGAGCAACTATAATTTTAATTGAAATTGAATGAGTTTTTAAATAACATTTTACTTTTATTTTTTTATATATAATCTTAGTTTTCACAAGCTTCTGCTAGTGTGATAAAAACAGTTTCTTGATTGTAAAAAACTGTCGGCAATAGTAATTGAATATGCAGAGATTTGCGCTGTGTCCTAAGATATTGACAGCTGTGTACTAGTAAATGGGGAATATTCCCAATATCTAATTGCTTATAAATTTAAATACATAACAATAGTTTACTCGGGTCCATAGTCTAAGTGCCTTGAAACTTCGGAGAAGGGCGCTACTTGAAGTGGCCGATCACCAAAAAATAGTTTATTCGTTAAAACATTTGTTATCGTTCAGATGATATGAGAAAAGGAACATGTTCTAATGGGCTCAATTACTTCACAACAATAATCACGAACTAATTCTGGCTTAGATTTAAATTTATCTTTAAAAATATAAGATTTCAGATGTTGGCGTTTTTAGACCTCTCAATTAATGTATTAAGTTTCGTTACTTTTGATAAAAAACTGAGTACTCATTCTTATATAAACAGATATGTTTTTACTTGTTTTACAGAATACATTCGGAGCTAGTGCGTAAATAGACGGTAACAATTACTGGTGTGTACGGCTTCTGTGAAACTGAAACTCTTCAACTCTATTACCGAGAGAAAGAGAGAGCACAGATTGCGTTATAAGAGAAAGTTCACCAATGTAATCAGCATTGCTTTTAAACTTCCCTTCATTATGTAAATAAATGTGTTTTTGTTTATGTTAAATTTATTTTAAACAGGCAAGTAGTTCAAAATTGCATATTTTTAAATAATAACCTTTTAGAGCACGTTTTTAAACCCTTAAATTTTAACACCATTTTTATCACAGCAATCACATATTAAGTCTATAACAAAAATTAAAAAAAGAAAGCAACATCTGAAATCAATGTAGCCAAAGGCACACGATGTGCTGTTCCCAAACACTAGCGCTATTTTAAAATGCATAAAAGCATTAGAAAATTTTGTATATTTTATATCCACATTTTGCCGAAGACTGGCTGGGGAGTGTGAAAAATGAATGAAGATGCAGATGATACCAGGGATGACGATATATGAGGGTCTAAGGTGGAGCAAATAAGATGAGGGACCCTAAGCGAACATGATTACACATACTGTAGACATGAATGAGTGTGTTTTAAGACATGTCGCCTGTTCCTTTTGCCATTTTCTCATTTTCCCTAATATTCTCATATTATGCTATTTGTTTTTGTTATTTTTCTTCTTTATTCTGTTGTTTTTATTCAAGCAGCTATTAGGGAAATTAAAAGAACATTTGTAGGAAAAGTTCGAAGAGATACTGTTTTAAACTTTTATAAGGTCTTAAGCCATATCATCACTACTCTACGACTCAGAAACTTGGCCTCTAACGAAAAACAAACAAACAAACAAAAAAATAGAAAAGAAAAAAAAAAGAATAAGAGGCCAAAGAATGAGATTGTTGCGATCATTATCTGATCTAATGTTAGACCATAAACAAAATTCGGAAGAACTTGGAATTACAAGCATAATAGAAAAAATACATAAATACATACTAGAATGGCATGATCATGTAAATAGAATGGACTCCTATCGCATCACCGAAATATTAAATGACTATAAACCTATAGGGTGACGGGACGAAACAAAAACCACCTGTTATGTGGGGACGAATTAGGTCTCATGGTCTAAACCGTAGTTGTGTGTGATGACGATGTCTTGTATTCCTTATCTTTTTCAATTACATCTCGTTCATTTACTTCTGTTATTAATTTTGTTTCCTCTCTCCTGTATTTGCCTGCTAAACCCAAGATCGCGGGTTCGATCCCGGTCAGGACCATGGATTTTTTCGGGCGTAAAAAGCCTAAGTATGGCTTCCTTCGGAAGAGAAGTAAAGCCGTGTCGTACATTTACGGCACAAAAAAGAACCTCAAGCCTGAAAGAGAGGCCTCTGAGCAAAATTTGTCTGTCGTTTCACGCCCTGAGTTGAATGGAACACTGATGACCTGTGATGTTGAAGAGTTTACATAAATAATAATAATAATAATAATAATAATAATAATAATAATAATAATAATAATCTCCTGTACTCTCCGCGCCGTGTTTTTCTCCTCCTTCCTCCTTTACTGTGCCTTCTTGTTTTTTGAACTCCTATAGTTCCATTTTTTCCCCAGTTCCTCCTTGTCTTTTTTTCAACTCCCTTTGTCCATTATTTTTCCTGTCTTCTGTTGCCCTTTCACATTCTGTCTCCCTTTTGTGTCCTCTTTTTTCTCTTTCACTTCTACTTTTCTCTCCTGTGTTCCTCTCATTCTTTACCGTCTTTTAGTTTTTGCATCCTGTTTCCTCACTTCCTTTGTCTCTCACCTCTTCCTATCTGTTTTATTTGCCTCCTCATATTCTCATACTTCACATAGGTTTCTTCTTATCCATTTCTCACCTCTAAATTTTCTTTCTTTGCCTCTCTTTCTTGTTCATGTTGCTGTTGCTTCCTGTTCTTCTCAACTTTTTATGATTTCTTATCTTCGTTCCCATTTCTGTTCTATTTATTTCATATTCACGTTCCTTTCTCGTCTTTTTCTCACCTCCTCTTCTAAGCATTGCTTGCTTCATTTGCTTTGCACGTAACTTAATAATGACGTGGCACTTATCGATTATGTTTGGAAACAGCATCTGCCCTTAATGTGTGTAATTATTTTGATGTCAAATGCGAAATAAACCATAAAGTAAATGCCATTAATGGTGAGATGGATTCCGGTATCAAGTCTCTGTCAATTACCTACCTAATACACCCATTTAATCGCTAAAGACCTTAACTAGGCAAATTAATTAAACGCCACTAATCGATAAAGTTAATGGATTCCAAGCGCTCTAAGCCCGAAACTCTTCATGAGGAAAGACGAGGGGAGGGAGGGGAAAGCTTGTTGCCCTTAAGCCAAACTTTCGTTGAGAGATTTAGAGGTCTTCTCAAATGTTGCATTGGTGCAAGTTCTAGAATTGAATTGCAAAGACAAACTCGGATCATATGTCGAAGGTGAAATTTGAACCCGGTACCCTCGGCTCACCAACATCTTTCCTTGAGCAATGTGGCCAGTTTATGTGAAATCTCTGAAACCGTTAAGTGCACGTATCGTGGTTTTTGTTTGTGTAAACCGTTGCATAAGAGATGAGTAAGCGGTAAGGATAGGGCAACAAATGACAAATACTCCTGAGGTCAGTGTACCCCCAAACCGTTACGGTTGTTTAGAATCCTGTCTTAAGATAATGGTATTTACCCAGCGGAAGATGGATGCGAGCATTTGGTTCCGGAATGAGGACGCACACGTGGTGGGTGTGGTGAATTATCTCTGAAAACGCAGTCTGTACGGCGTCTGTGCTCTCTCTCTCTCTCTCTCTCTCTCTCTCTCTCTCTCTCTGTGGAGTTTCAATCTTGCCATAGAAGTATCACACAGGCAATTGTTACTGTCCAGAGGGCTGTTCAATAAAGAACCATGATCGTTTTTATACAGGCATAATTTCTCGCGCTAAAATTAAAGTTTACAATATTTTGTTAGCTTAATGCGTAACACATGGTTTTATTTTCATTGTTGCCACTTCCGGTTCCTGTTTGTGAACTCAATTCCACGCGATGAACAATATGCTGCTCTCAAATTCTGCTTTTGTCTGAGCAGATCTTTAACTGAAGCCTATGAAGTGTTACGGAAGGCCCAAGGAGAGTTAGTTTACATTTTGAAGATATTTTAAAAACCTCTACTGTGATTGTGAGATGATCGTGGAATAATATTAAGAAAAATTCTGAAATTTTCGCCGGCTGCCACCCACCCGTTGATTACTGAAAAGTTGCATATGAGATGTGTTTAAGCTCGGTGGGTTCCATGAATGCTGATTCCCAAACTAAAGGACATTCGCATATAGGTTTGCATGAAGTTGAAGATGATGTAACAGGAAGGTGCTGAGTTTCTTTCAAAGGTAAACACTTATAGCCAACAGCAAAGCTCTGTGTGAAAATAATTTCCATCAATTTGATTCTCCTTATCTGATCCCCATCGCCTCATTCGTGATTATATTAAATAATACGTGTCCTTACAAGACTAATAGGCTAAGAAATACCACACTGCGGACAATTTACTGCCAAAACTGATTTTTACAAAATATCATAAATACATAAGTATTCTGTTATTTCTGTCATTAAAAGTGAACTGAAGAAATACATAAACACTTAGAGGAAATTTTTGTAACTTTTTTTTTTTTTTTTTTTTTTTTTTCCATATAGAAATAAATAATAGGTGGTACGTTTTGCACCGCAACTTCGGTGTTTTTGATAGCTTGATGATCAAACTGTAACTGTCATCAGCTAACTCTACTGTGCAAGTCTTGTTCAAAGTACAAGAACGACGTATCATGTTACAATGACTGTAAACAGGAGAACGCATTCAGGTGCAGATGTGTTCAGATCTGAAAGGAAACAAAATGTTGACCCTGACGAAGATGTGATCTTGTTTTTGGTATTAATATAAATCCTTCAGATAATCAGAAAATTATTTTGTTAAAGGAATTATGTCTCATTAAACAGTAAAAGAGCCACTTTTATGTAACCAGCGGTTACTGAGCAGCAGAATATTTTCTGGATTTGAATTCAATAGTGAAAATTGCTAAAAGAATGGAAATGCAATACATGTGTTCCTTTTGAACATTGAATTATTGCAAAAGTTTTTTGTATCACGGTTACACCAGATTAGAACGAAAATTCAACTTCAGCACAGCACCAGATTGGTCTGATGAGTTTTCCATGTGAAACGTTCCAGAAGTTTCTCATTAATCGGAAGTTTAAGCAGCAAATAAAAGATGCGCTGAAATGCACCGCTTTTGTTACATTCCACGAAGCGTGACGGATGCTTCTATTGTTCACCAAACTAGGGAAACGCACAGGGACCTGTTATTCATCCCACAAGTTGACACGTCGCATTGTGCATGCGAGCGAAGCTGCCGATTGGACGTGAGAGACAGTCATTACACGTGGCGTCCGGGGTCGGAAGTCACGCTTCGCACGTCCAAATGCCAGTTTTAGGAGATCGTTCCTCTGCTGCATTCTGATGACCACAACCTACACATTCGGTGTGTAGCAAAACAAAACTAAGATGCTATTACGCTATTGTTTGTTGATTGAGCTAAGCGCGTGTGTAGAGCAGCAATAGAGAAATGTTGGCGTAACTTCTGGGAAGGTTTCAGATGGTACATACATATTTACAATTTTAAATCAATGAATATAATGATTTAATACTAAATTAGAGACTTGTGCGCTCGTATGTACATTTTTGTTAAGTAACCAGAATATTTTTTTTCATCTGTTTTTAATATATTCTCTCATGTATTCCAAACCCTAAGCACCAGTCAGTTCTCAAAACAACCCCATTTTGCTCTCACACATGACCGAAGTCTCTCGGTCGGTCCTAGCGGTGTAGTGGTAGCCATGCTTGGCCTCCTAAACCCAAGATCACGAATTTAAACCCTGCCAAGATCAATGGATTTTTTCGGGCGTAAAATTTTAAGTATGGCTTCCTTCGAGGGGAAGTAAAGTAGTGGGTCCCATGTCGTAGATTTACGGCACGAAAAAGAACCTCAAGCCTAAAAAAAAAGGCCTCTGAGCAAAATCTATCGGCCGTTTCACGCCATGAATTGAATGGGACGCTGATGACCTGAAATGTTAAAAAACGTCCAGAAATAAACCAAACCATTCTTTCTTCTGAGCCTCCATTGGGAAATCTGCCACTTCAGACTCAATAATACGAGGGATAAGTCATTAATCATGATAACGAAGTTTTTTCTAGCAAAAAAGGGCAATACGAAAAATCTAAGATATACGATTGAAAGTACTTGGCAAATACTGCCGTGTGGTGTCATCAGTATGGTAATAGGCGCCCTCATAGGGAAGAAGCAAAACAGAGGCAACGGGACACGTTGGTTTTTCATGGCATGAGCAGAATTTACATACAGCTACTTACACAGCGGTTCAAATCCGTCACAGGGCGAGTCTCCCAGGTAATCCACGGTGTTTAGCAGCTTTCAAAGTAGGGTCCAAGTATTTGCAGCACCTCACCACTGTTTGATAGGACAAGGCACACCCACCCAGTGCTTCCATTAGCTCCGTGTAGCGTTCTCGTGCATCCCTTCCGCAGAGAAATGCTATTTTCACATACGCACATGACTTCCGTTCCTGACCATTGTCGTTCACCAAAAGAACTTCTGGGCGTGCTGAGATACTCAGCTCTGCTCACATACACCATTTGGTAGCACTTCTTTTGAAAAATATTCCGTACACTTTCAGTTGTTTATATTTTTCGTTTTGTCCCTTGTTTGCGAGAAAAAACAAATCGTTGCCATGACTTACGACTTATCCCTCATGAGGTGCCTTTTGTTATCATACTACCAAGCAGTTGACCACAGTTGGTAGTCTAGGGGAATGAGAT
Source organism: Metallyticus violacea (assembly GCA_030762175.1). NCBI lineage: Eukaryota > Metazoa > Arthropoda > Insecta > Mantodea > Metallyticidae > Metallyticus > Metallyticus violacea. The sequence continues at coordinate 26,162,984 of CM060839.1, forward strand.
TGGGACTGGTAGAAGGCAAATTTTCTCTTAAGCTAAGTTTTCCCTAATGAGCTTGAGCTGAATCTTGCTGGAAGCTCCAATATCTGTTCTTGCACAAGGTTATGTTCAGGTTCCAGAAGAGCACTTCGTACATCTTAGCTGTTGTCTTCACTGCCCTTTTGTAGAAATACAAAGCTTGGTGACACCTTCATAATTCGCTCTCCACCATAACAATTACTTAGGCAGGATGATGGCTTTCTTCAATATTTCTTCAATTACTCGTCCGGAGGTCGCTTCAGCTGCAGCAGTCGTTTGCATCTCAACACATTCTGCAGTTAAACACGAAAATCTCTCAGTTCAAGGTCTTGTCTAAACACTCTGGACATGCTTATCTTATGGGCCATCACTGGATTCCGCCGAACATTGGCCGCCATCACTTTGATAAAAACTTCGGTCCTCATAGATCGCGGGCGTCAGACTGTTGATCTCAGTAAAGTGTTGGGTGGCGCGGTACACAAGCATCCTACTGATTTCCAGTTTTTTAAGGAACTTGGTGATTTTCCAACCTTATGAGAGACTATTCCATCAACAGAATTTTCTCATTTTTCTCATTCCATGGTTGAATCTCAAATAATATACATTTCTTTTCCCCTGAACTCAACAATGAGATTAATAGTGTCTTTAAGCAAACCTGATAGCCAAAACAGCTTGTACGGTTCCTTTGAAATGCTTTTAACAGCGTTTATGGCAAGAATATGTTTCCTTTAATTTTGAGATATTACACTGTTTCGTTTGCAATATAATGATCCCACCTTAATTTGGGGTACTGAAGTCTGTGGAAACACCTGGTTTTCTCTATCACGTCACATTTGCTAATAACACATACGCATACAATACAGTGTAGGTGCACGTTTAATGATTTTTAAATAAATGAAAACAATTAAACTTATGACTATGTGGTTTTACCTCGTTTTGAGTTGCACAATTTAATGAAAAAATCATTTTTTTCCAATAAGGTCGTAGCACATTGACATTATAAATTCAAACAAGAATTGCAGATTCAGAATTCAATGCAGTTTTTCTGGTTCAATATACTGCGCAGAAAATTATAGGGTAGAAAGGCAGTACCAAACTAAACATTTTGCAGATAGGGACGTGGGATCGCAGAAGCTTTTTTACTGCGGCGTCAACTTTAAACCCCTCATGTTAGAGTTTCAGTTGTTTGTGCATGTCAGATGTAAACTAAACGTGTTCTTGTACAGTACTTGTCACTGTTGCTAGGTGTATCTGATGTTGAATGCAGCATTTGTGTTTTGAAACCAAATACCGAACACTCGTCCTGAAATTATGGTTCCAACATGATGGCGCCCCTGCACATTTTGCACTTACAGCTCTAAATCACCATGCCTTATGGATCCGGCGCGGTGGACCAACGCGTACATCAGTTAAGTTCCTAATTGTGTACCAGTACTCATAGTTGCGACAGTACGTATGTGTAAGTTACATTTTAGACTAACAAATGAAGATGTTTGCTAATGTCAGATTTCAGTTATGATCATGCAGCGCTCCTGTACATGCGACCCTACGTTCCTAATCTCAAAATACTTAGTTTCGTACTGCCTTGCTAAGCTACAATTTTCTGCGCATTGTTTTTCCGTACCCTGAACATGATGCAGAAAAATGTAAAATTTAGTTCGCGATATAGTTGCAATTTTAATCTTTATTTTGTTTTGGAAAGTGCGCTGATAATGCTCTTCTCTTGTATGGTGTTTCATCTCATTCCCTGCGAAGACACCTACAGTAGTTGGCTATCATCTTAGAGATTCAGCGCCCTTGATGATGATGTTCCATAGTAAAGATATCTTAATGAAAGCGCTCACCTTGCCGCCCAAATTTTCCGGTAAGAAGTAAAGTTGTGAATGTAAAAAGTGGATTTTAAGCGACAGGCTGTAGTAGTTCTCCAACAGTTCTTTCTCTAAGGAAACACGGTTATCATCTTTTCTGTTGCCCAGAAGGCCATTAACATTTCCTCTGAAAGAGGACCAAGCATTTAATTTGAGATTTGTAATCTTAATATCAAAGATTGAATGTTTCAATTGTATTTTAATTTGTGTTTTTTCTACCACTTCTTCCATCTAGTGATCATAGAACTTCTACTACTATGATACATTAAAGTAGCAAACAAAAGAACAAAAATTAATAAAACTTTTAAACAAAAGAAAAGGGAAAACGGAAAGACTTAAAATAATAATTCTAAACTACTCAAAAACCTTACTTGCTAGCACATTTTAAAAGGTGGATTCGTATTGTATGCAAAGAATGACGTACTAATTGATGTATTAATCACGTCAGATGCAAGATTACTTTTAACTAGTGTAATTGGGGAATATTTAAATGTTAATGGTTAAACATTGTTTTGCATTTTTAGCACGTCAGAGTAGGTTTATGTATCGCAATTTCTTGCGTAACCTTCAGTAGTGGTTTTTTTTTTCTGCAACATTAACTATGCCGAAGGCGGCACCACCCTGCATTACGTACGTGCCCCGTAGGCGAGGCGTTGAGACGCTTGAAACCCTAAAACGTTCACTAAATTACAACTTTCCTTTGACCCAATTTGCAATCCACTGCGAAAGTATCGCGAAAAAAAAGAACATTTAGACCTATTATACAAGGCTGCGTGGCTTTTATTGTTGCTTAGTTGTTGCATAAATATGTCATATCATTGCTAAATGCCGTTTGCATGTAAAACTGCGAAAACTTGATGTATGGTGTGGCTATCTCGTGACAGAGATAATAGCAGGTTTTATCAACGTTAAAAGAGCGAAAGAATACAGTTTAGTATTGCTGTTGTTGTTGTTGTTGTTGTTGTTATTATTATTATTATTATTATTATTTGATTTTTATATAGTTTGCATGCACAGACAAAGAAATCTATGTATTTTACTTCACTGATGTTCAGATATTAATATTTAGTTGTACATTTTAGTTATGATGTTTTTTTAGAAAAAAAATAGCCCTGGCATTCACTGAAAAAGATATTATCAGAGATGAAATTATTGAAATAACCTAAATGAGGTTTGTGTTTCACTTGTGCAATGCTCGTTTGCGTCTCTTTTCATTGCTTACATCCTTTTTAACAATGTACAGTGCGATCGGTGATGCTTTCCCCCGGTTTTTTTACTATGAGCCAGCTTGCACTCGTTTGCTGCGCCATGGAGGGAGTAGCAAACTACCTTGCTTACTTATTGACGTTGCTGACTGTCGCAGTCGTAGCGCAGTTGTTCCCGGGTGTGTGTAGTGTTGTTCGTTTCTTAATTCGTCAGTATACATAAATTGTATTGTGCTTCGTATGTTTACAACAGCAGAGCGTGTCTATATGTACGATTCATTAGAGATAACTCAGTGGTGAAAGAATCATAGGACCATTTCTTTTTCATTCAATTGATTCTGTTACTTATGTGAATATCACACTAACCCCGCGTTTTTTCAGAGAGTTAACCGGCAGCGAGCGTGATCGTGCGGTTTTTTTTTTTTTCCAGAAAACTGCCATTGCTCACATAAGAGCAATTCACAATGTGTTTCCACAAGACAAAGTTATTACAAGGGATTTGTGGCCCCCCTCGGTCGCCGAATTCAACAGACTGCGATTTTTTCTCTAGGGCAAATTAAAAAGGCAAATCACACGCTATACAAGTATTCAAAGATATATTCGTCAGAAAATTGTCCGTATTTCTCAAAATGAACTACAGCGAGTGATATATAATTTCCTAAAGAGGTGCCAAAAATGTGTGAAGAATGAAGGCGGGCAGTTTCAACGCCTAATTTGATAATTTGGTAAATAATGAGCCTCTTAAATTGTTGTTTTTTTTTTGTATTGTTTTACCCTCTCGCTAATCACCAAGGCCCGGCTGGTCGGCTAAACAAGCGGCGCGCTGGCCCATGGGCAAAACACTCCGATGGAAAACAAATCTGATCGCACGGTATTAAATTATTTTAAAAAGTTTAAAGTTCATCACCCTGGATAGGAACTCAAAGGAAAAACGTCCGGTTAGAATAAACAAGTCTGTTTAAAATTCAGTTGTAGGCCATTTACCTGTGAACTCATTCCAGTTCGACTAATAGTGACCTCTGGAAACAAATGCCACTTCGAAGCATGCACAATCTCGACCACCCTAGCAGAAGCCTTTTGCGGGAAATAAAGAACACCACCTTTAATTTCAAATGTAAGTAAATGGACTGGAACTGAATTTTGGCGCAATTTTGTTCAAAAAGAATTTTCCTTTTAAGAGGAGAGTCCTTAACTGTGATCAATTTTTACAGCCCATATTCTGACCGGAATAAAAAAGGAAAAATTTTTTTTTATTAAGTGTTGTATGCTTAATATAAAACTATGTCTTCTGAAAAAAGTTTCCATGTAACAAGATTCTATCATGTACACAAGTAGAATACCTTTGACACAGGGCCTGCGTTCCAGAAGTTTCTAATTAACCGAAAACTCGTGTTTGCTGATAAAACAGCCAATTCTGCAGTCCCACTCAGATAAAAAATTAAAAACTGAGGATCGATGATAAAGTGCCTGTTTTTTGAAAGGACTACCTGACAAGGAAAAGTATGCGAATGTTGGAATTACAATAGGAATGGCATCTTTCGTATGCCGCATAAAAATGACTGAGAAATTCAAGGAAGAAAAATCGGAAATCATAGACAAGCACCGTACTGGAATACGTGTCAGTCCTGGTGGTGTAGTGGTAATCATACTTGCCTCCTGTACACTAAATCGCGGAATCAATCCCAGCCAGGGTCAATGCATTTTTTTTCGGACTTAAAAATGCTGAGTATGACATCCTTTGGAAGGGAAGTAAAGCCGTGGGTCCCGTGTCGTACATTTACGGCACGATAAAGAACCTCAAACCTGAAAGAAGAGGTCTCTGAGCAAAATTTGTCGGCCGTTTCACACCCTGAATAGAATGGGACGCTGATAATCTGAGATGTTAAAGAGCGTCCATAAATAAAACGTATAAAAATCCTAAATAAGAAATCATGTCTGCTAGGAATCTACAACCGTTTCTTGATGTTATTGCGTTAAGCCAGTTTGATTGCTTTTGCGTATCTTCACAATTCTTTACCTCTACTGATTTGGAACTTTCCAAAGAATGTTAAAATGATATTAGATAAGCCTTTGGCAATTTCTCCTAATAAACATAAAATCATTTGAAGAGCGTCCGTAAATAAACCAAATCAACTGGAAGATGTTTCTGTAATCGTTCAGCAAATACTGATGCCGTGTATTGCTTAATTTTAAAGGACTGACTATTTGCTTTCAGAGGTTTTGAACATTTCTCTGAATATCTTTTATGTCGCACATAATAATTGGAGCGTGAGAAAAATTTCTGCTAAAAGGGTTCCTAAAAACCTGAACGAGGATTTAAAACACTGCCAAGAAATTGCATTCCCATCTTTTGAAGAAGGTTCTTGTAAATATTAGGTCGTATTTGAAACAATGGACGAAACATGTGTCCATCATTATGTTCATAAAGCTATTCGCATCAGTTTTGGGGGGCAAAATGGAATAATTATGACAACCCTCTTAGAATAAAATTAAGCTTTGATGTGGCTGTGTTATTATTCGGGGGAAAATTTGTAGATAGAGGTCGTGGTAAAAGTTGCAAAAATATGCTTTTCTGCATCCTTGCAGTAAATTGGGTACCTAAGAGCATCTGACACCATAGTATCAGTAACTGTTTCCAAGTTTCTCTTGCCTCAGTAACAAAGTGGCAATTGTGGCCTTGACAGCGCACTATCCACTCTTCCCTCACTTGCTGCTTATAAGGCAGACGACTGTGCTGGTGAAGGATGGGTTTTTGTCAGTGCTCCGGAACATCAGATGGAATAATTGACTTCCACTCCAAACAACTACGCTGTCACGAGACATGACGGCAAGCAGAAATACATCCGCCCACTCACTCACTCGTCCGCACAGTCGAGGCAGGTTACCAAATTTAGAAAAAAGGGAGGGAGGCTATGGAATTTTAACCACTATGTCTTTGGTTCCATAAATAGTGAAGACATGTTTACATCTCCGCTAAAAGGTATGGATTCCGTCTCTTCCACAACGCCCAAGGCTAGTTGCTGGCTTAAAAAGGCCATGGTCTTAGCTTAAGACGAGCAAATATTTTCATTTTGTTTTCCCCTTTGTATTCTGCTTCTGTTTTAAACCATTCCATTTTATCCAGACGTCTTTCACTTGTTAGCTTCTAGAATAATACCAAAACACATGCCAATTTAAAATGAATGGCATTATAAACTATTTATATTATAAACCCTGTATTAGTTTGCGGCTGAGAAGGATAATTTGGTACTTCAATATTGCTCAAGGCTGGCCGTTTGCACCTACGCCCCCAATGGAGGCACCTCCGGGAGGAAGGGATGAGTTAATGGAGACGCCTGTGGAATTCTCTCCTAGGTTTCTCGAGCTCCTCAGAAGGTCCGCTTCTATATCACACATCGGGGCAGAAACCTTTCTGTCGTCACACCGTACAAACTTATCTTTTTCGATTTTATGACAGAATCAATATATTAAATGATATAAAGTGGGAGAACGGTAAATTTGTGTAAAGCAAATTTCCAACCCAGCATTCACCTAAGTGACATGGAGAAACCATAAAAAAATCGAAGTTCAAAATTGGGATTTGAACCCGCAACGGAATGCGAATTTACCGCCTGCGTGTTTCCGCTTGGTAACGTTCAGTTTTAGGCTACTGGTATTAGCGATTTTATCATAAACCGAGGCATGTATGATCAAAAAATGCAGTTTAACAAGTGACACGCCTATTTGGCAATTTACACACGAAGAAAGATGAAATGGGAAACTTGAAGGAAAGGGAATAATCCAAAGAAAGTTTTTTTTTATTTGTATAAATAGAAAGGAGCATGTTGCCATATTCTCTGCAGTCAAAATCTTACATTGCGTAAGTAATTATGAAATACACACATCAAGACTGTTTCAAGTTGGCGGCACGTTGAAGAGCTTCACATTCACCAGGAAGTTACATGTTCACTATCTCTCACATCCAGATAGGTGGACAGTGGACTGCGACCGTTCCTGGATTTGCCCAACCGTGTAGGGCTCAAGAATCGCACGTTACGCGATCTTAAAAGGTTAATGGACGGTCAGTCTTCGTAGGTTATTTACCTGCCCTATCCTACCTGTTAAATAACTGTTTTAGCTTTGCAGAAATATTTCAGGTTAGAATGATTTGAACGATTTCAACAAGTTTTGTAGAAAATAGTGTAGCAGATGCAATAAAATGAAGCCTGTATATGGAAATAATAGCGCATCTTCTGGTTTAGAATACATAGCGGTCACACTTACCCATATCATATCGTTGCATTCATGCATTGGTAAAGTTTGTCTGAATGTGTGACTAGTAATCATACAGATTAATCATCTGGCGGTAACACTTGGGACTCGTATACTGAAATTCCTGTAGGCCGGCCATCTATAACTTTGTTTGTTGGTTTTAGTGGTTTCTGTTGGTCGCTTAGACAAATGCTGGGAAGGATATTTACTTTCCGCGAATTTCCGGCTCTTCCATGTCATATTATTTCGTTCCGTTGATTCTGTAGGTACGTTTGTGCGGTGTGACGGTGGCTTGCCCATTGGAAAGGTTTCTCCCCAGCGTCTGGTATTGAAGCGGTCCTTTTAGGGTCTCGAACCCTTAGAGGTCTTTGGGAGATTCTATTTAGAACCAATGTTAGGGACCGCAACTACTTCCGTACCTCAATGCCCGTGGATCTTGATGTTTCCCTCACCTCATTATTTCCTCCCATTGCAAATGGCCAGTTAATGAGCAAGGCCGAAGTACCGAACTGTCCTCCTTCGACCATCAATCCAATCCACTACAACCAGTAATCGTTGTGCAGTTGACGCTGGCTGAAATTGTCATGTTTTACTAATATATAATGCACCGAATACTCTAAACATTATACTGAGAATACAACTTGCAGCCCTCTACCACAATATGGCAATCTGTTGATTGTTGAATTGGTTATTTACGGATGCTCTTTAGCATCTTAGATCATCAGCGTCCCGTTCAATTCAGAGTGTGAAACGGCCTATAAATTTTACTCAGAGGTCTCTTTCAGGCTTGAGGTTCTTTTTCGTGCCTTTCTCTTCCCAGAAAGCTGTAATCACGGCATGAATATGCTTGGTATGTGGTAAAGAACCTGAACTCAAGGCAGAACACCTTGACTGAATGAATCAAAGAATATGAGTATGTCACCATAGTCGAAAGAAAGCATACAATGGCACCATGTATGGCAAAAATTAACAGCTCCTCTCCAAATTATTAGGGTAACCAACTTTAATAATATTAATGAGTGTTAATTTCTTAATTTCAATATTTTGTTATTGATTGCGGTTCACATACTGCCGTGTAAGTCATTTGTGATCACAGCAGAGCATTTAGATTTGACTGAAATATACGGGCAGTAGTCGTTGTTGCTATTTATTATTGCTTTTTCCCATTATACTATAATTTTAAAAATTATAAAGTTTAATTATGAGAGCTGGAAACAAAATAGTGGCAACACTGTCGCAACGCTTGTTAGGGCGCTGTTGTACTTAGCGTATATAGAGGAATTTCATAGCTGTTCAACTCACTCAGTGTTACTTTTACATTAACTGTAATCGAAACTGTCGAATAACGGTGTAAATTTGGACCGCACTAAAGTGAATAGTGTGCAAGGATTAAAATTTAGGTGTCATGTGTTAGAAACATGAGTTATGCAGGTCTGCAGTAAGCCTATGGAAATGATGCTTTTGCCATATCGAACGGTGGTCCGTGAGTTGCCAGACTTTCGACAAGGACGCTATTGACTTTTTTTATTGACTTTTAGATCGTCTTGTCGTTGAAGCGCATTACCTTGATTTGATTCAATCTTGCTAGAGGTGATTCGTTGATGCACAGTGAAGGAGTTAGCCGCAGAAATCAGAACAAGTCACATTACATTAATGCCATAGGGAGCTCCTTGTCATCAACAAAAACGGATTAGCTGTGGAAGTCCAGTGTCTGCCAGAAGTGTGACAGAGGGTGAAAAATGTGGCAGGGATTACATTGAAAGGTTGTACACGCAATACTTCTGTAGTTAGCCCAAGGAGTCAATGGTATAGGCCACAGATAATGGGGCATTTATTTTCAAAAAGAAAGTTAAACTGTAAATTATTTGAAACACTTATCTCTTCTCATTTTCAAAATAATAATCACACCTTCATGATTGTGCTTTGTTAATATGTGCATATAATTTTATCATTTTAGCTTATGAAATAAAACCTGAATTCTGTGCTATTAGATTGAATATTAGTATTCATAACTAGTGAAATATGTTTTGTACACTTATATGAATTTTAAATTGTTTTAATTAATACTATTAGAGAGTATATTACAGTTGATGCGAATGAAATCTCCGGATTAGGGTTTTTAACTAAACCACCGTAATGAAATGTTTCGGGACTGCATCTTTACACCTTTGTTTACTTTATACTCTTCTTTGGCTTATCAGAGAATGGGTCGCGCCTTATACAGCCTTTAAAAGGTTAATGGACGGTGCGACCTCTCAGTTGTTTACCGTCCTCTTCCCGCTCGTAAATGTTGTTTGAGTTTTGGAAATTGAGCAAAGATGCCTTTACATCGCTCGCGAGAATATAGAGACGGTATTCAAATCATTCCCACGGTTTCTTGAGAATGAATTTAATTGGCTAATACTTTTAGGTTCGGTTATGTACTAGTACTAAAAATAACAAAAGTGAAATGCGTTTCACAATTCTGTTAAAAGGGAAGATATCGCTAGGGTATTTAGGATAATCTCTCCCTCCTACTTTGCGAAGAGTAACTTTCATGTAAGCATGTTGGAGAATGTGTCAGCTAACACTAATGGAAGGAGAGCAATATTTCCAGCGCAGTTAAGAACATTGTGTTACTTTTTGAATGACCTACCTATCTGAATATATGCCCCAGAATCTTTATATAATTTGCTGGATTAAGAAATCCAAATAAAGGATGGATAAAAGTAGCTGTTGATTTAAAACCGCCAATACCTGTCTGCTGAGAACGTGCTACAAATACTTCATACCTATATCTTATTTCTTAATTGTTCCGTTTGTTAGCAGGGAAAAGGAGGAAATCCATCATTTTGCTTCTGATTAGAAGCGACTTCTCTCTTTAGCATTGCCCAGTTGCAGATACGACATATTAGTAAACTAGTCCTTGAATATCGAAAAATGAGGTGATCATAACTTTCCTAGCTGAAGTATTTTTTTTTTTTTTTTTTTTTTTTGCGATGGCTTGGGGGGAGGGGTGATGGAGATTTCCAGAGCTTTGTTGGATCGAAATGATGCAAGCAAGTTTCACCAGCAGTGATTACCTTTGGAAGAAATTTCGCTTTTTCCTGTAACATCAACTGTAAATGCATGCAAACGTGCTTTTGTTCCGGGAATCCGAGTCTTGGAACCCACCGTCACACACACACACGTCACAACTGCAACTTTTCAGCTATGATGCCGTCCAGTGAAATATTCAGATTTTCGGAAGTGTTCATAATATTATTCGACGATTATCTCTCACAATGAAAGCAATGATGTTTATGTTTTCTTCCGTTAGAGCACAAACTGGAATGGATTGTCTCCCCTCTTTAAATATTTTAAACCATCTTGAAGCCGTACAAATTCCCATAGGCTTCAGCAGAAGATTTGTTCAGGCGAAAGCAGATTTTAGAGCCAGCATATTGTTCGTCGCTTGTTACCTATCTGGTTTTTCTGTTGGCGGAACTGAACATGTCTCAACTTGCACACCTCTCACTGGCAGGAATCGGGAGGCACAACAATGACACTAGTACCACGTGTACATTAAGCTAAAAATATTGTAAAGTTACAATTTTGTGACAGTTACTGTAAAAAGTATGAACATTTTTAATTGAACAGCCCTCGTAGCATGCACCGCTAATTCTTTATACCGCGCCACATAAATAACAAATTGCTATTTGTCATATATTACAGATGTAATGGCAGGGTCGTGAACCTAGTGATAAGTCATTTTCCGAGCGGTGACATCCTGGTAAGGTCGGTGGCGTAGCAATAACAAGGCAAATCAATATTCTGAGTGAATACAGTGACAAACACGACTTCTCTACGGCACTCCCAGACTGTAGTCGCCGCCGCAGACCGACCGCAGGAGGTCGTGCTGGCATGAGGGGCGTATCTTTTCTATGTGCAGGGATAATTTCAACTTCTTGCATCTCATTATCGGCATGGCTCGCGTGAGATGTCCCGAAGACAAAACCTTGCAACATGCAGGTGCCCCCGGAAGCGACGTCTTCCTGTCCTTGCGTGACCTGGGCCAATTTCAGCACTCTTTTGTTTTAAGTGCGTTTAAGTAAGAGTCCTTGATAACGTTTAGGACGCATGCGCCGAGTAATAGCCGTCGATTAGTGAAAGAGCAGTGAGCTTTGAAATTAGTAGATAGTGTAGCGTCATTGTTTTGGAGGAAAGGGTGGGGGGGATCCAATCACAGCAGTAGGCATCATTGAAGTTTCTCGCAGAAATGTTTCAAAACTGAATATCGGCTTAGCATTCCCTTAAAATGCTCTGATAGTCTTAGACGCCACAATTAACTGTAAGCTTGACCCTGTTTGGTCACTGCAGTTCTGGCATAACATTTCCGCAGGTTTCCCCATGGTTAGGAAAAAGTTCGGCCTTGAAACCGTGCGCCTATATATGCCTTTTAATTTTCTATATCAAAAGTCTATGACATTATAAACGAGTTTCATATAGTTTTTTTTTGAATACCGGAATTATAAAATCATGATAAACTTCTCCAATGAATGCCTTCTTTTATAATACTTATGAGGTCGTTCTATCGATGGAAATTATTTAATTGTTATTTTTGTTAGCGAGGATGAATTTAACGCAAGACGTTTTAAGGACACTGAGATAAATTTTCAAAAGTCCACATTTTTGTATAGATTTTTCTGAAACGTTTTTACTATAATTGCAATCCTGTTAAGCTAATATGCATAACAAATTTCATTCAAATTGAATGAATACTTTGCGAGCCATAAATAATTTTAAAATTTTGTTTCATAAATATGAAGCAAAATGAAAATATCTCACGCCTCTCATGAGTTGAGAAAATTGATTGCCATTTTTGCAATTGGAACTTTGAATCACATACAAAAAATGTATAGTAAAATATTTTAAATAAATTATATGAGTGAACTGTGATCAATTTTTAAATCTATAAGAACACTTAATCTTTAGAATTAATAATTTTTTCATAGAAAATGTTGTTTTTTAAAGTATTATTGGTGTAGCATGTATTTTGCCCTATATAATATTACAATGAATGCTTCTGCGCATTCTGTGAAATTATAATTGAAAACAAAAACTGTTAATCGTGGAATATTTTGAATGTGTGAAAATGAAGGTTTGAGAGAAGTTCTCTTATATTGAAATTTATGCTGGAAAACTGATTTAAAAGGACACGCGGAGCTTTTTAAATGGCTGTAGAGCGCGAAGGAAGGGAAGAACATGCAAATGTTAACTCTCTGTGGAAGCCCAAAGGTTAAAGGAACATATGCAGGAGAAAAAATGTCCAAAAATTCACTCCCTTGCCCCTTAAAAGCTGAAATGTCACTAATGCCGAAAAAAAAGCTTATGACATTTATCAGAAGGAATACGACAGAACCAGCAATTCATTGAACAGTAAAAATATTAAGAATATTTCAGAAACTTTATGTTGGCATATATTTTAGAACGGGATAGTGTGGTAAGTAGGCATAGGCATTTCTAAGCACTAAAACCAGAATAAAGTGAAAGGAAGTTATGTCAATATTGAACTGTCGACAACAGGTGGAGGCGGTACAACAGATCCCGCGCTACTAACCACCCTCTCCCCTTACGCCTGTCACGCATCAATTGTTTACATGCTGGGTGGGTGTCTTAGTGTTCGTGATTGCTTGTATTGATATAGTACTTGAGTGTATTTAACTATAATTTAAGTGCTTAAGAATTTCGATACCTAAGGATAAGATATTTTTCACATGAGCACGTTAACTTTCCCAAACGTAACAGTATTTAGCTGTTTTTATTTTCCTTCCTAAAAATACCCCCCCCCCCATTTAAAGTAGTTAAAATCCATATGAAAATTCCCTAAATTACAGCCCACAAGGAAACGGCAAAAGACCTATTAAAAATATACGAGTAATAAATCACTGGTTGAAAAGCAAAAATAATATAATCAATTGGATAAAAGTTTCCTATGCATCATAGTATTTGCACGTAAAGGTCCGCTTATACTGTCACGGCCTAAATATGAGACACTAACTTATTTCTATTCCTTCAGCCATTTCATTACCACAATCGATCCTGGTGATCTAATGGTAACCATACTTCTCTCTTATACGCGAGATCGCGGGTTCAGTTCCTGCCAGAGTCAATGGCTTTTTGAGGCATAAAAATCCTAAGTATGGCTTCCTTCGGGAGGGGAGTAAAGCCATGGGTCCTCTGTCGTAGATTTACGACACGAAAAAGAACCTCAAGCCTCTGAGCAAAATTTATAGACCGTTTTACGCCCTGAATTGAAAATGGGACGCTGATGCCCTGAGATGTTAAAGAGCCTCCGTAAATAAACCAAATCATCATCATTTCATCACCACGGGGCTAACTTACATCATTTAAAAATGCAGTTACTAGATATAACTACCCAAAACCAAATAAAAGCCAGGTTTTATCTGGAAACACAAGCATCTTAAATTCAATTATATCATTTCAATGACATAATAAATAATTACCTATACTCTAGTTGGCCGTTGTTAATATGACCGATTACGGAGCTGACAATGTTGCGCCCTCTCCCTTCAACTTCCCACGCCAGATTCTTCGAAAAACCGTTGCTTAAGCATCCACATTCTGCGCATGCGCAGAGCTAGCCTTTTCCAAGTTCAAACATGCAGTCGCTTGGAATAACGAACCCCGCCCGACAATTTGATGTACGGTCACACTATATTACCAACCCTCGTATTGTCAACAATGTTAGCGCAATGTGGCAATATCGCACGACTAGAACGCTCGCTAATCACGGTTACAAATACTGTTCATATTCGGTCATTATGTGGAAAGCAGTTTCTTTGCTTATCATATATAAGAGTTAGACATAGAATATTATATCATTTGCTTATTAGTTTTAAGAAAGGGAGCTCTAAAATTCTCGTATCCATATGACTTTGAGGTCGTAAAGAGAAACAACTCTCAAACAGTGCTAATTAGGTTTCAGTTTCCAAAGTACAAGCGCTGATAAAAGAAAGAGCGTGCTACGTTTCCCAAGCTAATTGCAAACAAAGCTTGTTAGTATCGTGTTGTGTGACCTTTGCGGGAGTTCCGAAGCCTTAACCTTTTCCCGTACAAATAACTGAACTATTTCTAGAGCGAGGCCCGTTTGAGATGTAAAACTGTTGAGCAGATCAGTTTACTTGTTCTGTTTCCAACCGCCTTCTGGTATTCGTCTCAATGCTTCATGCTATTTCTGACATCGTATGTTACACTGCGGCCTTTCGGCATTCATGTCAAACAAATTTGGATCTCCAGTGAATTTACATTTTCTTTCTTTGAAAGGATTGTGCGGTAAGGCAATTTATGCGGATATGATGAATGTGCTTAGAGTTTATTGCCCTTCCCGAACAACAATAAAAGTTGCTGGCGGATTTTAAAAATCAAATATGAACAACGTGTGGAAAGACTTTCTATGACCACTGCATAGATTATCAGTGCCATGCTTAACGTTTTTGAAGATTGACAAATAGGGACAGAAACGCTGATAATTTCTGTTGCATCATGGTTTGCATATGAAGAAGTTGTCTCTGCTAAATGGATTATTAAATACCTGAGCACTGATCAAAAACGAGTGAGAGTGAACATTTTCAAGTTACATTTCCATCGTTTTGAACCGTTCTTACATTTCAGAAGCAAAATATGAAAACGCTCTTGTTCTCCCCTCCCAAACAAATTTAATTTTCAAAAACGGCCGGGCATGGTCCTAACATCAGTTGCTGAGAGAGAATAATTATGCAAATATTTATTGCCTAAGTTTCAGGGTAGAAACATCGTGGTAGACTTTCCAGTGTCCTCTTCCATATATGCCAAATTTATTTCCATCAGATTGCCCCTATTTCTGAAACTTAAAAAACCTGCTAAATCACTTAATGACGCTTGTGATAAGTACTAGCTTTTTTCATGTTAGGCTAAGAATTTATCTGTTGTGATCAGACGCTTTAAATGTTCTTAGATTCAGATTTCTAAAGCAGGTCTATTAAAAATGGCTTGAATGTTGAAATAGATCGGTACCCCACCAATGGTTGTTGAATAAGTAAATCTTCATAGTGTTCGTGTAAATTATTAAAACATGTAAATATATTACTATAGTAAAAATATTTTTCTGCAAAGTAGTAGCTATTCATTTGGTGTCGTTTGGATCGAGCTGTGTTAATACAAGACCGACTACATTTACCATACCCCCAATTAGGTATCGATAGTAGACAAAATGGTGGAAATTGTGGTCTATGCTGTTAATACATATCTTTCTTAATTTGGTTGTTGCAGTTACCTGGTTTATTACATTTTTATAGTTCGAAGTAAATCAACAGTAGTGTATTACTTCTTTTGTTTTTGTTTTTTTTATTAAGTTATATTGATTTAATGAAATCACACAAGGGATTTGTTAAATTGAAAATGTTTAGTACAATGTGGGTTACTCTTGTATGTCTTAATTCTGGCATTGCACAGCATAATATCATATTTACATTTCCTAAATAGCAGTAATTAAAGGAGTGGATAAAGAATATATACCGTGCAAATTTGGAAGTTAATGATGAAACTGTATGTATTAAGCATTTCATACCAAAATCTTTGGTTAGGGAGGGCATTTGTCCTGTGCAAAATTCCCTGATCAATCATCGTATGTGACAGCGAGGCTTAGCAATGTAAGGAAAAATCCAAAAGAACGTATAAAGCCGGTTTTGGAGCGAGATGAAGAGTGTAAATGAATTGTATGAGAAGGATGTTATGTTTTGACTCCTTTGCCAGTAAGGTTAAGACAAGATAGGCACACCCGTTTATAGCTACTGCCAAGGAAGACAATGTCATTTTCATTAAAATAGATTATGATAAATATGATGGTGTCCCATCTATGTCGATTAGTTTTAAGGTGTCCAGTAATTTGGAAGTTAGTATATTTTATAATGATTTGTGCTTAACCTGTGGAGAAATTTATAATTCATTTAATTTTATATTTCGTTTACATGTGAGAAATATTGTTTATAAACAAATTCACATTCTTAAAAATTATCAGAATATTTTGTAATGACAAATACTGTCAGAACATAAACGTAACACTGTGTAAAAGTTTTGTATTTCTTATTCATAGTAGCAGGGCGACTATGGTCGCCATTTTTTCCTTATTGGGATGTAGTAAATGTAGTGTCTTGGTTAATACTTAGCACTTTTAACCATTTTCTGGTTTTTTTCTTCACCCAGTATTCTGTCGCCAGAAACACCATTTTTACTGTTATTAGGTACTACAGTCAAATTGTTTGAATTATGGGTAGCCTGCGGTGCTGCTTATGGGGGAAGTGTATTGGCCGCAAACGGAAAAAGGAAAAGGAGTGGGTCGCCGCATGTAAAGTGTTTTTATTGTAGTATTTATATTTTTACTGCAAGCATAAAATAATATTTTATTTAAATCGATATAATATAAGCACTAACCTGTGTTGCAAGAGACGTTGAAAACGATGCCACTCAGCGGCAACAAATTGCCAGCATTTGCGTAGAAAATTCTTTTATCTCACTTTTTTCGGTAAGAACACAGCGTTTTGCCAATTAGATAATCTGTCTCTCGTTAACTTTTTAACCAGTTGGCGAACAGTATGACCCTCTCGCTAGAGGCCCCAAAATATACACTGAGGGAGAGAAAGCAACACATTTATATATATATATATATGTGTGTGTGTGTGTGTGTGTGTGTGTGTGTTTTTAATTTTAAGCATTATTATATGTGAATTATTATTCCATTTTTTTAACATTAAATACTTTTCTGAACATTTTGCAATCACTCTTATGTATTCGGATATCATTTTAAATGTGCATGAAAGTGAATGTCATTTAATCACATTTTTATATATGAGCTAGTTGAAATGTCCAATGACATTGTTGTTCTTGTATTATTGTTATATATTGTTGAGGTATTTCAATCAGTTTAACTCATAATTTTATGAGTATATGCCATTAAATCGAGAAGAGGCTGCTAAAGCAGTTACCTTGTCGGAAGATGGATGGAGCATTCGCCATCTTGCCCAGGTGTTACCAGTCAATATCTTTAGCACATACCGAAGGTTCAGGGACCTTGGTACCTGCTGTAGAAAACCAGGATCAAGTCACAGAAGGGTGACATCTACCAGAGACGATCAATTTCTGCGACTGCAAGTTTTGCATGATCGTCACACAACAGTCACAGAAGCCTAAAATCGGTTGCAAAGGTCATCGGCAGTCAATGTCATCGTGAGAACAGTGAGAAGGAGATTTGAAGAAGCGCAGCTCACCTCTAGAAGACCTGCCAGAGATCCCTTGCTTACCCAGCAACATCGGCAAGCACGCCTTGCCTTTTGCTCAAAATCTGGAGTGGACTTAGGAGCAATGGAGAGCTGTCCTATTCATGGATGAGTCGAGGTTCAGACTAAGATTGCCTGATGGAAGGGAAAGAGTATGGAGGAGGACTAGAGTACAAGGACAAGGTATGCCCCTTGCACCATCTCTTCCACGATGGCTTTCAGGAGAGGTTTCGTCATGGTGTGGGCTGGTATCAGTGTGGAAGCCAAGACAGATTTGTTTTTTGCGGAGAACGGGGTTCTGATTGCAACCCGGTACATTGAGGAAACTCTACAGGAGCATGTTACCCCCTATGCTCCATGTGTTGGTAATGATTTCCGCTTTATGCATGACAATGCCGGTCCACAGTAGCTTAGTACTTGCACAGGCGCTATTTTGGCCAGTACGAAGCCCTTATCTCAACCCCATTGAGAGTGTTTGGGACATGATCCTGAGAGAACTTCGGGAGGTTTTGCGTGAGCAATGGTAGACCGTACCACAAAAAAACCGTGGACCTTGAACGGCACGCAGCATGCCCGTTAGGTTGCAAGCTGTGATTCAAGTCATAGGAGGAAATATCGCCTCTGAGAATGCCACTGAGTGTTAAAAGGTGTATCGTGGTGTTACCAATGAAGTTTTTTTGAGTAGTGTTTAACGTCCGTTTTTACTACTGAGGCACCACAGGCGGTGGTCACTGATTATACATGAAATGAAATGATAAATTGGGAAAGGATATTTTTTAAGGAAGGAAGCGTTCCAGGCCTAAGTTTAGGATACCTCCCGGGCATTGACCAGTTATGAAATCATTACAAAATGTGGCTAATTTTCTTTCATGTTCATGCTCATACAATATAGGAAATTATAGACTCAAAATTATATCCTACGACATAAAATTGGTTGCAAAATCATTGGAAAAGTATTTAATGTTTAAAAAAATGAATGAAACTAAAATATGTGTAATGTTATTTACATAATTACTTGCAAATTTATATTATCCTTATAATTTTCTAAAACTCTAATGCTATTTCTTTGTCTTCTGTTACATTCCGTTTTCTCGTTAGTAGAACGGTATTTTCACGCCTTTATTGACATTGACATTGCTTATTTGAAGGTAATACAGTCGTTTCAGCGCAGGAACAAATTGGCTTGTTTAGCAGTTGTCGCAGCAGGGGATAATGCCATTTTTACAGCTGTGTTGGAGTTTAATTATCCGTAGACGAATTTATTTGTTCTGGAAACAGCATGCATCTGACTCACAACGGAAAGAAAATGGCCGATATTTTGCTAGTTGTTGCACTTCAGGAGGCGCGCAGGTTTTCGGATGACACTGCAATAAAAGACAATTTGTGAATAGACTTGTACAACTCAGCAATTGGATGGACCTGACGCAAGGAACAGAAATAGTTGAAGCGAGACTTCTTTGTTTACGATGGGCGAAATACTTTAGCGCAAAGAAACAAAAGATAGATATTTTTTCAACAGACGCTCTGTTAGTAAGACAAATAAAGACACGACCTTGACCTCTAACATGTACTTAATTATTTTAATGCTTACAGCGTCGTCGCACATTAACAATAAAAACAGCAGGAGGCAGAGAAACCTGTTCTAAAACGCAATTGCGCTAATGAAATATTGGGAAGGAATTTCATCACGTAGATGATGAAAGATAAAGTAATTAAATTTCTTATCGATATTAGCAAGTTTATTGTTTATAAAGGGAGTATCCTTTAAACTACGTCGCAAAACTCCTATTGAATTACTTCGCATATGTTCTCAACAATAATATTTGTTGTTATACTCATAGTTTTTGTAGGAAATAAAGGCATCTTTTACATAATTAGTTTTCAGATGCACATCTAAGATTTCATAGGCGGAGGAAGTTTATAGAGCTATTTATTGGTATAGTAGAAAGGTCATACCATCAACCTTTTTTTTTTTTTTTTTTTTTTTTTTTTGGGTAATACTTCAGTTTCACTGTTCAACACTCGTTTGTTTGTTTTATTCTGCACTGATATCTACAGTCAGCTGTTTTAAAGTATGTGCAGTAAGGCTAAAAACTTCCAAATATGACCTACAGAGCCTCGTAGTTCAGACATTTACTTTGGTTAAAAGAGACAGATAAAAGAGCAGTTAAAATACTGAATATAGGAGTAATATAATAAAGTGGGCATTGATTAAAATTGAAAATAGAAATAATATCACCCATTATTAATGAAAATTGTTAGGCAAGATACTTAATTTTTGTCACATTTTTTTTTCATGTGTAACTAACTGATGTTAAAACTTGAGCATCAAAAGATAAGGGTGTTATTTGAAATTTCAAAGTGGGTGTCACTGTGGATGAGGGAGCGAATCTTTACGGGAACTGAGTTGTTACATGGGTTGAAAATTTTGATTTTTAGTTTTTTTTTTTTTTTTTTTTTTTTTTTTTTGTCTTAAAAAAAACGAGTAGAACGTTTCAGATTTTCAACAATATGTATATTATTATATCAATTCGATGTCAAAGAACTTTAAATTTGATATTAAAATGGCGGCACACTTGTCACGCCCACAACAAGCACGCCACACTAATAGTGCAATAGTAATGTTTGATTAATTCTCTTTGGAATAAGAGTGGTACATTTTTAAAGTGTTTTGAAAGGAAATATATATGTCATAATGTGATAATAAATAAATTAGAATAAAAAGACCATATGCAGAAGAGGAGTGCCGTGTTCGAAGATTGAAGAAATCATTGGCAGGGAAATTATTGCCTGATGTAAAGCTAATTTCTAGTCGAGGCAGACACACAGATCCAGAAATTGAATTGACCTTCTCCAACTCTAGACCGCCAATAAGAAGAACTGCAAACACTACTGTCAGAGAAATGAAGGAGGTTATCTGGGCAGTATACTTTCATATGTCCACCGACTCCTCCCCACATAATGGTTTGTGTCCTGCAGAGGTCCATGGAGGGCCCTTGGAGGTGAGCCCTATAATACAACATTTTTTCTTTAACTAATATATGACCCATTGATCAATTTTGTGCCGGAAATTGTCAGAAATGTTTATAACAACATGTAAATATTTGACAGTCGTAGGTCAAACAGTTTCTGAGAAGCGTGCATCCTAATGAGTGCAAGCTAAATAAAAAAAATAAGTGCAGAGCCAATGAAAAAAAATGTTAAAAACTAGGCATATAAAAGGAATTATTTATATACATGCATTAACACCATTTTAGTTATCTTTGTATTACTTCAAAATGTCATATAATTATCTGCAGTAGTTTGAAAAAGTTTATATTCTGAGCACTCGAAGCAGCCATGTAACTACCCATCTCCTTAATGTAATCAACTTATCAGCCGAACCACGAAATTTACAATTTATAAACGACGTTTGTGCAGTGGTCAACAAACACTCGATATCGCTTAGAGAATGGTAAATGCCGATTTAAATATATGATTTTATAAACGTGCATTATTTTCTCTCTGTCATGACATTTGGTCTTCCTATGCTTGCGAGAGTTTTGCTCTTTTATTTGAATCGCCGAAAGAGATTCATGTGGGAACTTAGTGACATCTAGAAGCTCAAAATAATATTATTAATGCTGAGAAAATCACATGAAATATTTCTATAGATTGATTATGAAATCACTATATACATATAAATTATATATGACTACTTAATGAACCATCGTCATGTTTTATGAAGATTAAACGCCTTGCTTCTGATCAAGTACAGTGTACATGTCTTGTTTAGAAACAGAAGAGCTTTTTAGTGTTTGAAGAAACTTTCAAATACGAAGAGAAATATCATTTTTCATGAAGTCCATGACCGCAGAGGCATGTAGTAGAATTTTCACTCTGTTTCCTCTCCGCGACATTCCTGGATGTCAACCGGTGGAGTATAAAGCCGTCTGGAGATGACGTGCCCCAACTGCTGATGAGGTCGAAGAGATGACTATCGTAGGGGAATCTTCCGGGAAAGGCGGCGTGTTCATCACCTCGGAAGTAATATTAATTACAGGACGACGTGGAGCCCGTCGCGTACATAAATTAGAAGCACAGGGTGCACAGGAAATGTCTTCTTGTTTTGATATAAGAATTAAATATCTGTTTGAAAGAAGTTTGTTATTTTTAATCGAAATCTTTAAATTACAATGCTTTTTTTAGACGTGAATCTGAAATGTTATAAAAGTTTGTAATGCAGGAACTGCATAAACTAAACGAATTCATTGCCCAGTACATTAAATTTAAAAAAGAATATAAAAACCAAATTTTGACATTATTAATTAATGATATGAAATAAGTTATGGCATTACTATGTGGTATTAAGGGAACAAAATTAGAATCTTGCAATCTACAAATATCACAAAAATAGAAACCACATTTTAGAATAATAATAACAACAACAATAATAATAATAATAATAATAATAATAATAATAATAATAATAATAATAATTATTATTATTATTATTATTATTATTATTATTATTGAGATTAAACTATAAAATTAATGCTATACTATTAATTAAATTAAATGTATGACTACTGATAAACAAATTTATACTGTATGAGTGTTTTTAAACGTTTTTAAATGTAACCATGCTTATGAACTGATCTCATAATATAACCCTTACTTTCACTAAAACAGAGAAAAATCAGAAAGTTCGAGTTTCATTGTGTATTTAAGATGTTCATATGTTTCAATAATACAAAAACATGTTCCTATTTAAAACAATTACAATATTCTAAGAAATTTACACAATCAATCCAAAGTTTCATTAATTTCGTTGGCTTTGAAATTTAATTAAAATGTTATTGTAGTAAAAACATGTAACGCAAACATTTTTTTCTGAAGGTTATTACAGAGCGATTTTACATACAAAGGTAATACTCAAGCACCTATTATATTAATATTTCACATTTGCTGTCTTCGCGATGATGTTTTTGTTAATAGCGATGCTACCAAAAAATGATACACACTTTCGCAGTAGATATCTATTTAATATATTTCAAAGTTGGACCGAAAAACAACAGTAATGTGTAGTATGATGTCTGTAAACAGATGTGACTCACATACATTATGATAGCTTGCTGCGTGACAGATAAATCAACAATGAACAAATGAAGTTAGATTATCGTAAATCAATAATAAACAAATGAAGCAAAGATTATCATGATATTTTTGTAAACAGATGTGACTCACATTACGTTATGCTAGCGTTGCAATAACAAAAATGAAGCCAAGATTCGTTTGAACAGCGGAAAGCAATTCTGAAGTGATATTGGAAAACCGAGAATGTTGTTGAAGTTCAAAGGTAATGGAGATATGTGTACAGAACAGAACCGCCAACGCGAGTAACAATTGCACGCATTCGAGACAATTTTGAGACTCATGGTACCGTATGCGATGTTCACAAGGGTAGATCTGGGAGACCTCGTACAGCAACAAGCCCCGCGTCCTCGGCTATGGCTTTGTAACGTTATAAGCACTCACCGCAGAAATCTACAAAGCAATGAGCATGGGAGACTGGAAACCAGCGTACGTCGTATAATTAAAACAGCAAAGTCGAAGCAAAGATTGATGCCGCCAGAGCGGTAGTTCAACATACTCAGAAGTGTATCGACTCCAAAGTTGAAAGTTTTCATCCCAAGACTTTTGCTGCATTAAATAAAGATGACCCTGAACGGCATGTGCTGCAATCCCTGAGGACACTTTCTCAAACGTTGCTCAATCATCTTTTGTTGTTTTACAATAATGGAAGGATTTAGTTTGTGTTTTTCCTCAAAAAGTTAATTTTTTTGTAAAAATATTTTCGGCAGTGATGATTTATTTATTTATTTATTTATTTATTTATTTTTTTTGCAATAGTTTTCCATTTTTTAAGGATCTGTATGTTATCACTTTGAAACTTTGAACAGTTATTCAGGATATTGTTGTGATGATGTGGGATCTCTTATAGTAGAGCTGGGGCAAAATGTGATAATGTTAAAAAAAAGTTCTGACAAAATAGAAAAACGCAAACAATTGAAAATAATTTAAAATTTGCTTCAGAATCATGGTATAGTGCAAATAGATCGGGAAATTTCATTAATTTTACTAGTCCTTGAGAAAATGGGAACTAAATTTGATAAATTTAACATTACAAGGATAGGCCTTTCATACTCTCCTTAAGCACAGACAAAAAGCATCTCTTGATGACCGAATGATTTATCGTGGGTCAAAACAGAACACGACTGTCTTGGCATTGCGTGGTTGCATGCATCGCAATTTTCCTTGAGCTATGTATCAGGCAGATAATGTCGAGTATCCAAATGCACGATACCAAATTATCAGGCCTACGTTTGCCCTCTGATTTAACTTTGATTGATTTCCAAGCGATTAAAAAATTGTGCCTTATCTTTCACAGCAATGTACGGCCTAATGTCACGCTAGCGGTAATAAATCTCCTAATTGATTATCTTTAACGAAGCTGTAAACACGTTTTTGTTTGTCTTAAGGATTGTTGCTCTCTTGTGCACTTTGCCCCTTGTTGTTGTATGAAGAAGATTAAGTTGACTTCAAACAAAATTTACGTGTTAAGGTATCTGCTATGCTTGTACTTTACAACTTCATACTTGCAAGTGTTTTTTCGTTTTTCTGTTCTACATAAGTATTAGTATTAGTCGGCACTGGCAATTTGTATAAATTTCTCTACAAGTGTAGGAATATTGGTAACTTCAAGTACTAGCACAAAATTTATTATATTTTTTAATGATTTTGGGAATCGGCTGACCCAAAGTATTAGCGAAAGTGATAAAAATGATCAGTAGGGATATGTATAAAGAAAAAATAAATTTGATAAGTGTAATTAAAGTATGTCTTATGATTGCTATTACCGTTTCCTGTTTCAAATGCAAATTTCAGACCAGCATCTTAGTTAACGTATTTTTAAGGTTCTTGCTACATGCCACGAAAATAATTTCTTTTCGTTCACTTTTAAAATAAACCTCTTTTGCCACAATTTATTTATTTATTTATTTTTGTTTATAATGAGAATGTGATTGTTAAATAATGTAAACAAATAAATAAAATTATCAAATGGACTAATAAAATAAATGACCGAGAGCAATCGAGAAATTCCATTCTTCTGGCATCTCTTGACGACTGAAATTGAATGTAGCTGTAAGGGGCCGTCGTCTCAAAGCGGATTATTACGCTTGAATATCGATAAATGCATAATAAAGTATTTAAATTATCATTATATCAGAAACAATACAAGAACCATTTAGCAGGAATGACAACAATACGCTCTGCACATTAACAATCCCTAAGAAGGGACATAACCTAATTCAAGGTATGGCGACGAATGGCAAACAGCTGTTCCTCCATCTTGCTCTATATGACGTCATTTGTAACTTTTCATAATACTTGGCATGCGTTGCACTTCTTTCGTGAAACAGAAAGTTACAAGACCATACTTGTACTAATACACTTGTATGTATTGGACCATACTTTTGTGGACTAGGGCCCTGGTAAAGTTTATTTTATATCATACATTTATTTACCCTGACAACAGTTAAGACGATGATACCTTCTCTTCTATTCTACCAGCTAAATAGCGAGTACTTTTGCATTTACGTAATACCTACTAGATAAGTGCTCATGTCTTCCGAGTGTAAAATAACTGACTACTGTTGATGTCGACCCGCTCAAGTGGACGTAAATTACCATGCTGTTTAAATGGCATGCAATTTCTTGTAGGCTCCGAGAGGAAGAAATTGGCAGTTAATTTCCCTTGAGAGATACAGCCATTCAGAGGATGTAAGATGGCATTGAGGATAATATTTCTGTGCGTTCTAAGGAAATGGCTGCCACGCAGTTTGAGGTCATTTCTGCACAAAGTTATCTCGATATAGTATGGCCTTCACCGGACCTCCCAGACTGATGTGAATCAGGCCACTTATTTGAAACGCAGATAAATCCTTGTGACGAGTGCGTTGCTTCTAGCCCTGGGGAGATGTATGCTGAAAGATTATCATATGTCTGCCCTAAGCCGCGTAAAGACTACAGGAAACGTTATCGGCAGAGTCCGGAAGTTCAGGCATTTATTTTGGTTAAAATAGACAGGCAAAAAGGCGCTTAAAATACTGAAATATTAACATAATGAAAATGTGCATTATTAAAAGTGAAAACAGACTAATGCCACCCATTATTAATAAAAATAGGTATTTAAGATACTTAATAATTCCTTTATCACACAATTAAAGTGCTTAAGATTACTTTTCTTGGTTATAAGCAACAACAAGATGATTTTTCAAGCTATCAACTGTCATAGTCAGCCGCTTGTCAGAACATTTTTCATCGTGGAAAAAGAACATTCTACGTCCTCTAAAGTGATAGGAGCACATTTAAAACAAGTTATTTCGGAAGAACTCATGCCAGTTACAACAGAACATTCAGCTTTTAGTACAGCATGGAAATGTTGATCAAGACTAAGTAAAGTAGTTTTGAATAGTCCTGCCGAATGAGCTAAAGATGCACAGTGGTTTCTGGTCCAGTTTATTTTCTGTTAATAAGTTTATAAGGGAATCAGGTTTTTTTTTTTTTTTTGTTTACTTCCGCACTGAATACATTGTTTATTGCTCAGCAGTATCACTCTCATGTTTCTCGCTTGCAATTGTTTGTTATATTTATGCAGCTGAGAAGTTACCCCCTGCACAAATTTCCTAGAATTCTCTCACCTAGATTGATATAAGGTCATTCTCCAGGACTATTCAAAACTACAGTACTTCCCTCGTTCCCTCTATTTCCTAATATTCGTATGCCCGAGGTAATTGTGCGCTCCTTTCATTAATAAATGTTTTCCTATTTAAAGAGCTTAAGTGATAGGTTGAGAAGAAAGTTTTTGACTGCTTAAAAATAAAATAAATATTTAACAGATTCTCAATAAATATTTTGTGAGGTGAGCAAGCCGTTTAGTTTAACTTTGTTACTTCGATATTTTTGGAATTCTTTATGTGCTTTTTAAAATGCACAAATAATCACAAAAAAGTCTTAAGCTTTTGAAACAGGCAACGGGGGGATTTAAACTTTTTTTTTATTGATTTATTTATGGACTCTCTTTAACATCTCAGGTCATCAGCGTCCCATTCAACTCAGGGCGTGAAACGGCCGACAAATTTTGCTCAGAGGCCTCTCTTTCAGGCTTGAGGTTCTTTTTCGTGCCGTAAATGAACGACACGGGACCCACGGCTTTACTTCCCATCCGAAGGAAGCCATACTTAGGATTTTTACGCCGGAAAAAATCCATCGATCCTGGCCGGGTTCGAACCCGCGTTTTGGGCGTAGGAGGCAAGTATTGTAACCAATACACCACGTTTTTAAACCTTAAAAAGGCAAAATAAAAACTGGTCTTACCGCCCCCAAATATACGGAAACATGTGCATTTCTGACTCTTAAATATATCCAAGATAGAAAAGGCATTTTGCCTAACTTCCGAGCTCTCATTATGAGAAACATTTGTGTGATACTCATCGATAATGTTTTAGTTTCCAACATGAGTTAGGTAGAAATAAAGTAAAACTTCCGTTAAATATATATTCCTCTCCAAACGGAATATGTGAATTTAGTTGATGTGCACAGCAGAAAAAATAAAGCATAGGACAATAGTGTGTGCAAATCTTCGCGTTTAAATATTCGGCGATTATGTGTAGCAGATAATAAAGCATTGCACTTCTTTCGGAAGTCTTTGTAGCTACCACCTTATCGATAAGAAGAAATAGGTGACAGTGCTGCAAGCAAGAATTTTGGAGGCTCTGGGATAAATCATCTTAGAAATTTCCTTAGGAAAAATGGTTTTAAAACCTTTTTTTTTCAGTATAAATAAAATAAATCATTATGCCTATAATTATCGTTCAAAAGTTACCCGTTATAGCGGAAACCAGCTATGTTATCTACCAGGCGTGTTAGCATAGCAGACTTATCTATGCCTTTGAAGAACACAGCTTTTCGAAATATTTGTATTCACTGCTTCAGTGCTTTTTTTATTTGTGCTTCTATTTTCCTTATTTTTAGCTATTTCGTTTTTAGCTATTTACAGATTACTTTTATTTTAGTATATAGTACAGGTTTATTCTCTCACTAGATGCCAGAAACTATTATCTTTGAAATTATTTTATTTCGATAATGGCATGTAATTTTATACATACACTTACCTTAAATGATTCAAAAACCACCGCGATATAACACATTCGCCCAGTGACTTTCATTTGTCTATGTTCCGCATCACCGCATCTCGGTAGTTGTGACTCGTGATTAACACAATCGCACAGCGCTGGTTCCTCGTAAATATTGACAAACGGGGTCATTTTAAGTACATCGAAGACTGCATGTGGTGAAGAGTGAGTATATTCAAAGTATCAGAAATTGACTAGACCGCCTCCGTGTTCTTATGGTAAGCGTGTCTGCCTGCACATCTGGAGGGCTCGGGTTCGTTGTGATCCCTGGGCTCATTAGCGCACTCACTTCATCAAACATTAATACATCGTCTCTTTAGAACTTTGTTGTTATGAGGGACGTTAAACTAAACAAAAGAAAAATGTTTAAAAATTGAAACCAACAGGAAGGCATCTCATTCAACAAGTTGCCTAAAGAAGCAATAAACGATGTAAAGGAACTATTGACAGGTATCAGGAGCAAAATCATTACAAAGACTCCTAGGAATCTAATCTGCCTTATTCCACATGTCAAAGAGCAGAAATATAAGCAAATCTTCGCGCTTACCATGTGTCATGTGTTTAAGAATTGGTGGTTTCTTTAGAGCGGATATGGCAACTTAAAACACACAAGCTTTTCTGTTGGTTTTAACTCATTTTTAGGCTGGGTAGTTTTATTTATTTGTTTTTTTTTCCGCATGATTTGAATTAATGGACCAGTATTTATTTTTCATTTAGAATACAAACCAGAATCTAAACTGATTTTTTTTAAAAAAAAAAGTGCACTTTTATCACCGACCAATGCGAACGTTTTATGTGGTTTTATGTGTAACAACACAGAGTCCATAAACGTTTTATTACTATACCTGGATTGAATTGGATTTGATTGTTAGGGTCAGAGGACGACATTTCGGTACTTTTGCCTTTTTAAGTGGCCACACCTCCGGGAGGAAAGAGAGAGGTGAGGGAGACGCGAGCGGAGGCATGAACGTAGGGGGTTCATAACATATTTCCAAGTAGGAAACTCGGAGGCCAGCAGTGCCCCTGCCCTTCTAAGGAGTTCCAACACGTCAGAAGGGCTGTTTGATACCAGGCGTCAGGACAGAAATCTCCCCCGAGCGCAAACCACTGTCCCACCGCACCAGCCTACCTCGCTCTGGCCCTCGACCTCGTAACGGTAACCATACGAACCTTATAAACCAAGATCGCGATGGGTTTTTTCGGGCGTAAAAATCCTAAGTATGGCTTCCTTCGGAAGGAAAGTAAAGCCGTGGGTCCCGTGTCCTGGATTTACTGCATGATAAACAACCTCAAGCCTGAAAGAAGAGGCCTCTGAGCAAAATTTGTGGGCCGTTTCAGGCCCTGATTTGATTGGGACGATGATGACCTGAGATGTTAAAGAGCTTCCGTAAATAAACTAAACAAAAAAAAGGAGACCTTGTAACGGAACCAGCGGAGAGCGTAAAATGCGTGGAAATTAAAGATCCATTTCAACATTATCACCTAAACGACCAGGAGAAAACAACAAAAAACCCAAGATCGGTGAGGATGACCGGCTCCAAGTAATATGAAACCTGGACCTCCCGAATGTGAGTCCTAAGCGTTACTGCCGGAGCTACCCCTCAGTTACTAAACATTTACGAGTTGTTTGTCATATAATCAGCTGGCTTTTGACGTATTTGTTTTAGTGGTTTGTGTTCCACATTCTGTTATATCTTTCTCTGCATTATTTTTTTCCCCCAGGTCATTACTGTTTCTTTATTCACTTTTAAGTAAGTATTGATTACCCTATATTGCAATTTGTTTATATGAATTTATTGTATTCGTTTTACCTTTAACATTTAAAGTTGCAAACTTTACTAAACTCGTAAAATATTTAATTTTCTTTTGTATTCTTTTGCAGGTAGGTGAGATCTAAAACATCTGCTAGTGATATCCACAATGTCACGTAAGTAGTTAAGCGAGAGCTTTTAAAGAACATTTTATTTTATATATGGTGTGTCTGAAAAGTTCGGTGCATGGTACCATATCTGAAACGCATGCGCATGATTCTTCAGAGACGGGGGAGAAGCGACACCTAGCGTGGACTGCATGTGACCTGCAGTGTTCTGGGGCCAGTAGATGGCAGTCGGTGTAAGAGGTAGTGTCACAGCGCAATGAAACAGCTCGTTAACATCAAGTTCTGCTACAAATTGGGGAAAACGGCGACCGAGACGCATGAATTGTTGGTACAAGTTTCTGGAGGGAAGCCGTGAGCAGAAAATGTTTTTACGAATGGTTCAAACGCTTTCGCGGAGGGAAGGAAACGATTGAGGGTGAGCCACGTTCGGGTCGGCAATCAACAAGACATGATCGAGAAAGTGCGACAAATGCTGGCACAAGATCGTCGATTGATAGCGCACATCATCCTACTCCATTGCATTTACACTACCTCTAACACCGACTGCGTTCTACTGGCCGCAGCCGGTTTACACATGTAGTTCACTTAGGTGTCGCTTTTCCGCATGTCTCTCCGCCGTGTGGCACCACTCACCGAACTTTTCAGACATACCACGTTTATCTTTCTCATTTAGAACCTCCCCTATTAGTTCTAGTAGTTACTGCTTCTATAGGATCCTCGTTTTGAGTCAGATTTGAGGGGCTAAGGGGTACATATAAAAGAACATGTTCTATACGTAATACATTAGTAACGGCCTGATTACAATGACTGATGCAAGTAATAAAATACGAGTTTTTGCATAACAGCACAGAATAATACAAGTAATAACGCAACAGAACTGTAAATGTGTTAGAAGAATTTATGTTTTTATTAATAAGGAATAAGTAATTGTTTTTTTATTCATTTTATTTAAGGACGCTCTTTAACATCTCAGGTCATCAGCGTCCCATTCAATTCCGGTCGACAAATTTTGCTCAGAGGCCTCTTCTTTCAGGCTTGAGGTTCTTTTATATGCCGTAAATGTTTGACACGGGACCCACGGCTTTACTTCCCTTCCCAAGGAAGCCACACTTACGATTTTTACGCCCGAAAAAAAATCCATCAATCCTGTCCGGGTTTGAACCCGCGACCTTGGGTTTAGTAGGCAAGTATGGTTATCACTACACCACCAGGACCGACAGAAATAAGTAAGTATTCCCCCCTCCCCCTCTCGTGTTTCATAATACCAGTTAGATCAGAATTCTCCCAGTTATAATCGAAAAGGAAAACTCCACACTGTCGTCTTTTGAACGCTTATCAGCTTAAGACATTGTACTATTTCACGGTTCATTTTCTTTCTTCAAAATATTCTTCTTCTTCTTCTTCTTTTTTTTAAATAGTTTTAAGATGCTGTCGGGATGAAGACTTGTCACTTCGTTTTCTTTACATTTACTTCTTTACAAGTGACAGTTACATTTGTTTTACGTTTTCAGATGGTTTAGTTTGATAACCTTAGTACTTAATAAGTCCGTATCTGCTGTTAATTTACGTAGTTTGGGATTCAAACGTTCATTATTTCGGCGACTGATGCATTAAAATTTGCTTCTTCTCTGACCTTTTGCGAGGATCTGCAAGGAAAAAAATGTATCGAAATTGCACCTTTTATAAGGGAAACACAAATGCATTACTAAGTTAAAGAGAGCTGCAACACATCACTGTCATAATCAGAAACTCTTCTTCATTTTAGTACCGGACGTCAAGGACGTACTCTCATCACTCATTACCACCTTTCTGTCCTTGAACTTTCGAGCAGTTCACGAAGACTTTACAGTAATGTAAGTGTTGTTATAAATTGAAATTAGTTCGTTGCGTTAATGAGGAATTTATTCGGAAATTGCGTGAGCAATTGCGTCCTTCCAGAACCGCAATTCATGATCTTATGTATAAATTTAATAGGATTAGTTCACTGTAAAACAAGACCTGCAGTTTAACAGAAGACAAACTAAACGAAATTGGTGCAAGTCTTGAACATTCACCAACAAATTCACTAACGACATTACGAGTAGCACAAGTTGGGGTTTCAGTGTCTTCTGCACATATAACAACAAAAGTGTTAAAATTCAAACCTTACAAGTTTACACGCTTCCATTGTCTACGATAAGGTGATCCCACATCATGTGTGCGTTATTGTGAGTGGTTTCTCTCATCATCGACCCACAGCTGGTGTTCATTTCAGACGAGGCCTTTTCACCAAAATGGTCCCACGCTCTTGTTGTTCTGAAAACACAAAGTGTTCTTATAATGGTAGAAAATTTGAATTTTGGTATGCGATTAGTTCAAGATGCATAATGCGGCTTATCCAACTGCAGAGACGCTGAATCCCGTGCAAGCAGTAAGGATATATTCTTAAAGCCGTGTAACACATCACAACATTGTTAACAATCGTGTTGTGTGCCAAAACAGAATGAATGACTCAGATCTTAGCTAATATAGTTCAAACGAATCTGAAATATTATTAAATACCACATAACTTGTGAAATAATATATACTGGGTTTCCTTAATTATAATTGCAATTGTATTACACGGAAGTTGTACTACAGTGCCCTTTATTTTATTATACTTTATGTACAAAATTACAACATGTAAAATACTAGTAAGCAAAAATACCAAATGTGTTGTATCTTAGACATTACCAAATTAAGTTTATAATAATTAAATGCAGTTCAATTTAATTCTAAAATGTCAAGTGACATATTCTATTTCAAACTATGCAAGAAACAAAATAAGTGAGCAATTTTAAAATATGGGTGACATCATATTTTTCATTACAGCGACGTAAAATTGGTCCGTTTTCATTTGTGAGGCGAAAGGATTTCTCAAAATATTTAATTTCATTAATCCACCTTTATTTGGACATATTTAATTGAATCGCTATTGGTTTCCTACGAAAGCCACTGCTTATTTTCAATTTGTAAGTCGTAAATTTGCAGATGAAAGATTCATTTATTAAGCAAAGTGAAACCGACCGACTCGCATTTGTGGCCCGCATTTTTTTTAATAGAAATTTTAGTGAGTAGAAGCCCAAGTAAGGAGCCGCCAAGGCAAAATCGTTCCTTAATGGAATTCCATAGTCGCTGGCTATGCCAATCACGAGAGGAAAAAATAACGGTAACAAAAGACGGCCGCCTTTGATCTTCCCGTCAAACCTTCGCAGCACTTTGTGAGAATCTGCGAGAAGCATGATAGGGATTAGGCTGTTTTTTTAAAAGGGCACATATAGTGCGCAAACTCTTAAGGGGGAGAACCCTACTGTCAGTACCAGTGACAGATAAACCCGATGTGCATAACTTTGCCACTGCTACTGCTATTGCTGAATATATCTTCTAGAATTAACATTCATACACATACACAACGCAACAGGGCGAGAGAGTTTAATAAAATATCGTAGATACGCGCCTATTTGAACAAAAACATTCATTTCCTGATTTTCATGTCAACAAACTTATCGATGACCTTTTCTTTAAAGTCTGGAATCTGCTTACAGAAAGCATTGTCCTATGTATTGAAATCAAGTCACATTAATACGTGAAGTTGGTTTAACCAGTTTTTAAATATCGCTCCAACCATCGAAAAGAAAAATGTTTAGGATGTAAACTTGGTAAATTGTTCATTTTCTTTACATTCATTTGTCGGTCCTGGTGGTGTAGTGGTAACCATACTTGTCTTCTAAACCCAAGGTCGCGGGTTCAAACCTGGCCAGGATCGATGGATTTTTTCGGGCGTAAAAGTCCTAAGTATTTAGAACTCTAGTAGTTCGAAATATAGGAATTTCAAGTGTGACTTTATCTGTTTTATTCTTATCTACTTTTATTATTACTATTAATTTGTTACATTGTTAATAGTGTTATTTTATTTGTATTTTTCATTTATATATATATATATATATATATATATATATATATATATAACTTTTATTCTTATTCTATTCATGAAATAATCCTAAACCCGTATTTGGCTCTTCTCTATTGGCATTACTGACAATCAACATTCGTATGTTGCAAGATGGGTTGAAAAGGTTAAGAATTCATAATACAAATATAGGGTTATTACAACTTTGTTAGCAAAGTTTAGGAAAACTATTTTTAAATTCTTATTTTGTTGTGCAGTAGATCTAATGAATGTCACTCGAGGGTCTGAGCTTTCATTACGTCCGTGAATTTATCGGGAATCTCAGATCTTCTTGTGATATTACTTATGATAAAAGCACACTTAGCATTAGTTATAGCAAATTAAACATTATTTTTTTTAGGGTAGCGCATATCAGGAACCTCCAAGAAAAACACCTCTGATCAATGCTAAGAACCGTGAAAACAAGGTTATAACTTAATACACAAACAAGTGTGATTCTTATAATTTCGTCGGTCCTGGGGGTCTAGTGGTAACCATACTTACCTTGTAAACCCAAGATCGCGGGTACAATCCCAGTCAGGGTCAATGGGCTTTTTTCGGGCGTAAATATCTGAAGTATGGCTTCCTTCTGAAGGGAAGTAAATCCATCAGTTCCATGTCGTAGATTTACAGTACGAAAAAGAACCTCAAGTCTGAAAAAAGAGGCCTCTGAGCATAATTTATCGGCCGTTTCATGCCCTGAATTCAGTTAGATGCTGATGACCTGAGATGTTAAAGATCGTCCGTAAATAAACCAAATCAACATGTGCCCAAATTCAGACATTGAATTAGTTGTTTCTCTTTATTAGTGTCCCCTAATAAAAGGTAGATACTTTGAATAAGAAGAATAATATTAAAACTGAATTTTAAAGCTTCTTTTTCACCCGTCATGCAGAACGATAAATAATTGCCATTCTCTTGTACTGTACATAACATCATAATTTTTAGTGATATGACTCCAATAGATTGAAATTTAATGTATTCTCATGCCGATCAGGTTAGCCATACGACAATTGTGTTCAAAGTTTTCGATGATAGGAACAAATTTAACAGTTAAATTTCATCACTTTATAGTAAATATTATGGACTGTGAAACCAAATTGGTTCTTGACCTTCTACATACGCCACTTATCTTTGGTTCTTTTTTCTCCATCTTCTTCTATATCTTATCTTTTCTTGACTTTTTTTCTCTCATTCAGTAGCGGCCTATCAATAGGGGCCAGATGTTTCCAGCCCTCCAAAGAAAATGCCATAATTATATACCATTTTCTTTTCAATGGTCAACTTTTAAAACAAAAATGAAACAGTGATGTATAATCGACTAGTTCTTAATTGTATCTTACACAAAAAGTGCATTTTCTCTATAATGTAGTAGCGGTGACGCGAGGGCCTCCGTTAGAGAGGGAAGCTCATGGACCAGCAAAGATTTACAAGGAACTTACATTTGTTTTCCTCCCACATGGATCGGCCTTTCTCGTGTTTATTTCTCTTGGCCGAGGAGGAACACGCTGGGTATTCTCTTTTTTCTTAGGAACCAGGCGTTGAGGGATTACTGACATCACGTGGAAATGAATAAAGTGGGCGTTTGTTCAAATTGGAAGCGAAACGATTTGGATCTCATCAACCGAAAACTATAGGACTTACTCTGCAAGATGGCACAAAATTAAAAGGATTTTTATAGTTTGAAAAAAACATCTTGGCTGACAGTGTGTAAAGTGAGAAACATATCTTGTATATAGGAATGAGGTTATAAAAGAAATAGAAAGGATAAATTTTGTTTCTGTACAGGCCGATGAAACGACAAATATTACATACATGTCACACTTTGTTGTGATATTACGATACATCTGTGGAGGTAAACCGGTTGAAAGATTCATAAAGTTCATTGTTGTTTTTGAATTGCTTGCAGAAGTTTTCAGGCGTATTTTAACAACTGAATTAGAAAAGTTCCGATAAACCAGAAGTTTATAGCACAAACATACGTGACGCTGCAATTATGAGAAAATGTCGGGGGGAAGTACAGATCTTTACAAAAGAGACTTTCCCCCCAAGCCATTTGACTGTCATGTAATTATGCCCCCGGCTCACCTTTTTAAATATGTAACGAGCCGCCACTGTTCTCATTGTTTCTTTACAACCTTCTCTTAAACAGTTCCTTCTGTTCTTCTTGGCTTCCTCTTTCTCTTCATTATTGGCAGCGTTATTTCCTGCACTCCATCTACGACATTTCTCTATCTTCTATTTCGCTCTTTTTATTTGTTGATGCACATACCAGCAAAAACGCGCTATTCTTTTCCTTGTAGAGTCAGACCAGTTGGAACAAAGACCGCTATTCTGAAGACTTTGATATGTTGCCGGAAGCCAAGAATTTGACGCATTACTTTAGAGAGGACCCAAAGGTCTCAACCCCGCAGATTCCACGTGACGAAGCAACTTCAGGCCGCTCGAAGAAGTGAATGTGAACATCGACTTTTGATGAGAAGCCAAACATTAGCCTGGGACTGGTGTTTGCTTTTCTTCTGGTGTTTGCGCGAAATGCTAATGTGGTTATGTCCTTGGAGGCTGACGTGTGGACCCCTTTGCCTCTTCTCGCGACCTTCACCAGTGTAGGTCAGCGCTTCCTAACCAGAATGTCTTCCTTTGTGTAGCCCAGATTGAAGTGTACGTGAGGTCACGGTGAGAAACTCACATTATCTGAGCTCTCGCAGGCTTCATTGAGAATTTCCTCATTTGCTGAAGAATAATCTCCGTTGTGCTTATTCTCTCTTCGTCTTTGTCCCAATTCCGGCGTCTTCGCTTTTATTTACTTTTCTCTTCCTTATCTGTATTTTCTTTATTCCTTTTTCTTCTTAACCTCCTCTGCATTATTTTTATCCTTTCCTCACCTCTTCTTTTGTCCCTCAGCTACTCGTATATATTTTCCTCCTAGCCTATTTTCTGTTTCTGTTTCCATTTCCATTTCTGCTTCTTAAGAATTAAAAGTTTCAGAATATACACATCTACATTTTATAGACGTTTTGGTATTTGTAATGCTGCACTCGCACAGGGTGAATCTAAAGTCCTGACCTGATTTCGGGAGTCGAACACAAACTATGACAAACATAACGGAAAGGTTCATACGAGGGTAGGTTCATAAGTTTCCGCCCTCGCCGATAAGAATTTTCGCCTTCACAAAATCCTTATCTGGTGTCATACCTTATCTGTTAAGTAAATCATTGCAGCTGTAACTTCCACTCCACGTCTTCAGTTGTTCAGATATAGTTGCATAAAGAAGGCTATGTGTAGAAGATTGTGACATGTTCATAATGAAGAATCTAGCTGTTATTAAGTTCTTCACAAAAGAAGCTGTGAAGAAATGTGGTTTCAAGGAAATCGACCATCCACCCTACAGCCCAGATCTAGCTTCCAGTGACTATTTCCTCTTCTCAAAACGCAAGAACGATCTTAAGTGTGATGAAGAAGTTATGGATGCTGTTTTTGTCCATTTTGAAGAGGAATGATTGAAATGTTAATTCAAAGATGTGAAAAGTGTATTTCAATAAAGGGTAACTATATTGAAAAGTGAAGTATAGTTTTTTGTATGGTCAAAATTCATCACATCTGCTAATTGTCAGGTTCACTGACTTGGATAATCATGGATTAAAGAGTCCAGATCTTCATCAAAGCCCTGGTTGATATTCTTGCAAGTGGCGAATATTCACGTCAAAGTGGGCCCTCTTAGAAATGACGGAATTTCATGCGCTGTCTGCAACGAGATGGCACAAATGTTTCGACCTACCCCCAGTAACCTTGCTCCTCTATTAAACTCAATTTAAAGAATACGTGTTTTAGCACTGGTTCAGACGTTAGCAGTGCCACAACTCAAAGATTTTGCACAAAATCCTTAAACTTCTATAAATATGTGGCGGCAGAGGGAAACGGCTAATGAGCCTGCTACTTATCAAGTCGGAAGTGATTTTTTTTTTTTTCCCCACCTGACACTGCCTGTTCTTTGACTTACAAATAGCGCGGACTTTTTTCAAATCTGCGAAACTAAAAGTGTATTTTCAAGCACAACACTCCAAGTAAATAGTGGCATGATAAAGGTTAAGCAATATCCATATAACCTTCGTTGTGGTAAAGAAAAATGGTACAAGCTTAATAAGTACGGCCTGTATGTAATTATGTACCTCTTAACTTCTTTATATGCACTTTTTCAAGGCAATATTACTTCTTAAGGCTATTCGGTGTTCGATTCCATGTAGATTGGCTCTACGTAGGTATATTAAAGCAAAGTAAAGGAAAATACTTGCAGAACATGAGTTAATCCTGTCGTGGGAAGCGACGATCTCAGTCTTCGTTGAGCTACCGGCGGTTTTCTGAAGTACCAGATAATGTATTCTTGTAATGAAAGGAAATTTGTGACGAGCAGGTGCGGGCTCTTCTACACGTCTCGCCGGGTGCAAAGCTTCACAAGTTGACCAAGGAAAACGCCCCCTCTCTTCACTGCATTTAAATTCCTACTAAAGAGGTTTCAAGTGCGCAGCTGTTAGTCCATATAAATGTGTCCTTTGAAGAAGTCTGCACTTGAACATTTTTACGAACCGGTTCCCTAAGCTTGAATAATGACGAATATCCTAACACTGACTTACGTAATATTTTTAAACTAGGCGTAGATGCTCATATCTTTCGAATCGCCTAAAAACTGTAAAAAAAAAAAAAAAAAAAAAAAAAAAAAGGAAAATTTAATTTTAATTCTTTTGACGTCCAATAGAGGTACTCCGTAACAATAAAAAAAAGGCGATTTTTACAATTTCAGTTGTACTTCTTATGCCATCTAGTGGAAAACTTTCTAATAATGAGAAAGCCGTGCTCTACGCTCTCTAATACTTCTCGAAACTAATTCATAGTTTTGAGGGTGTTTTGCCGCTCATGGTGAATTAGGTATAGTGGCATATGGAAATTTAAATATGTGGGGAAATGTATTGTAGCGTTTTAAGAATTAGAAATTACGGTTGGGAGAGATTACGTAAGCAAAATTAGGGTCTGCACATGCTGAACATGAAGTATAGGCGTTCTTTTAATGGCCTTCTTGAAATCGAGTGTGGAGCAAAGAGGATGTGCCGCCGTCTGTTCACTTGGTAGACATCTCGGTTAACGTTTACAATGTATGTAAGTGGTAATTGCTAATTATAAAGACAACTTATCCGTGGTTCCTGTGCATACCTAGTTCCGATATTTTCCTAATTTGATCCCGTTTGTAGTCATGATAGTGAAGATTTTGTTAGATTAATGTCGTGGGCTACGCTCCCTGTTCGGTAAATAAGTTAAATAATGATATTTTAGGAGATTGGAAGCAGGGGGTCGTGACAGTGTATGAACGCTGCATCGCGCATATGTTTCAACTTGTCTACTGATTGAACTACTCAGAGCTACTCACTCTCCAGTGGGCGTGTGTAGTTCTACTCATGTCGTTACTTGCGATAAGCTCGTTGTTGTCTGTCGGTCCTGGTGGTGTAGTGGTTACCATACTTGCCTCCTACACCCAAGATTGCGGGTTCGAACCCGGCCAGGATCGATGGATTTTTTCGGGGTAAAAATCGTAAGTATGGCTTCCTTCGGAAGGGAAGTAAAGCCGTGGGTCCCGTGTCCATACATTTACGGCACGAAAAAGAATCTCAAGCCTGAAGAGAGGCCTCTGAGCAAAATTTGTCGGCCGTTTCACGCCCTGAGTTGAATGGGACGCTGATGACCTGAGATGTTAAAGAGCGTCCATAAATAAATCAATCAAAAAAAAATCGATCGTTGTTGTCTGGGCTGTATTTTTTGTCTTTCATTTTTTTAAGGTTTTTGGAAGTAATTGAGAGGTCCATGTTTAGGGTTTATTTACTTATCTCTTGAAATAGTCCTCCCCCTCTACACTTGCTTTGGTTCAAAAAGGTTTTTGATCTTTTGTTATTAAGGATAAATGTAAAAAACATGACCTGGTACTCGCCTATTATTATTATTATTATTATTATTATTATTATTATTATTATTATTATTATTATATTCAATTTATATTGAAAAAAATTGCCTTAACCTCAAGAGCTGCAACTCTGTACATATAGAAAGATTATATGAGGCTGTGGTTGATGGTGTATGCAGTAGAAATTTGGGGAGTGTCAAAGGGATGAACAAAGGTTGATGTGGTACCTAGAATGTTTTGTAGAGAAGTTCTGGCGTTACATAAAAGTTCCCCGAGGGGAGTGAGTTAGGCAGAATTAGGAAGGGTAGGAAGGAAAGGAATAATAGCGGAGAGAAGCTTGAAATATTTGCATAGATGCTTGAAATTAGATAATAGCAATGTACTAAAGGAATGACTTATGTATCAGAGAGATGTGCTGGGAAGAGAGAGTTGGTTTAGGGAGGTGGGGAAACTATTAGAAGAAATTGGAATGAGAGATGTATGGCAATTGGATGAAAGTAATGTTAGTGGATTTTGTAAAGAAGTGAGACAGAGGATAGAAGATATAGAGAAGCAAGAGATCTGTGCCAGCTTAGAGGATAAAGGTTCCTTAGATTTATATAAAGTAGTTAAAAAATGAGGACGGGAGAAATATCTTGATAATTGTAATCAATTTGGAAGAATAGGTTTTGTATCAATACGTACAGGGGTATAATTTCTAACAGGATTAAGAATAAGTTCTAAAGAAGTATGCATTATGGGTGAAAAAGTGGATAGTTTGTCCCATTATTTAATTGAATGTGAAACAGTAAAAAGGTGGAGGTATAGTATCTGGGATGGAAAATGGAACAAACTACAACAAGAAATAGTGGTAACAAAAATGTTATCAGATAGAGAAAATGAACAAAATGGGAGAATTTTTAGGAAAAGTAAGGGATAAGTGGAGAAGAAGTACAAGGAAGGAGCTTGAGGGCATACAAGTTGTGAAAATTATAATTTATTTTAGGGGTCTTTACCATACATATAACCAGGTGGTTAAGATATGGAATACCTCAGTTCTGGTACTACTAAACTTTTAGATATTTTGTTTGTTTATGTAAATTTAATAATAATGTTGTTTGCTGACAATGTATTGAAAATGTATAATTTCTAAATTGATGCATTTATATACTTAGAAAATTAGATGTAAAGGCAGGCAGGAAAAATGTAAATCTAATTGTAAAATTCTTGCTGAAATAAAATTTATTCATTCATTCAAAAATTTTGTACTCATCATCGATTAAGGCATGTCGGGCGTATGCATCGTTTGAATTCATCAACACTTAGCAACTACATATGTCAGAAACAGATAACTTCAAGTACCATCTAGTGTGTGATGTTTAGGGTATTACTTGGACGTGAAATTTTGTCCAGGGACAACTTTCTTCAAGTATGGAGTTCTTTAACGTTGCTAATATCTTCGATATGGGACCTACGGCTTTAAGAACCCTTGGTAGAGACATAATGGCAATTTTCGGGCTGAACCTCAACAGAATACTAGCTGGGTTTTCCGAAAAAAAACTACTATCTATCCAAATGTAATTGTTACCACATTTGTTTTTAAATGTTACTGTTTTATATAATTGTTTTAGTAAATCAGAAAAATATTTTTGCTGCTTTAAGTTTCTCACGAACTGTTAATCTCATCTTTTTCATTTTCAAACAGGTTACTTAATATTGCCAATGAAATAATATGAATTTAAAACAGAAGTACAATTTTTAAAAATATTTGCATATAGTGTCATTATTTTATGCATATGCATATTTCAGAAGTATTC
The DNA here is from genome assembly GCA_030762175.1 of Metallyticus violacea. NCBI lineage: Eukaryota > Metazoa > Arthropoda > Insecta > Mantodea > Metallyticidae > Metallyticus > Metallyticus violacea. The sequence goes on from CM060839.1 coordinate 26,204,442, forward strand.
TGTTCCCTGAACTTTCATGCATGCATAAGTTAAAAGCTTTCACCGGTTATATAGAGCAGTTGTTTTGCATATGCAAAAATATTCATAGCTCATTCTTGTAAAGTTTTTACCGAAAGTGCCGCTTAAGTTAAAAATATTTATGGCAAATGACAGAAGAAGGTAAGCATGTGTGTAGTCAGTATGGCGGCCATATTTCAATTGTCATTAAAGTATTTTTAAATGCCGCATCAGTACAAAATTATATATGGATGTAGTTTGCGAACTATGTCTAAAATCAATTTTTGACCCAAAGTCTCTACCAAGTGTCTTTAAGTTCCCCCGAAAGACTTGCGCTCAAGATTTTTACGTCAAAAGATGGGTATATTTTTTGAAAACTATATTTTTAAAAATTTAAACGCCTCTTTCAAATTTTGGTTAAATTAAAAACTTTTCATTCTAAATAAAATAAAAGTATTTTTATTACCGTTCTTATGAGGGAGGATTTGGAAAATTCGAAAATCTTTTAGGATTTGCATTCGAATTCGATAACAATTGGATTCACCCCTGCTCTATTTTTAACCGTGTAAATTTTTTTGAAAACAATAATGAGCTGAAAAACCAGTTCACGTGTTTTGTGTACTAATTAATATATAATATATAAACTAGTATATAATATATGCATAATTAAAAAGTTAAGCAACAAGAAATGCAAATTGAAACAGAGCAATATTTCCAACCGCTTGTATTCTTCTTCAACGGCAGAAGGCAAGTCAAGCGAAGAACCAAAAATAATGGAGTAAAAGAAAAATAGGAAAGCGCGTAAAAATAAACACAAATTTAGAAGCAAGGAAAATGTAACACCAATAATGAATACGCTTGTGTTCAGCATTTGAAGAACACAAGAGGTTCGAAATATTACACTACTGTGTGGTTGATTCAGTGTTTTGTTCATTTCTGCTTCTCTAGTTCTTGTTGTTGTTCTTTACAAGTTTATTTTTCTTTTTAATATATGGGAAAATTTTGGCCTTTCTATCGCAAAAAAAAAAAATGCTATAACAATACATACAGAGCTGACCTCCAATATGTTTGCCTGTTAAGGACCTCGGCATTGTTAATTCACAGTTTTGCCTATTGAGAAAACGGAATACACAAGCAAACCAAAGACCAGAGGAGATTAATCGCAGCATTGAGTGGGTGAATAGGTTTGAGCTAGTGAATTCTTTTGTTAAGTGATTTAAAGTGTTTGTCTTTTTAAAGATATTATTACAAATCACTATTGTGGCATGTAAATCAATTTATTCACTGCAACGCTGCTTCTGAAATGTTTGCTATTTCTTTTTACAGTTCATTTAATCTGCATTGGTTATATTTATAGACTGTTATTTAAACTTCCTATAAATCAAATCTGGGCGTTCAATTGAAGTTCGAGCTGTATATGCGATTGTAGCTCCTTCGTGCTTGAACATGGTATCGTACATTTATTATTTTTATATATTTAGAAAAGTTAGGGCGGATTGTTTATATTGCATTTTATTGTAAATCACAAACCGATCTTCAGTGTTGGAGTCTTGAATTTAATAGTGTCCTATATCCACTATGTTCAGTATTATATCAACATTAAAGCATTTCCGGACAAAAGATAGAAGTTTGTGAATGCAAACCCTAATAGCGTATTTTTTATTTCACAAAAGGGGAGTTCTGTTTATGTTCGCTGGGTTATTTTTTTTTTTTTTTTTTTTTTTTTAATGCTAGTGCGGTGTCATTTAGGACTCTATGCCAGGCAAAGGCGGGTGCTTTGAAGTTAGATGACACTAAACTCGATGAGATAGAGTTTCATAAGTTATAAAGCCAAGTAGCCTTAAAAGGTTCAACAGCTGTGCCATACTGCAGCCATCTGTTTGTCATTAACCGTAACCATAAAAGTGAGTGCCGGTACCATTAGACTGCGGATGTCAGTGGTCGCGGAATTTCCAACTTGTAGCAGAATCTTCTTCCTCTTCCGCTGTTTCCTCCTCTCCTTTTTCCAACGTTCATTGGTTTATTAATTCTTAGGACAAGTAAAACTTTATATTACTTTGCTCATGAACTTTCCCACAAAGCCTTCATGGCCATAAATGCTGCATCATATTTAAAGTGTTAACCATAATATGGCTAAGCATTACTTTAACGATAAAATGTACAAGGGTATTTTGAAAAGTTCTTAAATTAGCTCACAGGTGGTGACACTTCTTAAGAAATACAGACATGTAATATTGACCAAAACGTTGAACATAATGCAATAATTAAATGTACAGAGCAAAGAAACAGAAATTGAAGCTATGTCTTCCATAAACACAAAGTCCAATTGGATAGATTCTGAGAAAATCAGTATAAAGTTACCTTCCTAAAAATGACAACTTGGAAATCAATTTTTTTTTCTTAATTACAAACGTTGCCCAATATTAATATAACAATATTTTGCCTGTAATAATTTTATGAATATGCTGCTCAGTGGTCTGAACATTGATTTCAGATACTAAAACTTTGACTTGGAAGAGGAAAATACTAATTTTGCGTGTATTAATTTTTGGAACAAAATATTGCGATATTTGTATAACTATTTCTGTGTTTTATCTCTTCTTCTGCTTCTCTAGAAAAGTTTACGCTTTAACTTATACCTTCATGGGTCAACAAAGATTTAAAAGGACTTATGTTTGTCTTCCTTCAAGTGGGTTAGCTTCTCCCCTACTTATTTCTCCGTTCTTTTGGGCCAACAGAAAGACGGCCCATGGCCAGAGCTCGGTATTCTCTCTTTTCTTAGGAACCAAATGTTGAGAGGTTACTGACATCACGCATAACTGACTAGGATTTGTTTTCACACTTTGTGGCTTCCGCACTGTTCATTAAGGGACCTTTTATAGTGTAACTGTTAAGTTGGAAGTGAAACAATTTGCACCGAAAGCTATAGAAACTTACCAAGACGGAACAAAATTAAGTTTTTTTTTTATAATTAAAAAAAAAAAGATCTTGGCTGACAGCGTGAAGTGAAAAACATATGAGATTAGAAAATAAATGGCAAATTTTGCTTCTGCACAGGCCAATGATGACAGTAATTATATGAGTGTCACAATTTGTTGAGATATTACGATACATCAGTGGGGGTAAATCGGTTGAAATAATCATAAAGTTCGTTGCTGTTTCTGAATGGACTGCAGAAGGCCTAAAGCGTACTTTAACAGCTGAATTAGAAGAGATCCGTATAAACCAGAAGTTGTAGCATAGACGTACGATGGCGCTGCAGTTGTGAGAGAATGTCGGGATGATGTATGGTGTATGCAGTTATGCCCCTGGCTCGCCCTACTACGGGGGCCAGGGGCCGCCACTGCTACATTTGTATTTCGTTGCAGCAATGTGTGTAATATATTTCATGGAAGCAATGTGTCCAGTAAGAAATGTTGACAGAAGCCGGAGAATTCACTGGTTGGCAACGTCGCGTATAATCCTCATGTGTAAACAATTGCCCATGTTGGCAAGTATCCGCAGGGTGGGGATTTTCAGCCCAAGTACAAAGCTTTTTGCTTAACGAGTACGAGGCTCTATTGGGGACGCCTACCCTCGTGTTTGTATTATTCCATCTAGACGCTTAATTACTTCCTTCGTGCACATGATGTGGCTCGTTCAGTTCTTTTTAGTGTTTAAGTGCAGATGGTTCCGCGATAAGGTCTTGCCGAGAATGTAATGATACCTTATTTAGCTGCTTATATTTATTAATATGCGACAACATGCACAATGAGGTATTGCGGCCTGTCTTTGAGATAAATTACTCCTCAAGGAACAAAGCACACTCGCTTTAAGCCTGACGTACGTGTTTTGTTTAGGTCGTGCGGGTCGCTGCTCTTTTGTTTACAATGGTTGTTCAACTGAATACCTTAAAAGAGCAGTTCTCGAACTTTCCTTGTTCGTGTACCTTCTGTAAAAATCTCTCGCTTTCGCTGACCTCATTAAGATCTAATTCTAAAGTTTAAAATCTTAAATTTCCAGCGTACATATATTTTTAAAGTGATTCATCACTGGTTTATAAAATTTAACTTTTTTCTATATTTGTGTTTTTATTGTGGTGCGCCCATACACAGTAGTAGTAGTAATAATAATAATAATAATAATAATAATAATACCTTCAAAAGGTATATCAACGCATAAAATTAATATTTAACTAACATATAATGGTACAACATTGCTCGCTAATTTTAATTCCTGAAATAGGCATTTCACTTACCTACAAGCCGTGATAGATCGGTTTAATAGTAGAAATTGAATGTTCTATATGTTTTCCAAATTATTTCTAAACTTATATTACAAAGAATGGTTTTTATACAACTAAGTTATAACGAAAGGCATCAGTACTTTAGTGACCTTCTTTGATAAGTCTGGAAAATTCTGGTGCCTCTCTGCTGCAGCCTAAACATCCGTGTTGTCCAGGGAAACTATGATTGTATAAATGAGTCTTCTGCCTGATCTAATGATTCCCTCCGGAACTAATAGTGTCACGGTTCATATTAGAACTACTCGTCTATTCGTCATACTTTACTTATTTCAACAGCATTAGGCCGGATAAGAGGCTAGCTAAATCCATTTATATATCTAACATTCCTACTCATAATGAAGTGAAAGTAAGAAAATAATGGATCAAAGTAATCTGTGAAAATATAACATTTTTATTAACTTCATTGATTATTTAACAGTTGTTTGTTGTAAAGATGGCCCATCCCGGAGCAGATGGGGTTGTACCACTCATTTCAGGCTTCGGAGCTCGTCGGCTAAAAATATTAAAACACAACGCATTGCCATTCTGCGCATGCTCAGAGGTAATCTTTCCCATGTTCAAACCTTCAATCGTCATTTTAAACACCAATCGTCTCTATGCTACAATACACTAGTTTATCCCACATTGTTTAGGCCCCATGTGCCACTTAGGTTTCACACAAGAAACGTTAGATAACATTGGACATGGTCTGGAACTTTTCCTCCTTGGACGTCCTTCTCAGCAAAAGAAATTTCCTTGGTTCCAATCTTGGTTCCACCTAAGTGGGTATGTTAATTCAAAAAACAACCGACACTGAGGTTCAGAAAAAACTAACCTGCTTCATGAGGAATCCCTGCATGATCAAAAGGTGTGTGGTGCACCATTAGCGGCGAGAGAAGAATAGTTTATTTTTTCTTCTTAAGAAACAATAGTGATAGGTATATGCAGAATATTTTGTAATCCCCTTTTTTTAGTTAATTAACTGTGCTAGAACGAAGGTTCGTAACTTTGCAACAGGACTCTGCAACTACACATTCAGCTCATGTACCCTTGCATGCAATTCATGAAATATTCCACGACAGAGTCATCACTAACATATGGCCCCCTCGGTCTCCAGATTTAACGCCCTGCAATTTTTATCTCTGGTTGGCATCAAAGGAGAAAGTATACAAGACACACATTGGATAAATTAAAAATTAACATTCGTGAATAAAGTTCTCCCGTTTCTCAGAAACTGCAGAGGGTAATGGTTAATTTCCTTGACAATGGTGAGAAAATGTACTTTCAGACTCCCGTTCACCGCGGTACCAACTTGAATGACCGTCTTGCCGATAGGCATAGAGCGGTCCCGCGAAGGAAAAATCACCCATTACAATGGAGATGCTGATTTCTAATAATTAGAGTGAGGATTTATCGGCATTCTGATAAGTAATATGTAGTATAAAAAGAGATTACATTTTTAAAATTAGGCACATAAAGGAGGATTTTTTATTGATTTATTTATGGACAATCTTTAACATCTCAGGTCGTCAGCGTCCCATTCAACTCAGGACGTGAAATGGCCGACAAATTTTGTTCAGAGATATCTCTTTCAGGCTTAAGGTTCTTTTTCGTGCCGTAAATGTATGACACGGGACCTACGGCTTTGCTTCCCTTCCGAAGGATTTACGATTTTTACACCCAAAAATAATTCTCCGGTCCTGGCCGGATTCCAACCCGCGATCTTGGGTGTAGGAGGCAAGTATGGTAACCACTACACCAACATGACCGACTCATATATAAAGGAGGCTTTATACATTTTGGTGGTAAATTTGAATCGGTGAATGAGTTAGCTCTAGGAAAAATGATTGTAAAGAAATTTTGTTTTCGGTTTTTTCTTTATGTAAAGAAATGGAGATAAACTACGACTATTTTATGCGAAACAGCTGACTTGAGAAAAAGATGCATATTATACGTACAACATGCCTGGCAGAGCATCAGCCGTTCGTCGTTAAAGTTGCGTCGTCTTTAATCTATTGCTTTATAGAAATGTGTTAGTTGATATTTTCATGAACAATGGCATCAAACTAAAATTGATACAAACTGCTTGACAATGCAAGAATAGCACCAACTCCATACAGTCTAAGCTTTTATCCGCAACATGCCACAAATGAACAGAAATCTAGAATTTACAATACATTCGGTTTCTAAAACATAACATTTAACTGCTGCTTCTGATCTTGGGATTTCTCCACGTCCGTTGATTTGCTTACAGGGTCCAAAGTACCAGGCGAGTTGGGCTGGTGCTGGTATGGTGTGACGGTAGCTTGCCCTGTGGGAAGGTGTCTGCCACGGCAATTAGTATGGAAACAGCCTTTCTTAGGGACTCCGCTCTGTGTCTCCCTTACTTCACCCCTCCCCGAAGAGCCTCCTGTAGGGACAGCCATGGAACAAGCTGAAATATCGAAAATCCCTCCTCTGTCTGTATCAGTTCAATCGAAATATACGTTATTGAAATAAATTTATAGTTTAAAATAACGTGCAACATTACCGAACAAAAGTGTATTGATTGACTTGGTGGCATTCACAATTGTTGACAACATTACTTTCACGTAATAGTATGCAACTTGAAGGAAAATGTATGAAGTTTATTAATTCTAAAGTTGTTTTCGCGTAAGTATTTATAGGCACTAATAAACGTGTTTTACTTAACAAATGTTTACGTGAAATGCACTTTAACTTAAAGTCCCTTGTTTCACAATGAAAAGAAAATATAGACATTTTAGGCAATGTCCTTAGCTAAGTAATCATGGTTTCTAAGCACATCACATCTCCTCTGGTGGTCTTCGATAGTAATTTTGTTTCCTTCACAGCAAAACCCGGCGAGCGATCATAGGGGAAAAAAATCTACTGAGCAAGTGCTTCGTCAGCATTATTATGTGGTCGCCTCAGGCAGGCAAAAAATGATTTCACGTCAGCTGTTTATTAGATCACTGTTTTCTGGAAGCATTCCCTTTCCCTGTGTCCTTTACATGCACACGCACAGGGAAAGTGTATTGGAAAATTCCAAATTTTCGAATACACTTGCAAAATCGCAAATAGAATTAAACGTTTGTTGTGTCAAATAAATATATTCAGATGATCTTTCAAAAGAAATGTTTAAATTTTCTACATTCATATAGTGCTAGCTGATTACTAGTTAGAATAACCATTTGATTGAGGATAAAGTTTTTAAAATAAAGTAATTATTTATCTCCTTTAGAGTTAGCTAGATATGTTAAAGGTGGTAAATAACGCCGCATTAAGCAAGAATAAAAACAAAACAATAAAAACCTGGGTTATACGAATGGAAATACATTTTTAAGGCACTTCTTTGAATCAGCCAGTTGCAAAGAACGCCGTGTTTGTAGGCAGCCCGCTTGAGTATTCTCTGCTTTGCAAGAAAGTACGTTGTATATGTCGTGTATAAATATAGAAGTGTCGCTTTTTAGTGAAAAAAAATCTATTATTTTTCAACATAATCTTCTTTCAAACTTATACACTTATTCCAGTAATTTTCTAATTTATTAATACCATCCTAGAAAGTGATATATTCAGCTCTGCAAGATACATACTTGTACTTCTTTTTGTGATTTGATTTATTTACGGACGCTCTTTAACATCTCAGGTCATCCGCGTCCCATTCAATTCAGAGCGCGAAACGGTCAATGCATTTTGCTCAGAGGCCTCTTCTTTCAGGCTTGAGGTTCTTTTAAGTGGCGTAAATGTACGACATGGGACCCACGGCTTTACTTCCCTTCTGAAGGAAACTATACTCTAAACATTTACGCCTGAAAAACCCCCTGACTAGGATTGAACTCGCCATCTTGGGCCTACGAGGCAAGTATGGTTACCATGGACCACTTGGACCCGACATGTTGGGAAGCAGAAGTAATCCGAGGGAACCAAATCCAGAGAGGAGGGAGGATGAGGAGATTTTACACCATAAGTCCAACAATTTTGAGGTTATAATCCCATACTTCAGCACTTGCGCGTTATCGTGATAGTACAGGCCCTTTTCTTCGCCAAATAAGCACGATTTTTTTATGATATTCGTGTTGTTTAATCGCTCCAGTAGTATAGTGTAATATTCCCGGTTATGGTTTCGTCTTTTCTGAAAAAGGCAAATAAAATTACACTGTGGCAACCGGAAACACAATCGCCATCACCTTTCCTGCTGAGGGAATTGGTTTTGCTTTTTTCGGAGCGCTTTTTCAAGTTTCAACTCACTGTTTCGTCGGTTGTCTTACATCGACTCCGAAGTTACTTCGATTTTGTTTAAATAGTTACAACTTCTGCGCGGAAGTAACAACTCGCTCTCTTCTGTGACCAAAGACAGCAAGCACTTCGCCGATAGATCTTCGTTTGCAAATGATTGTGCAAAATGTAATTCAGGCAATCTCCAGAAATACCCACAGCTTCAACCATTTTCTCAGCAACATGTGAATTTTTTCTATAATTTCGAGAGTCGTCACCTCGGCAAAACGTCCGGAATGGTACGCATCGCTTGTGCTCGTTCGGCCACATACAAACTCACCAAACCATTTATGCAACATTCTAATCGAAGGTGCAGAATCACCCTAATGTTTGTACAGCTTCGTTTTTGATCGTGCGGAAAATGACTCAAACATTATGGCCAAGTATGGCTTCCTTCGGAAGGGAGGTAAAGCCATGTGTCCCGTGTCGTAGATTTACGGCACGTAAAAGAATCTCAAGCCTGAAAGAAGAGGCCTCTGAGCGTCCGTAAATAAACCAAATCAACAAAAATCAACGTTGACAAGGTAACTCTGGAAACAACCTTTGAGTTGGCATGGACTTGTCGAAAAGCCCTATTATTAGTCACCGAGCCATTTCGGTTTAAAAATGCCTGGTGTTTCAACTCAAAACTAACAATCCTCTGCTTTTTATGCTTTAATGTACAATTTATTTGTAATACACTGCGGTCATTAGAATTGCGATTGCCTGTAATGGACGCGTTAAACTGACCTCACATTTTCTCAGAAGAAACGAGTATGGCTCCTTGAAAATGGTGCTCGTGTTGGATGAAATCTGTCCACAGCGAAAGGAATATGAGATCAGTGGATCGAGGTAGAACGAACACACATACATAAAGGATCTCATCATACCTGTCAAACAACCAAAAGAGAAATTAAATTTCATTTTCGCATGACTATTATGAACACACACAATTTGTTGTAATTTTAATGTCCAGTTGTGTAGTTTGTCCTTAAAATGTTAAGATAAAGAAAGGAACACAAGCATCTAGTCCATAGACGGCCAAACTTCTTGTATGCCGGGTCAAATTTAAAAAATGAGAATATCTATCGGAGCGTAGACCATAACATAAATATTATACACATTCTGCGACGTTTAGGGACACTGGGAGTGAATTTTCCAAGTTCCAAGTTTTTGTATGGATTTTTCTGAAAGATTTATTGTGATTGCATTGCTGTTAAGTTAATATGTATATCAAATTCCATTCAATTGGGATTAAATTTTTGCGAGCTATAAATTATTTCATAAATTTTATTACGTAAATGTATCGCATAATCAAAATGCCCCAAGCAGCTCACAAGTTGAGAAAATTGGTTCATAATTTTTGCTGCTGTTGGAGCTTTGAACCACATACAAACATTTTATAGAAAGATATAACTGTTATTAGCTGTGCTAATTTTTTTAAATATATACGAAACTTTAATCTTTTAATCTTTAAAACTAATTAATTTTATAAAATTACTATTCGTGTTAGCATGTATTTTATCCTTTAGAATATTACATTGTATACTACTGCACATTCTGAGAAAATTTAATTGAATTTAAATAAAAACTGCTACGCGTGCAATATTTTGTGAAAGTTAAACTTGTAGAAAAACGCTGTTTTTTTTTTTTTTTTTTTAAAGTATGGTCGAAAACAGTGTGGCTTAAAACAACACGCGAAACTCTTTAAATGGCTATAGAGCCCGAAAGGAAGGAGGGACGTGCAAATGTTGACTCTCTATGGACGCCCAAAAGTTCGAGGAACCATTTACAGAAAAAAATCCGATTTATGATTGATTTTGACCAAAAACTCTTTAAAGAAAATGACAAGAGGAGTAAAGCACGTGTCATCGGCTGCAGAAAGCCTAGAAGCAGAAAGTAAAACTCCGCGTAAGCGAACACGTTTTACGAAATAATTAAATTGAATGGCTTGATGAGTGCTCTCCTTTTGTATCATTGTCGACCATTTGAAGGAAAATGGAAATAAAAATGTATACAGTGATATAGAAAAGAACATGAATAATTTAAATTGTTATTTGCTAGTTCATGGGCAAATATTTGCTTTCTTTTACAACGAGCATTTATCCCACTTAAGTTAATTAGAACAAGAACTTTGTCAAAATATTATTTGTGTCAATTTTATTTAACATTATTGCAGTGATTTTTAAATTGTTTTCTCTGCCATATGGGCAAGTTCTAATGTGTCTTAACATTACAAAAATGGAAAACAAATTCTCGCGGCGTTTATCTATATTAGACTCCTTTACTAGCTTACTTTTTTCTTTCCTTATAGCTAAGTATGCTGTATGATGTCAAAGCAAGGTCCTATCCTCTCGCGGTCAAAGTAGCAACCTTCAGCATAACACACGAAGTGCTTCCGTGTATCTTTTGTTTTCGTTCTGTTTTATTCTATTTTATATCTTACGTAAATCGTAAATGCTTTGCTAAGCTGAGCAAGTTTTGGGCGTATTTTTTTATGTTTAGCACGCAGAGTGCTGGCTAATCGCCCGGCTAGAGTAGTTAATTTGCATGGCCTTGATCCCGGATCATGGGATTTTCACGATCTGGCTGACACGAGTAAATAAGACCATGCCTCGCTGTTTAGCTCTAGAGGTTGTCATACAGGCTCTGTCCGGTATTTATAAACATGACGTGCTCTCGCAGTAGGTGTTCTTGGTGTACCGGTTGTAGTGGTTTTCCTTATCAATTGACTGGCTGAGTGTAATAAATCAATATTATAGGTATATCGAATGCCCTCCTCCAAAAGAAACATTTACTTCAGAGGTCGTGAACACTGCGTTCGGTGAAACGGGAACGGAATGTAATAAAAGAAGCGCAGAAATACAGAACTTTGTTAATTATTTGCAACAGTGACTGGCTTAGGATAACCAAACGTCCTCTTTTGTCCGGGATACGTTCGGTTTTTTAAACAGATTAAATAGCCTCCTTTTCTTAATTTATATGCCTGATGGTTGGACGCCTTTTAAAAGTAAATTGCTTACGCTGTAGCATCATCAACTAAATACATTCTTTGATCACAGGTAGCTAGTAAATCAAGAGAGCAGATAAGGGTGAGAATTTTCTCATTTTCCACTTTCACCTGTTAGGTAGCTCATCTTGAAACTTTATATGAAAATTTACACATAGTTCGATAATCATAGGAGATATGTAAGTGCAAAAGGTTAACTGCTCCAAACATTTTGAGTGCAAGGAGGAAAAAAAAAAAAAAAAAAAAAAAAAAAAAAAAAAAAAAAAAAAGCAAACAAAACAAAAAACAAAAACAAAAAACGAGCATTATAAACTAAGACCAAAATTATTTTACATCCTCGTTTTTCGTCGGTCCTGGTGGTGTAGTGGTTGCCATACTTGTCTCCTAACCGCAAGATCGCGGGTTCGAACCCGGCCAGGAGCGATGGATTTTTTTTCGGGCGTAAAAATCCAAAGTATGGCTTCCTTCGGAAGGGAAGTAAAGCAAAGCCGTGTGTCCCGTGTCGTACATTTACGGCATGAAAAAGAACCTCAAGCCTGAAAGAGAGGCCTCTGAGCAAAATTTGTCGGCCGTTTCACGCCCTGAATTGAATGAGACGCTGATGACCTGAGATGTTAAAGAGCGTCCGTAAATAAATCAATCAATCAATCAATCAATCCTCGTTTTTCAATGGACTCTTAAACCTGTCATGTTATGAAAGAATGTTTTCATGTATATACCGAGTGAGTTTTCTCTTGCGGATTGTGAAGTTATACACTCCATTCCGTAAACACTGTCCCCTGCATCGTATCGATTTTGGCCGCATTGGCTGCTAAGTACCTCTTGGCATGTTCTGACTCAAGTTGCACTGTGCGAGCCCTGGGCTTTAGCGGTGAGGTCCAGGGTTCAAATATTGGCCTATGAAATTATAGAGAAGTATTGCTTATTTTGTGATATTTATTAAAGTAAATATCGTAATTATGTAAATTGCAATAAGAATCTGATATTATTGAACATAATAAGTAACTGCGAATAAATTTATATCAATACTAAATTTAAAATATAAGGCACCGAATGATATTTTACTCCTTGTAGATATTCTTACACACAGAGGAAAGAAAAAAAATTGGAGTAGTTCTAGAACATTGTGTACACAGTAAGGGTAAGTCCCCTAATAGAACGCCCTGATAAATGCGGCGGGTCACTTGAGAGCACCTGCATTTCCAATCGACTGTAAAATGAGGGGTTGCCTAGTTACCAATCTGCAGGATGAGAAGACTCACCCGGTATACACAAACACGTGACATTGTATGAACTTACGTAAACCGCATTATTTCGTTGAAAAGAACTAAATGACCTAGAAGGACTATTCCGGGTTCTTAAGACCTTTGAACTATTCTAAGTCAGCTACAGTTTAGCCCCTCCAGATGTCAGAAATACCATCTGGTATCATGCTGTGATATTATCGCGTGAAGGTCCGTCGCAATTGTTTCCGAGTGAACTGGATCGGCTATCACGATTCCCGATTTTGCTTTTTATCAAATGATGCAAGTTAAGCGTTTAACCCGAAGTTATGTGGAGGGTGTAGTTCAGGCCGGAGGTGGTTCTGTGAGGTTTTGGGGGTGTTTTACGTGCTATGAGTTGGACTCACTCATTCAAATCTCCGTGAATATGAACCAAGGTGTTTATTTCAGCATTCTTGGTGACCAAGTGTTGCCCTTGATTCAACAACTTCATGATGAGTATGCTATGAACATCCCCTTTTTCCAAGATGACAACAGCCATGTTCACAGAGCTGCACTTATGGATATAAAATATGGGGAACTATTTGGAACACAAAAATCAGCTTCGCAATTTGATGGCTCTATGCTATCTAATCATCAGCGAGTGGCTTGCACTGGATATGGCATACCTGAAGACACTTGTAGACTCCTTTTCCTCGCCGAATCAAGGACTAGAGGCGGTGTTACACGGTATTAGAAAGCTGTCTCTAGGCGAGGGATGACTAATGCGTGACATTGCATGAACTGATGTAATGCACATTATTTCATTAAAAAGAATAAAATTAATGGGATTAGGTGTAAGGACCGCCCCGGTTCTTTGCGGACCTATAAATCATTCTAATTTAGTTACTACAAATGCCTACTTGTAATATGCTATAGTATTATTTGAAAGTTAAATGACCAGGATCCTCTTTTTCAAGCATGACGTTCTTAACGTAGTATAAATCTACGACACGGGACTGAAGTATAAGTCCCTCCCAGGGGACTTACGCTGGAGATTTTTACGTCCCGAAATACCTATCGACTCGGCCAGATTGGAATCACAAATCAGAGCGGGTTGCTTCTAGATCACCAGAAAGATAAATAATAATAATAATAATAATAATAGTAATAATAATGATAATAATAATAATAATAATAATAATAATAATAATAATAATAATAATAATAATAATAATAATAATAAAATTTTAAAACAGCACAATTTTGCTTCCTCTTGAGTTCAGAAACGTGACATCTCTTTAAGAAGGTTACTTTTTTTTCCTCCACTTTTCTTCCCCTCCGTTACCTTTTCCAAAGTCCATAAACATTCCAGATAGTAATATAGACATTTCACTTTCGCGAATGTATGCAGTTTCTTTCTCAATTCCTGCCAGTAATTAATTCTTTACGGCCGCGAGACATCACTTGTTCTACCCACTCGCGATTGGCAACATCGATTACCACAGAGAAGTGGTCTCTGAGAGGGTAATGACGTCATAACTCGGCGAACTACTCGGCGTTCTGCTAATGTCATCAATCTTATGTCACCGCCACTTGGAACCGCGGCCTATTGTATTTAGATTGTCAAACCACGCCTCCTTCTATCGGTTCCAAATCTGGACCGCTTTGCAAACTGATTGATAATGTCCGTTCACCAGTGAGCCCCACGCTCGTAGCTCTTGGGGTGTGAGCATAAACGTTATTAAAATTAAAACTGTTTAGTACAAACAAGGGAGGGAAGCTATGTATAATTATTATTAAACTTTCCGTTTGGCAGCAGACTGTATAATTTGAATAACAATATAAATGCGAATTTTACTTTCATATTAGTCGTATAATGTTCCATATCTGTTAATAAGAATGTTTTAGTTTTTCATGAAATATTCAGTTGATTAGTACGTGTTGTTGTTTATGGCTTATAATAAGCAGTGGGGAGTTTAAGGCTAGGTCTTGAGCAGCCTATAAGAAAACAAGATAATAAGAACAAAATATTCAATCAAAAACTTTCAAAACGCAATATTTCAGATATAAGAGCATTCACTGTTTTCTTCCGAAATATATCAACATTTTAAAACCTAGAACTTTTGCTGTGATTTAGGCATGAAAGAGGTAAAAAAGAAACTTTCAGTAATTATGGAATAATTTGAGCTATATCCGCAATTCGTTTCCTAGGTTTTGTAGTACTTAGTAAAAAGTTTTCCACCCCTCTCTCTTTTATGTGCTGATTATAAACGCGTTATATAAAATAGAGAATTTAACCAGTCAAATCAGAATGGTACAGTAACATGGACGCGATTTTCCAGTTGTAGTTCTATAAAATTCAGTTAGCTGTTTTTATATTTTGTATGCGGTTGAAAACGTATAAAACACCGTGCCTTATACGTCAGAAGTGACACGCGTTGACATATCTTAGGAATTCATGCCTTTATATAAATAAAAGTGTAAGTGCCGTCAATAAGGGTGTGAAGACTGTAAACCTGAATTAGCTGTTTTTAAGATCAAGCGGAGTAAACGCTGAAGTAAGATCAAAGAGAACCATATCGGAGAAAGAAACAGCAATCTTAAATTCAAACAGGGGCGATCTTTTAAACTTACAACATTAATCCTAATAGTAGCACTGCTATCGTAAATAGAAGTCTACATAAAGTGGCATCCGTCAGCTCTCTGTGTAGTTAAATGTTTCAGTGAGATACTTTATAATAAAATACATTCATTTCTGTTATTACATTATGAATGGTTACGGGACCTATGTATTGATTGTAACAATAACATTTATGTATAGTAAAGAAGGTCGTAGTATGATACATAAACTGCAGTTATACTATTTTACTATAGTATTCTTATTAGTGTTATTTACTTGCCTCGTAGCCCCAAGATCGCGGGTTCAATCTCGGCCAAGGAATTTTTCGGGCGTAAAAATCCTAAAGTATGACTTCCTTCGGTAGGGAAGTATAGTCGTGTATCCCGTGTTGTAGATTTACGGCACGTAAAAGAACCTCAAGCCTGAAAGAAAAGCCTCTGAGTAAAATTTATCGGTCGTTTTACGTCCTGAATTAAATGGGATGCTGTTGACCTGAGAAGTTGAAAGAGCTTCCGTAAATAAACCTAATAAACAAATACATTATTAATGTAATAAAATAAAAGAGTATAAGTAATTTAAAATAATGCAAATAAAATGATGAAGCAGAAATACATTTCAAATCATATTAACGTGTTTTTAAAAGACAATCTCAAAAGAAATATTCTATTTCTCGCCATGTTTCCTAAAGTCCTAGGAATAAACGGTACAGTATCGTATTGGCAATACTAATGAACTGCGCAAGGTTTGCAATAAGTAAATTATGTTATTTTATACTGAAACACGCAGATTTGCTTCTGTTTTAAAACCTCTGTTGTTCCATTGACAAGGCCCCTGGAATCGCTCCGTTTGTTTCGTTTGGTTGGTATTGATTTTCATTTTTTTTTTTTTTCCACACTCAGTTTTAGATCGCCTTTCTTCCGGAGGCTTCAAGTTTCAGAAACAAATGATATTAAAACCGATATCTCCGTGAATGTATATCTCTTGTGGTTTATTTTGGAGATTTATATTACTTGGTATCGAGAGGGAAACTACAACCTCACTCTTCTTGCAAAAGATGCTGTACGTGTTGCCGATTTTGTACATCTCCTTAAGAAACTACCATTTATATTCTTCATTTCTTCTGACTCATTAATTTCATTTTTTTCTCCCGGCATCATAAGGGGTGAATACAGAATTCATGTATTTTATATAAAGTACCCAGGTTTTAAAAAGTTCGTCACGCAGAAACTGCATAAACTAAGTGAATTTCTCAGTAAGTAGAATAACATTAATAAAAGATCCAAAGTATGACCTTATTAATTAATAAAATAAGCTATGACATTACAGTGTGTTAATTACCATGACAAACACTAAAAAACTAATTAAACTGAACTAATAATACATTACTTAATTAGGTTTGTTTGTATTTCCCCTTCAAAATCACTTGAAAATAAATGTATATAGTGAAATCACTCTAATTTTCAAAAGTAAGAGGAATAAAACTGGAATTTTTGCAATCTATAATTATTACTAAAGAGAAACCATGTTTTTTTATTATTATTATTATTATTATTATTATTATCATCATCATCATCATCATCATCATCATATCATCATCGTTGTTGTTGAGATTAAACAACAAAAATTAATGGTATACTATTAACTAAATTAAATATATGACCACCGACAAAGCTATACTGTGTAGGTTGTAACTATGTTTATGAACTGAGCCCTTGGTATCATCTTTGCATTCACTAAAACAGAAATAACAGAAAGAAACCTTGTACTCGTATATTTAAGAAGTTTATATGTATCAATACGTCAAAAACATGTTACTATTTAAAACAACTACAATGTACTACGCAAATACACATAATCAACAATATACAATAAACAATCGAAATTTCCATCTGGCTCTGAAATTTAATTTAAATGTTATTGTACTAAAAGCATATACCGCAAACGTTTTCTGATGGTTATAATAGAGCACTCTTGATACAAATATAATTCTCAAACACATATTAGTTAAATGTTTCACAATTGCTATCTTCTGAACAATGCTTTTGTTAAATATAAAACATATTCATCGTTATGAATACAGTTTATGTACTGAATTAATTTGTCCTTTTGTTTTGAAACAATTGAGAGAAACGTTAAATACTAGAGCGCTTTTTAAATTTCCATTTTCAGATATAGCCCTACTTCTAATGCCGATTTCCCTAATTTTCAGAAACTATTTTTCATATTTTATTTAAATTATATGTACCGAATTTTGTTACGAAAAACATGCCACTAGAGCGTTTTTTAAAATTTTTGTTCTCAGGAAATAAAATGACCCGATTTCCCTGATTTTCAGGAACAATTTTTGTTTAAATGGTATATACCGAGTTTCATTGCGAAAATGCCAAATATGATGCCGCTAGAGCGATTTTTAAATTTTGGGTTTCGGGTAAACCCCTCCTAATAAGTTTATTTCACTAATTTTCAGATAGTATTTTTCTTATTTTATTTCAATGGCATATACCGAGTTAATTAAATTGATGCTACTAGAGCGATTTTAAATTTCGCTTTAACCCCCACTCTAAATTTCGGTTTTCAGGTATAGCCCTACTACTAATGGCCCGGTTTCTCTGACTATTGTTTTGGTTTTTTTTTTGTTTGTTTGTTTGTTTTTTTTCCTCCATTTAAATGGCATATACCGAATTTGGTTTCAAAAAAATTGCTGCCGCTAGAACGAATTTTAAAATGTTGGGTTTCAGGTAGAATTCTAATAGTATGAATTCGCTGATTTTCTGAAATTATTTTTATTGGTTTATTTTATATTATACACCAAGTTTCGTTGAGAAAAAACGAAAATTGAGGCCGCTAGAGTGATTTTTAAATTTTGGCATTAGGTTAACCCGTACCAAAAAAAAAAAAAAAAGAAAAAAAAAAGGGGAAAATTGGGGCCCATAGAACGTTAACAGACATATATAAACTTTTTTTTTTTTTTTTTTTGTCATTTTCGGTTTCTAGTAGGTACAATCGATGGAAATTATAAGAAAATGTTCAAAAATCTTTTTATGGGTTCTACCGCAATAGGTACATTCCTTCAGAATTCGCTAAAAGGTGAAGTGTTGTGTCAGATGCCGGCAATGGGAAGAGGGAAACCGAGCCATAAACGGCCTACTTGCGAATGGACGGTTTTAAATGTGCCTCGCTGTATAGAGATGTAAATATTTAATACAATATTTTTCGTGTTTCAGGATTAATCTACTGATCGTTGGAAAATTTATCACATACCCAGCTTTGCACTAAAGATCGCAGCCTCATTAACAACAGCAGTTAACTGTTATAAAGCTTTTGAGATGCTTGACATTCGCCATGTTTAACGCTCATGCTCCTGTGTTTTCAGCACACAATTTTCTTGTCTTCAGGAGTCAGGATCTTATTCAAGAAATTCCATTCATAGTTTGTGTTACTTTTAACGCTCTACAGCTCTATAATTTCATTTGGTAGAGCATCAGGTGACAGCCTTACACTATTTTTATGAATTTCTTCTCTCTTCAACGGCAAGTAGGTGCTCAACAGCGTCAAGAGGCCACTGTGTGTCTATTCTCGGAGCGGCTGGAGAGCAAGCAGGCCATGGCCAACTATATATCTGCCATCTTCAGCACTTCGTCTGTATGTAAACCCTCTTCACCTTGATGTACGTTGGATAACGTTACACCTCAGCCGTTAATTACGTGCACACCCTCGCCTGCCTTCCACTGAGCTGAAGTAAGCCAAAGAGAAGTTTTTCCATTCCTCGTTAGTTTGGTGACTCTGTGGAAACAAGCAGAGAGCAAGTTTCTGAAATGTTGGTAATGAAAACTATTCTGTTAGTTTACGCAGCACGCCCAAAATCCGAATATACGTCCTAAATTACAGACTGCAATGCGCATTGCGTAGTTCCCTTATCTTCGTTTCGTTGTATAATATCAGAAAGATTATAAACATCCAATAATGTTTTCTAGCTCTTTATAAAATGATTATATACATATAATTATCTCCTTTTCTTCCATTCTTAACAGCGATTTCTAGTACAGATCTAGAACCAGCAAATGCCCACTATTTAAAAGCGCCGTCCATTTTAACATCTGGGTTTTCAGATACTCATAAACGAGGGTTACTATTTAATTTTCGGGACTTGAAGAAAGTATGAGATATGTAAGTTTCCTGATGGCACTGGAAATGGCGTATTTTGATTAGTAACCATAGCGGAAGTTAAGAGTCCCGCACCTACTATTGCAACTGCAGCAAAATGTGATCGTGCGCTCGCCTTCTGACGTTCTAAGATGGAGGTAACCCGAAATCATTTTTGTGCGATGACTTTTTATGATCATAAGTGCGGCCTAAGCATAGAAAGATTACAGATATCGTTTCCAGACTCTGGTCCTTAAAGTACGTAAGTCTATCACTGGTTTGCAGAGTTTAGACGAGAAGCTCGTGTAGAAACCATAGTGAAGAACGAGTGACTTTGGGAGATGACCGAGTCTCTAAACGTTCATTAGACAAGGTATCGTTAGATACTACTCAACTTCAAATAAGAATAAATGGCAGCCAGGAAATTTCGACAGTGGAAGCTCTTGATGTACCCATATCTTCACAATACCAATACGATCCAGAATCACAAAGAGGCAGTCTGAGTCTACCCAAATGACGACTCCCAGAGAAGGATAAGCGATGCCAAAGTGTGAACCAGAAGATGTTCTCAGCAGATGATCATATTGCACTCCAGGAAGCAAAAAACAGTCACTGTCAACTTATAACACATCACAGTTCCACCCTCAAATGTCTCCGCCCATCCTGTTTTGAAAACAACTGACTTTCTGCAAGAATCGGCAGTGACACTACTGAACCACCCAACGTATAGTCCAGATCTGGCTCTCCGTGACTTTTTCCGACTGTTAAGGAAAAACTGCGGGGCTTTAGTGTGAGAGTCTGGAAGAGTTGCTTCCTGTGAAGAGGAAGTTGTTGCTACATGACTGCTTGCAGCTTTGGTTCCTGACGCTGCAGCCTTGTATCGAGAGTAGGGGGAATCCATTTCACCCTCCCCCGCCCCCCAAACAGAGTTGTATCTTTGGCCTTCTACATAGAAGAATCTCGAAAATTAAATAGCTGCTATTGTATTGTTTTAAAAGTAGTAATTAAGAATAGAAATTCCATACCATCTATTTGTTTGAACCTCGCTGCACGAGCAGAGTAATTTTGGCAGTCACAGAAACTTGTCCTGAAATTAAAAAAAGGGAATTCGACTGTGAATGGCATATTCATAAAGAATAATATATTTTAACTAGAAAAGGAGGGGAGGAAGGAAGAAATACAGAATTAAACACAAAATAACAACCAACTAGAAAAACTTAGACTACAGTGTTTAATAATAATAATAATAATAATAATAATAATAATAATAATAATAATAATAATAATAATAATAATAATGTTACAAACACTGTTCTTTAGTTTTCCTAACATAATAAAAACGTGGCTCCTAATTGTTTTATTAAAATAGTTTTCGTATTTGATGTATAATAATTTACTTTAAACTTTTACATTTAAAGGTTTTTCAGTTGTTTGATTTCGCTAATGGATGGTTCGTTTTAACATCGCATACATAAACATACATTGTGCTTCTTAGGTTAAGGGACACTGGGAGTGAATTTTCAAAGATCTACATTTTTGTATACATTTGTCTTAATATTTTGCCGTAATTGCATTGCTGTTAAGTTATTGCGTGTAACAAATTTCATTCAAATTGGACAAATACTTTGAGGGCTATAAAGTATTTCATACATGTTATTACGTAATTAATGTCGCATATTGAAAATATTCCACGCGGCCCATAAGTTGAGAAATATGGTTGCCATTTTTGCTATTGGAGCTTGAACCACATACAACAATTGAATAGAAATATATTTTAAATACATTTGTTGGATGAACTGTGACAATTGTATAAATATTTAGGAATTTTAATCTTTAAAATTAATTTTTTTAATTATTATTGGTGTCAGCATGTATTTTTTGTATAGAATGTTACAAAGGACACTTCTGCCCATTCTGGGAAATTTGAATTGAATTTAAACAAAAGGTGCTACACGTGGAACATTTTGAATGTGTGTAAACGAAGTTTTGAGAAAAACGGTTTTTTTTTTTTTTTTTTTTTTTTTTTTAAGTATCCTGGAAAACATTGTGATTAAAAGGACACGCTCAGCTCTTCAAATGGTTGAAGACGCCGAAGGGAGGGAGATATGCAAATGTTGACTGTGGACGCCCAAAGGTTCGAGGAATCATTTACAGGAAAAAATAATTGACCGATTTTGGGACATTGGAAGTGAGTTTTTGATTTTGATCAAAAAGTTTCTGTATATTTAAAAAAGCATCACATTTCACTCATCAAATTTGTTTGAAATATCTTTCTATACAATTTTTGTTTGTGGTTTAAAAATCCATTGTAAAAATGCCAACCAATTCTTTCTACTCATGATACACGTGGGACATTTTAATTATGCGACAAATTTAAGTAATAAAATTTATGAGATAATTTATAACTCGCAAAAGATATATTCAATTTGAATGAAATTTGGTATACATATTAACTTAACAGCAATACAATCACAGTAAAAGTTTCAGAAAATCCTTACTTGAAAATTCACTCCCAGTTTCCCTTAAATTTTAATTGCAATTATTTAGCATTTTTTAACAAATGAAATACTCTTGCACCTGTGCATGCTCTAAACATATTTCCATTTATTTGACAAATGTAAGTTTAGCTTACTAAAGCTTACTAAAAAGCTTCCCACCCCAGATTTTTGTTTATTAATTAATATTCATTTTAAGTGTTATCACTATTACTAACATCTGTGTACCTGGTCTACTCTGTAGCTATATAAATGTACTGTTTCTCCAGTGAGAGCAATACTGCTACAAAGTTGCTATTGCAAACTGGGAGTGAGCCAGAACTGTAACGGCTATGGTTCGCTGCAGGCACACAGCCGCCCCTAGCGGAAGCGTGTGTTCTTTATGGTTCTCGTCTGTCAAGCTGGGTAGTTGCAGGGGACTTTGTTTATCTGTTTCTCTTATTCTCTTAATATTTGCATTTCGGTTTTCTTGAACGTTCTTTGAAAACGCCGCTTGAGTGACGAAATAACTTTAAACAGACTCCATTTATCATTCTTGGTGTTATCTTAGTGTAAATAAAATTAACAGTGTCGTTACTCAAAATTATATTATTTTGGAGTTCTCCAAGCACATACACATCTAGTCTCTCAAGAGGGGCACTAGTACATATACGTTAGCGATCAGTTTTGTTTTCCCCCGGAGTGTTTTGTCTATGGGCGAGCGCGCCACTCGTAAGCCGACCAGCCGAGTCTCGGTGATTAGCAGGAGGGTAAAGCAATAAAACGAATCAACAATACGCAAACCAATTTAAGAGGCTGATTACTTACCAAATTATCAAATGTTTTATCATTTTGCAACACACCTTATCACTGTGCTGTGTTATATGTGTAACACAGACAGCTTATAATAGAGGTCTGCACACTGGCATATTGCCTCCCATCCTATAAGATTCCCCATACATTCTCCATAGGGTTTAGGTCCGGGGATTTGGCGGGTCATTCCATGACATGAACACTTTTGCGGCGAAACCACTCCCTTATTGTCTTTCTAAAATATCCAGTTCTCTGTGCCAGTACTTTCTGCAACAGGTAAAAGATTCTCTTCAAGCAGTGTCTGTTGTCATACGACCAGCAAGGAACCCAAGATGTACTCGAATTCACTCCAGGCCATCAAAGACGTTCCTTCTTGCTGCCTGCTTGCAAACACTCCTGTTGTTTTTTGAGGTTATGTCAGCTAGTAACCATCAGGATCGTCCAAATTGAATTTCTTTTCATCGCTAAATATTACACCATTCCATGTGATGTGTTCCTTAGCCCAGCCACCTGTCCCTGTTTATGATGTACCATCAGACGGGGCAACTTTTTATTTTTCTAGTATTTCAATATATTTGTTTGTCTGACTAGCCTGGACAACGTCGATTTGTGAACACTGACGAGTCAATGTCCCAGCGATGATCCACCAGCGCTGAGCTTTCTGATCACTTGCCTCTTTTGTCGAGGCGGGAGTTTTTGGAGTCTTCCAGGCGATGTTTTCATTTCATAATTATTTCCTAGCTTCTGGAAGTTATTTATCACGCATGGTAACCTACCATGTCTTCTTGCTATTCCCTGATACGAAAATCCTTCTTCTTTGTAGCCTTTAACCTGCTGGACAACTTTGCCTTCCGACCCATACTTAAAAGTGCACTCTTCATAAACCCAATAGACACAAGGCTGCTCACTCCACTGCTACAGAGCAGCTTACGAAGGTCACGGAGTATTCAGCCTGGTCTTAATATTTTCTGTCTTTCAACTTGTGTGCAATGAATTTATATGTTTGTAACTAGCCCTATGATACTGGTCATACAATTTTATGTACTTAAGTTCACACATATTTGATTCTTTTTGTTATCTGCACATGACGAATTTCGTCAGTTGGTCTTATCATTTTGTAACGCACCTTGTTTTACCGTATTAGATAGATTGAAGTTCTATATTCTTCAACTGAATAATAGATATTATTACATAGAAATCCAATAACATCATATAGTAATATTTTGAGAGTAATTGGCAGGGCGTTATACATTCTGATACATTCGTAATAAACGTCTTTTGATAACATGCTATATTTACAATGAGCCTGTGCATATTATACTTTTCTCTACTATGCATGTTATTTACTTACATATTTTAATGAATTGATCTTGGTTTTTACTGCAAAAGTTCATATAAAACGTATATACTGACACGGAAGTGTTAACACTTTTAGTTTTCGAAATTGATCTCTAACTGTATAAATAATTTTCTATTATTTGTGCCACATATTATTCATATTGCGTTCTTTTGTAATATAAAAAAAAAACGTTTCCTTTTAACAGAATTTCCCCCCAAATATACCATTTTTCATAACCGAAGATACAAGGGTAGCTCCGTTAGTTTCCAGCCTCGTCGATTAAGGATTATCGCCTTCACACAATCTTTATCTTGTGTCACACCTTATCTATCAAGTAAATAATCGCAGCTGTAACTTCCGCTCCTTTGTGTTCAGTTGTTCAGATATAGTTGCATAAACAAGGCTATGAATAGAAGATTGTGACATGTTCAAAATAGAGTATCAAACTGTTATCAAGTTCTTCACAAAAGAAGGATTTATTCCAAATGAAATTAAACAGCGATTGGACAGTATATGAGGGGAAGCATCCCCCTCGAATTCTATCGTAAAAGAATGGGCCAAACTTTTTCGAATGAAATATCGCTTTTGTGGAAGGAGAGATTATGGAAGACCGGCGCTCAAAGCTACATAAATAGCAGCAAGGTTGCGCCTTTCTAAAACTACAGTCCTTCGAATTATTCATGAACATTTACACATGAATAAGGTTAGTGCAAGATGGGTGCCTAGACTTCTTTCCTCAGTCCAAAAGTAGCAACGAGTCATCTGTTGTCAGGCATTTTTGGAACTCTGCCGTGGCAACGAGAGAGAGAGAGAAGTTCTGCAAACCATTGTTACAGGAGATCACTACTATGATCCCTTGTCCAAAAGATAATGGAGTGGCGTAAACCTGGTGAAGCACCGCCTCTAAAGGCCAAGGTCACTTAGTCACCCAAGAAGATCATGATCTCAATCTTTTGGCACAGTGAAGGAATACTCTTCATTGACTTCAAGGAGAGGAACACCACAGTAAATGGGGAGTACTATGCAGGCCTACTGCACAGCCTACGTGCTTCCATCAAAGAGAAAAGGCGAAGAAAGCTGAGTGGTGTTGTGCGCCTTCTTCACGACAACGCACCTGTGCACACAGATCTTGTTGCAAAGGAAGTTGTGAAGAACTGTGGCTTCAAAGAGATCGATCATCCACCCAACAGCCCAGATCTACCTCCCAGTGACTATTTCCTCTTCTCAAAACTCAATGAGGACCTTCGAGGAAATTTAAGTGTGACGAAGAAGTGATGGATGCTGTTTTTATGCCCATTTTGCAGACAACACTTCTGACTATTTGGGGGGGGGGTAGAAATGTTAATTCAAAGATGTGAGAATTGTATTTCAATAAGAGATAACTATATTGACAAGTGAAATATAATTTTTGTCTTTATCATACCTAGAAAATGGTTAGGCCTGAAACTTATGGACCTACCCTCGTAAATATGCAAAATAAACTGTTTTGAGGGTCGCTTCGGAACTAATGTGACACAATGAGCGAAGCGTGTAGGCTCTGGTTTTCATATTGATATGATATGTGTTTTTCAATTTAGATGTCTGTTAACTTGGAGATCTCGTAGAAATTTGATATAGTGCTGTTGTTTTGTACTGTAATGATACGAGTAATTAATACTGTATGTTGGCACAGTAGAGACTGCTTGCGTCGGCACCTTTGATATTGTTGCTCCGAGTTGAGTCCATTCATATGATGTTGCGACTATCGCCGCAGATAACAGTTTTAACGGTCAGCTGTTAAACGTGCAGTTACAGATTCATTAATTATAGCACTGACTGTAATGAAAATTACTTATGCTTTTCAAAGTAGACATAACATTTATTTTTCATTGAAATAAAATGTCATTGTATACACCATCAGGTTATTGTTTTTTTTTAATAGTGCTTAACGCTCATTTTTACTACTGAGGCACAACAGGCGGTGGTCTCTGATGATACTTGAGATGAAATGATAATTTGAGAAAGGATATATATATATATATGTTTTGTTTTTTTTTTAAAGGAAGGAAACGTTTCAGGCCTAAGTTAAGGGTACCTCCCCGGCATTTGCCATTTATGAGGACCTGGGAAAACTTGGGAAAACCCTCAATCAGGGAGGACGATCCTGGCGGGATTCGAACCCCAGACCTCCCTCTCACGAGTCCGCACCTTAACGACCTCGGCCACCCGTGGCGTTTCAGGTTAATTTAGGTGGACACACACACACATATGCGTGTGTGTGTGTGTGTTTTATCCTTTTCTACTATTATAATTACTGTTCATTTGTTACATTGTTAATAGTGTTACTTTATTTTTATTTTATTTCATATTGTGTGTGTGGGGGGGGGGGGGTCGCTTATTCATTACTTGTTTGTTGCTGATTTCTGAATGACGGTAAAGGGATTTTAAGCATTACTGTAGTTGCTTTATATTTTCTTCTAAATCCCTAATTTGTATTTAGCTTTCTTACATAAAAAAAATAGGTTAAGGAAATAGCGAACGTATCTTACTATAAATGACATGTCTCTGAAAACCGCATACGGGTGAATTGCCCAAAACTTGTATCACAAATATTTCTGAAATGTAAGGCACTTGAAGTTTAGATAAGGGCTCATAATTGCAGCCCGTACACAGATGTTAATAATTATGTATTTATTGAAAAAGTTACATTTTTTTTTCGAATGGAATAATTTCTATTGACATCAAGAAAATATAAGTAGAGGAAAATTAGAATCTCTCCCCCCCCCCTTTTTTGAAGGATTTTAGTGCAAGTAGATAACGAGTTGTCGTAATATGACGATTTTAAATACCTAAAGTTGTGCTCTTTTCTTATTAAGTATGTGTGTGTGTGTTTATCATTTTTATTCTTTCTTAATTTCCAAGAAAGCACTATTACATTTTGTTCATATGTATATTACTGTACCATGTGCCAGCACTCTCTTAAGAAATGCAAAAGTGAATAAACAAGTTTTGTGAATTCTGAAGAAGAAAGAGAACTTCCCTTCATAAGTTATGGTGAAAATAATAACCACCAGCTACAGTCTGTCATGTAAATTACTGCACATGTTGCAGCATTTTCAACAGAAGTTTCAGAACAGGCAGCTGTAATACGTCGTTTAATATCTTCTTGTGTAGGCGGTATGTCCTTGTAGGGTGTCTTTTAATTTTCCCCACAGAGAAATGTCTAAAGGGATCAAATCTGGTGAATGAACAGCTCAAAGTACAGCTCTCTTCGTCCAGTTCAACAATTTTGAAACAATCGATGAAGACAAGAGTAATACCCTCTATTGGGATATCTTTCATCAAGAAAGAACAACGTTCTTTTTACATTCTCCATTCACCAATGTCGACTTTTTTTAGCATTAGTGAATACCATCTACCACCACGTCCTATTTCAAGAACTATCATAAAGTCCCAATGCAATCAGTGTAAAGGAAAAGAAAATGTAAACAAACATACGAACATCATAACCATAATTACTAGGGCTGCGATGGCACACACACACAGGTTTGTTTATTAAGTTTAGTAATAAATGTTTTCGGTTTGTAATCAGTTATGCTAACGCTTTATTTATACAGGAGAATACAGTCACTTTCGTGACAGGCGGACTCAGAAATACCCCTTACTGTAAATACTGTGATGCTAGCGTAAGCCTACAGAAATATAACAGCATTGAGCGTATTACGTCTTCATTTGTTTCTCAAAACAGCACTCTCTTGTTATTTTGCATGTAGGTGGTAGTATAACATTAGGCTCATGGCAGACGGAACCGAGCAGGTCACGGCCGTTCTACTCGATGTCCTTCTCCGTGACTTACTCCAGATATGGACGGCGTCCTAGCGCCTTGGCCATGCTAACGGTTTTTTTGCCTTTTGTTCTCTCTAGCATCATAATGATGTAATTAGCCACAGGTAATGAGAATCACACACTTATAAGGTTTTCATACACACAATAAGTGCATCCCAGGCATCTTAAATGTACAGTTTCCTGAAAGTTGATGCATATTGAACATCTCTGGGGCAAAAACATTATTTTTTTAAAGCCACAGGGGTAAAAATATCTAAATTAAATTTTGTAAAAGTTATTATATTAAATAATAATATGTTTGAAGTTATATGTGTTTAAATTAGTGTAAATTGCATCATTTTCAACGCAGGCTGTTATTAAGCTCTGAACTTTTCAAGAAAGAAACATTAATTTTATTTAAGCGCGTTTGTGCTTTGGAATAATGACTTTTGACTAATATGTTTAATATACCTTCAGCTCATTCATTTAGTATTATTACTATCTCTAGCTTGAGTAAAGAAACATAATAGAAAAGAGAATATTACATTTTAAGTTCTGCTTCCTAGAAAACTCCCAGATATAAAACTTCATTGACCTAACAGATCTGGAATATTTCACATTTTTTCCACCTTTTAGGGGATTAAACAAGGACAGCAAAAGAAATACCATAAAGCATAAATTTACAAGTTGTTTTATAGGGCAATGCAATAATGAGATAAATTAGGAGAGGGATGGTTACACCAATTTGCTTTTTTCTCCTGGATCTAAAGCGTCCGGTACAATATTTCGTCCATATAGACAAAAATGTTTCGGGTTTCAAAGGGAGAACACTTGTGCACACACATACATAATATATAAAGATATCCCTTGTCAGGAGAACAAAATGAATAAATAAACCCAGCCCAAGTAAAATATAACGTTCGAATTAAGGAAAACTTGTTCTTTCTTGAGGGTATAATAATATAAGAATCAATATATTTAATAAACATTTGACATTTTATGAATTGCACACCAGTATATAATTGTTGAATGTGGGGTTTTATGATGTGGGCTATTTTCATATTAAAATATTGCAAATTAACATTTCATGTTAGTAATGCAATAGTAAATATTTTGTCGCAAAAGTAGTAAATTAACAGGAAATTTCAATACTCTATTTTCTGATCCACCACTGTCTGTAACATGTCTATTGGAAGTACCCGCTTATGAATCAACATGGAGATTTTCAAAGAACTGTTTATTTTCTGAAGACAATAGTCTGTATAGTTTAATTGCTTGTTTTCAAAAGTTTATATAAAAAGAAACGATAGTTTTTAGTTATTGATATTTTACGGGTATTTATTGATTTTCTGGTCATGTTTTATTAGTAGTAGTATTATTATTAACAGTGTTTAATCCCCTTTTAAATACTGAGGCGTCAGAGGCGGTGGGCATGATAAAGGATATGAAATGACAAATTAGAAAACGATTTTTTTTTTAAGGAAGGAATTTTCCAGGCCTAAATTTAAGGTTCCTCTCCGGCATTTGCCATTTATGAGGACTGAGAAAACCTGGAAAATAACTTAGTCACAAAGGACGGTCTTGGTGGAAATCGAACGTAGGACCTCCCACTCACGAGTCCGCTCCTTGACGATTTCTGCCACTCGTGGCGGTAACCCTGATTCTTACAGATCGACATTCTTCTTCAATCCTGTGCATTCTCAATTGATATCTATAACACTAGGGAACATCTATTTTGTAACCTCATAATAAAGGTGTGTACTTAATTGATTTCGGCATGCTAATTACTAAATTATCGTTCCTTTTTCTACATCACACACCGTTTTCGAGGTACACGTGAAATCATATATCGCATAATTCCTCTACTTTTGTTCAAAGACATGCTGGAAACCATTTTTGACAGTTTCTTTAGAATCGCCTCTACAGTTTTCGCCTATGATGATGGAAGAGGAAATAGTCATTAGGGGCTATTTCTGGACTTAGGAAAAGTTGAATTTTAGGGATATTCAGCAATAGCATTTGCGATTTGAGGCCGTGCGTTATCGTGGTGCGGCATCTGCTTGTTTCACGGAAATGGGGCCTTGCACAGTTTTCAGGACATCTCTGTAGTGTTGCCCAGTAGTTGTAGATGCAGGTACGACATGCTAGAAAACCCAGCCTTGAATATCGAAAAATGATGACCATAATTTTTCCAGTAGAAGCAACCACTTTTGCTTTAATTGGTATTGGTGATGCGGATTTCCACACAGAGCTTTGCTGTTTGCTCTCAGTATCGAAATGATATAGCAAAGTTTCATCAGCAGTGCTTGCCTTTGAAAGAAACTCCTTGTTTTCCTGTAGCATCATCTTCCACTTAATGCGAATCTGACGCGAATGTTCTTTTGTTCGGGAATCAGCATTCTTGGAACCCACCGTTCACAAACACCTCTCATGTGCAACTTTTCAGTTATCAACTTGTGGGAGGCACCCAGTGAAATTTCAGAATTTCTGTAAGTGTTCTTAATGTTATTCGACAATCTTCTCTCACAATGACAGCGCGGTGTTAATGTTGTCTTGCGTTAGAACACAAACTGGAGCACCGCCTTCCATTGATTCATTATTCATTTTCGGTAAAAATGACAACTGTTCTTAATACCTGCATGTGCTAGATAAGTTATCCCCTTTAGAAAAGATCAAGGAAAATTGCAATGCGGCAAATAACAGAGCAGATTTTCTCTCAACTTTCCTGACGCTGATCTAATTGAAACGATCCCACCACTTGGATCAACTTGTAAGCACCACACGATTTCCTGTCTCCGGAAGTGTCCCTGCTAAGGACATAACATGAGTTCTGTTAATGCATACCAACACTTTTCACCTCTTCTAAACATTACTTTCACGTTTTCTCTTAGTTCATTGTCTTGAAGCTATGGGCTTGGAAAGCAAACAAAAAACGCATAAAACTTTTACGTCAGTAACGTTAAACTTTATTGTATTTCTAATAATTTAACTTGATATAGATATTAAGATCTCTAAATATGCTCCTTACCATGTCAGTGCACCGTTGTCGTCATCCTGATAATTATTATGGCGTCGCGAAAACATTGTTTGAGAGTACTATGCCTGGACTCGTTGCTACCGAATATTTTATCTCGCAGCTGGTCTTTCATGTTAGCGAATCAGATGGAACGTACTCCGGTGAATAAGATTGCGACACGATAATGAATCCCAGACGTCAACTCTTCGTTCATAGTGTTGCTGGTGTGGGACAGCGCATTGTCATTTTGGGGAAACATTCCTGTCAACCGCTTCCTCTTTGGCCGTTGCTGTATCTTGAGTTTAAGCTGTATAAGAGTTTCGTAGTCACTTCGCTGTTGACAGTTGTTCCTTGAGGAAGCCAGTCCATTATCTGTATGCCTGAAGTGTTCCAAAAGACTGTGATCATCTGCTTGCCCGAAATTTCTTAGGCCGGTGACTACCTGGATGTTTCCATTGCATGGATTGAGTCGTCAGCTCCCCCCCCCCCCAAATCAGGATTTTCATTATGCATTTCCAGTAGCCGACGACAGACTTCAACCCTTTTGTCCTTGTGTGCCTGTGTCCAGGTTCCGTGGAACCCAATGTGTGCACATCTTTTGCATTCAAATGATCGTGAATAATGTTGTACGGGTGAGCACTAATCATCTTATATTTTTAAAGTTACTTATGCAAAAGTCTTGGGATGAAAAGTTTCAACTTTGCTGTTTTAATAATACGACGTACGCTGGTTCCCAGTCTCATGTGCACAATGGTTTTGTAGATTTCTGCGGTGAATGCTTAAAACGTTTCGAAACCATAGCCGAGGATGCGGGTCATGTTCTTATGCGAGGTCTCTCAGATCTGCCCTTGTGAACATCCCGTACGGTACTATGAGTCTCAAATTTGTCTCGAATGCGTGCAATTGTTACTCGCGTTTGCGGTTCTGTTCTGTACACACGCCTCCATTGCCTTTGAACTTCAACAACATTCTCGGTTTTCCAATTACCTCTTCAAAATTGCTTTCCACTGTTCAAACGATAACCTTGGCTCCATTTTGTTGTAGCAACGCTAGCTTAACACATCTGTTTACAGAACACGATAAGCTTGGCTTCGTTTGTTCATTGTTGATTTACCTGTCACGTAGTAACGCTGTCATAATTTATGTGAGTCACATCTGTTTACAGAACATCATACTACACATTACAGTTGTTTTTCCATCCAACATTGCAATATGTTAAACCGATATCTACTGTCAAAGTTTGTACATTTTTGGCACCCTCGGTATATAATACACACGCGCGCACGTATATATATAAATTGAAATCTATTAAAATCTGCTACAAGAACATGTTTTATGTAGATTACATAAAAATGCAACAATTATAGAAAAATATGCAGTTGCTTCGTTTGTACACCGAGTAACTTAATTTAATCAGTCCCCATAAAATTTGTAGTACATTGACAAAACATAGATTCATCCTTTTCCTTGTCAGAAACCTGGTCTTTTTAACCCATTGACAATGAGTATAAGAACATGTTGGCAAGTGTTTGAAATCTGAATAATACAAAGAAAAAATATAGGGAAGAATTTCTGTATTCGCTGCTGTCACAAAACGTCTGGTAGAAAGCCTCCTGTTTCACTAATGACACATTTTATAGAGCTCTATCTCTTTGGCGTTCACAGAAATCAATTCCATGGAATTCATCATATGAGCCAAAACTCTTTTCGAACTTCATGCTAAAGGTTTTGTTTTGTAAAACTGCATCCGTTTCACTTTCAGCCGCCGCAACTGTTGCCCATCAATTGCCTTTTTCTAGCTACATGGTTTAGTTCTTTTGTGGACAGAAATTCTCCCCTGTGATTACATGCACAACAAAAGGAAGTTTTCTTTCTACTTGTTCTTACAATACATACCCCAAGTATCAGCAGAGAAGTCGCATTGTTTCTTACGACTAGCTAACTCAATTAAGCCGGTAGGAAGCTGTGACTGAAACCATGAACTTGTGCTTTATTACTTCCACTTTCATATCTGCGTCATACAGTAACATGAAAACGCGAACGTTGCATTTCCTGTTCAATGCAGTTATTATTTTACATTTTCTGTTAAGTGTTTCACAACACACCATGCAACATCCTGAGAACCTCTGCCTTCCTATGCTTCATCCCACATGTACATATGTATATTATCATTACTTGTATCAACGAACAAATGAGTTACTTAGTTACTGCTCTGAACAAAAGAGGAAGCATTCAAAGCACAAAGTGCTCCCATCTGGTGAAAATGTATAGAACTTGCAGCACTGAAACTATAGTTCTCCGTACTGCGAAATAGTAGTAATAGTAACTGCATTTTAAGAACAAGTGAAGTTATGCCACTTATACGCTGAACCCCTCTATGTATGTCATTGTGACTGTTTCATTTATTCCAGCAAATTGTTTCGTTCTTCTCCAAGTAGAACACTTCTCATGTGTTATTTCACACAAATCTTTTAATTTTTGGGGAATCAAAAATCTTCAGCTGTCTAGACTTTCTTTACAATTTCCTGAAGAATGTCATTCATACAGTCGTCTTTTAGTTTCATTATTCCAGTTAATAAACAAGTACAAATTGTTTTATAATATTGATATGGGACCATTATACCCTGTTTTAGTGCATTTTTTCGTAATACAGACTGCAGTGGAATTTTAATTATCAATCTCTGATACTAGAGTTACGTAAAACTTTCTAATTGTGACACCTATTATGTAAATAAGACCATCTTCTTGGTCTAGTAGTTAGCGTTGCTGATTGCTGGCCTAAAGGCCCGGGTTCGATTCCCGGTACCTACTTAGAAATATTTTTAAGTTAGGGAGGTTAATTTTTTTTAATGTGACAAGACTTTTCCTTTTTAAAACGTGCTTCATTTATATAATGAAATTTCAACAACATATGCTCTCATTTTTTCAGTATCTATTAATATTATTCGAAAGCAGACAGCTCATTAATACTGCAATTTTATATCCGTTTATTACCAGGCAATGTTCATTTTAATGTTTCCCAATGCATAGGCACAAATGTAACGTATTTCATACTCCGGGTAACATGTATAATTTATAACGCAGTTTGATTTTCTTTTGTTACCTTCTGTTTAATTCTCATATCGAGATCACACAAAGCTACATATTCATTGCGGTATGGCGCAACCGCATTACAGGAACGCTACCATTTCGCGAAAGTATTCTCTCGTGTAGGGGAAAGTGCACTGGGCTGCGACAAGTGTAATAAAGCATGGAGAAAGTGAAGCGGTCGTGAGGGAAACCACCCCACAACTCTTGCGG
The DNA here is from genome assembly GCA_030762175.1 of Metallyticus violacea. Lineage (NCBI taxonomy): Eukaryota > Metazoa > Arthropoda > Insecta > Mantodea > Metallyticidae > Metallyticus > Metallyticus violacea. The sequence goes on from CM060839.1 coordinate 26,238,681, forward strand.
CACTGAGTTCATAATGCACTGTCACTTGTTTCTAAAGCTGCCAAACGAGCGGTTTACCACTTGCATATTCTCGTCGCGGAAAGTAAAGAACAGTTGACGGTATGGGTACGGAAAGCGATTTTCACTTGTCTGCTCTTGTAACATAAATTGTCTTTCATAAGGAGGATATAAACGCGGGGGGGGGGGGGGGTTATATGCAAAAGGCTGTCGTATGATTTCTTTAGCTTAAGAAAAATTGAATTGTGGATAACATGGGCTTCTCTAATCTACTATTCATAAAGTGTTGCAATAATTTCCGTGTAGATAATTGCCGATGCGCAATTAAGATATATAATACACTTGGCATACCAACAGCATGTATTGGTTAAGTTCTAAAAAGTTTAAATTCACGAGCATCATCATCGATTTACAAGATTTGGGTGTAAGACATGTTCCGGATCTTGATGTACTTGCATGAAATTTTTAAGCCTCTCAGAGGATTAGTACTGGATATTTTTGCGTTCCGGAAAAACTGTCGACTTCCTGCAGTTTTAAATCCGTTAATCTTGAGTCTCGAGGAATGCTCGTCACTCCTAGACTACCGAGGCCGAACCAGTTTAAACATCACATGACTCTAATCGAAAAATACCAACAATAAATTGAGCAGAAATTCAATATAGAATAGTTTTGATGACAGATGATACATTATTTATTGATCATTAAACGAACACAAATACAGTTTATTGGATAGCTCCGTAATATAAGATATAAATTTAAGTTGAAAATGTTATATAAGTTATTCTACTTTTGTTCAACAAATCGCCAATACAGGAAGGATTAAACTGCTAAGAAGTTAGCTAGCGGCTTGGCATTCTGGTTTAGACATATTTCAAATAAATGACTGTTTCTATCTAAGAAGACAAATGTTTTGGATGAAGAGCTTTGTACATTTGGCAAACAGTGTTCAGAATGTCAACACTAACGTTTTGATGCATTTTCATCATTAATATGTATTGAATTACCCATAGCGATGAAACTATAAAGGCGGTATTTGCAAGTGTGATCATCGATAGTGGTGTTCGCATTTTTCGTACAACGAACTTAAGAGCCTTCCGTATAATTTGTCTCTTGGTCTCCAAAATTTTGAATTTAGACATTTTTAAGGCCTTTAGAAAGGTTATAGCTCTTCCATTTCAGTCGATCTCCCCCCCCCCCCTCTCTTGGCCTTCGCTACTCATATATTCAAGATAAATGCGAACAGTAATAGGTAGTGATACATGATCGTTCCCCCGCGATTCAATTCCTTTAATGCACTTTTTTCTTTTGGGGTCAAACTAGCTAACGTAAATGTTTAATTTCGTTCATCCCATGATCTCCCTAAGAGCACCGTAACTCCGGTATCTTAAAAATATAATGACCAAGTCAAGTTTATGGAATGGGGATTACGTGTAAGAGGAAACGGGCTATTCTATAAATGAAACGCTATTGCTATCTAAAGGAGAGAAAGCTTGCAGTACCGAAATGATGGTGAATTTAACTGCAGCACTACCTTCAGTAGTACCACGAGAGCTGATCATTTTTCGTAATTTAATTGATGTTAACGAATATTTGTTGTCATGAGTTTGAAAGCTTAATTAAGTTATCTAAGGAAAATTATAAACAAGATGGGGATTCGGTAAGATAATTGCAAAGCGAAAACAATGACATTTTTGTTGTACTTTTAGTATAATCATGCAGTGATTTGACTTATCTGTTTGGTCTTTCTGAAAACATACACTAATTTATCTTTTATTTCAAGCAAAACCGCATGGAGATGTAAATTAAATACAATACAATAAACACTTACGGTTTGTACGAACAGTAAATTAATGCAGCTTCCTATATCCCTAGTGGAATCGAAGCAGAGAATATAGGAATAAGGAAATGAACTTAGGAGAAAAAGCTATCAGTTATTAATTTTGAACACCGTGCTTCAAAACTATCGACAACGTTCCATTCCTATTGGTGAATGAGACCCTCTCGTGATCACAAGAGGGTCTGAGATTGCCGATAAATTTACGAACGTATAGGATGATATTTATTACCATTAATTCACCAATAAAATTAGAATTTAAATATAATTCCCCTAAAATGTCTTACAACATTTATGTTATGAACATTTAACCTTTTCAAGCCATCTTGCAGCGGACGAATGTCGATTGTCAGTAATACCAATAGAGAAGAGCCAAATACAGGTTTAGGACTATTTCATGGATAGAATAAGAACAAAGGTAATATATATTTGAAATGTTTGCACAGAATATTAACAATCGAATAAACGTTATACTTATTAATAACTACCTATTCAGAAATCGTGTTTCGATTTACTGATACTAACTGAGAAAAACAAAACAGGTACAACATTTGACCATTCTGAACTACTATATCGCCACGAGTGGCCGAGATGTTAAGGCGCGGACTCGTGAGTGCAAGTTCTGGGGTTCGAATCCAATTAAGACCGTCCTCCCTGACAGAGGTTTTTTCCAGGTTTTCCTCAGTCCTCATAAATGGCAAATGCCGGGGAGGTACCCTAAACTTAGAACTGGAAGCTTCCTTCCTTTAAAAAAAAACTTTCCCAATATATCATTTCATATATCACCAGTGTCCACTCTCTGTGGTGCCTCAGAAGTAAAAATGGGTGGGGGAAAATCTGAACTATGTGTTTATTGAACTTTTGGTTGCTTAGGCATTGTTACAACATTACAAAATGATTTCAGACTGTTTGGCTAAATACACAAAAACAATCCCTTGATTAACACATTAAGTTAGTTAAATGTGCAATTACTGAAAATACAGAAAAGTGATCAGTGATGCGTGCTCAGATATTATACAGTGTGGGGGTATAGAGTTGGCTACTCTGACTACAAGACAAATGCACTTCAAGTGATAAAAGAGGTTTGATACATTTTTACGATAATTTTAATGTAATATCGGGCTGTGATTGGCCAAAATTCAAAAATTGGTTTTATTCCATTGGTTGATTTTATGATAACGCCATATAAGTGAGTCACAGTAAACTCGTTCTAATGATTTTTGGTAACAAAGGTTTGTGCATTTTTTCTGTAGTTCAGGTTTTCGTTATATTTACTAAAAATAATTACGTTTTAGCAAATATTAAAAGAAACGTTATAACTAATTAACAATAAACTTGTTACATCTGGTAAATATTATTAAAATATCAGACTTATACTCTACATATAGTAAATACTTATTATGACCTGTAATATTTTAATTACTGATTATTATGACGTGTAATGTATTATTTACTAATTGTTGTTTTTCTTGTTTTCAGGTAGGTTCCCCGATGAGCACCAGAAAACAAACAAACGATATTTTTGTAAGTAACGCTGTTTGTTTTAGTCTTAACACAAAAACGACAAAATCAATTAATTTTTATTATCTACCTACAGTAGGCGACTAACACCCAGATTTGTCGTTTTTGCCCCAAACTTACTGCATTATTCTGACTTTACGATTTGTGGTAAATTCCTCAGTTGCACTTAAAGTACGGATGTCTAAAAACAAGCCAAACTTTGGCGAGAGATTCGCATCCGATTTGGTTTTAATCTTCAGTCAATAGGAGCGGTGCCCATCTTTGGGCTAAACTTTGAAATGCGCATTCTTTTGAAATGATCACATTGAGCAATTTCGAACACCTTTAATCGGAGATCCTCCAGAATCATGTCATGCACTTTCTCCGTCATTTCGGGTACCCAGACGGATTTTGGTCATCCGCTCTCTGGATCGTCTTGTAAACTTTCACGGTCGCTTTTAAACCCGGCGACACACTTGAAACAGCTGTAAATTATGGTACAGGGTTCTTTAGTGTGTCTGTCATATCTGTATGAATTTTTGTTCTTGTACTTCTGCTCTTTACCAAGTTCTTAATAAGAGCACGATATTCAACATTTGCCATTTTTTTTCCATATACACCGTCTTCAGCTGTACCTACAGTTCTTTATGAATCCAAGTATTGTTGCGTTGCTTTGGAACTGCTGCATCAATCTGTGGGTCATTCCTAAAACTTTTCAAATGACCATTCTGTTTGGGGTATTGTTTTATCCCAGAAGAGGTTTCAACAGTCGTACAAAGTGTACACTTGTGATGAATGCATCTTTTAGAAAACCAAAGAGATGCTGACTCATGCAACAAGAATGTCTGGAAAAAATTACCAAGAGCTTTTCCAGACTGGAGCGATTTTGAATAAGAGGTTGAAGTTTTGTTGTTGGATATTTACTTTGGGTCTTTCATGGGGCCCGAAATCGCCTTTTGTGCCCTCATAGTCACTGGAGGAGGGAGAGGAAAGGAAACTGTTCACATCACACGACAATTTGTGTCATTAAACCCTATAAATATTTATTCACACGACACTTCGCTGTCGGCCACCAGGCTCGTTACCTCTTTGACCTTAACGCCACGAGCTATACGCTGCTTGAAGTTGCCTCTACCGCCCTAATACTACATTATTGTATTTCTCTTGCCTGTCACTTTCCTATTGTATCTGGGACTGCGTCCTGGTAATTGCTGTACTGTCTGACCGGAAATCCCTTTACTGCCCTCTACTCATTTTCTGAAAATGCGATCTGGAGATTTCCCTCTACTATCTGGAACTGCCATGCGTTTGCAAAGTTGTTTCCCCTTATATACTAAATTCAAAGTGCCCCCAAGTGGTTGTGAGAGCTCACGGGGTCCACAGTCTAGCGCCCACGTAGTCTGAGCCTTCAAAATATTAAAATATTATTGGTGAGCTCTTATGCTACCAAACCCGCTCTCTTTATATTAATTAACTCTTTGAATACTCATGGTCATTCGATGTAATGACGTCATCCCCAACACCTGTTCCCTTTCTAAGTTTAACGAATTTCGGAGCATCTCCAGCAACTAAAGATACAAAAGATCTATTGTTCGGCTCATGCCAGACACCTGTATGCACCTAACTTTGTCGCAATGGAGAGACCCATTGCTCGAGCCATTATCAGTAAGTGAGAGCACAAAATATTACAATAGGTAGCCTTTTCCCTCTCATCAAATAAGCATCGCCCGGGTAACCATTTTAGTGAGACATAAAATGTTCCTGCTTGTTACTACAGGCTATATAATATTTAATAAGTATTAGTATTTAAATTATATAAATACATTCACTCTCGGCAATGCATGGGTGTAAGGAACTGTCATAATACTCAGCTACTTCGTTTACTAAAATCTATAACTGGGCTGCAGTGTCCAGAAGAGAAAGAACAAACTTGAAAGATGAGTAGTACCTGGATCCTTCAGCTGCATAGTCACAGGTGAAAGCATTGCTCATGTAGAAGCCACAGTGAAGAACGAACGCAAGTGACAAGTCTCTAAAAATTTGTTCGCCGCAAGCATGCACAAATATCTCTGTGTGAGAAATATTTCTTGTCGTTGGGTACATCTGAACGTAACAAAAGGAGCGGAATGTTATTAGGAAGTGGTTCGTCATTTCGACAATATTTTCACAGGTGGCAAAATCTGAATATACGACGGAATTTAAGAAGTAGTGGGCGATCTGGGTCTTCCAAACTACGACTTCCCCGTGATGTCTAAATGTAGGATAGATTTGCCAGTTTGTTTTCGCAAATGATATTGCACCCATTCAACCCCAAACAGAAAACAGCCACTGTCACCCACTAGCACAAAGAAGATCGAATTCTGTGTTGCGGGGAATCAGAAGTGACGCCTGCTTTACAGTACAGATTTGAGGTGATTGAGAGGCCATCGATTTGGGAGTCTGGAAGAAGTTGTTGTGCCCTACAAAAAGTAGGTTGGTGCCATCTCAAAAAAAAAAAAAAAAAAAAAAAAATCATGGCTGCTTCTAGGACTTTAGTCTCTAAAAAGCATTGTTTTGGATGAGGAACGCAAGTAATACAAGAAGTTCCATTATTAAGCCCCAATATGCCACAGTATAGTATACATGATAACATTGCATTTTAAAATGGAACTGGGCTAATGTGGGGGGGGGGGGTTACATGGCTTTATTGTTGAATATCCTCATCAAGACTGAAAAGATTTTTCTTGTTGATTTATTATTCGAATGTTGCCATGATCATTTCCAAATAATGTCTTAGTCGTAGAACAGAATTTCCGACCTTGAAATGTATGCAAAGACCTCCAAGTGAAGTTTTGGTGCAGGCGTGAACCTGTGATATCACGATATTCACGATAGAGCACGATGAACCGGTTTTGGCACTCCTGTCCTGGAACAGGTGTTTGCTGGAAGGCTGTCATGCTAATGCTCAGGTCACGCGTGCTTTGTCCTGTTACATGGTGTGTCCAGGTTTGTGTGCAACATAAGCTTGCCAAAATGTTACACAGCAAGCACCGATGAGGTATTAACTCGTTTGTGTTCTCACTTTTACATAATCATATAAATCAATATTTTAACAAGTTTTGCTTGGAATAGGTTTGCATTTCCCTGGTTTCGGCATGCTAAAGTGTGCACAGTACTTTCTTTCTTAGTTTATTTATATTTATTTTTTTAATGTCCCGAACGCCTGAAGTTATCTTTTCCATGTTATGTCTTTGTTTCCCCTCATGTGGTGTAAATTTATGTTAATAATGCAAAATTCGAGTAGTGACATAGCTTTGTAAAATTATTCGTATTTTTATAGGGTACTTTCTTGTTATTTGAATGTGTAAAGGACAGAATATGGATAAAATACAAACATGTAAAATGTTACCATATAGACGGAAATATCTAAGTGGGCTGGGCTGTTCAGTGAGAGACTGGCTGTTGCACTGTGATAATAGCGTTATCCATAATAAGAAATAACGTTGGAGAGTATTTGCATAACTAATCATAACGCTTCTTCCATTTGAATCCTAACTTTATTATTTGAAGTCGTCTATTTTCTTCCTCGTTCTAATTTTTCTTTCTAATTTGCCCTCCTTTTAATTTTGAACTATGAACACATTTAAATAATTTCTGTATAAATTGTGAACTCAAAAAGGATTTCATGGGTGCAAACCATGAATGTTTCAGAGCCTAAATAAAAGACAGGCGCGTGTTTAAACTGCTTCTGCAGTGTGGGTGTGTGTGTGTGTGTGTGTGTGTGTGTGTGTTGAGAGAGAGAGAGAGAGAGAGAGAGAGAGAGAGAGAGAGAGAGAGCGGGCACATTCACTTGTGTTCAGGCTTATCAGGGCAAAATGCTTTGGTTTAAAAGGAGTTGTTATGAAGCTGGTGGTTAAGGGATGAGAGGGGTGTCACAATGGAACTTCACGAAGGGCACGCAGAATTTGTGGACTTTCCACGCCCATGCGCACTGAGCCTTTCCTCCCTGTCGAAGCGCCTGCAATAGAAACTTTCGTAAGGAATTTGTCCGCAGGTTAAGGTTATTACTTCTCACCAGATGTTTGTTCTTTCGCGCCAATGGCTAATGAGGAGTCTAACTATAAGAAACTCTTTCACTATAAAGGCAACTCAATGAACGTATCCGTAAATAACATTACGTTTTAAAAAGCACCAATATTATCATAGATAAGAGTAAACCTCAATGTTTAGTGCGAGAAGGCTTATAGTTTTGAGGTTAAATAAACAACTTTGGCACTTCCGCCTCTCACCGATTTGTTGAACATCTTAATACACTGTCAAGAAAAGAAAGTGACGTCGTGGACAGTTATTTAAATATACTGCTGCATCCCAAGTGTACTCATTGCTGACAGTTAAGAGTACCCAGCGAAATTGTTAACAAAGATCTGAAATGTACGAGAAACTTAGTGACTTGTCTTCTTGCCATAGAAAAACTCGACGAGTTCGAAATATAGCAATTTCAAGTGTGACTTTATCTTAGTGTTTTATCCTTTTAATAAATTACTGTTAATTTTATATCCGAGTAGTATATTTTTGCAGATGAGTGTGATAAATTCAAGTGCGTGGGATTGTGTGCAATGTTATTTTTATAAGTTATGCCCCACCAACTAAAATGTGCACAAGCCGCCACTACTAGCACATATATTTATGGTATATAAAAATTGGATTAGATTGGCAATCAGGATCCGGGACGGTGAGGCACGGACAATTTCCAAATAGAACACCCCAACGCCTCGGCATAGTTCCCATGCAAGGAGTTCGAGCCACTCAGGAAGGCTGTTTCCATACCAGACACCGTTCTAAAGCGCAAGCCACCGTTAACCTCACACAGCACCAGCCCGCCTTGCGTGATACTTTCGACGCAGTAAGAGAAACGACGGAATTAAATGAGATGAAATGGAAGAGCAGAAAATACTGCCAAAGGAAAGATAAATTCCAGCAGGGGAAACAACGAAAAAAACCACCGCTTACTAACTGATTGTGGCATGCCATCCCGAGCTTACAATTACTTAAGTGTTCTTCGACTTTACATAAATAATTATTATTACCATTAAATTTAGAGTACTGTACTTCAACATGCTACGAAGTTTCACATTAATGGCACACGTGTCGTCAAACTGTTCATGTTTGAAAGTTTCACTACTGATCGTGCTAGATTAGAAACATATTTTGGGGGATTGACGCTATCACTTGGTGCTGGACATATTTTAAAATAAAAACAATAGAATGTTTAGTTAAAAGACAATATTTTAATCATCCTTGACGTAATATTACTTTCCTGCTTGATTTAATGACAAGGGCAGTAGGGGAGGAAACCGTCCTCGTCAGTTTCCACGGTGATTAACCGCCCAGATGCGCGATTCAAATGAAGTTCCAGCGAGAGCTTTAAAACAAACTTCATGTCTGCTTCTTGAGCCGTTATTAATCTACTGCAACAGCCGCTACGTCTTCTCAACGGAAGGGACTTAAGTGACGGTTGGACAAGGTATTAGTCTTGACGTTATTTAAATTGACAACGCTGAGACACCCTCTCGCAATTGTCTTCTGTTGTCTTTAAGTTAAACAGTAGACTGCCATCTATGGGAGATTTAATAAGGAAGAGAAGACAAAAGAAGACTGAAATATACAGGGAAAACATTGAAAATATATTTGCAAAAATCCGATTAAGGTTCCTGTAAGTTTCTGCTCTTTCTGCAAGATAAATTAATTTCTACTCCAACGCACCAAGCATTTTCGAACAGCCGTAAAACCGTTTATATTATAGCACATAAAATATCTTACTGTAAGATAAATCTCGCTGTCATGTTCTGTTATAAAGCAACAGATCCTTAACCCAGCATAAATACTGTTACTAAGATTAAAGTTAAGTAACTATAACATGCAGGTTCAGATTGGTCAAGAGTAGCAAGAGGAAGAGAAAAATGGAAATCTCTCGAGAAGCAACTAGTGCAGTGAGAAATGGAGTAACTAAAGAAACAATCAGTCAATGTCTTAAATAGCATACGAACAATTGGCATGGAACAGCTCACCACCTTAGGATAAAACGAACTTTCCCTACTAATTAGGAGGCCTTTGCCCTTAAGGGACAAAATAGGATATCTTTATCTTAATTATAACATACGAATGAATATTATTTTTCCTCGCAACAAGGAATAACAAAAAATCTAAGATGTACCATTGAAAGTATGGAATCCTGCCGAGTGGTGCCACCAACGGAAGGCTGGATGTAGGTGCCCTCGTAGGGAAGAAGCAAAACACAGACAACCGAGCAACATTGTTTTGTTATGGCATGAGCAAAAGTTATATACTTATACAGGACTGCAAATCCGTCGCTGTCCACCTCACCACTGTTCGATAGGGCAGGGTACCGCCACGGGTGGCCGAGGTTGTTAAGGCGCGGACTCGTGAGTGGAAGGTCTGGAATTCGATTCCCACCAGGACCATCCTCCCTGACTAAAGTATTTTCCAGGTTTCCCTCAGTACTCATAAATAACAAATGCCGAGGAGGTATCCTAAACTTAGGCCGTGACCACCGCCTGTTGTACCTCAGCAATAAAAACGCGATTAAACACTACTAAAAAAATTATGGTTACCCTTTATTGCAATACACTTCTCATATTTTTAACTAGTATTTCAACCCCCCCCCCCCAAAAATAGTCAGAAGTCTTGTCTACAAAATGAGCATAAACAGCATTCACCACTTCTTCGTTACACATAAATTTCCTTCCTAGAAGGTCCTTCTTGAGTTTCGAGAAGAGAAAATAGTCACTGGGAGCTAGTTCTAGGCTATACGATGGATGGTCAATCTCCTTAAAGCCACATTTCCTCACAGCTTCCTTTGCAACAAGAGCTGTGTGCACAGGGGCATTGTTGTAAAGAACGCACACACCTCCACTCAGCTTTCCTGACCTTTTCTCTTTGATTGAAGCACATAATCTGTGCAGTAGACCAGCAAAGTACCCCCCCATTGTCGGTCATGGTGGTGTAGTGGTTACATTACTTGCCTCCTACACCCAAGATCGCGGTTTCGAACCCGGCCAGGACCGATTGATTTTTTCGGGTGTAAAAATCCTAAGTATGGCTTCCATCGGAAGGGAAGTAAAACCGTGGGTCCCGTGTCGTACATTTACGGCACGATAAAGAACCTCAAGCCTGAAAGAGAGGCCTCTTGTCGGCCATTTCACGCCCTGAGATGAATGGGACGCTGATGACCTGGGATGTTAAAGAGCGTCCATAAATAAATAAATAAAACTCCCCATTAACTGTGGTATTCCTCTCCTTGAGGTTAATTAAGATATTCTTTCAGAGTCCCAAAAGATTGTGGTCATGATTGTGGGTGACCATTTCCTTTATAGGCGGTGCTTCGCCAGATTTACGCCACTCCATTGATTCTCTTTTGAACAAGGGATCATAGTAGAGGACAATGTTTTCATCTCCTGTGACAATGGTTTGCAGAACTCTCTCTCGTTGCCACGGCAGAGCTCCAAAAATGCCTGACAGGCAACAGATGATTTGTTGCTGCTTTTGGACTGAGGAAAGAAGTCTTGCACTAATCTTATTCATGTTTAAATGTTGATGAATAATATGAAGGACTGTTGTTTTAGAAAGGCGCAATTTGCTGCTATTTTTGTAACTTTAGTCGTCGGTCTTCCATAATTTCTCCTTCCACAAGAGCGATCGATGTTTTCAGGAGTGAGCACCTCCAAGGGCCGACCTGCACGCTCTTCGTCTTCAATGCTCTCTCGACCCATTCGAAAAGTTTGGCCCGTTCTTTTACGCTGAGCAGGATACCGCCGCAATACACCTTGCATCACTGTTTAATTTCATTTGGAGTAAGTCCTTCGTTTGTGAAGAACTTAATTAGAGCTCGATACTCCATTTTGAACATGTCAGAATCTTCTACATATAGCCTTCTTTACGCAAATATATCTGAACAACTGAACACAGCGGAGGGGAAGTTACAGTTGCAATATTTACTTAACAGAAAGGTATGACACCAGATAAGGATTTTGTGAAGGCGATAATCCGTATCGGCGAGGCCGGAAATTTATGGACCTACCGTCGTATACGCCTATCACCTTTTTTTAAATACAGGACATACAGTTCTCTCATTCTAAACTGATGGTAATTCTTAATCTTCCCAAATGTTAAAGATAAGCTCATAGAGTTTCTGTTTTAATGTTCGTCCTCCATATTTAATTCTGGAGGTATATTATCCAATTCAGCAGCTTTTTGGCATTTTAAAATTTTGTATTTATTTCGTTCCATTATAGTAGTTGTACCGGTTGTACATTTTTTATGTTTTGATCTTCAGGCGTAGGCTACTTAATATATTGCTGCTATTAAACATTCTACTAAAATAGTTTTTTCCATCTTCTTAATAATTATTGGGCTTTTTGTGTTATTATATTTTCTTCGTTAGCTTTACATATGGATAATGTACTTTGTTTTGTAGTGAAATTTTGTAATTCTTTAAAGATTATTTTTCTTGACCAGTTCTTATTCATTTTTTTTTTCTTCATTCTTTTCTTTATTATTCTTCTGCAATCTTCATTCCATCATTATCCCGTAATGTTTTTTTTTTTTTTTTTCCCAAAATTGTGTGGTTGGTGCTTCTTTGTAATGATGTCCACTCTTCATTAATACTTTCTTTTTCTTAAGTTTCTCCTATAGGGAAGGTCACACCTTCCCTCAAATCATTACTGAGACATGGTAGTGCCTTCTCTGCCCTTTCGGAATTCTGTTAAAGGTTCTCTTTAAGTCAGGCGTACACTTGGCAGGTTTCTTCAATATTCAATACTTTCTGGTCAGTAAAGGGAATTTTCCAGTGACCGTTGTTAGCCACGCTGCAGCATTCCTTTGCACATCAGCGCCTTCCGTTACTTCATTTCTGCAGTTGAAAATGTGCATTATTGCGAGGAAATGCCCTGTTGGCTATGATCATATCAAGGGCCAAGTCGGCAGTTGTGGTCTAATAGTAACTACACTTGCCTCATAGACCCAAGATCGCGGGTTCAATCCCGGCCAGAGACAGTAGATTTTCCGGTGTAAAATTCCTAAATATGGTTTCCTTAGGAAGGGAAGTAAAACCGTGGTCCTGTGTAGTAGATTTGCGTAAAAGGACCTCGAACTTGAAAGAAGAGGTCTCTGAGCAAAACTTTTTTGGCCGTTTCACGGTCTGAATTGAATGGGACGCTTGAAGAGCGTCCGTAAATGAACCGAATCGACAACTCAGAGGCTATAACCATCTGCTTCAAAACTTGGTTCATGGTCGCCACTATTTTGACAAAAGTTATGGTCATCACAGCGCCCGTGTTCAAGTCTCGAAGTGCGGTAGTGTGCATTATACTCATTTTTAGCTTTTTAAGGATGGAAAAACTCGCAGACAATTTTCCAAATCTGTGAAGGGCTATCACAGCTACACAGTGTAATATTTTCCCATTCCATTTGTTAAATAATATAATGTAATCTTATGCTGCATACGAATTCAACAATGAGGGTGATAAGTGTCTGGCAGCAAAACTGTTATTTGATCCAAAATACCTGTTACACGTCTTTTCATTAGTTTTAGTTCGATAAATTATGGGCTAATAACAGATAGACGATAATCTTATTATTTTTTATAAAACAGAAACACTAGAGAATGCCCTACAGAGGTAGTACACAATAAAATAAATTAATCAAAAACAAAGAAAGACATACACTCATCTACACATCTATGTTAAGTGAAAACTTTGTAAGCAGAATAATTGAATAGATTGATGTTGCAATCGGCTGATCGTGACATTGTATTCTAAGAAGTCGAATCTTTCCATTGAAACTGCCGTCAGCTGTTCCTTTTGGAGACAAAAGATATTTCCTACGCTTTAACCTTGTCCAGATACAAAGAACAGCGGCAATTAACTTCCCAGAAACAAACACAATAAACTGTTTACAAGCATAATAACCCTTCACGTGTATCAGTAAAGCGATTCGTGGAATAGGGTTCACAAATTGGTGCAAAGAAAACCCGTTACGCTTTCCTACCGTGTCAGCAATAAGTTTACTATAAGTAATAAAGTGTATATTATCCTCTTGTGTTATTTTAGAGGCATTTATTGCTGTATTAGTAGATTATAATGCTGTCGGACTGCAGAGAAATATTTGTACCATACATCGGAATCGCCGCTTCATAGCTGCCTCACCTCTAACGTAATGACGAACATCCCTTCGTAATCCCTTCTTTCAAACTGCTTTCTTATAAATAATTTTACAGATTTTTTGCAGAAATGCATGGCATGTAGACGATAACACAAGAGGTTATCGAATGTTTAATGTCTGCCTTGAACACTCGGCAGTTGGTGGTGTCATTGCTGCGCGAAGACGATTCAAAATTCGTGGTGTCCTATGACTGTCACAATTATACATGGGGTTGAGTCAATACCTGCCTGAGCTTAGAAAAAGGAAGACATAATCGCTGCGCGTAAAGTTAGTACTTGAAAGCATATACTGTACTTCAAACTGATAATAAACAATAACATAATTTTGAAAATGTTGCCCCTCAGCGGCAATACATTGCTGGTATCTGCGTAGAAAATTTCTGTATTTCATCTAACTTTTCTTCCGTAAGAACACGAAAGAAACTTTTTTCTTTTCATACAAACATCCGGTTTCTAGTAACTTTTTATCAAATTGGTGAAGTCCCTTAACCTGACCACCAAATATTTCCTTGCGAATCGCCTCATCAATGCTCTCGTTTTCGCACATGTTTCGTGCATAAAAGCCTGCTCTATATTTATGTATGATATAACACTACACCGAGCGATATAACAGCATACAACCACTTGCTAAAAAAGTTTCCCTCAAATTAACTACAAGCTGCAATCTGCATATGCATTATACGCCCTGACAACTGGTTCCCTCAGTATGCAGTTGCCCTCTGCCGGTCCATATATTCAAATGAACTCACTGCACTATGGAGAGTTTTTTATCATTCACCTGAAAATTATATTTATTCTAAATGAATGGCGTATTTATTTTGAAGAACCATTTAATATATAAAAGCGTATGGGGTATCAGCGGATAGGACAATTCAAGTTTACATTTAAAACTTGCTGAATGTGTCAAAACTACAGCGGCGTATTTCTATTGCCCTGTGATATGCCGCAGAGTATGACAGTAACTTTACTATCGCCTATACGTGTGCTTTATGCAGTTGTCACGTTGATGTTTTTCTATAGTAAAATGTTTACGTGTAAAGTAAATTCATTCATTTTTTAGAATAACTCTCTACATACAAAAGATATTTCGTAAAGACCCAAGACAAGTAGAAGCCTTCGAAATTTTTTCATTTAATAACGAAATTGTTTAACTGCCTGTTCACGAATGTTGAGATATAAATATTTTGCCCAAGGTTAGCCGCTCAAATGTCACTGAAATGCAGTACAACTTTCTATCACAAAACGTCGCCATCTTGTGTACAATGTTCATCAGAAAATTGAGATATATCGATGACATCAGACCATTGTCTGAAAAAGAGGTTGAAAATTATCTTTCATAATAATTAAATCATAAGCCAGGCATTTCCGGACATATGTTTATATGACCCTTTTTTCTTGTTTAAATATGAGGAAATACTCCCAAAGTTTTCTCCAGCATTTTTCCTACATTCCATGTGTACGTTTATTTTAAGAATTTGAGAATGATTTTGGTACTTTAAATTTTCTTTGTGGAAAATAATTCGAATTTTTGTTGGATTTGTGGACATTCATATCCATATTTGTTCATGTCACTGCTGTGGGCACACACTGAAATGTGCGGGAGCGCCATCATGCCTAAAGCGCGCTTCTTGATGTTAAATCAATGCCATATCAATAAATTAGGAAATTTGTTTTTAATATATATTTCTATGTAGGGCAGCTACGTGGGACGTGAAACGTGCAGCAGTTGGGCATTTTGAACAGTTTTACTTTAAGCTAATGTGAATTAGTCGGAAACCATGTGTTCATATAAAACGTTTTAATGTCAACATATGAATAAACCCTGAAGCTATGGCTGTATTTTATTTATTTATTTATTTATTTATTTTTGTTAAGAGAAAGTGGAATCAGTAATGGATTCAGACAATGGCAGTCTTTGAATTCAAAGTAGGGCGCACCAATCGAGAATCTCTACAAATGACCCTTGTACCATTTCCGGATCTGCCTTTACAATGCATAGCTTCTTGGAAAACAAACGTTCGTATTTTTGGAATATTATATTTATTTTAGTAGCACGCCTCAGTAACCTAACTCATTCTTCTTAAACTTGTTTTTTAATCATGGCAGGTAACTTAACCTCCAACTCGGAATGTTTATTTCAGTTTTCCAACAATTTCTTGTAGCATATTTGCCTCTAGATAATAAGCGCGGTATTTTTTTAACAACTGGGATGTATTTCGTTGTTGCTAGCACAAAAATGCCGCTAATAAGGAAAAGCGTATTACGAGTAACTTCTGTCTTAGTTTTAATTCGCATGCTTCGGTTCCTTTAAAAAAGGAATCCCGCCAACAGATAAGATTTGAGCTATAGGTCATAAACATTTAGGCTTCGTAACGGCCACTCCTTTTCTCTCCAAGAATTTAAAGCGCCGAAATAAAGAATTCAAGGGTATCGCTTATCGCGTAGTTTATTTTTTGAGTACAGTAATAGGATTAAAAGTCGGAAGTTTTTTATGTTTATATAGCTTATCGACACCTTGTTGAAAGTAAACATTAATATCTTGCGTGTCTAGTAAGATTGCCAAGCTTCATATACAGATAATGTTTCTAATTGGTGCAAGGGTAACAGCAGATGATTTATAAACTGTCGCATTCGCTTTGTTTTCCTTTTTGCTTCATTTCTTCATCTATTAATGTTGCTAAAGTTTTAGTTTTAAAAAAAAATTATAAACTGTAATCGCATTTTAAGTTTGTTGTTTATTTGGTTTATTTACGGAAGCTCTTTAACTTCTCAGGTCATCAGCGTCCCATTCAAATCAGGGCGTGAAACGGCCGACAAATTTTGCTCAGAGACCTTTCTTTCAGGCTTACGGTTCTTTATCGTGCCGTAAATGTATGACACGGAACCCACGGCTTTACTTCACTTCCGAAGGAAGCCATATTTAGAATTTTTACGCCCGAAAAAATCCATCGAATTAGTATAGACGGGGATTTTAGGATTTCAGCCTTGCTCAAGGGCTGGCGTTTGTGTCTACAACCCAAATGGGGTCACTCCGGGAGGGAATGAAGGGAAGGGAGACACCGAACGGCCAGAATCCAGGGGCGGTGAGACGAGGTTCTTAACATTCTTTCCAGATAGAACATCCTGACGTCAACGGGGTTTCTACAAGGAGTTCGAATGAATGAACAGTGTTTAACGCCCGTTCTGGCTACAGAGGCACCACAGGCGTTGGACACTGGTGATACATGAGATATATTGGGAAAGGATTTATTTTTAAGGAAGGAAACGTTCCAGGCCTAAGTTTAGGGTACCTCCCCGGCATTTGCCATATATGAGGACTGAGGAAAACCTGGAAAAAAAACCTCAGTCAGGGAGGACGATCCTGGCGGGATTCGAACCCCAGACCTGCCGCTCACGAGTCCGCGATTTAACGACCTCGGCCACCGAGTTCGAGCCCCTCAGAAGGGGCAATCTTTATTAAACTCGTGGAATATAGTGTCCATCCCTGCATGCACCTAATTGACCACAGGATAACCACGAAGGAAAAAAAAAAACAATCAGAATGGCAAGATCACCGGGAGTTGAACCCGGGACATCCCTAATGGAAGTCTCAAGCGTTGCCACTTGAGCCACCCTGCTCGGTGGCTCAAAATCTAAAGTGAGTGTTTTGTTTTAAATGAAGTATATGATAAATAGAAGTTATTATCACTGGAAAGTTTGAAATTAAAGGCCTGAATATTGCCAATTTGATAAATTATTGGAGGGAAAATTTTTCAAACATGAACAAGTAATTTACGAGGGCGGATTGATAAGTTTGGTAAATTTCAACCAATGGCGAGAAGTGACTTGACTGCTGGTAAGCGTGATTTCTTAATTCTTAATTTTCAAACAGATGCACCGTGCAGTTCTTCTTTGACAGCTGTCTTAAGTGACCAGTGTAACACGTTTCGTAGAAATGGATGACTTCTTCTTCTTCTTCTTCTTCTTCTTCTTCTTCTTCTTTTAATGTTGTTTAACGCCCGTTTTTACTACTGCGGCAGGACAGGCAATGGCACTGATGATACATGAAATTAAACATAGGGAAAGGATTTTTTTAAGAATAAAACGTCCCAGGCATACGTTTAAGATACCTCCCCGGCATTTGCCATTTATGAGAACTGAGGAAAACCTGCAAAATCCCTCAGGAAGGATGGTCTTGGTGGGAATCGAATCCCAGACCTCCCGCTCACGAGTCCGCGCCTTAACGACCTCAGATTCCCGTGCCGGTGACAAATTCGTGCAGAGATAAAACATTTTTATTTAAAAATATGAACTGCAGATACAAGCTGAGCTTAAGGAAGTTCATGGGGACTCTGCACCATCACTCAACAGCATTGCAGATGTTGCACGTTCCGAGCCCGATTGAGGTTTCTTCTGAAGAAATGGCCGATAAAATTCATGGTGTGGTGAGAGAAGACAGTCATGAGATTGCTGAGATGGTAGACATCTCATATAAACGGGCACATAATATCCTGATTGAAGTTCTGCATATGAATAAGCTGAGTGCGCGTTTGTTGACTCCAGGTCCAAAACACTCCCGGAAAGACATTCCAAAATCTTGTTGGAAAAATTGCAGCTTCTGGCGTCGTTTTGTGACTGTAGACTGTAGACTGTAGACGAAACGTAGATCCACTACTACACCCCAGATACAAAACTGCAATCAAAACAATGAGATGGCGAAGGTGAACGTGCACCGAAAACAGCTAAAACCGTTTTGTTGGGGCATAATCCTGATTGACCATTTGGATAGGGGTACAACAGTGGCTGACTGTTAAAAGTTATTGAGCCGTTTGCATAGTGAGTTGAAGCAGAAGCGATCAGAAAAGTGTTCCTTCATCGAATGAAGAAAAACAGTACTGTGCATTGTTCCAAAAACAGTTTTTAATTGAATTCTAGACGAAATGTATTGAGCTCAAAGAACAGTGTGTCGGGAAATAAATTGTTTTTGCACACACACACACACATATATATATATATATAAACCTCTCTCCTCCCCCCCCCCCTGCCAGACTTTTCAATCCACTAGTAAACTAATTTCATCGATGTTTTTTACTATAAAGATATTTTCTGAAACTACCACAGAAACTTGACTTGCAAAAACAGTTTATCTTTATCTCTGCTAGCTTTGATATATCAAAAAACTTCGTTAATGTTCATGTTATACAAGAGAAACCAACCGCCTTTAGACCCCTAAGTGTGTTCCTCACGTATTATCTACAGCATTTATTCTTATTGCACAACAACGCTTGATTGGATCAATTCGTAACAGCCTTTGCCTGTCGAGCTACAAAACCCGCTGCTCTATTGTTCCGCATTCTCTTTTTTTCTCTGGTTACCGATATGTTAACTTTTTTTGTGCGCTAACAGAGACAAATTGCGGTGGATATTGAAGGGGGAGGAAAGCTGCTATTGAGTAATGTGTTCGCTGCTTTTGTGCAGTGTTTAGTGATTGGTTTCGGCTTTTCAATAAATATTTTAACTCTATCGAACGGAACCGTCCGGCATAGCGCCGCATTGAATTCATTTCGGAACATATCACGCGATTGCCCTCTTAAAATGCCGTTACAGCCGGCTGCTAGCGATTGATTACCGTTCTGCGTCTCGCATGATTGCATCGCCAACTTATAGGAACCAGTTTAATGCACAATAGTGCTAAAATAGGAATAGGTTTTATTACAAATTTCAGTGGTCATTTTGAAAACGTTGCGACATCACAATAAGAGTATAAATATTATTTTATTTAATTTATGTCTTTTTTTTTTTCAGCCGTGTTTGTGTTTCTGTCTCTGGAGACCGTACCTTATTTATTTTAGAGGAACAAGTTTCCTCTAAGGAATTCCTTTAATTTTCTTTGTCAAACACTTTCTATTTTCACAATTTTTTCCTTCAGTTAATCGAAAAATTCTAGTCTCAACCTGGCATCATCGTTTTAATTGAATTCATATGCTTTCCTTCCGATAAAACAATTTCCATTTAGATGACGGAAAATCAACATGCTTACGAATATTATTGGTCATTGGTTTTAATTCTGTTTTGTATAGTGAATTCAAAATTCATTTGTTATGTGTTATGAATAACCGGTACCTGAAAATGGTGAAAATTTCATGTTTTGACATTAGTAAATAATATTAAACACGATTCCCCTTTTGCAGAAACAATTTACATGCTTATATTTATTAATAAAAATAAAAGATGCATTTAAGGAAATATTAAAAGTTAGTCGCGCAGGAGCTGCGTAAACTAAGGAATTTCTCAGCAAGCAGAGTAACTTTAAAAACGAATATAAAATTCAAATTATAACCTTATTAATTAATGAACTAAATTATGGCATTACTGTGTATCGATTAGCTTGAAAATATTTAAAGCTAACTAAAAGAAAAACTGAACTATAATGCATTACTTATCTTGGTTGTTTTTCCCTTCAAAATCACTTGAAAATATATATAGTGAAATTAATGTACTTTTTAAAAGTAAGGGGAACAAAATTAGAATTCTTGTAATCTATAAGTATTACAAAAGAGAAACCACAGTTTTAGAATTATTATTATTATTATTATTATTGTTGTTGTTGTTGTTGAGATTAAACACAAACATTAATGGTATACTTATAATTAAATGATATACATGACCACTGACAGATAAGGTATTACTGTGTATATATTTTTAAACATTTTTAAATGTAACCATATTTATGAACTCAGCCCTTGGTATCATCTTTACATTCACTAAAACAGAGTGAAATAATAGAAATGTTCCACTTAACTTGTGTATTTAAGAAGAAGAAATTTAAATGTGTAAATAAAACAAAAATATGTTAAAATTTAAAAACAAGTTCAATGCACTAAGCAAATATGTATACATAATCAACAATAAACAATCGAAGGTTCCATCGATTTTCATTGACTTTGAAATTTAATTTAAATGTTACTGTAATAAAAATATGTAACGCAAAGTTTTCTGATGTTATTATATAAATATAATTCTCAAACACATATTAGATTAATATTTTACATTTGATAACTTCACCACGATGCTTATGTTAAATATAAAACATATGCATCATCACAAATACAGTTTATATGCTGAATTAATTTGTCATTTTATTTTGAAACAATTGAGAGAAAATTGAACCCTAGAGCGATTTTAACATTTTCGCTTTGGGTTTAACCCTCTCCCCTTTTCCGTGGTACTTTTAAGGAACTCGACAAATCGTTTGTTAATTGATGGTTAAATGCCCAGTTTCTTTGAAAAAAACAAAAATTACGGCAGCTAGAGGGTAAACAGATACACACCCGCGCGCGCACACGCACACCTACCTGCCTACCTACCTACATAACGCCATTTTCGGTGTCTAGTTGGTAACATCGATGGAAATTTGTACAAAATCTTCATAAACATTTTCATGGATACAACCGCAAAGCATATGCTAAAATTTATATTCCTTGGCTACCGTTTTTGTTCATTAAAACAAAACAGGCTGCTCTGTCAGTATAGTACATATGACGAAATTTCTATTTAATTTATATATATTTTTAAAAAATAATTATTTACTTTATTTACTTTTATATAATAATTTGCTAAATGCCCCATACGATATATATATATATATATATATATATATATATATATATATATATATATATTCCGGGTTCTCCCAGAAAAAGGTTTCGTTAATTTTTTTAATACTACATTTTACACATTTTATAATTCATAAAAATAATTAACGTGTATCCATATGAAAAAATATGTTTTTTCTTCTTAATGTTAAAAATCTGAGGAAACTGGATAAAAGCTGCAATTAACGGCATGTTAAATAGGTTGTTATTTAGTTTGGCAAGTTTTGAAATGAAAACTCTATATGTTATGAACGATCAGCACGTATTCATAAAGTTTACAATGCTCACAATGTTGTTATATTTATAGAATGCAAATATGTTGACAAAATGTTTGTTTATCGCATTTTCCTCGTAACAGCGTGCACTCTCGGAAATCGTTGCAGTTGGTTTGCGTAACGCCCTAGCATTCATGGAATGCGACAGAAGAATTCGTTGTATTGGCTTTGTTGTTCGTTGATGCAAGAATTCTAATGCTCTCTTTCTTCACCTTGAAACAAACGATTGTTAACGTTACGAGTATCGATTGCATAAAAATGTTGTGAAAGATGTTCGTTGAATCTAAAACTTTTATAGCGCCTGGTACTTGCATTTATTATCCATAAATCCAGTTAATGATGGTGGCGAATGAATTATGTATGTATCGGGCCATCAGAAGCCTTTAAACAGCTCGATGCTCGTCGTCTTAACTTGTAACTGTCACGACGTTTCAGAAATCAACATCTCGGCAGAAGTTGGCTGTTGTCCCGCTATCTTTCAGTCAAGGAACCAAATGGAGATGTTCTTGACATCTAGGACACTGTGTACCACTATTCTTTTACCATCTATACTTCATCTTCAGTAATCATTAGGAAAAGGTTTGTATTTGAAAGCTGGAGTTAACGACTCCTATCAGATCACACGCGTCTCTTTACTTTTTCTCCAACATATATTTCATTACACTGTTGGCAGCGAATTCATGGACCTTTCCGCACAAATTTCTCATAGTTGTAGCCCAAAAGTAAAACATTACATTGTTGTCTTATCAGCTTTAAAATAACTAATCTATATGGTTTAAACAATAGTAAAAAATTATATTTAATTTCACATTTAAATAAACTTCTTCCCAATCATAAGCCGATTAATCGTACTACAATAGGTATAATTTTTATAATTAAAGGTAAACAAATCATATAAGAATAAAAAAAAATAATCAATTTAAAAAATCTAATAAAACAAATAGAAACAATCATAACTTAAAATAAACTTTATTGGTTTATTTAAAGACGGTCTTTTTTGGAGGTTTTAGTCTCAAAATGCTGATCGGTATGAAGGCAAAATCTTTTGTTTTCTTGACATGGGTTTCGTTTCGGATGGTGATAAAATTTGTTTCATGGTGTCATCAGACTTACCTTAATTTGACTTAGTTTTGCATTTCAACTTGTATAATGTTTGACGATGGTTAACAACATTTTGTTGACATGCTTGAGGGAGCTTCAGAACTTTTGTTTATTTAGTTATTTATTTATATAGGCAGAGCTTAGGCCATTAAGCTTTCTCTCCCGTTCTACCTTACGGTCGTATCTTTTCATGGTAAAATTTATTATTTGTTGTTGTTGCCTTTCACTCCTAAGTACGTAATTAGGAGATAGAAACTTTGCACATAATTAGGTATGAATGCTTGTATTTGTTGCATTTTCGGCAAAGATGTTTTCCTAATAGCTTCCAAATTTTGTACATTTTTTTTTAAATTTAAAATGCCTTTTAAATTTGTTTCGTTCTTAGATAGAAGTACAAAAAATCAAATATTATTTAATTACAAGTAAAAAATGTACATTTTCTATTATTAGGAGTTTCGACAAAAAGGAAACTATTGTGTCTAATGTGCAAACTTGACAGCACTTAATTTACTTTTTTAATGTAACTATAAAAAAAATCCTATACTTACAAATTACATCTATCCAAAGTTTCATTCTAATATCTTCTTTTTATACAGAAAAAATACATTTAAAATTTAGAACGTCAATATAAGATAGGAAATAAAGATATTGTATGGGACAAGTCTTGATGGTCTATTTTCCTGGAACTGATAACAGTAATCCAGCTGCCTATTTATGTTACGTTGACATGGTACTATGAGGGAGGATTTGCTCAGGAAAGCAACGTTGTCACACCTCAGCCATCTCTTTCAGTACTGTTTAGTGCGAACAGAGGTCAAGCAAGGAAGCGAGAATAATTATTTCTTAATTAAGATATATATTTTAATCATATGAGAATCAGGAAATATTTACAATTTCTTCTCAATCTTTGATGTATAAGTAACAGTGGCAATGCTAGAGAATTATCATTTACCTGGTGGTAGTATGTTACTGTTTAGACGAAATCGATAACAGTGCACTTGGAACTCTATGGAGTAGGTCGAGGTTATTAAGGTTTGTCCCGCACTTCACTGAACAATCTCCCCTTTACAGCGGTTTGCCAAACACCTTACCTGGATATTTGCTAGATCGTAATCGGTCCCATAGCAACCTCAACAAATCTTATTAGAACTGTACAAATGAGTTGCCTAATGATACTCTGAAATTTCCTTGCTGAAAGTCAACCACAGGTAGAGCCCCTTGTACAGGTACTTAAAGACTTTCATAGACCGACTGAACTTAGGTAGAAACCCAGATTGCTACATCTTCACTGCTCCCAACTAACTTTCAGCTTTAATGCTGGATGCAACCTATTAATAATTGTCATCAGGTTAGGTCTAATTATGCTAGCATTCCTGCTGACAAATTTGTTCTATGTTTAAGTATATTAATCAAAACTGCGAGAGATTTTGTTAACTTGTCCATAAAAACTTTAATTTTACAACTTCCATATATCAAGTAATGTGTGACAGCACCGGCTTATAATGTATTAAAGTCAGAGTATTAAACATTTATTGTGGATTCTCGACTTTGATTCTTAAAATTGCCTTCACGTTATCTTCAAAGTGTAGAGATTAATTAGTTCTGAGAAACATATTGCCGATCGTGGACTTTATAAAAGCATTCGATAAACGTTCGTGCAGAAATACTTGTTTAAAATGTTGCAATGCTCTGCTGTTCATTTTGTTGCACCTAAGCTGGTACCAAATACCAGGCCGGCAAGCACAGTGCACATCGCAAAGCTGGATGGAGAAATAATGATATTTCGGTTTGTTCGTGCCGTTCTTCCTTTTAGGGTGAGCTAACGGAAACGTTATTTTCAGCGCGGACTGTAATTTCCTGAACTCTCCAGCAATTTTCCTGAGATTGCCAAGCCGCACGGCAACTCCGGTCATGAGACGAAATGGGAATGTGTAGGGAAATGCATATCCAAACGTTCTGTCCAATTAATGTTGAAAAAAATCAATCATTGCTTATTTGTCAGTTGGTTCAGATTAAAGACAATTCGTTATTTGAGCAAGAAACTTAAAGACGCTATCAAGAGAAATAGGGATGCTATTTTTTATCCTCCAAGAAGTAAGTGGTTTTCAAACTGTAATCTGCTGTCCCACGGGTGTCCACGAAGCACGAAGAAAACATTAACGTTGATGCAGATTTACATAGGTAAAATAATTACAATCAAATTGAAATTATTTATCTTTTTCAAATAGGTATGACAAAAACCTGCTCATATGTATCACCAGTTTAGCATAGACTGGTGCACAGAAGCAAAATTTACCGGACTATCAAAGAAGGCCAAGAAATATTGATGCCTTTCTTAACAACTTGTGTGCAAAATAATTCACCGTACTAATTTATGTAAAGAAACAAGTATGGCAAACTTAGAATCAGAACTCGGAATACAACTTTCTTCTATTAAGCCGGATATGTGACGACTTGTAAGTGGGAAGAAGCATCCCTCTCATACAGCAATTAAAATTAACTAGTAATGGTATGCTATCACATATTGTTAGTTATTTCGAGGGGCGTTCTAAATATTCTCTGCTTGACCAAGAAAACACAAGATTTAGTCCAAGTTGCGTAGTTCCATTTGCGGCCCATGTTTATTTCATCGATTCAACCAACACCCATCACATCTAAATAAAATGTATTTTTTTTTTTATTCGGTGCTAATCTAATTGTATCCAGATACAATAATGTTTATCGCTTAGAAAATATGAAACTTCAGCTGTACCAAGAATGCTGAAGATCAGACAAGTGCACTGACCGCACTCAGTTTATGGGCCCGGCGTATTTTAAAGTAGAGCGAGCGGATGAAAGTCTTGCGTTTTATGACAACTTTTCAATCGGCCTCTCTAACGCACGTTTTACTGCCTTGAATTATTTATGAGGCAACAAAACAATAAAAGTGTTAGCCTTGATTGGAAGCAGGATGATAAAGGCACGGGCAGAAAATAGTTCGTGTCCTTTCGCGCGCTAAGCCGCACTAATCACCTGATCGTAAAAGATAGCAAAAAAAAAAAAAAAAAAAAAAAAAAACGGTGCTTTAGTTCTGAAATAGCGGCAAGTTTTTCATTTTCTTGTTCATCAGCAAATGAACATATATTTTGTATACACACTGTTTAGATATTCTGACAACTTCTAGGTAATCTTTGTTTATGAAGCAACTTCATTGTGTAAAAAGTACTTTAGCATGTCATTAATTACTTTTACTGACGTCCCCCCATCTGTCGTGTCCTCACTACTCCGGCTTCTATAAACTGATATCAGTTCATCCATTATGTGCCACCACATGCATTTGTTCGATGATGTTAACTTTTCCGCAACCTTTTTTCTTACTTTACTTTTACTAAAGCCAAACAAAGAAGACATCGTTTTTCAGTGCCAGTAATTCTTTTAACTTGCCCAGTTGTACAAAAATTGCTTAAAATGTTCACCAACATAGGCTTCCAAGCGCATTGACTCTCTTACACACTCTCATATTTCAAGTGTCTGCTGTACCTGCTCGTATCCTAATTCATACGCTAGTGAACAATATTCGCGTTGTCAATAGCTTTGGAATGCACAGTGGCCCTTAAATGACGCCATACAAATCCAGTGGATTGAGATCAGGACATCGATTCCCCACCAACTAGCTGTTTACTTGCAAATCGCTGACGTAGCAATGGGAGAAAAATGAGACGGTGCCGCATCATGCATGAACCATATGTAACGTAACGTAACGTAACGTAACGTTAGTGCACCTTTTCCAACAAATCGTTAAAATTATCCGTTAAAAACTCTCAGAAAGATGCTGCTGTCGGTGTTTTAGGTAAAATTAAAGGTCCGATTTATGTGCCATTACATTACATTAATATTAAAATGTTGATCGTCCAAAACTGCATGCGGATTTCTGTCACCTCGTACATGAATTTTGTAAAAGTTCTGCGCTTCATTTTATGGCAGATGCTGAAGTGACAGATGAAGTTTTGCTTACAAACCTCAAAATAACATCTGTTTGTAAAAGAAAAATGACTGCGGCTTGTTATTAAAATTGCAACTACCAGGCTATAAAGCTTTCCTGACCGCAGTAGCCGTTACGGGAAGCCTTTAGTGTGTCATTAGTCATTACATAAAACAACACAATGCAAATATAATTACATATTGTAGTTTATTATAGATATATAATGTACCACTTTATATAATCTGGATTTTGACACTCATGTATATTAATCTGTGCCTTAATCAAAATTATACAGTGCTATTTAAGTATTTTACTAGTAGAGTGATTAATTTCAAAACTTGGCATGTTGAATAACTACTATTAACATAATTTTAATTTAAATAAAAAAAACACGCTATTTTAGATATGAGAGGACAGTATAAATCAGTTTTTGGTTTCACCCTGTCCCCCCCAGCTACTCACTTTCAAATCACTGGCAACCTTGTATGTTGTTTGACTTTGCACGAAGTAATACTATAAAATCTCATGGGCATTTATTATAATTGTTTTGTTTCAAGATTGTGTATACCTACAAGAAATAGGAATGTTAGCGGATTATTTAGGAGTTCGGAAATAAGGTGTATTACTTCAATGTTAATAACTTTAGACTACCTAAAAATAATTGTTTTTTTCCTTGTATTTTAAGTATCAAAAGGTAAGGATGTTATTTGAAAATTTCAAAGTGGGGTGACTGGAGGTGAGAGGATGAAGCACTAAAATTTAATCAACATTAGTTTTAACTTCCCTCTCAGTGTCTAAATAGACATTTACTAAAAATTAATTTATGTGAAATAGCCAGTTATTTAGAATGGCAAGTTTTGAAATGAAAATCCTGTATGTCTTTTCGTGAGAAACCTCATAAAGCATTTTACTAAAATATTACTTCATAATCTAATCTTAAATTTTCATTATTTCAACGCATTATTTTTTGATATTAGGATCAAGTATTAATTATATACTATAAATTAAATATTTGATAAAAATGAAATAATCTTTTTGATAGTGTCTAAGGTTTTCTTGTTGATAGTCTCGAAGATTTTCTGTTTATTTTGATATTATTTTCATTAATGTTCCTTGGTTATAAGTATTTTTAATAAATGCTTAATTATATCACTACAGAAGCCATTTTTTTTATATTTTGCGAGACTAATTCAATTAAAATTCTGTATCCCAGGAACTGTGTGCTCTAGAAGGCTGTGGTTTGTTTTGTAGATTTGTTTTATTTATTGACGTTTTTTAACATCTCAGGTCATAAGCATCCCGTTCAATTAAGGACGTTAAACGGCCGATAAATTTTACTCGGAGATCTTGAGGTTCTTTTACGTGCCGTAAATCTATGACCCGCGACTTTACTTCCCTTCCGAAGGAAGCCATACTTAGAAGAAGGGGGGAAAAATCCTTTTTACATCCCCATGTGGGCCTGGGCTTTACCTTGATGATCACTGCGTCTTCTACCTCCATCACATGAATTCATTGGTAGAGTGCAGTATTGCAGGGGGCATATGATCAGCGCAGCTGATCGCTATAACGCGGCTTGCTAGATCGGAGATCGCCACCTCTCCAACTCAATTGTCCTCACGAGGCACGGTGGACTCCGTTTCAGACCTCCCTATCTTAGAAAAATTCTTAAGTAAGTACCGGGGATCGAATCCGGGCCTCCCGGGCAGCGATCAGCAAAGCTAACAACTAGACCAAGAATGTGGTCACTTAGAATTTTTACGCCCGATAAATCCAAGACCCTGGCCGGGATTGAACCAGCGGTTATACATATAAAAAGTTGTATTTCATAAATTGGTAGCGTTTGTTTCCATGACATCATCCTTTGTTGTTTTATAATTTTGGAACGTTTTAGCTGCTGTTTCCCTCAAAAAGTTAGTTTTTCTGTAAAAATATTTTTTGACTCTAATTGACACTTTTTTTTTTTTTTTGCATAAGTTTCTCGTTTTTTAAGGATCTGTATAAGGTATCACTTTGAAACTTTTACCATTTATTTATGATATGGTGATAATGTGGATATATTATGGTATAGCTAGGATAAAATGTGACAAAGTAAAAAATAACATTTTGGGAAAAAAAATAGAGGGGGGGGGGGAAAAGGAAACAATTTAAGTATTTTATGATTTGCTTCACAGTCACTGTATAGTAGGGAAAATAGATCAGCAAATTTCAATCATGTGCATCTGTATGCTGTAAAACTTTCATTTTATTAGCGTTAATAGTCCTTGAGAAAATGGAAACTGAAGTTGGTAAACTTAACATAAAAGGATAGGCCTTTCATATGCCCCTTAAAGTGCTTGTAAAGCTAGAAATATTTAAGATTTTCATATCAAACACCGTTGCTAAGTTTCCCCAATTTTTCTCATATCAACAAAAAACACGGAACCTCAGAGGTACCACATACAGAGGACATGGCCAGTCTATGTAAGTTGGGTTAGTATCCTTGGCTTCGCTGTCAGTTGCGTTCACTTTTTTACCGGTAGTTCGAAAAGAGTATCGATTTTCATCGAACGTGACGGGGTGTCGATATGGGATAAGGAGACTATTTTTCACTACTGGGTAGAGAATGGAGGCTAGCGTCAGTCATGCGTTACAGCACGCAATGCATTTGTTCGACATCTCGTCACCTTCCAGATGGCAGAAAAACGGTTTATGATTACTACAGTGCTGTTACAAAAACACCTGAATTCTGCAACGTTGCGGTTTCCCTTTCAGGAGTGTTAGAAGAGAGATTTCTTGTCCATGTCTCTCGATACACGCGTCCTTAGGCGGATATTCATTCTTCATCCCCTGGTCTTTTGGTTTGTATTTTCTGAGTCTTGCTTTGCCATAGCATCTTCATAAGCCCCTTAGCAAGCAAGAAATAACAGCTGGAATGAGCTGCATTTTTTTTAGCATGAGCCATATTTTTTAGACACTCATAATTTTATTGAGAAGATTTCCATATAAAAAAAGAAACAAACAAAAATGTGATACGTTTGGTACTCGAAACATTGAAAAGAGGCATTCACGTTTAAGCAAAACACCGCCGAGCACACTTTGAAGTCAGTAGCAGACTGACAACTACGGTATGAGAGACACTCCATTGTTTAAGTTTTAGAGATTGCGTTTATACCGTTTGCAGCTTCGGCTGTAGTGAAGAAGGAAGTACAGTGAGGTTATTTGAGTTACGGGCTGCCTGAGCGTAGCTGCTTACTGGGGACGTGCAGCCGCCGCAACCGGAAAAAGAAGGTAGATAATGTTAAACGTTTATTGTCGTATTTATTTTTTTACTAAAAGCATAAAATGATGCTATATTTAAAAGTGTTCATTTTGTGCAACTAGTCACATAATGTAGCATTTTATTAATGATTTTGACCATAAATCAAGACTTGTTTATACAAAAAATATTCTGTTAATATCTCATGTTAAATTATAATCTAAAAACCTGAAATTAGACAAATCCTGGTTCTCTAAGTAATTTTTTACTTAACCTTTTTTTAATTCATAGAGTATTCATAAATTTTAGATGTTAATTTGCTGTCTGTTAGAGCATAAAAACTTACGAAGGAACAAATAGTGCTAAGTATGACATTTTAAGAAAATTTATGTAATATTTATAGGTTGGTAATTAGTTACTGTTAATAATTTAAAATGATATACGTACAGAGTACAGCGTCGATATTAAAAACAATATCTTGATTTGTATCTATCGTGTTATATCATATACAGGGGTTTTTTAATGTGGTAAACACTTTCCAAATACAGTTCTAATATATTTGTAGCCTTTGAGACGAACTCTTTAAAAACCATTCAAATTTTCTGTTAGAGTCAACGATTTGAAATGACAAACGCAGTTTATTCCGCGCTGTTCTGAAAGATATATGATCAGTTAATTACAAAATTATCCTGTTAATTTAATTGAACTTAATAATTTATACAAAATCACTTTACCAGACTCTGAAATAACGATACTGTCTGTTTAAAAATCAAATTAGCTCATACTCTTTGAACAGAGTATCGAAGGATAAAAAACACCATGTTTCATGGGCATTTAGAGAAGCATATGCCCTTCTTAGTCTTTATATTGCTGCCAAAGCATCTGATACATAAATTAAATATATCACTTTATGACCACACATTTTACATCGGGTGGCAAAAAAGATTGTGTAACTGCGCTGTTCTTCCACTGATCTATGGCATTCCTTGGTCGTTTATAATCGCATATCTTTCCTTCTTCAGATTCTTAATTGGTTCCCTTAGGTCTTTGTAGAAAACTTTTCAATGCATTCCATACAAAGCAGTTTGATGGGTTGAAATCTAAAGAATTTAGTAGCCTGTCATCCACTGTTACAAATAATTGCATTCCTTACTGCCAGATAGATAATAGATAAAACACTCGTAAATATTTTATCGCAAGCATCTTGCATCTACAATTTGACTTTTCAAAGAGTATGTTTTCACTCAAGAAACTTTAATTGAATCACCATTCATCCACTTGACGCAGCAATTTATTTCCTCTTTTTGCTGATAATGGATCCTTTTTTTATCTATGAAGATATATCATCATCATCATCATAACTTCCGTTTTAAGTATGATTGCTACTTCTGTCAGAACTTCTATTTTGTATTGCCCTTGATATGCATTCAAAACTAAGCATTAGAGCTTACTTAATGACTTTTGCTCATGAAAGTAACAGGCCGAAATTCAATTTTCTTTGGTATAACACCTAAACACCTTTCTTTTACGTATTACATTTGCTTTGGGGAACGAAATAGGTCAACAGGCACTTAATGAAGTCGTTTGCTGTGGTTAGTTCATTCCAATAAACCTTGGGTTCAGACGGTACGGCTTTGAGCCAAAACATTTGCAGCAGACGGAAACAACAGTTAATTTGGCAAGCGCCAGCTCCATTGCGGCTTTCCTTAAGTGACTAGACAAAGGTCACTCTTGTGCAGCCTTTATTCGCAAATCATTGGGTGTGTTTCTTTTCTATTGAGGATCGAAATCTCCCCAAAGAGTTCTTACATCGTAATGAATTAAGCTTCCCTGACCCATTTTAAATTTATGTTTGATTAAATACGAAGCAGGTTCCAAAAGCTGTCGACCTGACATACAAAATCGGGTCAATAAATAGTCTCTTTTGTGTAAAGGATAGCTAACAAATTTCAGCCCTCTGCACATGCTATTTAGCTGGAGGCACCTGTTTAACCAATAAGTAACATGCTATGCTGGTGTAATGTTAAAAATGCAACACCGACTTTGATACAGTTTCACCAGAGTAGAGCTTTGCTCCAAATACAATGAGGTTATTAGAGTTGCTGCCCGCATGAGCGCGGCTTCTTACTGGGGAAGTGCAGTCGAATCAACCGTAAAAAAAGGAAACAAAAACACCGTGCGTAAGTTAGTATATTTATTTTAGCATTTATATTTTTACTGAAAGCATGGAATAATACAGTATTCAAAACTGAAAGTAACAAACATTAACTTGATGTTGAAAAGAAAGCCCCTCAGAGGCAATACATTGCCAGCGTACGAAATTCCTGTATTTCATCTGTCTTTTCTTCCCATCCAATTCGGATAGTTCGGAACACAATTGCCAGGATTTTTCTTGCTATTCGCCTTACCACTTCTCTGCAAGAATTCGTTTTCACATTTGTATCGTTCTTCAAAACTATATGTAGGGACACTAACGAAGAACAATTAGCACTAAATGTATAACAGTAAATGCACCGAGTAGCACTCGGTTACAAAGCGTCCCTCAAACATACTGCAAGCTGCCACGTGCACATTCGCTTTATCGCTTTGACGACTGGTTTCTCCTTGTATATAGGTGCGCTCTGCCAGCCCTTAACTCAAATAACCTCGCTGTTCAATCTAACATTAAACAGAGTATGTTTATGGAAAAGCTTCTTTATATTCCACAGTGAAAGAATGGGCTAAACAATTTCGCCTAGGAAGTGAGAGAATCGAATTCGAACTGAAGAAAAGGTCTCTCTTGTTGAAGAGAAATATGAGCAAGCGGCTTCCTGTTATAATCTTCTTTTAACTAATTTGCAAGAAAGTTCATGTATCGAACCGAATTGCAAGGTTAGGTGTTCCAATTTATATTTGCGGTTCAGAAGCATCGTGTGACGTGATTCTGTACGTTTTTAGAGATTTACCAATTAAACATCGAAATCCATTTCACACGGGATAAAACTATGCTACTCTTTTTAAAATCCACGGACTGGTGCAATTTAGGCGTTGCACCGCGCAGAAAACTCGTTCACCTAGTATGGCAAAAACATTTTGGAATTTCCCGAGAGATCTCTTGATGAACTTCAAATAAAGAAAGGAATGCGATCGTGATTGCAGAGTTTTTACTCCTGCAAAAACCGCGCGAGAAGAGACAAGATATGCTGCGACACTGTGTTCGCCTGCTTAAGTTGTGGTTTCAAGAATATCCAACACCCACTCTAGTCCAAATCTGACACCCAATTACTATTACATTTCTAAACTGGACTGAACCTTAATAGAGCATTTTGAAGACAAAACTCTTGAGCCCTTTTCGAAATGATTGAACATAATTCATAGATGTGAAAAGGGTTTCGAAATGACGAAACATAAAATTTAATATAGCATGGTTAAATTATTTGTGCCACCTCAGGCAGAAAACGTGTGGAACTTATCTCGCACCTGCTAAAATCAACTAAATTATCTCAGCAACTTATGGGGTAATGTGCTGTGTCGCCTGAGATGAGATGCTGTCATGGTAAAACATCCAGTGCGGACGAACCTCGTGATGTCGTTGGAAAACTTCAGTAACAATATGGGTTGATATATACTCAAATAGGACTGAGAGTTGTAATTCCCAGGAAACATATATTTGCGGGTGAACAGGTAGAAATTTCTCAAATTATTTATCACCATTTGTTGGTTTGGTTTATTTACTGACGCTCTTTAACATCTCAGATCATCAGCGTAGTTCAATTCAAGGCGCGAAACTGCCGATAAATTTTGTTCAGAGGCCTCTTCCTTCAGACTTGAGGTTCTTTTACATGCCGTAAATCTACGACATGAGTCCCACGTATAACTTCCATACTTAGGAATTTTCGGCCCGAAAAAATCCCTCGATCCTGGCCGGGATTGAACCCGCGATCTTGGGTTTAGGAGGCAAGTATGGTTACCACTACACCACCAGGACGAATAATTTATCACTACGGATGAGTCGGGAAGTCGACTATGACCTTAAAGGCAAAATTCACCTCAAGGTGCAGCCATCAGCAAGCAAAATGATGTTGTCCGTTTTCTGGGATGCACAAGGTGTTATTTTGGTTGATTACAGTTCTTGTAGAGATGAACGACAGTAATAGGTTATTACGGTGCAAATTTGATTTCAAAATTGCGGGCTCTAGTCAAGGAGAACCGTCCCGGCAAGTTGAGATGAGGTATGCTTCTCCATCAGTGTGATGCCCCAAGCCCATAGTTCTTACTTTGCAATGAGTGCATTGATACAGGTGGTTCTAAACCGTTAGTACATTTTACTGATAAGGAAACTGTTGTAAATATTTTTTGAAAAATAGGCGACTCGGGACGTCACATTCGGTCTCAATGAAAAGGTAGGTGAGCTTAAAGTGTTAAAATACTATTCGTAAATTAGCTAAAGAGTAGTCCAAAAGTAACGCAGGGTTTAAATTTACAAGAGTAAGCCCTCCTATTAAATATGGAAAATAATATCCAGAAAATGTTCTCCACGTCTCGCATGACACTCGCGCACTCTTTTGACAAAATTTGCAATCACATTTCGCGGACTTGTGGGTTCATTGTTGCGATAGCACGTCGGCTTTGTTCTTTAAATTCAGAAATGGTTGGTATGGGTTTGCTATGTAAACCTTCGACTTTACAAATCCCCAAAGATAAAAACCACATGATCACATGACCTCGGTGACCATTTGTGATCACTGTTGCGAGAAATCAGCCGCCCATGAAATTTCTGCTGTAATAACTCAATGACACGTGGCGCCATCCTGCTAAAACAAAATCTCATCAACATGAAAGCCAAAGTTCATGACTTCCAACTGATGGCACAAAAATGCTGTTATCATCTCACGATAACGCACACCACTGACAGTTATTGCACTTCCGGACTTTTTTTCGAAGAAGAAGTACGGCCGAATAATTTCACCACACCAATGTGCACACCACACCTTTACTCGATGGGAACAAATCGGCTTTTCTTCAAGAACACGAAGGTTTACCGTTCCCCATATGCGAGAGTCTGCTTGTTTACATATCCATTCAGATGAAAATGCGCCTCGTCACTGAAGATGATTTTCTTGGGAAAATCACCATCCGCTTGCAGATTCTGTAGGACCCATTTGACGAATGCCCGTCGCTTCATGTGATCGTTCGGTTTAAACTGTATGGTCGTCTGAATCTTGTATGGGAGCATATGTAAATCTTTCTCCATAATCCGCTGCATGATGCTCCTCGAAATGTCCAACTCAAGAGATCTGCTGTTGTTGATTTCTTTGTTTGTTTGTTTGTTTTTTTAAGGACGCTCTTTAACATCTCAGGTCATCAGCGTCCCATTCAATCCAGGGCGTGAAACGACCGACAAATTTTGCTCAGAGGCCTCTCTTTCAGGCTTAAGGTTCTTTTTCGTGCTGTAAATGTACGACATGGGACACGGTTTTACTTCCTTTCCGAAGGAAGCATCCTGGCCGGGTTTGAACTCGCGACCTTGGGTTTAGAAGGCAAGTATGGTTACCACTACACCACCAGGACCGACTCAAGATCTCTTGAGTCGACATGACATGAAGATTCTGTGTGTATACGGACTCTTTTGCATGACAACAGCGTTAACGCACTGTAATATATATTGAAACACATGATCTCACAACCTTCAGCTTCTAGTACAGCATCGTAAGCACATGGTGAGGCGGGAAAGTGGAGGGGGAAACAGAACCGGTTAGAAACAGCAGGCAAATCCCGTTAAGTCGGCCACGCGATCAAATGAAGGCTCTGTGTTAAACACAACAACCACATGTCATACGGTTCAGGTAGCGAGAAAAGTTATTCTGTGTATTTGAATCTCTTTGTAGCAGGCCGCTCTGTACAACAAAACAAGCCAATATAGTGATCAGTTTATATGCAAAGTTCTAGCAGCCGATCTATGCCGCAAACCAAGACACATACATTTTTTAGTACGTGTGTTTTACAGAACGCAAAATGTTTTAATTAATACTTCTACCAAATGTCATTAAAATCAACCGCTCCCTTGTTAGCAACATGTTTCTTGGTTAATGAAACAACAAAAAGCACTGTCTTCAAGGAGACCATATTGCTAGCCTAGCCATGAATTATGAGCTTAAATATCTTTTCCCTGAGGCGAAAATCATTCCGTTCAAGGAACTTGTCATTTGACATAAGGGCACATTGTTCTCATTGTGATTCCTCTCGGGTAATTCTCACTGCAAGAGATGCGCTTCATTGAAACGACATTGGAGAAGGACGGACAAGACACGTCTTCGTTTGGCAGAAAGGTTTAACGTTAGCTGTAGAGCACATTACGTGCATGACTTGCCGCGGTCGAGGCGTGTATTGAAAATGCTTCCAAGAATCACAAACTGGGGTTGTTACTCATTCCGGGCATGTAGAGTGAAGCAAATTGTGTGTTGGAAGCAAGCTACACTTATTGAAGAAGATATGCAGAGTCGCAGCTGGCATTGACCCCTTTTCTGTTGCCAAGGATGCGCTGTTATTACATTAAAACGCTATCATTCACTAACATTACATTAGGGACGTTTGCTTTCCTTCAATAGCTTCTGCAGTGCTTTCTTTCACGAAACATCACGTCATTTTTAAAACAATTATGACTGGCCAGAATCTCAAAAATGATTACTTTTACTGGTTGGCTTGATTTTGTGATATTGAACGTTTGTTACACTAAATCTATGAAATAAACGTAATATTACCCCCAGTTCATTAAAACCATCCCCACCTTTCTGACACTGCCAGCATTCCTGTTGGGAGTGGGGGGAGAAGTACCATACATGCATAGCCAAAAAATGCACCACTTTCTGGACCGAGCGACTCTTATTACACTGTGTTTACATTTGCACTACTCTCGCATTTGTTCCCCCAACTTTTATGCTGCCAGGAATGCACATTAGCGATATTTGAGGCAAACACGCTGTAGGGGGTAGGTATTGGAGTGTTGGATGGCTGCGGATTTGATGCAAACTAATTTTGGTCTACCGAGCGTTTCATCCAATGGGGTAGCTCAAGAAGAATTAGAAACAAGGGGAAAATAGTTGAAAGGGCATTAAAAATATGACTGCTATAGCTTCATAAACACGGCAGCTGTTATGTGTTAAAAATAGAACATTGTTATTGAAATAAAGCCTTTCTTTGTGTCTTTTAATACAACTGGATGAAAACAATTAGTGAGAAAATAAGAACGAAAAGCGTTTTTTCATCAAAAAAAGAACCTACTCACAAAAAGTTTCATTCGTGCTAAAAATGAAGGATGTTAAGAATGAGTTGCTTGAGCATCCAATGTACTACCCAGATTTGACTCTCCCTGACTTCCTAGACTTCCCAAATTCTGCCTCGTTAGTCAGCATTTTTCATCAATTGCTGCTATAGAGCTTCCGAAAAAACTATTTCAAAAGTGGGATAATTGTATTGGAGTATCGCTGGAGTAAATGAATTCAAAGGAGATTATGTTTAAGTTATTTCATTGATAGACCGCGTAGTCTATAGCCAGTCCACGCATATGCTACTTTTGTTAGTTTTTATAATTCTGGTATAACGTAAACATTGCCTACAGAAACAAGCGCTTTAGCCATGCTTTCTTCACCTGCCTGTTTTGCACGAAGTGGCAGGAAGCCTCCTCGTTTTTACTTCACCTGATAGAGTTGCAAAACTGTCCGTACGGCTACGCCTTGGCCCGGATCCGCCGTCGCCGGCGACCTTCCTCACCAAACAAATCTTGAACAGGGGAAACGCAAGTTAAAAAATCCATCTATTATAAATAGAGCGGTGGCGTTATTTTTATGCCCCGCGGCAGGCCCGTCATATATATCCGCACGAGCGTTTAACTCACGGGGTCGGCGGCGACGTTTCGCAAGGAGGAAAGTTTTCTCGTGTCACCATATATAGAGAGGTGCGTGCCATGGGGATCCATCAATACATTCCGCTCTAAATGTAACGACATTGGTAAGGACGCTTGGCGAGGATCACCCAGGAAGAGGCTTCAGATGCACGATATATCGCCAAGTGTTTCGGGCTTTGTGCCAGGATTAGTGATCGAAGTCACTATTGTGTTCCGGTCTTTGGCATGAAGCTCGTGAGCTGTGTCGGAAATGCAGCACGCAGCAATCTATATGGGCGAACAGATGTGAGGGGTACACATTGAATTCTGTCGGGTACATCCAGGCATTTTAAGAAGCAAAAAAATCTGCTCTCTATGGTCAACATTCAGGAAATAAGAGCGGCACTTACTGAGTAAATGAGCATTTAGCACGTGGTTTCACATGTATACCAAAAACAAGTGAGAATATTCACATATACACATTTTCTCAATGTCTTAAAAACTGTTTATAATGACGAAAATAGGTGTCGGCGATGTAAATGTTGATGCTTTTTTAACCTACGAAGGCGCTTGATAAATCTGGTAAATTTCAACGCAATAGCGGCACATTACTTTAAGCGGCATCACTGTTGTTAAGCGCGATTCTTGCAACTGTTTTGTACAAATTTTGAAACAGATGGAACGCGCAGTTCTTTGTTGGCACAAATCTTAAGTGATCGGTGTAAAGTAAACTTGGCCTATGAGCACTGCAGATGCTGCACGTTCTGGACTCTAGATGGAGATTTCTTTTGAAGAAATTGTCGTGAGGTTACTTAGTTGGCAGGTCTCTGGTATGAACGTGTACATAATATACTGCATATGAAGAAACTGAGTGCCGCGGTTGTTGACTCCAGACCAAAAATGCTCCAGAAAGACTTCTGGCTTCGTTTCGTGACTTTAGATGAAACTTGGATCCACCACTACAGCCCCGAGACCAAACGGCAATCGAAACAGTGTTGGCAAAGGTGAAAGTGCACCGAAAAAAGCTAAAACAGCTTTGCCGGTTGAAAAAATAAATTATGGCAACCTTTTGTTGACGCTCACAGGGTATCAAAGCAATTAACTATTTGGAAAAGGGTAAAACAATTGACTGAATGTTATTACGCAACATTATTGGACCGTCTTTTGCCTTTTGCCTTCTGCCTTTTTTAATTAAACATAAGTCCTCTGGACATCTACTCTGAATAGCGACATTCTCAGCGGCTTCTTTAATGTTTCTGGATTTCTGTTGTTAGTTTTATATTTGAAGGTATTGACATAGGTTCCATGGAGTCATAATTTCAGGTCTTTACATACATCAAAACTGGTTATTATTAGCCTGGTTTTGACCAAAATTATTGATGTAGTTTCCCAGGTGTTTGTTACTGCCATTAGACCGTCCTTAACCCTCTATTAGGGAAAGTCCTGATCTCATTAGGAAAGCTGTTTTTGCCATTCTAACGAGTTAGGGTTAAGCCGGCTATTGACAGATAACGATCTTGCGGATAACCGGGTGTTTGGTTCTTAATGGTTTTCAGAGGCTGAAGGTGAGAGGCAGCAGAAGTTTTTTTTATTAGTATACAACAGTAATTTCTCTTGTACCAGTTTTAATTGACCATTTTAAAGCAATTTAATCAAAAGGTACTTTGAATATTTTGGTTTTAGTGAGATGACTTAAGATTGATGTTGAAATTTGGTTTGTACATGAAATATATGCTTGGGAATTTAGTAAGGATTTTGATGGAAGTCATCTTTGTTTATTATTAAATAAATTATAATATTATGAAAATAATGTTTGAATTATATGTGTGTATATATACATCCAATTAGATTCACTTTATTGTTATAATGGGAATCTTCAGTGTGATTGGATAAGGTGTGTTCCTCTTAAGTGTTTTCTTGTCCTTAACTGCAGCATCCAAGTAAATATTTCCACCAATAATCTATGTATGTGAGTGACAAAGTTGCATGATATAATACTACTAAACTACTACATGCAAACATGGCCTGAAGTAATCTAGTCATGTGTGTAATTCGGAATTTCTAGAAATAATGTGAAACAGAAGATTTTTAACGTAGCTCTGAGTCGCAGCATGCAGGTCACTGGCAGTCAATATCAGAACCCATGCAAGATTTGGTGAGTGTGTGGATCACATTCTGGTGCCAAAGGGCATAAGCGTTGACATTGGCGAGGCTGTCACCCTTACGCAAGTTCATGAATAGTTGAAGCTTCATTTTCATTCCCTTGCGAGGGTTCTCGATGGAATTCCTGAAGCCGGGAGCGCTGTGTGCCATCTTCCCAGCTTGGGAGATTGTCTCGCTAATGGGCCATCACCCGCTTCACCCCGCAAACGCTCCCAACTTCGGCACTTCGCTCGAGCAGCTAAAGAGATCGATTCTCTGGCGCCACTATGGGTTTATCTTTACCGTCAAGGGGGAGGGCACGGATTCGAACTTAATCAAACGGAAGTGGGTGGAGAGCTTGTTGCGCCCTCGACGTGACTTTTGTAGATCTGAGGCCATTTGGAAGAAGATGAGCCTCGTTGGTGGCTTAGCTTCTTAAGAGGGAAGGAAAATGACAGAGGGGTTAAAGAAAACTAATGGGGGATAGATCAGTAGTTAAGATATGGATTATGTGATAGGTTTTGGATGTGTGGATAAAGTGAACAGACGTTTCTTACGGCCCACAGTAATATTCCAATGGGTGAAGCTGGTTTTAATTTAACCATTAAAGTACCGCATCATTTCCTTCCCCCCCCCCAATATGTTTCCATTATTCTTTTCCTTCTATTTATTAATTTATCTTGGGTATTTGTTAGGTAGTCCTTTTTTTTTTTTTCTGTCCCGATCAATATTTCTCCTATCTGACGTTATATTGGGGCAGTTTCTGTAAAACAATTATGACGAATCCATAGCTCTTCACATTATCAGTACATCTGCCGCAATTTTATGCATCTTTTGTTTTAATTGATAAATTGATGATTGATAATTGATAAAACATGAGATCTAAGATAATGAAGTATAATATTAACGAATGGAACAGAATGTGTACGTACAAAGTAAAAGCATACAGTAATTCCCATTTTTATTGATGAGGGGAAGTAAAACAAAAGGAATGAAACTCATTTTATTTATTTACTTTTACACTTCCAAAGACAAGAACTTTTTTTTTATAGCTGGAGAACAATAATATTTCTTTTTCTATCTCTTCGTTTAACTGCTATTCTTTTTCATCCCGCTAATATTTCGTTAATTTTCTTATTAAAGCTTTCTGTATCTTTTAAGGAGTGTCAAACTGTCCTGTCCCTTCTAAATGTTAAATTTAAGTAAATTCATTAAAGATAGCTGCTTTGGTGTACTTTGAACACATTTTCACGAAATTTATATAATTTTGTATATTAAGTTAGTAGTTACTCTGTTACAAGTACATAAACAAACTTCAAGTTTTGTACTTTCAAAAATTCCCATTTTTAAAACTTTTATTTAATTTGAAATTGTATTAAAAGAAGGCTCACATTTGTAGAAAAAATTGAACCTCATACTCTCCAGGTTGATAATCCTTCATTTCTTCCTCTTTAATTTGGTGTCCTTTTTATTTTCTTATTCTTTTTATTCGTTTACCAATCAATCAGAAAATGAAAATGCTCTCTAGAGCAAACATTAATAAACTTATTTGATATTAAACTTAGGACCCAGAACAGCTTTCAAATTAAAGCAATGACACATATTTTAATCCTTTTATTTAAAATGTTTATAATTATTGTATTGCTTTGAAACACGTATAAAATAAGCGAAAAAACATTTTAAAAAATCAAATGATATCAAAATTTGAAAATATAAAAAATAAAAATCGCCATTTTGATTCCCAATAGAAAAAAAACAAACAAACAAACAAAGGAGAAAGAACTTTTTAACGTTTCATCTTCTCCCTTCTTACACCTTTAGTTTTGAAGAAAATAAATTATTTTTTTCATTTTTTTTTTTTCAAAGGAAAAGATAAAGTAATTTTCCCCCTATCTTCTTTTACTTTCAATTTCACCTGTAAATATTTCGATGCAAAAAGTTAATACATAAACAATAAATTGAAGATCCTGTGTTTTGTCTTGGGGTTTAACATGGTAGTATAACAAACTATTAGAACTGAGTACTTTTACAAAGCGAAAGGTATATAGCGAATTGATTGCACGAAGCGAGTGAACGTTTCGCATGTAACACGAGATTTGCTGACTGACGCAAGTGAGTGATACGCTAATCAAACAAATGGATCCCAAGGTTTCCTCACAGATACCGTTACCAGCAGATGAATCGAAAGCGCATCCCACTGCGTTGTTTTTTTCTTCTTTTTCCCCGGAGACCATGTTCGGCGCAGGTCTCTATGTGCACCATGCGCCAGTTGCTACGGAAACGACCCCCCCCCCCTCTCGCTTCTTGTTCGTCTTCCACGCATTTTCATTTCCGCACAGTCAAAGCAAAATTTTTAAAGGAAAAAATCTAAATACAGTGTTCTGAAATTTTGTTAACGTGCGATTACGTTTCAGTCAACAGGTTTTTTTTTAAATGGACAATTTTCTCAGATTAATCATTTTTTTCTTATCAGAGTATGACCAAAATCAACCTATTTCTAAAAATATGTATAATTTTGCTAAAAACTTACTAAGTATTTATTTACAAAAGCTTGCGTATCCCTGTTCCAATTAAAATGTAAAGAATAACTGCACGGCACTTTGTTACTGTAGAAACATTTCACTAATCATCGGCCCTACAATCTCCTTAAATTAAAGAGATACGTGCTGAACCTCAACACAATACACAATGAGTTTTCTGAAAAACTTTTCTTTATCTAAATGAAAAATTCACTACTTTTTAAGCAATTATTTCTAAATTATAAGCTGTTTTTACATTTTGGGTAACTTTAATTGTTATAATTTTACAACTTTTTAATAAACCAGTAAAAATAAAGCTTATAATAAAATCTCAATTAGATTATAAAAGAAAGAAATGTTTTTAATCTTAAAAATAGCATACTACCAACAGCGCTAAATTTATTCTGTTGTTGAGCGTTTACAGTGCACTTTTTTCTTAAAAAGGCTTACCAAAAATTATGGAAAGGGCACGTTTTTATACAGTGTTCCTTATATTGCCGTGCCGGGATCACACATATGCGTGCTCCGCGCACTGTCTATTACACTGGGGTGTAAATGAGGATTTTCTGTGCTCCAATATATATTGTTCTGTAAGGCAACATAACCATTTAAATAATACATGCTTCATTTGAGATAATTATTAACAACAGTATCTTCAACGATATTTTGTAAAATACAGTTATGAACATGTATTCGTTTTTCTTTGTCACGAGGTTGTAATACATGAACTATAGTCTACTCTGTAGGGTTTCAATTTTAAACGTTTAGCAGAGGTTTCTGAAACACCCACTTGCTGTGCAATACGCATTAGAGACTTCTTTGGAGAGCGTTCGAATGATGCACCAATTTCGTCTATTTTTTTCCTGCTTTAGAACATTTCTTTTTCGCTTCTTAGGATTAGCGATCCCGTTGCCCTAAGCTTATTAACCAGACATCTAACATTTTCTCTATCTGGAACTGGAATACCAGGAAATTTTCCCTGAAATTGTCAACACACCTGTCTACATGATTCGGTTTTTACGTATGTATCGTACATAACCTTTTTTTTTTTTTTTTTTTTTTTCAAGCGTGACTTTTTAGTGGGCATTTCAATGGATTAGTAAAAATAATCTAATGTAATTCACACAGCACAGATTCCTTGAATAAACTTTCATTTTTGAGATGCACAATGAGCAAACCCACGTCTTTACAGCTCGAACAGAAGGCAGCAACTGACACAGTATAACACAGCTGATAAACGTAGCCTTCAGCGGGCCATTCACCGCAGTCGCTACTGTAATAATACCGAAATAAAGTTCAGTGCACTGGAGCTACACATATACGCGATCTACGGCCCGACTTTAAAGGGAACGCATGGTATAATTGAATGTCATAAATTCGAATTTTTTGTGCTAGTTACTTAGTCATGTTGGTAGTATTCTTCGCAAGATCCTGTCCTACGTTGTCTTCGCCTTTTATTGTGGTTTATATTTCTTTTTAGTTATAATCCGCATTTGATAGTGTAACATTTACATTTTTATATCCTTTTCCTCATTAATGTTCATTTTAAACTACACAATTAATTTAGAATAATTATATGTTACTAAAACAAAAGAACCAACCACTGTTTTTAAGTTGAGCCGGCATTTGTCAATGCGCGCAAGTCCAAGAACTTCAGTGAGGCGAAATGAACAGAAAAATTCTCCCCAAACTCATTGATCGGCGGAAAAGCAAGGACACCAGCAGTAGTTGGAGACGGAACAAATAAAGAACACGTATAGCTATTTCTGGTTTTATGATTCCCCATAGGGAATTAACGATTGTTTTCTGGTGAGAGTATTCTGGGAAGCTCACGTGATGGGGTTCGAAATTGCATGCAGCAGGCTCGTTGTCGACGTTCGATTGACGTCAGTCGATGCCTTAATTCGTGTGTCGCCACGATTTACTGCCTCACTCCACGTCATTTGCTAAACGAGAAAAGCATCGTTCGGAGTCAAATGTTCAGTATCTCACACACAGATTCTGTGACATCATTTTGTTACTTAGGGGTTGAGAAATGTTTCTCATTTACGACCTCGGGCGATTTGTTTTATTCACCTTTATGCAATGCAGGGTTTAAAAATAAATTAATATCTAAAGCAGGTAAAGAATCAAAACTGAAATGTAATCATAGAGTCCAAAGCAAAAGCATGTTATGCATCTTTAATAATGAGGATTGCAAGATTTCTGTTGAAGAAGGTGTTTAGATGTTCTGTATTAAAGCAGATAGCGCACGGTTTCCATTCTTACAGCTGCTGCAAAACATAAATTTTTGCCAGATTTTTCAATACATTACTGTACGATTTATCTTAAAGTAAATGTAACATGTAGCTAAACCTATTGTTTGTTGAACATTGAAGAGTTTTAGAATTACAAATATATGATTACTCTCAGTATATCCACTCCTTGGCAAAATGACCGAGCTGGGTGACTAAGGCACATATTGAAACTCGGAAAG
Organism: Metallyticus violacea; assembly: GCA_030762175.1. Lineage (NCBI taxonomy): Eukaryota > Metazoa > Arthropoda > Insecta > Mantodea > Metallyticidae > Metallyticus > Metallyticus violacea. The sequence continues at coordinate 26,283,433 of CM060839.1, forward strand.
TCCCGGATTCAAATACCTTGAGGGCAATTATCCTGGACTTGTTTTTTTTTTTTTCCGTGCTTTTTCCAGGTTACTGTCTGTTGGATAGGCATTTCCTTTTCACAAATTTTCCGCTCTTCAATTCCATTCCACAGGGTTGAATGTGTCAGGCGAGCGGCTTTGTTTAAGCTTACATCTTATTGGCAGTACAGTGAAATCATAGTTTTTAAATTTTTTTTTTATTTTATAAATAATATATACAACAATTATTTATCACTTTAAAGCTAAAACTTGGCAGATCAATAATTATTAGGAAAACAGAAAGAAAATTGTTCTTCCTTCCATTGTTTGCAAGTTTAGAAACCAGGACGACGATCAGTAACATTTGTCGAGTCCGAATTGATACAACTGCAAGATGTGGTTTATGATAAGAGCTTCCTCTTCCTCGGGGTTTTGTCCTTCCTGGGGCAAAATCTCGTAACTGATTAAAAGCTCCTGCTTTCATGGTCTACATAAGCAAGCACATATTAACTGGCCTGCTTCATATTAGGTAGCTACTTCAGTGGAAGAAGGCGCTATGCACACTTATTGAGATTTTGGGCTAAAAATGGATTTTTGACTTTATGCATAAAATGGGACTACATAGTTCGCAAATTATGCGCATGCATTTAAATGGACATTTAAATATGGCGGCCTGGCTGCCACACCCCCTTTTACACCGCTTTCTGATTTTGAGTCAAAAATTATTTTTGGTTTTATGCATAATATGAAGCGACATAGTTTGCAGATTACACCTAAATATATTTTTTGCAGAATTTAAATTATTTAAATGGTGATTTAAATATGGCCACCATGCCTTTACACAAAATACAGACTTACTTATATTGTCGTTTGTCTTAATTTGCATTTTTTAATTTAATTGTGATTTTCTTAAAAACTGTGCAAGATAGATCTATGAATTCTTTTGTGCATATGCAAAACTTGTACTCTATAAACCTCGTGAAAGATTTTAACGCATGTATGCTTATGAGTTCGGAAATAATATAGTTTGAATTAGCCTAACTAATTTGTTTTTAAAATCTGTGAATACTGAGATTAATAGTTAATGGGAAAAGTGCACCAGCAAAAATTATATTTTTCTGATTTATTAAAATAATTATAAAATAACAATAAAGATTAGCGAACATTTAAAAACAGTTTATAATTTAGAAATAATTGACAGTGGCAGCCCCCCCCCACCCCCACCCGAAATATTTCAAGCTCCGTCGAAGGACTGTTTTCATGTCAGACGTCAATATAGAATTTCCCGAAGCGCAAGCCATAATCACACACCACACCAGCCCAACTCACCCTGGCACTTTCGTTCCTGTAACATGACAAGCGGAATGAAGAAATATGAAAGGAAGAGTTGAAAAATCGTGAACAGTAAAGACTCATCCAGCGACCAGGTGAGACCACCAATAGACACGAGGTCAGGATTGCCGAGAGTTCCCAAGGGATTTGAACCGGACATTTCCCGCCTGAACCACCCAGTTATGTACGTTAGCCTTGAAAAATACTTTTATTTTTTACAGAAAATTATAGCTCTCAGTAAATCACATTTTCTCGGCTTTTTTTCCCCTCTCTGAGGCGAAATATGTGAAAACACCTATATTTGTTTAATGATATTGATTATATTATCACACTTTATGGAGTGTTTTGTAATGGATGAGGTTGTGTGTTATTGGAAAGCAAAGAACATCTGAACTTACGATGTCATTGTGATGTGGTTAATGAAAATTCTAGAGAGTCAGTTTCGTTGGCTATTCATAAGTATGAAATGTCTATTTTCAGATATGCATAGTTTATTTTGGCCGCGAACTCTCGCACTTGCATCTTCGGATCGTTTACATGTCAATGAATTTAACATAAGCCAGGCGAGACGGGCTATTTTTAACAACACTTGAACACTAGAGGTTGAAACTCAACTAATGTTCACTTTGCCTTTACATCTTCCTTACTCGTGATTTTCTTCAGTTTTGTTTGCTTATGGTTCTCTTATGTCTCTTACTTCTCCCTCTATGTTCTTTTTCTGACAGAGAAAAATCTAAATACGAAGGGTGTTTCGGTCTGACCAAGAAAAGAAGTTTTAAGAGAACTTTTTTCAACGTAATCACTTGTAAACCAGTACATTTAATCCAACGACTTTCCAACTTTTTAATAACCTCAGTAAAATAAGCGCCTGTCTCAGCTTCAAGCTTCAGCCCCATCATTTGGTGCGAATCTTCGTCTGTACAACCATTTCTTCAGGTTTGGGAACAAAAAGTAATCGCTGGGAGCCGAATCCGGCGAATAGGAGGGACGTGAAAGCACTTGGAAGTGAAGGTCATGCAGTTTTGCAGCAAAAATCTCAGATGTGTGTAAAGGTGCATTATCGTGATGAAAGAGAACTTTATTTTTCGCAAGCTGTGGATGTTTAACCTGAATAGCATTCTTCATTTGGAGGTAATCTACGAGTACTACTCCATGGCAAACACAGAAATCCGTAACGAGGACTTTTCCTGCAGTTGGAACCGTTTTTGCTTTCTTTGGTGCACTTTCACCTGTTGCCACCCACCGTTTGGCCTGCTCCTTCGTTTAGCCTTAACATTCTTTTGATTTATCTAGTGCTGTACACTACATCCTTCAACTCCCAGTTTTTTCATAGATTGAAAAATAGATAGGCAATTTGAGAATTGATAAACTGATCGGTGAGTATATTAAACTATTTCATTACAATCTCCGTTCATTTCGGGCATTCTATAAAAAAATGTAATTTTATAGGTAATTAGTATCGAGGTATGAACGCCTCCCTTGTGGGACGTTTCACATACCAAATAGAATTAAGTTACGCTTATTTTTCTCCAGAGGCCATAGCCTCTGGTGCATCTGACAGAGAACTAAGATATTCTTTGGTCGTAAACGGTTCATAATTTTGTCCAGGTACTTTTTTTCAGGTATGAAGCTCTTTCAGAGGAAATCAAATTAAAAAACAATTAATTAATAAATTTTACCGTATAAAAAGAGCGCATTTGTTCCATTTTCATTCCTAAACAATCTGAACAAATTTTTAGAATTGGGCAAAACATAGAATACATATTTTGAGCCCCACTGGGTCATTCATCCTATAGTCCGCTTCGGTGCTGGTGGCGTAATGATAACCATGCTTGTCTGCTAAACCCAAGATCGCGGGTTCAAACCCGCCCAGGACCAATGAATTTTTTTCGGGTGTAAAAATCCAAAGTATGGCTTCCTTCGGAAGGGAAGTAAAGCCGTGGGTCCCGTGTCGTACATTTACGGCACGATAAAGAACCTCAAGCCTGAAAAAAGAGGCCTCTGAGCAAAATTTATCGGCCATTTCACGTCCTGAATTGAATGGGACGCTGATGACCTGAGATGTTAAAGAGGGTCTGTAAACAAAACAAACAAAAATCCTACAGTGATAAATAGTAAAGTAAGTTTCATGTTTATACTTCGCTAGATATCTTTTTGAACGCCCTATTCTTACTAAATGCTGCGAGAATGACCCGACTTGTCTTTTCATTCAGGTTTCGCCGTTATACGTATTAAGTAAGTTTACGTTTTTGTTACTATGCATGCACGAGCCAGCCATGAGGGTATTGCACTCGTTACATAAGAGGGTCCAGTCCCCCTGCCCTTCTCGTGAGGTCACTTAGGGTTCCACCAATATGGAACACGCATTGGGTGTTACCTGGCCAGCATGGAACACGTGACGTGACCCTCCGGCGCCTGCAGGCGTCCCTATGTCTACCAGACTCCCGCGTTCTTAATATGCAATCGATACCTTAAGGGCAATGTCCCGCAGTGTACAACAGTGGCGTACGATGTCATCTGTTCTTTTTTCACCTCGCGACAGCAGCGGAACTCCCGTGTTCAAGAATGCGTTTTTTATCCTGTCGCTTATTCTTTGAAGCGAAAGTTGGTGTGACGGCATCTCTAGTAAACTGCTTGTGTTTGTTTGTACTCCCATTTTTTCCTGTGACGTTTAATGGCTTACTAACTGGATTGCCTTGCGCGGCACAGGAATATTGAGCATTATAATATTAACTAGCACCGCAGTACTTGACTTTTACAATTTATTAATGCAAAGCTAAGATTTGAGTGTTTACTTCTCCTGCCACGCCCATCACGGTGTAGTGATGAAAGCTGGATTCATACTCATAGTACCGTCACAGGTGGCCGAGGTTGTTAAGGCACGGACTCGTGAGCGGGAGGTCTTGGATTCTGTTCCCACCAGGACCGTCCTCCCTGATTGAGGCTTTTTCCAGGTTTTCCTCAGTCTTCATAAATGGCAAATGCCGGGGAGGTACCCTAAACTTAGGCCTGGAACGTTTCCTTCCTTATGAAAACAAGTTTATCATTTCATCTCATGTATCATCAATGTCCAACGCCTGTAGCCGTCATGAATTGCCGAGGTCGTTAAGGCGCGAACTCGTGATTGGGAGGTCGGGTTCGATTCCGCCAGCACTGTCCTCCCTAATAAATTTTTTCTGGGTTTTATTCAGTCCTCATAAATGGCAAATGCCGGGTAGATAGCCTAAACACAGGCCTGGAATGTTTCCTTCCTTAAAAGAAAAAAAAAAAAGAAAAAAAAAAAAAAACCTTTCTCAATTTACCATTTCATTATCACCATCCACCTTCTATGGTGCCTCACTATTCAAAAAAAAAAAAAAAACAACAACAACAACTTACAGTATCAGTCACATATTAACACTTAATTATATTGAAACAGCGTTTATCTAATGTCTCCACCGTAACATTAGTGTAGTAATTAATATCACGTAAATCAATATTACTATTCTTTTTGCATTTATTACGATTGTAAATCTTTTGTATTAGGTTATATTGCTTAATTGATAGTGTTAACGTTTCACATAATTACTCAAATGTCTAACTCAACGTTTACGAGTAAAATGTGTTAAGATGATGAAATAGAAAAAGATAGCAAAATGGGAATATGAAGGGTAAGACTTTATGTATTTGTAATGTCCCTGCTGCCAGCGGAGAGCAATTATAACTTGAACTCTGATCGCGTAAGGATGCTAATATTTCATGCCTTATGACGTAATTTAGTTAGGGAGCCAGTCAATATTTCCTTTATACTTTAAACTTATAAGTATCGGGGGTAGTGTGCGTGTGCATTTATAAGCCCCTTCGGCGCCAGAAAACCACATGGAGATAATTTTTCTTAAGGGAATACAAATAAAAAGGTAGCTCGCTTCGTTTTTGAGTATGTGGTACACTAAAAGAAAAATATTTCACCTATAAAACCGAATTTAAAACTGGTAAAGGCAACGAATAATTAGTACCCTCTTACACACTCTTTGTTGTGTTTTACGCTCACTCGACAAAAAAAAAATAAATAAATAAATTAAATAAATAGAAAAGCTGTACACACGTAAATGTTTTGTAATATTTCAACAGAAACTTGCTTTACACAACTATAGGATAGAACTTGGTGAAGGGTGGAGCAGTCGTACATAGATAACGTTGTTATTAAACTGTCAGGCGCCGGAAGGTCATTTGTCAAAAGCTCTGGCTACATCAATAGCAGATGAACAAATTCGTGGAATCCAAATAAATTAATGTTTCTCTGCTAATTACTAAAAATGTTCAAAACACCTTCAACACATTTAGTTACATCTTTTAATTAATTCAAATTAATATGGTTATAGGTAACACTTCTTGTAAATGAATCTCATTTGTTACATTCTGGGATACGGTTTCCTAGTGGGAGGTGAAGATTGAAAAGAGGAAGGCCTTTACTTCCTGCCTTTGACTCTTTGCTAACGAAAGCTGGTTACGATGTCAACAAACGCACTTGGCCGTAAACAATTCGCAAAATGTCTGCTCGGTTCAATATGATTAATTGCATAGCTGTAAGAGGCTTTCCAAGCAATAATAATTCACGCTGGCCATTGTGGAACTATTAGAGAGATTTTTGCTTCAATCACACGCCTTACTCCCTCCATTTTTGCCCATGTCCAGGTAAATTGCCTTTTCTCTTCCTCTTCCCCTCCGTTCTATTCTAGTATAAGCGCGGGAAGATATATTAGCAATGCACATCAGCTTTCAAACTATAGCAAAGTATAACAAATTATTTGGGAACAATTTTCTAATTCTTTATTGTTCATACAACGCTAGTGGAAATAAATTAATAACCTCAGCGGTTGCAATCAGAGGTGCTGGTGTAAACTCGAAAATACTGTCATATTACCGCAAATAAAACCCAAAATACAAAATTTCATTGAATCAACTAAAACTGCAGCTGATAATTTTTGCATGGTTTTAATCAGTAATTCTATAATTTAGTGCAGAAAAACAAATGTAAAAATTCGTACCAAAATGTTAACTTTTCTTGTGTGAAAGGGGATGAAATTAGGAACGGGTTGATATGTCCTAAACTTTCGTCTGATTCTAAAACACATATAAAATATCATTGCCATTGATTAAAATCTGTAGTATTTTTTACAAATGATAAATTCATTATGTCATACTAATATATAAAGATTGACCCACTTAATGTGTTACAAGAAAATATCTCTTAAATGGGTAATATTAATGTGAGCTCGAAAGGGGGAGGGTGTAGCACAATTTTAAAAATTTAAATGGAACAATCGGTATATTTTTAGGCATTCTGATTATTCTCAACAAATTAAGCAGTTTATATATACTTTTATTTATAACATTAAAAACCTTGAGACATTATAGTGATATGAAACATTACTAAAGAGCAGATGTATCTGGAAACTATTAGTTTCAAAGCCACGTAAAATATTCAAAATAGTTTAACAATAGTATTTTTTAGTTACCTTAGACTCAGAAACATGCACGTTTGAAGTAGAGTAAAACATGGATTTAATACTGGGTGAATGCAAGAGAAATTATCGACTTGCATTGGAAGTGTTCATTGGGTGGCTAGAGATGCAAATGTTGCATACGAAATTCAAACGGCTGGAATACGTACAAAAATTTAAAGAACGGGAATCAATTAAGATAAAGTCAAACGTTAATAATAAAAATGCTAATAATTTTTGCCACTGTAGCTGTGAACGCTAAATAAATAAATAATTAGAAGTCACATATTTTTTTTAATTCTTAAGAACAAAATAATAATAATAATAATAATAATAATAATAATAATAATAATAATAATAATTTATCTCTTATTAAAAGTTATTGACTTAGAACTAGTCTAGGAAGTACATACACGCATAAAACAAGAGAATGATGCCAATGTGGTAAAGAAAGCAAAGATATGTCGGGTGGTAATAAAGGTCTAGGCTATGTCTGCTCGTAATATAAAAAGCTGGTGCAGTCCTTCCTCTAAGTAAGGAGTTTAATTTGAAAATAATATTCAGTATAAAGATATACTGATGTACACAATTAAGTCATGTTTGAGAATAGGCCATCTCATTCATTTGTTTTTGTTTTCCAGAGCTGCTCCTAGGGGAACACAATACATAACCACTGGTGCCGTGACTACGGCGGATAGCTGCAAACCCTTATAGAAACACCAAAAACACAAACACATAAGCACTAATTAATTCGCGGAATCGTGGATAGCATCGCCGCGCTCATTTTGCACTTGCCTACACCTTCGTGAAAGTTTATTGGTGTTATTATTGTGCAGATACACCATCCAGGAACAGTCATTTCGCGCCTCTTTTAAATATCTCCTTACACGAGCCAAAACTGTGATTTGACTGCAATAGTTTAACTTCTATAAACCCTCGTACACTTATAATACATTCTAGGTAAAAAAAATCAAATGAACGAGGCGAGCTATTCTCAAACATTGCGCACAATTATATCTACTTACTGTTTCAGATTACTTATTAAACAACAGAAGGCTGATAAAGTAAAAACTACTACATAACATAAACTACAACATATCGGAGATACTATAGAAGGTGGTTAGTAGGAAAATGAACTTTAAAAACTGTATGTGTAAATGCAATAATGCATCTTATGCACCGGAATGGTCTCTTAGAAAATCGAAGCTACAATAGTAGTAATACACCAATCGCTTCAATACAGTCGTAGCTAAATGCAGTAGTAAATGAAGTAATACGTTAACAGTCAGGTAAACATAAAATTTAAAATTTGTTGTAGCTAAACGCATTATCAAAGATGTATATTTTGCAATCTGGCAATGCTCGCCGGCTCGCGCATCCTTCTGAGTTGCTATGGAAGCGGTGCAACCAATCAGCGACACATATTTCTCCCACTGCCGAAGCCCAAATGCTATGAAACAGGTCGCAAGTGCAACCAAGTTCGTTCTGACAGGATTGGACTGTACCAGAGGATTGAAGTGTAAGAAACATGCCAAAGCATCACGCTGTTACCAATAAATTCGTATGTCAGCACTCAGAAATAATTTAAATTTGAGTTAAAACCGGAAAAGCGTATATACCTACTGGATAAAAGTTTGATACAGTACCTGCAACTTAAACTGATTCTAGGTTAATTTTTTATCTGTATAAAGTTGATACATGTTAGTCAAAAAACTTCCAGAGTTTTAAAAAATCTGTATTCTCTAAATATTGGCTTGTTGTTGGTACGCCTTGCCCAGCGAAACGAACCTTATTTTGCCCTCAATAAATTTAGATTGATCTGTTGTATATCAGAAGGTGTTTTATGAAAATGGCGGAGAAGACATTTTCTGTGCTGGAATTCCTTGGGACGAAATCATTTGACCACCGTCGTAGTCTAGCGGTAGCGTTTGCGCCTCTCACGGCAGGGCCAATGTTCGGTTACGTTAGTTTCCTAATTGACAGTTTTCAGGGGTTTTGCTTAAGTTTTTTAGATAAATGTCTGGGAAACTTAGGCCACAAAGTCCTCCGAACTCATTCGGTCCTAAGTTGTCATCCACCATCCTTCATTCAGCATAATGGAGCTTAAATTCGCGGTGCACTGTCTATAAAAGAAAATCCGTAATACTAAATGAATCCTCCGACAGATAAATTTATTCCTATTCCATCCTTCATTCAGCATAATGGAGCTTAAATTCGCGGTGCACTGTCTATAAAAGAAAATCCGTAATACTAAATGAATCCTCCGACAGATAAATTTATTCCTATTCTGGTTGTCTGTGCAAATGGAAATTAACTACGCGTCCGTAAACGCCTGCAGTCGATGTGGAGCGTGTTGAACTTTGCCACCAACAAAGCCCTAAAAATTCCGCATTAAACATCTTTGAAATAATTTTGAAATAACTAATAAGTGGATTAGTGAGTATACACTTAACCTTGTAAAATTGCAGAGATGTTTTTTACTATTTTTATACCTGTATAGAGATTTTGTTAACAAATCCAAGGTTACAAATATAAAAAGGTGTAAATCGATAATTAACTTCCACTTCCTCGAATAACAGGAAATTCTTTTTCTTCCTTTACTGTCACATACCTCATTGGTATTGCCTATAGTCATTTATTAATATTTTCTTCTTAAATATTTTTGTAAAAACTTGTAAATACGATTCTGTTGCATTTTAAAGTTATTATTGTATTTGAGTTGATGCATTAATATAGCTTTTATCGCAGGAATGAGTTTTATGGGGTTTGAAAATTATAGACATCTATGCACAATAAAGAAGGCCGTGATATCGTATATAAATGCAGTATTACTATTTTAGTGTAATACCGGGCTTCCACAATATGTCCTCACCGCTCGTATAGGGTTTTGCGCCTCGGCTAGGGCCGACTGTCCTCCCCGCTCTGGACCGCCTGCCTATCCCTTCGACATTCGGACAATCATCAGTCTACATTCGTTTCCAAAGACATTAGAACAACGTATTTTTGTATGCAAATATTGTTATAAATATGAATCAGCTCGTCCCCTTCGTGGTGAACTTATTCGGAAGTTTCCTTGGCAATGACCCTCTTCTAGAACTACAGTTCACGATATTGAAAATAAATTTGATACTCTAGTAGAATGCATGAAAGATATGTAAACACATAAAGTTTAACCAAATGATAACGTAGACGAAATTGGTGCAAACTTGAACATTCGCCTTCAAAATCACTGTCGAAATTAGCACAAGTGGGTGTTTCATTGTGTACGACAAGTGATCCCGTGGCTCGTGTGCGTTGTGAATGGTTTCCTTCGTCAGTGACTGAAAGTAATCAACCCAGAGCTTATGTTCTTTGTGTTCTTTTCAGACGAGGCAACTCAGCATGCGCTATTGGTGTTTTGTTCTTTATGATAGGAATGTAGGAGTTTGGTGTGCATTTTATTACAAACTGACAGTAAATAGAAAGAAGTACCGAAAAAACATTTAGTTGACGGAAGAAGAGAAAAAGCATATGGGTGGTTTCAACAAGTTTCCCGCTCTGGTCATACAGCAGAGGAATGAAAAAGAGTGAATGCTGTTTAACACACGTTTATGTTATAGAGGCACCACAGGCGATGACACTGATGATACATGAAATGAAATTATATATTGGGAAATGATTTATTTTTAAAGAAGGAAACGTTCCAGGCCTAAGTTTAGAGTGCCTCCCCGGCATTTGCCATTTATGAGTAAAACCTGGAAAAAATCTGTCAGGGAGGACGGTCCTGGCCTGATTCGAACCCCAGACCTCCCGCTCACGAGTCCGCGACTGAACGACATCGGCCACCCATGGCGGTATACAACAAAGGTGTCTACGGATAAAATTTAAGAATTGTTTGAAGATAAAGTGACCAGTGGGCTCTGTTCCACGAAAGTATGGTCCAATACATTACAAGTGTATGATTTGTAACTTGTAGTTATTAGTAAAAGGTTTCGGCTACACTTGTACTTTAAAACTCCATATTTACAAGTGTACAAGTGATTTTTCATTGTTCTGTTTCACAGAAGTATTAGTATTAGTGGGGCACTGGTAATTTGTATAAATTTCTCTACAAGTGTAGGAATATTGGTAACTTCAAATACTAGCGCAAAATTTAACATCTTTTAATAATTTTGGTAGTCAGTTGACCTTAATATGCAAAATATTAATGAAAGCGGTGCTGATGAGAGTAGAAACATGTATAAAGAAAGAATAAATAAGTATTTATGTACAATAAAAAAGTTAGGTTAATGCAATTAAAGTACGGCTTATGACCGATATTGGCGTTTCCTGTTCCAAATGCATATTTCAGTCCAGTATTTTAAGGTTCCAGCTTTTTAAGGTTCTTGTTACTTGCTACGAAAATAATTTATTTTCATTCTTCGTCCTATTTTAAAATAATCTCTTTTAACACAGGTTACCCAATTTTTGGTTTATAAAAAGAACGTGGTTGCCAAGTAATATAAACAAAATATTAAGCTCTTAAAAAGGAAGATTTATAAAGAAGGGTAATAAAATAAATGACCGCGAGCAATCGGGATGCCTTTTCCTTTGCCATCTCTGACGACTAATTCATGCTACTAAATGTAACTATAGTGATCGTCGTTTGAAAGCGGTTAATAGCGCTTGAGTGTTAATAAATGTATAATAAACTGTTTCAATTATCATTATATCTGAGCAAATATATAAGACCCATTTAGCAGCAATAATGATAATCCGCTCTGAATATTAAACATACGAATTTATCACTAAGGAGAAATCTAATTCTAGGCATGACAAACAGCTGTTCCTCCATCTTGCTCTTATATGACGTCACTTGTAGCTTTTTACTATACTTTACAAGTGTTATACACTCTTTCCCGGAACAGAAAGTTACAAGCCTATATTTTGCAAAGACTTGTACCAATACACTTGTAGTTAGTACACATTAGACCACACTTTTGTGGAATAGAGTCCTGGTGTCCCACTCTCCTGATCTAACAGTATTTTTTTATGTGGGTATTAGCCTGAAGTACGAAATAGTCCCCACGCATTGGAAGAACTTAAGGAAAACACACGAAATGGAATCAGAAACGTTACAGCGTCAAACTAAATCGTATCGATCTGAATGTGTTTACCCGGCACATATCTGTTTAGCTGAGGGAGGATGATATTTCCAGCATTTGCTGTAAGATAATATTTTATACATGACTTTAAGAAGCGAAGTCATTCAACAGCCACGGCCGACTGTGACATGCCCACCTGTGGAGAAGCAAGCGGTAAGGTCATATTTTGGAAGCCCTGTATTCTTATGAAAATTGTAAAATAAAAGTGGCTTTCCTGCTACCCACATTCTTACGATATATCCGCGTGTTATCTAACATCTATAATTTATCGAAAACGTGCACAAACAAGCTGAATGGTATGACGTTAACAAATCAATAATGTGGGTAGTATACAATACCTTGGTATATAGCTATGCCTTTTGGTTCCTGAGTGAGGTACTCGTAAGACAATATTTCAAATCGACAACGACTTCAATTGGGCAATACTAATGATCTCCATAGTAGCACACGCTAAGGTTTTTTGAATATCTGCTGGTTTTGGCAATGAACGTTGATTCTGAAATGTTATACAAATTGCATTGCAGTATTTTATATTGCGCCTGTTGATACATTCCCTAAATGAATATAAATTGTATATTAGATATTATAAAAATATACACTTTAATTCTAAAGTTTGTAGTAGTAACATGATTTTAATATTTATGATTTCAGATTTACAGATATCTAAACTTTATTTGCTAAATCATATTCAAGAGAGGCAAGAAATAAATTAAAAATAAATATTAAGCATTGTGCAGAGATGCATGCGTGGACACATGTTTAGAAGGGTAAGAGGGAACTCCACCGTCCCCCCGTGATCCCAAACCTTCCCTATTTGCACGCCCGTGAGCACATTAGAGAGGTCGATGGTGGGGGGTGCAACAACTTGGCCCGATACTCACGCAGTTAGTCGTAAATGTCGGGTTGACCGGCGCGGAAGGTAAGGTGTTTATATAGCTCAGCCTAAAGGTAAAGGACACACATCCTACTATACAGATGATGTCGAGCCGTGGGTGCTGGTAACGTAAACACGATGTGTCTCACAGGTGTGAAGGAATACAACGGCGACCAAATTTATTGCAGCATCCTGAAGGTTTCCGTAAGTACAATTAAAGGATTTAAATAGAGGACAACAGAAAATAATTATTGTAGGAGTTATGCCAACATTACATTCTTTGTAATCCTCTGTATCGCTTCAGTACTTCATTTGTTTTACAGTAACATATGTTACTATGGCAACAGCATTTGTTTATTTAAGACGGTAATGTTTTTAACAGAAAATAAGAAAAATCGTTTATATTGATGGTAGTATGTGATGACAAAAATATGTATAATACAGGAGTTTAGACAAATAGCGCCAATAGTAACTGAAAAAATACAAAATAAATTTGAGCTGGTCTTAGCCGTTATCAGAGTATGGTGGAAAACAGTTCGAATTACGGAAAAAGTAAAAGTAAATGTTATCAATGGTTGAAGTAATAACCTTTTATTTACACCAAAATTATGATATGACTTTTTCGAAATTCAAATTCGTAGAAGTCCGAATTCGTTTGAAGGGTAAATTATCTTTCATAAATATACAGGAAAAAAATCTCTTTCAAGTGCATAAAAATGTTGTATCAATTACAATTAACTTTTTTCTATAAAATATCTTTAAAATAATAATTCAGATTTTTCAGGTTTCTCTTAATGTTTTTAACTGTAATTACACGTTACTTCAATATATGCATATTTATCCTGCCTTTATATGCTTACTTTGTATTTATTTAGATTTATTCTTGAGGTTCATATAATCGTTTTTCAGTTAAAAATAAATGTCTTTGGAATATACCATTAGCCAATTAGGCGGAGAGATACCCTAACATTTCCTATTTACAGCTGGACAACCATTTAAATTGTGTTATTCACAAACTCAGTAAAGCTCTTGTTATGCAATATCGTCATGAATATTCATACTTCAAGATCAATTTGTTTTGTATAATTTTATCTGTACTACCTTATGGTATTATGGAAGGCCTCCTTAGGCAGCAGAAGGGTGTTCTAAATACAAAAGAAAACAGAATTTTGAACAGTCTAATGTCTAGAGATTCTTGTAGAAAGTCATTAAAACTTTTAAAAATATTTTAATATACTCAGTATATCTTTTGTGTGTTTATATTTTTAGCTAATAGCCGAAATTAATCTGTATGTATGCAGCATTAATGCAAGACACCATGGCAGCTTGCGAGTATAACCTGCTATCATTAAGTGTTTTACTATGCAGATATTCAGATTATTCAATTATTTGCTTTCATACATACAATAAGTATCGTCGTTATTAAATGATTTCTACAGTGCTAATTTTGTAAATTCGGTACCACAAAGTATATTTTGTTTAATGTAATATTTGATGGGCTAGCTAAGATCTACAAAAAGAACAAAATCTTAAATCCGGAGATATTGAAACTTATGTCAATAATTTTACTATTTCTAATAATTTGTTCTAAATACTCCCATATCTCTCGATTGAGCCTTTTAATGCCCACAGAGAGGCTATTGGAAATTTGTATTGTACATACTCTGCCCCTTTTTAATAGCATGGTAGATTGGATTGTCGTGCTGAAAACCATTTATTTTGTGCTGCTGGCAAATATTTTTTATGTAGGAGGAAGTTTACAATGAAAATACTTATTGGTAGATTTCGGGGCAGAATTTGAAGATTTTTGAAAATATACACTCTACTTTCGCTGCTACTATAAATAATTGCTGTTTTTGCAACTTGAAATGTTCTTATCATCTGCAATATTTTCATTTCCAAAGTAAATGAATGCTTATACACTATCCAGGGAAATAATAAGAAGAATGTACGTATTCCCCAGATTTCTGGTTGGTGTTTGGACACACCACTTTTTTTTAATAGTGCCCTTTTTCCCATTAATACAGTTCCAGCGAAGAGTTTCCAATTTATTTTCATATTTTTTTTTTTAAATAAGTGCATAAAACAGAACGTTTTTCTTTCTTTTTTTTTTTTTTTTTTTTTTTTTGTCTTGTAGAGTAGCCATGTCATTACCACGGGTTATAATACATATTGATGCGACACTGCAGGGATGAAAAGGTGGAGTCTATGTCAAGTAGTGATTAATATAACCTGCAATATTATACATTACTTATTGACCACTTTATAGTTTCTCGGAAGTGTATAATACAACATTTTATTATAATGCTTTATCTAGACTCTTGATGTTTAGCTACACTGCGGTCCATTTCAAACGTCCTGCGTTCTCGCGAGTCATACTGCGCGCGTTTACAGGGGAATGGTCCTCTTAATGCTGATGTTTTTGAGACGCGGCTTTCTTGTGAAGGTTTCCTAGGACTTCTCTGCATTCTTGTTTGAACATCTGCAACTGTCTCCTTTTTGCCTTTAACAGACCCTTTTTCGCGTATTTTCTTCTCATTTATTTTTGCGGAATGAAATATGTTGATTTGGGGTAAAAATTACATTATTCTTTGTTGGATATAGACATCAGGTTGCTGTGCTAAGAATTCCTTACATGAGGCAAATTGTTCTCTTAAAATACAAAATAAATGTTCAAAAACGGCGATTGAAACTTTTAATAGTATGCGGAAGCCTATACTTACTGGCACAACGCGAGAAATCATATACAGGTTAGCCAACATATCCAATATTTCGATGTGTACTCTTAGCCTCTCTCTACATAAATAAGGCAACAGAGATCTTTTTTCCTTTGTAGACCATCACCTTTTTATTCTTTGTATTTTTTCCCCATTATATCACAACTGTAAATACGCTAGGAAAGACATTTAATTATTCTCTATACATTTCCCTATCAATTTTGGCAATTGCCTATTTTTATTTATTTATTTATATACACATGAGTATATTTTATATGTGTTTAATGCCTACAAAGCTTCTCAGCCAGCCATCTGCCGTAGCTGATCTATAAATTCCCCGCTCAAGCTCATATTTCAGGCGCCAAGTTACTTATCAATTGGTGTTTGCTTACAATACGATAGCAAGTGCTATTAGTGTAACTAACTATTGTTGTGTGTGAATTACAGTAAGTGTATTGAAATGCCTCCCCGGAAATTAATGCTGGAACAGAGAACGTTTGTGTGTGACAATTATGTGAAAAGAGAATCTCGTAAACAATTCGTGGAGAAATTTCTTGGTATTTAGGTGCTGTAATAAAACTTTTTCTGGGTTAAAGGGAAACAGAATCTATAGTCTTAAGCCGAAAACGACGTGATCTAACGAAAGAAACATTTAATAACATTGGAAAGCTCATCCTTACAGGTACTAAATTGCTAAAATTGAAACCTTGCAAGTGGTGTAGTCCAAGAATTATAACCGCTTGACTACATAAGTCGTGTAATTTTTTTTTTTTTTTGGGGGGGGGGGAGTTGAAAATTACTGGTGATCCGAGTTAATAATTTTCTGCAGTAGTTCTTGGCTTCATTTATAATATTATGCAACTATAGGCGCTGGAACACAGGAAATCTAGGATTAGTTCACAAAGTTACCTTGCATGGTAGAAAAAAACAAATGGTGTGCTGTATTCTGTAACTACAAGGGGAAGAATTTCAGCACTGCGCAGCTATTACATACTCATATAGAATGACGTGCACATTTTTATTAATCAAAGTTGTACGGGGAGGTTACAGAAACATAATGCAGATTCAAGGAAACGTTACCTTACAAGCATTTGTAGTAATTAATGCTGTACTTCTTTAACTGTTACGGATGCCTGTCTTACATGTGGCGTGGGTTAAGTAACTAAATAACAAAAACTATGAACATGTAGACGGATGTTAGACAGCAGAAGCTCTCGAAGAAAACAAGTGTAGGCCTATGGGAATAAATAAATTGAAACTAGCTGCCGCTAAATCAGCGTTAAAACGAAAAAGGATAACCTTTTGCCTTAGAATGTCTTCAATCTGCTTCATGGTCAAGAAACTTCTAATTTTCAATAACGCATCATCCAGTTGCTTGATCATCCACCCTGAACTTGCATCGTGCGATTTCTGTTTGTTTCCTCTTGCATTGTGATACATTTAAAGGAGTGCAGGGTCTGGCTCAAGTTATTATGTGCGTGGAGAGATAGGGAGAATACTTTGAAGGATTTTGAAGTTGTTTTCGAATTCAGTTATTAGCTTGGACTTTAAGGTGACACTTGCAAAACTTTTTGAATGCCCCTCGCATGAAGGAAACGCAGTTTGTGCAACACAAGATCCCAACCACCACGGCACAAGTACAGCACGCGACAACATTTTGGTGACGTAATTTCCGTTCTGCGAATTTGTCTTGTAATTTTCCCATACGTGTATTTTTGGCACATCTTGTCCGCGTTTCTTTTGTCTTCCAGTCTGTCCCCGAGTTAAGAAACGTGTCAGTTCTCATCGTTATGTCTTCGTGATTTAATCCTCAAGAAAAGTTTGTCAGGGAAGCAGTTGAAAAGATAAGTACATAAGTGACGGATAGCGTGTGTTACACAACTGAAAATAGTTATCACTCTCAGGCGTGGCGTGAGATTTTAGTTTGCATGCACAAAGCTATTCCCCCCCCCCTCTTTTATTAGTAAAGATTTGAACACCGAAGGATATTTTACCTTTTTGATAAATAAGTTAGTCAAATAATAAAACTAAAACAAGGTTTCAGCATTGCCATCAGCTGATGAGATTCTCGATGAAGGAAGGAACAAGATTGAGAAAGCAGATAACGGGAAAGGGCAAAAAATCTCCTTCCGGAAATATTAAAAAAGTTAAGAAACTGTTGCAGTTCATCAGGTTTCTTTTCTGTTTTCTTGTTGATGGTAGGGGAAAAAATCTTCCGCTTGAGAGAGACTTATAAAATTCGGACGTGTTGCGCGTGGATGCTTTGACCAGTGAGGCATTCTGCATTTTTTTCTACGAATCTTCCCGTCAGAGGTGCATTAGGAGGCCAGTAAAACTGTGCTGGAATTAACTGTGACCGCTCCAGAGCTTACAAGTGAAAAAATTTAACATACCAAAGAAATGAAAGTATTCATAACTTAATCCCTAGAAATTATTCTGGGTGGCAATGTAGGTACAGCATGTATTTTATCATCAAATTCTGAGAGTGAATTTTTTTTCCTTACGAGGTACACTTGGCAGTTTTTTTTTTTTTTTTTTTTTTTTTTTTTTTTTAATAGTCTCATTGACATGAACGAACTTGATTTAATGTGTCTGCCAGTCGTGGAAGACGTGCTAGTTAGTAACCATGTTGACATGTCTTCAGAACTGCCCCCGCCTTCTTTACGACGACAGTTAATGAACCAATACCTGGCCTCGCAGCTCATTTTTGGGACGAGCTAGGTGCAAACTTTATGGGCACACATTCGATGTTTTCCTGACCATATTTCGAAGAAGTACATTGAACATTTGTAGCTCAGAAATTTTCGTCGTATGCGCTCAGCTAGAAAGTTCAAAACAGTCTTGTGATACTCCCATTAACCGCTGTTTGCTGGGAGGCTTCATGTTGAATAGTGCACAAAGGTCGGAGAACGAAATCACCACAACCTTTCCTGCCGATTGAGGTGTTCCTGTCAAGGTGGCCTTCTTTGATGTCGAAGAAGCAGGTGGTTTTCAGAAGCCATGTCTCATCAACTGTACTTATTGACCTATTCCTTGCCATGCTCCGTACCAGACAGTGAAGCTCCCGAAACACGTGCACTAGCACTATCTTTTGTTCAGGCGTCAGCAATCTAGGCACCCATTCGGCACAGGCACGAAATGCACAATGGTGAATACACCCATGAGAAATCTGAAACATGCCTATCCACTGTCCATCTTTCCGAATAACGATGTCTGCTATGTTAATCATGATCTTGTTCTCAGCAGTGGTTGGAGCACCTATGCCGTCATGCTTGTAGTTGAAACGCCGAAGTTCGGTTGATTGTGGCAGGTCATGATCGCCACTTACGTTTTCATACCGGATTTCAGCACAATGTCAAAGCAGCATATTGTTCATTACGCAGCCGACTGGCAAATGCCGGCTCTTTGCTGGTATTCTGCCGATTGTTTTTACCATGGTTATGTTCACTGAATGATGAGAAAAAATTGCTTTCAGTCTGTATTGACTAGCCCTCGTATACTAGAGAAAGAAAGTACTCTCAAGAGATCTCTTTTTAGTGCCCTAAAATAATTTCTCACTTTCAGTTCTAATTGTATGGGAAGAACGTTTGCAAATACATTTAGTGCTTCGGTAAAGACGATATATAGGACTTGCTCATCACAATTAAAATTATATGTAGTTTCGTTATGCTCTGCGTTTTGGTACCATACTGAGGAAGGACAGATATCATAGGATGTTGAACTAGTCTACATATAATCGCGAGCATTGAATAAGGCAATAGAGTTCTTTGGTTTTCTATTTAAATGTATGATAGGAGAATATAAAACTTCTCACCCCTTTCGGTATCTCCCACGATATACCCTACAGTTAAATAGGTTTATGGAACAATTTTGCAATTTGACCTAGGTATACTGAACATTTAAAGAAGAGTTTTCATTTTGTTATACAAGTCAAAGGGAATGAGTAGTTTGTCCAGATTTTAAGTTAGCCTGTATTTTTGCCCGGTTCTAAAAATTAAAAACTGTGGTTCATATCATTATGATCTTTTATATTCTATTGTTAAAGAGGTTATTCGTTTGAGTTTTCCTGATCGTGTACAGCCAAAACTTGGTAGTGCGTTGGAAATAAATATGAAAATACTTTCGTGCCTAGTTAAATATGAACTGTTTACGACTTCTGGTTTTTCCAAAGCTTTTAAATTGCTTTCCTGTAACAACATACTGTATATTTCTTATCATAACCACAACTTCCAGCATACACGATATGCTGTCCAAATCTGCCAGTTCCGTATAGTAGTATCAGAGCCAGCTTCTCGGGCATTAATTAGCAAGTTTTAACTTGAATGAGCCAGCAATTTCGTGTATACTTTTGTAATGTTTCTCAATAAAGAAGTTGCGAAAGCTGTGGCATGTATTTCTTATAATGATGTACGGAATGGAAGTTTAGAACACGCTTTTAAAATACAGAAAGTACAGATAAATATGAAGGTTGTTCAAATAGTACGTTAAACAAAAACGTAATATACATTGGATTATACACACTATATGACAATGATAGCGTACAGATATTCACTTCCACCGTCCAGGCACCTTCCCAACGCTGAACAAGTTTCTGAAGGATGTGCATGCTGGCTAAACCACTGCTTTGCAGCATAATGAACAGCTTGATCAGTGGTGAAGCGCTTGCCCTTCAACACTGATAGTCGCAAGGGTAGAGATCTGGGCTGTATGGCGGATGATTGAGAAGTGTCCAGTGCCGTATTAGCAGCGTGTGAGGGTGCGTTATCGTGGAGCATAAGCACAGCTTGCAACCATTTTCGGGCCGTTTGTTTTAGAGAGCCGTTCGGAGGTTCTGTGTTGTGTCGCATTAACGTTGTTCTTAGCAGCTTCTTTGCACAAAATTTTCATCGTACCCCGTTGTGCTCAGTTGTACGCATCCATTACACACCACTAGTGCTTCAACTGTCTCCTCTACTCAAACTGACCACATTCTGTGCTGTTATAACAGATGCCATGTCATGCTGCCATCTCTTGGCCGCCCCATCAACTACTTGCAATGTTACTAGCGTTGTCTATGTTTCTTTTGAACAACCCAACATTGTATATTGGAATTCTTCTAGCATATTTATATGTGTAATGTTCCATCAAGGATAGATTGAGATAGCTGAAAGGTTTTCCATTGTTGTATCTAACTAAAGCTTGAACACTTGGGGGGTGGTTTCTCTGTACATTTAAAGATGGTGTACAATAATACAAATAATTGTATGGGAGTAGGGAACAGCATAAACAAAATTAATAGACATATTTAAGACTTTCGTGTTCTATTTTAATCTATGTAAGCCTTTTTCAATTTGACACTTTAAACCAATTTCATTTTCTTACCGTAAACAGCTGCGCTTAGCCTGCTCGTAACTTTAACAACCTCCCTGTATTCAATGTTCTCGATATTATTATCAGCTGAGAGACTTATAATGTTATTATCAATTCCTTTTTCTATTTTTTTAGCATTTTTCACAGTCACAGGTGACAAATTTTATTAGTTGTATTAATATTGCATAACTTTCCAATTTAATTTTTTGGGGCATGCTGTTTCAAATGGAAGTTTGATTCTACTATGTTTAAATTTTGCTTAGTGACTTCCCTCTCTTCTTCTTTAAATTTTAATGCACGTTTTAATTACTGAAGCATCACAGGTGGTGAACACGTGAGATGAAATGATAAACTGGGAAAGGATTTTTTAAAGAAGGAAGCGTTCTAGGCCTAAATTTAGGGTACTCCTCCAGCATTTGCCATTTAAGTGAGGAAAACAGAAAAAATAACCTCAGCTAGGGAGGGTGGTCCTAGTGGGAATCCAAGCTCAGACCTCCCACTCACGAGTCATCTTACTGATGTAAGTACAAGACACTTCTATATGCCCAAAATATTATTAGTTTTATATACCAAATTACATGACTTTCACTGAAAGATGAATTTTATTGTGAACATATCGCTGCAACGCACTTAAGGGAAAGAGTGGGGAGTCAAAATCATATTTTTGTACCATTTTAATGTTTGCAATTTTCTATTTATTTTCGTATGATTTTTGTTCCTTGATTATAAGTATTTAATACATTTTAATTATGTCAATGTAATGGCCACTTTTTGTGGGGAAAGGGGAGGATATCGCGAGCAATTTTTTTAGTTAAAATGCATTATTTACTCCCTCTAGAAGGTTGTGGTTAGGCTTGAATGACACAAAAAATATTGTATTTCATAAATTGGCAACGTTTGTTTCCTTGACAACATTCTTTGTTGTTTTATAATGTTGGAGGGTTTTACCTGGTGCTGGTGCATTTTTTTAAAGGATCTGTAAAGCCTTGCCAGTTATTCCGCACATTATTGGGATGATGTAGATGTATTATGGTAGAGCTAGGACATAATATGTCAACATAAACAAATTAAATGTTGGGGGAAAATGAAGGGAAAAAATCATTCAATTGAAAATAATTTAGAATTTGCTTCAGAGTTATGGCATAGCAGTGAAAATAGATCATCAAGTTTCAGTTATGTGCATCTGTAACATGTAAAAGTTTCATTTCATTAGTTTTAATAGTCCTTGAGCAAATAGGAACTGAAGTTGGTAAATTTAACATTACTAGTATAGGCCTTTCACAATCAAAACTCACCGATAGGTTTTCATGTAGAGAAAAATCATTTGGAAGCTCAAATCCAGTTTCGGGGTAAGCTTTTGGTTTTTTCAACTGTCCCATGAAATGTTTTCGATGTACAACATGGTCTGTGATCTTATCAGGCCACAGGCGTGTTTGAAAGAAAGCTATTTTTGTAAAGCAATCTACCTGTAGCACGGAAGTTGTGTGTTCCGGGTTCTGTTGATGCGAGTTTGCTGCGGTGGCAGATGTAGCTTAATGATCTTCCCTCGGATAATGAATGAGACGACTGCTAAAGCCAGTTGCTCAATTCCAGGTGTAATAAGTTACCTTAAGGGGCTTCGGACCTCATTGATTTATCTCCCTAACGGTACGCAAGCAAATGTGCCTTCATCGAAGTTAACTGCGTTGATGCCGAAGCATATTGGCGGTTACAAGGAGAATAGCAAGCCGCAACGTACCAGTTACTAAACGTACAACAGATAACAAATACACTGTCAACAGAAACCTGTACCACCAAAGTATGGTCTAATACGTCACAATATATGAACTTGTTACTTGTAGTTATTAGTAAAAGTCTGTTCCACAAAGGTTTCTGCTAAGCGTGTACTTGTAATTCCGTATTTAAAGTGTATAAATGACTTTTCGTTGTTCTGTTCTACATAAGTATTAGTATTAGTCGGACACTTGTAACTTGTATAAATTTCTCTACAAGTGTAGGAATATTGGTAAATTCAAAAACTAGCACAAAATTTATTATCTCTTTAATGATTTTGGGAGTCAGTTCATCCAAATGTGCTAAGTAATAGCGAAAGTGATTTAATGATCTGTAGGAATATCTTTAAAGAAAGAATAAATTAGTATTATATACAATGATAAAGTTAGGTTAAGTGTAATTAAAATACGTCTTATGATTGATATTGGCGTTTCCTGTTCCAGTTAATGTATTTTTAAGGTTCTTGCTACATGCCACGAAAATGATTTCTTTTCGCTCTTTATTCTGTATTAAAATAATAATGACCGAGAGCAATCGGGAAACTCGATTCTTCTGCCATCTCTGGACGATTAAAACTGAAGCTCGTAATTGTAGTTGTCTCAAAGTGGATTATTACGCTTGAATATCGATAAATACATAATAAAGTATTTAAATTCATTATATCTGAGAAAACAATACAATAACCATTTACCAGGAATGACAATAATACGCTCTGAACATTAAAAATCCTTAAGGAGTGGACATAACCTAATTAAAGATATGGCACATATGACAGATACCTGATCCTCCCTCATATGGCGTCACTTGTAACTTTTTACTAATACTTTACAAAAGTTTCACTTCTTTCGTGGAACAGAAAGTTGCAGGACCATATGTTACAATGATCTGTACTAATACACTTGTATGTATTGAACATACATTTTGTGGAACAAGACCCAGGTGGATACTATTACGCTCTAGCCTGTGAGAATACAGTGCCGCCAGCCTCGTCTTTCATGCGTCTGCAGAATACATGTGAATCATCACTTCGGAAACTAAATAGAGGTAGCAGTCTGATCCAGTTGTGTGTCGAAGCACTTCAAGTATCGACACTTTGACTTCAGAGACCAAGGTTCTCATGGTCATTTCAGAATGTTGACTCTGAATCGTACAGGAGATCGAGGTAGAGTAGACAGATGCTACGATCTTCGTCAGACTATCATCAGCCATTAAGATTATATGAATGTGAAGAACTGAATGGGATAAGCGTAGAGAATTGTTGGAATGATGGAGAAAGTTGTTCGTTATCAATGAAGAAATAATAGAACAAGTCTCTAGTTTTAACTATCTTGACTTTAATGTATCATACGGTAAAATGAAATTCTCAGTATAAAACAATAAATTAAGATAAATGAATGGAACAATAAGATGAAAGTTAAAGAATAAGACGTCAAAAGCAGCACAAGTGAAATTCTATAAAGTAATGGCATTGCCAATGGCAACACATGGGAGTGAAAACTGGACTATGAATAGGACAGATAGGAAAAGAGACCGTAGATTTTTAAGAGCAGCAATTGGATTTACTTTTATAGGTATACAAAGAAATGAAAAACCCGAAAACAATTTAAAATATGTATAAATGAAAAAAATACATAAAATAATTGGTACCGGCACATATTACGGATGAAAGAGAAGCGGATACCAAAAATCTTATAAATTATAAACCTAGAGAATATCGCCAAGTAGGAAGACCAAGAACAAGATGGAGTGATATGTTTAATTGAGGTTGGAACAGGTCGATCCTGTATCTTGTGCAAGAAGAAATTGGAGAAACGAGAGAATATGGAGAGAAAAAAGTGAGTATTTTTATTTCACGACGCACTGAAAACTTTACACTATCTACCAAGAATTAATTGTACATCTGTCCCAAATATTTGTTTATGGTTTTTCCTTTAGAACCTCTTGGAACTACCTCTTACCTCTTGCTGCTATAACAGCAGCCTTTCAGACATGCTGTTGCAAGATTTCCAATTGAATGCTTCGCCATTGGAATTTGGGCGTGTTTCCCTAGAACCTCCCTGGTCAATCCCCATTCATCCCAATGTGTATTATGGGATAGAAATCGGGACTCTGTGAAGGCCGATATAATCAGTGAACATTTGTCAACATTCCATTGCGCAGTAGCCACCGAAGCTGGCACTTAGTATTGTCATCCTGTAAGTAACAAAGATCCATTCATAAAAACGCTGCAAAGTTGGGAGCATTTTATTATTCGGAATGTTACAGCATACCTGTGAGTTTACACTGTCACGAACAACCAGCAGTGTTCCCACACCGTAGTAGGGGAAATACCTCCACAACACCACCACATTTCCTGATGGGCACCATACACAGTGGTAAAAACCGTTCCGCATTTATATATGTCCGTCAGACTGAAACAGTACTCGTCATTCCACAGAAACCGATTTCCAGAGTCCAAATACCACCCGGGTCTCTGAGATTTATACACCTCTGCTCTTCCGGAATATTCGAGCTGGTGGGCCTCTGTCTGCAATGTTCCAAATCACCTCTGTTGCTGCCTGAAACTCGTGTCCACTGAGCGCCATCGGTTTTAAACATTTAATGTTTCAGGATTCTGCAAATTCTGTTGATCAGAATTTTAGATCTCCCGAACGTTCACCATGATCACAATGCCCATCCACCTTCCACTTACGCACGATAAATGCTCCTGTTGATTTGGTTGTGCTTAACTTTTCGGCTCTTGCCCTGCTAGACAGCTCACTGAAGTGGTAGCCCAAAAGTATGTCCTTATCAAAGTCTGATAGCTCTGCATCATGCAAACCTTTCTCTCAGTTAGAGAGAATTCTATTATTTGGTTGATAATGTTGTTGGAAAGGCGCTTTCTTCATGAAAAACCAAAATTCCATACTGTTTTGATATCGTTGATGAATTTTTATCAGTCAAATATATTTTTGGGCAACATCAAGTGTGTTTACTGACATGTTTTATGTAATACCTCACAAATGTAGCTGCTTTCAATCACTGTACACAATAAGTTTCAAGTCTCAGTATGTTTATTTTCTTTTAAAGAAAATGCATTGATGTCGCTAATGATGTGTCCAGACTTTGGAATCAATCCAAAGCTCTACCCGCAGTCATTGCTAAGAATTATTACATCCATATTTGTAAACAGCCATTATGAATTTTAGTCCTTAATGATTAAATGTTGCTTGCAAAGCTGTGCCTTCACAAATATAGCAGATTCATGCAAATAGCGCTGACAAATGTTAAAGACCAATAGTGTATGGGACAGCTTGTCACGACATAGAATGGGCGTGTCACTAAGTTGTCAAACGCAGTTCTCTATTATCACTGTTGCGTTCAGCTCTCGCAAAAGCTCAGAGCTGCCAACTCTATTCTTGTTTTGTTCTCATAAAGCGAAGCAGGGAAGATAGCGGAACAGGGTTCACGTTTCTGAAGCTGCACGTGCGGAGCAAAACAAATAGAAGAAATACGCCTTTTTAAAAAATAATAAATAATACACAGACTGAGAAAAATACAAATTAATGACTACGCGAATATTGGATTTAAACCAAAGAATTTTTATGTCAAATGCTTTGACAAAGCACAAAAACTTAGAAATAATACATTTACCACTAGAATGTGTTTAGCATCGTGCCATATAAAAACGTACTTGTGGATAATTATTTTACATCTAGAATAATGTTTATATCACTCACAAGGGGATCTTGGAGTTATTGCTGCATGTTTTATGCATATAAAGTATTATTTTTTTGCTCAGTCACACTAATTACTCAGCACTTCATATGCAGTATAAAGTGCTTAATAATTCATATAACTTTTCCCAAAAGTTTCCTATATTTTCTTGTTGGCAGTGCTCTTAATATAATTTTTAAAGCTGTTTTTGTTCGTTCCTAATTTGATGTTCTGATAATATAACTACAAAAATGTTAGCATATATACTTCCAATTTTCCTTATATCACGACTTTTAATTATCCTTATTTCGACGTACACGATTTCTTTACAGAAATGTTTATAGCATTGGCAAATGTCGTATTCTCAATCGCTCATGCTATATAATTAATCATACATTTATACTTTTTATAACAGTATATCAGTTAAAGAAATCAAACTAAAGAATACGTTTTATGATGTTTAACGGAGTAGGAGAAAAGACATTACAGTGAGCCATGGAATAGCAAAGGCTATGTAAAAGATATAAGCATCTCTAGCTCAGAAGAGAAATTAGACGACTGTTTGCTTATGAATCACTGGCCAATCCGGTATAGGAATATAAGGAATAATAAAAAATCACAGCTCTCTCTCCCCACAATTTTATCTATCCACATACGTACATTGTAATTCATCAAACAGCGCACTAAATACTTTGATAACTTTGATAGCCTAAAAATCCGTGTGCTCTAGAAATCAACAATCAGCATGTCGAGCAATTGCAAACGTTTTGGCGAGACATCAGATGCTCTAATCTTACAATTCAAAGTTCCAAGTTAAAAAGAAGAAGAAGAAGAAGAAAGAAAGAAAGAAAAGAAATAGAAATAGTGTATAGAACATATAACCAATTCATTCTCAAATTTGTTTTTTAATAAATGTACATTTAGTTAGTATTGTAAACTTTCATGCTTCACTTGTTTTCAAATTGTTACCAAATGGTTTAAATGAAAAAATAAAAAGCACATCCCGTAAATCGTTTCATTTCGATCTTCATTTCTTCGACTGTTAGTGCAAAGTAAAATGCTGGATTGGACATTTACAACTGTAAGCCCGTTTTATAGGTATATTATTTGATTTTTATAATTTTATTCGCAAAATAGTCAAAAATATTGGAGCTCTCATTAAATTACTACAGACAAAATTATTTACCGACATACATCTCATTTTATGCATAAGAAGTAAAATAGTTTTGCTCCATGGAAGCTCCTAGAAGACATTCTCAATTGATATATGATTCAGTCAACTTTTTAAACAGTTTCCAAGTTATTTCGTATCTACATAACACGTCTTTTGCTGTACAGAACTACTTTACTGTAGCAATTAAATAATTTGTTATTTAATTTATTAACTTCTTGTGTTGTATATAAATTTCATCCTTAAATTCAAATTAAAAATTCTTTTAAGCAAAATAGGAGAACTGAGATTTTGATGATATACATTAAAAATATTAGTTTACTCACTGAATTATTCATTGTAGAAGCTAGTCAGAATTGTCGCATTGCATTTTAATATGAAATAAAATATCTTTTGCATCAAAATTGAGATACTGGTGTTCTTATTCATAAATGAAACAAATTCAGAGAAAGTTCAAACAGGTTCTATTTCAGATCATGCGAATGAGACCGCCGCAGGTGGCCAAGGTCATTAAGGCACGAGCTCGTGAGCAAGGGATCTGCGATTAAATTCTCACCAGGACCGTCCTCCCCGACTGAGGGTTTTTCCAGAGTTTCCCCAGTCCTCATAAATGGCAAATACTCAGGCCTGGAACGATTTCTTCCTTTAAAAATCCTTTCCCAGTGTATCATTGCATCACATGTATCGTCTGTGGTGCCTCAGTAAAAACGGACATTAAACACTATTAAAAAAAGTGTTGATGACCTCGTCACTTTTAACAGCAACATATTTTTTTCCCTCTTTCCTTTCTTTCTTGTATGGCTATTTTTCTGCAGGAAATTCCATTCAATTTTATTGAAAATCTGTATAAGAATTTTCGGGGTCTTTCATGATTTTGTCGTCCGCTTCACTGCAGCTGGCGGGTCGGCATAGATCGGTAACTCCCGGAGGAGCGGGTGTAATATCCGTCCAACTGAGTCAAGTTCTGGCAATTACAATTGTAACGAAAATAAGCTCGTACCTTATGACAAGAGATGTAAATGTTGTCTTTCTACAGTCACACATTTCTGGTAGCTTTTTAGAAAACTGTCATTCGTAAGCATCTGTTCGTCTTCTACACAGTCCATTTAACATGACATTATATAAAGTCACTGTTGCCCATCAATTGCAGGCGGGGATCTTGATATGCACTTAATATTCTTTACTAATGAAGCATGGTTCCACTTATATAGTCATATTTCGAGGTTTTGGAGTATAGAAACACGAAACTCCCATCCCTCTTTGCTATAGACGAAGTTGAAAAATAAAGTATATGTGACAAGCCCGCACACAGTGGAAGAACGGAAAGGAAATATCAGGCGAGAAATTGACCGAATTTTCAAAGAACAAAACTGTTCTGTTGCATGTAATTATGTATTATATCCCCTTCGCCTGGACTCTGCCAAAACCACAAAGAAGCCAGCAGAATATGTGCTTGACAATTGAATTGAGAATTGCATTTAAAAGCAAATAACAACAAACACGTCTTGAACACAGAGAAAAATTAAGATCAATAACAGAACTACGAGTGGGAAGAAAAGATAAGAAAGATAATTGAAAACATAAATATACCCCTTGAAGATGGGGTATACACGTAAGTTAAGAATGCTGAAGTTATGTGGCATTTGTTAATTGTTTATGCTTTTAGTCAACGGAAGGGCAAAAGAAACTCAAAGAATTTCCATAGCACGTGCTGTTCTTAGTTTCCGGGTTTCATCTTGAATTAAAACTTAAATAACCTTGCATATTGCTGCGCAATGTTCAAACGCGGAAGCCGAAAGCAGCTTTGAGGTTGCTACCGCGGAGTCCGTTGATTCAGCTGTAGATAAGCTCACAAAGTAGGCAAATTTTTACCCAGTTCATTGCATAGATTGGTGCAGCGCATACATAATGGAACTTGTTGGCACCGTTAACTCTAAAACACCTTCATCCACCTGGCGCAACAAACTCTCTAATCTCCTGTTGTGTCAATTCTGCCTCGAGGCTCTCAGAAGAAAAGTGTCATAAATCATCTCTCACTCTTATCTAAACATTAAAACGGAAAAGCTAAAGTGAAGGTAGCAATAAGGCGATGAAAATTAAGTGGTACTCGCGTTTTCGCCTCAAGCTACGGCATTAGTTTGCAATTACCATGTAGTGATAAAAGCCATTGATACTGAGTGTTGCTTATCTCCGCTGCTCTTACTTAATGCTGCTTATTGATAGACTCACAGCTCATTTTTATGTTATTCCTAAGCTTTCTACATCTGCCTCTGTGCTTCCTGTTGTACAGCTGTCAAATCTTTCCTAATTCTGACGTATTATCGTGCTCTCATTCTACTGCGCAATTAGGTATGATTTCCGGTTATTTGAGTTTGCTTATTCTTAATTATTACGCCAACTGTTTCAGTTACACTTCTTTATGAAGTACGTGCTATAGTTTCTACCATAATGTCACATGGTGTTCTCTTTTTCTTACAGAATATAAAAAGGAAAAACAACCACCATCTTACTTTTACTTTTATCCCCCCTTTTTTCCTTTATGAGAAGTTAATTTAAGAACTGTAAGACAGGAATTATAACAGTTTTGGCAAAATACTTTTGATAGTGTTTTTTTTCGCAATTTTTGTTTTAAATTTCGTTTTCCTTCATGTTTCCTTTCTGAACGCAAAAGCGATGTTAATGTCCGTGCCTCTCTCTGTTGTGTTTAGGAAGTGGAAATTGGAACGTTCACTTTAATAATAGACCAGCGCAGTGTGTTTAACATTCCACGCTGCCATTCTCGCTTTCTGCGTTCGTCCACACGCAGCCAAAAATTCATTGTAGAGAACGTCGCTTGTTTCTAGATTCGTTTGTTTACAAAGAATTCCAGTAAACAAAAGACGGCTTTCCTTGTCTGCGCCAATGCGCCGTTTCGGAAATGCTTTTATGTAGTTGTATTGAGCATTTAATATAAGGTAATGATTTTAGAGATGAAAACAGAAAGTGTATTGATGTCACCAACAGCTGTTCTGACACGCAGATCGTTATTAAAATAATTTATACTGTGTATTCAGCGGTAACAAGAGTCAAAACACCCGATGCTAAAACATTAACAACAAAATATCTGTTCGTTTAGCAACTAAGACGAAAAGCGTTGTTGTTCAAAGAAGAATCAATATTTAGACAGTTTTAAAAGGGATGTATGATTTTGGAACATTAAAAAAAACTGGTTATGATATGTATCATAGCAAGATTTGTACACTGGTTTGTATGTATTGAAGATTTGTTAAAGGGCGAAAAAAACCTAAAAGAAAAGTAAAACGTTAAAAAAGTGTGTTTAAAAATTTTAAATATAAAAGTACTTAGCTACGCTTAACCAACATAACACTATACCTAGTTACCTTTTATTATTTTTATTCTTTTTCACTCCATAATTCTAAACAGTTGTATGTAGTAAAATGATTCGTAGGTAAATATCATTTTGATGAACAATCATGTTTTTCTTTTACAGATTTGAAGGTATTTAGGCAAATTTTTGCCATAAAGTCTAGCTTATGGTTACCATCTTTGCATTTCTCTGTTAAAAATCCTCAACTAAATATTATGCTTTATCTCCAAAATGTTGAGCTTTTTTTTATTTCATTAAAAAAGGTGTAGCTTTATGCTAAAATATTTCAAAACTGCTTAAGTTAAATTTTTATTTGTTGTTTCATTTTAAATAGAGTTTCATTTCTTTTCGTTCTTGAAAACATTAAGTACGGAAAATTATTTATTTTATCATTTACTGCCACTGCACCTCACGTTTACCAATACATTCTGATAAAAGAATTTCCTTTCAACTGTTCAGTTGCTATGCTTGCGTTTATGGTGGACAAGCCTATGTTTCAGCCTTGAAGGGATTATAAATATATAATCCCTGAAATTCTAATTCTTTTGAAAAATGCTCCCTTTTCATTAAACATTTATGTAACGTTACTGGAAGACTGGCAACATAAGAATGGTCACAAGGCTTTTGTGGATCATTCACGTGTCCTGTCATAACATGCTTGTGACCGCAAATGGCACTCACTTTAGAAACCAGAAGGTGCCACCTTACTGTTAACAGCCACATTGAGAAAAATGACCTACCCCTACGCATACTGCCAGCTCAGAGTGGTAAAGGGGATAACAAAGATATGCCGTTAAACGGAGGTTATGCCAGTATGCCGTTACCAACGCACTTTTCAGTTTCTGAATTCTTTTTAAAGTAGCTGGCGTGGAAAACGTACTAACTTGTTTCTCTTTGTAATAAAAGGCAAATTAACCCATGAAATTCGCTCAAATGAAAGACAGTAAAGTGAACTTTTCTACTGGAAATTGTAGGTTAAATGATTTATACAAGTTCAAGTCTGTAGCACCGTCATAAATCCTATAACCCTCTCACATGCATAACATAGTTTTCAGAAAATAGAATTTAACGTTAACAGAGTTACAACTCTTTTCACTTCGATATATTGAAATTTTTATGTGTTTTTTTGAAAATGCGTAAATCATCGCAGAAAAAATATGCAACGATCCAAAACGGGCAAAAAAAAATTTTTTTTTAATTCTTAAAATAGACGACAGAAGCCAAAATAGACCAAAGGAAAATTGACCCTACTGACCCAGATGTACAAAATATGTTCATTTCTCTCTGATACTTAAATATATATCCACCCACATAGAAAAGGCATTTTGCCTTCCGGGCTCCAGATATGTATAATACAATTCAAATTAAAATGTCAATCAATTCTAACACGTACACATGTAACATAAAATCCTCTTAACTTTGTTGCTCATGCAGCGAAATCTGTATATTTACTCTTTTTCATTTATTTGAGATTAATTTCCCCATGGCTTCGTTAGTGAACTAAATCTTCCACTTCAACTCTTTGTCGGTTGGTTCATCTGTGTGTTGAATGAACAGAATTATAGGCCCCGAAAGAAGCGTAATGTGTTCGTACGTATTCAATATTTAAGGCCCGGTCGTAAACACGCCACTGGTACCGTATTTATAGTGACTAGATAAATAATTATTTTCTTCCTACGCAAATTAAAGTAATAATATTTTAAAATGTTTTCATTCGAAAAAAAATTAAAACTTGTACATACAAAAGTGAAACTAATAAGGCAAAAATCTATGTTTTTAGCTTTGTTTCTTAATTAAAATTAATGATTCTTAGTTTTAATTGTTTTAAAATATTATTTTTAAATTTTTCATTGTATTCAAGAGATATATCTGTACCTTTTACATATTTTAAAAACTGCCAGAATTGATTACAGAATTTTGGAATAATTACACCTTTTTTCGCTAATTTTTATGAAAGGAAGCAGTTTTGCAATAGGCAATTCAGTTATCAAAATCCAACAATTTTCATAGTTAGGTAGCTTTCAAAGGTGTAACACCATCAAAGAAAACGGGTTTGAATGTTACTTATTTTCATTTCAAGAGCATAACCCTTGGGTTCATTTTGTTTTTAGTTTCCATAAGTTGCTGAAAATTGCATACCCTTTTGTATAATCGCAGAATCATCCACCTGGACTTTTTGAAAGAGAAAGTCACAATAAATATGCTTTGATAGGTTTTATTTTAGGTCCCCCCACAACATTTCTCAGTGTTCTACACTGCCATGCAATTTTTGATTGTGCCGTGGCTCTAAGCAGTTTGTTACTGGTAATATAATAAACTTTTTTGACCTGGAAAATACACGAAATCCACAGGGTATTGCATATTATATAGATCATATCAAATACTATGTGTAACGCCTAAGAACAGCCTGATACTGTTACTAGGCGCTGGAGTAATGCACACACATAAAGTTTATTTTGGTCTCCACCAGAGGATGGTATGCTAGGGCTTCTGGGAATCGCAGAATATATATATATCAAAAACTAAACGGGCGGAGGCCTTCCAAACATAATGTAGCTAAGCTTTTAAGGGTAAAGTAGCGAGGGAAGTGAGCGGTAAATATCCTAAAAGCAAGTCACGTTACTTTCAGGCTAAAATACGGGGAAAACATCTCAAAATCTAAGGCAAAGTGTTTTAAAATGTGTTTTTTAGTAAAGAAAATAGTTTTACGGCGATTGCTTGTCGGATTTTATTTTTTATTGATCACTGTATGGATTATTCACATTGTATTCATCAGTCAACAGACATCAGTGTTAACTAGTTTGGTGAAATCAGGTCCATCCCACATTTCCGGAAACGATGGAGAGCGTGGGCACCGATTCTGGGTTGCATAGTGGATGTCATTGTTTCACATTGTTTTGTCTTGTATCAACTGACGTGTACAATGACATTCTGCAAATGCCCCAAAAGAAAAACATCTAAGGGCACTAGGTGGAGTAACCGTTTTCCCTATCTTCCCCTACATATCATTTCGATCAACTTAGAGACAGCATAGAGCTCCTTCTCAATGGATACTTATATTGGATTACACATAGAGGTACACGGAGAGGACAAAGCAGCGTCACATGTTTTAACTTTAGAACTAAACATTAATGAATGGGGTGCACAGCTTCTATACCATGCGTCACGAACATAGATGGTTTTACGAATTCTAAATTTTCTCCGTTCCAAAGTTAAAAGGTTTTCGGATCTCCCAAATGTTTCATATAAAAAGAAAAATAAGAAAAAAAACACACTTATGTGTAAAATTTAAAACAACGCAATCCGGATAACACCCAGCGTAGACTTGACAGCATATACAATGGAGACGCCGAGGACAGTTCAGCAGAACTAGAAATATGAAGCAACTGGGAAACCTCCAGTACTGTTGAGAGTTAGTTTCGAGAATTTTTGCGAAGCAATCTTTCACATTGTCTCAAGCTGGGCTAAGAATTCCTGAGCAGGCACGATAAACAAGGGAGTTGGAGCTTGTAAAGGTACTGAAGGCTGACTGTGTATTCTTAGTATGGGCGGGAGAGGGGGAACAGAAGAGGATATTTGATATTTATTCGAATAAATGTCAAAATTTAAGAGCACAGAAACGACTTTCATTTGAATTTATAAGCTCTGCTTTCTTTGTTCGTCCTCTCTCGTTCCTTTTATCTCCAGTATGGGTCAGTATACATGTAGTTCTTTCTTCATAGCAATAATAAATAATAGAAAGCATGCGTGATATTACAAACAAAATTTCCAAGAGCAGGTACTTCTAACTTAGAACATTTAAGGTAGAGCAAAGTCATTAATAGCGTGCCACATCATTGCCACAACGCAAGTAACAAACGTTTTAAAACGTCATCCACGGGCAGTAGATAAATCTCTGGGAACTTGTTGTGTTGCGCTATTTTAAGACAAAGCCCTATGTGATACGCACATGGCACCTGCCAAGAGCACGATGCTTAGTTATTTAGTTAAGGCTGCTGTAGGTGTATGGGTCCAGTGTTGTGGAGTTAAAGCATAACAAAACAATCTACCGGATTCAGGATAACTCTCAATAGTTCTTCACTGGTGAGATGATTATTGATTCTTGGTTTTCTTTCCTTTTTTAATACGTTTGTACTTTTGAAATTGGCATTTGTTTTTTTTTTTTTTTTTTTTTTAGAACAGACGGAACTGAATTTTCCAGTTCTTGGCGTTATACACAGAGGTTAGGTTAGGTTAATGACTTAAGGTGCTTTTAGTTTTGTTTTAATCACTTGTTCACATATGCCTTAACTTAGGTATAACTTTTATTTATGCAGAATGGTCGGAAACGACCGAGCAAACACGGCAGGATGTAAAACTTCGCACTAAAAGCAATATAATTAAGATATGTAGTTATACTGTTGTTTCTTTTCTACCTTTTCCACTTTGGTATAATGTGGCTTTTCTTCAAACCATCTACATTAAAATTATTATTATTATTATTATTAATTAGGATTTTTTTTTTTTTTTTTTTTTTTTTGCAACATATCTTTATTCCTCCTCATAATTTTCATGATATTTCTCAAAGTAGTTCAAGTTGGACGCAATGCACTGTCTCAGCGTTTCTGCCGGTCTTCATATACCTTCTGGAAACAATTTTTGACAGGTCCTTCAGAATCTCTTACGTAGCCTTCACTTCTGCTTCTGATGATGGAAATTGACGGCCACGAAGGTGTTTCTTAAATCTGAGTAAAAGATAAAACGTCATAGGGGGCTAGCTTTGGGCTATAAGGAGGTGAAGAATGAGATTTCACATTGCATTTTGTGAGATATTCAGCAACAGCATGTGCATTATTGTGAGCAGCATCCTTTTTGTTAAACGGAAACGTGGCCTTTTACGTTTGACATGACCTTGCAGATTTTTCAGAACATCTCTGTAGTAAGATATGCTGATAAACCTTCCTTAAATATCGAGAAATGAAATGATCATAACATTCCTCAACAGAAACTACCGTTTTGCTGTTTGCTCTCAGGGTCGAAATGATGTAGCCAAGTTTTGTCAGCCTTTGAAAGAAATTCCGCATCTTCCTGTAACATCATCTTCAGCTGCATGAAAACCTACACATGAACGTTCAAGAAGCAATCTTGAAATTCACCGTGCACAATCGCGTTTTTGTGTGCAGTTTTTCATATACGAACTTGTGGGTGACATCCAGTGAACTTTTCAGAATTTCTGAAAGTGTTCTTTATGTTGTTCGACAACTCTCTCTCGCCATGACAACGGCGGTGTTAATGTTTTCTTTCGTTAGAGCACATACTGAAACACCGGGCTTAAGAAAGCAGAATTTCAGAGCGGCATAATATTCCTCTTGTGTCACCTCCATTTTGCTGTATACGGAACTGAACATGTCGCAACTTGCACACCTCATTGGTGTGATGATACTAGTACCACGTGTACATTAGCATTAAGTTAACAAACTATTTTAAATTTTAATTGAACACATATCTTTGACCATTTTAATGGGGTCAACTCGAATAGAAATATAGTATAAGTATTTGTAGAAAAATAACTAAAGGGACTTGTCACATCACAGTATAGTTATTACATTATTAACTAAAATGTTCAGCATGTGTACTCTTAATAAGTTTACAAAGTTATTTTAAAGGTTTTCACTGATTACTTTATTTTTCTGCTGGCCATATTCACTTTTATTACGTTAGTTACTATAGCAAGCTAATTTTAAATGCTATTTTTTGCCATGCAAGTCGTGTGTTAGACTAATACATTTGAAACAAATAC
The DNA here is from genome assembly GCA_030762175.1 of Metallyticus violacea. Lineage (NCBI taxonomy): Eukaryota > Metazoa > Arthropoda > Insecta > Mantodea > Metallyticidae > Metallyticus > Metallyticus violacea. The sequence goes on from CM060839.1 coordinate 26,320,097, forward strand.
TGGGTCATTGCGGGGAGTTGAACCGCAAGCTTTCAAGTTTGCATCTGAGTTACCATGCTCTGAACAACCATGGCCACCAATTTCCCACTTTTTCGTCGGTATATCCTGGGAACTATTAAGGTTATCTCGTTGCAGTGATTTTTGTCCGTAAGACTACTCGAAACACTCGAGTATTTATGGTCCAAACTTCATAGTTAGCACACTATTACAGTTCGTTTATATTGTGATACATGGCTCATCCTATCCGGTTAATGGCCTGTTCCTCGTTAAACTCTTTCTTAGCTTTCCCAACGACTTAGTACAATGTTGGGGAAACTTCTAACCTACAATCAGATTAAACATTAGACTTGCTTATGGAAATGTCTGACAACCAACCGCTACCGTGAAAGACATTGTGCTTAACGAACATCCGTTCCATAACAATAATTGAATACGTCACATGTCATAAAAATTCTTATCATTTTCATCATTTCAGTCTTTTCATTTTTTTAACATTTCTATTGCCCAATAAACTTATAATATCTACTAAACATGTTGTTGGCATGTTAGGTCTACATTTCAGTTATTTTAGATTTTTTTTTTCAAATATTTATCAAAGCATTGTTAATTCAACATATCAACTGTACCTACTTGTTGTAGCATGGGAAAGCAATCATTTTTTACCTATTAGGATTTTCCCGTTAACCATTTCCAGACAGTGGACTTTTAGGCATTAAAAACAATTTTTGGCTCCTAAAATAAAGCTGTAAATGTTTTGTAAAACTGAAAATAGGAATTGCATTATATTAAAAAGGTGTTAAGTAAAAATACTTTTAATAGATTTTAAAATTACGTTATTTAAACTAATATACACTGTGAATATTATTTTTATTTCGTATATGATTTTTTATTATAAAATGTTAATAAGAAAATATCGCTTTCATTATAAGAAAAATCGCCACGGGTGGCCAGGGTCGTTAAGGCGCGGACTCGATTCCCACCGGGACCGTCTCCCCGACTGATTTTTTTTTTTTTTTACCCAATCCTCATAGATGGCAAATGCCGGGGAGGTACCCTAAATTTAGACCTGGAATGCTTCTTTCCTTTAAAAAACATCTTTTCCCAATTCATCATTCCATGTCATGCATCACCAATGTCCACCTCCTATGATGCCTCAGTTAAAACGGGTGTTAAACACTATTAAAAATCTTATTCTCGCTGTGTAACTGACACAGTTTGTAGTTTGTATAATTTTTCAAATAAACTACAAAAATAAATAACCGAAACAAACTTTAAATGACATGATCACACTGTTTAACTACTCGCTTATTTCCTGTGGTTTTCCACACAATAAATTTCAAGGCCTGTTGCAAATGTTTCTTTTGTCTGTAAGTGTAAGTTTTAAGAGAAAATCTTCTTTCCAATTTACAAATGTCACTGGAGCATATTTCATCTTATCGCATGTATAAGTGGAAGAGCACAATCAAATTCAGTTTTATTTCCTGTTTTAAAATGTTTGCCACTGTACACAAATACGAAAACTCTTTGTCTTACTGTCAGTTGGACAAAATTACATAAATATATATTATTTGGTTGTGATTATAATATCTGTTAAGGAAAATATGAGGTATTTGAATATCCGCTATCTAATTATCATCTACCTTTAAATGTCTTTATTGTATTACTGAAACAGTAAAGAGTTATGCGACAATAAATAAACATGTTCAATGTCTTTGGAAACCATACAGTTCATCGAAAGGTACGACTACAGTACAGTACTTTTCGTTGTTTTCGGGCAGATGGTGTTTGATTTTGCATTCACTTGGATCTGAAGCTCCCATTTGAGAGTGCCCGCTTGCCTGAAGAATTCGCTACCACCAGTTGATGAGGTTGTTGACGCGAGAGGTGAGGCTGCGACGTGAAGTTCAGGCAAGGCTTTCTTTTATTATTTTTTTTTAATTCCTTCGCTGCAGAGGAATCTCCTCGGACTCTTATAATTGCTGCGCGCTTATTAAGAAAGAGCACAAGAACCCGGACACGAGCAGTGTCTACTGTGCATCCATAGTAGAGTTCAGAGAGAATTGGAGATACTAAGTATTGAAGGTACTCTGTTTTTCTGTTTGATATTTTGTTCCTTTTCTTCTTCCTTTCTCTCACTTCCTGTTCTCCCTTTTCTAGGCGTCGTTCTACTTCTTTTCCGGCATCCAATTCACCTCATCAAGTCTACTTCTGCACGTCTATTATGCTTTTATTTAGTTTTTTCAATAATTTGTTAGGTTTCTGTTCCAAATACTACATCGCCTTGACATTATTATTTCCCTCTTAGTTTTCTCAATGTTTTATATCCCTCATTCCTCACCTTTCTCTGCTGCATCTCAGATCTGGTAACTCCATTCTACAAACACAAGTAATCAACATAGACAAAAGTCAAGATCGCGGCAAGACTTGCAAAGGTCACTGTTTTGAAATATGTGCATTGCCTGCGTTATAAGCGCTTCTTATCTTTTGAAGACAAGCTTGAAGTGTTCATCTCAACGCGATGCAAAAAACTTCTAACATTAACCAGAAGGAAACACTGTCTTATGTCCTTGACTAAGGTTAAGCTAATATTATTAGTCGCAACAAACTCAAAGGTCAAGCCAGCTCTTTTGCGAAACGCCAGCTTTCAGCTGTCATTTTCTCAGTGGTTTGCTGAACTCTTTTTTTGGCACAGGTCCGATTCTAAATTGCGGCAAGACGAAGGGAGAGAGAGAAAGCACGTGGTTTTCGGTGCACATTTCTGGAATGGACCCCGGTTCTTTGTCTATGCGTATTTACGAGAGCAAAAGCGATGCAAGTGTTTCGAAGTTTCGAGGTCGTAGACTTTAAGATTTGTGTACGTCAACAAACCCAGCTGTGACCCTAATCCTTTGCTCCAAAAATTTATGATTACATTTATTTACGTTGTAAAGAATTGCTTCTCTCGCAGCATGCCAACTCTTTACTTTTAGCATTTCGTTCTAGGTTGCCAAATTTAGGAATTCTGTCCTTAGGGGAAAACTAAAATTCAAGTATTTTTATCCTTCCTCTATGTCATTGACGCCTTGGACACTGTGAGCAACTAATGACAGCATCATTTACAGTTGTTGTCGATTTATTTCTGTTATGTATTACAAATTAACAGGAAATCGGGATACAGATTTTGGAATCCTCAAACCTGCAATGCATTTTTGAATGGCAGAGGTTCGGTTCATTCTTGAGTCTTGTTTCCGATTACGTATCGATACTGAATAGCTCTGAATGTGGACATATGAGGGTAAGTCCATGAGTTTCCGGCCTCGCCGATAAGGATTATCGCCTTCACAAAAGCCTTATCTGGCGCAAGGCGCAAGCCACCCTCACGCCGCGCCAAATTTTACCTTCGCCCTGGCAATTTCGACTCTGTAACCAACAAATGAAATGGGAGTGGGAAAATTTCGTTTAAATAAATATCTACCCCAGCTAGACGATATGGGGAAACGACGAAGGAACCTAAGGTCAGAATGGCGGGAATTGTACGAGTTTCAAGCGTTACAGCCTGGGCCACGCTACACAGTCTCGAACATAATTAGATTCTTTAACCACCATGTTGTATTTTGTGAATAATGATGAGCATAGCAGCGGGAAATGTATTATTTGCTGGAATTTCATACAACTAAGTCCATAATCACTGTTCAAGGTCGCTTTATAGCAGAATGCGAATGAATCCATTGTCAGATATGTATTATCAGTGCAATATCATTATTATTGTTAATGCAAGAAAATAATCTGTGTCTGTCTATATCTGCAGTCGACGTGGAGCGTGTGCGACAGTGCTACCAACCTTCAATATCTTTGAATTAAATAAAATAAAACTCGCAATTGCTGTAACAGTTGTGCTTACTTTGTCGCAATAGTTAGTTAATGTGTGTGCAGCTGTATTGTAAAACTCGGGAGATATTTGCCATTAGCCTCCAATTTTGAGAAGATTTTTGGAATAAGACAGTGATAGTTATGCTTTACAGAAATCTCACTTTTCACTGATGACGAGCAGGGTGTCATTGCTGCCAACGTGGATGCCAGGTCAAATTTGAATTTTAATACGTTAACTTTTTTATGACTGATTGCTCACCCGCTTAATGGTTCTTTGGTTCATAGCATTCTCAGGGCGTCATGAATGCAGTAACATTTGGAACTATCCAGTGACCAAATTCACCTTGCAGCAGAATCAGAAGAATGCTCTTAGCATCTACGAGCAGCCACTGATCCGCATGCATTTTCTTTGCTTTTTGGTTAAGTAATAGAAATGAAGCCGAACATTATTCCATGCATTAAAGAAGGCTGTACTTGTGTCAAAGGTGTCTTTTAGTTGTTTCTGGTAGACTGACAAGCTGTTTTTGGTAGTTTTAATGCCCCTCTCAGCATATGCATTTCTTTCTGCTTTTTTTTTTTTATAATATTATTTACTCTTTTGCTGCCGAATTTTCTTGTTCCTTGTTGTCTCCTTACATTCTCTATTCGTCCCATTTTTAATTCCATTTATTTGATTAATATTTGTTATTAACAGAGTCCAAACGTTCAGGCATTTATTTTGTTTAATATAGGCTGGCAAAAAGGGCAGTTAAATGCTGAAAATAAGCAGTAATATAATTAAAATAGGCATTTATGACAGGTAAAACAGAGTAACATCACTCATTATTAATGAAAATAGGTATTTAATATACTTAATATTTTCTTTATCACACAATTAAATTACTTAAGATCACTTTTCTTAGTTACGAGTTACAACAAAATGTTTTTCCAAGGTATCAACTGTCACAGTCGCCCGTTTGTCAAAGAGAGCATTTTTCATAATGGTAAAAGAACGCTCTACTTCCACTAAAGTGATTGGAGCATTTTTAAAATATTTAAAACAAGCTATTTCGTAAAGACTCATACCAGTTAAATAGAACATACACCTTTCAGCACATCATGGAAATGTTGATCAAGATAAAGAAAAATAGTTTTGAATAGTCCTGACGAATGAGCAAAAGATGCGTAGTGCTTTCTGGTGGAACTCATTTTCTGTTTATACGTTTATAGGGGAATCAGAGTATCTCTCTTACTTCCGTACAGAACACTTTGTAGGGACGGTTTATTGCACAGATGTACCGCTCTCATCTTTCTCGCTTGCAATGTTTGTTACATTTATGCAGTTGAGAAGTTACCCCCACCACAATTCCCATAGAATTATCTCGTACATATCGATGCAGTCATTCGCCAGGACTATTCAAAACTACAGTACTTCCCCCATCCTCTCTATTTCTTGATATTCCTATTACCATTCCTTTCACTAATTAAGGTTTGAAGAGCTTAAGTGAATGGGTTAAGGGAAAGTTTTTGACTGCTTGAAAAAAAATACATTTATAATAAGATTTTCAATGGATATTTTTGTGAGGTAAACATGACATTTAATTTTTGTAACTTTTTTCCACTTTGGCGTTTTGAAATTCTTTATGTGCTTTTTAAAATGCGCGAATACAGAAAAAATACATAACAGTCCAAAACAGTCAAGAAATATTTTAAACCTTAAAATAGGCAACAGAAGCCAAAATAAAAGCTAACCTTGGCGACCTCAAATGTGCAGAAACATATTCATTTCTATTTGACTCTTAAATATATCCACTCAAATAGAAAAGATATTTTGCCTAACTTCCGAGCTGTGGTTATTACAAAACCTCATGGATATTTATGAAGTCTCAATATTTATCAAAGTTACTTCTGGCGAGATATTTATACTTTCAAAACTGTAACCAAGACACGAGGCAGTGCATGTTTTTACTTGGTACTTCAGCGTCGAATGAAGAAGATTTACGCAGCAGAGTCTCGGTTGAGAAAAAGGAAACATTGCACATTTTACGTTTCTATGCCCGATGCTAATTATATCGCAGTGGAGAAACTCGGACATAGGTCGATGTTGATGGGAAGGGGCAGCGCACGTGGTGACGTGATGGCCAGTGTCGGAGTGCCAGGCTGCTATAGCACTGGCCAGCAGTCTTGGTGTAACCTTCGTCGCGTGCGGTTGCTATCGCTAGGGCCGTCATCAAGTTTGCCATTGTGTGTTACCGCGCGCAGTGCCTCGGTTTGAGCATTCCCGCGGTGTTTCTCAATGTCGACAGGTACGTACACAACACGTTGACTCATTCAGCCAAGATTCTAATGATGCGTTTGCTCCTACCGAATTGTGTTGATAGTGCTTCAAAGGAAAGTCGTGTTCATTTGAAGAGGTTGTTCTTTTGGCCACATTTGTTGTGTGATTTCTTAAAGGCTTAGGCTAAGAATAAATTTTTAAATCTAGAAATAAACAATTCGTAAATTTTTCTGGAAATGGGAAAAAATTATCAATGGCAACACTCGAGTGGAAGCAAGCAGAAGGCTGTCAGAGAGCTCTGAGATAATGATACACAATAACTGATGGTCGTGAAAACACTTGGAAGAGCACAATAGTGATAAAACATATTAGTACGTTTCTGATGCAAAAGCATTGGCTACGTCCAGTTTTTCAATGTTTTTATGTACCTTGATGATTATCATTATTTTAAAGCTCAGTTTTCATATAATTCACTGTTGACCGGGTGGAATATTAAACATGGCCTTCCTGTTGCATTATTATTATTATTATTATTATTATTATTATTATTAAGCTAATTATTGGCAACTATAAAGTGAATATAAACCTAAGTGTCCCGGTTTTTAACTTGGAAAAGCTGTTCAACCTACTGTTATGATCTGTCGATCAAAAGTTATAGTGAATGTCAATAAAACATGAAGTGGTTTACGGGGGGGAGGCGACAGCCCTTTTATTGCTAAAGTGGCTGGCGAAATATTGCCGCGTATTATTTCTATTTGTTCCTTAGAGCGTGAAAAATGGTGTTTACCGCCCGTTTTTACTACTGAGGCACCACAGGCGGTGGACACTGATGATACATGAAATGAAATGATAAATTAAGAAAAGTATTTTTTTATAAGGAAGGAAACGTTCCAGGCCTAAGTTTAGAGTACCTCCCCGGCATTTGCCATTTATGAGGATTGAGGAAAACCTGAAAACATTGTTATTGGTTGGCATTTCTGTGAAGACATACGTTTTTATGAAAGAATGAAATACAACAGGTGCAATATTAAAAGAATGGCCGATTTCACGGGCGTTTTAATGTGGCGGTAAATTCTAGAGCTAATAGCATCAAAGAGAAGGAACTAATCGGAAACGCGGAGTATTATTTTACTATAAAGTTACGATGGATAGATTATACTTAAGCAGGCAAATTTCCCGACGTAGAGAAGGAACAAAGCACAGGGGATAGCTTTTGCGTCCTAAAATGTGACTAAAGTATGCTGCTTAGTAAAGTGCTATTTTTCGCTCAGTACTGATGTTGTCAACAACTCCTTTTTCTAGCAAAGTATAATAAATAAGTTGTTTTAAGCAGATCTAGTACATAAATCCTGCGCTTATTGAAAACAGCAATACGGTTTTAAAAATGTGAGATCTAACGGTTACCTCACTTTTCCCAGAAATTGCGCAAGAAATTTTCGGAGAAATCTTCTCGTTAAAACAGCAACTACTTTTCCCTTTCAATTTTTAACCTGTGATTATATACAAATGCTGCACAAGGAACCGTTACGCTTTAACAACTTCCTTGCGGAATCCCACACATCAATTATCAAAGTCTTTGGGAAACGGCATAAGAACAGCGCTGCCAGAAAAATTAGTAGTAGTTCCTTTCTCACCTGTTTTAAATGAATATCCAGCCTTGCAATCTTGACTGATTCAACCTCAACTCTTAGTGTTACTAAGTGGGATTAGATTGAGGATATTTGCTCAAGGGTTGGCTGTCTATGCCTAAGTCCTCGGGAATATTTCCAGGAGTAAGGGGAGACGGATGCAGATGGGGTCCCTAGCATGTTTTCAGATGTAGGCGGAGCCTCCTCCAAATTGTTCGAGCTCCTCAAGAGAGCCACTTTCATACTAGACGCCTTTCCAACCACCGTCAACCGCAATACCTCGCCAGATCTCTCGACGCTGTAACAGAACAAATGAAATGGGAGAGCAAAACATTCGCGAAAACGAAAGATCCGCCCCAGATGATCGGGCTGGGCATGTAACAAGTTCAGTGTGTGGGTTCCTTTCTTCCCGAAATTGTATAACAATTCACATTTCCGTTAAGGGGCACCATTATGCTGATACCACGTTTAGTTTTTTCGTTACATTGTTATTGTCATCTTTCTCTCCAAGTTAAATGCTCTGGTTCAAAAATGTATTAAACTTGTGTTATTTTTGACAGTCTTAAGATTTCATTTTAAAAAGAGTTTTAAATTAAAGTTATTGAAGAGAATTAGGATTTAAAATAAAATATCCATAATTGCTTTTAAAATACCAGAGTTTTCATCCCTCCACATGCCCTCTCCCAATGAAACCACGTTCTATTAAAAGATTTATTTTACGTACTTTAATGAGATTTGGTAAAAATCTGAAAATTCTTTTATTGATCCATTTAAGAGATATAACAAATAAGACGTTTATTTGTAGAATTTTTTCTCTTATCCTCTCGCGACTAGAGGTCTCAATAGTCCTGTTAGAAGCGTTACAACAGGCGATATTATGTAGTGACACTTGTTCAGAAATAGTCATTTTGTAGGTGCGTTGGCGCATATTTAATACCTTTTAATAAATCTACTTTTTTAGTCCGCTGTTTTATATTTAGATACTTATGTGCCTTAAGTACATAAGAATTTTTAAAATTATAAGTTCCATTTCAATAAGAAATTCTCTATAGTCTCATATCATTAAAACTAACACATTCCCAAATGTATTTTGTGCAACATTGCCTTTGTTTGTTACTATTTGCATTTGCAGTCATTGTTTAAGAGAATGCTGATTCTGCATTTACTGATCCCGCTTTTAAAATTATGTGTAATAAGCGAGGAATGTTCCCCAGCATTTCATTAATATCTGATAGGTGTAATTTTTTTTTAAAAAAAAAACACATTTTATGAACCTTTAGTTTAAATTATAATAAAATAGTTGAATTATCTTTAATTAAATATCTCAATTTTTACAAAAATATGACCTTTTAGTGCAGTGTAACATTTGTAAAAGGATATTGCATAAAATTATAGTAAAGATTTGACTCACTTTTTCATACACTGCTCTTTCATTTGCAACAAATTGTCTTTGAACCCGCTCAGATATATCCTCATTTTATTTTGGTGTTCAGAAGACCTTCCTGGCGCAGTTCGAGTTTTGTCGGAGCTCTTCACAAACTCTTCAATAAACTTCCCAGGAATATTTTTAGTCTTCTCATAACCTCCAGTTGTGGTTGTTTACAGCAGTAGAAATGACACACAGCATCCATGGTTATCTGTTCTCACGAATAATGTTTTGGGGCATTGTGACCTGATGATATCATCGAAGGGTTCATTATTATTCGGTCTTAACATGCAGGCATTGGCAAGCGTATCGGGAGATGTAAGGCGCTCTTACTGTCTGATTTATATCCAAAGGAAAACCTTATTTGACTTTATATTTGTTGAGTTCCCCTTTGGCCTAACTACACCACTTGGCTCACGCTTTGGAAACTACAATGGCTTGGCAAATCTTTTTGGTCTGCAACAAGCTAGTGCAAAATTGTTGTGTGTTATTATTTTTTTTTTTTTTTCTATTTGACATATTTTCCGAACTTTTGGAGGTAATTTGTTGTGCAGCTTCATTCCATTATAATGGTATATACATTATGCTTCCCCTTCATACATTTTGGTGCTATGTGATGTTTGTCTCTGTTGTGTTGGAAGTTTCTTTCTTAACGCAGGCAAGGGTAATGCCTTAGTGCCATAAACAATGTTTTACAAGTTTTCCCATTTCTGCATGTAGACGATTATTCTTATAGCCCCATATTTCAGTATACTATGGAAATAAACAAAGCACATGCTTTTCAGAACATTAAAACTTATTCTCTCCCTGATTATATTTAAGGCAAAACATACCTCACGTAATCTAGATGGTATTTTTTCACCAATTTAGATGTTCGTTTATCCAGATTCCTAAGAAATTTGGTTATTTATGTAATTTATAATTTTATTTCCTAAATTTATTCGAATTTATAATTATTTTTACTTATTAGCTGTGTGAAAAATATTGGCATTGTTTTTCCTTAATTGATAACTAATTTGTTTTGTTAGAATCAGTATTGCAGATTTTGCTCAGCTGTGATTGTATTCAACTCTGTTTCTTCCTTCCTGCTATGATTAACGGAGAATTTGTGTCATCAGCAAATATAGTGAAGGGACAAGTTAGGCAAATCATCCATATGGATATTAAGATCAGAAGGTCAGAAAGTGAACCTTGGGGGAACACTTGTATTAACGGCAACTCCCTAATCAGTGTCTCTATCCAGAGATAGGTAATAGGTATGATTCTGACATATATATCCTCAAGTCAAAACGAATTTGACTGCACTTACGGCCTGATTCATAGAAGTTGCCATGACAACGGCAGATGCTTGTTTTATGTTTCAAATACAGTCTAAAAAGAGAATCCGACAGCATCTGGAGCTGGGAGAAATATGTGTCGTTCCATAGCAACTCAGAAGGATGCGCGAACTGGCGAGCATTGCCAACGTACTATATATATAAAAGAGATTTCGTCCAGCTGCAACTCCTAATGATGGGAGATTTTTCTAAACTTTCACGGTGTATGAACACGCCATTCTTTCGCAGTGAGTAGAGGGTGATTTCGCCCTCCCCGCTCCTGGCAATGTCTGAGTAAGAGTACTGTCTCTTTGCAAGGTCACGCTCCTAAATAGAGAAATAATTGTTTATAAACAAAATATTAATGCTATATATCTAAACAACATTTTTTTTAAAAAACAAACTACAGAAATTCTGTAACAGATGAACTTAAAAAATAAATATTCAAGAAATTGAGTATATAGTCACCTTGACATACATTCCGCTAATTTTACTACACGGTCTGAAATGGAATATAGATTATATAAGTGTAAATAACTACAAGAAAAGACAACATTCGCGGATTCGCCTGCAATATAACTGAAAAGTATGAAGCAGAAAATGAGCATAGCTGTATCACTGAGCAGTAATACATAATTTCATTTTCAATTGAAATTAAATTGGAAATAATTTTTTACGAAACTTCCCGGCGGGGGGAGGCGAAGGAATGCGGTGGGCTACATTACGATTATGACGTGACGTTATGAAACATGAAAAGTTTACAGACACCTTTTCGCATGCATGTCTTCGGGAGTCTCTTGTTTGCAAAAACAGGCATGCAACACCATGATGTAACAGTTATTGTAAACAATGGCGCCGTAAGCCTCTATGCTTTATTAAGTTTTTGGAACAGCCAGCTGCAATGTTACTAATTCCAACCTTTGCTTACAGACATAACATATTTCCTAAGGCAATGCGCCAAGTGGGGCAAGCCCTTTACGTCCGGTTTGTTTATATTTTTGGCCATTTGTTCCCTCGTGCTTCTGTTGCTTTGCATGGCGCGTTGAACAGCGACAAAGCAGTCACCTTGAAACAACTAGGATACTGCCTAATGTAGAATAATATTATGAATTATTTCGTTATTATATCAGTGTAATCTCATATAAGCTTGCGTTGAATTATAGCGAATCAGGGCGATAGATCACTGTAGTCTTGAGATTTTATCAGACCCTCGAGTGATGTTTAATACAACTGTTTCTCGAATAAAATAAGAATTGAAATACAATTCCCGTAAACTTGACTTACAATAGTGTAATATTTGTATATTTTTGGTATGAATACTTAACCTTTTAAAGCCATCTTGCAACAAGCGAAAGTCGATTGTCAGTAATGCCAATAGAGAAGAGCCAAATATGGGTTTGGAACTATTTAATGAATGGAATAAAAATAAAAGCAATATGTATATATTTGAATTTCGTGTGCAGAATATTAACAATTGTATAAAATACTATACTTATGAATACTATTCAGAAACCGTGAGACCGAAATAGACGAAAGTCGACTGTTAAATCGCTACCGTTCGATTTACTAATACCAACTGAGAGAAGCAAAGCAGAGAAAACTTTTTACCACTCTGAACTACGTGTTTATTAAAATTTATGGTTGCTTAGGCAGATATTGTTACATAATTTACAAAATGATTTCAGACTGTTTGGCTGAATTGCGAAATCATTATTATATAATTACTATTTAGGAATATATAGGAATTATATAGTGGAGGTATAGAGTTGGCTACACTGACCACAAAACACATGCACGTCGCGTGATAAAGCGGATGTAATAAAACTTCACTGCGATATCGGGCTGTGTGGTGAAAATTCAAAATTTTGTTTCGTTTCATTGGTGGTTTTATGATGACGTCACATAAGTTACATAGTCACTTGAAAATTAATTTACAATTGCTTTCTGCCTAGTAGGCTTTATTAGTAACCTTATCAATTATAAATTGCCGTAACATGAGGTATATCCAGTAAGTTTACTCACAGGAATTATACTTCGATATTTTCTCTTTTGTGTTTACAATAACTTTTAAGATTTGCATTGTTTTATTCTTTTTTATTTGCCTTTACTTGTTTGGTATATATGACTGCGCTGGCTTTGTATATTTTAGTTCTTTTTTTAAGAATGCATAGGCTGTTACAACTAACAGGTAAATTAATTATCAATATCGTTTTGACAACCATCATGGGTTCCAATCATTGTTAGTCAAGCACAAAACGCCCAGCCGACGACCGCACAAATCTAGTCTTATTCCGCTGGCAGATGGTTGAGCGGTATGCCTGCTCTACAGCATGGACTCAGGAGCGGTTTTCATTAACTGCCGGCTAATTGGAAGCTTCCTGGCTTGTGTAGATGTGAGATAATCTGTTGAGTTAGGCTAAAATACTAATCTTCGTTTTGGCATCGGAGTGTGCCTCTTTTTTGTTCAAGAGAATTGAAATATTTAATTCAGAAGAGCCATGCTGCAATTTTTCTTTAATATATATTGTGTACGCATTTTTTAAGCTTAAGCTTAAGGTGAGAAAAGTGTTACTTTGATGCATTTATAAAGCATTATCCGCAATTTGTTGTAAGTTTTGAGCGCCAATTTATTTTAAAACATGACTATTCTTCGAACGGTACAGTGTTTTCAGGAATGTTAATAGCTCTGATTACATATCGTTATTTGTTGCTGTAATTTCTTCAAGCCACCCTCTCATTCCGTTACATATAATAAGCAGGCCTCTAGGGTTATGGGACACCTTCAAGTGCTATCGTTGAATACATAACACACTAGCCCAGCGTACAAAAAAAAAAATCAGTGAGCTTCGATGTGCACGTGCTTATTTTAATTTCAGCTGAGGTACATGTTTAACCGAAATAGCTTGCAGGTATGTTTTATTTATTTATTTTATTAAAATTCTTACGAAATAGAGGAACGGAATTGTCATGTTTATAATCAGCACACTAAACTACGTAAGAATCAGTTGAGTATTACTTTACGTTCAATTACTGCATTTTGTCAAGCTTATGTTAGCAAATACATCATATTTGACGTAATGGTATGTACTGTACCACATGGGTAGCGAGACTCAACATCTGCCGAATGTTTCTTGTAACTTTATCGCGCTTGAACGAGACGTAGAGGTAGGAATTGATCGGTTTGTGTTCCTATGTTCAGCTGGATACATATCAGTTCCCCACCCTCATGTCCTTGCGCGTGCCAGCAGCAAGTTGTCGTGTTACCTGTCAGGGAAATCGTGAAACTGGCCACGCCTGCTGGTTAGACCACACGCAGCACAGCGGGGTTAACCTGGTAAGCATGAAAGGGGCAGTGCAGGCGACAATCACATAGTAGATTTGTATGTTGTTTATTGCTTTACAGATCATCACTATACTTCGCATATGTGGGGTATTGCTGCGGCAGCGAATCGGAGTTGTGGAAGGGGATGTTGGCCGGGTGGCACACTGTGAAATGAACGAACGTTTTCATTAATAATGTAACGTACTAAAAATTATTTACAGCGTGTCTTGCGTATTTAGCAAAACTTTTAAACTCGGCATACTGCGCATGAGCGACCAGCTTTAGTTGAGAATGTAATGTATAAAATTCGTAGTTTCTGTACTAGACTTTAAAGTGGTTGAAGAAACCACACGTTTGGACCACCGATCATATATCAGAAGACAAACTTTGCATGGAAAATACCTAAATAAAATTGAATATGCTTTATACAGTTTGGATCTTGTAGTTCTGTCACGAGCCCATCTAGTTACGATTTTTTTATCAAAATTAAAATAATCGATCGCCTAAAGAGGTAACCGAAGTGATCAGAAGCATCCATATACAGACTTGACATACAAAGTTAGGACTTCTGTGATAGAGCAAAATGAAGAGCACCGTATGTATTTTTTAAAATATATTATTTAAAACTTTTTTAAAAAATTATCCTCGTATTTACTTAATGCTGCAAGTACGCAGCTGGGGTACATTTAGAAATTGTAACTTTAATTATTGTGTGTTATTGTCTCCGAGGCAGCATTTATGGTAGACAAAGTTGGAATTTTTCTCTTTTCTAATCCTCAAATGTGGAGATTTTACGAATTTACTGTACATTTTTCACAGTTTTGTGTATATAAATACGTTCAGTAATTTGAACATCGTCAGCAAGCTGTGTTTTTTTTTTTTTTTTTGCAACTCTTGTCAGTTCTACTTAATAATACCCAGACGATATGCGCAAACCATGTCGACATTCTAATGTGCTACTCACAACACACATTTAAACTGCAGGAGTAAGTGAAGGTAAAACTGGCAGGTGCTGAACTTTTCACCCAGTCCGGAAATGAAAGTATTGTGTCAACTGGCTCGGCGACGCCCACTGCAATTATGTGATCCGCTAGCTCCTAACTGAGAAGCCCATTATGTTATTGACAGCTAATAGAGTGCATGTGTTCTGCAAGCGTTTGGTGAACTTGTCAAAGACGAAATGGCGTGTTGATCTCACCGGCGACTAAGGTGATTTTGGCGGCAAGGTAGTCGTAGACTGGAATTTGAACAATTTGGAAGGAACCTGCTGTCTGTTTTTGATGGTATGCTTGATAACATTCCCAGGAGTCTGGGTAGTTCATTCTATCAAAAGAAATTGAAAAGGACTCAAAAAGTCTTAGTGTTATAACAGTCTATGCCAAAAGAGAACAAAGGTTTTAAAGTTGTGTATTTTTAAATATATGTATAATCAAAGTAATAATTTTTAAATGTGGTTAGTGTAGTCTAGCTAAGAGCAGTAAGATGATAATTACACACACTGTTGTGCCAATTGAGTTCATACCCAGAGACAAACTCCGCATTCAAAGATACGTTCTTTCAACTGCCAGCCTTCCACCATATTTTCTATAAAGGACATGTTTTGCTTCGGGGTTCCGAACAGGTCCTAGGCCGTCTTATATTTTTTTATAACGATTCCCACTACTCCAGATTATGCCTACCGAACTTTGTTGCAGGTGATGGAACAAGAGCATCTAAAGATTACATTTATCATGTAGCATTTTGATTTGTGGATATACAAAACCAAAAACCCTGTGTCACAGCCAGCAAATATTAATCTGACACGCATTCCGTCATCGTCATCAATATATTACCATTATTTCTATAGCCTCTAACACTACTATTACTGCTGTACCATTACTATGAATATTACTACTATTATTACATCTATATAACTATATTCTATAAGTACTGCTTCTGTTACTGTACTACTACAATTACTACTATACTGTGAATACTGTTACCGTTATTAATATTAATTTCTATTACTAATATAGCTACTATTATTACTATACTACTACTATTACAACAATTACTACTATATTACTACTATTACTACTATACTGTGAATATTATTACTACTACTATTAATATTCTATTATTAATATATGCTATGACTACTAATCTACTACTATGAACGTATTTAGACTATTATACTACTATTTCTACCATTACTACTATATTTTTCTAAATTTTTTCTGCTCTTTTCTCCTTCAAAATTGGTTCTCTTGTATTAAGGCAGGGTTTTATAAATGAATGGAGCAACTTTACGTACGTATTAAACAGAAATTATTTAATATAGAAGAACATAAGGTATCATCGGATAGGAAAACTCTTCAGGTTTACACCATTGCTTGCCTGCCTCTCCATTTTTTTTTTTTTTAATCTTTTACTTTATCATAATATTTTCTTTTCTGCTTATATTCCTTCGTCAAACATTATTCCACTTCAGTGCGGTAACCAGTCCTTGTTCTCCATTCTTTTTTACCTCCAGCATCGTCCATCGTCATCGGAGAGAAGCGATGCCATCTTAGACCTGATTTCGATCCTCTGACAATTAGTAAGAAGCTCAACGCTAACCCCAACCTTGCTCTGTATGTTACACATCAACATTGCATCGTGATAAATGTGTAGCATTCCTCTTATGTTTCAGCCGCTTTTAAAATAAATAGGGTTTAATTTTTCGTAAGTTTGGTCTTGTGCTCTAATGAGATAAATGTTAGGTTACTTGTTGTTATTCATAGAAACGACTGGCACTGATAAACTCGGGTAAAGACCAAATGGTAGCCGCAGGAATGGGAGCACATTCTTGGACGGTCTTCCCCATTGTCTGCACGTGCAGTCATTCATGTGTTTTCTGCAAACAGAAAGTAACAGCCCTAGTCAGCTGTGTGCTACAAGACCTTGCAGCAGCGGGTGACCTTGTGTTTTCTGTTGCAGCCTCAGTGAGTGCTACTTCGCCGGAAAGGGTGCCGCTCTGGTGCTGCCTTCCAACGAAAGGTTGCGACCGTGCGCAGCAGCCGCGGCGACCAACTCCGCTGCAGAAACAGGCGACATCAGCAGCAACAGTAGTGCCAACAGCAGCCGGCGCGTGAGTGCCACAAGCTCGGACATCCAGCAGCACCTCCAGTCCATGTTCTACCTCTTGCGGCCGGAGGAAACACTCAAAATGGTGAGTTGAGCATTTTTATGTCTCTCACACAATTCCTTCTTTATTATTAGTTACCCTTGCCGTTATGGATGCTGAATCGCTTTCAGATTTTTAGAGCACAAAATGTAATTTCCATAGTCCATATAAAAATGAGAAAGAAAATGTAAAAAACGTACAAAATGTTAAGTTTGAGAGGAATTTTCTCTGTGTTGTTCTGCGATGTAACATGATCGTTACCATACTTTGTAGGTGAGGATTATAAAGCATGCTACAAGTACACACTATCCTTAACACTCCACAAATTCAGATAGAGAAATTTAACGACTTCTCATCGTGTACCTGCAATTACTATGCAACAGGATTTTTCTGTTTTAACAGCAGCCTTGCAAGCTGTGGAAGCACTAATAACCCAATTTAAAATTTTACATACAAAATTTTTAAACACGTCTTTCATTGTACCATACAAGCTCTGATTTAATGAAAGAGGCAGAATCAAAGCTGGAAGAAATTAGAGACTTGCATCTCGACCATCCGTAGCTGTTCTTTATTATAAAAAAAAAAAAAAATATTCCCTCATGTTGAAGTTATTAATTCTGAAAATTAACATTAATAACTTTTTCAAGAGATTTGAATAGTATTTGCAGGTTTTCTTTCTTCGTTATAAGGGTAACAGCTAAGATCTACAAACTGAATTGAATTGTGAAAGAGTGTACAGTTGAAGTATAGAAAAGAGTTATTTTCTGACATTTTAATTTTAAGCACATTTTTTCCCCATTGTAACCTTTTTTTAAAACGTTTTTCTCTATTAAACAATAAAGAGAAGTTCTGATTGTTTTCTTCAATAAGAAGAAGAAGAATATTTGCACTTATCTTCAGTAATACCACCAGTGCTGATAATTTTTCGGTAACTTAATTGAGATTAACGATCAATTCTCTCTCATTTGGCACTATAGCTCTGGGTAAGCCATGGCTGCCGCGGCGACCTCTGCTTCCTCTATCTCCGTCTTACGACTCCATTGATAGACGGCAGTATTCCAGGAGGGCATGTGATTAGTCGGTCGCCTATCACACAACTTTCGTGATCGAAGAACGCCACTTCTCCACGAGGCAGCTTCCCAATTATTGTCTTCACGAGACTGGGTGGATCCCTTCCAGAACAGAAAAATTCCTAAGCAGGTACCGGGAATGGAACCCGGGTCTCCCGCCCAGCAGTCAACAACGCTAACCATGCCTAAGGAAGGGGTCATTCAATTTAATTACCCAAGAAAAATTATAAGCAATAGGGGGGATTTGGTAAGAGATAATTGCAATGCGAGAACAATGCCATTTTTAGTATAATCATTTAAGTGACTTGTTGGATCTTTGTGAAGCATACACTATTATAACAACTGTGATGAGAACTGTATTTGGAAGACCGTGAGATATTCGAATAGAAGCATTTGAACACCATGCTTTGTGAATAAGGTATCAATGAGACCGACTGTAGAATTTCAGATGAGACAAGCTACAAACTTAAAAGATTACGCAGTGACAGTTGCATTCTTAGTGAAATTTGCAGTTTTCTTTCCAGCAGCACGCTGGTTTTTCTTGTATTATTGCACATCTCTTTCACTAACAAGCGACAGTTGAACAGTTTCGTTACTTCCAGTTTGTAACAGGCCTATGCTATACACAGGGTGGATCTCCACAGAGTTTATCAGTCTTCGAAGTAGTCTCCAAGACCTCTCTGTCCGCCTCGCCGGGCACGCGCACCCAATGCTTCCCGTAGCTCTGTGTGCATTTTCGTGCATTCCTGCCGTGGAGAAATGCTGTGACTTCCAATCCCGAATCATTGTCGCTCATCAACTGAATTGGTGGCTTCATTCGAAAGAACATTCCATACTTTCAATCTTTTGCCTTAGATTTATCGTGTTTTCCTTTGTTCGCGAGAAAAAAAAATAGTTGTCATGACTTATGACTTATCTTTCAAGTTTCTCATTAATAATTCAAGTGTATTATAAGCCTTAAGCTCATAAATCGCCTCTAAAATAAACATGTTTAAGCGCTTGAATTTGTTTCTGCAATACCTTTTTCAAAATAAATATTGAGTGAAATTGTTTTAATTATTTTACCAACAATATCACACAGGCTCGTAGAACCACTGGTTCAGACTCTCTAACAATGAAATTATAAATGTTAGAAGAATATTCGTAGTAAAACATGCGCGCGTGCGTATATTGTACATTTGTCATGCATTTGATAATCTTATTTATGGAGCTTGCTAACAAGGTTTGCCTTTGCAGTTTGATATTTCAGGATTAACTTTCATTTCGATAGTCAAATGAAAACACTGATTTAGAAACTAGAGAGATATTAAAAATTTGGCCAAGCTTCGTAAATGAATTAAGGCCATACACCGGACTCGTTAACGAATACCTCATATGAGACATAACTTATGCTAGATGTTCTGAAATAGCACCTTTTGTCTTCATTTAGAAAATAGAGAAAAAGATATTTAGAATAAACTACCTAAAAGCAGCTATACTTCTTTGCGATGACCACCTTCGTTGAAGAAACATTTCAAACTTTTAAGGAAGATGTAAAAAAGATTCAACCAATGACTTACGCAGCACATGCAAGTCCACTAATTGCAAACTAATTAGATGCAAATGTTGCGGAAAAGGAAAACATTTGGGAGGGAACCTGTCTTGCTAAACGTTGGGCTGAGGTTATCCTCCAGACCGTGAAATTGCTTGGTGATTGACGGCGACACTTAGCTCTGAGTGGTTGCCAACGACCCGGACGCATACCAGTACATTTATACTTGATAAGTTCCTTGTTTGCTACCTGGCAGAAAGTGAGCGAGATATTGCACTGTGCGCGACGGAGTCGAAATTTATCGTCTAGACGGCTTCCTGGACAGCTGAGGATGTCTTCACTTCTTGTACAACAAGACTGTTAACTTTCCTTTTTGGTTCTTTGCTGATAACGGCTCTTCGGGTCTGTGGACGTTAGTGCAAGTTGCTTTGCAGTAAATTAATCTACAGAAAAACTGAAATATGCCTTTTTAAATGCTGAAGGATGAAGTAATGTGAAACGTTGTAGTATACTGTCACAAAGTTTCCAGTAAATTTACACAAAATGGCTCGATATTTTAATATCCTAATAATAATAATAATAATAATAATAATAATAATAATAATAATATTTAAATAGGTGTATAATAAATCAAAATTACCAATAATTATTCAAAATGACTACCTATGGTACGAACACAGTCTTTGTAGGCACTCATCTATTGAATTACACAACACTTCCATCAGGAAAAGCTCCTGATGCCTTCCGAACAGAACGCTTCACACTTTCAATATTTGGATGTTCCGTCTTGCAAGCCATCTCCTGAAGCTTGGATCACAATTTGTAGTTCAGGTGGTTTAGGTCCGGTCTTGCAGAAGGTCAATCCGAGGTGGAAATAAAGTCAGGAACATCGGCCTCAAGCCACTACTAGGTTGTCCGAGCCTTATGTGCTGGAGCTGAATCTTGCTAGAACCTCCAACTTTGTCCATGAAAGAGATTCTTGACCAGTCTCTCCAGCACTGTCTCCTGGTAAACTTTGGCGGAGGATTTGAACCCTTTTTCGCAGGAAATGGATATTCTTGGTACCTTCCTAGCTCCCACTCCACCACACCATAACAGATGCAGGATGATTTTCCTCTGGAGCCTTTTCAGCAGCTTCTGTAGAGCATCTGGCATCTGTCATTTTGAACATTGAAAGTCTCCTCAACACAATAATGTTTAGTCAGTGAAAAGGATTCTTGATTACAATTTGCTGAGCTTTGATTTTAAGTGCCTCTGGCGCTTCAGCTAAATTGTAAGGAGGTATCCTTTGCGGGTTTGTAAGCAGGGATTCCAAGACAAATATTTTTCGACATGGAGAAAATATTAAATAAGTTGCAAAGTAATATCAAAACTGCTCATCTGACATTTATGTGGATTTACAGCGAGTCCCAAAATGCATAAATATGCACTGAAAGAATATAATTCAAATTATCTATAACCACTGCAACGTGGCTGATTCAGTCAATGACTTCATGCCGTTCATTTCATTTGTCATAACTGAAATCAAATACAAAGGACACATTCCAAATTCTTAGTTAACCTAAGTTTTGTTGCATTTTCATACTCATTACCAGTAAGATGAGATCTTGAAAGATGAAAATAATATAATTAATTACAGCGATTTCCCTTCTGAAAGTTATACAGCTCATTTGTTAAGTTTCTAGAGATTTTGAAACGATACACTCTCCTTTTAAATTTAAAGAATATTGTTATTTTCTGAATCCATCAGATTTCCCCTCCTGCATCAGTTCTTGTCTTTACTGTGAATGTCCATTAAGTTGTGTAAACAAAGAAACTGCTTCCCTCTCCCCTTCTCCCATTCCCGAGGCTATGCAAATGCCTTGCCAAGGAGAGTTGGTTGTTCAGGACATATTAAATCAAGTCCATTGAAGGTGTAATGCTATGTTAAAAGCACAATGAACCAGCTACCTAATGCTTTAATTAATGTAATACAGTTAAATGACCACCTTCTTGGTCTAGTTGTTAGTGTTGCTTACTGCCGACCGGGAGGCTGCTCAGGAAATTTTCTAAGTTAGGAAGATCTGGAACGGGGTCCGCTCAGCCTCATGAGGACAATTGGAGAGGTGCCTGATGTAGAAATGGCGTTCTTCGATCACGCTGATCACATGCTCCCCTGCAATGCTGCCCTCTATCAATGAGGTAGCAGGTCGCCGCGGTAGGCCAAGGCTTACCCCAGGCTGTAGCGCCAAACGAGAAGAAGAATACAATTAAATGTTGTATTGATAATCATATGATATTAGCCTAGCTTAGAGGACTGTAAGAAAACGATACCCTGGTTTATAACTAGCAAAATAACATGAAGCATATTACTTAGTAGTTTATATAAAGTGTACATTCAGTATTTATGTACAATATAACATACGCGTCTATTCTTACGGCCTTGGCACCATGAGTGATGAATAGAATGGATGAGAAAATAGGGAAAATATTGTATTTTATTCCCAAGTTTTTCCAAAATATATAACATAGCAAACAGCTATAAATAATAAATCTGACTAATTAGGCAGTCAAGGCAACAGTTCTAACTATTTCTTCATTCAGGCGCCTGGGAATTGAACCAATTAAGTGCTGAAAGAAATCATTTCTCAGGCTTTTCCCAAATTCGCCAGCAATGCTCCAATAATGTTCTTTTGTTTTTCTCGCTTCAAGCTGTTAACCACCCCAGCCTAAACATTTTCTATTATTTTAAATTAGGCAATTTAAGAGACTCGTCCAAGAAGGGGGTATTAAAGAAACAGCACGGTACGTGCCACTGTTATCGCACACCGACCTAGTAAATGGAACCTCTTCGATTGAAAACAGGCTTCTAATGCTGGGATTCATATTGTGCGTAATTTCTGTTAGTTAAATCCACTTTTGCCTCCTAGTGTCCCTTATTTACTTGCGAAAGCAGTGGGGCCCTAAATGAATGACCTGTTCGTCACTGAACTGCGGGGACAGTTCAATAAAGATTTTATTTGGAAGGAGAAAAAAAATCTACTTTTACTCTTCCTCATAATTTTGTGAACTGTCTCAAAGTATTCCCCGTTGGATGCAATGAAACTCTTCCAGCGTTTCTTTCTCTCCTTTTCTGTAGCTTCTGGTGGTGTAGTGGGTACTTGCTTCACAGACCCAAGCCCGATGGATTAATTCCGGCGTAAAAATTCTAAGTATGGCTTCCTTAGGACAGGAAGTAAAGCCGTGGGTCCCGTGTCGTACATTTACGGCATGATAAAGAACCTCAAGCCTGAAAGAAGAGGCCTCTGAGCAAAATTTGTCGGGAGTTTCACGCCCTGAATTGAATGGGACGCTGATGAACTGAGATGTTAAAGAGAGTCCGTAAATAGACCAAATAAACAATTCCTGGCTTCAAGGACATAATGGCAACAAGTTTTAGACAGGTCTTGATGGAAAATGCCTCCCACGGAAGTTTTTCTTCAATATGGGGAAAAGGAAAAAGTCACACAGTGTAAATCTGGGCTATAGGAATGGTGAAGGACACAGTTTACACTGATTTATGTGAGATATTCCGAAACAACATTTGCAGTGTGCGACTGTGCATTATCGTGGTGTATCATCCAAAGGCCGGAAATGCGGCCTTTTTCGTGTGATACGGCCTTGCACAGTTTTCAGGACATATCTGTAGTATTTCCTGGTTACATTCTGTGTGCAAATGGGACGTGCTGGTAAAGCATTCCTTGAATATCGAAAAGTGAGATGACCACACTCTCCCAGCAAAGCCACTATTTGGGCTGTGGGTGATAATGCAGATTTCCAACAAAGCTCAGTCCAAATGCTGCAACCGAGTTTCATCAGCAGTTTGAGAGAAGTTTCCTAGTTCCTCTAACATCTTCAACTGCTTGCAAACGTTCTTTTGTTAAAGAATCATCAGTCTTGGAACCCACTGTGCACAAACATGTGTCATGTGCACCTTTTAAGCTACCTACGTGTGGTTGGCACCCAGTTAAATTTTCAGAATTTCTCAAAGTGTTCGTAATGTAATTCAACGATTCTCTCTCCCAATGACAGTAGCGGTGTTAATGTTTTCTTCCGCTAAAGCACAAATTGGAGCGCCGGCTCCACTCCACTTTTCTTTATAATCGATTGCTTTCCCTCTTTAAAAATTTCAACCATCTATAGGAAAGAACAAACACTCCATAGGCCTCCTGTAACGTTGCATAGACCTCAGATGAAGATTTTTTGAAACGAAAACAGACTTTCAGAGCAGCATGTTCTTCGTCGCTTGTCTCCTTTATTTTACTGTAGGCGAAACTGAACATGTTTCAACTTCACACCTCTCACAGGCGGGAACCGGAGGTGACAACAATGAAACTCGTTAAACTAACAAAATATTTAAAGTTAAATTTTGGCGAATTTATGCCTGTAAAAAAGTACGATCATTCTTTATTGAACAGATTTCGTACAGAGTATTCTACTGCCTGTAGCCACGATTCATGCACATACAGACTTCAGTTTTGAAATAAATAGAACATTTTAAATTTTCTGACAAGAATAATTTTGAAACCGTAAAATATAAAAAATACTTCAAATAAAACATTGAATTATGTAAAGCTGTTTGACTTTTATTCAAACGTGTAATAATATGTACCGTAACTGAAAATATAGACACATATGCAGAATAAAATATGTTTTAAACCACTCCGAATGCCATATTTGTAAATATGTGATAAACTTTAATTGCAACTAAGGAAAAAAACAAATATATATTTACATATACATCCTAGTCCTGATGATAACATCAAGCGTGGCAGCCGTCGATTAACGCAACAGGTTTTCCCCATCACGTGTTTCTTCCGGAATTTCTACCGGTGGTGGAACATATGCGCAACAAGTCGCGATTTACAAATGAGAACGCCTATTATACGCCTCGATTGCTATAATGTAAAGCGCATACCAGCATATGGGAAGTAACTAGCGTTTCACAGATGATAAAGAAAAAGAGAAAAAGAAGATACCATCAACACTGCAATTCTACGAACTCATCTTCCTCTTCTAGCACGGCACTGTATTAAACAAGCAGCATAACACAGATGTTGCAGGAAGCCAAAGACTGCAGAGCAAGAACATTTTATTTGGGTTAATTGCTGGGCTCTTATCAGAGAAGTAAAGCACTAGTATCTGAGGAGAATCTGTCTGGATCATTGACCTTCGCTCGCCTCCCCAGAGAGCGCTTCAAGAAGCTCTTTGAGAACGGCTCTTGGGTTTAATTGAGCCAATGAAAGAAGCTGCAGATAAAACATCTGCTATTGCACGTGAGTGGTTGCCTGGACTGGTGAATACATTTACAGTATCTCTGTGAGTGAGCTGGATGCTTTTTGTAAGCCGTTTATCGGCCATCTTTTACGTCTTCATTTCGAAAAGGAGTAACACAAGTAGAGCGAAAGATAAGACTTCTTTTCTTGGAGAGAAGATAAGGGATTGAGATAAACATTGAAACAAAAGTCTAGGATAAATAAATAACGTGTAAAACAAACACGTCTGCCTTTATTTTCCTTTCTTATAAAAAGGAGACAAAACGTCTTCTGCTACTCTCCAGAGGTTGACGTTCATTTCCTTTCTCGTGTTTATTTTGAAGGGACATGTGACGTGCTGTAACTTTTTCGTGATATTACGTTCTTTTGACGTATTCATTTAATTTCTTTCCCTCAAAGTTAGGACTTAACGTTTGCTAGCTCTAAGATGTGTGCTTTCAGTTCAATAATACCATTCTCCTTGTCTTCTGTCCACATAGCTACCGCTCGTTCTATCCATAACTGAACTCTTTAAATCATAGGATATAGTTGTTGGATATAAACGTGTACTAGTAAAATAAACATTGTGCCGCCCATCACGATAAACAATATGCCATTAGCAGTGTTCGTATAGACTGATCTAGAATGGTAACCCACACATCTATGATTCACACATTAAAACATGTAACAAAAGATCTATCTCTCAGTTTAAAAAAAAATCTCATTTAAGTGTTTGTTATGCCTCACTTTGATCATTGTGATGTCTCGTACTCTATTCTGAATACTGGGCAGATCGACAGATTGCAACGCGTGAATGATGTCTGTGTTCATTTCGTCTTACACACTCATAAATTTGATCATGTGATACCCCTACGCAATCCACTGTCATGTCTACCTCTAAGAGAATGTAGAGCTTTACATTTCTTTCCAAAATCCTCCGTACCTTCACCCCTCAGTGCATCGCCTCTCGCTTCGTATTCCTGACCGTATCTGGAACCCGGAATATGACTTTACTGCCTATTCCTCGTCACCGAACACATTTATATTCAACCTCATTCAGCGTGTCAGTTCCCAGAATCTGGAACTCCCTTCCTCCTGAAGTCAGAAATTATCGGACAATAAAGCAATTTAAACGTAGATTAAATTATCATTTCCTCAGTCCTAGGTATCACAGCGTTTAGTCCCTCCTCCTCCTCCTCCTCCTCCTCCTCCTCCACTTCCTCCTTTCTTATACTCGAGAAAAATTATTGAATAACAAGTGGAATTCTAACACTATCTTTATCAACTTTTTAACTATATTAAAATATAATAAATACATGCAATGCAATGCTTTTTATGTATTTTATATAATTACGTGTACTGTACTGTATATTTTCCTGGTTTTATTCGCCTGGTAGGTTTTTTCATTTATTTTTTTAAGTAGTGTTTAACGCCCATTTTAAATACTGAGGATCACAGGCGGAGGAACTGGTGACACGGTGATACACGGTATGAAATAATAAACTAGGAAAGAAATTTTTTTAAGGGAGGAAACTTTCCAGGTCTAAGTTTAGGGCACCTCCCCAGCATTTGCCATATATGACTGACGAAACTCTAGAAGAAACCTCAGTCAGGGAGATCGGTCCTGGTGGGAATCGAACCTCAGCCCTCCCCCTCATGATCCGCGCCTTAACGACCTCGGCCACCGGTGGCGGTTCCTGGTAGGGTGCAAGAGAAGGCCCCAATGGCCTTAAATCTTGCCAGGGTAAATAAATGAAAGAATAATAAAAAAATATTTCATCGAATGTGCTTCTCAAACCAGCTTTTCCTGGTACTTGGGCACACAGTTGATTCCACATTAAATCGGACGGAAAATTAAAACAGTTTCCCTAATTTTTTAAAAAAAAATTAATATCTTTTTTATGCTGCGACTACATATGAAGGCAAATGTTTTGGTGAAATTAGACATTAGTAGGTATAATAGTTTTATTACTAAAGTTCGCCAAAGTTGCCATATTTTAAAAAAATATTTCTGTTTATAGAAATAGTTCTCTAATCACTTTAAAACATATATCTTTACATTAAATCATTTTAAAGCTGATGTATTACCGGGCAGGCAAAACGCGGGTATGTACTGCGAAATAATACACATACAGGTAGCAGCTTGTAGTTCGTTTAGGGAGGTTTTGTCAGCGAGTGGTTGTGCGTTCGTATGTCACTCAGTGCTCATATTGTGTGCCAAATTAAATTGTTCTTTGTTAGTTATACCACTACATTACTGGTTATGTATGACACAATCTTAGAGGTTTTAGCTCACACGTAAGATCAGTGGGTTTTTTCTGGGGATTTCCGTATAACAGTGGCCAAATGATTATTAAGAGGTTTCAATTTTAAACTTTTTTTTTCTTTTTCTTTCTTTCCAATATGCAAAGGCTTGCTTGAGTCTCAGTCCATCTAAAGCTAATCCTCCTGAAAAAGTACGATGTCAGGTTAAAATACTCAAATGTTTGCTTCCACCTGGCAGGAGTATCCGCTTGAACGGCATCTGTTTTGGCTAGGCTGGACCGGCAGTCTTGTGTTCCGAACACAGATCCTTTCATATGCCTCCATTACGATTAAATATACTGGTAGGAACCTGCCTCTTCATCGCGGCCACAAATAGCAAATGATGGAGCCGCTCTGTTTCACGGGCAATGCACCGTGGAACAGACCACGTGTGCCGTCCAGTCAAGTTCATTGCTCAAGTGGTTTGAAATGCTGGCTGATAACGTCACCAAACCCAAGTACAAGAATGATGTATTGATTAATGCAAATGGATGAGGCGTCTCGAGTGGAGATATACCTGAGGTATTCCGCAATTTATCGTTCAGCAGACGACTTAAATATAGCCGAGAGGTCAATGGTTCGCTGTAACCTTGCGAATCCAAAGCAAGTGTTTTAGAGTCTAGAACTGACCGAGAGGAATTATATCAACATATAATTAATTATGGGATGTGCATCACTAGAAAAACAGTGCAGATATCGATTCTTAAGTTGGTAGCGCTTTTTCTTGGCATGGCAACTCCGTGATGTTAGAAGTTTGTTTATCGTTCGTCATTTGGAATAAATTTGCAGAAGAAAGTGCTATTTGTGAGTATAACTTCCGACATATTCTTCTGGTGTGGTTGAAAACACTTGTCGAAAAAGTAGAGCAAGAAAATTGTTTTGGTTTCTCAAAGAGAGCCTCTTTTAGGCAAGTGATTCTCCAGGTTGAGGAAGATCGGCCAATAAGGGCAATTTAAACGATTTAATCCCAGAATGATTTACGTCATTTAAACTCCTGAATAGGCAAAAGTGATGAACTGCGCTATTAAGCAGGACATCATGGATTATCAGCCTTGTCATATTCATAAAATCGAGCTTTAGGCCACTCTTGATTCAGGGACCTCATAAGGTTGTAGGAAACTATCGTGGGAAAGAAGGGAGGGGGGATTAGCTGGCCCTGGCCAATGTGACAAGTCATTCGTGCGATTTGCTTTCCATTAACAAAGTTAAATTTTGAGCTGTTTAAGCGAAAACAGCATAATTCAGCGGATGGCCATTTCTGCTTCTTTGCTTGCTTGTCATCAATTAGATGAGCAACATTGATCATTCCTGTTCTCAATGATTACAGGTGACGAGAAATGGTTCCTTTATGTCAACACAGGAAAATTATGGTTGATCCCAAACAAAAAACAACGTCCCGTACAAAGGTTGAGTATGAATTGCTTTCCAGAATCATCGCTGCTGACATTTTTGCCCAAGACCGGGAAGACTACATCACGACAATACAATCCGCACTACCTAAAATGACAATTGACATTATTTTACCACTCTTGCGCCCTGCTTTCCACCTCATCCGCTCTCAATCCAACAATCTATACGGAAAATTGATGACGATTGTATAGCTGCAGATATAAATGCCACTGCCCTGAAAGAAGTAATGATGATTTGTCTATGAGTAGTAGAGAATGTCCATATTGTGAAAATGACCCACTTTGTTCAGGCCAATTCGGCTTAGGAACAAGCGATGGATATTTCTGAACCACCACCGCTGTCTCAAGCAAGTATTTTTAGAGGAAATTGGATGGAAGTTCTGTATTGCTAACCACTCTCAGTGCCCTCCGGTGCATTGCATAGACGATGCAGAGTACAATCTGTTGGCAAGTTTATTATAGTGCTTAAAAGTGATGCTCGCGTAATAATCAGAGCTGTCTGTATCGCACAGGAACTAAACTTGTCTTAAAGATCGGCTGATGCTGATAGGAACTGCCCGGGACTGAAGGACGTATAATTTTAGGCTAGCTTTGTGGCGTTAGCACGAAAGACAGCTGTTTGCAATATAAGTAAATTTGGGGAGGAAAGATGGTGTGAGCAAAGATGTAATTTTAATATGAATATTTGTTAAAATATTTTATGTGTTTTGTTTGATGTAGGGAAACCATGGAACCATTTTCACATAGTGAAGTAAACTTTTTCAGTGAACCCATTATGGTTTGTTCCCCATAGCGACATACTAATTTGATAGCAATCCTTAAAACGGCATGAGCAAAGCAAATACCTAAGGAACCCAAAAATATTTGTATTTCATATCATATTTAGTCGACAGAAGATGCAGTTTATCCCCATAAATTACAAAGAATATTGTTTCTTCACTTTCATTTCAAAACTTGACAGATAAATTACCTATTTAACATTAATATAATCTAAATAATAATTAAAAATTAAAAGGTCAAATTTGATGTTGAATGTCATGTTTAAAATTTAAACAATCACATCTTTAGTTTTCTATCGTTATCTTGTACCCTGAATTGTTACTTTATTTAATTTTAGACAAACAACGAAAATATTTGAGCATTTAATGTAATGCTTGTCCCCCCCCCCCTTCTTTTCCTTGTAATAAATTGTTTTAAAGTGGTGTACAAGAAAGAACAGAGTGTACGTGATTTAGTTAGGAGTTCCAAAATAGGCTGTGTAACTGTAATAATAATAATAATAATAATACCCAAAATAAATATTACAATTACAACTACAATTAACTGACTAATTTTCTATTTTGTCCAAATTCAAAAAATAAAAAAATTAGGTTATCAGGAAAGGATAATAATTACTTTTTCTTTCAAATGTAAGTACGGTTAAACCTCTCTAACTTGGACAGGTGTTGTTCAATAAAAGTTGTTCAAATACAAGAGCAAAATAAAAGCTACTAACTTAGGCTTATTCCTATTGAAATTGCACACAGAGCTTTTGCACTTCACACTGCACCAGTAACTCAGGACCACTCTACTTATTTTAGGCATGCAATTGTTTGCTTCAACAAGTTTACAGTTATGTACAGTGTACTTTCTGGAAAATACGTAAGACTTTTACATTCTGTATAAATTTGAGAAAGCACAACAGAAAATAAAGTTAAAGAAAAACCTACCCTTTCTATGCCACTGTGCTTAATTAACCATTGCACAGCATTGAGATAAATATCAATCAAGCTCAAACAAGCAGCAGAAGGCCAGTTAGAGCAAAGCAATTCTTTTAATGTTACAGTACTTTGCACTTGCCAATGGTCCAGTTAACGGTATAGAGATAAATGCCAATCAATGTTAAATAAGTTAACAGAAATACATAACAAAAAGAGAAACTGTGGAAATATGACCGCAAGGGGTGTCCCGTTTCCAGGGTTAGAGATGTCCAACATAGAGAACATACTGGACATGTTAAAGCATAGAAATACCAAGAAAAATGTTCAATATAATGAAGTATCTGACATACGGGGGTATCCAAATACGGAGGTTTTACTGAATCATTTAAATCTTCATTTTAAGTGTACATTTGAAACTTTCAGGTGATACGGCTGGGTGTGATTGGATTAAATTGGATTGATAGAGATGAAGGACATTTCGGTACTTTGTACCTTCGCTTTTCCCAATGGAGCACACTTCCAAGACAAAGGGGTCAGATGAGACAGACACGAATGGTGAGGTATCGACATAAACGGGATCCGTAACTTGTCTTCCATAATTACGAATGTCGTGTTTTTAAATAGGCATTTAATTGAACTTATGGAATGTTTGCTGTCGCGGTGTCTTGAGACCGAAGGTCGTAAAATAATGATCTCCTCATAGGAAACGTGAGTTAAAAAGCGGAATTAATTTACTTCAGGAAAACGATCAATTGTAAGAGTTGTATTCGGCAAGACAATTCCAAATAGAGCGTTAATTTTACTATAAACGACTAAACATTTGTAATAATTATAAGTTTAAAGAAAATAGTGCAATGGTAATAGAATGATAGTTATGAAAGCCTCATTGGAATGAAAAGAACTGAATATCTGCGTGTATAATTACAATTTATTTTATAATTACGCAAGATTAATTTAATTGTGAACATCTTTTATTTATGATTATTTGTGTAATTGTCGTAATCAATACACATACTGATATTGAGAGTTTGAATAAGTTTTGGATTAGTGATAAAAATGAAAGTACTTGAGTTTCACTTACTGGCTCAGTAATCTAACCAAAACAGAGATTTTAAAAACAAAGCAAATGAGTGTAAGCATTACTTTTGTACTGCTGGACATTAAGATGTGTGTTAAAAACGCCCCATATTGATCGTAATACCACTTAATTGTGGCATACCGAGACACACTCTAAATTGATGCTGGTGTTGGACGAAAGGTGTCCACTGCGAAACAAGTATGAGATCATTAGATCAAAGTATGACGAACACACAGACATGAAGGATTCCAATGGGGTCATTTGGAATTCTTCAAACAACCGAACGAGAAGAGATGTCAATCTAGTATCAATGTGTTCATTTTTTGGCTGAAAGGCAATTCGCTGGAATTATCTGTATACTGACATAGTTATTTCAAAAATAAATCCACGTAAAAACAACAAAGATGTAAACAAAATTGCAAAGGGTATTAGCGTTTATAACTAAATGTAACTAGATAAAATTGTGGAATAATTTTGGATAACAGATGGCATGACGATCACTGAAATGTCCAGTTGATTGTTTTCTCGTAGAGGAAACCTCTTGCACTAATCGCCTCTTAAATTTAAATTGAGCAGCTATTAAGATAAAGTTGTTTATATTTTATCCACATAAGGCAACAAGTTCGATCACAACGAACAGCTGTGTAGGAAAGTGAGATGCTCATTTTAAAGGTTATTGCTGCACATCGCCTTTGCGACCTTGATATTTTCGTAAAGGGAAAGAATGTGTCCTTTTTTAGAAGTTGTCTCACCAGTTCTTGACTGATGTACCGTTTGATAACATAGAAAGTAATTACAGGCCGGGTTCTGGTCCCGGGTAACGGTCCGCGAGCGGCGCACCCAGGACCTTCGATTCAGGGCTAAGAGAAGGACATCTCTCTACGGAAGGCTTTCACTGCAGCTTGCAGGTATCATCGTCACACTCACTAAATCACCTTTTACGACTCATTGTGATCCGCAGCTGATGCAGGCGCCAATGAAGAGATTATGGGTGGGGCAAGAGCGGTGGTCCAGACCTGTGGCGACAGATTTATGACACTACTCAGGGATCTGCTGAGAAACTGGAAACAATGGCAGCACGGCACAGGTGGTTGACGTAAGAATTCTCTTGCTGTCACCATGTGCTCCTTCCTATCATCGTACTCATATAATTGTTCTTTTTGCTTTTCCTCTCTTCCTTTATGTATCTATTACTTTTTTCCTTACATACTCTCTCCTCAAGGCTTCTTCCATGCATATGGTTGGGTTATATAAAAAGAAGATCGTCTCTGACAAAAACAGTTAGATGGGATTGTAAGCAGCGATCCCACTGTTGCGAAGTCGTTGTGTGTCCTGTACTAATGTTCACTTGAGTAGCAAACTATCTGTTTGAGAGCACTAATAATATCTTACCGTCAGCCAATAGCGAAGAATTGAATTGAATATCTTGCAATGGCAGCTTACCTGCAGTTGTGGAAGAGTTTATACTTGCTATCGACTTTCCTTGATCTTCGGGTGGTTAATGAGGATATCGTGGCAACAATACCTCCTCCTAGTGGAATTTACACAAGAGATAGCATTATCGTTCAATATTATTATTTCTTAATAGTCAGATAGTAAGGCGCATAGTTGACATCTTCTTGTTCAACGAATTTAATGAGCAATTGAAGTCCCACAACATATGTACAATCATTATCAAATACACATTAAAGACTTTTTATGTCAAACCGGGGAGGGGGGGGGGTTCTACACAATGCAATACACGCCATTTTTCATTTTGTCACATCACATATAATCTTCTTTTTCTGTGGAAAAAGTCAAGGTAATTTAATGCATGTGCAGGTAGTAGTTTCTGGTTAGCTTGAGAGAGGCTTTGTCAGCGAGTAGTTTATACATTCATTTATTACCCGATGCTATCACTATGTTTAAATCGTGTGTTGATTGTTCTTCATTAAATATGCCATATTATAGAACAAGCTTTTATATGCGATACTTATGTGAAAACGGATTCTTTCAGAGAAGAAAATATATTGGCAACCGTGTACCATTAGAGAAGCTGATCGTCACCTTGTTAATACGTTGCGAGAGATAGGATCTTTTAATGCCAAAAGTGTCCCGAACCGCCATGTTCTTATATGCAACAATCGACAATGTGTTGCCGCTGAGCAGCATCATTTTAACATCTCTTATAACACAGGTTAGTGTTTGTTATTATCGGTTTTAATTACAGTAAAATGTATACCTTCATTAAAAATATAAATACTAAAATAAAACTACTAGCTTTACACGTGACGACTCTCTCTTTTTCGGTTGCGGCGGCTGCACCGCCTCAGTAAGCAATAGCGCTCAGTAGGTGCCCCTAACTGAGATAATCTCACTGTATATATTTCATGTTCTTCTATCTCCTGATAATCATATATCTTACTACTTTTTTCCTTGCACATTATAGTGCCATTCTTAGAGCTGCTTATTTCCATAACAGCCGTGGAGCTTTCTGTTGCGGAGTTAGTTGCTGTTGGTTGTGGGTAGGTTCTCTCCCCAATGGCATTCGCATTGCCAATCAGCAATGTGCGCATTGATATTGTTGCTTGCATTATATGCTGTACTGGAACCTTGTCGCATTGTAGCCTCAAAATAGACGTTTATTTAAATGGACAACAGAAATCACAGTACCAAATGTCTTCTCTGTTGTGCCTCTTTGTTCTTGTTCCCAAGTGTCGTAGTGCATAAAGCAGCTTTATCTTAGCTTTATCTTATGCGCATGCGTACTTCTTTCCCGGCGGTTGAAACGCTCATTGATTACCTAGTGTGAAATCTCAGAACAGTTATGGAATATCGATAGCTTATAAATATACAGTTCGTGTATTATCCACTTTATATTTATTTATCTATTATCGTAATTCATTGTTCCATTTTTTATTTTTATCCTCATACATTACTGCACATTTTTCATTTCGACATTTCATTCTTCATCCTCTATTAATTATTTTCCTTCGTTGTCTTCATGCTCCTGCTACTGGCCATTTTCCCCATTTCTGGGGTAGATTTATATGAGTTTTTTTACGATATGTCGCTCGTGCATGCGTGTTTGTGTAGGATTTAAGCCAAGATGGAGATATGCAAAATGGCGTGACATTTGACAAATGCTATCAAAGGATAGGAAGGAAGCGATCGCCATGTTCCCTAGAGGAAACAAGGAAACACCCTCCTGACTAGGGTTGTACTGGTATGATTAATGCCCATTAGTTCCGCCAGTATCCCCCTGCCCTTTCCTTGCACAAATTGCAGGAATTTGTGTTCAGGAACTGACGGTATTAACTTCTTTGTGAGTAGTTAACATGACAAAAGTTTTGTAAAGTATACAATTTCTAATGTACTCAGGCGTTCCGAAAAGAGTTTTAATTACGTCTGGAGTTACCTTTACACTGTACCTCTACAGGCAGGGAGGTTTTCTGAAGCCTGAGATGAAAAACAAATGAACAATCAGCAGTTTACACGGATTAGGTATAAGGCTGTTCCCAGTCCTGACACATGTCGGTCCTGGTGGTGTAGTGGTAACCATACTTGCCTCCTAAACCCAAGATCGCGGGTTCGAACCCGACCAGTATCGATAGATTTTTTCGGGCGTAAAAATCCTAAGTATGGCTTCTTTCGGAAGGGAAGTAAAGCCATGGGTCCCGTGTCATACATTTACGGCACGAAAAAGAACCTCAAGCCTGAAAGAAGAGGCCTCTGAGCAAAATTTGTCGGCAGTTTCACGCCCTGAATTGAATGGGACGCTGATGACCTCAGATGTTAAAGAGCGTCTGTAAATAAACAAACAAAAAACATTCCTTACAGAACATAAGAACCATATTCATTTAATTACACTTACTACCTATAGAAATCAGAGATATGATCTTAATGTGATGCTAAGTTATAACTTGGATGTGAAATGGCCGATAATTTTGTCCAGGGACTTCTTTTTCAGGTAGATCTACATAGCGGCAGTCATGACTTAAAAGTCCTTGCTGTAGAAACTTGCTCTGGAGAATTTTACGCCCAGAAAAAAATTATCAACTTTGAAACGAAGGCTCAGTTGGTAGTTAAATGTAGACCTCTGTGTTTGAATTATCAAGTTTGCATGATAGAACATTTAAGTGCCATTGTTTGGATGCCCTAAATTCCATTTTTCCCTATTTTTTTTCTTTTTCTTTTCCTTTTCCATTTCCTCCCCCCCCCCCTTTTCCATTTGACCTAAGCTATTACTATTTTTATTTTTATGTCATTATGTAGTGTGTTTTGAAAAATTAAAAAGCACTACTTTGGAAGGGAAGTAAAGCCGTGTGCCGTGATTTACAGACGAAAAGGGGCCTCAAGTCTGAAAAAAGAGGCCTCTGAGCAAAATTTGTCGGCCGTTTCACGCTCTAAATTAAATGGGATGCTGATGACCTGAAATGTTAAAGGCCGTCAATAAATAAAACAAATCAACAATAAAAATCACTATGTAGGAAAGTAACCTAAAAGTATATGAAACAACATGAAATGAGAGATTTAAGAAAAATATAAATTTAGGGATTAGATAAAAAGCGGAAATGAAAGCAAACGAAAGAAGCATAACATAAATTGGTACAGAATATAGAGAAATAGCATATACACAGAGCAACTAGTGACTTCCAGCAAAGCTTTAACAGTTGCAATCCAGTGGGCAGAAGAGACATGAGAAATAAAGGAAGCCTTTCTGTAACTACTCGAGTGCATTCCTCCAGCATTTACGCAAATATAAGACCCTTAATTTTAAATTGTTTCTGTAGGATTTTATAAAATAAAGTATTTATGTTGATCAGATCACAGACAAAATGTTTCATTTATACATTTGTAACATTTACCTATAATTACAATATAGTTGCAAATCGCAAGAATGCTTTGTAGTGTTCACACGGGCTTATATTTAACAGGGAAAATCTGAAGTCTATCGAACTAGTTAAGCTATATTGCTGTATTTCACTACCAACGCTAATTGTCGCATTTCTCTTCTTCACTTGCATAACTGCGAACAGTTTGCCAAGTATGTCACCCTTAGTGCCGTCTAAGTGTGAACAGAGGACATCTGTGATTAGAGCTGTGGGTTAATACGTCGTTGCAGTGAGTTGCAATTGTTTTACTTCGAGTGAATTGCGAGCGAGCTTGTTCTTTGTAAGTGTGATATTGTTGGCCTGAGTTCAAAGCCCGACAAGCTATGCAAAAGCGAGACAGTGAAGCATTTCAGGGCTAGAAGGCGTGGGAACACCTAATAAGCCGGTCGCAAAACTAGCATTAGATAGTGTATCTGCAACTATGACGTCACACAGGCAACAGACGAGTCATAATTGGTAGATAATTGTACAAGTATAATTATGAAAACATTGACCTGCTGGCCTTAATGTTTTAATATGCAAACTTAAGATGGCCCCAAAATTTCAGGATGTAAAAACGAGAGGAAAAGAAATGGCCACGTTCAGGTACATAGAGAAAATTGAAAAAACACTTTAAATTGACAGTAAATCAATATACTGATTGCCGCAGAAAATTGTTGAATAGAAAGGCAGTACTAAACTAAGCATTTTGAGGATAGGAACAAGAGGTCCGAGATTGTGAAACTTGTTAATGGCATGCCAGATGTAAACAAAACACACTCTTGTACAGTATAGTCACTGTTGCTAGAGTTGTATGATGTTCAATGTAGCAGTGTTATGAAACTACTGGATGGTACGGTATACTCGTCTTGAAATTAGGCGATAGGACGGCGCTCCTGCACATTTTTCTTTCAAAATCATCGAAACAAAACATTTGGTGATATGGATCTGGCATGGTAGCCTCCAAGATACATCAATTAAGTACGCGTATGTAATATTTGGTTTCTCATTGTGGACCAGCATGCATTAGTTGAAACAGGACATACCAGTAAGTTACATTTCATTATGACTGACAAATAAACATGTTTTATAACGCCACATTTCAATTATGATCGTGCGGCGCTCCTGTTATTATACTGCATCTGCGATAACCTCGAAATGCTTAGTTGGTACTGTCTCTCTGCACATTGTATAAAACATTTTCAGTTTTCAATGGAATAAACTCTTCGCTCGTTATCTAGCTTTTGAAAGTCCCGTTGACAACTCTGTATTAATAATCCCAAGGTTAAGAAGCAGGTGTTATGTAGCCTGAGACACCAGTGACCTTGTTCATAGGAAATGCCATTGGTTGCCTTTGGGGACAACCACTTAGCTCTAGGTGTTCATTAAATGTTTCCATTTTTGTTGACTGGAAGCCAGTGTAAGTCATGTGCGAAAGTCAAGCTCTGCCAGAAGTAACGTAAAAGATGCAAGAAATGTCTACAGCTCTCTACAACTTTTCATTCATTCAAACATAACTTTTAATTTTCTCTTATGACATACAGGTGAGAATTTTCATGTACTTTAATTTCTTTAGCAGTATAATTTGCTTACCAAAAACCAGCAAACGTATGTAATATTCCGATTTTGTTGTTACTTGTGATAATTTTGATTCATTTAAGATAGGATCTTGGGTTAAGATTGATAATTGTTATGAATTTGAATGAGTTTTATTTCATCAAGCAATATTACAATTAAATTACATAAGCAAACACAATGTCTTAGAATTTAGCAATACCATATTCTCCCACATTTTAAATGTGTATATATGTTGCTACACACACACACACACAATTACACACGCACGCGCAAAGTAAAAACCCCTACCATTTTCACAACTGTGTGTGCCCTCTAGCTCCTTCCTTATACTTCTCCAACCATCCCTTACTTTTACTAATATTTCTCCAATCTTTTTATTTTCTCTACCTCATATATGACAACGTTTTAATTGCCACTGTATCTTCTTATAGTTTGTCCCATTTTTCATCCCATTTACTATGCCTCCACGTTTTTACCATTTCATGTTCTATTAGACAATGAAACACATTTTCCTACTTTTATTACATATTTTTTAAAATGTATTCTTAATCCTTTTATAAATAATACCCCTGTACACACTCATGCAAGACTTATTCTTATGAATTGATCACAATATCTATATATTTCTCCCGTCCCCAATTTCTTTTAACTGCTTTATATAAATCTAAAGAACTTTTATCCTCTAAGCTGACCCAAATCTCTTGCTTCTCTTTATCTTCTACCCTCTGTCTCACTTCTTTCCAAAATCCACAGACATTACTTTAACCCAACCGCCATACATCTCCCATTCCAATTTCTTCTAATAGTCTCCCACCCCCCAAACAGCTCTGTCTTCCCAGTTTAGTTCCTGAAGCATTCAATGAGTTCGCAAAGCACCCGCAGAGACTTACGAACATAGAATTTGTCATTTACAATTACCACAGTAACAAACATTTTACATTTACAAAAAATATCGTGTACATCTGCATAAATAGTTACAATAAAAATGAAAAAGCAACACCTAGAATACGCAGCCAAACAACAAAAACCAGAGAAGCAGAAACAGACAAATAACTTAGTCGCAAAAGCTTACTATATATACATGTTCACATATGTATTGATATAAAATTATTGCAGTGTTTTTAATTCAATATACTATATTGTCACTCATATATTCCTTTGGAGAATAACAGGCCTTCTTACATTGGTATTTTCTGAGAGCAGATTTAAAGCGTTTATCATTGTTTATTAATGCTTTTAGGCTAAAGGGAAGAACGTTTGGTACTAAAATGCATTCATAATAAACTGCTTTTTGATGACAGGAAAGTGATGAAGTCATGTAGGTTTGCTTCTTCTTCTTTTTCCCCCCACCTAGTATTCTTGTTATATATATTTTCATTTTGTAAAAATTGTTCTTTATTTCTTATATAATAGTTCATGAGGGATAATATATATTCACATTGAAGAGTTAAAATTTCAAATTGTCTTAAGAGGTTTCTGCATGAATGTTCGCTATGTGCATCAGCGATTATTCGTATGACGTTTTTCTATAATAGAAGAGACACTTACTTTTATCTGAGTTTCCCCAAAATACAAGACCATATATCATTATTGAGTTGAAATAAGCATAATAATCTAGTTTTAAAGGCTTAAAAGATTCCAGCGTTACTAATGCATGTATTGCATAGCATGCACTGCTAAGTGTAAGTAAGACAAGATCGACGTGTCTTTCCAATTCAGATGATTATCAATGATTAATCCAAGGAATTTAATACATTTGGTTTGTCCAGTGTTATAATATCCTATCTGTAATAATGGATCTGGAGATCTATTAGTGATGAATTTCATAACATTTGTTTTTATTTAGATTCAGAGACAATTTGTGCATATCTTTGGAACGTAAGACATTCTTTTAGTACATTATTACATAATTATGAAAAAAGCTTGGCAGCAGTGCTCTGCAAAGTTTGTTTGTCTTTCAGTTCTACGAGATATTTAATTACTTTTAACCTGCAGAGAGATAGCATTGCCTAAACACGTACACACATGAAGAGAAAGTGGGTGAATATAATTATTTTATCATGTCGTTTTGCAAGAGATAGAGATCTAAAGACACGAACAGTCCTGTTGTAGGTGCCGTGATGTTTCTACATTTTACTGCCACCTATCAGCACGTAGGTCAATTTCTTGTAGCCTCCGGTCTCACTCAGAACCTGTCCAGATTGTTTTGTTCCTGTAGAATCTGCGACGAGTTCCTGATTCCACAGAGTTATTGCTCCGAGTTTACACGCGCATTCCGAACAACACAGTTGTAAAAGAACTTGTTTCCAGGAGCGCGTAACGCCCCGCAGGCCGCGAATAACATGTTTGGATGAAAACCTAACAGCCCAGAGGCCTGTCATCCTACCTGGGTTTATTGTATGTGTTGCTTCCTGAAGTATTCTGTAACTTTGTAGCACACATTTGGTAGTGACAGAGTAATAAATCATTGGTCTACACAATTTTTACTGAATGAAAACTGTTTGTTTTCTGATTCCTTACCATGCGGACAGTATTTTGAGCAAATGCATAAAATAAACATTCTGAGAAATTTAAACAAGATAATACATGACTCAGTTTGTGAATGGAACAGTCAGAGCATTGGACCAGAAAAAATTGGCCCCAAAGGAGCAATTTGGTTCCTGGAGAGAAAAAAAAATGTGAAGTATGAACCATTGGTTTCTCCTTCTAATGCCCTTCTTCCACCACTTTATATTAAATTAGGCCTGATGAAGCAATTTGTTACTGCTCTGAATAAGGACAGTAATTGTTTTAACTTTCTTGTTACACAGAAAACTGAAGCTAAGATAGCAGGAGGTGTTTTCGATGGACCCCAGATTCGTGAGCTTATGCAGAGTAAGACCTTTCCTCGGTCGGTGTCAAGAGTTAGAGAAGTCAGCATAATTGACATACAAAAAAGTGACAGAAAACATTCTTGGCAACAAGAAATGGAGAACTATAAAGAAACTGTAGAGAAAATGTTACAACATTTTAGAAATCTGTAGTGTTAAAGTGCATTTTCTCAACAGCAATATTAATTACTTCCCTGTGAATCTTGGTGTATTGAGTGAAGAACAAGGTGAGCGGTTTCATAAAGACGCCCATATCAAGGCTATTGGGATGTGTCAATGATGGTTGATTGCTGTTGGTGTTTGAAAAGGGATACTAGGGAAGGACATATCAGAACTTCGAAAAAATGAAGTTTTCTTCTTCCTAATAGGGAAAAAAGTTTGGAAATTCATAATTATTAACACATAGCTATTTTTTTAAACATATTCTTTAATATTTAAGTTAAATGAAACCTACAAAATAGTTTTGTCTTAGCTATATGTCTTAAAACTTTATAACATTTATCAAAAATATAAGTGCATATTACAGTTGATGTGATTTTATTTAAAAACCTAGCACGATAGAGTAAAACTAAAAAACATGTTTGATTTCAGGGCATTGATATTTTATATATCCAGGAGGGAAAATAAAAAAAAAAAGTTTTTTTTTTTAATTTTTATTTTTAGACCAGTAATATAAATCGTGAGATTTTCACATGTGCTGGCGAGAGTTGAAGACGCCGTATATGTTGCTATAGTCTTATTTTCTGGGGCACAAGTAGTAGTTATTTCTAAGTGTATGGTATCTATTTATTTTTACGATGTCCTATCATAAAGTTCCTTCCATTTTCATGTAATAGACACAGTAAAACACCACAGCAACGCCATGTTTACACGTTGTGTTGCTTGATTCAATACGCTTCGAGTAGCGGTAGTTCGAAAGTCATGCAGTTATTATTTGCTGAGCTGCACCTCGCATGTGAAAAACACTCTGTGATGCGATTTCTTGTGGCATAAACTCACCGGCAACTATGTGAAGTTTACGGACCAAATTTCATGAGTGATGGTGGCGCAAGATAAATGAATGTGGCTTTATTGTTGCTCTTTGACCCTAATGAAGAGTTGCAATCCAGCGTCATAGGTTGACTGCGGTCACAGGCGGCAGAATTTTATGATATCCGACTTTCCAAGCTCGTTGAATGCTATGACAAATGTCTAAATAGAGCCGGAAACTATAGAAAAATAAAACAAAACTTGTAGTTTCAAACTATTGTAAAATAAATTGTGTAACTTCATTGATGTTTTTATTAAAACAAAGCGGAAGTAACTTTATGAATAGCCCTCGTATTCATTCATTCTTTCTTTCTTTCTTTCTTCTTTTACTGCCGTGTTCCTTTAGCGAAAAAATTACAGCTGTTCAAAAGAAAGTTTTGGATTATTCTAAATCTATTAAGTGATGTATTCAGCATTTTTTGGGTAAACCGCCTGACAAACTTCGACTCTTGAGTCAAATGGAATAGCTATAATAAGTTTTTGTTGCGATTATTGCAAGTGAAGTAGAACGAAGATTTTTACATCAAAAAGTGGGTTTGCTACAAAAAATCCCGAGCTACATATGGTACTATATTTTAATTTTAATTGTAGGGTGGAAAATACTTCTTTCTTAAATTTTGGTGTCTGAGCAGGGTGATTTGTATGTTTCCTTGCGCAGGACAGATGAACAGTTTCCCCCCTAAACACATTCTTCAACCTAAAACGTAGTTCATAGTTGTTTTCACTTTCCTTGACTGGAAATATTATATTTGTTCTCTGTTGCATAATTGAAATTACACATGAAGATGCCATTTTGTGCCTCATAACAGTATTTTGACCCAAATCAAGTAAAAGAAAAACGTGAAGGACCTCAGAGAGCTTCAAGCTAGAACACGAAGTTTTGTAGAAGAAAATCATTTCATCTGTCACTCTGTTTAGTTCTTAGCTCTGCGATCTTACCAGCGTGAGCCGGACAAGACCTTCATTCACGGTATTTAAATCGATGACGTTAGTTCTTGTTCATTGCTTTGACATTCTCGTTAGGTAATGATCTTTGCCAGAATGACCTTGAAGCTGGAGTTGATCTTCCCATCAGCTGCAAGGTTGTAACTTCTCTTACAGAATCAGATGTTGCATCTTTATTTCTTTTTATGCGTAGCAATCTTTGAACACTCATCACCAAAGTTTTGTTAATGTGGGCATATGTCTGTTTTCATGCAAAATAGCATACCGATGTGCCCGGA
The DNA here is from genome assembly GCA_030762175.1 of Metallyticus violacea. Lineage (NCBI taxonomy): Eukaryota > Metazoa > Arthropoda > Insecta > Mantodea > Metallyticidae > Metallyticus > Metallyticus violacea. The sequence goes on from CM060839.1 coordinate 26,362,958, forward strand.
CAGCCCTTTTACACTGAATTTAGAAAGTTTCTTTAGGTTTTGGCAGCCGTCTCTGTTATCGGGCTATTTTACGTGATCGTAGGTTTAAATTGATTTTAAAATCAAAGCTTTCGCATCATCATTGGGCTGAAAGTGTCTGATGAGACAGAGGTACGGAGAAGTGCGAGGGGGTAGGGGTGTTGGAAGCCTGTGAGATGTTGTTTCTTAGCCTGTAACGGGTCCAAGTCTTGCTTATTTGAAATCCCCTGCCTTATTTATATTTCTGGATGCTGCGCTATTTCTAAGGCCTCTCTTCTAGCCAGATTAAAATATCTTGTTGTTATTGCTACAATTACTCTCCCCTTCAATTTTATTCCATGGGAATTTTCAATGGCATGTTCCACAAACGCAGCTTTTTTTCCCTGACTGATTAAGACATAAATGTCGCTATGTTTTAATGGATCTTCCGATTATACCATTGTACAATTTTCCACATTTTGCAAGGCACTTTACACACTTTGTATTCCTGTGGGGCTGAAAGCATCCCTAAGGTCTTTCATAGTAAGCAGTTTTTGACCTATTTTTGTTATGGTTATAAAAACGGGTTTTATGTTCTTTTTCAAAAGTCCAAGCAATACTTAGCGTGACAAATGATTTCATTTGGTCTTTATGATTTGATATAGAGGTCGTGATTTTTATGATATCGTTCTTGAGGTAGCCATTTGCTTCCAAGGTTCTCTGTAGATGAGTTCAGTTTTTACTCCCTCAGGTTCCGTAATGTTTTTATCTCGATGGATCAGTGTTTTAATTAGAGTTCTTTATTGAGCTGGGTAATGGTTGGATCGTGTCATGAGATATACGAGTATATCTGTATGCATAGGTTTTCTCTAAATCTCTTGTCCTATAGTGCCAGGCGGCTTGCATCAAACCAATGTGAACCAGAATGCAAATGTGCCGTTAATTTCTGTTTTCGTTGTAATTTTGTGTTATACGAGTATATAGCTTATCTTCTTTGAATCCAAAATTGTGTAGATTCCTCCATTTTCGTAGCAAAGCCTTAAATACCTTCATATCCAATTGTTCATCAGCAACAGCGCTTTAGGGATGACAATTTCAAACTCTCTTTCATTTGCTCATTGTTGGCGTATCGCAACTTCCGCCATACTTTTTTTTTTTTTTCACAATACCCCAGAGCGTTGTCAATTGTGGTGAGATCTGAAATTTCTGCACACACGAGTCAGAAAAAAGCTGCTCCTCACAAAAAAAAAAAAAAAAAAAAAAAAAAAAATCTGTGTCCATCGTTGTATACCATCTCTTTTTGAGCGACATTTGCTGTTTCTGTTACCACATTCCTGGCTTTCGTACGACCGGACCAAGTACAGAGTTGAGTTGAGTTGTGTTTAATGCCCGTTTTTTATTACTGAGGCATCACAGCTGTGGACACTGATGATACATGAAATGAAATATTGTGTTGGGAAAGGAGTATTTTTTTTTTTTAAGGAAGGAAGCGTTTCAGGCCTAAGTTTAGGGTACCTCCCCGGCATTTGCCATTAGTGAGAACGGGGAAAAATCTGGAAAAAATGTGTCAAGTAGGATGGTTTCGGGGATTCGAACCCCAGACATGCCGCTCACGAGTCCGCGCCTTAACGAACTCTTGTCACCCGTGGCGGTCCAAGTACACTATAAAGAGACTTTTGGATCAACCTGTATGTGTATATATATGAATGATTACTGGGGATTTTTACTGTGGAGAACGTCGATAAAGAATTATAACCTTTGAATATGAGACTATAAAGAAAGTATTTTTCATTTGCTGCTTTGAGGCAAGTGCTCTCTTCAGCTGTGGCATTATACTATTCCTGCCGTCCCAAAAGTAATGAGGTTACTTTGCACATTGTAACCATTGTCAGTCATATCTACTGACCGGTATAGTCTTGTTACAAAGAAGTTATATTTACATCGCCTGGACAAGAAAGCTTTTGCTACTCGAAATGGGCCTCACTTGGCAGTACAGTGATATTGATACAGTGTTCGTCCTGAGAGCAAGTCCTTCACATCATCATACCGTGTTTACGGTAATGATGGAGTAATAAGACAGAGAAATGGGAATACCCAGAGAAAACCTGTCCAAGCGCCGCTTCGTCCTCCACAAAACCGTGAAAACGTTTGCCTGCAAGACAATGGTCATTAAGAATAAAACCAAAATGATTAGTAAGAAAGATCCTACATTTTTACATCAGATTTTTTTTTAAATTTCGAGTGTTTAGAGGGTTTTGGTGAACTTGTAAACGGTTCTGAGGTAATTATAAAAATTTGGGAAAAACACTTTTGAAAATAGTTTGATCTTAAAACAGAAAACCGCTATGAAGGTTGAATAATAGATTTTTTCTTGTACAGCTTCAAGAGAAATAAATGGTTTATATGTTTAAGAACGGGGCTATGCCACATCGCTAACGCAACCCTAATATGGCATCGGGAACAGCCCGAGAGAAATGGAATCTGTCACCACGGACATTGGCAACATTCCTCGCGCAACTCAGCCAAGAACGAACATTTTTTACGTTTGTGATTTTGGCGAGACCTTGCAGTTTGAAGGCCGTGTTTTTTTTTTTTTTTTTTTTTTTTCCTCCTGGCTCGGGTCCAGCTCTAGAGAAGGGGTTGGTTGGTACTCCTGCTGCTAATGATTCATTGCCGTGAATGATGCTCGTGGACTGTGACCGCGCTCTGACCGTGACTTTGACTAGAGCTTGGGATCCACCCATCCCTCTGTTCGATAGTTGAAGGCAACTGTTTGGTCATCTAGAAAAATCTTCTTTTTCCTCTTTAGATCTTAATGGTCCTGCTGCCAAAGGTTCAAGGAAGTGTTTTTTGTTTTGTTTTAACTTCTGTTCTTCTTTGTCTTGCCTTGTTTCTTTTTCCCCCTATTCTTTCTTCCGCTTTTCCTTCTCTGCTCATCTTCAAGTTTTTCCTTTTCCTTTTCTTAATATTCTTCAAATTCATAATTATTTTTTACTCTCTCGTAATTTTTTTCCTTACTTATCGCTGTCTCCTTTTTTGTCTATGTTTGCTATTCTTCCATATTTTCTTGAAATTTTTCTTGTTCCATCTTTCTCCAATGTCATTCTTTTCTTATATCTACTTCATTCACCTAAATTCTAATTTTTCTTTCGTTCTTCGTTACTACCTTCTTTCTGCAATTACATTCCGCCCACTTACTTTAATTCTCCGCTGTTTATCCTCTTCCATGTTCCTTTCTTATTCCCCTTTATATTGCTATCACACCTCATTTTGTTCGTTATATTCTTTTCTTCATATTTTCTTGTTCCTCTTCGATTTAATTCTCTTGTCCGTACTATTGTCGTTGGGTCTTAGCATCCTTCCTCCTTTATCATTTCTTCCTTTTGCTGCTCTTAAGAAATTATGTAATAAGAAATGGTTTTCTATGTGCCAGACGTTAGCTAAAAATCGAATATGTTCTTTCATAATGATGATCATTAAAGTATCAACTTCCCAAGAACCAGTCAATAAAGAGTATCGTTTTCATAAGGAAGCGTATAGGGATATCGTTTTCACGCGCCTAAAAGTCATGAGGCTTGCCACGTGAGAGGTCACAGTGTTGGTTACAAGGGAAGACTTGGTGGGCACAGGTTTCAGAGAGTACGGCAACGAGGTGGAAGTTATGGGAATACGCCGGAGGACAATAAATCTGCCTTCTGAGCAGAGGCGGCAACTTATTGGGAGTTATCGGTGCGTGTGGTGTAGGGATTTTTGCTGCAGTTCGTGGGAGATCGAGCAAGATTTACATCTCTACTCCAACATGGCTTTCTTCAAACCAGTCCTGTTGACTTTTACTGAGGTAATTATCTGTAGATCGTTTTTCATGTCCATCTCCTCCTCTGAGGGCTGCAATGATGTAGCAAGTTTATTGAAACATGCAGGATATAGTGTTTTACTACCGTAGCATTAAAATTGAAACAAGCGAAGTTAACCTAAACACATCTGACCTGAATTGCAGAAATCAATACGTGTTTAGTTCTTATCCACTCGTTGAAATCACGAATGATTATTAAACCACTTCTCGTATTAAACTGTTTAAAATAACATTAAAAGCTTGTAAAATGAATTTGAGTATTCAGTTATTTATTTAAATTTCGTCTACAGCTGATAGTTTTATAACATTTTATCAGCAGGGTATTTTTAAGAAGTGTAATAAAATGGGTTCATCAATGGTAGCACTGCGTCCTATATACTGTAATTTTATTTAGAAATATAGACAAATTACTATAAACAATATATAACTTTTGAACTGTATTTTGTACTCATTTTTTACATTTTCGTTTTTATATAAAATTCTGAGACAGTGAAAAATTTTAAATAAAAGAATATTGCACTTCAGTGCTCCATGGTGATAGCTAATCTTTTTTTTCCCCGCCATTAATTTTTTCCCAAATTTGAGAAAAAAATTACTTTTCATGTTTTTTCTGCAAAATATTATCAATTCAATAGTTTCAATTTTATTGAAATTTTTTACAAGACATCAAAATTAACAAAATTTTCTAAAATGAAAACGAATAAAACAGACACTTATGTTTACTAATTTATTGTTCATATTATATGATGATAATTCTCAATAATTACTTAATTCGTACTTTAACGCTTTTACTTTGTAAAAGAGATTATGGCATACATTTATAGAGCTCTCTTTCATCATCCATTCCCAGTCATTTACTATCAAACAGTATTTCGCTTCAGTGGAGGAACAAGTAGCTCAAATAGATGTCACTATAGTACTGGCGAATTACAAATGTACTAGAGTTAATCCTGGATTCTTATGATTTCATTAGTTTTGTTAAGATAATCGTTTATCTGAACATGACACCCAACCATAATTTCGGACTGTTCAAAACCAACAAATGTGAACGTGGAAACTTAGATCATAATTTCAAAATTACATCATACCTTCCATAAACAAATGCTACTTGAGATTTTACCACTTAAAATTTTAGTTTTTCCATTTCTACCAAACAGTTTGTTATTGGAACAGTTTTTGTGACAGTTGTCTGAAAAATTAATGGAGGGTATCTAAATAAGAATAGATGTGTTTGGCAACTTTGAAACAACTATCTCAACTACTGAACACAGACTCGAGATATATTGCTTTTCTCTCTCTCTCTCTCTCTCTCTCTCTCTCTCTCTCTCTCTCTCTTCCCTGAATCTTTTTTATTGAAGTAGTGTGAACGATACATACTCGAGTTGTTGGACATAAGGGGGGGGGAAACTTGTTTGTTTTTTATACAACTTATTGAATTCATTCACATTAGTTGCATTCACTAACCGAACACAACCTCTGGTTACTAATTATGTTCTTGCGCCTTGCCTCGCACAACCTAAAAGATTGTCATTTGTTCAGCCTACAGTATGCAGACAAAGAGAGCTTCTACTTCCCCCCCCCCTCCTCGAATAGTGTTTAACGCCGGTTTTTACTACTGAGGCACCACAGGCGGTCAAAGAGAGCTTCTGATATTTATGGGATTAATGACATGTTCTCTCCGTAAGTATGTCTTTGTGAAGCCGAGGAGGGAAATATATTTATTTGCTAATGCACATAAACTTTATAAGAAATGTTTAAACTCGTTATTTTCTATAGATGTTGCTAGAATTTCCTCTTTTGGCAAAATAGGCCAATTTCGTTGTAATTTGAGCTTTTTGCGTTAATTCTCGAAAGTGATATCCATACTTTACCAACCACATTTACATGATTCGTAAAGATCGTTAAATATATTTTTAGCCTTGATTATTATTTATGCGAAAAAAGAATGTCTCTAGTTGTAGCTTAGGAATTTTGTTTTGTAAAAAAAGGAAAATGTTTGACATAGCTATTTAATATAGATTCGCTTGTAAAGTACATTGGAGCTTAGTTTTTTTCTTAGTCCATATACAAGTGGTGTGAAGTGAAGAACCAAGAATGTTTGTAAAGCTATATCAAGAGACCCACTTTTGTTTAATGGTTTCCAGCTTTATTTATGACACTAAGTTTTCTTTAACCGTATATAATAACTAAAGCATTTAATGCATGCAGGCAAGTATTCAAAAAATCTTTTTTTTTTCTTCTTCTTCTGTCTATAGGCCATAGGCTGGAGAATTGAAACAGCTAGAAAAGTATTTTGATGAAACTGACTGTGAATTAGCGGCTCTCGGAAATGTTGCTGATTTTACATTTTAATGACATAATTTCCTGTGTTTTGAATACAAGTTGCGTATTTGTTAGTTCCTTCGTGGGTGAACGTTGACATTCCATTGCCCTGGGCGACGTTCAACTGACGAAACGGTAAGTGCTCCGTTTGTTTAGGGTATGAGGTAACTCAAGGTTGTTGTACGATATTGTGAATTGTCATTGCTTAATTACTGTACTACCTAGTTAACTAATTTCGTCACCGAGTTCAAGACACTTGGGAAGTTTTGCGTGAAGTCGCCATAGAATTGTAACAGTGTAAAAACCGTGTGCCATAGCACAGAGGAAAAATTGTTCCGTAAAACTGAAACTTTTGCATTAAACGTTTATTGAAAACATGGTTTGGAAAATAATTAAACTAGAATTGTATACGATGGTTGAGCATTGCTCGTGATTTGATGATTTTACTTTAATAAATAAATAACAGAAATTGATCTTAGACTAACTTGTTAAATACCTGTACCCATTACTCAACATAACTGAGACATTTCTGCCAGCATTGTAAAGCTGTCACAGAGCAGGAATTATACCAATTCACTATTAAACCAAATACAACTTTCAACCCAATATATTAAGTAACTCAAAGTGATAATATTACAATTCAATGTTAATACCATTTAATTAATAACAGACTACGATTAATCTTCCAATATTACAATAATAGTTCTCAAAATTATAATATCTTAAAAAATTTAAACATAAGCAAATAAAATTACTTATATTTTATGAATTAAATTCGTTTATTAACCGAGGGGTTGGCTCAGATGGTGTTCGAGAGGTCCTGTGTTCAAATCCTTTGGGCGACTAATTTTACCGACTTTTTTCGCGTTTTTCCTCAATTCATTTTAACAAGGACAAATGCCCTGTTAGTATGTTTCTGCCATGAATTCACTTTCTATTTCATAATTCATCTTAATTCCATCTATCTGTGTGTGTCTACCCTTCTGTAGTTGTGATGTCATCAAGGCGGCCGTGACTTAGGATTGACTATACATTCAGGTAGTCCCTCAGTGTGCATGTGTCAGAATAAACAGCTTCCCCACTGGGGAATGATCTGGCCAATGGTATGGAAGTCTCACAAAGTAAGGAAAGCATTTAAGCGAAAGAATAAAAAAAAATGTTTATTAAATATAGCATATCTTAAAAATAATTAAACTTTACGATACTTACTTTTTAAGTTTTTACAAAAATTAGATATGAAAAAATATTTTGTAACAAACTGTTATTGCTTTTCCAAATTTTCGCCTTTCAGATTTATACACTTTTGCATACGTTCAAACCAATTCTCGAAACATTTTTTCCACTCTGAAGTTGGTATCTCAAAAACATAGATTTAAAGGCTTCCTTGAGACGATGAAAGCATTTTTGTTTGACATTCGGGAACAAAAAGAATCGTTTGACTCTAAATCAGGTGAATACGACCAATGAGACATTGGTTCGGTGTTTTTCTTCTTCACATAATCAATTGCTTGACGTGTTTTGTGAGAACTGGCATTGTCATGATGAATGATGGACGTTTTCGGTTGTTTTTCCTGATTTCGTCGTTGACTTCTGGCAAACAAACTGTTATATATTGTTCAGAATTAAATATTCTTCAATCCTTTAAAGGAATGGTTGCGACATGTCCAGTACAACCGAAGAAACAAACGAACATTTTCTTGGAAGTGCTTCGTGAACGAATAATTTTTGTTTAGTTTCCTGTTAGTACGAATATATTCAAGTTTCGTCACCTGTTGTGTACGGATTTTGCAGTTCCTCGGTGGAATTGTTTGATCATTTCAGTACACCAATTAACACGAGCGTTTCTTGAGCTGCGGTCAAATTATGCAGAATCCATCGGGAACATATCTTTTTAACAGTTAAATGGTCATGCAAAATCGAACGTACTGGAGTTTTCGATATGCTTAAGGATGCCTCTATCTCACTGTAAGTCACAGCCAAACTCCTTCAATCATGCTGCGAACAGCATCGATGTTTTTTTGGAGTGACAACCGATTTTGGTCAACTTTCACGAAATTCACCACTGACGGATGCACGACCATGACGAAATTCTGCACACCAATGGTAAACATCTTCTTCTAATAGTGTAGTGCTTCATTACCAAAAGTTGAACGAAGCTATTTAATGCATTGCTGATGAGTTAGGCCTTTACTAAAATCATGAAGAGTAATTCAACGAAAACCTTCACGTGAAATTTCCATTTTTCTTTCTTTCTTTTTTTCGCGAAATTGCTTTGTTCAATGGTCACTCTATACTCGGTTAAATTCTAAGCTGCAACTGTTTTCACATAAACACATGTAAATTGTTTAGAAAATAGTAATGTAATGGCATATCTCAATAGCACCACCTAGTGGTCGTTTGTAAAAGCTTAAAGGTAAACCTCGTATTAATAGTTATAAAAGAGTATAATAATTTAAAAAAGTTTAAATCTTAATCAAGGTAACGTTCATGTTGTAATCTATACAACATCTTCAATTTACAAGAATTAGGCCTAAGTCCTGTTCCGCGTCCTGACCAACCATATGAACCATTCGAATTTAATTAGTTACAGTTAGCATCTATAGATATCTGAAGGTTAGATGATCAGCCAATCGCTTTATATATTTCGATGCTAAGATATTACTTGGACGTAAAATGACCGTAGTTTTATCTGGACCTATTTTTTCAGACACGGAGCTCTTTTAATGTGCCATAAAACTGCGACACAGCACACGCGGCCTAAAGTTCTTCCGCAGTACTTGCACTAGAGATTTTTACATCTATAAATACATGAAGACTTAAGTCGGTTTGAAACCGAAAATGTTGGGTCCAGAGTTACTCCTAGACCTTCGAGATCGATGTTAAATACATATAATAAACAAAATTAAATCGGTAGGCTACAGAATCTAATTTATTTTCTTTGCACAATCTGTAAAAGCTATATAGTGGAAAAACTTCAGCATCCAAACCTGTCTAACTTATGCAATGAGAGTGCAAATACATCCAATAACAAGCGGAAGTTTGGGGTCTGGCATCCTGCACGTGTGATAATCGGGGCTGTGGTCAGCTGGTGTGGAAAGCCTTTAAATTCTTTAAGGAGTGGGAGCGAATGCTCAGAAGTACATCAGTGATATTTTGGAAGCAGTTATTGCTAATATACGATACTTTTTGAAGAAATGTCCCAGATTTCATCTCTAAAGAAGGCAATCGCTTTGGGTCACGTCATCGCAACCCACTTGACGACAATATCGAATGCACTAAGGAAAATTTAGTCAAAGAGTGGAATGAATTGCCAATATATGTCTTATGTACCTAGATGTCAAAGATGTGACTTCGTTTCAGTGTAGAGATGAACACTATAAAATGTAGTACCATTTACCAGCTCCATCGATGAAATTAAGCCATGAATCAAATGTCATAGATTTACGGCACGTCAAAGAAGCTCAAGCCTGAAAAAAGAGGCCTCTGAACAAATCTTATCGGCCATTTCACCCCCTGAATTGAATGGAACGTTGATTACCTGAGATTTTAAAGAGCGTCCGTAAATAAACCAAATAGATTGAAATTAAATCCATCGATGGACAAATAGCATTTTTGTTCGCTCAGCATTGATCAGCAATAGCATATATACAATATTAGTTTTATTTCATAATGAGTGCTAATGTATTATAGAAGTTGTGTTCGTCAGCATTCAGGCATTTCTGACATATTTTATCTAATTTTACACTCACAACAGTTCTGTTTCTATAATTATTCCAATTTCTGTCCTGATACAAAGTTCCTCTGTTATTCCTACAAACTTTTTTTCCCATCTCAATACATTTCAATGAGTTACCTCGGCCAGACCCATCAGTGTGATTAATCTGTTTGTATACGTATATTGTATATTATTTTCCTGTTTCCAAAAACGTATTACTAGAATGCTTATCGTTTCAATTCGACACTGCTAACAAGTAGCGAATTTGTCAATGATTGGTCAGTTCTTATGTAGCTCTTCCCATTTTTAATCGCTTGGTTCATGCTTTTATAAAACGTTGAGTGCGTGTAAGATGCAAAAACTGTTAAATGTGTATATTTAATTGCCATAGTATGTTGATGGCATTGACAGCATTGACCGTAACGAATTGGGTCCTGTGCGGGGGAAAAACACTTCGCTTCAGGCTAACAGCCTCACGTGTGGGAGATGGGTACATAAAAACGTTTTGATTAATGGATCCGCCTAAATGAAAGACCCGCAGATTTCTGCATGGGATGAGGGGCGTTGTCGGCCATGATGCGGCATTCGCAAACATTATAATTAAATAGAAAATCCCATGAGTAGGGGGAGTTAGCAATTTGCAATCCAATCCGTTGATTATGCCGCGGATCAAGGTAATAAAAACAGGTGAATGTCGATGCACTGCTACCGTTGTTATGCTGGAGGACTGATGACACTGCTGTTTTCATGGGAACTCTATAGCTGAGCGTGAAATTGAAGACATTTATAATCAGAGCACTAACCCCTTGAGAAACTGCAGAGCAGTGTACTGTCAAGAGATCGAGCGATAGATATTTGTTGAATAGGTTCCTTGTATAATTTAAAGAATTTGTAACCATTGTTAGGTTACAGGAACTGTATTAGGTTCACAACTTTGCAGTCATTTAATTCACTACATTTACTTTATAGTTTCCTTTGAAAGCTTTCAATTATTTAGAACCTTAAATTATTATTAATTTTATATCAAAGTAGAAATAAAATTGCTTTTGTGACGTGGTATTTTCTTTTAGCGTATTCCGAAGAAATGTAGCTATTGCGTTGTGCACATAAACAGACTTTTGAAAATTTTCTTCAAATCTCCAATCCACCTATTAGGCATTTTCGGTGTATGTGTGTGTGTTAACGCTCTAGCAGTCGCAATTTTTGTTTTTTCTCAACGAAACTCATTATATTTCTTTAAAATATAGTGCTAAAATAGTTTCCGAAAATCAGAGCAATCGAGCCATTAGGTGTGGGCATATATCTGAAAGACGAATGAGGTTTAAACCGAAATTTTAAAATCGCTCTAAGGGGCCGGAATTTTATTTTTTTTTTTATTTTTATTTATTTATTTATTTTTTTTTTTTTTTTACGGAAACTCGTATGTGCGTTTCAAATAAATTAGTAAAAATATTTTCTGAAAATCGGTGAAATCAAATTATTCGGAGTGGGACTTTACCTGAAACTCAACATTTAAAAATTACTCTAGCTGCATCAATATTTGCTTTTCCGCAACGAAACTTCATATATACCATTTAAATAAAACAAGAAAAATATTTCCTGAAAACAGAGAAATCGGGCCATTAGGAGGAGGGATTTACCTGAAACCCTAAATATAAAATTTGCTATAGCAGCACCAATATTTGTTTTCTTCATTTGTTAAATAAAATAAGAAAAATAGTTTCTGAATATTAGGGAAATTGGACCATTAGGAGTATACTTGAGTATACATAAAACCGAAATTTAAAAAGCGTTCCTGCTTTTAATCCTGTCTATATTGTTTAAAAATAAAAGGAAAATTAATTCAGCATGTAAATTGTATTTATAACGATGCATATTTTTTATATTTAAAAAAGCATCGTCGTGAAGAAAACAAATGTGAATTATTAATCTAATATGTATGTGAGGATTATATGTTTATGTAATAGTGCTCTGACCTTCAGAAAACATTTTGCATTACATGTTTTTATTACAATAACATTTAATTTAAATTTCATAGTCAATGAAAATCGATGAGACTTTCGGTTGTTTGTTGATTGTGTAAATTTGCTTAGTACATTATCATTGTTTTTAAATAGCAACATGTTTTTGTTATATTGAAACATATGAACATCAACTTAAATACACAATGTAACTCGAAACTTTCTGTTAACCCTCTCTATTTTAGTGAATGTAAAGATGATATTGGCTCAGTTCATAATCATGCTTAAAAGTAAAAATACTCACACAGTATAGCTTTGTTTATCAGTTGTCATTTATTTCATTTAATTAATAGTATACATCAATTTTGGTGGTTTAATCTGAGTAATATTAATAATAATTCTAAAATTTTTGTTTCTCCGTTGTGGTACTCATAGATTGCAATTTTGTTCCCCTAATACCACATAGTAATGCCATAACTTATTTAATTTCATTAATTAATAGGGTCATTGTTTGGATTTTATATTCGTTTTTAAAGTTACTCTACTAGGTGAGGAATTAGCTTAGTTTACGTAGCTCCTGCGTGACGCGCGCGCGTGCGTGCGTGTGTGTTATGAAGCATATTTTAGTTCCAATTTGATTCAGTAATTTATTTCATTTAGGTAGTTAAATTTTCCTTTCCACTTGTGCTTAGAAAGTGTGTTACACTACCACGCCCTTGAAGCATTATAGCACTGTTAATAGAGTTTATTCTAGAAGGTATGGGTACCAACAACAAATTACCAGAAAACAGAAGATAATACAAATTTGTTACATGCATTTATTAAGAAAACAAAATAATTAGAGTAAATTTAAGTTGACTATTTGTTTCCGAGGGAATTTTGAAATAGGTAAGCCTAAAGCGCGAAGTCGGTCCTGGATGGTGTAGTGGTAACTTTACTTGCCTTCTAAACCCAAGATCGCGGGTTCAATCCCGGCCAGGATCGATGCATTTTTTCGGGCGTAAAAATTCTAAGCATGTCTTCCTTCGTAAGGGAAATAAAGCCCTGGGTCCCATTTATCGTATGGATATTTATCAAGTCTGATAAAAGAGGCCTTTGAGCAAAATTTATCAGCCATTTCACACCGTGAATTGAATGGGACGCTAATAACCTGAAATGTTAAAGAGCATCCGCAAATCACCAAAAACTAAAGCGTGAAACCGGAGTTGCTTCCCTGGCGACAGCGAACTATCAAAAAAACTGTAAAATATTGATGCATTTAGTAACAAATTATTGGTGGGGAAAAACTATTCCCTGCATTCATTTTTCTTGAAAAAAAAAAAAAAACATAGACACCGTTTGGAAAACGTAATATCAGAACTCAGAATACAAATTTCTCTTATTAAGTCCGATATATTGCATCTTGTAAGTTAAATGCAGCAGTATCTCTCTCCTATTTGGGAATTAAAAATTGTTTCCTGTGCTTTTTTTAATGTAATATAAACGTTACACATTGCCATTGTGTAACGATAAACAACAATATATACAGGATGCAAATTTAGAATTTTAAACTCTCTGTGACGGTTAGAGATCTTTAAACAGGGCCCCCGTTCAAGAAAAAAGTGATTAACGTTACTTTAATATTTAAAGCTTACGAAGAATGAAAAAAAAAAAAATCACACATTCTTAACAACATGTTGTTTATGTAATCCTAGCATTAAAACATTAGCCTAATTCTGGCACTGGTTACCTAGCAACTAGTATTCCAAGATGTCATTAGGGCCTTCACAACACAATTTGAATCAACTGACCCGGAAGAAAAAACTAAAATCGTTGCCCTAGCAAGCATACCAACATTCAAACATGAAAATGGTATTATTAAAAAACAGGTTTGAAACTACCACAATAAGGTAAGTTATTAACCATCATAAATTAAATTCCATTATCTTGAAAATGCAATTAATTGATTAATCACATTACAATTTCTTGCATTTCAAGACGTTAATCTTGAACCATAATAATCTCTATTATACTAACAGAAATTTTCCTTAACGTCATTAAATACGCACACCAGACCGTCGAAGGCATACAAATTTCGACGGGAGAAAATAAACAAATCTTAAGAAGCTAAATTTTAAATTACTTACAATATTAATAATCGATAAACGACATATTATACATTTATCACAGGTCTGAAAATTACGCCAAAAAGATTTTTTTCATTAGTTGAACTAACATGTTTGTCTTTTCTCCATGCAGAGAATTGTTATAATACTTTTTGTATGACGTATCAATTACTTAGGAGTTAACAAACCCTCAGCTACCTTAGCTATTTTATAATTTCTTCTGAATGATATTCATATTTTCAATATAAAATTGCGGAATTAGCATTCATTTCCATGTGAATTCTTTAAAACAGCAACAAAATTATAACCTCCCTATAGAAACTGGCACTAAGAAATCGTGCAATATAAAACATCATACCATTACATTTTACAAAATTTTAATACTTTTTTAAAAGCATTTCAATGCTAAAATTGCATAAAACGTTGTATGCTATCTGTATTTTGAACACTCGTGAAAATTACCAAAATTATACACTAGTTACATAAATAAATATTGCCAAAAGGCTGCGTTCTATTTGTGTTTTCATGTAAATAGAAAAATAAGAAAATATAAGAATAAGAATGAAAAACCGACAGAGTAGTCAAACATTCTCTGGAGCCCCGCCATTTGCCTGTATTGCTACATGCTTGCTGGTGAAAATGTAACACCATGATTAGAACTTTAAAAAACCGTTTTAGCTTAGAACGGTATTACAAATGTTTTATCACTCCCATGTGTTTAATTTCTCAACAGCATCGTGATGTCCGAAGAAAGAGACATTGCTAGAAAAGCAGAACGTGTGATTTTTTTTTTTTTAATGAGTGTGTTAGAAAAGATAACACAGTGTGTGCTGCGCTGAAATTGAAAAAAGCGACGGCTCTTCAGCATAGGTAATGTTTTGAAAAGAAGACAAAAGAAAGACGGTGCAGTGGGTAAAGTATACAGTGTATATACCCAACAGTGCAGGTGTTATCGATAATTACCGATAAGACGCTGGAGAAAGTAGTTCTAAGTTAACGAACCAGTGGGCACTTTCCATTAGTCACTTACAGAAACATTAATATTCATGATGTCTCAAACAGTCATAATCTGTATAATATTAATTTTAGAAACGCCAGGAAAGTTCACCTCACGCAGAAGGAAATGTCGAAATGGCTGCCATTAAAATTTCAAGAGAAAGCTAAACCCCGTTATTTCCTTGTTAAACATGTCACAGGATAAGGGGACCCGGACTATGATAAACATGTGACTAATGCACGGTTATGATTATTTAGAAACCACTTCCTACAGTGCGAGGTGAATGATACGCAGTATTGTGGAACGGCTCCGAATCGCTTCCTTTCGGCCTTCATGATAGTAAATTAGCTATTACGAACGTGTAACGCAAACGAGGCTCGAACTGGTGACCTTGCGTGTGGTATCTATTCAATAGCCCACACAGAGAAGATCAAATTATTGTAAAATTCAAGCTTTAGTGGTTCATTTTCAATTCAAGTTGGTGCAGCGGTTAACCTAAAGAGAAATATTAAAAATCGCTCTATCGGCTGCAATTATTTTTTCTCAACGAAACTGAGTTATGCCATTAAAATAAGTTAATAAAAATAATTTTCAATAATCAGTGAAATCGGACTATTAGAAGGAGGGTTACCTGAAATTCAAAATTTAAAAATCGTTCTAGCGGCATTAATATTTGTTTGATCGCAACGAAACTCCGTATGTACCATTTAAGTAAAATAAGAAAATTTGCTATTCAACTGTTAGAAGTAGGGGTATACCTGAAAACCGAAATTTAAAAATCGCTCTAGCGTTTAGTTTACTCTCTATTCTTTGAAAATAAAAGGACAAATTAACTCAGCATATAAATTGTATTTATAACGATGCATATTTTTTATATTTGACAGAAGTATTGTGTCAGGAGAGCAACTTTGAAATATTAATCTAATATGTGTTTGAGAATTATATTTGTATGTAAGAGCACTCTGTAATAGCATTCAGAAATTCAAATTACAATGCTTTGTACTGCAATAAAATTTAAATTATATTTCAAATCCACTGAAAACAGGAGCTTTCGATTGTTTATTGCTTGTTGTGAATATTTGCTTTGTACATTGTAGTTGTTTCTGAATGGTAACATGTTTTTGTTTATTGAAACATATGAACACCGCAATTTAACTAGAAACGTTGTGTTATTTCTCTCTAATTTAGTGAATGCAAAGATGATATCAGCAGCTCAATTCATAAATATGGTTACATTTAAAAATGTTTAAATATACTCACACATTATAGATTTGGTCTCTCAATGGCCATATATTTCATTTAATTAATAGTTTACTATTAATTTTTTGTTATTTAATCTCAATAATAATTGTAAAAAAATTGTTTCTTTTTTTACAATAATTATAGATTGCAAGAAGTCTAATTTTGTTCCCCTGATACTACATAGTGATGCCGTAACTTATTTCATTAATTAATTAAGGCATAATTTGGAGTTTATATTTATTTTTAAAGTTATTTAAATTCCTAAGGAATTTCCTTAGTTTAAGCAGCAGCGTGACGGGCCTTTTTTGTATCAAGTTTTATTAATTTGTGTCAAATCGTGTCTGAAAATATCACTAATAAAGTTAAGTAACAACCAGCAGTATGTCTAAATATATCAAAGGTTCATTCATTTATTCATATGAGTGTTGGCAAACATAGCGTTCATTTTTATAGTAAATTATGTCGATTTGAGCTACACTAGTCGCCAGTTAACCTGGTTGCCGTAACACCCCAGCTAGGAAAGGCTCAACACTACATCTTAAGGATTGTGATTGGCCATTATAGTACTTTGCGTTCAATCCTGTCTGTCATAGCGGTATACAGTTAGTGACAGTTCTATTTCTTGATTCAGATTCAAATACCGATGAGCGATAGCTCGTGCAAACGAAAGAATTACCTTGTACTGTTAGGAAGGGACTCTGGAAACAAGTAAAGTAGTGTCATGTTACAAGATTTTGTTCGTTGTCTGCCAATTTATGACAAAGTTACTTTGCTTGCAGGCTGTGAAGCTGGAGAGTGTCCACGCCGGAAGGACACGTTACCTTGTCGTGGTGTCGTGCATGGGACGGCAGGATGCGGAGGAAAGTTGTCTCCTTGGCATTGACTGCAATGAGAAGACCACAGTGGGCCTGGTGCTTCGTGTACTTGCTGATACCACTATCACGCTCGACGGTGATGGGTAAGTGGTATTTGCTTTTGTTCAGCTGTCTCAGTACTACATAATCTGACAGCTCAAGAGTATAAAAATTCTAACTCTTTCAGGTTCATTTACAGTATTGCCAACACAAATAAATTGCACTTGTCTTCAGCCACCACATTCTTCTTTGTTAATGGAAGCCCATTTTTGCTGTACTCTTACTGTTTTAGACGATCTTGTTGCTTTGTCCAAACTTTTACAAGATTAATGTTAGGAGAACAGTTTGGTCAGTGCCCCCAGTTATTAGGAATATATCCTCAAATGACTTTCATCTCATTTGGCACCATCTTGCATCAACACATTGTGGTCATTTTGTCTTAAGAAGCAACTGGAAATTTTAAATTGCTATAATGATAGGACGCTCTGTTTTCACTCCTAAACGGAATCTACAACCATAAATGTTAATCAAAATCTTGGAACCCTTAGTTTTTTTTTTTTTTTTTTTTTTTTTTTTTTTTTTTGTTTATTTACGGACGCTCTTTAACATCTCAGGTCTTCAGCGTCCCATTCAACTCATGGCGTGAAACGGCCGACAAATTTTGCTCAGAGGCCTCTCTTTCAGGCTTGAGGTTCTTTTTCGTGCCGTAAATCTACGACACGGGACCCACGGCTTAACTTCCCTTCCGAAGGAAGCCATACTTAGGATTTTTACGCCCGAAAAAATCCATCGGTCCTGGCCGGGTTCGAACCCGCGATCTTGAGTTTAGGGTGCAAGTATGGCTACCACTACACCACCAGGACCGACTGGAACCCTTAGTAAAGATATATTTTCTGGTTAATCCGTCCTGATTTTTTGTTTGTTAGTTTGGAATAGAGTTCAACTGGAATCCCGTCGGTTCATGGTATGTGGGCGTTCTTTTCTTCCCACAAATTAATTAGAGTAAGACCTTCGGAGGATTTTCAGATTTTTCGCAAAGAGCATTGGTTTGTGTGCATACGGGAATCCCCACGTCTTCCTTGATGATCTGACATCGTCATGTTTTGAGACTAACTCCTGGTAAGCCATTAAGTTACAAATGGATAAAAAACTTAAAACAAATAAGAGAACTGACTTGGAAAATACTTTTCTCAACATTGAGGCTCTTGTCCCAACGTTTCATAAGCCCTTGAAATTCTGTAGCATAAAATTCTTTTGGCTGCTGTCGGAATTGGGGGGACTTTCCTTTCAGCACCTTCACCGAAAGATGATGCTTAAGAAGGCCGAACAATTGAATTCGTTTGGAGCAAGGCCGGGGCTGTTTCGAAAATAATGTTGCAACTACTTCTTAACACAAAATACTAAAACTGAAAAACTACAAATATTACATATTTTATAAAGAGATATAGAAACTTTTTCATGCATAATATGTGAGATTTAAAGTTTTGATAATGTCGCACTTGTTAGCGGTAATGAACCTGCCAATCATTACCTTAAATAGACTTAGTAAACTGGTTTTTACACGACTGGTTACAAAGAAAAATTGAAAAGTCTAATGCACATATAATTAATAATGCTTAAAGAGCAATTTAGGAGCAGGGGAACAGCTGTTGCTCTTAATGGAATTATAATTTTAGGTAGGAATTACAAAAAATTTTACGCTGAGTAAACATTTTTTAAAATCACTCTTCAAATAAATCTACTGATTAGGTTGCTAGGAAAATAAATGTTTTCTCAACAAATCTAATGTAAAATAAATGAAATGTTTTCGACTGGGGAGAAGAATAATGAGAAATAAAAGACGAAAAAATTAGACGCCTTTATATTTTTACACAGAATCAGTTACTATGCTCTGGAAGGAGTTTGTTAACGTCTCTCTTAATAGCGAAGGTCATTAAAGCTTAAAATTACCGGGTATTCAGCAAGAGAATATTCACCAGTATGCTTATGTACTTACACAGAGCTGAAATGGTACATCATTTCTTGCATGACATAAGTATCTTTGGGAATAAATGTATCATATTCTGCACAATTTGCCTTGTCCAAAGCCTACATATTCACAAACACATGGACAACTTTTGGGTTATTTATTTTTATGTCTTTAACAACCAACATGGATAATATTTATTCCCGTTTAAGCAATCATAAATGTACATATTTCTCGAATACTAACATTTATTTTAAATATAAATAAATGGCGAAAATGTGTATGTGATATAAGAGTAAATAGACGTCATGCCCTCATGAATGAAATGTTACTCTCTTATATATTTCATGCTTATCAAATACTTCATAAAATTAAAACAAAGGCGTAGTTGATAACTATTTTAAAAATCGTTAAAACAATGCTTTTGTTTTGTTTTGCAGCGGATTCAGTGTCAGCGTGTGCGGGAGGCAGCACATCTTCAAGCCTGTCTCGGTGCAGGCGATGTGGTAAGTTACGCCCGTTTTGTAACCTTAATTTTAGTCATTCATTTAAAATGTTGAGTGTCAGCAGAGTTTAAACCAAGGTCCTATATGGTGACGAGAGTGGAATAGACTGTTGGCTATCACCCCTTTCAACTGTTTCAGATGTCCATTCCAATAAATAAAATAGAAACACTGCAGCCTACTTTGCTGTAATAAAACATATAAAATATGTGGAGTGTACTTAATATTTCTACTTAAATTTTTATTAAAAAAATAGTATTTTGCACTATTGGATACAATTTTTTTCCTTTTAAGGTACACCGATTTTAATTATGCTACGAAATTAACAGAATACTTCGAGGCGTTGTTGCTGTTTTAAAGTAAATGTAATACATCTTTCAGATTATCTTTTAGTAGAGATTTTCAACACGGAAGTATTGTTTACGACCTTTATTTTATCACAAGAGGGTCTTATATTGCTGGGAAGCTCATACCCTCGAGTGATATTTATTAGGACTATTTTATGAATAAAATAAAAAATTAAATATAATCCCCCCAAACTTGCCTTACAAAATTATAATAATTATATATTTGTATTATGAATATTTAACTTTTCAAGCCATTTAGCAACAGACGAATGTCGTTTGTCAGTAATGCAACAGAGAAAACCCAAATACGAGTTTAGGCTATTTCATGAATAGAATAAGAATAAAATTAATATATATATATTTGAAATTCGAGCACAGAATATTAAAAATTATATAAAATGTTATATTTACCTATTCAGAAACCGCGAAATAGAAGTAGACGAAAGTCGACTATTATAATCTCTACGTTCCATTTACTAATACCAACTGAGAAAAACAAAGCAGAGATAACATTTTCCAATTCTGAAAACCGTGTTTATTAAAATTTATGGTTCCTTAAGCAGGTGTTGTTACATTTACTGTTCATTGCTGAGCTCTAGTTTCAGGTCATTTGTCTAAAAAATTTTGTGCAAGAATATTAATATAATTTTATTTTTGTATAAGGGAGTCTGTTACAAAAATATAATAACTAATTGTTTTTATAAATTACATTCTTTAGACTAGAGCTAAGAACTTATAATGTAATGAAAAAAAACAGTAAAAGTTAAACTGAGATGTTTATAATACTTTCTGAGAAAACGGTAGGCAAAAATGAATAATTTTGCAAGAATATAGGGCCTCTGATCTCACCTTAAAGGAATCTTGAAAACAGGCATTATTGAGAGCATTGGGACGACAAACCTTTTAAAGGGAACGCTAAGGGTGCAAATAAAGGATTTCGTCAAGAAATTCGTTAGATTGAAACTTAGAAAGACCGCGCGCATAGTAGAAATATATTCTCGTCATCTAGCGAGTAACACACTATGCGCTAATTGACACACATTCGTTTCATAGTTAATGCATAGAGACCAGGGAGTAAGCCTTTCAACTCCTGAATAGGCCGTCATTGAGATGAATGAAATCTGTGGGAACTCGAAACGTTGAGGAGTCCTGGTCCGTTCTTGCTAAGGTCACGATTTGAATGTGAATAGAAGCGCTAAATACGTGGGCGAGGACTTGGTTTGCACGGTGGATGAGTCAGCAAGTAAATGTATTTATCCACAAGCATAGTTCCTTGTTCCTTGCTAGAGGTTAATAGGCCTCTTTGTCGTCATATCCTGTTGCTAGAAAAGCAAAGTGTCGCTAATTTCTCGCGAGGTGGCAGAAGTGAATGGAGTGGTATAAATTTCTGTCCCCTTCTGGGCGAGACGTGTGGAAGTGTCATCTACTGAGTACCTTCTCTCCAGGCAATGCTTTTGAACTTATTTACACAAAATTTTGTTACCTAACTCCAACAAGCAAAACTCGGAACTGCGTGTAGTTGGTTGCAAACGATTTAAGACATTTTTTTCTAAAAGATTTTCGTTCTCGGACTGCATGTCAGAGAGCTTCAAGGCTTTTTGCATGATCGAAGTGGTTGACCATTCACCCAACTGCTGGACCGTGTCCAGGTTGTAAATTCAGCACTGCTCTCAACTGCAGCTCAGTGATAAGTGTTTGGAAAGTGTCGAGAGAAATGGAGAGTACTTGGAAGGCTGGAAATCGCATCTGAACTGTATGTTGAATGGAGCGTCAAAATGCGAGTTTCTGAATTGCTTGTTGAATAATGTCTCTTAGATAATTTTTTATTTACTTGGCTTATTTATGGACGCTCTTTACCATCCCACTCAGGTCATCAGCGTCTTATTCAGTTCAGAGCCGATAAATGTTACTCATACTTTCTGGGTGGAATCTACATGGGACGTAGGGGCTTTACTTCCCTTCCGAAAGAAGCCATACTTAGGATTTTTGCGATCTGATCGGGATACTTGGAAGCAGTTTCTATGTCCCAGAAATAGATTTCCATCTGAAGCCTGTGTTTATATTGATATATCAAGGACGAATAAAATGTAAACCGGACTTTTTATTTTACTGCTTGTGAGTTGTAAGGAATCAGACACGTCTTTTAGACTTTCAGCGTGTGGATTTTAGGGATAGGACGAAAACTGGTTTGCTTCACACAGCCGTTACTTTTATCAGTAGCATCATGTCCGAGCAAGAGGTACGCTCGTCAATTACGCAATGCATTATTATTATTAAGTTTTTGGCGCGGGAGATTGCAGAGATTAAGGTCACAGTTTGGGGTTAAGACACAAGTTAAGAGTGGCACATACGTTACACGTTACAGGTGAACGGGAAAGTGTGAAAAATGAAAGCCATCATCATCAATCTCAGGCGAATGTACCGGAAACAAACATTCGGACCGTTTGGGAGCTTATTTTGTGTAACCGATTTTAGAAGGTTTCTGAGCTTGGAATAAGTAAGGAAGTGAAGAATCCATTATTTCAGTTGGAATATCAAGTCTCGGCAAGGTACGTTAAGCGTTTACACTGAGGCCCAAAAGGGTGCACCTTTTGGAGCGTGTCAGAGGCTTTGGGCTCAATACCGCGATTAAGGAGAAACATCCGAATCTGCGATAAAACGCGGCTACACCGCTATACTCCTGTCGAAGCAAGCGAGAATGAGTGGAGGAAAAGAGGATGAATCCGTTGTTGTCAGAGCAAAAACTGTCAACTTTGAAGATTTCTTGTACTATTATTAATATTACGTTAATTTAAAGATCTCTATAATGCATTTGATCATTAGCAACCCATTAATTTTGTCAAGGTTCTTCGTTCAGGATCGAGGCTCTTTTACGTGCTCAAATGTGTAACACAGGTACCACGTGTGTACTTCCCTTCGGAAGGAAGCCGTATTTACGACTTGGGTCTTCAAGGCAAGTATGCTTACCATTAGACCTCCAGAATCAACATTTTCTGGGACTCCCAATGCATTTTGTTAATGGATTTCCTTCATCTAGCTTTTTAGTGCTAATTTCTAATTGAGACGATACGTGATTATTAGTGGAAAGAAAACCATGAACTTTGAGAAGTCCTTTTCCAAGATAAGGCCCTTCCGCATACAGCGGCTTTGATGTTGGAAAAGGTGGGAGAAACGTATTGGACAGCATTGGAATGTCTTCCTTATAGTCCAGGCTGCGATTACCAAATGTTTGGACCGTTAAAAGAAGCATATAGTGGTCGGAGGTTCGATAGCGAAAAAAATGTGAATGTGGAAGCATTCGTGTGCAACTGACTGAAACTCAACCGCACTCTTTCTTCGAAATGCGATTAAGAAGTTTCCTATCAACTGGGGAAAATGTGTTTGTAAACCTGAAAATGAAGCACACGTTTTATTTACTCTGGGTTTCAATAAATTACAAAAAGAAAATCCGGTTTATGTTTGAAACACTCTCGTGTTTCGTTTGTTGTCACATTGTTTATGAAGATGCATTTCGCGTCGATCCTGGTGGTGTAGTGGTAACCACACTTTCCCCCTAAATCCAAGATCGCCGGTGCAAGCCCGGCCCGGATATATGGATTTTTAAAATCGGGCGTAAAAATTCTAAGTATGGCTTCCTTCGGAAGGGAAGTAGACCGTGGGTCCCGTGTCGTACATTTATGGCACGATAAAGAACCTCAAGCCTGAAAGAAGAGGCCTCTGAGCAAAATTTGTCGGCCGTTTACTCCCTGAATTGAATGGGACGCTGATGACCTGAGATGTTAAAGAGCGTCTGTAAATAAAACAAATCATCAACAAAAAGATGAGTTTCGTTTTTATATTCAACACCTGAGCGTCGGTCCTGGTGGTGTAGTGGTAACGATAATTGCCTTCTAAACCCAAGGTCGCAGGTTCGAACCTGGCCAGGATCGATGGATTTTTTCGGGCGGAAAAATCATAATCATGGCTTCCTTCGGAAGGGAAGTAAAGCCGTGGGTCCCGTGTCGTACATTTACGGCACGATAAAGAACCTCACGCCTGAAAGAAGAGGCCTCTGAGCAAAATTTATTGGCCGTTTCACGCCCTAAATAGAATGGGACGCTCATGACCTGCGATGTTAAAGAGCGTCCTTAAATAAACCAAAATCAATCAAAAACACCTGAGCTCTGCGACACGTTCACGAAACGTGTTCATCGTAGACAGTATTAACTTTTGAGTAATGGATACAGATAATCAAAAGACGCATTTTAAAGATTACTTCTGTTTATTAAAATATTTAATGCATATAAAACTGACAGAAAGAACTGTCTCATACGAGACGTATACAATATGAAACCTAATAACTCATATGACTCGAATGGGTTCCGTTCTCTTTTTTCCAATTTATGTTTATGTACCTCCTACTTATACTCCCAGAAAGTTTCCAGTTTACTTGTGGCCATTGTTTTTATAACGCATTTTCAACCAGTTATGAACTTTGTGTAGCTAAAATGTGAAAAGCGGTGTGGACAAGTTGTGGTTTTTCTCGGAGTTTTTGCTTTCCCTGAGAAAATGAATACCAGCGCCGTATTCTTCAAAAGTATAATTGGTCTAATACATTACAAGTATGTGGAACTTGTAGTTATTAGTAAAATTCTGATTCACTAAGATTTCTGTCACGCTTATACCTGTAATTTCATATTTAAAGTGTACAAATGACTTTTCGTTCTGTTTCACAGAAGTATTAGTATTAGTGTGGTACTGGTAATTTGTATAAATTTCTCTACAGGTGTAGGAACATTGGTAACTCCAAACACCAGCACAAAATGTAACATATTTTAAGGAATTGAATATGCGAAGTATTAGCGAATAACATGATGATAATGATGAGAATAGGGATATATGTATATAAAGAAAGAACAATTAAGTAAATGCGTACAATAAAAAAAGTTAGGTTAAGTACAATTAAAACACGGCTTATTACTGATGTTGGCTTTTCCTGTTTCAAATGCACATTTTTAAGGTTCTTGCTACATGCCACGAAAATATTTTATTTTCATTCTTCATTCTGCTTTAAAATAATCTCTTTTGACACAATTTTTTGCGTATAACAAGAAAGTGATTGTCAAGCAACATAAACAAATATATAAATATAAATGATAAAATACATGACCGAGAGCAATCGGAAAGCTCGATTCTTTTGCTATCTCTCGACGATAGCAATTGATGCTCCTAAATGTAGCTGTAAGGAACCGTCTGTCAGTGTATTTTATTACGCTGGAATATTTATAAATGCATAATAGAGTGTTTAAATTATCGTTATATTTGAGAAAAAATACAAGATCTATTTAGTAGGAATGACAACAATCCTGTACATTAAAAATACGAATTTATTACTAACGGAGCGAACGTAACATAATTCAAGGTATGGCGACTTGTGGCAAACAGCTGCTCCTCCATCTTGCTCTTATATGACGTCATTTGCAAACATACTTTACAAATGTTGTACTTCTTTCGTTGAATAGAAAGTTACAAGGACTTGTAATGTATTAGACCATGTTTTTATGGAATAGGGCCCAGATAGCTTTAGCGCGCCAAAGACCGCGAGCTCATTTGCACCATCACTAATTCATTTCATTGTTACCTTCACCATCATCTCCGCTGGGACATCTTAGCGGCCTACAAAAGCGTCATGCAAGGGGGAATGCCCACAAGCTAATGAGAACCTTCAGCTACCATTGGGGAAAAAATCATGTATAAGAATTTTACAGGTGTACTGATTTACTATTAAGAACTATATATTTCTTGTACAACCGGGTTACTCTCTAAGGCCATGAACTTTACGTTGACCCAAGTATTTGGAACCTGGTTGTTTTCATTCACACTGCTTAGGGTTCGAGGCCTGAAGTGGAGGCGAGAGTTTGCCCAGAGTAAACGGCACGTTCGGAGTTGGCAGCTACTGGGGGATCTAATTTTAGTGGCTTTACTCCGACCTAATCAACGGGCCGGCACGCCTTACAAGGATACCCTCAGTGGGCCAGGCGCGAGGCAGCCACTTGTCGAACCTGCGGCAATATTATTAGTTCATCAGGATTCATCGC
This sequence comes from Metallyticus violacea, assembly GCA_030762175.1. Taxonomy (NCBI): domain Eukaryota; kingdom Metazoa; phylum Arthropoda; class Insecta; order Mantodea; family Metallyticidae; genus Metallyticus; species Metallyticus violacea. The sequence continues at coordinate 26,388,897 of CM060839.1, forward strand.
ATAACGGTCTGTCGCTTGCACTTTCTCCTACTCATGTTTACATTCTGACCGCTGGAAGCTATTGAGAATTTTAAAGCGTTGGTTGATGAAATGTCAACTATTTTAGGAAGAAGGTTCTGCTCCAAATGTTTATTGAAAGTCTGCATTATATGTCTAGAAAAACAAAATCTAATGACAACGCTGAGATTTAAACACTCACATCAACTGCACGTCGAAACGACGATCTAAACACCGCCGTGGTAGAAAACAACGTTTGCGAGGTTTAGAACTGTGCAGTTTTAATCCACGCCGTTGGCGGTTGTATTGGAGAAAGGCATTACTTGCTTTACGCTATTGAACTGTGGTATATTGCAGCAAATGGGTCTAAAGCCCACATTCGCCTCCCACAGGAGTGCTACTCCAGAAATGTCACGGGCGCAGCGGTTTCGCCGTTTTCTACCTGTTACTCCGTCATTTGCTTTCTTAAAAGTATTTCTTTAATCGTTTCTTGCTTGTTCTAAAGATTTTGTGACTACCTTTACTCAAGTTGCTTAACTTTCGTGCACAATCGCTAAAGCGTTGATCGAAAGAACTTTAGGCACGATAATATCAGATAGAATTACTCATGACTGTCAGATCACGACATTTGTAGATTAGCGTGCAAGAGAGTGCATGTTAAGGTGGTTATGTAAGCAGTTTTTACGTCCGTTCTATCACCTGACTTCGAGGTTGTTAGTACATTGTTTAAAAAAGCCTTAGAAGTAAAAGAGTCATTTACGCAAATAGCAAAGAGAGAGATGTTCACGAACAAGCCATTGACGAGGCTGAAATTTCGATACGCTTTTCTCAGTAGTTGCGAAATATATTTTTAATATTGTTCTATCGTAATGTAATTAATGTCTACCTAATTTTAGAACTGAAAGTAGCAGTCTAGCGGTACTGGAATAAAACAATTGGAGATTGTGCTGCAAAGTAACTTTCAAGTACTATTTTATAAATTACAATTGAAAGTAGCAGTCTTGCTGTATCACACAATTTAATGGAATAAATTTATAAAATTATTCAAGCTATGCAAATTGCTTGCTATTAATATAAATAGTTATACTACACGAGGCAAAATTAATTTCCAGCATTTTATCAACAATAGTAGGATCTGAAACAGCAGCATTCTTCGTTCTGCATCAGGAGCTTCCATCAAAAACTTACTTACGTTATCTCTTATGAAAACACGGGAATTTTTTGCTGCATATCCAATAATTGCTCCTTACTTCCAAATAAGACTTTATCATGGAATAAATAAACCATAATGTTGAAGATTTCATTACCTTCGAATTTTCTAGAAAATACGTCAGCATAACATCATTCATTTGTACTGACTTTTTTCTTTTTGCACCAAACGGCGAATAATGAGACACGTTCTCGCTCATACCATTTTTTTATATTTCTCAGACAGCAAATCATTCCTTATGTTACTCGCCGTTTCAGTCACCTCGAGTGAGGTTCCTGCCAAATTTTAATAATCTTCACATCATCGAGCTGCTAAATGTTTTAATAAAATCACACACTAATGCGCAACTATACAAACATATGAACAAATGTAATGGATTTGATATTTGCAGTTCTCGTATTTTAACGAATAAGTTATGATAAATCAAAAGTAAATTGCTTTACTATATAGTTGTATAAAAATAGTAGGTAACATACTTGTTGAAACGCTCATTGCGATCCTCGCGTGAAATGAACCGAGATAAACCTCGGACTGCAACTGCTCACTGTGTATTACAATATATTATTGTTGCGCACTATGTCGACATTACATCATTTTGATTACTCTGAAGATGTAGCCATTCAATCTCTCAATAAACGTGTAGGGGAACCGGAAAATCCTATCTTACCATTGTAGTTTTCGTTCCTACTGTGGCAGAACCATTAGGGTTACAGTATTGAAATTTAAACCATTTTGACGCGTTTTATCTGTGTACTGCGCATGGTTAATAGAATTAAATTTTTGCAACAAAAATTTGAAATTGTTTTTATTTAAAGCCTATTTTTGTCAAAAATTAGATACAAAAGCTTCCATAATTCATAGGTTATGAAATTGTTTGTAAGATTTCTGCTTCTTATGTCTAGAAATACCACTAACATGTCAAGGTAACTGAAGCAGTACTTTTTCTCTAGAGGTGTCATAGCCCCAATCCGGAATATAATGCGTACCTGCGTCATAAGTACCTGTTCCCATTGTTTACGTTAGAACAGCCAACAGCAAAAACAAAATTTCTTCTAGCAAAAGGTAAAAACCAGAACCTTCAAGCTCGTTAACAGATCCGAGATCTGTATAATTTTAAGTGGATGGTGTCAAGGAATGTTTAATCTTCAATGATGCCGGGAGTGCTGATAATTTTTCGGTAATTTAATTGAGGTTAACCAATGTTTGTTGTCATGAGTTTGAAAGTTCAATCAATTAACTAACAAAAATTATAAACAAGAGGGGGATTCGGCAAGATAATTGCAATGCGAGAACGATGCCATTTTTGTACTTTTAGTATAATCATTGAAGGGGTTTGACTTATGTTTGGTCTTTCTGAAAACATACACTAATTTAGCTTTTATTTCAAGCAGAACCGCGTGTAGATCTAAATTAAATTAAATAAAATAACAACGGAACACTGTTAAAACAATTACTATTTACAACTGTTTTTATATCAATTATGTCATATGGTGAACAGGAAAATGCACGAAAATAGGCTTCCTAGATCCCTAGTCGAATCGAAGCAGAGAATATAAGAATAAAAAAATGAATGCAGGAGAAAAAATCCGTCAGTTATTAGCTTTTGAGTACCACGCTTTAAAACTATCGATTAAATTCCATTCTGATTGGTGAGAGACCGTACATTTGCTGAAAGCCGCCCGTGTGCAATTATCTATGCTAATGCATTTAGCATAAGTCAAAAGTGTCGAAAAATGACAATGAATTCCAAATTTTGCCTTCCAACTCCCCATAAATGTAACCATGAAACATTTGCATGAGGGAGAATCTTGGTAAGCATTTTTGTTTTAAATGTGTAGTTTGAGTTGTTTTATATGCGATATTAAACAGAAGTTGTAGTAATTCGTTCCTAACTGTCGCTAAATTTACTCCTGGTATAAGGAGATTAGAATTTCGTGAAAGTATTGCGAGGAGAAAGATTTTTGACTTTTACCGTTAACATTTCAATTAATATTGATGGAAATTTCAATTCTAAATTTGCAGTTAATTTGAAATCTGAATGGCGGCTGTTTTGTTTTCTGGTATTGGGGTTTAGAAGGCTTTGAGAATTCGGTTACACAAATGGAATATTCTTCTTAGCACAGACTAAAATATTCAAGTGCCACGTAGTATTAAACAAATATTTTGCTTTAATTTTATTTTTATATTATTTTGAAATATTGTGGAATTGTAATCTGAAATATTCCAATATTAGATTATTTTTCATTGGTATGTTGGTAAACATGTAGTGTGGAAAAGAACTACTGAAGGGTAAAGTTTGTATAATTCTCTATTTTTTCAACTAGAAACATGTGAAGTTCGATGTAGTATGGAACAGAAGTATATAGAACGAATTAATGAGTAGAAAGGGGATTTGATAGCGGGATCGTGGAACTACAGACATCATATGGATTAACGTCATAGCTACGTTGCAATGTGATGTGTGTTCATAGTCAAATGTAAACAATGTCACTGAGGAGGCGCTGTCATAAGTATGCTGCACCTCAGTTAAAACTACGAGCCCATCATTTTGCATCAGCTTTGAAACTTACTTCACAACGAAATGCTGAAAGCTTTCCATTTACAATCCCCAAAACGTTTACTCATCACCACTTCATAGCATTTTGAATTTATTTCTGTTTTAGGTCGATTGATACTTTATTATTAAAACAGTTTGAACAATATTTACACAAGTAGCACATCTTATAGTGTCTCATTTGTAAAAGTGCAGTTGGTAAACAATGAGTGCACCCTAGGATGTTATGAGAATACAATTGGCTCTTGCTTATTTTGCATCATGTGTCTGAACTGCAGTTTGAAACCGAGAGTTTTGAAAGAGCAATTGTTAATTTTAAGCATGGAAATTTCGCTTTTCGATTGTATGGGGAAAAAGAATGATTTTCGCTTATAATAATAATAATAATAATAATAATAATAATAATAATTTGTTTAAAAATCATACAACCTGTTAAACAATCTAATTGCAAAAGTAGCGTAGTTGAACTTGAAAGCCTATTTTTAATTTATGTTTTAAAACAATCCCTGGTGTTGATTTTTTTCCACCGTGAAAAATCGTGTTTACATAGTGGTAAATATATTTATCGTGGCTGTTACAATTTCGAAAAATGTAATTAAAGTTTGGAATTATTTTCAGTTGAACTCAATGAGAGATAACTGGTAACTGAAAATAAAAGTAAATTTTACCCACAAAAAAGATAGTGTTTGTATTGTTTTTAACAAAATCGTATAGAAATAATATAAATTAGGATTTTGTTGTTTCAGATAATTTTATTCTGTGCATTGTGGAAAGATTAAGGTAATTGCATAGTTTATTTTAAGTTAGCCACCAGTTATTTTTGTTTCATACATTTATTATATGTATTTACTATACCAATTATAATTGCAAGGTTGTAAAATGTCTCAAAATAAATTGAATAAGAAAATACAGGTATGCCAATTTGTTATATTAATGCTACTCTTAAAATAAGAGATGTTTGTATTGAATTTGATAAATTTTGATAACAATATAAGAAAGTATGGAGTATCGAAATTGAAAATCGGTATAGAATATGGAGTGTGGAATATATATCCAGCTGTATTTACAGTAAACTACGAAAAATCAATAAATGCTGTTAATAGAAATAGGATTTCGTACCGCACCGGATTTATTTTTCTTACTAACTTTCCACGAGCAACCTTCTTGCTTACAAGGAAAACCCTCAAGTTCGAACAAACACAACCCCACATACGCCATTTACTTACCTCTGAAGTCAATGGTAATATATGTTTATGCAAATCGTGTTAATATTTACATTTTCACAGTATAGATACCAAAGCTGTTTATTAAAGAACGGTAATACTTTTTTTACTGGTGTAATTTCTCACTGTAAAATTTAGCGATACAATATGTTGTTAGCTTAATGCGTAATGTACATGTAGTACTAGTTTCATTGTTGTCACTTCCGGTTACCGCCTGTCAGAGATGTGCAAGTTCAGACATGTTCAGTTCCGCCTACGCGACGAACAATATGCTGCTCTGAAATTCTGCTTTCGTCTCAACAAAGTTGAAAGTCTATTCAATATTTCAGAAAGTCTTCTTCCCAGTAGCACAGCTCAACGATTGTTTAAAGGGGGTAGACAATCAATTTCAAAGGAAGGTGGACTCGACCTCCAGTTTGTGCTCATTAAAACCACCGCCGCTACTGTCATAATGAGAAAGGATTGTCCAATAACATTAAAGACATTTTCAGAAATTCTGAAAACTTCACTGGGTTCTGTACACACGTTACACATGAGACGTGCTTGTTCATAGTGGGATCCAAGACTAGCGATTCCCGAACAAAAGTACGTTCGCGTTACAGGAACATGCGGAATTTCTTTCGAACAAATTGCTGATGAAACTTGATCCTAAGAGCAAATAGCAAGCCTTTATTGGTCATCAACACCACCCAATGGTTGCTTCTGCATCGATGTTGAAGGAATGGTTTATCAGCATGATGTACTGCGCCGGACAATACTACAGAGATGTCCTGAAAGCTCTGCAAGATTGCATCATACACAACAATTTAAAACAAGCGTCTTACTCCAAATTTCCCTCCGTGTACTTTTTCTTTTGCCCGTACTGAAGAAACCCCGTAGTGAGAGGCATTTTGCATCATGAGAAGCAGTAGCGAAGGCTGCAATGATGGACATGTCAAAAATGGTTTCAGCTTGTCTTTGAAGACTGGCAGAAACGCTGGGGCAGGTGATTCGCATCGCATCCAACGTGGATTATATAGAGAAAGATCGAATAAACGAGGAAGGGCAAAGGTTGTTGTCAAATAAAATGATAATTCTTTATTGATCAGCGCTCCTATATGTGATATTTGACAATACTTCCGTGATCGTAAATACGGAGAGTACCGAACGGAATATTTCATAGAACTTCCTTTTTAAGCTTCTGTTGCATAAACTTTTGTTAATGCTGTTACATGTTGTTATATTAAATATTTCAGAAAGTCCATTATACATGTCCTGCAGTACAAAGTCCAAGAACATTTAAATAAATGAAACACAAATTCCTGACTACCAAATACGGGGAAAATATTTAATTGTGTTTGTTGTAACAAATTCCATTAACTATGTAGCCTTTCCTCTGCTTGTAAGAATTCTCAAATAACACATGAAAATTATGAAACAAATTAAATTTTGGGTATCATCATTGAGTAGCAATATCGTATATATTTGCAATTATATAAACACAACTCTCTTTTCGTTTCTATTGTTCATTTATTTACGACTGGATCGTTGTTTGCATTCCAGTGCATACAAGACTCTGTATTGCGTGCGAGGTCACGTGCTGTGTGAAAATGATTGCCATATGCAACGAGGCATTCCTATGGAAGTCAAGAGTCCCGGTTAAGGCCCACACAGTACAAGCCCGCCAACAGGTATCGGCTTCAAGTCGAACCTTTATTGGATTTCCGAAGGCCGCCTCTTGATGATCGCCTTGTTAGGGGGTTAGGGCTTAACGGTGCTAATATGAGAAGTCTTTGGCTTTACTGCAACAGGTGTTTGCGATGCAAGTACTTGAAAACTTTCTTCTGGTGTTGGGGAAAAGTTTGTGCACAGATGCCCATGAACTATTTTAGCAAGTTTCACGATTTCAAAAACGAATTCAGGATAGCATGTTATGACGAGCGAGTTAAATAAAAGCAATTCCTACTTAACACTTAAAATAATGTTATTAATAGGAAACATCTATTAAATTCAGAAATATTCCGTTTTTATGGTTTTTGAAAAAAAAATAAAGTAATTTTCTGGCAATATATTTTGCCGCTTCTTGTGACATACTATCATGATATTATGATAGGGAAAGCAATGCCGTTCAAGAAGCAAATAATCGATGTACTTTTGAACAGATGAGCGAAAAACAATTCAATTAAATAACCCAGAATGTTGTCTAGCTGTTTATCCTTCTGCACTTTCATCCCCCCGCACATTTACTCTACATGTTGATACCTAAATCTCGTTAAACTTCCAACATCATTAATAAATATAAGTGAGAACTATAAGATACATAGTCCACTTATTGAGACCAATATCCGTTGCATTATTTTCTCTTGACGCCCCTTATCAACACCAGATATTTGAACCAAAATTTAGGAATGTATGCTCATTAGAACAATTCTTCTAAGAACACAAACTCTCACAACGCTGCTAAAACTGGCAAAAGGGGACAGGAAAGCAAAAGAGCCGTGAAGTACCAAATTACGTAAGGAAGTGAAGTTACTTTAACATCAACCATACAGTGTAGCTGACCCTAAAGTCTGCCTAGCTTTATGTCTTTGTTTAGCAGCAGGTTTTTGCATTGCAGTCCTTCCTTCTGGCGTCATGTACCCTAACTAGCTGATGTTTTGCTAGCGAACGAATTGTCCCATTTCTACTAATGACTGCACGCAGTTACTTGCAATAGCACTCTCATGGATGACGTCGAACTTTGACTTCTCCTAGCACTCGCTTCCCTACCTAACTTATCCAGAAATTAATTGCGGATGTTATAGGAAAGTTGATGATTTTCAACTCAGGGAAGTTGCTGTCGGTCCTGGTGGTGTAGTGGTTTACCATACTTGCCTCTTAAACCCAAGATCGCGGGTTCGATCCCGGCCAGGACCGATGGATTTTTTTCGGGAGTGTAAAAATCCTAAGTATGGCTTCCTTCGGAAGGGAAGTAAAGCCGTGGGTCCCGTGTCGTACATTTACGGCACGATAAAGAACCTCAAGCCTGAAAAAAGAGGCCTCTGAGCAAAATTTGTCGGCCGTTTCACGCCCTGAATTGAATGGGACGCTGGTGACCTGAGATGTTAAAGAGCGTCCGTAAATAACCCCCCCCCCCAAAAAAAAAGTTGCTGGAGAAGATACACATCCAATTGCTCGAGAATTTGCTAAGGAACTGTGACTTGCACTTTCAATTTTTTAACCGTTTGATGAAAACAGAATAAATAAAAAATAAATAAATAACAGAAATGTTAAATCTGTTATTCACTGCTTGTACGCGACAAAAATGAATTCCTATTTGGATCGTATTGTGTGACCTGTGTTGAGAAGTGGATTCTTGCCGAAAACAGCAAACAAGCGGCATCATGACTGAATCTCGATGAAGCATAGAAACGCTTCGCAAAACCATAGGAAGGTTATAGCGTCTGTTTTGTGGTCTGCGGCTGGTTTAATACATAACAATTTTTTGTAACGAGGCACAACACTTAGGCCGGAGATGTATTGTCAATGCTTTTGTAGCTGCAAGAAAAACAGCCAGCACTGATCATTAGAAGGGCCTATACCTCTTCATGATAACGCTCGGCTACACTACTTACAAAGAACACTCCAGAGGCTGAATATTCGACCGACCTTTCATCCACTAACTTTCATTATTCGAACACCTGGACAGTTTCCTTAAGAACAAGGTTTTCAATAACCAAGAGTAGCATAGAGGCATTTAGAAATTATATCAACGTAGAAACCACGATTTTTATAATTCAAATAGGCTTATTGGCAAAAATGTGGTATAGATGCTTGTTATAATTATTTTTAATTAATAAAGTTATAGCTGTTTTGTTGAAGTTGAAATCACAAAACAATCATTCATTTCCGAGCAATGTAATATTGTGTACATAAATGATAAAATCGCTAGTGCAGCGTCCGTGGTAAAGTTTTTGAGCTTGTTATTTGAAAAATTCATTACTTAGAGTAATTTGTCCCTAAAGTTACTGGAAAATCATCTTAAATGTAAATTTAAGTTTAAAGTTATTTAATCTCTTGAAACACGTGTTTACTGTCCCTAATTGTTTAAAATTGTCCCGCTGTATAAAATGAACTAAAGATTTGCAAGGCAATTTATATATAAGGGAAGTATGAAAGGTCTATTCATATAATGTTAAATTTACCTATTTGAGTTCGCATTTTCTCAAGCTAAAGAAACAAAACTTTTACAGCATACAGATGCACATGACTTAAATTTGCTTATCTATTTTCACTACTATACCATTACTCTGAAGTAAACTATACATTTTTCAATTATTTCTTTTTTTTTAATTCCCCCCCCCCATTTTATTTTTTACGTTGTCACATTTTGTCCTAACTCTACCATAATAGATGCACATCAGCATAATAATATCATGCATAAAAGGTAAAAATATCAAAGCGATAGCTTATACAGATTCTAAAAAAATGGGAAACTTACACAGAAAAAAGACAAACCACAGCCTTCTAGAGCAAATAGTTTCTGAGATAGAATTTTAACTGAAGTGCTCCGGAAATAAAACAAATAAGAGTGTGCAGTGACATTATTAAAATTTTATTAAAAGTGCTTATAACCAAGAATCATTAATGAAAATCACATCAAAATAAATTGAAAATGTCAAATATTAAAACCGTACAAAAATATGTTTTTGAGACTGCCCCTTCCCTTTAGTACGTTCCTTAATTTGCAGTCTCTTCCAAGCACACGACACATGTTCTTGTCTAATTTTTCTCCCTGAACCACTTAACACCAGTAACAATTTCTTTAAGTAGGACATTCCTTTTGACTTCCCTCTGTTAGATCGACTTTTTTCTTGCACCATTTATCTTACTCTCTGGTACAACGCTCTTGCTTACAAAGTCATCAGCTTTCAGAGGGAAAATGGGAAACAAATTTTAAAAACGTAAAATTCAAGCATTGTACGAACACAACAAATACATGTTAGCTGTATAATTTCACCGTTGGCTGTCCGCAACATTAAACGTACTAATGGCGACATAAGATTTCGCAGTCTATCGCAGAAATTTTGTAGTGGTGTCATCAACCCGTCATGAGTCAGAGACACGAGATCGCTCCAGTGTTTGCAAATAAAGGCCGGAGAGAGTTTCACGTTGACGGTCGGAATAATTCACTGGTCATGACCGCAGAGAGTGAACCATAGACTCGTGATCTCAAGGCGGAGGACGGCAGCCCACGCTGGCGCCGCTCTTGCCTGCAACAGGACGTAGTAGGAATTCAGATCACAACCACCACTACAGCTAGCCGCCGTTTTCTTCAACTTCTTTGTTGTCCCAGGCGACTTGGGTTGGATTTCGGAGGCTGTAAATGGAATTTGTGGCAGGTAAAGTGACATTTGCTTTTCCTGTCACGCACTTTATCCTGGAGATGTGGCTTAGTGCAGGATGATTTGTTTCCTTTCTCTTGCGTGAATGTTTCAAACCAAATATCTGAGACAGTGAATAAAATAATGATTATTATGTTGCGAATGAACCCAAAAGTAATTGGAAGATATTATATAATATTCTGAAGCATTTTATTTTCATTTTATAAAAAAATTAATTCAGATCACATTTTTATACATTATTTACGTTGTACATTTGGATATATTTCAAAAATGGTCTTGTTTTTTAATGTGAAAGTTCATAATAGAAAGTAAATACAAATAAGTGTTAAAAGTTTTAATTTACATGATCTTCTACTATTTTTACATATTCTTATTGCTTTCTTTTATAATATAAAACAGTTTTTCTTTCAACTGAATTTCCCCAGAACATTAAACCGTAATTACTAATCGAAGAGAAATATGCTTAATTAGTTTTTTGATGGAACTAAATAATTACATGAACGAAGCGCGTAGGCTGCTTAGTGTAATAGATTTGCCTTCCAGTTTAAACACGAAGGTTGTTCGGAAATGGTTTACATAACGATATTTTACAAGTACCGCGAGGTCTATGGGTGCATCATTCGTGAACGGATGTTCCAATACACCATTCAGTCGTAGATGGCGATTGTAAGCTTGTAAGTGTAGCGAAGGGAAAGAGTTCATTTGTTGTCAATACGTGAACAATATGGAAAGCATGGTTTTTGTGGAAGGAAGGTGTCAAAGCTTCAGAAAGTCATAGACGTTCAACTGTGGTAAGCAGTCAAGAAGCTCCTGCATTGATGAAATGGAATGTCAGATAGACCCCGGCATGCAACCCTGTACACCATTATTAACAGCGATTTGAAGATGTGCACACACTGGGTTCCACGCAACTTAATACAGGCACAGAAGGACAAAACTGTTGTGGGCTAGTGGAAATGCATAATGTCTTGGAGAAGGTGACGAGTTATAGTTCACTACTACACACCAGAGAAGAGAGTTCATTTCTTGCAATGATATACAAAGAGTCCCCGGCCTAAAATATTTCGTGCTGCTCCATATGCAGACAGACACATCAGCTATACTGCTAATGGACTCACTTCATCAAGGAACGACTGTCAACAGCGAGGTGTACTGCGAGACCTTTACACGGCATAGGCGCAGGATTCAGCAACGGCGAAAGGGGAAACGGTCGGCATGATTGCTCCTTCAATATAACAGGTGCTACACCAGCAACACTGCGACAGCAAAGAGTTGACATCGCGGAGCTCTTGTTGTGGTGCCGCACCCTACCGTATTCAACAGATCTCGTTTCTTTTATTCGAGAACAGTTAACAGATTTGCGAAAATTTTTATATGAGAGCATTGCAAATAAAAAAGTGGTCAAACGGCCGCATAATGAAAATGGAATTAATTTTGTGGGGCTATGAAATTTTGCATCGAACTTAACGGTGAACATTTTTGCAACATTGAACCCATTTCGGTGGTTCAAACACTTTGACGACCGCAGTTCTGATATAACACAGCTGTTCAGGGAGCTCGTCGGTAGGCTGTTGGATATGTTAAAACATTTCACCATTGTACACATGAGAGGTGCATCTATCTGGTTGACGCCTACAAGACTATAATACAGTTTACAACGTTGTTATCCAATATTTGGTCCGACAACATCGAATGTGTACCGCCTCCTCCATATAGCTAGGAACTTGTTCCGTGCGATTTTTTCCCCCTCCGTCTAACTTCGTTTCTGAAGACGGTGTAAAATGATCAGTTCCAGCACGTCCTCCAATGCTGGACCAACTGTATACAGCCCAAAAAGACCATATACACCTGCACATTACGTAAAAATAGCAAATATTTCTGTGTACTTGCCCAGGCTAAATAAAATTTCCTTGTTACAATGATACACCCCAGCTTCACTCAAAGGTTAATTTTAAGCTGCTCTGATGGCAGGGTAGCGGAGTGATGATACGCAATCCTGAATGCTTGAGAGCGGTACATGTAATCTTTATTTTCACACTATCCGGATAACCTTGATCTCCCAATGTCTGTCACGTGGGTGATTATCTCCACCCACTGTTGGCATGCATCCTCAAGGTAGGCGGACATGCACTGCACTAAGGTTAAGGTCTTTGCAGTTACAAGCGCAATGTTTTTCTCTAACTCCAGGAACCCATGACATTCTCTTTCAAAGAAGATATGACTAATCCATAGATATCTGCTAAAAACATGTGAGAAAAAGTACACTTTTCACATCTTATGTTCAAAAACGTCACTGTGCGGTGCTAGTGCATCAATATCATAGATACGATTTACTACACAACTCGCACGCAAAGTCTCTCCGCAGTTAGTTGCAGTTTATTGAAAAGATCGATTAATTTGGTAACATTCCTTCAAGGTTGGAGTTGAACGTAGGGGGCTTAATGTTGCCAACCATGCTAGTCAACCCTAACCCCCTCAGTATCCTAAATTAACACATTCGTATAAATGGAACTAAGCTTCATCGGAAAACAATGAGGCTAGGATAAATTATTCAGTCATACACTTGAACCAAACTTCATTCACAAAGCCCAGTCTTGACAGCAGGACCGTGCGGCACTACAGTAATTTTACAAGGTTTTAACTTAAGTAGCTTCGTATGGAAGTGGAAAAGAAATTTTAGAGCACTTCTCTAGACAGTATCCATTTCCATTCAGTTTCTTTTATGATCACTATACATTATCGTTTTCACTTATTATTATTATTATTATTATTATTATTATTATTATTATTATTATTAACATTTCCCGATTTACTAAAAAATTTAACCAATTTATAAACACTTCAAGTAGAATAGTGCAACATTTTAATGATATTTGGGTTCAAGGAGAAATGCCCAATGATTGGAAAACAGCTCTAATAGTTCCTGTTTATAAAAAGGAAAACGTAAGTTATTTCTCGAACTGCAAAGAAATTTCCTTATTAACAATGGCATTCAAATGTGTACAATAATTTCAAATAATTAAAGTTAGAATAAGAATCAAATACCGAGAAAGAACAATGTGAATTCTGGAAGTTAAGGTCATGTGTAGATGTCATATTTGTTGTGAAACAAACAGTAGAAAAAAGAAAATAATTTAACCATCCTCTTTGTGTGCAAGTTTTAGATAGAAGTTAGAGGAAATTTTAGAAAACCATGAAATCCCTATAAACCGCATTAATGCAATGAAAATTCCTTACACAAAAACTATAGAATATATTTTAATAAATTCACAGAAAGCTTCAAATAAACCAAGGTTTAAGACAGGATAATGCTCGTCCCCATTACTTTTGGTAGTAGATACATTTAGATAAACTCGTTAAGGAATGGAAATCGCCAGAATCATTGGAAATAAGAATAAATAGAAAAAGCACGCTAAATACATATTATTTGAATATCAGGTTGTAGTGCAAGAAAATGAAAATACTTTTTAAATTACATAATATTGTAAGTAATTATAATATTTCAGAAAAGCAAAATAATCAAAGGCGATATGTGGCAAACAAAAAAAAGAAAAAAAGAACAACAACAAAAAAAAAAGAAAAAGGGGAGCAGAAGAAGAGAATAGAAGCAGTAGAAGAGAAAGGAGTAGAAGAAGAAAAGAGGAGGAAAAATCTTTACATGTTGTGGCCACATGTAAAGCAAACTGATCGCTTTGAAGTACTGTTTGGGCATTCAAGAGCATGCATGTCCTTAAGAAGTAACGGCGAAGAGAATTGATCTTTACAAGGAGTCATGTCTGGGAGGAGAACCTGCTGCTTAGAAACATGGCAAAAAAAATGTTTTAACTTTTTGGAAGAGTGTTGACCTAATTGTGATGAGGAATTCTCAACTACCGCAAGGGTGGCACACAAACCGGTGAAGCTTTTCATTAAAGAGCTCCGTCAAGAGCACACCCAAGAAGCTTCAAGCATTGAAACCCGTAACTATGTAATTGCGTATGATAATAAGGGAAGTGGCAGATTCCAGACCGAGACACTTTGACCCGGGGAGAATGAATCACTTGTGAAGACTGCCTGCCGCTCCCAAAACAGTAAGTCGCCTATCTTCCATCAGTTTCCAAGAAAGCTTACCATATCTCGCCGCATCTTTCACGTCATCCGTTAGATTTCTGGCAATGTTCCGTCGCCTTTTTCTTGTATATGAGACTTTGGCTACTTGGTCTATGACGCCTACAGAATTGGCTACAAACGTAGGCGGATCCAAAATAGAGATGGTGCGTTTAGCTTCTTCTGTGTTTGGGCACCATGACACCAAAAATATTTTTAATAGTCACTTTCATACAAAAGAAAGATAACAATTAAAATGGTCGTTTTTTCTTACCTTCTCATTAAATCAAACTTTCAAGAAATACTTGAATTTAATATATACATATGAAATAATCTTAAGAGGTATTTTAATTTCTTTAAAAATATCTTTAAAGGTGAAATATGGATGAAAAGGAATTTTATCAATGTTTCTATTTAATCTGAAAAAGAAATAACGAAATTAAGAAGAAACAAAGATAGAAAAAAATTATAATTTTTTCTTTGTTTTTTCGTAGGCTACTTTGTTATTTGAAAAGACAGAGGAAAAGAAAAAATACAACAAGCTTTTTAAAATATATTTACGACAGTCAATGTTTTCATTACTGGTACTGTGATGTATATCAAGACTATATGGAAGTGTTTTAGAAAATGTAAAAAATAGGAGAATGGAAAGAATAAAGTGGAGTGTTGGCAGGAAGGTACTATATTGCTAACATATTCATAAAAAAGTAGATATAAAATGGGTATCTGCCTTTTTATTTTTTGAAAAAATGCTGGTTTTATTCCTCAACACAGTCTTCATCAAGAGGTATACACTTGGTTCAGCTCTGTTTCATCCCGTCAAAAAATGTCCAGATCAACAAAATAATCATTTACGGCGTTGATGACATCCGCATTCAATGAAAGTACCACTGACATTTCTCGAAAGGTTCCTCCTTTCCGCTCCAAAGCAGCGATAATCATCATCCTGGGTAGCAAAACGACCTTCAACTTCATCAACACTCAACAATCGACTGTAACGGTCACGAATCATGTAAAATGAAATACTGCGCGTTCTGTTTTGGGTTCACAGACAACAATCGCTGGAGCCATTGCATACACCAGCGGTTTCAAACATTCCTTGACTCTGGATTCCTAAGATTTAACTCAAAACTTAAAATCCTAAATTTGATTTCTACATTTATTTAAAGTTAATCATTGTAGGTATACATTATATAAAATACATAATGATAAAATATACATTGTTTAATATCTGAGCATTTGCTTTATTAGTCAATTCGATTAATTTTATTTATTTAAAATAAAACATTCATTACAAGCAAAAGTTGTGAAAATGTGTCAAAGGAGATTTTCTAAAACAGAACGAGGCAAGGAAAGAAATTATTTTCGTGGAATTTGCGGAGAACGTTAAAAAAATTGCATTAACTAAGATGTTGGACTGAAATATGCATTTAAATCTAAATGCCAATATTTCATACTTTAATTGTAGTAATTAACTCGATGGCAAAATGAACATTAAACGTGATAAGATCTTTGATAATTTTTAAAAAAGATTTCATTAATTGAGTAGTGTTATACATAAGTGATCCGTTTGGGTATGGAAGTAGTAAATATTACTATAAAAACTAATGTGATAGTAAGAGACATTTCTTGCTGGTAATATTTTGCTTAAAAGATGGGAGTTTCCATACATAGCAAGATTGAAAATCAACAATGCATAATGACAAATGAAAACATCGAGCTCAGATGTGCTAAATTTGAGAGTGTTAAACATTTTGATGTGAGTATTGAAACATTTGCAGAAACAGTTTTTGTGTTATAAAGCATGCAGGAGTTCGCAGGCGAAAGCCAGTAGAGAAGCAGCTATCTCTGAAGCCATGACAAGTAGCTCTACAATAAGTTAAAGAACGAGTCAGCAGAGATGAATGTATCATATACGTCATGTCAGCGTATTGTTCGAAAGTACGTGAAAATGTAACCATATCACTTACAACGTCTACAAGCCTTACGTAATGAGGATCATAAAGCTCGTTTCAATTGCATGAGTGTCAACGGACTGAAGATGATGGCGGCTTCTTAAACCAATGACTGTTTACAGACACGTCAGCGGGAGGGTACACACTCACAATTGCATTATTTGGTCAAGGGAAAATCCACACGTCTCCTACGAGCTTCAAAGATCAAGTCCAAAGGTGAGCCGCAATAAAGTGAAGTGTATGGAGCATTCTTTGCATGGGTTGAATTGCATCACCGTTATGAGTTGTGCAGAATGCGCAATAGGGGTCATGTAGCATTCTGAGAATTCTCCCATCTTTCAACGTTACATACACCAAGTTTGTAATTTTTTAAAGTTCAGTAGTAAATGTTTTACAGTGTTTTCATTTTATACCCAAACGAATCACCCTATAATTGAAAATAAAATAACTGATGGCACTAACTAAACTGAAGATTCAAAACTACAAATAGAATTCATTTTCGATTTTTCCTTCTGAAGTTAAGTACACGGAGATGCAATGTCAATAGCTCTTCAGAAGGGAAGTAAAGCCGTGGGTCCCGTGTCGTAGATTTATGGCATGTAAAAGAACCTCATTCCTGAAAGAAGAGATCTGTGAGCAAAATTTATCGATCGTTTCACGCCCTGAATTGAACGCTGATGACCTGTGATGTTAAAGAGCGTCCGTAAACAAAGCAAATCAACAAATTTGAGAGATTGCGAGCTGAAACCAAACACATGGACATGGAAAATACTGTCCACCATCTTACACATCAGACATGTTAAAAGGATACGACTTTTCTTCAGATAAGGTATCGGAATTATTTATTCGATAGCGTATCTGACGTTTCTAAAACTGGACCTACATGTTAATTCACAGTATAGTTTAACGTTCTCTGAGATACGCACGTTTCTACATTCAACTATAGAAATGAGCCTAAAACGCCAATTAATGTGACGCACGATAGATCTTTGGGATCACTCATCAATAATTACGGTTGTAGTCTGGAACGTGCTGTGCTTATCGATCATTCTATCTGCGCATGCGTGCCGAGCGTTACGGGGAACTGGAGGGACATGAAACTAAATTATAGCCTTGGGCATGCAGCGTGTACAATAGTAATGCAAGATGTTAATTCTGCTGGCGGCATCCGTACACACTTTTGTTTATGCGTAGAAAATCTGGAAACAGGGCGTGTCTGTATGCCACGGTATTTAGGGGAATTTTGCTACCGCTACTGTTCTATGCTTTACCAATGGGGGAATTTGAGGCATCGTTAAAACGTACTGTTAATTTGTGAAAATTTTCTTGTACTGTTAAAACTCGCTGCAGTTTTCCACAATTTAAATAGTATAAACATCATGGGAGATATTTTTGTCATTGCAATTTTTTTTTTCAATTTTTTCCCCCTCTTTTATTAAGGAAATTAATACCTGAAGCATTGAATTGATGCAAGACTGCACTTTAGTTTCAAAATATTCGCTTCTAAATTAATTTTTTTAAAGTTTTACATTAAATTAAAGTGTTTTGTTGCTGTCTTTCAATTTTAAAGTATCAATTTATTGTTACAAATGTGCTAATTGAATCACTAGGAAATATTTGTTATGTCATTTTATTTTATGAACTTTTCAAAAGCTTACATCACACTTAATACACCTCCTTCTGAGTAGATATCAATAATTAAAGCAAGTTTACATTTCTCCTTTGGTAATTTAGTACTGTTTTCATCCACCGTAAAACACCTCCCTTTCAGGTTATTCTTTAATTCTGAGAATAGTGCATAACCACGCGGGGCGTGCTGCAGCCGAGACTTTGGACGGCTCCTGGATAACCTGAAGCAAAGAACAATCACTGTATCACGTTACAGTCACTGTTTATTGATATTCAAGCACAACTTGCTCCAGGAAACGCTGTGGTGAAGGCTCTTTATTGATAATGACTCATTACAGTCACCCGTGCAGTATCGTGATAGTACAATCGTGTTATATCAGCTGTGAAAGTTTTTGAACATTTTCCAACACCGTTTAAACGGTTTGTCTTTTCCTCATAACATTGAACCCAAAGGGAGCAAAGCCTCATTTCATTAAGATGGAATGTCAGATATCTGACAATCAGATCAACAACTTCCTAGTATCCGACATATAACCGTACGGAATATTTGCTATTTAATAATAGAACGTTACTCTAAATACTCAATACATCGTTGTTCCTTAGCTCTAAAAATATTTAAAATGTTTATGTTATCATCACTATGAATGAACTGAATGAATGAATTTTATTTCAGTAAATAATATTACAATTAAATTTGCATTTCCCACCTTTATAACTATTTTTATAACTTCATAATTTATATCAATAAAAATGTACATTTTCAATAAATTATAATTTAGTTTTGCTTATTTAACTCAGTACTGAGTCCTTGTCTTCGGCTCATCAGCAGTTTCCTATTGGAATATCCGGAAGACTTCGGTTCAACTATTCCATTGCATTTAAAGAATGAATTTATTTCTTAGAATCAATTTCGTGCAATTTTTACAGACAAGAAACGTGTTAAAATCAAAGTAAACGATTTACATTTCCATGTGCTGAATACATGTAAACTTACTTACATTTAAATTTCTCACTTAGTCACCCTCACTTTAAGAAGCTGCATTTCTTCCGTACTGCATTACAATTAACACCAGGTTAAATATGTAATGGGGATATACATTCACTCTTAGATAGTGCAATTGTCAATATTGTTGTTCCCACTTGCTTTGTCCATCTTCCATATTCATTTTTGTCTCACCTTGCCTATGTATGTTCCAAGTTTCTTAATATTTTCGTCTGATTTTAGATTTATAATTCTTCTGCCTTTTATTTCATTTGGTACATTTTCCCACTTTCGTAATAGGAATTGTTCCCTCCAAAATTTGGTTTGCTTACGTTCTAATATACAATGCCAAGTACTATCTGGTTCTTCACACATAGGACATATCCCCTTAATATATTCACTATTTACCTCACTTCTAAATCCTGCCTTATTGCAGGTCTCAATATAGCTCTTTCTTCCCCACACATTTGTTATCGCCACTAAGTAACTTGATATCGAACTTTGAAAAACTTTGCATACTTTTTATAAGAAAAACTAAAGTTTAATACAGAGTGTATACGAACTCTACCGACAAACGTTCTGTTGTTGCCTGATTGTTTTGATGTACGTAGCCCTGTTCTCGGGGTCTTTATTAAAGAGCAGTTTGATGTCATGTGCGAGGGATGTTCAATAAAGAATTATCTTCTTCTTCTTCTTCTTCTTCTTCTTCTTCTTCTTCTCCTCCTCTCTCTCTCTCTCTCTCTCTCTCTCTCTCTCTCTCTTTGCAATGTATCTTTATTCATCGTCAATTTTAATGGTGTTTCTCAAAGCAGTGCTAGCATTAAACCTGTCCCAACGTTTCAGACTTGCTGAAACCATCCTCAAGAACAAAAAAAGAGAATTTGGGACTTGGCTGCGAAACGAATTGAGACGACGGCCGCCTTGAGGCAAACGCAGATTATGTTCTCTACTATGGCGAGGACTTGCAGCAGTGAAAGCATTTGCGCACTTGAAGATTGCTTTCCCTTCCCAACTTCCTGCCCCTCGCCGCCCACGCCACCCTTCTGACATTTGTACTTCCCATCGACTTGGAGGTCTTGCGTGGGTGAAATCTTCCGTGCCATTTATTGACTGCAGGTAAACTGAGTTTCTATCTACGCCGGTCAGTAAACAGTAATGAGGGTTAGAAACCTTTCCCTCTTAGGCGTAATATTTTGTGCTAATGGTTTATTGATTAAAGTAAAGGGTGTAAAGGAAAGGAAATATGAATGAGAAATAGCACTAAAATACCGTCTAACTTTATTTATTTTTTTATTATTTGGAAAACAATTGTAGCTAGTAGCATACTCGAAGCCCGCCATTGATTAATTTTAATCACATTAAAATGTTTGAAAAATAAATCGCTAGACTGGAACCAACGATCACCTACACTAAATAACCAGTATAAGTAACAAATTGTAGATACATTTTACCCTTAACGCATCTTGCGCAGGGATAAACTATAACTACTTAGTAATTTATAGCTTCCATTTCAATAATCGCGTGCAAAAGAAATGAAAATTAGCAGCATAGCTTTAAACTTATGCTCCAAATAAATAAAATGTTTACTGCAAACATAATTTAAAGTATTTTATTTTTAATGGAATTATAATAACATTTTCAATGGTAAATAATTTTAACAATCTGCTTATATTTTGGTCCACATTTTAATCCATTTATAATAGTGCCTAAACCTGCTATTTTCTATTTTTGAAAGTGCCTGTTGCAATTTCCATATCAACTTCGTTTATTTCATGCGAATCTTCATAATTTGGCTCATATTTTGATCTTTATTAAAATCCATATGTTCAAAATGTTCCTAAATTAAAGCTAAAGCCATTAGCTCTATGTGCTATAGCATTAATAACACTTATCAGTGTATCACTTGTTATTTTAACTACACCAAAATGAATACAGCATGTCCGCCAGTATCGAAGCAACTACGTGTATATCATGTATTCAAATACTTAAGAGTCGGTCCATCTCTTTGCATTAACAAAAGCAGAATATTAATAATAATGAACAATTATACGTTATCAGCACATTCCTCTCTCCAGCTCTCAGCAATACTCAATATGCGTTTCGCGGGAGAATCAAAGCGGCTACGATCCGTAAACAACATGTGAAGACAGGCAGGCAGGCATGTGTCGCGTTTTGACGGCACAAAAACCTTCCAAAAATTCTAGTATCTTTTTATCAAAGTCAAACTTAATATTTATAAGAAATTAATTTCCCTGTAGGTCTGTAATGTCAGCGAATGACAATAAATTAATTTCTTTTAAACACTCGTTCAACACAAATATTTAATATTACCCTTCCTCCATATAATTGTCTATCGAAGTTACGCTGTCAGCGTTGAATTCAATTGCCTTATAGGAAATATCTGGAAGAAAACGAACCATATCTACTTAAATTTTGAGTATTATTCTTAAAGCTTATCATATGCATCTTATAGTAATATTCATTTTATTATAAACACAATAAAATATAATTAAACATTCATTGCGAAAGTGACAATCCAATTAAATACTTAATATCACCTAAAATTTTGAAAACATTATAGGACATGTCAACGTTTTATTTATAAAAAATGTAGGGGTCAAAATTCGAATTATGTCTGTAAGAGGGTTGATTACTTAAGAGAATGACATTGGCTACAAGAAATGCAGGCAGCATAAATAACATACGCCACTGGATAACCTTTCGCTCGTTAGTTGAATGCCAGGCCCTTGTTTTTCTTCTCGCAGTGACTCCGAGCCAAACCTGAATGAATCCTCGCTCTTGCTTTTTATTTGGAATGTTTCTTGCCTTTTTATTCCCTTTTATAGGAACGAAGAAATGCGTACGGTGGCTTGCCAAGTCCCGTTAGAAGCTGCAAGATTGATTTCCTTGCCTAGAAGTAACAATGGACAATCGCTTGCAGATACTCGCGTCTTATCCATATAAGGGACAAAATTCCAAAGTGTTGCATTATACATACGTGTTCTGTACTACATATGGTTACTTTTCTGCTGTTGTAGGGGGGAAAGAGGCATCCCATTCATCCAACTGGATACGGCATTCCCTTTCCTCTTAGGGATGTAGAAGGTTTAGCTTTAGACACATTCAAAATGAAAGCACTAATAGTGATAGCCGTTATAAAACCTGTAGTTCAAGATAATTTAACTAAAAGACAAATGCATTGCGAATTTCGTAATTTCGTCCAATATTTCAATTTAATGGCCAATTATACATAACAAACTTTCAGAATTTAGTCATTTCTCACATGCAAACCCTGGCGAATTTATTACACCACAATTAGTTTTGTGGGCCTTTGTGTTCTGGGAGTATGTGTTTTCCCTTGGAACCAAAATTCGCGAGATCAAACCCGGCCGTTAGATTTTTCAGAAGGCAAACATCTCGAGGGGAGGAAGATTGAGCTATGAGTTTTTTGTAGTAGATTTACGGCACGTTAAAGAACTCCTTACCGACGAAATTGTCGGCCGTTTCATCACATCACCTGTCCCTCTGCCCTCTGTCGGGACTTGGTAATTGAAACCTTGATCATGGGAGGCGCCCATGTTCCAAGATGGAACGACGCATGCTTACTAATTAAATTAATTAAACTTTGGGGGAAAATATGCATTACTACAACTAAAGCACTCTGCTGTAACGACAAATAGCATCAAGCAGATCAAAACCACCAAAAAATGTGTATACTTATAAGCAAGCGAGTGCTCGAATTGGGGAGGAAAAAAAATAAAATAAACAGAAATATTAAGGCATTTTAAATGTAGCATATCCTCATTTAATTTAGAAGTGCAACGATCATTTTAATCCCTTACATATTTGCGATTTGATTTTACAATTATGAAGCTGTTGGCTGCACTACAGTTTGATAATGTCTTGGTCATATGCAACAATTTAAATAGAAAAGTGTAAAGGTGTTTTTCTTATACACATATGTCCCATATTTATGGACCCTCTTCTTACGAACGTTAAGAGCTAGATAGCTAAAATATTTTGCACATTTGTAACAAATTTATAATAGAATGTATGCATATAGGAAAAATATAAAATGTAAAAATTAGAACGACGTCATAAAAAACATTGTGGTATAACTATACTAAAAGTAAGCATAGAATTCTCTGTCGCAATGATTCCTAGGAAAAAGGTCAAGGAAATCAACTAATTTTGATCTATTGACAGTTTTATACACAAAAAGAGATAAATGAACTACAATCTTCTGAAAACACATATTTCACTATTGAGTCGCGTATGTTAATACCAGATGAACACCTGCAAGTTAAAACTGTTTTAGATTGGTCCATCTTCTGGTATGCATCGCTTACAGTCCTTAACAACATCCATCACTTTCTTGCCTTGAAGTGTATCATCGTAGTACGTCAAGTAATGTGTTCACTACTACAAACACTGTTGCCAATATTCTCAACGAAACTTGTGCTTTGTCACAGTAATAAGTTTATAACTTTTGAACCCACAGTAGTGAAAATATGGAACAAACCTGGAAATAGAGTCTTTGAGAAAACATTTAAAAATCAAAAGCTCAAATGCACATACATATATATACCTCTAGCTTCTTGCCATTGAAGAACTCCAGTAGTTCGAAATATAGCAATTTCAAGTGTGACTTTATCTAAGTTTTTATCCTTATCTACCTTTATTATTACTGTTAGTTTGTATATATCCAGTAAACGTCAAATGGTAGAAAGTTTAGCAATCGTTTATTGTAATTTTCGCAACTAAGTGTCAGATGGTAAATACTAACGTGGTCTTTGAAATGTGCTGAACAGAAGTTGGAGCCAGTGTTACAGTAGTGGGACGAAGCATGTGTTGACGTAATTTTCTAATTTTATTTGTTGCGTTACATAACGTCCAAAAGGGCAAGTTTTAACACCGGTCATCCATCTCTGTTTGTGGATCCTGCCAGATTTCATACCATTGCTTCCCACGGGCGTTTGCTCATTTCAAGAGTTGAAGTGCATAGCCTATTAGCAAACTCATCAGTTATCGAAAATTACGTTTTATGCTATTGTTTGTATTAGAGGCCAAAAGCAGAATAGCTTAATTACTACCAAATGTTTCAGAAATGTGTAGTTTCTCTAATTTAAATGGGATAGCATGTTAATATTTTGTTTCTTCAGTCTTTCACCCATAAAACCAATTTTTTGCATATGCGTTTTCGATTGCTTGCCTGTCGTCTTATTTTGGAAGCAGTTCGCTTTCCTGAAATACTGAAATAAGAACAGTTTTAGTTTAGCGTATATTCATTTGTTACTAACCGGAACTCTGGTCTTCATTCTTAAACATCTTTACTTAATTATATGGTTTAGTGAAAGCAGTAATGCTTATTTCTAAAGAATTGCGTAATATTAGTGGCATGTTAATTGCGCTGCATCAATAGTATCAATATTAATAATTTTCAGTGTTTTTATGTTTTTCCAGTAATCAAACAATGATCTTGGAGCTTATAGGGTTATTTGGTCATATTATTCAGAGGAATTCAATTCAACATCGACATTTGTATTAATGTGTAAGCTTTCAATCAGAAATTATGCCAGAGTCTCAGATTGTGAAACTTGTTTGTAACGTGTCGGATGTAAACAAAACACATTCTTGCACAGTACAAGTCACTATTGCTAGATGTGTATGATGTCCAATGCAGTATTTGAGTTTCGAAGCCTACTGGATGGTACGGTAATACCGAACGTTCGTCTTGAAATTAGGCGAAACTTGTGGTTGCAACATGACGGCGCCTCTGCACATTTTTCACTTTCAGCTCGAAATAATATAAACAGAACATTTGCTGACATGGATCGGGCGCAGTGGACCAACCCGGTGGCCTCCACAGTCGCCTAACTGGATAGCATGAAAAGCACAAATATGAAACACCCGCTGAGGATCCACAACACTTAGTATATCGTTTTAAGGCAGTAGCAGAAGTGGTTCAGACTACTCCTGGTGTATTTCAGAGAACACATTTTGTTGTTTCCAAGCATGAAAACGGTAGCCATGTAAGTGCACGCATTTAATAATTAGTTTTTCATTGTGTACCATAGTTGAGACAGGACGTGTGAGTTACATTTAATATTGACTGACAAATGATAGATGTTTTCTAACGTCAGATTTTATGATGATCATACATCCTGTTATTATATTGCATCTACGACCTCAAAATGCTTAGTTTGGTAGTGCCTTTTTACTCTACAATATTCTGCACGTTGTTTTTCCGCACACTGTATATTTTAAGTTTTAATTTCTACTTTTATTGGTTTTAAGCGGGACACCCCGTATACTTGCTTAATATTATAACAATTATAATTAATTACATACTTTCTGAAATTATTTCATTTTTTGTGTTATTTTCAAAAATATGTATGTAGGTGTGCCTGTCATTGTCTTTATCATCATAGCAGGTTAATGATGGGCAAGTATTGCAGATGCGATTCCGGTATTTAACATAGGAATTGCAACCCCTAAGTTAGGTATAAAAAGTTGCCTTAATTCAGCTTTTACCTCTTTGCGCTGTTATTTAGTGAATTTCTTGTCATTGGTAACATCCGCGACGTCACCACCTTCAACACGGTGCGCCATTATTTTCTTAATATTGGTTCGATTTCAGCCTTGAAAGTTCAAGCACATCTAAGGGTAGGGTAGGGTAGGTTACTAGCTTTCAACACATTCATTCCTTCCCTCTTGTCTACTGCTTAGTTTTTGTGTAGCGTTTTGCTACACAAAAGGTTCCCACCTTTCTTCTATCATTGCTCTGAACAATAAAATGCATCAGTGTATCTTAAAACCACACAGGTATTTGGTTATAGTTATTTGTATGTTTAGTCCGTTTCTTATCTTTAATTCTTTTTAAGCATTGTCATAATCAACTAATGGACAATGTACGAAGAACATTTCTGCAATTGTGCACTTGTTGCAGTGGTAGTCATAACGTTTCTGTCACAGTACATTTGCTTCTGGGGAACAAGCTGGACGCCATGGTCGGAAAGTGTCCTTTCATCTCTGTTTTTGGTTCTCCTCGGCAACATTCCCAAAATGGCCGCATCACTTACCCTTGGCCTCTAATAAGCAACGTTTAAGTGCGACCTCTTCCATCTCTCTCGTCCTAGTCTTGTTTCTTTTGCTTCTTGAATCTGATTTATTGGTTTCAGGTGACTGAGCTGTCCCCCAACAAGGTAGAGCGAAGCATCTGCAGAGTTTTGTCTCCCAAGAGATTCTCTTCTATATACGGTACCCCAGAGGATTTACTTTAATGGATCCGTTTTATTATTCCATCCTTTGGATCCGGGCTTCGCTCTCAATTTCGCTTTTTATATCGCTTTATGGTTTGAATGTTTTATTTATCTTCTTGCTCCAGACGGCCTATCCTCTATCTTTATGGGACTTGCCATATATAGTCAGCATACTGTGTTTTGCCAAGGGAAACGGCATTCTGTAAGGTCCTTGATTCGAGCAGAGGTCATTGGTAACCTTCAAGAACACGTTATACGGTGACCGTATTTCTCATAGTCCAAAGTGGGATGAAAGTTAAATTCGGTTTTTAACAATTCAGCATTCTCAAACAATACTCCGAATATTATTACTCGAGGATCTGAGATTGCCCATATATTCACTCACTATATTGTGAATGTATCTGGAATGCTCAGACCCTCCAGTGATATTCATTAGGGCTATTTCATGAATAAAATAAGAATTTAGTTATAATTCCTCTAAACTGGACTTACATCTTGTATTATGAACACTTAATTTTTCAAGTCATATTGCAATAGACGAATATCGATTGTCAGTAATGCCAATAGAGAAGAGCCGAATATTGGTTTGGGACTATTTTATGAATAGAACAAAAATGATAGTAAATATATTTGAAACTCGCAATGGAATATCAACACTTGTATAAAACGTTATACCTATTCAGAAACCGTGAGACTGAAACAGGCGAAATTTGATATTACAATCCCTACCGTTCGATTTATTAATACTAATGAGAAAAACATAACAGGGATAACATTTTACCATTCTGAACACGTGTTTATTAAAATGTATGGTTGCTTAGGCAGGTATTGTTACACAATTTGCAAAATGATTTGCACTGAATACGCGAAAACAATTGTTTGAGTGAATACACTTTAAGATAGTGAAGTATGCAGTTTAGTTTTCAGAGATAATGTCATTTATTTCCAAAAAAAAAAAGGGGGAACGTATAAAATACACTTTTATTTATTTTGAAATTTTGTAATTCAACCACAACTATAAGAAATTGGCAAATTCGTTATCACTGTTGCAAAAAAGATGATGTTTTGTTGTGTAAGAAGCGTTCATCTATCTGGGCTTAGAATGGAGAGCATGATTAGTCAAACAGTTCAAACTACAATGATGGCTCCTCCCCTCTACTACCTGCAGGAGAAACATGTGACTGGGTTGTGCTGCCACAGAGCAATACCCCATGCACAGTTACACTGCTGTGCAGGGCTTTAGTAATAAACTAATGTCAGAATTTTTAAAATTGAAAAGATTAGCAATTAAAATACCCTTTATTTTGAAACCCGTATATTTTGAATGCATGGTGTTATTACTTTCTGAAAATCGATCAAGAGCATCCCGTGGCAATCCGAAAAGAATTTATTTTATTTTTGGTGGACTGTGTTAGCCTCAATTTTCTCGTCGGTGTTTCATTTGTTTGCACCACTTCATGGATTCGCAAATGCAGCGTGGACTATTAAACTGTGAATGTCAAAAGATGCGATAAACTATACATATTTGATGAGTAATTGTGTGAAAACTTAATTAGTATTTGAATATCTGGTTCTGGAAATAACCTACTATAAAATAGTTGAATTAAAAACAGAAGCAGCTTGTAATATGGAAAATGGTGGTGTGGCAACTTTCTGTTCCATTTCTCTTGTGAAGACTTAGGCAAATAAACCAGCAACGCGCCATCAGAACCGGTAAAATAACGAGACAGCGATACCGGGTCCTTAACCAAATTAGGAATTTTAATACTTGCAATCTCATGTTATTTTCTTCCTCACCCCCATAATCTTGTCCTGGCCTTATTTATACGACGGACCGAGGAGAGACATTTTACCATACAAGTGCAGGCAACGTCGCCGTATTCCCTCTACACTTGATAGATGATGTGCTCTCGCCCGGATTCCCATGTATAGTGCCGGGATTAGGGTGATCGTCCCAATACTGGGCTTGGTGTCACAGACAATAAATTATAGTCTCTTTTCTTCTCTCTTGTAGCTATATTGGGGATCGGTATTTGTGAAGATGATAACTACTTTTATGCTACTCTTTGAGCCTCCAAATTGGTAACTCGCAACCGGTATTCGAGCCTACATCTTTCAAAGCGAATTTCAAAATAACTAGTCAGGTGACCCACAAAAATAAGCGAATGTAAATAATATTGTAAATTATGACAAAGGAAAGAAAATTTTCGAAGTCGTAACTAATACAAAGGAATTTCAACACTTTTTTTCTTTTCAAATACCGATAATGAAAGCTAATAGGCGGACGGCCTTTATTACCTTCCTACTATAGGCTTTATAGACTTGCCTTCTAAACCCCCAAGCTCGCAAGTTCAATCCCGGCCAGGGTCGACGGATTTTTTCGGGCGAAAATCCTAAATATGGCTTCCTTCGGAAGGGAAGTAAAGTCGTGGGTCCCGGGTCATACATTTACGGCACGATAAAGAACCTCAAGCCTGAAAGAAGAGGCCTCTGAGCAAAATGTATCGTCCGTAAATAAACCAAATCAACAAAGCTTTATAGACAAAGTTAAGCAAGTTTTATATTATAGGTATCAAACCTCACTGCGTAGATGCCACACATTATAGAAACACGTGATGCAACTTGTGTTTGCAACTTGTGTTTGCAACTTGTGTTCCGCGTGGCTTCTCGTTATCTGTTCCTGAAGAACAGCCAGTTCATGGGAGAGTATGGCATTACTTGATTTGTCAGATACACCTGCAAGAAGAAACACTGGCAAACTGGAAAGCCCTCGCAACAGAATCGTGGACTTGGGGCAGTAGGAAATGTTCCTCCTTGCTGTTGGTACCACCTTTTTGGTAGAGTTCGGTTGGTTGTGGAAGTCATTGAATATTTCAACTTGTAAAAAATATACAGGCTTATGATGTCTAACAACGGAATACACATTTATGATGTTACAAGTCTTCTGGTCTAATGATCTTGTAGATTTTGGAAACTTCGTAATATAAATTGAATACAATTGTATTTGAATAGATGTAGAGCAATTCTTACTTGTTTTTCTATGTAGTTCTTTCTGAAGTATAGCTTTGCTCAGAGGAAAAATTAATATTTCGAGTAGTGGAAATAGCTAGTAGTATATGAAGCCAAAGCAATTGAATATGATTGTTGTTGGACTAACTTGAAGCCACAAGGATGTATTACGCCGTTAGTCTCGCCAATTTGTGAATTAAAGCATATTTTAATGAAGAAGAATGTCTTTCTGTAGCAATCCTTCTAAAGAAAAGTCATTAGAACAAATCTTTGGATATCTCAAGAAAAGTGCACAGCGTTGTCCATCTGTCAGCTTTATTTGAACTCACCGAAACTCTGCTACCCCATATTTTGGTTGTGACATGTTTCCTAATTTTCTTCATGACTTTTCATTACACGGTAGCTCTGTGACTCCACAGGAAAACCCAGTAAATTAAACTGTTATAACACTTTACAAAGAGTGCTGAAAGGTTACAGTTTAATGTTCAGTTGAGAAAGCTTTCACTCTGTGCACCGTACATTTGTGATATTCATTCACAACATAAGAGTGTTTACACAGATAAAGCAGAAAGGCTTTATCACATAACGTTCCCAGAAAGTGTCGCAGTAAGGACTCTTATCTAACTTACTTATAAGTCGAGGCCGTTATAGAAAACAAGGCAGTAGCATGTGTTGTTGGTAAGTGAAAGCAACAGCGTCTCTTTGTTCTCCATGGGACTGCATAAGAAAAGGTAATGTTATGTTTCTTGTATATGTACCCCAGAACACTTCTGCTTAGGGGACTACTGATATACAGTGAGGAAGAAATCGAACAGTAACTCTCTAAGGAAATGTAGTACCGTTCTTGGAAAGGAATTTCTGTGTCGTTTTCTACGAACTTATCAAAAGGTCTTTTTCAGAGAATGTGTGAGCTGTTAAAGTAACCTCTCTTACAGCGTAACGAACTAAATTGATTAGTAGGAAGTGTAAGGAAGATTGTTTTTAACTAAAAGCAGCAGACCAACGGCAACCAATAAGTTTATGCGCTTTTAGCATGTTGTCAGAGTAAAGATAAGGTGTACTCTGCCTTTTTGGGATATCCTAGCTAGTCAAATTTAAATAACAGCATGCAGAACATTAGGAAATCATTAACAAGAAAAGTTAAATGGAGTTTATTCTGGAAACAGAGTGTTTATTATCGCTGTATTGACATTTTAGAAATCAATAAATGTACTATTTTCTGTGCAAATAAAACAGACATCTCAGTTTACCAGGTTCGTTTGTACTGGGGCACATTTGCATGATAATTAGGGGTACGCGGGCGCCAGGTTACAATTTCTACTGCTACCGGTACTACGACGATGACTAATAACAATAGGAAGAAGAAGAATTGCAACAATGATGATTATAATAATATTAAATCTAGAGTTAAAAATATATGAAATTATATTTCCCATTCAAGAAATGTGCTCTACTTTACTTCTTTTAGGAACAGAGACCTAGCATTATACAATAGACGCATGGGTTTTCCTTTGTTTCCAATAAAGCAATGCTGGTCCTCCCATTTACTGTTAAAGCTATACTTTCTTTGCCACTTTAAGAAGAGTTATGCTTAAAATATAATCGATTAATAACTGAATAATTTAAAACTTAAAACGTGTTGAAGGTAGAATTTACCACAAGACAAGGCACTCAAAACATATTTTACAAGCTCACAAGTCATACTGAATACTCGCCTGAAAGCAAGAAACTTGCAAGACGGTTATAAATCGTTTGGTTGTTATTTACGGCACAGCTTTGATGGGATTAAAGTTATTTTGAGAGCAGTTGGGTGTCCCAATGCAGTCTTAATGAAACTCTGTCATCGTAGGTAGTTTATGGCACTGCAATAAAGTGAATCACGAGGAAGCGTGGTAGAATATAAATGCTGCTATAACAAACAACTTTCCAAAGCTTGAGGACTGTTAAAGGAAAAGTAAAAACTTTTATTAAAAAGTCTTCAAATATTAATTAAAATTTAATTTAGAAATTAGTTGCGAAGGGCGCCATAAAATGGCATCGTGGGCGACATTGCGTGCGCGGGCGCCGCGTTGGACAGGGCTGGTGTAAACGGTCAAAGTCAAACATGGAACCAAATTATGAAATTCGCTCTTCCCCTGCTTCACTACTACAATAGATTCGTTGCATAGTTATCACTTTTGGAAGTCATTGTCATAGGTTGGCATTTTTTTAAGCCGTGTACCATGAAACCCGCATACATGCTATAGGTCTATTGTATTTCTGTTAATCGGTTTAGCGGTTGGGAAGGGATGGGTTTACCAGTTTCAGGAATAGAAGTCATGTTGGAAGCCATGTATACAAACTGTTTTTATACATTGCAGTCACTTTCAGTCACTTTAAACACGGGTCGCACAATTTTCTGCAGCTACTGCTGATAGAGATTGCAAGCTTCTAGAATCTTAATGACTCATACGAGCATGACTGAACATGTGCAACAGAAAGAGAGAATCAAATAAAAATATCATCGCAATCAACTATTTAAACAAAACAAAAATTAGTTCTGCTTGTTTTCATAGCAGCAAACTTTCCGATGAGTCTTTGATTAAAATCTGAAATCTGCAGGATGAAGTCTGTCTCTGCATACTTGCTATGTTTTGAATTCACATTTTGCCTCAAATTAATACTTAAGAGTTGGTTACAAAACGTTTAAATTTCAATTTTCTCTTCCAACTGTTAAAATGTAACCTTTCCTTTTTCTTTACACTCTTTTAACTTAAAGGAAATAAAGGAACTACCTGACGAATTCATACGAATTTTTAGCCTGTCATTCAGTAACAGCTTACTACTAGCAAAACAGCTGATTATCAGTGCTGGAGAGTTTCTGCATGAGAGCATTCTTAATTTGGAGTGGGTAAATTCACTGCGAATGTTGCATCTTTTCAAAGTACTCTCCATCACACACTGTACACTTTCTCATCCTCAAAATCCGCTTATCAAAACACCCCTGCCACTCATTTTCCTCAAGGGTGAAAATTTCACTTTCATATGTAGCCAGAGCGCCTTCAAGGTTGGAAAATCTTATCCTTGCATGCGATTTTTTGCTACTGGGAAGATAAAACAGTCGCATGGAGCCAGGTCAGGACTCTAGGGAGCATGAGTTGACTCCAGAAACTGGACGGAGGCGCCGTGATGAAGCAGGATCCGCATCAGTCCTGTCCTTGGACGGCGTTCTCGTAGTTTGTACAAAACTTTCCGCACCACTGAACAGTAACCGTCCTTTGTACCTCCACAGAGATTGCGTCTACATAGACAATTGCTGAAAAAAGTGTAGCCATTGTTTTCTTTCCAACATTTCGGCCTCTTTTCAATCGTCATCTGGAAAGATCCAAACTGCAGACTGTCGTTAGAAACAATTTGTTGAAATACTCGTATAATTTTAAAAATGTAAGCCAGGTATAAACCGCTCAAATTCCGGATAACTGCGTATTCTGTTGCTCGCATATGAAGAAGGTTGCGCAATTATCCCAAGTGCTTCATATGCTCTTTTAATGTTTCTTTTTATTATATTCAAACATTTCGTTAACTAGTCTTCAGTCTAGACGATGGATTCAATATAAAGCAAGTGACGACTGCACCGCCTGGCGCTGGTATACAAGTATGTTGTACTATTTGCAGACACACCCTCGCTATCCCAAACGACTTTGCATCAGCATCACATAAATTGCCAGTTATGACTCTATGCAAATATTACCAACAGAGTTATAGCCTTTTGTGCTCAGCTTTCAAACCATTCATAAGCAATTGTCATTGCTTTTGCTGTCATGTGATGTTACTATTTAAAGCGGACAATATTTGTTTACTTTCCTTCAGAGGGATAGGGCGTTTTGCCTTTCCGAAATTTATGTTTTAATTGTTGCCTTACGACACAACTCTGAAGTAAAATTTCTCTTTTGGTGTTGCAACCGTCAGATAAATGGCCATACTTTCCCTAACTTAGGTTGGGGGGGGGGGTGGAGTTGAACATATAAAAACGAATACTTATGTGAAATATGCTGCCATATTTTATTAAAATTGTCTTTATATAACATCTCTCAAACCCGTTAAAATACAAATGTGAACAATAGCTCATTTTAAAACTTCATTTCGTGGAGCATAATTGATATGTAAAAGTCGTTAATTTACAAAATTAGAAGAAAACTTGTTTTATGCGTATTTGAACGACTTCTCCACAAGGGCAATAAAAATTAAAACATGGCAAAATTGAAGTTATTAAGCCAAATATAATTTTCATATTTGTATTCCACTGTAAACGAAAACTTAAAAGTGGAGTTCTTATATCTGTCTTGAATAGCCATCACTCTCAAGTCAAAATAGCACAACTGACTTCTCGCTTGGTCCCTCATACAATACATGAATGTAATTAGCAACACTCTCGTGTTCCAAATATATGTGAATTAATGAAAGTAGTTGTATTAATGTTCTCCTTGATGGGACGTCAAAATCTAATTGACATTTTTATGTTACAGATAGAGAGAGCAATTAGCTGATATTTTTTCTTTTTTCTGTTTCCCATGGGAAAGTTAGTCACTTTGAATTAATTTATTTATGTTCCTTTTGAAATTAAATATAGCACATACATTATACAGTTATTAATATAAGCTATAATATCAACCTTATTGGAGTCTTTTTCGGATTTATTGTGGATTTTTACAAAATATAACATAAATTTAATGCATTAAAACAGTGAACTTCCAATTTCGTATGGAGTGCCCCGTATCTAGTTTTGGAGAGGCATATCTTCTTAGGTACTTCCATCCATGTATACCTTTACTTTCAAAGACTACAGTAACATTTTACTATCTTGAGGCAAAAGTGATTATGGGCTGAGGTTCTTACATGATTCAGTATTCGTGAAAAAAAAAAAAAATTGACTTATGAAAATCTTGCTATATGGTTTCTGGCATATGTTCGTGTCTTTTGTATGCCCCTTACGTAATCAAGGATCCAGTGCAGGTCTGTGCATTTTGCATTGGTTTTAAGAAATTCTGTAGCTGTTGACATTGATACATAATTTTTGAGGGGTATTTTTCAAATGATGACTGATGTCATCTAAGTTTCTTCAGTGAAAACCCTACGCTGTCTATTAGGTTTCTCATACTGAACACTATTATGTTGTATTGTTGTACGACCTGGAACTTTTACACCCCATAATCTTTCTTCAAAGAAAACTAGCTAGCGTAAACTGCCCCAAATGGTTCCAATCAACAGTGGGAAACACCTGTGCACATGCTCAGTGGAAAAACACAGCAAGTAGTTACGTAGTTTGTTGCGTGCTTTGGGCTCCCTCAAAGATTTATAATAAACTAACATAGGCAATACCGTTAAATAGCCTGCACCAGAAAATCCTTATCTAAAACTGTTCAGATTGTCATAAGAAATGTACATTCTGCTTAGAACCTCTCTCAGCCAGTGCAAGAGTGTTTTTTTTTTTTCCCCTCCAAATGTAAAACCTGAAGTATGACATCAATAAACTGTAAAATAAACTACCCTGTGTGTTTAATAAAACATATGCTAAGAAAAGAATTATTCAGTTTTAATAAGTTGATCCTGTCTGGAGGAAGCCTACTCTTTCACAAAGATTTTACGCTTGTAAAGGGAAATGCTAAAAGCTTGTACTTTTATTAAGGCAGTACCCAGATGGTTTTTGCAGTATACGCCTGAAGAAAGAACAATTTTTTTTATTTCAAATTATAGTAACTAGTAAATGCAATCTGTCTGGAATCACAAAGAAGAGACATCTTCAGAAAAACAATCCTGGTGTGGTCAAATTTCGAAATTTCATTCATGAATCGCAGGAAAATACATTCAAATTTATGAACGAAACCTAATCTCTGATTTTTCATCAATAAAGGCAAGCCTCATCTGTATCATTCTGCGAAAATTCAACGCTTTCATCATCAACTCTATACTAAACGCATAGAATGTCGTAAAGAAAGATGTATTTATTTAAAGCGAGAGTTCCAACTCATTCATATATTTGACTTAGTTAACCAGTTAAGGTAGAAAACACTTTTGGAGTTCTGGGTGAAGAAATATTAATTTTATTCTTCTGAAAAATCACAATGATTTAATTTTATTGGTTTCAGCAACAAGTGATTTAATAGTTGAATTTTTCAATATTCGTTTGCAGCTGGAGGAAATAATATGCATGTATGAGACAGAAGGGAAGAAATAGATTAATAATGGAATGAATGAGTAAATAGAGCATCATAGAAACATCTATGAATATCTTAAAAAAGTAAAGTGGAAAATGCAGTGAGGATGAGAGAAATATGGAAAGAGGAATGTCGGAAGAAACGAATGAAGAAGAAATAACAAAGAAAGTGATAAAAAAAAAAAAAACGAACGAGGAGCAGGAGAAGTAAATAAGATGAAGAGTTTTTTCATCGAGAACATGAACAAGGGAAATAAAAGAAGTGGAGAAGGGCGAAGAAAGAATAAAGGAGTAGTTTAGCATGCAAGACATGGCATCAATTATACCAAAATGATCAGCTACACAAACGTCAAGGTCTGCAGACCGTCGCCCAGTGTGCAAGAAACTGTTGATCCGGTTTCTGTTGAATTTTCATTCATACCCGTATGCCCACATACACACACAGCGGGTTTGCTTTCACACGGGCACGTCTGCTTCTTCCCCCTTCCCCTTATACTTGAATGGAGCCTCATTTGCCTTGTCTCTTTTTTCTTTTCCGACCCTTTTGTCCTGCCATTCTTCTTGGTATATTGTGTCTGATACTTTGGCACAGCTGAGGTGAGTCTCACTCCTGCACTAGTATCTGAAATTTACTGTTTGGTGTTTGAATGTTAATACTTGGTAGACGTTGCCCTGGTTTTTTCTTCCTGTTTGCTATGTATCTAATTCTACCTTAGAATAATTTCAGACGCACGTCATAATTTCTCATGCATAAAGTGGCTCTTGAAGCCATTTCAAGTCACCATTATTGTGAAACTTGCCGGAAGCTTTTTATCACTCTACAATAAAAAAAAAGGACCAAAATACTTTTTGTAGTTGCCTTAAAATAATTGCCAGAGCTGTACTATATATTTTACTGTGAAAAAATTCCTTGAGTTTACGATTTACTTCTGATCAATGTCTTTCATCTCATCAGCCGAATGTAAACTGCTCCAAAACATGTAAATCGAAGCTGGTGTTATTGGGTGGTGCATTTTCAAGGTATGCCAGTGATATGGATCAAACGTTTCAATGCCAAACCTATTCAAAAGCCTAAAGCATTGTTCAACAATATTCTTGAAACCATTTGTGGAACATTTAAAAGAAATTAGGAAGATAAACCAGATGAGAAACGAATGAAGTTTTATAAGGTTATGGCTAAAAGAGAAAAATCACGTATACATTCTACGGAAATGAAATTTATGAGATATGTAAGAGAAAGCACTGGAGCTGATAAAATAAGAAATTAAATAATAAGATCAGATTTGATTTTTTTTTCAATTAACGATAGGATAGATGAAAACAAAACAAAACGAAATTATAATATCACATTGATAGGATGCAAGAGACTAGATTGCCAAAGAAGATAATGAATTATAAACCTAGGAGAAGAGATTTGGGTACCCACCGTAAAAGGTAGCTTGATGATAGAGACCGGAGAAGGTGAAATCACCTAAACTTTGAAAGGAGGAGGAGAGGAACAAGAAAAAGAAGAAGAAAACAAAGTTGTACAATTTTAAGAATATACTTTAGATCGCTGGCAAACTTACCTACATTAAAATTAGTTTTATCATCAGGTTTAGGTACAAACAAAAATGAAGTGAGCTAATGGCCCAGTGTTTTCTTGATGGGGAATTCTTGAATATAACACTGAATTATTTTTTGAAGAAGTTCAGAGGAATGTAACATTTTCTAAAGCAATTTATTTCTGATCATGACGTTATGTCGTGCAATTCTCGTGCTCATAATCAGAATTTCATTATCTAATGAGATAATTTCCTCTTCAACCAATTGCGCTAAGAATAATGCCAACATAGAGCGTGTTATTTCTTTGAAACAAATGAATAGGATGAGTGCTAGACTCGCGAGATCTTGTTGACACACTGTTCCATAATCCAAAACGCGCGCACCTGTATACATACGGGACAGCTGCTCCACTCCTACATATGTTTGGAATCCTTGTAATTACACCCAAGTTGTGTGCATTACACCTGGAGCTTACACGTGTTTTGTAAGTCAACGACTC
This sequence comes from Metallyticus violacea, assembly GCA_030762175.1. Lineage (NCBI taxonomy): Eukaryota > Metazoa > Arthropoda > Insecta > Mantodea > Metallyticidae > Metallyticus > Metallyticus violacea. The sequence continues at coordinate 26,426,404 of CM060839.1, forward strand.
GTCCTAGCCTTGACAGGTGGGCCTTCCCCTCCACGTGGTGTCTCCGGGAAGCTCCTTTGTTGGCAAATTCAGAGGCTAATTTATTATTTTTTTTAAGTCATTAAATATAGCGTGGACATCGAAAAATTCTCTCACATTATGTTAGGGTCAGCCAGAAAATAATGCCTCCTTTTGTTTTTAATTCACGAAAGCACATAGCCACAACTTTAATTAATTAATTAATTTTAAAATAATATTTCCTTTTTGACGATATAATTCGCTGTCCTGAGTATGTGACAGTTAGTTCGCTGTTACTCGGCACAAATAATCTCAAAGACCCTTTGCATGTTCCGTACAGTCACTGCAGGGGCTACCGCCACGGGTGGCCGAGGTCGTTAAGGCGCGGACTCGTGAGCGGGAGGTCACTTCCTGGCTGAAGTTTTTCCAGGTTTCCCTCAGTCCTCATAAATGGCTGGTACCCTAGGTACCCAGGTTTAGGTACCCTAAACTTGGGTCTGGAACGTTTCCTTCTTTAAAAAATCCTTTCCTAATACATCATTTCATTTGATGTATCATCAGTGTCCACCGCCTGTGGTGCCTCAGTAGTAAAAACGGGCATCAACACTACTCAGAAATAAATAAATAAAATAAAACTGCAGTGGCCGGACCGCCGCTCCCGTTTCATCAGCCAATAGGGTTTGTCCTTCAGCTTCGGAACAACAACGAACCCAGCGTGTAACCCTGCTGACATCCACCATTTCTTCAAACTTTCGTAATGCAAATCGGCGTTTTACCTTCCGCATACAGGAATTCTATCCCAGCCCACTGCTTTAAACGCGCATTAATGTAGGCCATTTTCAAAAAAAAAACAAAAAAAAAAATGGCACCACCAGTTGATATTGTAGAAGGATTGGGGAATCGAGGATTCGGTCGTTCCTATCTTAGCAATGTTAAATTATTAAAATTTAGTTCTGTTTTTCTTAGGACTTTCTGGAGTAGATCTTTCATTTTTCATGGCATACAGTTGCGTACATTGACTTCACTTTAATATGGGCTTGGGGGGGGGGGGGTTAAATCAATTTTTACTTTTTTTAAAAAATATCTTTGGACTCCCATTTTTATACTTTTTGTACATATATTGCAACCGATATTTTTTATGATTTTTTTGTAAATTGTCACATAAACTATGTAGAGGTATGAGAAGAAAATTCCTGAAAATTTGGAACCTCTAGACCATGTAGAAACTGAACGGGAAAAAATATAACTTAACGGAAAAATAGAACGGAAGTTAGAAATATCTTCTCATTATATTCCCCTCTCTCTCCCTTCTTTTCTCTCTCTCTCTGTTTATTCTTACAAACTTGTCTTTTTCTCAGCTTCTACTTGATCTAGAACTTTCAAAATTTGAGGAATTGCTCTTCTGATGCCTCCACTTAGTTTAACGTGGCCACTTACAAAAATAAATAAATAAATAAATAAATAAAAAACATGAGTTGCAATGTACAAAAATGTAAAACATTTTGGGTCCATTTTTTTTTTTTTTTTTTGCAAAAGTAAAAATTGTTTATCAAAAAAAAAATATATTAAAGTGATGTCAATTATGCAACCATATGCCATAAAAATGGAATACCTACTCCCAACAATAAATTCTAAGGATGCAGATCCCCTTAAACATGGGAATTCCCATGTTTATGAACAGAAGAAAAACGATATCCACATCTCCAGGCTAGCCACAGCTTAAGTAACATGCACTGAACAAAAATTCTCCATTTAAAACGCGAGAAGATGAAAGGCTGAATTATAAAGAATGATCAAAATCAAAAAACTGATTTTTTTTCAAATTGATTTTTATGAGATATTCAGCAAAAAGCTTTTCCATGTGCGACCCTGCATTATCGTGATGTAGCATGGGGTTTGTTACACATTAATGTGACCTTGCAGAATTTTCAGAACATCTCTATAGTATTGCCCAGTTACAGTCTTTTGTGCAGGTCGGCATGCTGGTAAACCATTTCTTGAATATGGAAAAGTGAGATAATCATACCTTTCCCAGCAGAAGCAACAAAGTTAGCCTTTTCTGTGGTGTTGTAATAATAGAGATTTCTACACAGAGCATTGCTGCTTGCTCTCAGCATCAGAATGATTATCAACAATGATTACCTTTAGAAATTCCTAGCTTCATGTAAAAGCAACTTCAATGTACTTTTGTTCGGGAATCAGCTGTCCTCAAACCCACCGTGCACACACACATCTCATATGCAACATTTCAGCTACTAACGTGTGGGTGGCACAAAGTAAAATTTTCAGAATTTCTGAAAGTATTCTTAGTGTTTTCGACGATCCTCCCTCACAATGACAGCAGCGGTGTTAGTTTTCTTCCGTTAGAGCAAAAACTGGAGCCCTGGGTTACAATTGATTGCTTCCCATTTTTAAACCATCTTCCAGTGAAACTAGTACCACGTATATACTACGCTAACAAGACACTGGAAAAGTGCGATAAATCATGCCTGCACAAAAATTATGAACATTCTTTATTGAACTGCCTCGTGCTTTAGCATTCAACGGAAAAGAATGAAATCATCTCAGTGTTATATCTCTTCTGCTTCGAGTTTTATGATGCTCGTGCCCTCTCTAGAAAGATGTAGCCGGTAAACGCCTCTAAAAGCCATGTAGCGTTACCTCTCACTCGTTTTCTCTTCCAACAGTTAGTAGTTCTTTGACAGCATGTTTCTGAGAATGGATGAATCATGCCTCTCTAACTAAAGGTTTGTATTTTTTTCTTCAGAGCGCTAATAACTGCAGATAATTTATATGCGTCTGGGCTCTGCGCTTACCCTAGTAAAGAGAACTTCTAGTGATTCCTTGAGTACCCTTTCAGGATAAAACGGGAGCTGTAATGGAAAAGATAGACCACCAGTGGCGTGTCTTTTTGAAAGGAAGTCGTATGCCATTTTTCTATGCAGGTTTTTAAAACAATGCTAATGTCATCTTTCATAGTCTTTCGCTCCTCTTCAAATGAAGGAATGCTCTTGTTGTGGTGTCAAATGAGCACTTTCATTATGAACTACCATGAAGCACTGTGTAAGTGTTTTTTTAGCATGTGAAGATTAGAATATGATGGTTTCTGTAGTTTCTATGCATGGTTTTTCGTCGACAAACACACAAAAGACTCTCCTGCTCAGAGTGTGAAAGTTATAAACTTCACCTGTTTATAACTCCTAAGTTCATAGTCATCTGTATTAGTTATATTCTTCATGTCGTTCATTGCATAAATTGGTTGAGAATTTCATTTCCTAAGTACAGTACTATTAAATGAGTTACGATAGGGTACGGCTGCGCACTGCCAGAAGTCAGTCGTGAAGGCCTATAATGCATGTGCAGGTAGAACTTGTAGTTATTTTGAGGGAGGCTTTGTCAGCGATTAGCTGTGGTTCATGTTTAACTCGGTGTTTTCATTTATATGAATAGTGTGCTAATTCTTCTTTAGCTGCACCACTCTACGAATATGTACGTGTAGAATGGGTTTTTATATATTTTTTAATTTTTAATTTTATTCTACAAAATCGCTACTGGAAACAGCACTACGACTGTTTTAACTATAAAGTATAATTAAACCCACAGTGGCTATTGGTACCCAGTAGTTTTTTACATTCCATTTATATTTCAAACAACGTATATGTCCTTTTTAAAGACCCTAACTTTTACAATTAATTAATTTAAAATGTTTATACTATGTACACTCTTTATTTCTACTGACGCACGTTTAACGAGCTGCTCCCCGCTGGAATTCCAGGCAACAGGACTGGACATCAATGAGGTTGCTGCCGGTCTCAAGCAGTAACTATATTGACCATGGTGTGCTGACAGTGCAGTTTCCTTCTCTTCTCATTTTTCTTAATCTTCTTCTACATTTCAACTTTTATTTGTACATTCTTCACCATAGATTTGGATATACAGAAAGAATAAAGATGACTAGCATCAAATGTTCATATTTTTAGACTTTAAAATATTCGGGTTATATCTAGAAACACTCTCAAAATACTGATGTTTATAGATGAGTATAAAGAGAAAAACATAAATATTTTGTGGGCAATGCAATAAATATATTGATGTACTGTATACCTCTGAAAGTTTGTCGGTAGAGTTCGTATTCACTCTGAACTCTAAGGTTGAGCGCAAGCGTTCTGTTTATCTTTATAATGGGAATAATTTGCTGGTATTCTCACACTTATAATATGAGTTAGCATCAGGTGTCTCATAGTTGCCAATAGAATAAGCGGGAAAACTGTCCGGGAGTTCGCAGGCGCGGGCGGGCGCAACGCCACGCCACTGTCACCCTTTGTTATTGGTTGGAACTAACGCGTTGGGCTTTTTTTGTGATGATGAATCTTATTTTTTTTTTTTTTTTTCTGTACCATTTCTCCCACGAAGACGTTGCAAGAAGAACTTCCCCGCTTCGGGGAGTCTTAATGACAAAGTGGGAAGAGCACAAAGGACAAATAGCAGCTGCTAGGTCCTTTTAGGAGGCAGATGCCCAATTAAAGCCTGTGTGGTAGATCTGAAGATGCTGTGTTGCCTTATGTATGTAGTTCAAGGCGTGGTGAATGGTTCTTCATAAGGCGCGGTGCAGGTAAGAACACTCCATATACACCTGCTTCGTTCCGGCAGGAGCTTTTCCTCATGTTTTGCTTCCTGATGTTCATCTTTCTACGTGCCACCACGTTCTACTCTCTCTTCTTTCTCGGTCGTTGTACGTTACAATGGCAACATAATGTGTTCATCATTTTAAGTACTACTCAACATAAAATATCTGTAAAATAAAAGGAGAAAATTGAAAATTTGTTGATGATAGGTTATGGTAACAGTTCCTAAACTCTCACGGAGAACATTTATGCTTGATGCTTGATGTACAGATACAAAGAATGAATTGCGACAAAACGAAACAAGGTACAAATTTACGATATTTATTCATTGAGAAAAACTAAATTATAATCAAATTGAAATGGGCTTGTTTCGGAGGGAGCTGTTAAATAGGCAAGACGATAAAGCGAACCAGGCAGAACATTCACATGTTCACCCTTTAGGGGAGGAGGGAGCCATCTTTTGAACGTAAAATTCTTCTAAGTCTTGTTGCAGCGCGCGGTTCACAAGGTAACCAGAAGGACTGTATAGTCACTGCAGCAGTTGTGTTATATGCATGCACTAAAGACGCGTCTAGTATATGTATTCGTTAGCTCTGTGGCAGAGTGTGCAGTGATGCCGTGGTTAAGAGCGCACGTTCACCTTCCGGCATAATTTTTTTTTTAAAATAAACCTTTGTAACATAATATGACAAAGTAGTTACTAATTTTGACCCCCATACACAGCAAACTTTAACGTTAACATGTATTATAATGAATGTTATGTTTCCTTCAGTACTTGTTCTGTCTAAATGCAATGTGCTGCACATGCATGAAGGACAAAAGATTGCTTACGGGACAGATCCAAGAAGCCTGGAATGTTGTAGCCTCTCGTACACACAGCTAGAGCTCTATGCCCCGAAGATTGAGGACAGTTATACATGCTGAGGATTCATACACCGGATATTAATTTGCGTTTATATCTGTGTTTTCACTTTAGAAGATAAGTGTTTCTATTTAGGTATTTGTAAAGAATAGGTTAGTTTGTGATAATGTTTTTGTGTGCGCATAGGTAATGCCATAAAACTCAAATGATACGTCAAAATATATAATAGTAATGCAAGAAGATTTCCACCTAAAACCAATATAAATAAAACATTTGTGTGGGCTTTGAATCCAGGCGTTTACGCAGAAGAGCGATTCCTTCTAAACAGATCCGCCACCGCTTCTCTATCCTAAAGTTCTTTTTCCAGATGCTTATGCTTGTGACCATTACGTTTACAGCGATTACGACCGTCCCCGAAGCCCTCCGAACGACACACAGATTTTTTTTTCCAAAGGGTGTGCCGCAGAATCCCTTTTTTTGTCAAAGGTTGTACGCCATCGTTTTCCCGACAACAGCACGCGTCTTTTGGTAGCGAATTGCGTAGACTGGGGCTCGCCCGCCGCTTTATCAATTGACGTCTTTTGTAAAACTTACATGTGTGAAAAAAGCATTCTCTCTGATCTTTTATATAAAACAAACAACGTTGGAAAAACTAGAATTAGAACTCAGAATAATAATTTCTGTTATTAAGTCTGGTATATCATGTCTTGTAAGTGAAATGCAGGACCATCTTTCTCATTCAGGAATTAAAATTAACGTGTAATGTGTCATCATATATCGTTAGTTTTTATTAAATGATGTGAATTAACTTGTTTGTTTATACGTTTAACTTTTGTAAATGAGTAATGAATAACTTTAATATATATATATATATATATGCTCGAATGAAAGTTGAAAGTTTAAACTTTGAACTAAATCTTAGGGGTCTTTGCTAGCGAGAGATCTTTAAAGGGGATCCGCAATCAAGGAAAGTTTGAGAACCGCTGGTAACAGTAATGTACACAACTCAACAAATACAAAAACAATAAATTAAAATAAAGGAGCTTGTGAAACTTCTGTAGACGTTGCTATATTGTTAATGGGAAAACTTTGGAACATTAATTAAGTATACGCTTAAAGTTTAATTAGTTTTTTCCCAGAAATATTTGTTGCGTTTTTGTGAAAAGTAGTAAAACGTGTTATACGAGTATTGAATTCTAAAACCTGAGGCAGATGGAGATATTCAAGGCCTCTGCCATCTTCTGGGTCTACATCCTGTAGATTTCAAGATTTACTCGTTACACAGATTTTATACCTAAGAGAAGATTCGGAAACTTCAAGTACTTGTGACCCAGGCTTTATAGTTAACCACACTATAGCGCTTAATTTTTTTGGAAAGTGATTTTTTCACACAAGCCGCGCGTTACACTAAGGTTTGGAATTTTGGAATAAAATTCTTTCCACCATAGTTACATTTGTAGAAATTCCAAGTCCATGTAAAGGATAGACAGATATCTTGTTTTACACATAAACAAAAGCATGTGTTATCATTTTTAAAATATTGATAACTAATCATAAATATTTTAATTTGAAAATAAACTTTCATTTTCTCAAAAACATTTCTCAATTTTAATCGAAATTTTCAGTTTTCAAAAAAGGGCTAAGAGATAAAGAGAGTTGGTAAAGGACAATTGAGTAGGTTTAAAATTTATAAACTTTTACAAATATGATTTTCCTTTGTTTACTTTACATCATGTTTTTGACGTTGAGAGGAAACATCAACATTCTGATGGAATTCGTCGATTTGCGGTATCACTCATCATTATAAAAAAATCTTGTCGAACAGCTGCCCTGAAATGCTCCATTTAACAATTTAATATTGAGATCGTCAATGCAAAATCAAAGTCCCAAAAGTGAGTATTATTTCACTGATAAGGGGGTTATCAAGTATTTGGACTATATTTTTTTTAAAAGTTAAACATTTCGTCTAATCTTATTATTAAAATTGTCATTATTAAACCAGTAATAATACATTTCCACTACTGAATAGCTTTTATTAAATATTTCGTCAATGATGATATTTCAAAACACTTCACAACTAATTTTAATGCAATTTAGATTGCCAAAGGACGAACAAGGCGAAATATCGATCGTCAATTTATATTTTTCTGACGAAAGTAAAGACACTACTGTAACTAAACGCGCAACTATATCGGGCATGATGCCCTCAGAAAATGATATTGTATTAAATTTAGCACAAGCAGAGTTTTTCAACAACCTTATGGTAACATCGATTTAACAAACGCCAGGTAAAGCGTATCTTATCTGTGAGTCAACGATTGGCACTTGTCATTGCTTAGATCTAAAATTAGCTAATTGCTGTTATCTGTTATCGCTATGCATTTGTCTCGAGTGTAACTGTTTACATATACCTAGGTAAAGAAGAATTCAGTCGGCGATTCGACGCTTTCCAAGAACAAATTGTATCGGGTGTTTTGTGCAAAAAACAGGCTTTGATCATCGAATTCTTTTACTTAAGCACTTGCTTAAATTGTGAAGAGTTTTTCTAGTTATTTTCTAAAAAACTAACATTTATAATTGTATCATATTGTAATCTCTCACTCCTAAACATAATATTCATGGTTACTAAATTAATTTAAATATTTTTGTTTTTCTGTTTGTTTGTTTTTATCTGCATATCTGTAGATTATGTTCTTGTTCCGCATTGCTTTTAATTTACTTTTAAAAGATTATGGTCAATATGTGGCTCCATTCATCTGTTTTAGACCGCTATCAGGCTGAAAACATCATGAATTGTAGCCTGAAAGTAGAGGCCTCTGAGCAAAATGTGTCGGCCGTTTCACACCCTGAATAGAATGGGACGCTGGTGATCTGAGATATTAAAGAGCGTCCGTAAATAAACCAAATCATCAAAAAAAAAAAAAAAAAAAAAAAAAAAACTATGAATTGTAGTAAAACAAAAGACGATCAGCGCCATTGTTAGCAAAGTTTGTTAACTAATATAACAAAATCGCTGAGTATTTTGAAATCAACGTAGCTAATCAAGCATCGATGGGGTCTCTAAAATGTTTCCAGGTAGGACATCCCCACGCCGAGGCAGAAACTTTTACAAAGCGCAAGCCACCTCGCCCCAGCCACCACCAGCCCACCTCGCCTTGGTACTTTCTATCCTGTAACAGAACCACGAAATGAAATGAGAGAGCGAAAAATTCATGGAAAGTCGAGATCCATCTCAACATTCGCATAATGTACTTCTGTATTATACTATGTATTTTATTTGTTTATTTTCGTCATTAAGTGTGTAAAACCAACCCTGAGCCATTTTAGCCCTTTAAATGAGATTTTTAGATTTGAAAGGTTGCAAACACTGTCGGGAAACCGGTAAAGCGCATTTCATTTATTAATGGCCACTCTCTACAGCATAACCTGCACGCTGTTAACATAGTTTCCCCAATTTAATTTTTTGCTGCTTTCCTGGTACATATCTGTCAAGTTTTATGTGTTTATTATGGAGTAGAGCATGTTAATGACGACCAAGTAGGGAAAGGCGAAAGACTCGCCTGTTTGCCGGGTTTGCCGCCGCGAGACCGCTTCTCTCGTTTCGTTTATGGCCAGGAATGCAAGTCTCCTGCTCGACCGTTATACATACACGTTCTATTCGCCGCGCATTTCAAATTTAATGCCCACGAGGGAAGCATTTCCGTTTAGGGTGGGACGAAACACTTCCATATTGATGTAGTTGAGGCAGCATTACTTATATAACGGAATCTGAACCTTTAATGTGTGGTATGATCAGGAACAAATTAAGAATGCAAAAGTGTCAATTATTCATACAGTGAATTGTGCAGGCTTATATGAAACACAAAATCTCATTCTTGATGCCTACACTCAAGACATACCACTCTCTGAACAAGGTTTGGAACTTTATGTACTCCTTGACCATTGTATGCTAGTGGACTGAGATTAGATGGGGCATTGGGGCCATGTTGCGAGTCTTAGCAGAGGGGCGGCCCATCAGTTGGTCAGTTGGGCGCGGATGCCTTAATTATTTATCATTTTCACTTTTCCTGGTCAACTTTTCATATAAAAAATGCACGAAAACAGCGACGTATAACCGATTGGTTTTTAATTGTATCTTATGCAATAAGCGCATTTCCTGTTTACTGTAGTAGCGGTAGCATGCGGGTCCTCGTTAGCGAGGGAAGCTCGGAAAAGTTTACCCTTTATACCTTCATGGGCCAGCAAAGATTTATAACTACTTATAAATGTCTTTCTCCAAGATGGGTTAGCCTTTCTGCCTCTTATTTCTGGGTTTTCTTGGGCCAGCAGGAAGACGGTCCAGGCCAGGCTCGGTATTCTCTCTTTTCTTAGAAACCAGGGGTTACTGACACCACGCATAACTGACTAGGGGTTGTTTTCACGTTTTGTTTGAAATTGGGTGACTTCCTCACTGTTTGTCAATGCTCACTATCAAGTTACAAAAGTGTATCTATTTTTGGCAATGAATAAAGTGGGCGTTTCATTGAAGACTCCGTTTTCGCGTCTACGTTCAACTTTTAAGTTGTAAGTGAAATGATTTGGACCTCATCAACCGAAAGTCATCTTATTCAGCAAGACGGCACAAAATGTTTATGGTTTGAAAAAAAAAAAAACCATCTTGGTTGACAGCGTGTGAAGTGAGAAACTAGGTATCTTGTCAATGTGGATGAAATTAGAAAAGAAATAGAAAGGACAACTGTCGTTTCTGTACAGGGCGACGAGATGACAGGTATTACATGTATGTTACAATACATCAGTGCAGGTTAATCAGTTGAAAGAATCATAAAATTCATTGCTGTTTCTGGATTGACTGCAGAAGACTTAAGGTGTACTTTAACAACTGAATTGGAAGAGTTCCGTGTAAACCTGAAGTTTATACCACAAACGTATGATGACGCTGCAGTTATGAGAGTATGTCGGGGAGGAGTGTTAACTCTCGATAAAAGAGAATTTCCCCACGCCATTTGGGTATGTCCAAAGCTCACTGTGATTGCATCATGTGAAGAAGCTCAATCCTGCAGGAAGGTATTTTCAACTCCTTGAACAGAGACTGGTTATTTGAGAGGTTTGCTGACTCATTCCAAAGCATCATTGTCTTACAGGTTTCTCAACAGAAAAGTCTTGCAATAGGCCTGGCCAAAGTACTTTGAAAATAGTCCCTTGCTTTCTTCCGTTTCTGCATTGCAATGAGCATGGTACGTACTTTCAGAGACCCCCCAATTGTTGACTACGATTTCTTTTCTTCATTTTTGGTGTGGTTGTGGATTTCTTCAGTTCTTTGCGAAAGACCTCAGTTCTCTTGTTGCATGAGCCGTCTTTAATATTGTCAGCCATGCATACCACCGGATGAGGTTATAAGTATTATATTACATTTATAGTAATTTTTTGAAATAGAATATTTGATATGTAAAAAGCTTACACAATTTTACAGAACTTTCTCAAATGAAGCATATTTAGTAAAATTCGTTTTAAGATACGCCAAAAACTGCAAAGAGTAGATTTCGAGAAAATAAATAAAAGCTGAATATCTATTGAAAATAACAACTTAGAACTCTTGTTTTTTCCTAATAACACTTTTCTATAATTGATAATTTGATAGCACATTTTCGGTAGGTATTCTTGATCGATGCTACCTGACTAAATCAAATAAAGAGTTAGAAAAACTCTCTCTTTCGGTTGTTGCGAAAAATGGGAAGGAAATTGAAGCTTAACTGTAAAGTTAATCAAAATACTTGTTTCTTGAATTTCAAATTTCAGCCTGAAACAACGCATCAAGTAACCAGTGTCATTTTTCTGGTTCATTACTTGATAAAAAGCTTCTGATATAAAAAAAACACTATTTGGGTTTTAATTGCATCTAAGTGAGATGTCTGTTTGTGTTTTTCTCTGACGCAGACTGGATGCGTTATGAATATGCTATTTATTTATGGGGAAAATATTTAAAGCCGTAAGTGCCTTAAAGACACATGTTCACTTTTTGAGTGAATGAATTTTAATGTCGTCATCGTCTACCTGAGCTCTATCGTTTGACATTCAAAACAACATAAAGTTTCCAGCATTTCCCACGTTCAGTTTTATTAGCACATAAATTCAGGTGGCCGCGGTCGTTAGAGCAGGACTCGTGAGCGGGAGGCCTGGAGTTCCTATCCCGCCAGGACCGTCCTATCTGACTGAGGTTTTTTCCAGGTTTTCCTCAGTCCTCACAAATGGCAAATGCCGGGGAGGTACCATAAACTTAGGCCTGGAACGTTTCCTTCCTTAAAAAAGCATTTCCCAATATATCATTTCATCTCGTGTATCATCAGCGTCCACCGCCTGTGGAGCCTCAGTAATAAAAACGGGCATTAAACACCATTAAAAAGAAATCAGGTACTACGTTGTTCTGAAAGCAGGCAGATTACGCGAGTTTAAACAGGAATAACACCAATGCTAAGTATTTCAGTTATCTAACTGATCATGGTGATGTGATTACATTAATCATGTGTACCTAACAAAAGGACATGTGATAAGCGCTTTGCTCAAATGGAGTTAAGCACACGTGAGAATGTGGCATATACAATTTATGATTAGATAGACGTAATGCAAATTTCCCACAAAAAATCAATGTGGTTAAAGTAGAACAAAGTTAATAAGGGTTTAAGGCAGTTTTTTCCAAAGTTAGAAATCCGTTCCCGATGGAAAAAACAAGTAATGTAGAAAATGACATCTTACAAAATAATTGAATACACATAGCATTTTATAACAGCGAATAATACATCGAGTGGATTGATTATAAAAAAACATTCATAAGCAAAGGGAAATTTAAGTTTGATGAAATTAACCTGGAGATAACTTACACAAATGAAATTTCCCTGAAAGCTCCTAAAGCCAGAGATATTACAAAATATCTTTTCGCAAATTTTACTTGAAAAGTAACCCCATTTTCATAGACTTCTGGAAAAGTATGGTAAGGAATACTTGGTGGTCGAATATCATCAGGTTCCTAATGCTGAGAATTCAGGAAGAGACTGAGCAAATAGAAAATATGTGCAAGCTAAATTTATTTCTTGTATGATATTATTGAGGAAATAAGGACAGAATTTATACATGATAACTTTTTTCTACATTTTTACATGCAAAATGAGCTTATTCTTTTTCCAAATCAAAGTGTTCGTATTTGAAACCAATGCTACAGACATGAGTTCCATAACAATGAAATCCATCATTTTCGTGAATTTATTGCAGATAGTATACTTGTGATTATCACTATTTAATATTTGGCGACATTTGTAATTAAGAAAAGTGTTATTAGGAAAAAAAAAACAAGAGTTCTAAGTTGTTATTTTCAAGAGATGTTCAACTTTTATTTATTTTCTCGAAATCTCTTCAGCTGGACTTGTATGGTAATGGAAGTCATGACTTCAGTTATATAGGAACATATGGGCTGTTACCCCAAAGTAAAATAAAGTTATGTATTTGCTTGCGATAGGATCATCACATCCAGTCACTTCTTTCTCTATTCTCTTTTATGGCCTACGTCGACTTTTACGTCCATTTCTGGAACGTTGCACTCTTTTCTAATAAATGGAATGCCCACGAAGGCAGCATTTAGGGAGAGAGGCCTTACAGGGAAGGCGGTCTGTTGTCCGGATATGGTAGCATGCACGAAGTTACCCTAAACATCGTGTACTTGCCCAAGGTTTAACCTTCTATCATGGTCGAGGCCCGTTCAGCTTGCCTTTTGAATGTTTTCTACTTCCATACCATATTTGGCTGCGTTTCTCTCCTCAGCGTTCAGCAGCTTGCCGGGCAAGTAATTCTGTTTTATCCAGTGGCGTGAAATTCTTGTTATTGCTCTAGAGCTTGCTTTTTTTCTGATCAGGCCTTCACTTTAATGGGAACACGCCTTGGACAAAAGTAATTTGATTGCAAGTTCTTGAGCGTTTACTTTGAATGCATCCTGGTATAAGCAAAAAGAACCTGTTGTATTTTTTGTCTTGAAGCACTTGAAGGAATGATTTGTTTGTGTTTTATGGGAAATAAATAAGGTTTGTGACTTTATCTTGAGATGCTTATAGCTGTTAACGGTCATCCTATAGAGTACTGTGAGATATTCTGAAGAACATCAACTGTCCAAAAGACTAACTCGAAACAGAGATGTTTCTTCAAAGTCAGCGTTTGAGCTTTTTTACGGTAATTTCTCGTGATAAAAATTAACTTTATAATCTTTGTTAAAATGTACACGGGCTGCTAGTTTCATTGTTGTGGTTCCTCAGTCTTCGAACGAAAAGTGCACTGTTGTATGTTGCTCTGTAATTCTGCTTTCGTAAGCTGAGACCAATGCAATGTTACATGACGTCTAAGTAGATTTTGTTATTCCACATAGCACAATTCCAAGATGGAAATGTTAAAAACAAATCCAGAGAAAGATCTCCAGATTGCGCTGTAACGGAAGAAAACATGAACACCGCTGCTGTCATTGTGAGAGAGCATTGTCGGATAACATTAAGAACATTTGCAGAATTGCTGTCACTGGGTCCAGAAAGTTCCGCTATCCCCACGGTTGCTTTTCGATATTCAAGAAATGGTTTACTAGCACGTCATGCCTGCACTTCCGTGCAACAAACCGATGCTGCACCACGACAAGGCACGGCCGCACAGTGTCTGACAATATTCTGTATAAATAGTGAACTTCACAGGCACAGTTTAGCTCTGAATGATTTTTTCCTTTTCCCCAAATTGAAGAAACACCTTTTTCATCGCCTGAGTTAAAGAGCGTTCGTAAATAAATCAAATCATCACCTGAGGGAGTGGTGGAGGTGATTCTGAAGGACATGTTAAAACATTTTTTACAGCGTGTCTTTTGAACACAGACAGAAATGCCAGGAAGGTGCTTTGTATCCAGCGGGCTTTAATTTGAGAAAAATCAATAAAGTTATGAGGATGAGTAAAAGATATATTGTCAAAACCATTATGATAATTCATTATTAGTAGTTTCTCATAAATATGTGTCTCAACACTTTTTATTCACTTTGAGTAGAATTTACGTTGAACATGCCAAAATAATGTGAAATGTGGTATCCCTCACTCTTTCAAGAAATATGTGAAACTCTCCACTTTCTCACAACCTCTGAATTTCTTCATTGCTACTGATGCATTCTGTTTTGTAATCACGTGAAGTTAAAACTCTTGATCGAGGTGGCCTTCAAGATTGGAATGTACAAAAGTTCTCTGTTACATTTAGTAATTATTTTACCGATGTAAGATGATTGGTTGCCATCTATAGCATATGTACACTAGAAAATTTTGATTTTCTTGCAGGTGCACATTTTGAATATTGTTTGGATGACGGCTGTTATGTTATAGAAGCACCAGATCTGTTTGCAAACATGCGAAATTGTAGGAAATGGTATACTCCATTTGGGTACTTTTATCTCAAGAATTCAGTTCCAACCTATGAGGTAATTTCAGAATCCCAGTTTGCTCTAATCAGTGTTTCCCAAATGTGGTTCGCAAATCTTCTGCCGATTCGCGTTTCAACTCAAGGTCACGCCGCATACATTATTCCTGTTTCTCTATCGCTATTTATTTTCATGCAATATGTCCTGTATTTTAGCAATTATAGGTGGAAAAAATGGAAAATGTGTTGGTTGACTTTTTGGAATGGGACTAGTGCTGGACGGAGCTTAGACCCATTCTTGTAAAAACCTTTCTCTAATTTCCTTCACTTGACAAACGTAAATCAAAGTTCTGCTTCGACCGTTCAATATTGTAGAATTGCAATGGCGATGTTTTAGTTTTATGGCACATCTCATACAGTCCTGTGGAGGTACCGAAAGAGATGGTAAAAACCATTCAGTTATTCGTTTAGTGTTGCCATCAGTTCAGTTTCTTCTTCTGGGACGAAAATTGAATTTCGTTCTGCCACACTTTCTCACATTTTCATTGTTGAAGGTGCATATTCTAACTATGATGAATATTGAATACAGACAATTAAAGGGACACCTTTTAAGATTAATTTTGTATTTAGTTTATTAAAATATTTCCAGCTACAATTTTCCGTTTCTGGGATAGTTTTGCTTGTGGTCTAAGGACATACGACGTTTACTGCAAAGATTTCGCTACGTTGTGCAGATGTTGCAAAATGATGAACATTTCATATCAGCTTGACGACTGTGATTATGTCCTTGGCACCAGATCTGATTGTAAATGTCTGCACGCATTTTCAAAGGGAATAGAGTTTACTTAAGGAAATATCTCGAGAGAATTTCTTTCTCTTCGTTCCCTCCCTCCGTCCTTTCCCCTTCCCGTCCAGTTGCCGCGCGCGCGACTTTCTTTTTTCTTCCCCGCCTCTCTTGTCTTTCTGCGTTCCCACTCATGGACCATGGCTAAATAAGGTCTCTCTGCCGACAACCCCTCCATGCCGTTTCCCTCCCTTTTAATGCGAACGCCTCCGCAGAAATCGCTTACTCGCGCGAAATCTTTGCGAGAGACTTGTCAGTAACGTGTGTGTGTTCTTGGTGGAATGTTGCGGTGCATATGCATCTTCTAAGACTGTGCGTGCGAGCGTGTGTGTGTTCGAGAAGGATGGGCATATCATCCACAGGGTTGGTATCACTTTTAGTGACATCGGCTTCCTTTGTTTTAATTCTGTCGGTTTGTCTCCTGCAGGAGATGATATTTGGGGATAAGGCTAACTTGGCATTTTTCCCGCCTTCTGTATCTACCTATAATGAACGCGTAAACTTTAAGCATATAAAGGAAACTATTTCTGTTATCATTTTTTTTTTGCAATGTTCATTGTTTTAGTTTATCTTTGAGTGCTATATAGGACAGGATTTCCGCCCAGCACTTCCTAGACCTCTGGAATTATGATACTATGCAAAACAGTCCATTTGCTCCGGTATCAAACCGGTAATGTGGAAATGTATCAAGTGTTATGTATTTGTCCTGAAGCACATTTGTGGATTTGTTACGGAATTGTTTTCTGCACATGCAAGAAAGCACTTGTTTTTTTGCGCGTGCAAAGTGTTTGTTGCAGTCACTTGTTTTCTGTGAATAAGGTGAACAATCTACAACTTAGCGGCAAGGGTATTCAGATGTTTTAAGGTTATGGATTGTTTTTATCAATAACCCACCCGTATGGCCTCTGCGTTTGGACTACATCCATGGCGGTTGTCCATTTTAGGAAAACGCAGTAGGACAAGCTCTTAGCGGAGGACGACCGGGCTGGCCTCAAGGTGATGTAGCTCTGAAGCGACGATTGAGGAATTAACAGTGGGTAAGGAGCTAAATAAGAAAGTCGGCGCAAGTATCCCCATTGTTTCTAATAGTGTTGTGGGAACAATGTGGCGACCGTGACAAGATAACATCGCCGCCAGAGGATTACGCGGAGGGTGTGGTCAGCTGTTTCCACGTCAGCGCAATCTTTAAGTGTGTGTGTTCGCTAGTAAAAGTAATTAGTTTTTTGTGATGTCTGTATATGTGTGATGGTTTGATTCAAGAAATAATGAAAGGTTGTCTAACTCGATATTGTACATCTCGGATATGAATTTAAGACGGTAACGTCAGATAAGTGCATTTTATGAGTGGTGTTGATTTCTGCTTCGGGCCTTTTTAAATGCTAATAGTCAACTCCAAGAGCATATGGAAAGGAGTGAGTAGAAAATTATAACCTAAATTATTTACCCTGTTTTTCATACTGTGTACGTAAATCAGAACTAAACTAAGTGATTAAAAGTACTAACTTTTTTCTGATTAATTTTACTCGCGTTTCTGAAATTATCGTTTTGCTTTATGTGTATAGAATATTAACGTTTTTCGAGTCAGAATTTGAAATTTTTAGAGAATTTCTAACTACCATCATAAGCAAATAAAATGGAATAATTTGCAGATAAGGAACCAGTACCATAATTTTATGTATATTCCATGTCGAAATGGGACATAATTTTCTAATCCATTTGGTCGTTGACATGTTGGAAAAAAAATCTGCCTTATCTTTCATATAATGCGTCGGAAATCTTAACATTCCGATTACGATAGGCAAACAAAAATAGAAGAAACAATGCCCTTTACCCTCATATTTCAAAGCGTTTCAACTGAAAAGTTTTGTTTGAATCATTTGGATTCGGAAAATTTGATTTGGCAAACGAACTTATTTTGTCATAGTGTTTGTTAACAAAAGTAAACAACGCTGATTATGAATTTATTTTCGTAACAAAGCTATACAAACACACACATATTGATTCATTGCAATATATGTTAACCGTGGAAAAGTTCACCTGTTTAGACATATTCATTTGCGGATTATTTATGGCACCGAGTTCTCAGCCATTTTGTATATAATACATTATATTATTTATTTCCTCCCTTTCCAAGGATAGAACACTTCTCGAATTTTGTGATACGAAATAATTAATAAGTTAATAACATATTTCCAAGAGATTCGCGTTGTTATGGACAATAAAGTAGAATGACACAGTAGCGCTGTTCCATTTCGGAACATGGGTGCCTCATACGTGGGAGGTTTCGTAGACATTAGTTACGCTAGTTTCCTTCCTGAGAGCAAAGGGGTAGATGGTGATATCTTATGCAGGGATTTATCTGGACGTGAAACTGTCGATAAGTTTGTCCAGAGACCCCCTTTTTCAGGTATATAGCTCTTTAACGTGCTGGGAATGTACAACACGGTACTAACTGCTTTTAAGACCCTACCGGAGAACCTGTGCTCTAAATTTATAACTTTCAGAGGAGATAGCTGACACAATTACAAGTAGCTTGTAATTTGAGCAATGCCAACAAAATATTTTTTCAGAAAATTGAGAGGTGTGAAAAAGTATCTCTCTTCAGGAATGATAAATGAATGCTTGGAGTTTCAATCAATGCTTTCTATTTTGAGGATTATGCCTTGGCGTTCCAATAAATGGATTGAACGTGCATGTGTTTTTTAATCACTGCCTCATATGTAGTGCATGTAGGCAGAACACAGTTCAGCTACAATGACAAAAAGGACAGGAAGACATAGTTTAACAATAATGTGCTATAACATATGTTTTCTTTATTAAACTTTATTTAATTTTTAAGTATTCTTTATTTTTATTGTACTTAAATTTATTTCTCATATTGAATTAGATTATTAGGAACAGAGGAAGATATTTCAGTACTTCAACTTTGTCCATGGTTGGCCATTTGTGCCTACTCCCCTAATTGAGATATCTCTTGGAGAAAGGGATGGGATGAGGGAAAAACCGAACTTAGAGGGAGTCCCTAATTCTAGATTTAAAAAAAAAACCTGGTCCCCTCCAAGGAGTTCCAAGCCCCTAAAATGGGCCGTTTCCATACCATATGCGGGGCAGAAACCTTTCCAAAGCGCAAGGCACCGTTACATCTTACAAATCTAGCTCGCCCAGGCACTTTCAACCCTGTAATAAAATCAACGGAGTGAATTGATGTGAAATGGAAGAGCGGAAAATTTATGGAAAGAAAAAAAATCTATTCCAGCATTTGCCTGTCACAAGCGTCACGCCAGAGTACTCCGCATGACTTCGCTGGGAGCTACATTAAACAATACTCGATTTTCTGATTTTTCTCTGGGTAACATTTAATTCGTTAACAAATTCACTCTTTCTACGAAGATCCGCCTGTAAGATTTAATGTCTAATCACAATGGTTTAATTATAAGAAGAGAAACTTCAATTTGTGGAATTCGAACAGGGATTAAAAATTATTGAGTATCCATTTTCAGGTATTTTTCATTTAATAATAATGACTATTTCATTTATGTGGCGCCATATTAAAATCGACCAATGAAACGAAACAAAATTTTGAATTTTGATCACAGCCGGATTATGGAGTGAACTTATCGAAAAAATTATCAAATCCGTTTTTATCCTGCGACGTGCATTTGTCTTGTGGTCAGCGTAGCCAACTCTATACCTCCACAACATAATACCCAAGCACGCATCACTGACCACTTTTGCCAGAGGCGGTGGTGATCTATTGATAGCAACAAAAGCATGGACAATCGACAATCATAACGCAAAATGGAAGTTTCTTCAAAGCGTTTTGGTGATGCGTCAGCTGTGCACATTGATCCTATGGAATTCCAAACCACAGAATACAAAGAAAAACAGAGACATTGTGTGTTATATATTCTCTCAGTTGATATTAGAACATCGAACGGTAGTGATTGTAATAGTTGACTTTTCCCCATTTTAGTCTCACGGTTTCTGAATAGAATAGAATAAATATAATATTTTCCATAAGTGATACTCTGGGCGCGTATTTCAAATATATATATATATATATATATATATATATATATATCACTTTTTTCTTTTTCTATTCATAAAATAGTCACAAACCGTATTTTGCTCTTCTCTATTGGCATTACTGATAATCGGCATTCTTCTGTCCCAAAATTGCTTGAATAGGTTAAATACAAATATACAAGCATTACAAATTTGTAATCCAAGTTTAGAATAATTATATTTAAATTCTTATTTTAATTTGTGAAATAGTCCTAATAAATATCACTCGAAAGTCTGAGATTACCGATAAATTCACGAACTTGACATTACTTTGATAAAGTTTATTTTGTCGTTTATATATAATAGATTTATAAAAATAAATAAACAAAACGGGACAAACAAATATAGGTAAATCACCACTTAATTGTCGTGTAGAAGAAAGGCCTAAAACTGTAAAATTATCTATTGGACAACTGTTCATGTTTTAAAATAGAAGGTTTAGAGTGGTTTCAATTGTCTTCCTTGCCTCTTGGTGTCGATTGTAAGTTAAGTGTTGATTTTTGTGCCTTGTCAAAGCACCAGATAGCAGTAAAAGTATACTAAATAACCAACAAATCTTTACAAACCAAGTAAAGAAATCAGTAAAGCATGTATATTAAAATAATGGAAACAAGGTAATTAGTTGTGATTGTCGAATTGTGGCTGTGGGAGGAGCCAGTGTGGCAGGCATAACCATAAAGAACGCCTTTGATATAATTGTAAGCATCCTTCAGGAGACGTGGCCATATCGGTGGCATCAGCCGCTTACTGGGCGGCGTACATATAAGGCCAGGTGAATGCTGGTGTGCATGGGAGGCGTTTCAACTTGTGGATAGAAAGTAATTTCCATCCATGGTCTCATAAGTAGTGGGTTTAGTAACTCGGTCGTCAAGTGCAAGATCTTGTTTTCTTTCCTTTAACTATATATATATATATATATATATATATATATATATATATATATAAAATTGCTGAGCACATACTTTAAAATTAAACAAGAAGTTGTAAATAAAGCTCTGGAAGAGACCTACTCGTATATTTTTGAATAAAATGTAATTGGTGATGATATCTCAGACAATCTTTTTTTTTAAAAAACTGCACAAGTCTTTCTCTGTGTTTTTAGCTTCTAAATGACAATATGTGTGGACAAACACAACCAATAGTAATTTTAAATGTACGAAAGGAATTCATGCTGAGTCTTAAGACATTGCCATATTGTAAATAGGAAAAAAATTCTATCTAATAAATGTATAAACGTGATATTTAAACTCAAGATAAATTGGTTTGCATATTGAATTTGTTATATCTGGGTAAATGCTAGTGAAAAATGTAATGCTGAATTCTAAAATGCGAAACCTTGAGAATATAAACTTTTATTTTCATTAACTGTGCTGAATATAATTATTACCGTCACAACTTTCAAAACAATAATCCTAAATTATTATATACTTATTAAAAGCCTAAAGGGCGTAATTATATTATTTAAAGGGAGTATGAAGGGCCTATCCTTGTAATGTTAAATTTACCGACTTCAGTTCCCCTTTTCTTAAGTTCCCTAGCAATTTATTATTATTATAATAATAATATTATTATTATTATTATTATTATTATTATTATTATTATTTTACATTGTCACATTTTGTCCTAGCTCTACCATAATAGATCCACATTATCATAATGATATCGTGAATAAGTGGTAAAGTTTCAAAGTCATATCTTATAAGATCCTAAAAAAACGGGAAACTTATCAAAAAAGTGTAATTTTTCAATAATTGCAGCTAAAAATACAGAATAACTAACTTTTTAAGAATCAGCTAAAACAATCTAACATTGTAAACAACAAAGGATGATGTTATGGAAACAAACCGCAGCCTTTTAGAGCAAATTCCTGAGGCGTAGACTTTTAACTGAACAAGCCCGCGAAATAAAAATAAAATAAAAATTAAAAAAAGGCTTCTGCGGTGACATAATTACAATTTTATAAAAATACCTATAACCAAGGAACATTAATCATATCAAAATAAACAAGACATTCCAAATATTAAAATGGTACAAAAAACAAAAATATACTTTTTTGATTCGTACTCCTTTTAATACTTCCTTTAAATATTATTTCAGCTTTTAACTTAAGCAATATTTTTAAAAGTGTCCTATTAGTTTATTAGTGGTTATATGTGGCTCACTAAGAGCCAGTTGTGTAAAGAGTTAACTTGAGTTTAGGATATAAAATTAACCATCAGTTATAGTTAACATGAAACTTTTGGTTGTATAAACACTAATCTAAGATTATTTCGTCTTAACCTCAAATTAAATTTATTTCGAGAACTTTCACAAGTTAAAGTACGAATTCGAGTATGTAATTGTTAAATAAAATATCTTAAGAGTATAGAAGGTAACACCTTCATTTACAAATAAAATGGTTAATTACGTTCATTTTAATTTCGTATAATTAAAGTTTTTTCAGTGTTTCACTTTTCATTTCCGCATAATCACAACAGAGTTGCGTTCTATTGTAGGTTATGTTCGGTTAGGCTAACAAGCGGTATATTGTACAGCTTTATGATTTCCGACATCTCACCCGAAGATGAACTTCACCGTGCTTTCTCATGAGAGAAATAATCCGTTCCTAGAGCTGCATGACAAATAATTCAAAATGTACTTTCGCTTAGCAAAATATGTCGAAAAACTGGAACAAATGTTACATCCCCGATTAAAATCACAAACTGAGCGAAATCATGCTTTGAATTTGATGTTCAATATATTTAACTTGAAGGCTCTATGCGGCAGGGAGCTTCCAAATAGCTATGAGGTATGTTCAAAGTGGAGAAAGGTACGGCTAGTACAATCATCCATAAAGTTACTAGAGCAATAGCAGCGCTGAGACCTCAGTTCATTAAAATACCAACCGAAGAGGGTGATGTATGGAAAATGATGCTAGGCTTCTATAATATTCGCAACTTTCCTGGAGTTTTAGGTGCTGTAGACTGCACACATACACCCATTATATCGCCTGGGATTGTAATGCAGAAGTCTTCTGGATCGAATTACATACTCTGGTAATTTTCCCCAGATACGATCTTTACCCTTATTTCAGATCGATTTTTTTTTTCCAATTCCTGATTTTAGCAGCAGAAGCAATAATAATAATAATAATAATAATAATAATAATAATATCATCATCATCCACGTGCTTGTTTAAATTTGCCGCGCGCATTCGCTTTGACTTTTCCTTATCCTTGTTTGAAGACATTATGGAAAAATACATATATCTAGGAGGCGGGAAAACTGAATAATTATTGCTTTTCTTCCGTTGAACATCAAGTCGCACTAAACACAAATTTCCCTATTATTTCGCGATGTTGCCATAGGTTTGACGGTTAATCTCCGTTTAACAATTTTTACACGACTGGCCCTAAGTGATTATGCAGTTACAGAATTTAAAGGCATCTATTACAGGGGCGGGTTCTCTAGGGTTGATGGTTTGCGCTACCCCCAAATATTTCATTATTTAATTTCCTATATTATTGCTTAATGCGAACGATTTAATGTGTAAAAATAAGAAGGATATAAAGGACTTCTGTCCTGCCTCTGATGTTCGTATTTGCACAGTGTTTCTTTCAGATGTGCTTGGGGAAGGAGGGGGGGGCGAAGTCATAATCCCTTCCTGGAAGAAATATAACAGATAATAACATAGGCCTTTGTTGGTTTAATAATGTGAACCTAATTAGTGAAATAGTGGTGCTCCAGTGCCTAGGATGATTTCTCTCATCTATTTCCAGCTTTTTATTGCATTATCCCTTCACTAATATTTGAATTTTAATATATATTTTATTGTTATTGAAACGCCGAAAATTATAAGAAAGAATGCAAGGTATAATTACAACAAATAAATAGCAAACAATACTTTGATGTGTGGCACATGCAGCGCTGCTCGAAAATTGAATACTCTTTGCACCCAGCATGTTAATTTTGCTGTCAAATCAACAGGATTGCTTAGCATCTCGATAAGAGAAAAGGAAAAAGACTATACTGTAAGTGTTTATTGGCTCCAAGAGAATGCTAATCATGAATTCATTCTTGAAGGCCAAACGACGAGTAAAAACCTGTACCTAATTTCCATTCTCCGTCATTTCTCTTCACAAGGATGCTGTACTTCCACGTGTTTTCCTTCCTCAGCTGACGTCATGTAGAACAAGGAAAGACATCTGAAAGGGCTTGCGCTCCAGGAGTGTGACCAACTGTAGAAATCCACAGAATGTATAAAAATTAAATTTTGAGAGTTTATACCGGATACCAAACCTCAACATAGTATATATTCCTATTAGCATTTTTACGGATGACATATGCGTTCTTCTAGGGAACCACTTGCAAAATTTGTGGAACTTCAATTTAGCAAACACTGATCTATGGTCCGTATCTCAAAATGTTTTTACTTTCGGTCATCATGTATAATAAAACATACTCATGGTAATCTACTTGGATAAAAACAAATTATGAACGAAAAATAAGCGTTATTGCATTATTATTAATACACATACGGTAGTTTGGTGATCCAGGAATAAAACTCGCCTGGTCGCCTTTGTTATGTCTGAGAAGTGAAGCAAACAGAATCTTCAGCCACAAGTAAACAGTGTGGTTTTCATATGTTGGCAACAGCATGGTGATGAATTAGGTTATCGGGCATCAAGTCGGTAGACGT
The DNA here is from genome assembly GCA_030762175.1 of Metallyticus violacea. NCBI lineage: Eukaryota > Metazoa > Arthropoda > Insecta > Mantodea > Metallyticidae > Metallyticus > Metallyticus violacea. The sequence continues at coordinate 26,450,893 of CM060839.1, forward strand.
ACAGACTCCAGGGCAAGCGGAATGTATCCGAGGTCACGGACCCAATAACCACCACGTGGTGTCCTTGGAGAGGCTGCCTATAGCCTTCCTCACCTCCCTCCCCCGTCGTAGGGCCTGGATAGGAAACTGTCAACATTCGGATAGAAACACTTTGGTTATCGGGAAGCGGTGTCGATTGGGTGTTTCCCCGCAGTTTATCGAAACAAATGTTTTTTCTTCATTGTTTGCATTTCTATTTCTGGGTTGACTTTTGACATCTTTCGCTTTTGCATCTTTTCCTTCTTCGGAACTGTGCATAATTGTTAAAATCGTATCAGAGACGTATGGATGTTATTAATTTTATACCTAACTAGTAAGTGATACAGATTTTGTATGCCTAAGAGAGGTTAAACATTTAATGCACTCCATGAAAAGTTTTATCATTCCGAAAGAACTGGTCTGTAACTATATTAGAATTTCGAAGTTCTGTTTTTATTTTTTTCACATTTGTTGTGATCCTGTATGTCCCCTTGTAGCACATATTTCCTTTTGTTTACTTTCTTCCTCTAAACGCACCGTTCCCATACAGATCAGTTGTAAACACACTGATAACAAAATTGGCAGTGAGCGTGTTTACGAATGATCAATCCAAACAAGGCCATGGTTAAATGCGGAAATTGAGCGAAGATATTTCATTCTGTGTAGTATTTACTAAACGGAAGACGAAAGGAACACATGAAAAACTTCATTGCGCAACGAAGTTTTCAAGGCTTTCGGGTTAGCAGGCTGTGGGGAAGAGAAAACGATATGGCGGTTGGATGCTGCGGCATGGAAAGTTCCAGAGTTGTCTTCCAGGAAGTTTTCGACACAATGGACAAGGAGGAGGCAAATTCGATGTATACATTATACTCTGATCCCCCAAGAAAGGGTAGAGAGCTTGACAATTTCCTAGTAATGGAGGCCAAGCCCCGGTTTATCAGTTTGCTTAATCCAGCCGCCCGGGTTTTTTGTCATCCAAACATTGGAATGTATGCTCAGCCCATTCTTCTTCTAATAATAATAATGATAATAATAATAGAAAGGAATGGTTACCCTACCAACAACAATAAGAAAAAAACGTAGAGGCTATATACTGTTAAAACAGTCATACATCGAGGTGATAATAAGTGTGAAAACAATTGCACACCGAGACATTAACATTTCAGAATAACACCTTTGATTGGTTGGAATTCAATGCATTATTATATCGTATAGGTTGAGCGATGCATTATGACAAGCGCAGGGAACATGACTGCCTTTTTCGCCCAGGGCTTCGCTTTTTCCTGTATTGTATATTATTAAATGTAGGTGTAAATTCTCTTACTCTCAAAGGTTGCAAAGGAATTATGAATACGAATGACTTATGTTTTTTACAATTACGATATGGTTTAGTGTAAACTTTTTCTTAGATACAGCACTTTAACAAATTGTTAGAAATCAGTCACTTATTATCGCACGAAGAAATGATGCTAAGCTAATTGCTGCCAATTGTATGACAGTATTATTTGTAACCAGCAGAAAATAAAGATTTATGTATTAGTTTTTTCATTTATTAATAAATAGTTTATTCTATTGTAATCAATTTCCCGGAAACACGCCATTAGAGCCACAAATACTAATTATGAATGCATAATTTTTTAACTACTTCTATAGCGCGATTCTGCAGTGCAGTGAATTGTTCTATTAAGAGTTCTGCATTAAGTATGTAACCACAATAGATATCGTGCAGATATCTGATCATACATGATGTAAGAAAGCATGCTATTTTATTAATATGTTTTTAAAGGGTCAGGAACAGCAATAATAATATTAATATTAAATAGATAAGGTGATGCAATTTTAGACAACACGTATAAATCTCGCTCTAGCACGTCATTTGTTAGCTCACGTAAACAATAACGATCAGATACATTATTGGCAATATCATTTTTACAAATGTTTTCTTAAGAAAGTGTCTTGTTTGATCGTAGCTGTATAATTTGGATCAAAAATATATTTTCCTCATATGTATATTCCTCCAACACCAAGTATATGCGTACCATAAATTTCTCTTGAATGTACGCAGGACCGCTGACTGGGTGATAACTCTTTATTTATAACTGACTTCTCTTTCTACGTTATTGTCAACTGCGAAGAACGGCATAGCACCTTACTAGGATTGTAGTAAAAAGTTCAGTAAAACATCAATTCGTTTCGTGTTTAGAAAAGGATGAGGGTTTAAACTTATATAGAAACCGATTTAAAAAAAATGAGTCATGGAACATTAGCTTTTTTAATTTGATTATCACATATATTATTAGCCACGATACTAATATTTTGTACATGAAAATTTTCTATGATAATGGATAACATTATAGTATTATTTTCGTGACATATTAGCATAAATTAGACTCCATTAAACTCGACATTCAGCTACCCTACACAAAAATCCACGCTTCGTCAATGGCCATATCTGAAGCCTGGCAGAAATATTTATCAATTTTACAAATATTTTTTTAAATAAAAGTCGTTTAGTATTTATAAAAAATTAGAAAATACTGTGGTTGAGAAAATCGATAAATAATTGAAAAGATGCGAAAAGTGTAATACTATTTTTATCCTTCTACAGGCAAAGTTGGAATAAAACGTTTTGACTTGGGAGAGGGGAGAAATTAAGAGCAATTTACTAATATAATTATATTTAAGCTTATATAAAATGATGAATAACACCAGTAAACCCGGAGAATAGTGGAAAAGAAAAACTAAATAATACTATCAACTCTGCTGCAAACCGCTCGGTAAATCTTTTCGACACGGCTTATTAATGATCACAAACATCACAGATGCCAGTGTTTTTGTTTGCGTTCGATTCCGGGGTTTAGTAAGAGTGTTATTCATAACACCCTTTCACATTCTGCAGAAGACACTGGCATTATTTGTATATTTTGCATCAGTTCCCGTAATATTTCACTGTAAATTCCCTCCTTTTTCACTTTCCCGAACTGGCGAAATTCTTTCAAAGTTTTCGCAGCAATAGAAGTGTCAATATTTGAAGGCACTTCAAAGTGTTACACAAAGACTCGATTTTTCCATCATCAAATATTTTCTTTTCTTCCTGTTACTACCACATTTTATTTAAAACTTCACTCTCTTCAAAAAATGAACTAGCACTGGAAAATCTTGCGGTCATATTGTCCACTGTTCTTGAAGAAATTCCTGCTTGAAAGTTATGAATGATTTTTAGCTGTGTTCGGAGATGAGATGACCTTTGAATGTTTTTATAGCAGAACATTCCATTTGGGCTTGAAGATGAACAAAACGTTTATCTTTCATTGCGAAGTTCTGTTTCTGAAGAAGCATTTATAGTGTCAGAGTTCCACACTGCGAATATAGGGAAAGTAGTTCTATTGTTTGCTGAACATCCCTAATGTAAAACCAGTTACTTGGTGAAATTCCATGAAGTCATTTTCTGGAGCAATCCACGAAATGTTGCTCTGCTTAGTGAAGACAGTGAATGATCGTTTTCTCGGCTTGTAGAACACTGGGGTAAGCGTGACGTCACACCTGTCACGGCATGGCATGAGGATGGTCAATGTCAACTGCAGTCAATTCGCGTTGATTTTTCCTGCTTGCAGAAATGTGTGGATGCAATGTGTCCATGAAGGATTTAAAATGGGGCACAACAGACATGGTATCTATTACATTGTGTGCTGCAAGTTCCAGTGTATGATGCAAACATTTGAGTAATTACAATATTAGGATTGTATTTATCACGTATGTGCAGTTCACATAAGCTTTTGAAACGTAAGAATGGTTCGTTTTCTTTACACACGAGAAGCTGCTCTAAAAACATATGCAGCCACTTGTAATTGGTCTAGATTTTTTCCTTCCTATTTCCTGAAACCTTAAGGGGAAGGATTATTAAATGCCTCTTTTTTCCTTTCATTCCGCACCTCTGGGGAAACTTATTTCTACCTTGATCACTAATTTTATTATTACCCATTTATTATTATCTGCATTCAATTCTTTGAAGTTTATTTAAATATGCATTTTACTATCTTTAATAGTACCGTACTTTTGAATTTCTGAACTGTTTGCTGAAAGCCAAGGGCGATTAATTTTCCATTTTGCAAATCTCACTTCGTCTATGCACTCCCCGAGTAGTTTACCGCACTTAGCCTCACAATTTCCACCATATGTTTCACTGACACTCGTCCCCGCCACTGCTGAAATGTTTATCTCTTGAGTAGAAAACGTAGACGTACTTGACGTTGAGACTCTGATAGATGTACAACCGACTACCACATTACACCAATTACTACTGCACTCATTGTCATTTAAATTCTATTATTAAGAAACGGACACAAGTAATATAAACCTTACAGAAACAGTATGTCTATTGTTGCATGTTTAACGCTTGTTTATACTGCTGCAACTCATTGTGCAAGCGATTCATTCGCAGAACGTCATTATGAAGAAGCATTAGAGCGTGTTTCCGGCAACTGCATCGGAAGTATAAAACTTGCGTTTATGAAAGGGGGTGGGTGGATATTTCCCTGATAAGGAAAGCATTTTTATTTCACGAGAGCGTAAAAGCCTCCCATCCCCTCTCCGTTAATTCGAACCTTGTCACATTTGTCTGCTGTTGCCGCTTATTCTTTATGAAGATTGCATGCAACCATTCCACGGGTCTTACTATTGAAAAAGATCCTTAGCGAGATAAAAGCTGTGCTAATAATATATCAGAATATGATTTTAAGTTCATGCTGGCACTAGGTCGTAGTTAGTTGCTGTTTTCATCTGTTTCCGGGGGGAAAAAAAATCTGGATACTGTCTGCGGCAAAATTTCGCGTAAATGTTCGCTTGGGCTATAAAGATGTTTAAAATACAGCATAACTTTAACAGAGTCAGTCAGACTTGGAGACTTTGCAGCTTTATTGGACATTGTCTGAGTTATTTGATAATGAGATGTTTATTTAACCCTGTACACACAGACTGAGAGAACTACACTGGCGATTGTTTTATAATCAACGGATAAACTCATTAAACTTTAAAAATGTCTAAGCGGCTCGAACCTTACCTTATTCATAATACAAAAATAGATAATTATGATACGAAATTTTAAAAAATCCTTAAAAACATTTAGGCGAATGGGTTTAATGCTTCGTACTAGTTTGGTTCTTTACACAAGAACCAATGAAGTTCTGCTGCTTTTATTATCCGAAACTACCTCCTGGCGCCTGCTGGGAGGAAAGACAAATGTTGACAGTTAATGTCCCTTAAAGGGGCAGACGAGTTAACTGGCTCTATGGACATTAAGATGAACTCATTCTCCAAGAACTGGAGTCATGTGATTCATCTACATATTTCTGTGCCGTGGTACTCCAGCTAGTCACTTCTTTTCTTGGCAACGGGGCGACAGTGTTACTATGTCTGTCAGAACACAAGCCGCTTAGCTGTGGTTAGAGAATGAACAAGCTGCACAGAAACGGTATGTAGTTAAGGGTCTAAATGTGCGGAGTTTAAGTAAACATTTGTCGGTAACGTGAAAATCTCTACTGTCTTAGAAAGCAAACATAATGTGTTGTTCTGACGTATTTATGCGTGGTGATTATTTGTAGTGTCACTATGCCCAATTTTTCCTGTTTCTCGTGAGTATTCAGAGTGAAAAGCATGGGTGAAGTTATTGCACCCTTGTGGAAGGTGATATGTCTGTGTTTTTGTGCTGAAATATTGAGGAACTATTTTGTTGTGTTGCAGGTCAGCATTGCAGACATTACACAAAGTGAGCTCAAAGGCCCGTGAGCAGAACTATTTCCTTGGAGGACTCACACATGACTGGGTCAGTTACTATGAGCAGCGAATTGAGTCTGACCGCTCCTGCCTCAATGAATGGCATGCCATGGACAACCTGGAGTCACGGAGACCACCCTCACCGGACTCCGTACGAACCAAGTGAGTACATCATGTTTCATTTAACCGGAGCTGCGTGTTTTCGATTTCAGTTTATATTCTTATTTGGGTTGGCAATTTCTAAACTTGAATCTTCAGGATTTCCGCGGGACACCGTGTGACAGCCCTGAGAGGCACACTGTTTTCAGCATCTAGTGGAGTCTACCGGAACTTTGTAATAATGAGACTACCGTGCGCTGCATTCTCACGAAAATTCTCGAAACTAACTTTCGTTAGTTTTGGAGATTTTAGTAATTCATGCTGTGGTGACATGACTAAAGTTGCCTACCAAGTGAAATACTCAATGCTACTAGCTATATCTCAGCGTTTCTACTTGTACTCAAATCTGTGGAATCAGTTTACTCCCGGTGATATATGGACTATGATTTAAACATTTTTAAGTAGAAGTATTTTTGTTTCTTTTCTTTGTTCTAATTAATCAGGATTCAAAGTATTCTAGGAAATCAATAACCTTTTAGAATTCAGATTCGATTCGAGAATATTTCAAATTCCTCCCGCCTGTAACCTTTATGAAACAGGAGGCCGAATATGCCGTAATTTGGTCGTAACAATATAAGCATTTTCAGGGTAGCAAAATTCCAGCTTTTCATTATTAGGTATACAGAGTGTTTAAAAATAATCACACACTTTTATACCAGAACTGACCAAACTAAGAAGCCAATGAATTTATCCCCTAATATACTTGCCTAGATGTGTTGATATGTATTCTATGTGGATCCCACAATTTTACAAAGACGCCTGACATTTGTGTTTTGCTGACAAGAATTAATTGCAGACTGCTGAGCTTTTATACTAACCATAACTTACTTCTTTCAAAGTTATTCTTTTATCGTAGAGATTCAGTTCAATTTATTCATCCTTTACAATCAAATCTGTACATGAAAGTACATAGATATAAAATACGTCAAATGTAATCTACACTATTTACAATATAGTAATATGCACAAAGGGTGACATTAATTTAACAATGCATAATTAAAAATATATATGAGATGATGAAAGTGAAATTATACAAATTAAAATATAATGATTACAAGATAATATAGATATTATATGATGAATATACCGAGGGTGCCAAAAATGTATACACACTTTCAAAGTAGATATCTGTTTAACATATTTCAAAGTAGGACCGAAAAAGAACAGTAATGTGTAGTATGATGTTCTGTAAACAGGTGTGACTCACATACACTATGATAGCGTTGCTACGTGACAGGTGAATCAACAATGAACAAATGAAGCCAAGATTATCGTAAATCAGCAATTAACAAATGAAGCCAAGATAATCGTATGATGTTCTATAAACAGGTGTGACGCACATTACGTTATGCTAGCGTGGCTATAACAAAATGGAACCAAGATTATCGTTTGAACGGCGGAAAGCAATTTTGAAGTGGTATTGGAAAACTGAGAATGTTGTAGAAGTTCAAAGGCAATGGAGACGTGTGTACAGAACAGAACCGTTCTCGGGATCTAACTCCGTTGGACTTTTACCAATGGGGATTTCTTAAGGATGTTGTATACCGTAGAAAACCAGCACTTCGGGAAGAAATTGAAATAGCATGTGCTGCAATCGCTGAGGACACTTTTGCAAACGTTGCTCAATCAGCAGTTCAATGTACTCAGAAGTGTATCGATGCCGATGGTGGGCATTTTGAGCAATTGTTGTAATTGTAAAAATCTACGATAATTAGTGCTCATTATTTTCTGTTTGTGTGAATTCATTTTTGTTATGTTAACACAGTTTTTTCTTTGCTTGAAGTGTGTATCTATTTTTTTGGTATCCTCTGTTAATAATGTACATAGATTATACACATTATAAATATATACATATACTCATAATGAATCTAAAACAGTACTAATAAAAATCACGCAATACCAATTATTAGTATTTTTTTAATATATCAAGCTTTTTTATATTTTTTATTGAATTAGGAAGAGAATTATAGAGTGCAACATTCCATATTTATGGAGAGTAGTTCTGGTGAAGACTGGGTGAATATTGTGTGTACATCTTCGTTAGAATGGCAAATGTTATCAATCATTTGCATACTATTTATTAAATCGATAACATATATCCCTAAACTCATCTCAAGTGACTTTATTTCTTCAACTCTAAAGTAAAAGAAATAAAAAGGTTGTGGTCATGAATTTAAATCATCTGAAACTGCAGTGGTTGCATAAGATATGTGTTTGCAGCTTGCCCAAAGAAGTAGAAAGTTGAGCATTTACAGAATAGCATAATAGTATCCAAAATAAAGAAATAATACTCAAGAAATGTTAGGTCTTAGATTTTGTAATAGCTTTACTAAAAAATTAAATATGCAGCACTCTGTTCGGATAATAATCGGAAGCCCAAAGGACATATTTGTTTAATTTTTGGTTAACTCTCAGCTTTTCAAAATTGTTCCATGAAGACCGTCTCCTTTATTTGCTTTCTGTACTCTTTATCAGTGATTTTATCTGTGCACTATGCTTTAATTTCAGACCTCGGGAAAGAGAAGAAACAGAACGTGTTATTCGCTCCACACTAAAGGAGATCATGATGTCTGTGGATCTGGATGATGTCACTTCTAAGTACATTCGGGGAAGACTGGAAGAAGACCTAGACATGGATCTAGGAGAATTCAAGCCTTTCATTGATCAAGAAATGCTCACAATTCTTGGCCAAATGGATGCAGCTACTGAGATCTTTGATCATGTTTATCTTGGCTCAGAATGGAATGCTTCAAATCTTGAAGAACTGCAGAAAAATGGGTAAATGTCAAATAGATGCATTTTTGTTTATATTTGTTTTCACTTACTTGTAGCAAGGGTTTCCTGGCTAAGAAATATCAGTTCATGTAATATTGCAACATAAATGTTCCTTCAATAGTTTCCATCTGTTTGTTTTATGACAGTCAATGTAGAGAAGATCAGAAAGATTACAATTGAACCTCTATAATTGAAGCATCTGTTAACCAAAATTTTGATGTGTCAATAATTCCATATTTTCCATATGTAAGTTCTATAATTTGCATACATTTTGTTTCCTCTTTGAACCAAAGTTTCATAATTTGGCATTTTTTATTTTCCAAACAGTTTATGCCACCCTCCAATAAATTGTTTTATAGTAAAATTTTTGTTCAAAAAAAACCACAAACTACAGTATTTTCAATGCTATAGTATATTTTTCATGTTTTTACTTTCATTTGACTATTGAATATGGTGTAAGCAACACAAAGCTTAGAGGTAGATCTTTGAACCAAATTTTCATAATTTGGCATTTTTTATTTTCCAAACAGTTTATGTCACCCTCCAATAAATTGTTCTATAATAAAATTTTTGTTCAAAAACAACCACAAACTACAAAGTATTTTCAATGCTATAGTATATTTTTCATGTTTTTACTTTCATTTGAATATTGAATATGGTGTTAGCAACACAAAGCTTAGAGGTAGATCCAATTTCTATTTTTTGATTTCCTACCCAACTGACAGAGGTCCATGACAGTTCAGTTAGCAAAAAGATAATAGGACTTTTCGGGTGGAAAAAGGCTGGACTGCAATTATGTGTGTTTGTGAAAAAATTGTTTTGCTTATCCACTTTTCTCTACAAATTCTCTTGTAAAAGGAGAAAAAATGATAAGCTGAAGTATGTACTGCAGATGATAAACAATGGTATCTTTCTTAGTAATTAAACCACTAAATATTACATATCTACCTAGTTAATAAAATAAAACTGATATTTATATAAACTACATAGTAATTTAAATACAGCAGGAAAAGATGGAGTAATATACATTATTACAAATTTTAATCAATTTTTGATGAATCTTAAATGTCCCAAAATTTAAATAAGTCAAAATATTTGTAACATTCCATAACAGTTTGAAATATTATGATTTGACTCAATTTTGCACTAAATAAAAAATACAGTTTACAGTGACTAACCAATTTAAGTGTTTCTCTTAAGGAAATAAGATTAATGGAATTGGGAAATAAAATAAAGTGGTAAGCAATAGCTGATATAAAAAGTTGAGGGTTTGTGTCCATTTTTGCTCTTATAAAAGAAATTGATTCCAATGTTTGCTTTTTGTTTGTTTCAGTGTACGACACATTCTAAATGTAACAAGAGAAATTGATAACTTCTTTCCAGGCATGTTTAATTATCTGAACATTCGTGTTTATGATGACGAGAAAACAGATCTCCTGAAACACTGGGATAATACTTTCAAATACATAAGTAGAGCAAGGTATGTGCTTCAGAATACTTCTGAATGACATGTAAATTTTTATTTACTTATAACATGTGAATAGAAAGAAACTGTGGGGTATAAATGTAATTCCGCATAAAAACTTTCAGTTTATTTTCAAAAGTTTGAATATCCTCATGTAAATTATTGTTTACAGCCATGCCTATGTGGAAAACACTTTTCTTGAATAAAAAAGTTAGGTAAAAAATTAAAATATGTATAAAATACACATATGCATGCAATACAATGTAAATGCACATTAATGATATTAAATACATCAAAGCAATTACACTTAGAACTAATAAGTATGTGGATTTACCTAATTTAGAGTTGCAGAACTCAATGATTTTTTTTCCCCCCCTATGAGGTCACAGTGCTTAGATACACAGCATAATTAAAAAAAAATACTGGCAAACATGGACATAATTAAATGCAAACAGAAAATGCAGACTCAAAACTAAGTAGCATTTTATGGTTCAATATATATGTGTAATGATGCAGATATATCTAAAATTTAGTTCACAATATAGCTGCAATTTTATTCTTTATTTTGTTTTGAAAAGTGTGCTGATGATGCTCTTCCTTTGTATGGTGTTTCATGACATAACCTAAGAACACTTGATGACTTACAGAAATCCACAATGAGCACTCAGCAAAGGTCCCAAAATCAAACCCTGTAACACTTCTACAGTTACAGGTTTTGATACAAATTTATATTTTATTTTCATTTTACATTCTTTTCCATTTTCTCTTCTCAAGATGTCCCTGGATCCAGTATTGGCTTTTGTACTGTTTTACAAGCATCTAATTTATAGGGCTTATATCTCACACATGTTTATGTTTTTTCACTTAAACAGGACCATTGTAGTTAAAGCCCTTTTCATGAAATGCTACCAGTTTTTATTTGATGAAACATTGTTTATTTGTGTGATTTTTGCTAGTTCTGAAGATTAATGTACATTTTCACCCCCGTTCTTACTTAAACATAATGTATGAATGCATACACAATGCTCCCCTGTTTGTTTCAAATTGAAGTGTGTTATAGTAATGATATCAGTTACAACTTTTCTACTCTATAACATCTAATAGTAAACTTTATTTGCAGGAAAGAGGGTTCTAAAGTGCTGGTTCACTGCAAGATGGGTGTCAGCCGGTCTGCATCTGTCGTGATAGCATATGCAATGAAAGCATACAACTGGGACTTCAAGGAAGCATTTGAGTATGTCAAACAGAAACGCAGCTGTATAAAACCAAACACAAGTTTCATAGCCCAACTGGAGACATACCAGGGCATTCTAGATGCCATGAAGAACAGGGAAAAGCTACAGAGATCCAAATCAGAGACAAATCTGAAATCTCCAGGACTTGTGGCCAAAGCAGAGCAGCGATCTGGCTGCAAGAACTGCTCAAAACAGGAGCCTGGCCCTGAAGTGACACCCTCATCCCAGCTGCTGGCAGTGGATTGGGCAGCTACATCAGGCGAGGAGCTCAGCAAAAATGGAGGCAGACCCAAATCATGGTCTCCAGATAACAATACTGCTGCATTGTTGTTTATGGGACATTCTGCAGGTATGCTTATCTCCTGGTGTATTCTTAAAAACTATATACACTATTTGAAGAACTAGATTGTTGAACTATTTAAACCAGATTAACACTTGAGACAATTAAAACATAATTTTAAAGTAGGAGATCTAGGAAATTTTATTAACTGAGCTCTGCAGTGCTCACCAAATATAGGCTGTTCAGTTCAATATACCAAATTTCACAGTGCACCAGCAAGTATAGTTCCATAACAGTTTGTATTGTTGACTCTCATTTTCCAAGCCTTCCCCCCCCTCCATCTGGTCAAACTTGCACATGTTGCTATATAAACTTCAATTTAAAGCTAGGAAAACATGCATTGGCTTGTCAGAACCTCTTGTTGTCCATTTTCAACTTTCAGACTGATCCTCATAATCTGTTGGCTTTCACATCTTCCTCTATGAAAAACTTAACTACATTCACAAGTTCCCCTTCAAGTCAAACAGCTTTGGTTTGAACAAGCCATTGTATTTTATTGTATCTGCATAGCATAGGAAAGACCAGTAATATGAGGAATTATAGTTTGGAAACATTAAATGAAAGAAAGACAATGATTAGCTTATTATTTTATTTAAGAATAAGAAGTAAATTTAGTTCAGATCAGCACCATAAATGGGAAAACTCACAGGGATCAATCTCCTCCTCAATATTGAGCAGAATTGAATTTTTACCCTCCAGTCTCAAAAATTAATCAACATTTTTGTACTTTTAGATTTAGGGCAGCTCTTAGCTCTCAGAAGTAATTTTAACTACCCACACTTACCCAAATCAAAGCCCAGTTACAATTCTGATTCAAATAAACAGGCATATGTGATGTTTGAGCAGTGGGACATGTAATCAATGGAAATTTCTTTTTAACATTTAATATATTTCTTCTTGTATCATAATTTTAAATACAGTGGAGTTAAAGAGTTACAGGCTGCTTGCTGCTTACTGACAACCAGATAAAAGGAGATAGAGTTTCTGCATATAAAGCTAGTATTTATTTTAGTATTTATTTTTTTACTGAAAGCATAAAATGATACTTTGTTTAAAACTGAAAATAATAAACATCAACCTTTGTTATAAGAGATGTTCAAAATGATGTCCCTCAATAACAATATATTGTCAATAATGGAACAAAATTACCAGAATATTTTCTTATGAATTGCCTTAGCTTTCTTTGTTAGAATCCATTTTCTGTATATATGGTATAAAAACCTATTCAAGTCTTTTACGTAGTGACATAACTAACAAAGAATAATTAAAACACAATTAAAGCACCAAGTAATGCAGATTTGCTAACCATTTGCTGACAATGCCTCCCTCAAACTAACTACAAGTTACTGCTCGCACATGCATAATCCAGTTTGGCAAATTGCTTCTGTCAGACTGCAGCAGAACTCTGCCAGCCTGTAACTCATATAACCACACTGTATTTATAAACCTTTGAAAAAATGTAAGGGATCAAGATATCAAAACTTTTTTTAAAGCATGTATAATTTTTGACTCAGGGTTTAAGAAAAGATAGTAAGGATAATAATTAAAAGATGGGATCATTTCTCTAATCTCAAATTTATCCTATAGACAAACAAGGTACTAATAATTTAACAGTATTCATAGTTATTCTTGTTTTAATATAAACCATAGAATTTCAATGTATATTTAAATCAATCTGTTTAATAAATTTCAGAAAAAGAATGCATATATGTAATCTTAAAGATGTGTTCAGAACCACTTTAGTTATAAACATTACCTAACCACCATGACTTAAATGAGAGCATGTCTGCTTGTGTGCCTGGGTTCAATTCCTGTATGGGACATGTATCAGTAACATCTTTATGGAAATTTCCCTTACCCTGAAAAGGTGAATCAAGGTAAGGGACTCTGAACTCATTTGTCTCATCATTTAATACATTCCATTCTTTGTCTCTAAAGACCTTGGCAGTTGACAGGATGCTAAATGCTTACAAAAGATGCGGAACAATCACAAGATTTCATAAGTTCATCTCTAGGCATAGAACATATGGAGACATATTGCCTGAGTGGGATTTTTACCACTTTTTTGCTTACCCTAAATGAGCAAATATCAGGTAAATGTAGGCATCAAAAGGTATTAGGTTCCTTTGTTTCATTATTGCTTAATTACATTCATCATCACAAAGATTATTGGCAATAGCAAGAGAGTTCTGCTTGACAAGGCCTGCTGGGAAAATGTTAATTCCTTAGGATTAAAAAAAAAATTGTTGGTTACACAGAGTAAACATTTATGCCCCTTTGACTGTTTAATGCATATCCTCATATCATTATTAATAAATACCAGGTCTTTCATGGTTTTGTTGCCCATTTCATGGCATCTGATGGGTCAGCCATCAGAAGTGTAACTTCCATCGATACAAATGTAATATTTATATATACAAAATCTAAATTTGCTGCACTAATGTCTGCCAAAATAATATAATTAAACAACACTCAATAAATTATCCTAACTAATTGAAGTTTTTGTAATTAAAAGAAAATTCCATTGTGACAGGATATGTGGAAATGTTCTGCAATATCCATAAGTTTCTGGCATCTTTTTAGAAAATTGTTAAAATTTCATTCATGCATATCATTTTATGTTCCAAAATTGAATCAATGTCTCATCAATTTTGTTTCAGTTTTTCTAATGTATGGAGGTTTGTTCCATATGCTTTATTTTTCAGTTTCCTGCATAAATAAAAATCATAACTGTTCATATTTCTGCATTTATGTTATTCTCAAAAAAGATAGGCCCTATTACTCTATATGCATTTACTGCATCCATACATAGATTTTCTTGTCATGCAAGGGGTTTCATGTATAAAATTCGGTTTTTCTGTCCTGCAATATTGGTTATTTTGCATTCAAACATGGCCGTATAAATGGAATCATAGTTCATCGGTAAAGAATATTAAGCAGATCAATTACAGAAATTTATTAAAACATCAACTTCACCTGCCTGCAATTTGTGGACAACAATAACTAGTAGAATTTCAAGTTTCAATTTACTCAATTTTTAAAGATGACTGATGAATTTGAATGACAGGTTTCTTAAAAGGGCTTATAAGTATTATAATTATAGTGGTAATTGCAAGAACTGCAATCATTTGAGCGCATATTACATCTGCTTTGCCAGGAGTTACCACTCTGACTACCAACCCACCAGCTGCCATGAAATGGGCAACAAAACCATGGAAGACCCAGTATAATTCCAATCAGTATCTTAGAAAATATTATTAATTCTTTGATTTGTAGAGAAGTTTTATGTGTAGCATGTTAGTAATTGGCATCTCTAATTTCAGGACCTACTTCTGTCTCGCTGGAGCAGCTCAATTTGGAAGGAGGAATATCTGCAAAGCAAGATGTATTGTTCCACACACCCAATCCCAGTCAGCAGGCAGAGGTGCAGGCCCCTAAAACTCCAGAGCCATGTCTGCAAGAGACTATCCAGGGTGCAGAAGACACTGAGGCTTCTCACAACTACAATCTGAACGTGAGAATGCCATGTGGAAATGGGCAGGCTTATAGTGTTTCACAAAACAAAGTTGTTTACCTACCAGCCACTTGTTGTCAAGATGAGGGCGATGAAACAGAGGGTGTAATCTCTTCTGTGAAGCACAGAGTCAATGAACTTGAATCCCAGAATGTTGTTAACAATGGCACAGCAAATCGCAAAGTGGATGTAGACAGAAAGGGACTGGTGCTTAATCTCACCACACAATTTGAGGGGAGCAGCTCTCCAGAAGCAGATCAGGGAGAGTTCGGTGAAAGAAATCAGGAAGCACAGTCCCAAACTAAACTTACGCCGCAGATGCTCACAGCAATCCTAGTCAAGAAGGAAATCTGGGACCCAGGGGAAAAGGAATCATCCACAGTGTGTGCCGTGGAACAGATCATATCCACTCCTTCTGCTCCTACTGATTCTCAATCTGTGGTGCCAAGTAACAATGACTGCCTAGTCTGGAGCTCATCGACTGAAGTGATTGAAAAAGTTGTACAGAATCCCCCTGAACATAAAGCGAGTGATGTGATATTTGTGTCTGAACTGAAACTTGGAGATTCAGATAAATCAGAGAATCAGGTTAAGTTAGGGATAGGCAAAGGTACAATGCAAAGAAAGGAAGGTGATCCATTCTCTGCTCAGTTGGATCGTGTGTTTGAAAGGGAAGAACGTAAACAGCAGCGCACAGTGATACCAAATACAGCTCCCCTCACAACAACAGCACCTGCACCCTTACTTCCTCCCTGTGTCACAGAACTTTCAAATGAAGTTCCAAGTAGAGAATGCCCCTCACGACAGAGCTCCTGGAGTTCTTATGATAGTGCAGTTGTCTTGGGTTACCAAGGAGAACCACGTGATGCTCCCTCTCGACAGAGCTCATGGGGTTCTGGTGACACACGATGGACTTATGGAGGCACACTCCCATCCCGCAACAGTTCCTGGGGCTCATATGACATGAGACCGCCAATGCAGTATGTCAACGAGCGAGGTGAAAAAGATGATCCCTTCGGCAGCAGTAGCAGTGGAATGTTTCCTTATGATAAGGATGAAATCCCTTGGTATCCAGGAACTGTAAAGCGAACAAAACAGAAGCTGGAGGAGGGCACTGGTACAGTTAAACGAGTTTGCCAAGATTCCCAACAGCGAGCAGAATCACCCATCTCTTCACCTTCACCAGGGCGTGAACCCTCTACTGGTATGAATGTTAAAATTCATGGACCCCGCCCTTACAGAAGTCCTTCTACAGATAGGCTTCTCCCAGCAACAGGTCTCTCATTTCCAGCATCGGATCAGCTGGAAGACATACACCTTGGTCCTTTGGATGTTTCCTTAGAAGATCAGAGCCCCATAATGGTTCATTATGCAAGCTCACCCACACTGTGTTGTTACCACAGCACTGCAAAAGAAAGAAGCACTTCAAGCTCTTCAGAAAAGTTGACAACGTCTCAGCCTAATATTACTTTATTGGACTCTATTTCTGGTGGCAATAGGACAGTAAAAGAAAGTTTAGCGCCACATTTGTGTGCCATATCTTGTAAGGCAGGTTATAATGTTGAGTTTAGTAGCACAATGAATCTCCCTGCCTCGCCTCATTCAAATTCTTGCTCTCTTTCTGTCAGTGCTCCAGCTACCTCATCCCTTAGCTTAATGGAAGGCATAGAGTCAGCTCACTCTCTCCCTTCGTGTCTAAGTCCTGAAGTGGTGACATGCATTCCTGTAAGTGAAGCTAGTCCTTGCATCATCAACACAACACAGTGTGCATCAGTGAAACATCAGAAGAGGGTGTTAGAAAACATGACGAATCAGAGGTGCACATCCATTGACAACTCCAACAACGTTACCAAAGACACAGCACCAAGATCTCCAGAAAATGGAGATAGCCGTGTTTCAGGACTTGTACAAAATCTGAAGAAGGAATTTGAAGCAAAATCCATTAGCAAATTGGAAAAGGTTAGTACAGCAGCAGAAACATCTGCAAGTGAAGGAGACCAAAGAAAGTGTTCAGATGCATTGAAAATATGCAGTCTTCCATCTTCACCGGTTAGTAGTCATCCTGAGTGCAAATCCATAGACTCAAGCTGCACATCAGCACTGGAGGATCTGTCGGTAAAGGTGTTAGTAGGGAAGTATGAGGTTAGCAAAGGAGATTCTCCTCCTTCAGGAACCAAGCCGAAATTCACATCAGAGAATGAGAGGCAACCTGTACAGTCCCTGCAGCCACCAGTTCCAACGCGAAAATCCAGTCTGGACATTCCCTACATGCAGCATCAAAATAACACAGCTAAGCATTCCTCCCTGTTAGTGCGCAATCTGCGTAATGGCAGTGATGGGGCCAATGCTCGCCCTCCTATGGTTCCGCATGTTGTGAGGGGAAACATAGGGCCTTCCCCTAGCGTAGTGGTGGCAAGTGTAGTGGCAAAAGCTGCAAGCAAGAAACAGCAGCAGGGAAAGACTCACCCACTTGCAAGGCTGACGATAAACAAACCTCGGCATAACAACCCTGTGTACAACACTATGTGATGCCAGTACCTGGCTGTGAATGAGACTGAGTGTGATAGCATCATTGTTTTTATTGTAATAATATTAATTTATATAAAATGATTTGCAAAGTTTAACCATACAACCTCGTATGTATGAAAGCTTAAGTATGTGCGCAACCCTTCACAAATGTAAAACCACCTATTTCAGTCAATGTTTTTTCCAGCTTCAAGGAAATCATGTGTCCTTTCCCATATCTTACACTGTTTAGCTTTTACATCTAATAAGAAGGCAAGCATTGTCACATCACTTCCATTTTAGCATATCCAGTTGGCTATTTCACTGCCAAAAAGTACAAGTGATGTTTAAGAATAGGTTTTACAAAAAGGAAAGAATTTTGGCAATATTAAAAATTTACTTTGGTTTTATAATACTGAGGCTTAATGTCAAATATTTTATTGTAGACCATAGAGCCAAAAAAAAAAAAAAAGAAAAGAAACCTTTGAAAGATTTATACAATGCTGCTAATTTTTGAGTTTAGTAAATTAAAAAGTATGATAGGAAAAAAAAGTGTTAAAAATTCTGATGTAGATTTTTCACACTGGCTAAATCATACTTTAAGCTGAGAAATACTTCAAAACACTGTGTTTGTTTACAGCCACTCATTGTTTTTTGGCAATTTTATCTTGCACTGGAGCTACTGGCATTTTGCTATAAGCAATAGTCTTTAATGGATCAAAATTTTTATAAATATATATTGATGTGAAATTCACTTGTATAGTTGATACCCCAAATAGGATAGAAATCCAGGTTCTGGATATGCAGAATGGGGAAAGGACCAATAACATCACATCTAAACTGCCTTTGTTGTTCTAGCATTAACTATTAAGAGTTGAGAAATAGAGACATGCATTTTTAGAGGTTTCATTATTTCTTTGTGTGTTTGTTCCTAAAATATCTTAACCCTCTGTGCCTAAAAGATTATTTTATTGTGTCCTTTGTAATGCAGAGTCAATGGACAGCACAACAGTTGGGAAAAGTGCCAAGAGAAATTTGTAGTAGCTGTTGAAGAAATCTAGTCTTTATTGTAATATGAACAGCTTGCAGAGATAGAGAAACATTCCAAAACTTGGAAAAAGGATCCTGGAAAATATGGCCAAGCTGTAACTTTGTCATTGATAACAAAGTTTCAGTTATGTCCAGACAAGTTGTGTGTTGTAATAGTTTCTCATCACTATTAGAAATATCTGCTTAATATTCTTAAATTTTTTCTTTGTTTTGTTTATGCTTTCTCCCATTCTGTTACCCAATTTTTTTCCTTCATGTTTGTATAAATGTGATCTGTGTGTTGTAAAATTTTTGTACCATAGTTTGTATGAAATAAGTACATATATTGTTTATTGCTTGATGCATATCTTCTATTTATGTGCTACACTGATCATTCCTCTAGTAATTTCCTATTCATCCTTTATGTATGTTTAACAAGGATAATTCAAATCCTTATGCAGGGAACAAGCATTCATAAAAAATGTATGGATGCTGTCAAAGGCATTCACAAACATGTGGGAAGCATAAACAAATAGTAGCATTAAAGAGAAGCAGCAAGAAGGTCAATTTTTCTGGTTAATAGATGTGAAGCCTGACTGCCTGTTTTATCGTTAGCTACACAGGAGGCTATGATCCTATCTCATACCAACATCTCTTGTAATTTTTGGGCACTCTGAAGTATATATATTCTAATTTTACATGGATTTGGGATAATCTCTCATAATATTTCACATGAAAGAGGAAAAAAAGAAGCTTTTGGTAATTATGAATATTCTGAGCTGTATCTGAAATTGGTTTTCTAGGTTTTGTAGTGTGAACTCACTATATATTCACAGTAGGAATAGATGTATATACACAAATCTATTTTACATGGAGCAACTATAATCATTGCTGTACCAACAGGAATTAAAAATTTTAAATGGTTTGCCACAGTTTATGGATCAAAAATAGTTTATAGAGCACCTTCATTATGAGAAATAGATTTCATCTTCTTATTTACAACAGGAAGTTTAATAGAAGTAATTTAAACAAATTCTGCCACTGTCTTATCAATAGGAGCAGTTTTTGTTACTACAGCAGGATTCTTTCACTGATACCCTTTCTTTTTAGGATTACAATAAACCCTAATTGATTTAAAAGACAGTTCTTAATTATATTTGTAGGAGTTACTTAACTTTTTTTCTCCAATACTTTCTAGGATTACCAGGAATACTTCATCAATATTCAGAATACTCAGATGCCTATATTTTTTGAAATATTATTTCATCTATAGGATCTCTTAATTTCTCTTCATGCTACAATCATATTCATTTACATTTTGTGAGAAAGAATAAATACAAATTGTTTAATCTTATGTTCTCAAATAAACAGCTCTATTGAATGAAACCATAATTTCCCCCAACTGAACACATGCAATAAATTAAATTTAATTACTTATCTATAATGGCAGAAATTAGTGCAATGAATTTAAACTCCATAAATAAATAATATCTTCTGAGTAGGATAGAAATTCATAAATAAAGTTTTACTTTTTTTAGAACCATGGTATCATATGCAAATCTTAGTTTCCAAGATAGAGCATCACCACTCATAGAACATAATATATTTTCATGATCAATCTAATGTAATTATTAAAACCAATGGTCATCAATGGTAATGAAACAATGAATATTCAGACTCCTGAAATATTGATTTTGATTCTTATATAATTCCTCAAAATTAATTAAAGCAATTCAAGACTTGTCTCCTAGAAGTTGATAATCAAACCAGAATCCAATATATACTTAACATGAATCTTAATTACATCAGAAGTTATAATACATTCATGAACAATCCATAGAATTGAAGTGAAAGCAAATGGTTGATTAAACCAAGCCACTTTATAGTTTCCTCGGCCAGGGGTTTTCTAGGGACAGTGGTCTGAAATTTTTGGAGCAAGCCAAGATTTATACCAACTGTTATAGAAGGAACATCAACGAATAGTTTTTAACTGTAATTTTTGATATTTGAGATTCATCAGGTGACTGAAATGTACTTCTGATGATAAAAAGTTCATTAATGACATAACATTAGTATGTCATACTTCAATAATTAATTTCTGAATCCTTTTTTATCCCCCAGCTTATAGCCTTCCTCTCCACTCCACTAATACTGGAACTGGTAAGTGACACTTCAAGTGAGACATAGCAATGAGCGATGTACCAGAGACTACTATAATTATAAATTTTAGCTTACTGTTGAATATTTAAGAATTCAACCCTGAACCCTGGTTCACTGCTCAGAAAGCCATGCCTCTAACCACTCATCTAGGGACAGAAGTCTAAAATTCTCACTTTCTTTGCAAGTTGTATGCTAGTAGGGCTTTAAGGAAACTCCAAATGGGGTTTTGCAGTTCTATATAAACCTGCCTACATAACTTATAATACCATTTGCAGAGCTATGTCCTTATCTATTTGAACTATGTAAGCGTTAAAGAAATGCTGCTTTAATGTTGTTCAGGCATTTTGACATGGATATTTTACATAAAGGGCTGTAGCCACTGATAGGAATTGAACCCAGATTTTCATCTTGAACTATTGAACCTTCTACATCAGTGATACTTATTGCTTAGTCCGCAGGTTAAAGGCATGGCTTGCCGATGTGACGAATATTTTACTAAGCCACTGTAGTTGTACTCCAAGTATAATTTTAGGGCAATGGAGGGAGATTGATAGACATGGAACATTTTAGAATATGAAAGCTCCATCCAGATAGACCCAAAAAGGCATATTTTCAGACCTACCGCCTAAACTGATAGTTTGGGTTTGTTCCCTGTAACGAATATGAGCTTATGTATTCATTGCAATGTCATAAAGTCAACTTCTAATCCAGTTTAAAAAAGCTATTTCAACAGTTGTAGTAAAAGTGTATAATGCAACATTTTCTGAATGTTATTACAGAATGATCTTACATACAAATATAATTCTCAAACACATATTAGATTAATATTTCACACTGCTATTTCCATGACAATGCTTTTGTTAAATATAAAACATGCATCATTAAAAAGACAGGTTATATGCTGAGTTAATTTGTCCTTTTATTTTGAAACAATTGAAAAAAAATTCAATGCTAGAGTATCTTTAAAATTTCATTCTTCAGATATACCCCTACTCCTAACGATCTGATTTCCCTAACTTGCACAAACTATTTTTCTTATCTTATTTAAATGGTATATACCAAATTTAGTGTATTAAAATCAGGAAAATTGGGCCATTAGGAGTTGGGGTTACCTGAAACCCAAAATTTAAAATTTGCCCTAGCAGCACCAATTTTTATTTTCACAACTAAATTCTGTATATACCACATAAATTCCATAAGAAAAATGTTTTCTGAAAATCAGTGAAATCAGATTATTAGAAGAGGTGAAGTTACCTGAAAAAAGAGAAGGGGTTAAAGCAAAATTTAAAAATCTTTCTAGCGGCCGCATTTTTATAAATTTTTTTAAAGAAAATTCTATTTATTCCATTGAAGTAAAATAATGAAAATAGATGGTAAATGTCAGCAAAATTGAACTATTAAGAGGGAGGGTTACCTGAAACCTAAAATTTGAACATCATTCTAGCAGCATTAATATTTGTTTTTTTGCAATGAAATACCATATATACCATTTAAATAAAATAAAAATATAGTTTATGAAAATCAAGGAAATTCTCACTAACCATTTCTTACGTAACGAGCTTACCTCACTCATTTGTTTCTTCGCACTGAAAATAATGAACCTCATTTTTCTTTTCCCTGTAGATAGAGTAGACCCTTGGAATAACATCTCCCCTTAAACCCCTTGATTTCCAAACACCTAATCTAAACCAAGTTATCCCTTCCCTTTCATTCTTCCTACAAATTACGAGATACTTTTCCTTATCTGATCCAATTTTAATATCCTAGTACCCTGTCAATACACTTTTTTCTCCAAACTGGGAGAATAAAATTTGTCTTCCAATTTATTCTCACATGCCTCCAAAATCCCTTTCTGAAATCACCAATTTTAACCCAGAAATTTCCTAGGCTATTTTTGCATAGCTGCTCTCTAACTTTCCTTAACCGGTATTAGCTGTAAAACCCAAATTTTCTCCTTGATATGTCAAACATATTTTCACAATATCCATATCAGATAGCTCAAAACAAATATCTTAATATCTTTTCAATCATATGTCCTCTCACACTTAACTTTCCTAACTCTTTTGTTGTATGATTGGAACATCCCAGTATTAGCTCACAAAAATTTTGTTGAATTAAATCCATAGTATGCCATCCATCATCAATTCCCCAGATTTCCACTCCATATATCCATTGTGACTGAAAAAAATCAGAATATATTGTTTCAAACCACTTTATGAAGATACCCAAAGCTAAAAATATAAACATGTACAAATTGCTGTCATTGCCATTCTTCCCTTAGCCAATGCCAATCTATTGTGCCCTTCTCAACCTCTGTTACTACCCAACTTCATTCCCAAGTACAAAAATTCACTAACTACCTGCATATCTCCATCTTCTATTAACCATGTTTCATCTTCATGCAGTTTATTGCCCTTAAACACCATAAATTTAATTAAATGAATGGTACATATGAAGTCATAATTTTAGAATTATCCCAATTCATTTTCAGTCCCCATTCTCCACAGAACCTCTCAATTTTATCTATAACTAACTATAAATCAATCACTAATATTGAACAAACCATAGATAATCAGATTGATATTTTCATTAAAATGGTCTATTCATCTTTTCTACATAATTATTATATAATTTCAAATTTAAATGGACTCCTCCCCCCTTTAATTTCCATAATAGCACACTATAAAAATATCTGAGCCATTTTTTCTTTGGACTAGTAGATATCATTTCTTTTCACACCCTTCACTCACACTGATTAATCTAGATGCTTCCTTTGTTCAATTTCTAAAGCTTTAACTGTCCCCCTCTCTTGTTTCTTAAATTCAAATAACAATATATGTGCTCTCACTTAGTTGCATCATGAGATCCCTAACAAATATCTCATTCTTCTCTCTCTATCTAATAACTGGATCCACTAAAGGTCTCATCTCTGAACATTCCTCATCAAACCAGTTAACATTATCTTTCTCTCTCCATCTTTTTTTCAAAGTCATATATCCTCCAGTCCATTTAAGGGTAAATTCATATAGTTTCATCGCTTTTCCGTAGCGAAATCATTAAATCCATCTATACATACACAATTCACCCATGACTGAATCAACATCTTTACAAAATTCCTCACATTTCTCAGGAATCCACTTGTAACATTGGTACCCAGAGAGTTTAGTGAGTAATATATTGGATTCAATGAATGGAATGCCTTAGACAGGTCAAAGAAGATACCAAATACATGTTTTTTCTTATCTAAACTCTCTAGTATATTATTTACAAAGATAAAGAGATCTGTTTCTGTGCAACTGTTCTTCATAAATGCAGACTGGGTTTCTGATAATATATTCTTTTATTTTGTCATTATTAAGAAGCTGTTTTACTTTGCAATTTTTATCTCCTTAGAAAAGGGTTTGTTCAAATGAATTGTTACATTTGTCAGCAGGGGGTTTATAAAATGGACAAACTTAACGATAGCATCTGGTATGTTATCAGTACCAGGATATTACACTGTTTTGAGTTCAGATATTATGTTAGAATTTAATTTTGATTTGTTTGTCTTGGGTACATGGTGGAAGTAATCATGTCCAAATTTCTGCTATTATTGTTTAAAAGGGATGGCCTGTTTGTTATACTTGTGAAATGTTTATTGAGCATTTGCGCTATATTTGACTCTGTTACAAATTTATCCTTTTGTTTTAATATCATGTAATTAGTGGGAACATCCATCTTTGTGTCAGTTGTCATAATTTTCCAAGTAACTTTAATATTATTGGCTAAAGTTTGAATGCATTTATCAACTATTTTTGCTTCTGTGATTACATTGTGCAGTATATCTTCATATCTTTGAAAATAATTCATCAATTGCTGTGAAGCTGTTTTTGGTAATTTGTGTAGGAATTTTTTTTATTTGACATATTTATTTCTTTAGTGATTCAAACTTTTTTGTTATTTGTGAGTGAGTGGGAAGGCTATGTTAGTTTTGAAAGGAGTTTAAGGTTCTTTTTAAGTGTTAACATGCCCCATTTTGTAATCTTACAAGCAGAACATATTATATTCTATGATACATTTGTTAAGATGAAAATATGATATGATTTCTTAATTATGTATGTTTATTAAATCACAATTACCTACCTGTACAGTAAAACAAAATGCATTGGTACACATTTTTTTCATAAGAGGGGGAGTGAGAAGAGAGAAAAGGTAAAGATAGATGGGCATATTTCTATGCATAGAAGGGTTTAGAAATTTAATCCTTCTTTTTGAGAAATGGGAAATGTTTATATATTGAACCCATTTGGATGAACATTTGTGAAATTGTAAATAAAATATAATGTTTTTTATATTTTTGGGAAGGTTTGGCTTGTGCTTATCGTATATCAAAGAAATGTGTAGATGTTTAGACTGGTTTCTAATTTATAGAGATTGTAATTTTAAATTGTCAAATTGAATCTATTAGCATTTTTGGAAGGGGGAAATGTTAGCTTTTGGATTATTGTAGTGCATTTTGGAAAGAAGGGCCATGGTTGTTTACCAGCATGAACTTACAGAATAATCAGATTTAGAGACTGCACATACTTTATAAGTACTTGCAGAGTGTTAATCAATGAAATGATTAATAGAATATTTAGCATTCCACGTATTTAGTAAGAAAGCAAAGAACAAAATCCAGCAATATGAACGTCTTTGATAAGCAAAGCTATGTTTACCTATGAGTCAACTGTAGAGCGCAACTGCCTGTGGTGCCTCAGTAGTAAAATAGAGCATTAAACAGTATTTAAAAAAAAATTGTAGAATGCAATATGAATTAACAGCTCAAGGACTGCTTATGCTGCTCCTAACCACAACTCCTTGGCAAATTTGCAGACAATTTAATTGGCTGAGTGTTCAGAATGGTAGCTTGGAAATCCTTAGGTACTGGGTATGCGACACCATGGATTTTGAACATTTTAACAATATTTTTACAAATTAAAAATGAAATTTTTGGCACCTAATGCATTTTTTAGTTTTTTCAGATCACGAATTTTAGTGCTAATCTTTAAGCTAGTGAAATGGCAGCATTCTAAAGTTAGCTGTCGTAACATTTGAAATATATATATAAAACACAAACAGTGAAGCATCCACAAGGTCAGATGATCTGGGGAGTACATTTCCAGCCATGGCATATGTCGTATGGACTTTTCTAAGTGACATTGTTAATGCAGACATCTTCTTTGGCATATCTGAAAACAACTTGCTGCCCATGGGACAACACCATTTTGGCGATCCTTCAACCTGTCTTTTTAAATATGACCCTACCCTCTCTCACGGGGTGAGGAAAGCAATTATTTTGATTAATATTTGGATTAAATTGGAATATAGGTGGTGGTGATGCAATTATCAGTCATTCAAACATTTCAGATGAAAGAATTCCTTAGTAAAAATAGAGGTGATAGACTGGCCTGAAAATAGCCCAGACCTGAATCCAATTGAGAACTGCTGGAAGGTTATGGAGAATACCATAGCAAGAAACAAGCCAATCAATAAAAGAGAACCCCAAGAGAGTAATGTGCTCATGTGGTTTCATGAACTGACTCAGCAATACATAAGAACTGAAATTCCTCAATGCCCAAACTTTACCAGGCATGTTGTAAACCAGCAAAGTGCTAATGAAAACAATGCAGTGGATAAGGCAGCTGGGTTTTACAAAAGTCCAAATATATATTTATTAATATGCTATGTATCTCTAATGAGTGTTTTGAATGCATTATATTAAATATTTTAAAATAATAAAACATGTATAGTAAAAAACATAAAATGCATAATAATAATAATAATAATAATAATAATAACAACAACAGCAACAACAATTCAAAGATTGGAATGAAAATATTAAAGAGTTAAGGATGATAGAATTTTTCCAACACTGTAAATCTTTTACTATTGAAGATGTGGCATATGAACATTTTCTGGGTAGGAGTAAACTGTAGAAAATTCTTGGGCAGAACGGGTGCTGAACCCTGGCGCAGTAATATTAGAAGACGGTGCACTAAAATTTAGCTATTCCACAGTAAGCGAGGGTTTCTGAGCTCTCAAAAGTAATCACCTCAAATCAGCATGAACATAACAGCAGTTCCATCTTCCCTGTAACATATTCAGCTGCTACTTCTATGGAAATTTCGTGCGAACACAAAAAGAAAATAATCTTGTTAGTTGCAGAACATGGCAAGTGAAGTCAAATACCAGTCACGCCTCATTTGTAATTTGAATGAACTGTCGGCAAGCTGCACATAATGGAGAAGGAGCACGCTAACCTAGTCACGAGTCTCAGAAATCTGCCACTCACTGAAATTCCCTGGTGATATCACAGTCGTAAAACACTTTGCATGTACATCTGTCGTATGAACTTGCAGTCGAACATGTGTTAATGTCGGAAAAATAACGGAATATACATTTATTTATTTAAAGACGAAGGACTTAGGACCCAAATACAGAATTTTATGTTTCTGTGTACTTTTTAAAAGTGTTTAACAATTTGTTCAGCGTTAAGTAGTATTTCTTAGTGAATGTTACACACACACACACACACACACACACACACACATATATATGTTATACGAGGATAGGTCCATAAGTTCCCGGCCTCACCGATAAGGTCTATCGTCTTCACAAAATCTTTATGTGGTGTCTTCCTTATCTGTTAAGTAAAATTGCAGCTGTAACTTCCACTCCGCTGCGTTCAGTTGTTCAGATATAGTTGTATAAAGAAGGTTATGTGTAGAAAATTGTAACATGTTCAAAATGGAGTATCAAACTGTTATTAAGTTCCTCACAAAAGAAAGACTTACTCCAAATGAAATTAAACAGCGATTGGATATGGGGAAGCATCCCGCTCATATTCTACCGTAAAAGAATGGGCGAAACTTTTTCGAATAGGTCGAAAAAAAAAAAGCATTGAAGACGAAGAGCGTGCAGGTCAACTCTTGGGGGTAATTATTTCGGAAAACATCGCTCCTGTGGAAGGAGAAATTATGGAAGACCGGCGGCTCAAAGTTACAGAAATAGCAGCAAGGTTGGGCCTTTGAAAAACAGCAGTCTGTCGAATTATTCATGAGCATTTAGACACGAATAAGGTTAGCGCCTGGACTTCTTTCCTCAGACCAAAACCAGCAATGAGTCATCTGTTGTCAGGTAATTTTGGAGCTCCGCCGTGGCAACGAGAGAGAAGTTCTACAAACCATTGTTACAGGAGATGAAACTATGGTCCTCTACAGATCCCTTGTCCAAAAGAGAATCAATGGAGTAGCGTAAACCAGACGAATCACCGCCTCTAAAGGCCAAGGTCACTCAGTCAACCAACAAGATCATGGCCACAATTTTTTGGGACTGTGAAGGAATACTCTTCATTGACTTCAAGGAGAGAAACACCACAGTAAATGGGGAGTACTATGCTGGCCTACTGCACGTACTACGTGCTTCCATTAAAGAGAAAAGGCAAAGAAAGTTCAGTGGTGGTGGGCGCCCTCTTCACAACAACGCGCCTATGCACAGAGCTCTTGTTGCAAAGGAAGCTGTGAAGAAATGTAGCTTCAAGAAAATGGACCATCCACTCTACAGGCCAGATCTAGCTCTCAGTGACAATTTCCTCTTCTCAGAACTCAAGAAGAACCTTCGAGAAAGGAAATATTTGTGTGTGATAAAGAAGTGATGGATGCTGTTTATGCCTATTTTGCAGGCAAGACTTCTGACTGTTTTTTTTGGGGGGGGGGGTAAATGTTAATTCAAAGATGTGAGAAATATTTTGCAATAAATGATAACTATATTGAAAAGTGAAATATAGATTTTGTCTTTATCATACTTAAAAAATGGTTAGACCGGAAATTTAATGGTCCTTGCCTCGTATATACATTTATTAAAACTGGTTTCTTATTTGGACAAGTAAGTTGGTAGCTCTGGAACCACGTCAGGGTGGAAGAGCATCAATAAATACAGCTGGTCCCATCATTGTGGACGCCGACTTGTGAGCGGGAGGTCTGGGATTCGTTTCTCACCGGAACCTTCCTCCTTGATTGAGGTTTTTTTCCCCCTCCCAGGTTTTCCTCAGTCTTCATAAATAGCAAATGTCGGGGGTAACCGCAAACTTAGGTTTGGAACCTTTCTTAAAAAAAAAAAAATCCTCTACCAGTTTATCATTTCATCTCATGTAACACCAGTGTCCAGCGTCTGTGATGCTTCAGTAGTAAAAACGAGCGTTAAACATTAAAAATATTTTGTGCATACTATTGCTTTCAGCGCGAAAAAATTACGTGTAACAGGAGGTTATTATATATAAATAAGATATGATGATGATAATAATAATAATAATAACAATAATAACAATACATTTTAAACTATATTAGGTCACTTTTAATGATATTTGTAATATTATCCAGAGATTCAGGTTTTCTTTCTTCCCCCCCCCCTATCTTAATGCTTCTTCTAGTGGGAAATACAAGATCTATTTTCTATTTCATTTCGGAATGACTGAAAGAAATTTAATTGATACCTGCATACTTATTTATAAATAAACAATATTTGCCAAAAACTTGTGTATGTCACACATTAATATAAGGGATTTTATTTTGTGAATAAGATGTTTGTGAAACGAGGTCCCGAGCTATACTGAAAATAAAATAATTTGCATTATAAATAGTTATTTCACAGCAATGTTGCTTCAACACTTTTTTTCCCCTTCATAAAAAATCGTTTTCATTTCATTTTAATTGAAATGATACATTATTGCTTAAAAATATTGTACACGTAAAAATTTAGACAGCTGCTAGCTTATTTGGAATTTGTTCGTTTTACTGAAACACTGCACTTGTCTCATCTAGACAGTCTCTTGAGGTAAATGGATCGATTCCCGTCCTGTGGAAACCTATTGCACAAGTGTTCCCAGGATCAATGTTCCTGACCAGTACTTCTCCCCGCCGCGGCGCCCTAAATAACTCAGCGTCTGTTTTGTACAGTGTCTCCCTAGTTTGGAGGCAGGGTGAGAGACGTCACAGACATCACTGAGTGATGACGTCAGAATAGACGCTTCCTGGTGGCGGCGCATTACGTCACAATTCCCATTATCTCCAGGATGCTGCAGCATGGGTAAGTGTACCCCGCGTGTTTTCTGCATAAAGAATCGCTATGTGCTACAAAGGCGGGAAGTTAAAAATACAAATTATATAGGAAGGCTAAAAAGAATGCAATACAATTAACATCTGAACTTTTTTCATCAGTTTTAAATTTTTATTTCAATGTGGTATCTATTAATTAACATTTGTCTTTATAGTTATTTACTAATAAAATCATGGATCTTTTTCAACCTGGCACTTTAGCTCTTTTAACAAATAATGAATTTGCAAAAAAAAAAAATTATAAAAATCCGTAACGCTGGAGCGAATTCCTCAGCAAGTCGAATTTGTGAATGGTATTACAGACCGTTAGATTTTTTTTTAATTTCGGTTTTCAGTTATACCACCATTCCTAATGTTCCGATTTTCTTGGTTTTCAGAAAATATTTCCCTTGTCTTATTTAAATGGTACATGCCAAGTTTTGTTGGGAAAATAATAACTATTAGGACCAACAGAGGGATTTTTAAATTTTAGGTTACAGGTAACCCCCAGCTAATATTTTGATTTCACTGATTTTCCGAATTTTTTATTATTATATCTCAATAGCATATACAATAGGGTAACCAACCATATGGTTAATATCGTATTCACATTTGCAACAGAGTGAACTGTATGCTCAAAAAAAAAAAAAATTGCTCCTATGATTCTTTCACCGCTGAGTTAACACATATAAATCGTACATAAAGACACGCTTTGTGTCTGTAAACACATGAGGTATAATACACAGTCGCTTTAAGAAACTAACACAAAACATACCCAGGAACAGAGTCGCTACGACTGCGACAGTCAGTAAGGTCAACAAGTAAACAAGCAGGTATGCTATTCCAACCCCGTTCAGTCCTGCCACGCGAGGAACCCGCGCAGGGTGTAGACCGGACTCGGAATGCAGGGCTTAATTCGCAAGCTTCCTCAGCAGAGGGGTTTCCTCCGAGGCCTTCCGCTTTGCACTCTGCTGCATCCCCAATCTTCGAGGCCTTAACGACCTCGGCCACCCGTGGCGGTTAAAAAAAAAGAACCTAAATCTTTATTTAATTTATATATTAAATGAAGGAGAAAGGAAAATTGTCATACTGCTTTACATGCGATAAATAATTAAGCAAAAAAGTCTATTATCTTAGCTTACATTAAATGAAAAGCTATAAACATTTTACAACAGTTAAAAATATCAAATGGCATATAAACTGAAAGAGTTATTATGTTCATTTCCTATAGAAGTTACAGAAGAAAGCATTTTATCGCCTTATCAATACTTCACTGCACGCTCTTCGTGAATCCATTTTTTTACATTTAGAGCACACCATTTCTTCTAAGTATGCTTCTTTACACATAAAATAAAACCAGTCTTCTTTTATTTCAATAGTGCATTTTTCATTAGAACTATACAGCTATTTTTAGTACTTGTCCCTTTCCTTCTATCCTTCACTTTTCTTTTTTATTATATGCATTTCCCATTTGTGGTGTGATTGTCTATTTTCTTCAAGATATGTTTTTTAAGGGCTATCAGTAAGTAATCACAGTGGCCCCTCGTTTTTCTTTGCCCTTTCTGTGATAAATGCAGCGATCTAGTAGCATACACCTGTTGCTCGAAATCATAAGCTAGCTTCCTTACGTCATGTGTAGTTATCCCAAAGAATAATTCTTTCAGCATTAATATATGTATAACAATCTGTTCTTCAACTTCGGCAGAGAGAGCTATATATATATAAAACCAAATTTCGGCAATCATCAAAATATGATTAGGTTAGAATAAGAATGAAATTGTTCAAAAATAGTATTAAGGATAACATGTAACAATGAAATGATAGCAATGAATGTAGTATTACTAATTATTATATTAATGGAGCATGCAGTAAATGAACAAGATTAAAAACACACACTAATTTGTACATTGAAGCTGTATTTATCTTTTTACCTGGCCTCTTCTCAGATATCGCAGGAATATTATATTTTCTACAATATTCATTTACAACAATTTTACTGTCTTTGAAATTCTGAATGACTTACACCATACGTCCTTTTTGCCATGATCGGATTTTTGTGGGGAGGGGGAACCATTATTAGATCTGTTCTACAAACTTTTATGCAACAATTGTACTTTACAACTCGACTCCATACTTACAACTGATTTTTCGTTGTTCTGTTTAACAGAAGTACTAGTATTAATTGGTCACTGGTAATTAGTATAAATCTCACTACAAATGTAGGAATGTTGGTAACGTAATAGCACAAAATTTATTATATGTTTAATGATTTTAGGAGTCAGTTGACCCAAATATGCTAATTATTAGCGAAAGTGATAAGATGAGTAGGAATGTGTAGAAAGAAAGAATAAATACGTGTTTATGTGCAATGATAAAGTTAGGTTAAGTGCAATTAAAGTACCGCTTATGACTAATATGGGCATTTACTGTTTCAAATGCATATTTCATACCAGCATCTTAGTTAATGTATTTTTAAGGTTCTTCTTTTAAAATAATCTCCTTTGACACAAATCTTTCTTTCTTTCTTTCTTTCTTTCTTTCTTTCTTTCTTTTCTCTTCCCTTAAGAGCAATCGAGAAACTCAATTCTTGTGACATCTCTCGACAATTGAAAACTGGTGCTCCTAAATGTAGCTGTAAGGGACCGTCATATCAAAGTGTTTACCATTAAATATCAATAAACGCATAATAAAACATTTAAATACAACTATTTAGCACGAATGACAATAATCCGCTCTGTACATTATAATCCCTAAGGAGTGTACATAATCTAATTCAAGGTATGGCGACGTATGACAAACAGCTGTTCCTTCATCTTGCTCTTATATGACGTCACTTGTAACATTTATTAATGCTACCAATGCTGTACTTCTATCATGGAACAGAAAGTTACAACACCATACTTTACAACCACGCCATGTATTAGGCCATATTTTTGTAGAATAATGCCCTGGCGCACGATTTGATCACTCATGGTGAGTTAGTCCTCTCCCTCGGCCATCCATCTCGCATAACGCTCTTTTAATACAACTTTAAATGGTCAATTGATGCAGAAACCCAATTGGCATCTCGCAACCCAATGGCAACCAAGTCAGTTCTTCTCTTGTTCAAAATTTTCTGTTTGTTTTCATTAGACGCCCGCGGTTACAGTACACAAGTGGAAGATACAAACTTTAGAATTTCCCGAATTGCCGTGGACGAACGGTTAAGTGCATGGGTTCGTGCATAGGAACACAGATTCGAATTTACCTGAGAGTGTATATATATTTTTATTTTTTTTTAAGACAATGTTGGATTTTTTTTAATGGAACATGTAAGAGGTTGGCCTGCTGTTTCTGGCAGGGGAATTGAAAGCTCTAAGCCATAAAATGGGGGCTCTAGGGCCATTCAAAAATGTGAAAATTTCAAAGTTTTTCGTCAAGGTCGCCTACAATTACGTTGTAGTTATGAAAGATGGCCAGAAAGAGGAAGAAATGAATATTTTTTAATATTGAGTCGATTTTAGGGCGAAAAGAGCACGCAAGTTTCATAAAATAAAAATTAGTTACAGTAAATAAGATTCAATTTGTAGTTAATCATTGAATGCCGTGGACGAACGGATAAGTGCATGAGTTCGTGCACAGGTTCGAATATACCTGGTGGTGTATATATATTTGTATTTTTTTTTTTTTTTTGAAGATAATATTGGATTTTTTAATGGAACATGTAAGAGGTTGGACTGCTGTTTCTGGCAAGGGAATTGAAAGCTCTAAGCCATAAAATGGGGGCTCTAGGGCCATTCAAAAATGTGAAAATTTCAAAGTTTTTCGCCAAAGTCGCCTACAATTACATTGTAGTTATGAAAGATGGCCAGGAAGAGGAAGTAACGAATATTTTTCAATATTGAGTAGATTTATAGGATGAAAAGAGCACGTTTCAGCAAATAAAAATAAGTTACAGTTTATAAGTAGGACATTTAAACCGATGCTATTCACGAATTGCCGTGGACGAACGGTTAAGAGCATGGGTTCGTGCACAGGAAACACGGGTTCGAATTTACCTGGGTGTGTATATAATATATTTTTTTTTTTTTTTTTTTGAAGATAATATTGGATTTTTTAATGGAACATGTAAGAGGGTGGACTGCTGTCTCTGCTAAGGAAATTGAAAGCTCTAAGCCATAAAATGGGGGCTCTAGGTCCATCCAAAAATGTGATAATTTTCAGAAAAGTTTTTCGCCAAAGTCGCCTACAATTACATTGGAGCTATGAAAGATGGCCAGGAAGAGGAAGTAATGAATATTTTTCAATATTGAGTAGATTTATAGGACGAAAAGAGCAAGTTTCAGAAAATAAAAATTAAATACAGTTTATAAGTACAAGATTTAAACCGGTGTTATTCACAAATTGCCGTGGACGAACGGCTAAGTGCATGGGTTCGTGCACAGGAATCATGGGTTCGAATCGTACCTGTGTGCCCAACTTTTTATGTCAAGTCATTTGGCGTCAAAATGCCTCCACACCAAATCTGAAGTGAAGATCCCCTCAATAACTTCAGCGGCCTAGCTAGAAAGAAAGAAAAAAAAAAAAAAAATTGCCCCGGGAAAACTGGAGTTTCTTCCAATAGCTTAGCTGGCCAAGTTTTTTTCCTTTGCCAGGTTGGAAAGTTAATAATTTAGTATTAAAAATTAGCATTTCAGAAGATAAGAGGATGTTCAAACCCTTATTTACCATCAGTTCTTAATGTCCGAGCGGTTAAGGACTTGGGGTCCTGCGCTGGAACCCCGGGTTCGTATACTACTACCGATATTGAATTTTTATTTCATGTTAATTGTAAAATTCCCATAATAAATGGATTTAAAGAAAA
The DNA here is from genome assembly GCA_030762175.1 of Metallyticus violacea. Taxonomy (NCBI): domain Eukaryota; kingdom Metazoa; phylum Arthropoda; class Insecta; order Mantodea; family Metallyticidae; genus Metallyticus; species Metallyticus violacea. The sequence continues at coordinate 26,485,821 of CM060839.1, forward strand.
TTTCTTTCCCTGGCTTCTAGCCTACCAAGAAATCTTCTTTAAATCCATTTATTATGGAAATTTTACAATTAACATGAAATAAAAATTCAATTGCGGTAGTAGTATACGAACCCGGGGCTCCAGCGCAGGACCCCAAGCCCTTAACCGCTCGGACATTAGGAACTGATGCTAAATAGGGGTTTGAACATCCTCTTATCTTCTGAAATGCTAATTTTTAATACTAAATTATTAACTTTCCAACCTGGCAAAGGAAAAAAACTTGGCCAGCTAAGCTATTGGAAGAAACTCCAGTTTTCCCGGAGCAATTTTTTTTTTTTTTTTTTCTTTCTTTCTAGCTAGGCCGCTGAAGTTATTGAGGGGATCTTCACTTCAGATTTGGTGTGGAGGCATTTTGACGCCAAATGACTTGACATAAAAAGTTGGGCACACAGGTACGATTCGAACCCATGATTCCTGTGCACGAACCCATGCACTTAGCCGTTCGTCCACGGCAATTTGTGAATAACACCGGTTTAAATCTTGTACTTATAAACTGTATTTAATTTTTATTTTCTGAAACTTGCTCTTTTCGTCCTATAAATCTACTCAATATTGAAAAATATTCATTACTTCCTCTTCCTGGCCATCTTTCATAGCTCCAATGTAATTGTAGGCGACTTTGGCGAAAAACTTTTCTGAAAAATATCACATTTTTGGATGGACCTAGAGCCCCCATTTTATGGCTTAGAGCTTTCAATTTCCTTAGCAGAGACAGCAGTCCACCCTCTTACATGTTCCATTAAAAAATCCAATATTATCTTCAAAAAAAAAAAAAAAAAAAAAAAAAAGAAAAAGAAAAAAAAGAAAGAAATATATATACACACCCAGGTAAATTCGAACCTGTGTTTCCTGTGCACGAACGCATTCACTTAGCCGTTCGTCCACGGCAATTCGTGATTAACACCGGTTTAAATCTTGTACTTATAAACTGTATTTAATTTTTATTTTCTGAAACTTGCTCTTTTCGTCCTATAAATCTACTCAATATTGAAAAATATTCATTACTTCCTCTTCCTGGCTAACTTTCATAGCTCCAATGTAATTGTAGGCGACTTTGGCGAAAAACTTTTCTGAAAATTATCACATTTTTGGATGGACCTAGAGCCCCCATTTTATGACTTAGAGCTTTCAATTTCCTTAGCAGAGACAGCGGGTCCACCCTCTTACATGATCCATTAAAAAATCCAATATTATCTTAAAAAAAAAAAAAAAATAGAAATATATATACATACCCAGGTAAATTCCAACCTGTGTTTCCTGTGCACCAACCCATGCACTTAACCGTTCGTCCACGGCAATTCGTGAATAGCATCGGTTTAAATGTCCTACTTATATATTGTAACTTATTTTTATTTGCTGAAACGTGCTCTTTTCGTCCTATAAATCTACTCAATATTGAAAAATATTCATTACTTCCTCTTCCTGGCCATCTATCATAGCTCCAATGTAAATTGTAGGCGACTTTGGCGAAAAACTTTTCTGAAAATTATCACATTTTTGGAAGGACCTAGAGCCCCCATTTTATGTCTTAGAGCTTTCAATTTCCTTAGCAGAGACAGCAGTCCACCCTCTTACATGATCCATTAAAAAATCCAATATTATCTTAAAAAAAAAAAATAGAAATATATATACACACCCAGGTAAATTCGAACCTGTGTTTCCTGTGCACGAACCCATGCACTTAACCGTTCGTCCACGGCAATTCGTGAATAGCGTGGGTTTAAATGTCCTACTTATATACTGTAACTTATTTTTATTTGCTGAAACGTGCTCTTTTCATCCTATAAATCTACTCAATATTGAAAAATAATCGTTACTTCCTCTTGCTGGCCATCTTTCATAACTACAACGTAATTGTAGGCGACTTTGGCGAAAAACTTTTCTGAAAATTATCACATTTTTGGATGGACCTAGAGCCCCCATTTTATGGCTTAGAGCTTTCAATTCCCTTGCCAGAAACAGCAGTCCAACCTCTTACATGTTCCATTAAAAAATCCAATATTATCTTCAAAAAAATAAATACAAATATATATACACCACCAGGTATATTCGAACTGTGTTTCCTGTGCACGAACCCATGCACTTAACCGTTCGTTCACGGCAATCGCTGAAAACTAAAGTTTGAATCTTCTACTTATGTACTGTAACTAAGTGATATTTTCTGAAACGTGCTCTGTTAATCCCATAAATCTACTCGATATTAAAAAATATTAATTTCTTCCTCTTCCTGGCATTCTTTCATAACTCCAACGTAATCGTTGGCGATTTGGGGAAAAACTTTGAAAATTTCACATTTTTGGATGGACCTAGAGCCCCCATTTTATGGCTTAGAGCTTTCAATTCCCTGAGCAGAAATAGCAGTCCACCGTCTTACATTTTGCATTAAAAATATCCAATATTGTCTTCAAAAAAATAAAAATAAATATACAATCGGCTAAACTCGAACCCATGTCCTGTGCACGAAACCATGTACTTAACCGTTCGTCCACGGCAATTCCGGAAAATTAATGTTTGAATTTTCTACTTATGTACTCTAATTTTTTATTTCTGAAACGTCCTCTTTTCGTCCTATAAATCTACTCGATATTAAATAATATTCATTTCTTCCTCTTCCTGGCAATCTTTTATAACTCCAACGTAATCGTTGGCTACTTGGGCGAAAAAAAAATTTCTGGAAATTTTCACATTTTTGGATGGCCCTAGAACCCCATTTTATGGCTTAGAAATCCAATAATGTCTTCATAAAAATGAAAATATATATATATACACTCAGGTAAATTCGAACCCGTGTTTTCTGTGAACGAACCTTTGCACTTAACCGTTCGTCAACGGCAATTCGTGGCGAAATAAAGTTTGAATCTTCTACTAATGTACTGTAACTAATTTTTATTTTCTGAAACGTGCGTGCTCTTTTCGCCCTATAAATCTACTCAATATTAAAAAAATAGCTCATGTGGCCCCTAGGTAAGTTATTGGGTAAATAAGCAGGAATCACGGGTTCCAGTCTGACCCGTTCAGTGAACTTTGTAGACTTATAGTTGAAATTCCGCATTTGCACAAAATAAGGGAAACATCAAACATGTATTACAGTATGTGATTTTGTGGTCGAACGGATAAGTGCTATGCTTACCACGCAAAAGACCTGAGTTCTAGTACCATATTTGTAATTTGATGCCAAGCAAGAGACCCGGGTTCTAGTACCAGTACCATAATTGTAATTTTATGTCATATCAAATGTGAAATAAAAACAAATTCAATGTAATTAAAATTCAATTTCTTTCCGCCTACAGCTACACCAACGCTATTGAATTTTTTTTAATGTGGCTTGATTTGATTTGATTTTGCATTTCACATGACAAAATTTCAATTGCACTACTGGTACTAGAACTAGAAGCATATATATTTTTCAAATGTTATGACAATTAAATTTAGAATGTTGCCATTTCGCTAAAATTAAAATATGCATTAGATGCCAAAATTTTCATTTTTAATTTGTAAAAATATTGTTAAAATGTTCAAAATCCATGGCATAGCGAACCCGGTACCTCAGGCTTTCCAAGTTACCATTCAGATGGAAAAGCGATGAAACTATATGAATTTACCCTTAAATGGACTGGAGGATATATGACTTTGAAAAAAAGATGGAGAGAGAAAGATAATGTTAACTGGTTTGATGAGGAATGTTCAGAGATGAGACCTTTAGTGGATGCAGTTATTAGATAGAGAGAGAAGAATGAGGTATTTGTTAGGGATCTCATGATGCAACTAAGTGAGAGCACATATATTGTTATTTGAATTTAAGAAACAAGAGAGGGGGACAGTTAAAGCTTTAGAAATTGAACAAAGGAAGCATCTAGATTAATCAGTGTGAGTGAAGGGTGTGAAAAGAAATGATATCTACTAGTCCAAAGAAAAAATGGCTCAGATATTTTTATAGTGTGCTATTATGAAAATTAAAGGGGGGAGGAGTACATTTAAATTTGTAATGGCATGATGACTATGACGATGATGCTGCTGCTGCTGCTGCTGCTGATGATGTTGTTGTTGTTGTTGTTGTTGTTGTAGAAAAGTGGATTGATTACACTCATGTGAGGAAATGTATAATCTGGTTCATAAATTCAAGAGGAATAAAGTAATAGGAATGACAGTTTATCAACAGAATTCTTTAAAATTGAGTGTGATAATCAGATTAGATTAAAATCTTTAACTAGTCTTATGTCTATAATGAAAGAGAAGAAGAGAGTTCCTGAAAGTTGGCAAATAGCAATCATTCATCCCATATACAAGTGTAAGGGGAATAAGTAAAACCTAAACAATTATAAAGGAATTACTTTATTATGCAACTATGGATAAATTTTTGCAAGAATTTTATCCAATAGAATTCAGGTTTGGGCTGAACAAAATGACAGAATATCAGCTTATATGTCATGTTTTAGGAAGGCAGAAAGGACTGGGCATAATTTATGATTAAAATGTTGGTAAATAAATATCTATTAAAGAAAAGGGGTAGATTATATGCTGCATTTATTGATTTGGAAAACAACATCTCTTATGTTTGTCGGTTTGTTTTGATGTTACAAACCCGTAGAAGAAAGGGGGGGAGGAGATAATGTTGAAATTTGTAATCTGTGGTGACATAGTAATTGTAATAATGTTTTTCATCTTGTAAATATTATTATTGATAACCTTATCATATGTTTATTTTTATTTTTTCTGTTTGTTATTTCGCTTAGGTATTATAAGCATGTAGAAAGAAAGGTATAAGTGAAATTACTTTTTGTGCTATTTATGTTTCCATTTCCATTTTGTATACATGTCATTTTTACCACACAACGTTATAAATAGTTTATGTGTTGAATTAATTTCTTATTTTATTTTAAAACAATATTGAGAGAATTAAACAGAAGAATCCTTTTTAATATTCAGTTTCCAAGTATACACTCGTAGTAGCCCCATTTTTAATTTCAGAAACTGTTTTTCTTATTTATTTAAATGGTATATACCGACTTTTGGCGTGAAAAAAAAAAAAAACAAAAAACAAAAAACAAATACTGATGTCGCTAGAGTGATTTTTAAATTATGGTTTACAGGTATACCCCCACTCCTAATGGCCCGATTTCCATGGTTTTCAGGAACTATTTTTCTTATTTTATTTACATAGTATATGCGGAATTTTGTTATGAAAAAGCAAATGGTGCTCCTGGTGCAAATTTTAAATTTTGGGTTTCGGTAAACCTCTACTCCTAATAAACTGATTTCATTGATTTTAAGATTTTTTCCCTTACTGTTCTTACTTGGTTTATATGGTATATGCGAGTTTGTTGTGGGGAAAAAAAAAAAAAAAAAAAAAAAAAAAGGAAGGAAAAAAAGGAAGGAAAAAAAAGGAAAATGAAAAAAGAAAAGAAAAGAAAAGAAAAAAAAAGAGAAAAAAGAGGAAAAAGGTGCTGAAAAAGCGATTTTTAAATTTTAGGTTTTAGGCAACTCCCTCCTAATGGCCCGATTTCCCTGATTTTTAGAAACTATTTTTCTTATTTATTTTAAACGGCATATACGGAGTTTCATTGCGAAACAAATCAATGCAACTAGAACGATTTTTAAATTTTGGGTACTCCCCAGATAATAGTCAAATTTCAATGCTTTTTAAGAAACTATTTTGTTTATTTTATTTCAATGGCACATATCGAGTTTCCTTTAAAAAATAAAATTACGTGATATACAAGTAGAGCAATTTTTAAATTTCGGCTTAACTTCCGCTGTTTTTCAGGTAACTCCCCCTCCCAATAATCTGACAATTTTTAAAAACTACTTTTATTGTTTGATTTAAATGGCACATGCAGATTTTTTTTTTTGTGAAAAACAATTATTGGTGCTGCTAGAGCGATTTTTAAATTTTGATTTTCAGTAATTGGCCCGATTTCCCTGATTTTCAGAAACTATTTTTTTTATTCTATTTAAATTGCATTACATTTTTCGTTGCGAAAAAATATATATTAATGCCACTAATTCTGGGGTGCAGGTAAACCCCCTTCCTAATAGCCCGAATTCCCTGATTTTCAGAAACGATTTTTCTTGTTCTATTTAAATGGCATAAAGGTAGTTTCGTTGCGAAAAAATATCTTAATGTCACTATAGCAATTTTTAAATTTCGCTTTAACCCATCGAAAGTTTTTTCAGGTATACTTCCTCTCCTAACAGCCCGATTGCTCTGATTTTCGGAAAATACTTTTATTAATTTTATTTAAACAAATTACCGAGTTTCGTCTAGAATAAACAAAAACTAAAGCCATTTTTTATTTTTTTAAAAAAAGGTTTGCTTTAGGTTACCCCCACCTTAATGGTCCAATTTTGCTGGTTAACGAACTCGAGGTACCTAGGTGCCTAGTAGGTACGATCGATGCTATTTGGATAAATTAGTGAAAAAAAAAAAACAAATAAATAAATGGCAGATTTTTTCACGGTGCTAACCGCAATAGCTTCATTCCTTTGGAATTCCCTAAAATGTATATTCCTCATTGCTACGAGGACACTAAGAAGGAAACTACGAACGTCAACGGCTCGGGTCAAGCACTTCTGCTGAACACTGAAATTTTGGAAGCAGTTAACCATTGCATAATCTGTCAAGTTGTTTTATTTGACATGACGACGTCCTGCTGTTAATCACCGATGCATTAATTACACGGTAAAAGCTGCTAAACCTATTTAAGAGTTTGGTTCAAAGGGGTGCATCTAACTTGCCTTGCGCATGCTACGCACAGGATCGCGAAAGAAATTCTTTCCCACTTTCCTAAAATCGACCAGTTTGCGACTCAAACCATGAAAAGTTTTCTTAAAGCTCCATAAAAAAAAATCTTCAGAGCTGTAGAGATGCTGCTGTGTACTACTGCAACAACTTTCGAGCTTGAATGTGATTGACGCTCATTAAAGTCATCCAGTGAGCTGGAAGCTGCTTCTCGACAGTGAAATGGAGGGGAAGCTGACATACAAATTTCGTCTTCCTATGAATTGCGAAAATTTAGGAAAGTGGTGTGTAACTTAAAACCTCGATTGAACTTCTCAACAAAACTCAAGTTGCGCTTGGCAATGTGTGACGAAATCGTTGAAATGGTGGGAGGGGAAAATAAAAGTAAATGAAAACTGTGCTAGATAAAAATCCGGGGTGCCGCTTCTTGAAATTGATTTCTGAATAACTAACTGGTGAAATTTTCATAACATTAGATTTCGAATAAGAACAGACATCTAGTGACTTAGAATATTTTAAACATATTCCTGTTATAAATGTTGAAAGAGGTTCCTCAGTTACTTTTTGTTTACTATAAGTGAATGTAAAGCACATACTGTTTCAAAGGTTAATAGCTTACATGTCATACTGCAGTACACCCTAATCTCATTGTTTTTGTCTTTAAGAAATTTAGGTACTCTTTATAATGTTGAAGATTATTTTAGGTTGACATCTGGGTCCGGGTGATATTTTATAAAGAAAGAATATGTTTTATACAGAAACTGTCTTTGTTTATCATTAGCAGAGCCCAGAAGTTATCTGGGGCATATATTTAAAAGTCAGATAGAAATGAACATGTTTCCGTACATTTGGGGCTGGTAGGGCCAGTTTTTATTTTGCCTATTTTAAGGTTTAAACCCCCCCCCCCTTTTGGCCAGTTTTGGATCGTTGTGGATTTTCTGTGAATTTTACGAATTTCAGTATATCGAAGTGGAAAAAAAAAAAGTTATAAAAATTAAATGGCATATTCAACTCACAAAAATAGCTATTGAGAATCTTGTTACACATTTATTACTTTTCAAGCAGGCAAAAACATTCACTTAAGCTCTTTTAATTGCAGAACCTTCATTAGTGAAAGGAACGCAGGTTACCTCGTTACTTCGGGCATACGGATACCAGGAAATACAGAGGATGAGAGAAGTACTGTGGTTTTGAATAATCCTGGCGAATGGCCTTGTATAGATTTTCGCGCGACAATTCTACGAAATATGTGGTGGGGGTAACGTACTGTGGTTTTGAATAATCCTGGCGAATGGCCTTGTATAGATTTTCGCGCGACAATTCTACGAAATATGTGGTGGGGGTAACTTCTCAACTGCATAAATGTAAGAAACAATTGCAAGCGCGAAAGATGCAAGCGTACGGCTGTGGGATAAACAGTCCCTACAAGTTTTCAGTACGGAAGTAAGAGAGGTACTAACCTGATTCCGGTATAAACGCATAAACAGAATATGAACTCGACCAAAAATCACTGTACATCTTATGCTCATTCACTAGGACCATTCAAAACTATTTTAGTTTGTGTTGATTAACATTTCCATGAAGTCCTGTTCTGTTGTATGTAGCTGCTACGAGTCCTTCGAATAGTTGGTTTTAAATATACTCCATTCACTTCAGTGGAAGTACAACCTTTTTCTACGATGAAAAATGTTCTCTCAGGAAATTTAAAAAAATAGCTAATCTTATCATAAACATAGTTAAAACGGTTTCAATAAACTGACACAATACTGAAAGATATTTTAATATTATAATAATGCCAGTTACATGGATATGTATACTAAAAATAACATTCTTAGCACGCATGCAGTCCTCGTAGCTCTCTCTCTCTCTCTCTGGGCTCTACGGAGGATAGATGTTCGAAATTGCCCAAAACATACAAATAGCCCTTAATCGCCCAAAAAATTATACCAGGAATATAACTAGCGACCATCTACGCAGATATGACAAGAATTTCAATTTCGAAATTGAGATTTTTCGTTCCTAAAAAAAAAAAAGAAGAAGAAGAAAAAAAAAAAGGACAAGTCTTTGGAAGGGCAATTTTGAAATTTAAAGCATCTTTGAAATATGCAGAAAAAAAAAAAGACAGTGTTATGCCCGAGGTATAGCTCGGTCTCAGCATCCCGAATTTGTGAAAAACATACAAATCTGATTTGCCGTTGCGGAGATATCCTTTTAAGGTTCGGGAAGGAGAAAAAAAGAACTCATGACTCTCCGAGGAAGAGTCTCATGTTCGAAATTGCCCCTTACTACAAATATGCTTAATTTCATCAAAATTACATTTGGAATATAATTAGCTATCCTCTACCATAAAAATCCAAAATTCGACACCGAAATAGCAAGTCTATATAACACTCGTGCAATCCACATTCCTTCCAGGGGAAATTAATCAAAACGAAAAGCACTGGGTAAGGGATCTATTCTCAAACATTATCCAATAATTTTCTCTACAGTTTACAACTTAAGTTTTTCAAATTGAAATTATTCGTGCCTACTCGTAAACCGCTCTCTATTGGCAGTATGCCTCCATGGGAAGGAGCAATTGTCGCTAGAAGAGTCCAGGGAAGGATTGGGACGTGGTATCGCAAACTCGTACAATCTGATTTGGTTTCGCATTAACAGTAATATGTTATCTCATATCCATGCTTCTTAGCTGTGAATAAAGTTGTATGCGAACTGTTTATTAATTTCCCCTCGTGTTCTTGGTTGTCCATTAGTAAACCTTTTTAATTGCGCTCGATTGTCTCCTTATTTTGGCATTTCCCTATGATGGGAAACATTTGCCATTCAGCATTACTGTGGCGGTCATGTATAGTACTCGCGGCGAAAGAAATTCAATAAATTTACACAGAAATTATTTTTAAAAAAAATTTAACACTCATTCATAACCTGCATAATTAGTGATTTCTATAGAGGCCTCTAAAAGTCTGTAGGGGAAGGTCGTGTGGTATGGAACCCTTAAGTTTTTGTTAAAAAAATAATTTGAGGTTGAAAAAGAATTATGGCATATTATTTTAGAAAAGTTTTATGTTATACTAAAACACTGCAATAGCAAACTTTAGGCAATTAAATAAAACATGAGACATTTAGCATTTAAGCTGTTAAAATTTGTTTGTCATACAAGGGTGGTATTGAAAAATAATTCTTTCCTACAAAAATTATATTTCTATGTGATTTAATGGTTATTTTACTTTGCAATGATCACAGTTGTAAAACTCCCCTTTTTAGATTTCATGAGTCCAACCTTCAAAAATACAACACTCGAGTCCAGTCTTCACTAAAATATTCTCTGCAAATTATGCAATTCATTTTTTTTTCTTCGTCCTGTAAATAGATTTGAGCAAAAATTCATATATATTTAAGCAACTGTTGCTGATTTTGTTACTGTACTCTTCTGTATTTTCATTGTTTAGTCTTTTGGTCTCCTTACAAAATTGTTTTTTTCTTAAGTTGGACTTTGCAGAGGGTGGAAGTAAAATTTTTGGTCTGTTCTAGATGTCTTTTTTTGGTTTCAAATTTTGCACTCACAATCTAGGGAGAGGGAAAATTTCCTCCAGTAGGATTTGGGATGTGCATAGGCTTTTGCTGAACTTTTGAGCTTTGGGGAGATGAATTGAAGTAGCCTCTAGAGGTCCCACCTGTTTTGAAGTTCATGGCTGATCTAGGCCTAATGGACCAGCTGAACTTTGAGTAAGTGGGAGCTTGAATGGAAGTTCATGGAGATTCAGGCAAGAATACATGAAAATCCAGGTCATTGAAATTGTTGCAGTTGAAAAAGTAGATCCCTGTGTAGGCAAAGGCTGAGTAAGAAAGTTCCATTTGACACACCCTGATCAATGAACAGTTTATCAGCCCAGCTATATCCTGAGACAACTTTTAGATGTGAATATTTCCTCATCCATAACGAACATGCTTCATTATAAGCAATTTAATCAAGCGGATATATTCTGTGTGTCATCGGAGGTGGTAAACTAAGCATGTGAACATATCGCTTCTTTTGTAAACTCAAACATACCTCCTACAGGTGCATCTTTTGTTAGATCATTGTTCATTCTCATTTGTGGAAAGACAAACAATGGCAGAATGAACTGATCTCCAGAAGCATTTATTGAATGAACAGTAATATTTCTCCCTCTCTTCCCTGATGTTAATTTTGCCACCTGTTTTTTCCCCTCAACTTTAAGCTGATTAGTGTGAACAGAAGACATGCTCTCAAGAGTATTAAATATTCTTCATGGACAGTAGTAGTGGCGGCTCATGACTCCTGCAGTAGAGTGGACAAGGGGCACAACTAGATGACACCCAAATGGCACGGAGGAAAGTCTCTTTTATACTCCTACCTGACATTTTCTCTTAACTGCTGTATCATTGTACATTTGTGCTATAAACTTCTGGTTTATATTCTAATTCAGCTGTTACAGTACCTTAAGCCTCCTACAGTCAATCCAGAAACAGCAATGAATTTTATGAATCTTTCGACTGGTTTATACCCTTAAATGTATCATAATATCACAACAAATTGTGATAGGTAAGTAATATCCGTCATTTAGTCAGCCTCTACAGAAACAAAATTTGCCATTTGTATTCCTAAAGACAATATAAATTTCTCACTTCACACGCTGTCAGCTAAGATTTTTTCCCAAAACATAAAAAAAACTTCAATTTTGTGTCATCTTGTTGAGAAGCTCCTATAGCTTTCAGTTGATCAGGTGCAAATCGTTTCACTTCCAACTTAACAGTTGAACTTACTTGCAAATATGGAGTCTTTAAAAAAAGTGCCCACTTTACTCATTGTCATAAAACAGATATGCTGCTTTGTAACTTAACAGTTAACACTGTGAAAGTCAACTTTTCACTGACAAACAGTGAAGAAGCTAATTCCAAACAAAGTGTTAAAACAACCCCATTATGAGTTATGCACAGTTTCGGTAACATCTCAATATTTGGTATGTAAGAAAAGAGAGAATACTGAGCCCTGGCCAAGGGCTGTCTTCCTACTGGCCCAAGAGAACACAGGAGAAAGGCTAACCCATTTTGTAAGAAGATAAGTATCAGTCCTTGTACATCTTTGCTGGTCCATGAAGGTACAAGTTTAAAGCATAAAATTTTCATTGTTGGCCCATAAGCTATCCTCACCAATGGAGGACCTGCTTGCTAGTCCTACTGCAGCAGAGAGGAAAAGCACTTATTGTTTTAAAAGTTGACCAGGAGAACAGAGGATTATAAATAATTATGGCATTATCTTTGGGGGGACCAGGCCTATCAGCCCTTATTGACTGGCCCTGGACTGTAAGAATATTTTCAATCAAATCAAATTTTTCAAAAAATCAACTAACCTGCTCTCTATTGATACCTGATGCCCTCTGCAAACTGGTTGATTCTACTGTCCTTAAACTCAGATCTGAAGTCCCTTTATGAATTTAGAAATATTTCCCAGCAATAATTTTTTCCTCATTGAACCAATGGTCAATTTTTAACTTCTCTGCAAATTAACGTCTTAAAAATTTATTTTTGTTTAGTGGCAAGAGATGGCTATTCACTCTTTATGTGATTGCACAAGTCTGCCTCTTGTTCATCATTAATTATTTTCGCATACTTTATGCAGCCTACTTCCTGCCTTTAATTCAGTCTCATAATTTTATTTCTGCAAACATTAAAATTATCACTTGCTTCTCATATTGACATTTCCTCTTTACATGCTATATCTACAGCTAATACTATGTTGTGTTCTACCCAGTTTCCTGCAACAAAGGGCAGAGACATTATTAGCAAGTCTCCACTACTACATTAGTCATTTGATTTACTGTGTGATATCATGCAAATGATGCACAAGTAGACAATGTCTGAAGCAAACAACTTTGAAATATAACAGATATTTTAACTTTACAGCTTATAGAATAAATTTCTAAAAGAGTGCTTAAAATTAAATTCGGCATACCCTTACTCCAGTAGCATGTTAGTTAAGTTAATGCCATGCCAATCTACACAACATGTCTTTCATATAGAGATAACAGTGCTAAGTGTTCGATAGGTGCTGCTCTCTGAGAGTATGTACAAGAAATGAAGCTTGTTCTGATACCAGCTGTTTTCCGATACTACATGATCTTGCATCATTCTGCTTTGATACATTCTAACATAATATATATGAATGCAATGTGTAACAGCACTTAAGAAAATGTAGTTGCTCATAAATACTGCATAAAAGAACTATCAAAATATTATTTGGGTTTAATGTTTATATATTCTCAAAAGATGTATTTAAGGAAACAAACTTCTTGCCAGTCTATACATTTTGCTTACAAATTCAAACAATATTTTTGTGAGAGTATGAAAATAATCTCCTATATAACCAGCTCCACTATTACATACAAGAAAGATGTACACTCCTACAAAACAAGGTCAGCTGATCCATCTTCCATAGAATCTGTAAATTGTACAAAATATGGATTATTAATATTATTATATTTTTGAATAGTGTTTAACACCCATTTTTACTACTGAGGCACGACAGGTGGTGGACACTGATGATACACGAGATGAAATGATATATTGGGAAAGGATTTTTGTAAGGAAGGATATATTCCAGGCCTAAGTTTAGGGTACCTCCTCAGCATTTGCCATTTATGATTGAAGAAAACCTACAAAAAACGTCAGTCAGGGAGGATGGTCCTGGTGGGATTCGAACCCCAGATCTCTTGCTCACGAGTCTGCGCCTTAACAACCTCGGTCACCCGTGACGATAAATATGGGTTAAAAGGCATATTACACAGTGCTGCCAAAAAACCTATAATAATCTTCTTTTAGTTATTAAGAGGTCTAGAAATTTGTATTGGTTCAAAAAGAAACTGATTAAATGCCTTTGAAATTTATTATAATCCCAATTAACTCATTCAATTCTAGGATACATATGATCAGAATACCTGATTAATTTTGTAATCCACAGCAACATTTAAGATTTGAGTTCATATTTTAATACTGATTTATTTTTTATCCTCGTAATATCTTTGAGAAGGATAATTTTCCTTAGATCTACCAGATCATTAGGATATTCTGTATGTATGTATAAATAAATTAATTAACTAACTAATTAACACTCTCTACAATTAATAGGGATGAGGTGCAAATTATTTAGCTCATACTTTATATATATATATAGAGAGAGAGAGAGAGAGAGAGCGTGCGCGTGCGCCAAGAAATAAAAGTTCACAGTTGCTGGAGCATGTAAGGCAAAATTATTCATAGTGATGTGCATGATGTAATACCTAGCATGATTATGCTGAGAATGTCACATGTATGCAGCAACATTATTTCTTCTTTTTTCTGATCTTCACCAATATGGTCTAAATTCAATTTGCCATACACATGGTCCTCGGGATCTTCAATGCAGAATGCATTTATCCAATTTTTCAAAAGCTACAATAGACAAATTATGTAAGACTGACATTTTACTATTAGATAGAAAGCTCAACATTTAAGTAAGGATTCACTCCCTGGGATGCACTGAATATAAATTTATAAGGGAAAAAAGTAGTAAATTTTCTGTATCCGTAAATGGAGTATCTGATGCTCATGAAGTCCTTTAATGGTCTATTTTGGAAATATGTAACTAGCATGCTGCTCTACATGCTGTCAAATAAATACTTTGAGCAGTGTGACTTGAACTTGCCTTTCTGATCCATATGCCATCCACCTTTGAGATTCCATTAGTCCTGAGCAGATTTACGCAATGCCTTTGACCAAAGCTGTAGAGAACTCTTGAAAGAAGATGCTGATTGGTGTAGTTCTAAACCCAAGATCGCGGGTTCAAACCCGGCCAAGACCGATGGATTTCTTAGGGCGTAAAAATCCTAAGTATGGCTTCTTTTGGAAGGGAAGCAAAGACGTGGGTCCCATGTCATACATTTATAGTATGAAAAAGAACCTCAAGCCTGAACAAAGAGGCCTCTGTGCAAAATTTATAATTCATTTCACGCCCCAAATTGAATGGGATGCTGATGACCTAAGATGTTAAAAAACATCCATAAATAAAACAAATCAACAAATGATTGGTGTAGGCGTAATTGCTGAGTAAATAGTAATTTAGTGTGTGCCTTGGCTAGCAGTAAGAATTTCAGAGTGCAAGAGGATGTGATGCAAATAAGTGCTTACTGCATATTATTGTGATACAAACAGTAAGTTAAGAGCCATCTGTAAGAAGCAGGATGCGTTCAGTAAGAGGATTATGAATCTAGAATTTTAGAATGGAATGTACATTATTGCTGGGAAATCAGAACTTATTTTTCAATGACTTGCACTACCAAGTGGCTCAAGGAGCAAATCAGTAAGACTACTTTACCTTCCAGCAGCCATTTCACCTGACTGACAGTGCTTTTATATAGGTTCATACATATTTCTTAAAACATCTGAATGTTGGTGGTGGTCTCAAGTTTCCTACAAAAAATATAATTTATACTGTTTATTTATAATGTATATTCTTTTGAGACTCTATTTTGAACGCTAACTGCATTATCACTATCTAGAGAAGAAGTTGCAGTTGTGTTGCATTATGTATTGCCCCTTATATATATGCAAAATCATCATAAAACAACTAGTGATGTCTTTATATTTTATGCTGGTTATAACCATCACAAAGTTTTATATAGAATATTGCCTAACTACTTCCCTAGAATGCACAACTTCAAGGATTTCCCATTGTGACAAAAGCTTGTTCTATTAAAGTTGGTAAAATTTAAAAAATGAATAGTTAGCTATTATAAAATTGTTCACTTGGCACATTTTGTAAGCCTTACAGTAGAAAATTCTGTCTTATGCTTCCTCTTCACTGATAGTAATTCCCCACTAGCAATATTTTATTTAGATTCAATTACTGTTTCTTCCTCGCTTGCAGTTTACACATGATTTAAGTTAAAAGGAGATTAATTTAAAATGTGACACATTTTTAAAATGGAATGTAGCAATATAATTATTTCAAATAAAAAATGTATGCTTGCTGAAAAAAATTAACTTTATATTCAAAAGAATTTCTAAAATCATTCTGCTGAAAAAATGATCATATAAAAGAAAAGACTAACAATATGTACTTTCAATTCGTGCCTTTAAAGTAAGTCACAGTTTTTGTACCTATCTGTACAGTTACACAACACTTTTAAAAAACAACAACTTGTAAAACCGTTGCTTGACATGCCATAAGAAAAACAGCAAGAGCTAACACAGCTAATAACAGCAATCAAACTGTAGAAACAGATCACAATGTTAACAATATTCACAAATTGTATAATGCAACCACTCCTCAACATTTAGGCTTAACTTTCAACCATGGTCCAGCCACTATTTTCATTCAACAATTCGAAGAAAGATAATGTACATATTAAGGCAATAGGCTGTACACCCTGAATGTGTCTCAGAAAAGACCATTTTTCAACTTCATTTGGCAAAACAAATTACGAGCACATCTTTCTGCACAGGGCAAGTCATATATATGAATGTCGAATCAATTCATAATTTGTTAGGACTGCTTAAATATTTTATTTATTAAAAGTATATAACTATGCATCACAATTTTCATGATGTTTTCTGGTGAGAAGTTGTAGCTTTATCCAGGCCTAATGCTTGTTTCAGTAATCGTACAACATTCTTTGTTTCAGCATGTTCGTTTTCTGAAAATGAAGAAAGCAGAGATTACATTTACTGTTAAATTTAATTAGTCCAATCAAATGAAATATTGCACAAGAACTTGGGTGCAAAGAGAAATGTCAGCTTTTACTGTTAATAATTCAAATCCCAGTAGTTAATAATTTTAAAATCCAAAAGGCTTTAATGCTACCATACTAACCAAATGCTTTTCTGACTGCAAATATCAGTCATAAAATTATGCATAAAAAAAATATTAATATACTGAAATGGTTAGAAGAGTTAGGAGAGAGATAAGATATATAGCAAAAGCTTTAAAATCTTTATACAATACCTTCGGGATTTGTAATTTCACGTTCCAGGTTAAGCTTTTCTTGTGCAACTTGATAAATGCCTTCTTCAATTGTTCCTTTACTAATCATTCTCATTACTGATACATCCCTAAAAGAAAATTGGTACTTATGCGATCAAGTCAATATTGCTATCCATTAAATGATAATACAGTAAAATGTCACTATAACTAATGGTATGAACCCTGTATATTCAAACTTCAGTCAACTGAAACAAGGATTAACCTTTATTTTCTTTCCTTCCTACTGCCAAACACAAGACACCAATCTTTACTGAATCTTTAATAAGAGGTTTGATGAAACATTTTGCAGATTGTAGACTACTTAGTAGGAATGGTATATTGTACTGATGGTTCTTGAACCATCACCATAATCTGAAGACAGCTTTTCATGATTCTGAAATACAACCGAATAATTTGATGTTCATTAATAATTGGGGATGGTACATTTTTGCTATCATGATAATGTGCAATAAAATGTGAAATATAGGAGTTTCTGCTAATAAGTGCAAAATGATAATTTTGTGATTTTTTTTTTTTAAATTTTGCATACAGTTTGGCCAGCCCTGATATTTTTTTGCACTTGGACATCCTTTGCTTTCATTCACCCTTTATCTTCATTGTTGCCGAAGAAATTTAAACTGATCTTGTTTACAATTAATTGTAGACTTGTTTTGTTTCTCTGTTGTTGCAAGTCGCACACGAACTGCATAAAGATGGGCTGAGACAAAATCACTATTGAACGAGCAGAAAAATATAAAAATGAGCAGTTTTATGAAGTGATTCAAATATTTCAATGTGCAAATTGTGTTCAAGGAGGTTGTTGTGGGAGAAATGAGATGTATTGGAAAAACACATAAAATCTAATCAACATGTATGCACAAAGGAAAATTTCCTTTCAAAAACAACTGAAGAACAACATGGGGTTAAATAACGAACAATTTCAGAACTTAAAAGAAACAAAGAATGCTTATGAAGAAAAAAAAATGAGTTTGTTGAAGATATGGTTCAGATGCATTTAAGAGCCAACATTCCAATGAATAAACTGGATCATCCAGCTTGCTAGAATATTTGAAAAAGTAAGTACTACATTAAAATCTGAATTTCAGAGTTTAAAATATTTTAGTGTTGGCATTAACTATTTTTTCAATATTAAATATTTAAGCCTAGAAATTTTTCCCCCCTGCTTTATTTGTTTTATAGATATTAGGGCTTCAACAAACACGTGTATTATTATACTAATAAATCTGATTTGGTTATTTCTATTTTTAAAGGTATGTGCCAGGCTCGGGTGATCTACTTCATGTTTCAGATTGAGAAATGAGTATATGTATTGATGTGGAACCCTGATATATGACATTAAAATGGCTTTTTAAGGCAAATCAATCGTCCTCACATATGAAACTTCAGATAGGGAAGGCAGATGTGTCTTCTGTGCTCTTCAGAATGATGCTATCAGGTAAAACCCAGGCTGTACATCTGGCAAATGTCAGTTTTCTTGATATTGCAAATAGTACAACCTGTAGCAGAGCTATTATTAGTGCCTTGAAAGATTACAACATTGAGTTTGATAATGTACTGGGTTTGATTTCAGATTCAGCTACATATATAAAAACATGTTTTTGGGATTTAAGAACAATTATTGGAGATCATTTGTTACATTTTCAATGTTTTGCGCACAAAGTAAAGTTGGTAGGATAATTCATTTTGAAAGAGATGTCAGAACTGAATACCTTTGTGTCCAAGTTTAAGCTTGCCTCTTTGCTCTCTAGAAAAATGAAAAGTAAGTATTTAAATTATCCTCGGGAAAAGTGGCCAGATCTAGCTGCTATCCTGTTTCTCAATCCCGTTATAAAATGCTGGGATTCATGGTTTCATAGCATATTATATTTAGACAAATACTTAATGGCTTTAAAAGACTTCTTCCTATCACTTCAGGAAAACATTAAATAGTAGTTCCTCCTTTATTATACATAATTTGTAAAATGAAATAGTTCTATGACAGTAGAGATTCAACATAAATTTGTTAGAGGAGTATCAGAGCAAATTAGTAAGCTAATAACACAACTGGAAGGATATTACTACCCTTTTGCTGAAAAATTTGGGATGAATTTAATTCATTAAATTTAGAGTTAGGGAGATATGCTGCTGGGTGATTGCCATCTAACACATACAAAATCTAAAAGCATGTCTTCAATGAAAAAGCTAAGAAAACAAATTATAGAAAGGTTTACTGTACGTATGAATAAGTGTCAAGTAAAACGGTCTAAACATATGATAGAAAATGAAACAAATAATATGCTTTTCCAAGTTCTCAATGAGCTCTTCAATTCAGGTGCGTCACGTCAGAATTGTGATTAAATCATCAGAAAGTGCTATCTTACGAATAAAAGATTTCTTATTTTAATAATCTAGATGCAGATAATTTTTTATGTGCTTATGAATATTTTGACACAAATCTTAGAGTAGCTATTGAAGATGGTTTATGAAGAAAATAGATTACTTTCTAATGTTATTAGCATTGAAACTGAAATTTCCACACTTTGCTGAAGCAGCCATTTTTTAGCTAGTACAATTCAGTTCTCACAGACAGATGAAACAGATTAAAGGAGAGCAATATTGTAATTTGTTCTATGTTAAACTTCCAGTGATTTCATGTTAATTGAAAGAGGGGATATTAAGTATAAATATATAATTTACACATATGCAAGTGATGTGAATGCTTTCAAAGTGATTCTGATTTGATTGATTGAATTGATAATCTACAACTATGCTCTATGTTGTTTCATCACTATAATTTCTGTTTATTTGCTTGTAACAAAATATTAAAATGAAAAATAAACAAAGTGCAAAGTGCAATGCGCCTTACATTAGCCTTTTAAATGAGACAAGTTTCACAAAAAAGCTAAAAAAAAATGCCAAATGCCAACACAAAAATGCTAAATATTTCTTTATCTTATTTTTAAAATGTGATTTTTTTTTTTTAATTTTAACATGCTAAAATCTACCATCTCTCTTAATAATACACAGCAGGTGCTAGGACATATTTTATCAACTACTTAGAGCAGTAACTGCAATTTAACGCATTTTATACTCGAGGTGTGCCAGTATGCCTTGCCTGAAGATCAATGTTAAGGTAGTACATTATTAAATGAAATATCTAATGACCAGAAACATATGGCAATAGTATTACAAAGACATAGCAGCAAGAAAATTTTGATAATATAAAATTCAGACCAAATATTTTATCCTTTTAAGTAGATCTTATTTGAAGGGTATAATTAATACATTTTTTTAATATTTGACAACAAAAATATTTTAATCATTTTTTTCTTGTCAAAGATATATGGAAATTCTGAAATTTATGGTTCATCTGAAATAGCCTCTGCTACTAATGTTTTGGATAAATGGGTTTGTATATATCCATTTATTAGTATTGCCAATATAACATTATACGGTTTTCCACGACTTTAGGAAACATGGTGATGTGTATATATTTTCTTCTATGATCAACTCTTTTAAAACATGTAAATACAATTTGTATTGCAATTTTAACTTATTATTCTATTTAAATTGATTTTAAATTATTAATAACTTTTATTCTATAGCATTCATAAGAAACACTACATTAAAGTAGTAAAACTGCAGTTTGTATACTATACCGAAAACCTTCTTTATTATCCACAGATGCCATTACATAAACCTGTTACCATTCATATTGTAACACGGAAGTATACATATAAATGTTAATATAAATGAAACCCTGTTAAAATTTCCTTTCCCTGCCCTCCTATGATTGATGCCACTATTATACAGACATCTTTTTACAGTAACAATGCTGCAATTAAGACCTAGTTCTCTCAGGATTAAGGTCTAGGTTTAAAAGGATCACCTAATTTTAAGATTGCTGCTTCTTCCAAAGATGTGGTTTTCTTTGGTCTTGCTTTAAGACCCTCTTTCCTTTGATCTTGAAAACATCTAATAAAATGGTTTAGAGCCATTATATCTTTCTGGATGGCATCTGCTATCTAACTTATAGGAAGGCCTGCTTTCCACATTTCTACATCATGTATCACTTCTGACATATAAGGCATGGTGTTTTCTAAAAGTTACAGTTTATTGAAAGCATACACAAACAAGCTGAATGGTGTTACATAACAAAAAACAATATTAGGGTTTATATACCATGCGATCAGTTTTGTTTATCGGTTTATTCTGTGCTTTTCATGAATGGTTTCAATATAAATACAATATTAGGGTTTATATACCATGTGATCATTTTGTTTATTGCTCTATTCTGTGCTTTTCATGAATAGTTTCAATTCATTTTACATTTAATCATCATTTTGGATTTGAAGCAGCCACATGATATTGCCATTTTGTTTTTTTTTCCAGGAATGTTTTGCCTATTGGCGAGCACACTGCTCGCTAGCCAATTAGCTGGCCAGCTGGGTCTCGGTGATTAGTGGATGGGTAAAACAATAAAACAAACCATCCACATAAAATGCACAAATCAATTCAAGAGACATTCTTCACACATTTTTCGCATCTCTTTAGGAAATTATTCATAACTTGGTGTAGTTTTTTGAGAAATCCAGACAATTTCCTTACAAATATTACATTTGAGCTCTTGTATGGTGTGTGGGTTTGTCTTGTATACAGCATTTTTTAATTTACCCCAGAGATAATATTTGCAGGCTATTAAATCAGGGGATCGAGGGGGCTACAAAAACCCCTACTATAGCTATACCACACTGAAAAGAAGGTTACAGGCATGACTTGCCATAGTTTGCATGGTCTCAGCTCCTCCTCTCTCTGTGCTCCCGTCATCTATGCAATGCAACACTACTGTCATTGTTGGTGCACTTATCCTATACTTTCATAATAATAGTAATAGTAATAATAATAATAATAATAATAATAATAATAATAATAATAATAATAATACTAATAATAGTTTATTCACCATTTGGTAATTATAATAATTACATAGGCTTTGCTTTGTCAAAAGAAAATAGGAGAAAGAGGCTTAAAGTCTATGGATGAACAGTAACAGCTTATTTACATTATAACTTTTTTTGTTATTATTACATATTACTCTTATTTTCTACTTCAAATTTTTGTATGCTATAGAAGGGAGTTGAATTAATCATTTATATATTCTCTCTGTGAGTAGCTGAATATTTACAGCATTTATTTTTAAAGGAAGTGAATTAAAAAGTTTTATTCCTGTTATTTTGTAATATCCAGAGGTCTTCTGCAACCTGTGATATGGCAATATCTACTCTGCTCCTGTTATGTGTGTGTATCTCATCCCTTACATTATAAATTTGCAAATTCCCTTTAATATGTACCAAAACATCATAAATATATAAATTAATAATTGTAAGAATTCCTAGATCTACAAATAGTGGCTTGCAATGTTCAGTTTTCTTAAAGTTTATTAATATTCTAATAACTATTTTTTTTAATTTTTAGCACTTCTGCTATCCTTGGACTACTACCCCATAACACTAAGCCATACCTAAAAAAGTAGTTCAGGTATTGCTGTTCCTTTGTTTTAATATGTTCACAGCAATTTTTCCACTTTAGGGCAGTATATTCCTAAAATAGCTACTCCTCTTTTAAACAACTGCTGATTGATTGCTGTGCTACTTGGTGCATAATGTCTTCCCAAAACAGCTTAATTGGATTGAGATTTGGATGGTAAGGAGGAAGATGCAGGGGAATCTGCCTTGGCTGTGAATAATTTCATCCATTAAAAGTGGTTCTGATTTTTGAACCACCTTCATAAGTTCAGCCTTACTCTTTGAAGCATCAAATTCTATTCCACATTCTTCTAACCACCTAATGATGCTATTTTTTTAACCATGCTAGAGTCAGCAACTTGTCCCTTTCATTGCAATATCCATTACAATTGAACCTGGCAAAACTGGATGAAGGTGAATTTCCAGTCACTTTAAAAATTTTTCAGAGTTTATGCAGGTATGATAGTTGTCTTTGCATTTACCCTTATTTAAAAATTAATAAAGCACTCTCTACCAAACTGTCTTTTCCTCCCCTGTGGCAATTATCAGTCTTTGTTCAGTTACAATGTTTATAGTAACACCAGTTTCACATTTTGACTGACAGCACTTTGTCACTATATGAAACTGCTGAATACAGGTTTCATGAATGTAAATTTTATTCAACATATCTATTGTCTGATTTCATGCAAATATTTTTCTCTCCATAAAACAATGTCTGGACATTCAACCAATAATTTTTTCTTTGATTGACATCTTACCAATGAAAACCTAGTTGCTATAAAATTCTTTCCCATAGTCAACCACACCTTTTCTTTCAGAGCACTAAGAAGCTTGCCTAGGGAGGTAATTTCTTTTTTTACTGTATAGAAGAAATGTATCTTTTGTCTAATAGCACACTCTGTCAATCTTACCTTCTTCTTTCTTGGTGCACTTTTCCCTTTCCCTTTTGGAGAAGAAAAGGTAAAGTTTCTTTTTGTAATAGCTTCCTTCCTTAAGAACTTTACCTACTGTGCTCACTGACACTCCAGTAGCCTCACTTGTCATAGGTAAAATGCTTGCATTTTCTATTTAATTTTCCTTCTTTATTTTTTTAAAATTTTGAGCTATATTATATGCTATTTCCTGCATTTGACTTCTAAGAGGCCTTTCAGACACAGCTGAAGATTTTGATGAAGTAGAAGTTAACATGTTTGAAAATATTTCAATACTGTCTACGCACAAAATAATATAACAATTAAAAAAATCCCAAGCCTTTTCATTCGAGGCAAATTTAGAGAGTGCAATGAAAACAAACACACTACAGAAAATATTTGATGCAATAACAACCAAAATAAATAATAAAGTTAAACTTGACGGAACTGATTTCATTCTATTGACTTGGCCAGCTGGGTGGAAATTCAACAATGGGTGCAACAGGGAAATGGTTTATTTGGCTATTTACATTTATATGCTGAAAAGAAAATGAGAGGCATAATTCCATATATCTTCGATTATATTCATTTATACAAAACAAGTAAATCATATTTTAACCAATAATCATATTGTTGGCCCTTGCATCATTATAATGAGCCTTGACTTTCTCAGATAAAATTGGAGTAAGCGAAGTAGTAGATCTTCATATGTAAGGGAAGGGGAAGTGCTTTCCCTTCTTATATGGCCATGCATGAGCAGACAAACAGTCTTTACAGTGGTATAGGAGCTCATAAATATAATTGTAAAAGTGTTAAATGTTTTAAAATTATACATATATAAATGATCAGTGATTACAGAATTGACTACCTTCTTTGTCTAGTGGTTACCATTGCTGACTACTGCCCAGGAGGTTCCAAGTTTGATTCCCAGTTCCTACTTAGAAATGTTTAAAGTTGGGGAGGTCTAGAATGGGATCTATCCAGCCTTTAGAAGAAAATTGGGGATATGCCTAATAAACAGGTTGCTTCTTTGACCATGAGAGTCATGTGATAATTGGTGGGGGATCAGTGAGGTGATGACATGCCCTCCTGCAATATTACCCTCTATCAGTGATGTCTCAAGATGAAGGTAGAGGATAAAATAATCAGTGCAGCTGGCCAAAGTCTGTGATTCCTAAGTCCTAGAAAAAGGATTATGGAACTTTGTATATTTTGTTTGATATACTAATAGTCTGAAAATAAAACAAAAAAATTTGTATACTATTTTATAAAAAAATATGAAATCTGAAGTATCAAATATTGATACTTAAATATACATGCATTGTGCATGGGTTCTGTAGCACTGATTATGGCTCAAAAACACTCATTAAAGACATTTCAATACACTGTTTGGCAAAGTTTTTTGCAATCCACAGAAGTCATATACTGATTTGTGATTATGGATGAAATCTGATTTCACCATTACATACCTTAGTAGAAGCAGAAGTTAATGCAGAGATGAACTAGTGACAGTAACTAAAGAGGGCAAGGATTTTTATTGGCTGAGATGGATGACCATTGCTTTTTTGGGATTCCCAGGGAATAGTTCTTGGAAAAGGGTAAAACAAAAACAGCACTTTATTATGCAACATTGTTGAACTGTCTGTCTGAAAGATGAATTATAGAAAAAATGGACAAAACTGGCACACACAAAGAAGTGCTTTTTTATTAGGATATTAGGCACATAGTTGCAATGACAAAAGTGCACAAAATGAAAGTTGAACTGATTTCTCATCCATTCTAATCCATGGACTTAGACCCTTGTGACTTCTCCCTTTATCTGAACTTTGGCTTTTTGGGAAAACATTTATGTTTAATGATGTCTCTAAGCTATCAATAACTATTTGGCACAGTTTGACATAAGATACTTTTCTGATGGAATAAAAAAAATTAGAAACTTATTATACAAAGTGTAGCACTCATAAAGGGTGTAATGAGAAATACAATTCATATTTTGCAAAAAAAATTGCTTACCTTATTTTTCTAATAACTTTTTTAAATAACCCTGTAATTTTTTTTTTTTAAACAGCTCAGAATAATCTGCAGGAATGATGTTTTATGACTCTACTGATTGAAAGCCTTTATATTATCTAAAAGCAAACTAACCTTTTCTGTCCCACACGATGACATCGGTCCTCTGCCTGTTTGTCGTTATAAGGATTGAAATCTACATCATGGATAATAACTGTATCAGCAGCTGTCAAGTTAATTCCCAAACCTCCAGCTCGTGTTGATAATAGAAATACAAATATTGATTCATCATTATTATACTGGTCAATTAATTCTTGCCTGAAACATAGATATTTGAAATAGACAGATAGAAGCTTTGAAAAATAACAAATTTTATAATAGCAAATTAAATGTACACAAAACAATTACAAGTCACAATGAAGTGAATTAAATAATTATATGCATTAATATAAGTTGATTTAAATTAAATATTCACACAATTTCATTATTTTACATTTTATTAGAACATGTTTTGTAGTCCTTTGTTTACAATTTTCAGTTATTTGTCGATTGTCAAAAAATTGCAGTGATCTTTGGGGGACATGTTATTCCCCAAGGATATCAGTTTTAGATTCTTGGGGATGCAGAAATTTTTCCCCATAGGTTAAGTTTTGTATGCCTTTAACAGGTGTACATTTTCTTCTATTTTATGATATCCTGTCCTCTCCCCCTTTTTTAAATCTACAGTACGGAATAAATTACAACACATCTGGCAATAAAGGAAAAGTTTTTAAAAAATTTATATATCACCTTTAGGCTACCCAAAGTTTCAGAAGATCTTTACAGAATTTCATATTAGCATCAAAGAATAAGTTTAACATTATTGTATATTTAAAGAGCAAACATATATTAGTACAGCTCCAGAAAAGAAGTCAGGAATTTATCTGTAGTAATATAATTCTATTTAATGAATAAAATGATAAAAAATCAAATAATATATTCATAAAATGTGTTTACAGTTAAGAATGTCCAGTCCTGCATTTTAATTTCTACTAACAGCATAACAGATGAGGGTCAAAATTGAATTGATTTAAGGGATTTTTTTTTTTAATTTAAACTCTTTGGTAACAAATTGAGAAGACAACTAGCATAATAACCTACAACAATAATTAAATGTACATTATTGAAAACATAATTTTGAAAATCAAATTACATCGGTTAAACTAGTTCCCCATACAATTTCTATTTTGCATAGTATTTTTTGGCATGGAACTTTGAATTATACGGTCAATTTGTGCATTTGAGGTGTCACCAGAACATTTTCAATTGTCTGCCATGTTGATGATTTCTAGTGCATAATGATGTTTAGGCCAAAGAAGCTATAAAGATATTTCAATGCCCTGTTCAAATGAATGTGCATAAAAATGATTGCATGTAGATGCGATAAAATGACAGTTATAAAATGAAAACGAGAACATTGTGGCAATAGGCAGCTGCAATTAGTTAAAATTCCTGATATTCTTATATCAGATTGATCACTGATTCATGAGCTAAATAGTCATATAAATTATGCAACTTGTGCATAAACCTATATTGAAAAAATAGAAAAGGAACATAAGCACCCAACGTAAATAGCATAACAGGAACAGAAGATATACAAAAATAGAGAAATCTGCTATGGCAACAAATTTTTGAACTGAAAATCATGAAACAGAAGAAAAACAATTGTTAAAGGATACAGAACTGAATATGTAGGGAAAAATTTACACCAAGTACAAAAAATTGGCTAATTTTAGTTGATATATCTGGGGATGAAAATGCAAACTTCATCAACAGTCTACCAGAGCCAAATAGTGCATTCTCCAAAGATGAATACAATCCTTCCAACAGTCAATGGGTGGCTATGAATGTGGATAGGGCAAGTTCTACAAAAATGTAAGTTTGTGAAGCTACCTGAATGTTTAATTTGACCCATCACAACAACATATAGTATAATTATTAAATTAATACAAAAATTGGTACATTTCAGTAGACTAATGTGAATTTTTAAAAGTACCTTTTAACTGAAGCATGCAATAGAAAACACAGATGGCAAGAGTTATTGTTGTAGAACATAATAGTTGAAGGTTCACATTCCATAACAACCTTGTGATTATTTTAGAATATGTTATTGATTATGCATACATGAAAGTATGTATTTACTTGCATTAAAGAAGCACTTTTTCCCCAATTTTTAGAAATAAAAATGCAGAGTGGAATTTAATTAAATTATATTTAATTCAAACTTCATGAAGGAAAGAAGGGAAGAGGGAGAAAGAAAGACAAGACCATATGACATAGTGTCTGCTAGGTGCATAAGAAGATAAATGCTGAACTTTAATAAATATTGCATTCAGATTCTTATTTAAGTATGTGATTTTTAAAGTTTCATAGGTATAAATTACTATCATTCATATTATTCTTTTATTATTTCAAGACACATGGACATGAATGCATTTAGTAAAATTCTAACAATATTATTGAATGTGTAAAATTACTGATGTGTAAAGATTTCTATATGTAATTTTCTATTATTTTTATGATGTTAAAAGGATGCATGACTTATTTGAGGGCACAAAATATTCAAAGAAATACAGAACATGCATACCATTTATTGGTGTTCCAAAGAAAACAAAGCTACTTTAAAATATAGAGAATTCAAACATCAATTACATGTTACTAGCAGAGTATTTTACCCATTGTATGTATTAGCAAACATATTAATTCTTGTGCTTGAAGCAAACAAAGTCCAATCTACTGTTTTGAGTAAAAGAATCAAATGGGAATTTAAAAACACAACCATGTGTACACAGCTTATACGAAAATTTCCAATAAATCCTGATTGGGCCTTCATCCTTAAATATCATTCATTTTCCAAAATAGTGTACACAATCTAATTTCCTTTAAGCAGAAACTAAATATGCTTCTCCTATATTGCAAACTTGTACAGAAAGAATACACACACAGATAAAGAAAAGATAAGCTAATTTTTAAAAAGTTGACATATCATCCATGGGCTACAAAAAATTTCAGAATATTCTTAAAGATTTTAATATCAGGTTGGCACTGTTTAATAGATTTAATGTTAAAAACCTACTGATAGACAATGTTAATGACAGTATTCCACAAGAGAAAAAATCAGGTATTTACAAAATTGTGCAGAAGGTGAAAAAACTTACATTGGAAAAACAAAGAGAAACATAGGCACATGGTTAAAGGAACATTTCAGGAACATAAAGTATAAGCAAATAGAAAAATCAGCAGTAGCATTTCATTTTTGGACAGAAAATCACGACATAGTGAATAAAGCAAGATTATTAAAATCAGTACAAGGACTTACAGAACTAGTAACTAGGGAGAAAATCTACATCTACAAATACAAAGACAGTTTAATGAACTTTGACACTGCCGGGGATGAAAACATAAGCTACAAGTTTGTCACATCGCCACCAGAGCAGAATACACTTCCCACAGCTTAACGAATTATCCAACAGTTGAATTTTAGCCTGGCTGATGATGAGAATCAAATGTTCTCAAAACCGGTTCTATATATTATGACAAGTAAGTGAAGCATTAAGAGTGTGTAGTTTAACTAAATCATACAATAATATCAATTATATAATTGGCTTCACTGTGCAAGTTCCAATTTACATTTTAAATTTTAGTTTGTTAATAAGCAAAGATTGACAAGTACAAAACATAACTTTCTTGGGAAGACATTACCTGGATGTCACTGGAGTGCTGCCATCAAGCCTTAAGAATTGATATTCCTTCATTTTCATGTATCCCTGCAGTATATCTAACATCATAACAAATTGGCTGAAGATAAGTACACGATGGCCTTCTTCCTTTAGCTTTGGTAAGATCTCATCTAGTTTCTGGAACTTTCCGGATTCCAGCACTATCTTCTTTGGAAGAGAAAAGGCGCTCAAGCTCTGTTGTAAAAACAAATTAATCATGAATTTTAATGTATTTTAAGTGTTAAAAACTACAGAATATTTTGCTTCAATTGAATATCATTGTTAATGGTAACAGTGAAACATAACGTGTAAAATGGAACATTTCAAATTTAATTATTTCACATGGAAAAACTAGATTTTTTTTTTCTTGAAACATATTAGCAGTATCTGTGTAGTGTTGCTAAAAATTTTAGGGACAGCAGTATATTTCATAAATTTTTCAAAATATGTGCATACTTTTAAATATATGAGTGAATGATTTTAATAGTTCCTAAATTATGAATTTGTTTCACATTTTGTGGACACCAAAATTAAGGCCTGCTATTCAAGTAACAAAATGAACAATAAAAAAATATTGAAGAGGATATTGATTGTTGTAGGAGGTAACCAGTCTGGGAGGCCAGAATTGATGAGAATTCAACCACAGACACCTCATCCACGAGTCCATATGAGCGAGATTCATACTTTAAACCTCAGCATTCATGTCATATCATTCTAGCTATTGTTACCTACTTTGTTTAATTGATTGGAGCTGAGAGTTTACTTTATGGATATAGTAGGGCCTGTATACCCTTTGACACACACACACACACACACACACACAAAAAAAAAAAAAAAAAAAAAAAAAAAAAAGGGCAGTTATCAGAGACTCTCGTTAATGCTATTTTCACAATATGCATGCAATGACTGGAAAACTGCAATGGGCACTTTGCCTGTAAACATAATGGTCAACATCATAAGCATCTAGAAAGAGAACATTAGGGTGGAGTAGCATGGTCAAACGGTTTAGAAGGCGTTGCTTTGTTTTATTAAAATAAAAATTTCTCTAGTGGCACAAATATTTTAACAATAAAACTCAGTATATACCATTTAAATAAATTAAGAAAAATTTTTGAAAATCAGGAAATTTGAACCATTGAAACCTAAATTTAAAAACTACTCTACTGACGGTTATATAAAAAAAATTTAGATTAAAAAGTATATAGAATTATTTTTACATTTGAATAAGTAGTTTATGATTTTGAAATTGAAATTTTTTAATTTAATGGCATCATTATTCAACTTGCTGAGGAATTCGCTTAACTGCTACATGACAGACTTTATTATTTATATCATACTTATCTTTTTTCAGGTAAAATTTGAGCATTCCTTCAGTTCACTCTATAATACTAATTTTTAAAATAAATCCTCTTCTTAATGTACAGTTTCAATGTCCTACAGGCCAAAAGTTATAATGTACTGTGTTTCTTAATAAAGGCACCACATGAGATTATCTGATCAGCAGTGAGTAGAAGATATGGGTTTTCATTCCCACCAGGAGCATCCTCCCTGACTGAGGTTTTTTCTAGGATTTTCTCAGTCCTCATAAATGGCAAATCCAAGGAGGTACCCTAAACTTAGGCCTGGAAAGCTTCCTTTAAAAAATTCTTTTCCTAGTTTATCATTTCATCTCACATATAATCAGTATCCACCACATGTTATGCATCAGTAGTTAAAAGTTGCTTTTATCCCAGGGAATTTTGTATGGAATGAATGGTATGCATAGAGAGCAACATGAAACAGGACTTGGTATGAAGAGGGTATACAATAAAGGGGAGGAAAATAAAAACCCTTTGCTGCTACCAGAGAGTTCAGTTTGCAGTTACAGATGCCTTTCATGTTTCATGATCCTGGCATAAAAGCATAAATATCGGCAATTACTTGCTCTACTATCACCACCACTGCCACCAACATTTCGGCATTGAACAGTTACTTTTGTAAGGTATGTGTGGACAAAGGGAAAAAAATGGCCATTTTCGACAAAATAATTACATAAATAGAGTAGAAATTTATTTAAAGGGAAAAACTACAAACCAATTGAAAGGAATCCTCTCTCAACAGTTGTAATAACAATTTAATCAAATTACTGAAGAAAGTTAAAACATTATCATACAACTGAAAGAGAGAAAATACAATAAAAATCCAGTACTACTTACCAATCCAGCACTTCCCAATATCCACAAAAATAACAACATGAGACCAATCATAAACTATATCAACCAACCCACATGTAAAATAGCAAAAATGTTAAATGGAAAATTCAAATTAAAATTCTTTGATTTAGCTGAAAAACTTCAGGACATCAGAATTGTAACAGGAGACTTAATGGTGTCATTTAATGTAAAAGCCTTATTTCTAGCACCCCAAAATAAAAATTATAAATAGTTAGCTTCCTTAAATTTACAAAGAGAAGAAACAGAAAGGGCAAACCTTACTATCATATGCTTCAACAGTTTCTTCAGTTTACCAAAAATATTATTAATGGTTTAACAATGGAAAATCCTCTTTCCCTGTTTCTTGCAGATTATTACACAATTCATTTAAAATACGTATCACTAGCACCTTCCCATTAACTTTCAAGACACGATACAGATATGTGAATGGCATATTGACAATAACACAGGAAAAGCATTCACTAGATGCTCTGAAACTCCTCAAATTGCAAGATAATGTTATACAGTTCACCATGAAAGTGGAGAAAATATGTGGCTTCCATTCTTGGATTTAAAAATTATAAGAAATTAGACAGACTTGAAAGAAAGAAGGAAGGAAGGAGGGAGGGAGGGACCACAAACCCATTCCACAAATATTGTGTTTTCATATTGTCGACATACAAAATAGTTAACATTCCACTCACAGAAACGGAGTACAAAACTGAATATAATCAGGAAATTAATATCATAATAATCAATAATTTCAACAGAGACACAATAGAAAAAAAGATATATAAATTTAAAAGACAAAAATCTATAAGAGATGTTTTCACACTGGAAAACTTTTAACGAAAGCAGCAACTTCAAATGTTTCATACACCATCTGACGAACCATAGTAAATTCAATAAGTTATTCAAAGAACATGGCATTAAGTTAGCTCCAAAGAACAAAATTAATATAAAAAATTTACTAATTTCACATTAAATTATATACCAACAGAACAGGAATCAGAAATTTATGAAAGTGAATGTGCAGAATGCAATCAAAACTACATATGAAAAAACAAATGGAAATTTAGGAATTAAGAGAAAGGAATATTTTAGGAGGGTTTGTTTAAACAAAAGATAAATTGACAGTAGCAGCACTCTTTTGAACCCAAAATCATGAAAGAATTTGCAAACCAATAGAACCTAGCTACTTGAAAAAAAATGTTCATTCTGAAATATAAGAGGAAATATGAATTTTGATGTTTCACCAGTAAGGAATGATTATCCTTGAAACTTATCATAATGCTATATAAGTGCAATTAATGTTAATATATTTTGATAAATTCTAACAGAATATACATTTATAGTTATTCTGCAAGGCACACCTTGTAAGAAAATCCCAATTGATGAAGCTGATAGTCAGACATTACTTCCAGATCTTGCATGATGTATTCTGGATTTGTTTCCTTATAGAATGGATCTGCGGCAAGCCTTTCAGCCATTATCTCCAACTGATCATTTGTAAAATAATACCTCAGAAGAGCTGGATGGTTAGCTATCTTCCTCAGTTGCATCATCATAGCCATTCCACTTATTTCATTCTCACTGTCTTCAAGCTGAGATATAAAAAGCAGACAAGAAAATTAATTAAAAATAATAACTATAATTATGGGAGAAGGAAAAACAATTTAAATGTACACAAACTCTGAAAATGAATTTAAATTATGTCTTATATTAAGAAAATCCTTATCTTTACCATTCATCATGCTCTGTTTGATGCATCTCCATATCACCTTTAGTCCTGCAACTGAAGAATATTTTCATATGCTATAGCCACTCTTCCTCACATCTTTCCATAGATGCAACTATAACACAAAGATGTCTAATTGAAACCATTTTATGATATAGTCAAAGATGTCTGTTTCCCAGTGCCTTTTTTCAGGAGTCCAAAAAATGCAAAAATTCATTTGAGAAGCATCAGGAGATTTAACAGGAATGTTGCTGAAAGGCATTCCATTTCCAGCTTAATTTCCTTAAGGAATTTGAAGGTCAGACCAGAAATATGATTTGATGCCTTATCCTAATGTAACCATTATTTGTGTCTATGCTATACAGATCTGGATGTCAGTGTGATAAATTTATAGTCAGAACTTCTGTTTAATAATTTATGAAATTGACTGGCATTTTTAATAATCTAGCAAAAGTTAACTTGCCAATATCATAGTATTTTGCAATAATTTGAATCCCTTGAATGAAAGTTTCACTGCATTTGCAGTATAATTTATCAACAACTTTCTACCCTTTGAACAATAATATATCACATATAATTTTATGCAGTCATTAATATGGACATATGCCTCATCTACAATGAATACAAACTTCCATCTTTCTCCTGCCAGGTGATTCTCATACAACTTCTTACTGTTTGTATGATGTTCTGAAATGAGCTGAGGATACAAGGATGATTTTGTGATACTTTTACAATCTTAAATTTTGGTTCATAATAGTGACAATTGTTGAAAGAGACTCTAAAATGCATAGAATGTCTCTTTATGCTGTGGGTTACTGCCAGAGACCAAAGACTTGATAATGACATTTGAAGTTTTCTATTCAATAGAATTGTTTCTTTAATAGCATTTGAAATTAATTCTCTATGGTCTTCTTTCTCTATTTATTCAACCATGATTGATTACATGTTTTGCTTCTTGCATGTTTGCGTAACAGTGGAATAACTAGTTTGTTTCTGAAGCACTGTAATGTGTCCTTCCAATGGTAAAATTCCCTTAAGCATGTTGCAGTTGCACTAGTTTCATTGTTGCAAATCTTCCCAGAGATAAAAAACCCTTCATTGTTCATTTCCCTTAAATATTCTCAAAGGGTAGTGTTGTGGCTTGTCTCTGACTAAGGAGACCCAGGTTTAATCCCAGTGGCTGCAAGAGGGATTTGCGGCATACAAAAAGGCATCTGGGCAGGTTTTCTCTGGTATTCATTTCGTCAGTCCTGGTAATGTAGTGGTAACCATACTTGCCTCCTAAACCCAAGTTAGTGGGTTCAATCCCAGTCAGGAATAGATGTATTTTTTGGAGCATAAAAATCCTAAGTAGCTTCCTTCAGGAGGAAAGTAAAGTTGTGGGTCCCATGTCTTAGGTTTACGACATGTAAAAGAACCTCAAGTCTGAAAGAAGAGATCTCTAAGCAAAATTTATCAGCCATTTCATGCCCTGAATTGAATGGGATGCTAATAATCTGAGATGTTAAAGAGCTTTCATAAATAAATCAAATTAACAACCATTCATTTTATCATTGCTTCCTTGTCACCCTCATCCTCTCTTCATCTTCACCTAACATAATGTAGTCTGGTAGACTGCCAGTTTCCAGTGCATGCAAAGTGCTAATGGAGTATGCTTCTGCCCTCTTCTACACCATTATGCAACTCCAATGTCTAATTGGCAAATGAGTTGGCAATTAGCACTGACTGATTGACTCACTCACTCATGTAGTCCATCTTGGTGGTCTAATGGTTACCACACTTATCTTGTAGACCCAAGATTGCAGATTCAATTCCAGCCAGGGTTGATAGATTTTTATGACATAAACGTCCTAAGTTTGGCTTCCTTTGGAAGGAATGTAAAGCCGAGGGTCCCATGTCATAGATTTATAGCATGAAAAAGAACCTCAAGCCTGAAAGCAGAGGGCTCTAAGCAAAATTGAGTGGTTGTTTCATGTCCTGAAATGAATGAGAAGCTGATGACTAGAGCATCCATAAATAAACAAAACCAACAACAACTCATTCAAGTACTCTATTAAATTGACAAACTTGTCTTTTAATTTAAATGACAATGTTAAGTTATTTTCCCAGACTTTTTTTGTTAGAATGGAATATTGTTTTCAGACTTTTGCTATTTTAATTTGCAATAAATCACAGGCTCAGGTATGCAATCGGGACAAAGAGCATGGCAAGATTGCAATAGATTTTCTGGAGTGACTTATTTCCCACTTTGGTAATTTCCAGTGATCCTCCAGATCTCCTGACTTGTCAGCTCCATATTTCTTTCTTTGAGGCTATTTCAAAGAGATGAATCTCTTCCGCCAAGCCATTAACCTATCATATTTTTTTTGACAGATAGAAATGTTGGATAATGAAAATTAAACTCTTTGGAAATATAGTTTAGGTTTCAATTTTAAATATTTTTACATATTGCATTGAATTCCAAGTTATTAATGATGTTACATAAAATCAAACAATTTGCATTCCTTTTCCAACACATTATTTTAACACAATCTGCAATACAGGAGTTGCTATTTAACTTTTCGGATTTTAAGAAACTATAAGATATATAAGGTCCCTGTTGTTGTTGATTTGGTTTATTTAAGGATGCTTTTTAATATCTCAATTTAGGGTGAGAAATGGCTGATAAATTTTGCCTAGAGGCTTCTTCTTTCAGGCTTGAGATTTTTTTTCGTGCTGTAAATCTATGGCATGGCTTTACTTCCCTTTCGAAGGAAGCTATACTAAGGATTTTTACGCCCGAAAAAAATTCATCAATCCTGGCTGGAATTAGGTTTAGGAGGCAAATATGGTTACACCACACCATGAGGGCCGACAAGTTTGCTGCTGCCAGCACTGAAAAAGCATGTTCTTTATTAGTAACTGTATTGAGTGTAAGTGTAGTACACATTGTTGCAGTGCAATAAAATGTTAAATGTGGTTATACCCTTGTTGTCAGATGTTCTAATATGGAGATAACTCCAGAGCATTTTTGTGCAATGATTTTTTACAATTACAAGTCTGGCCTTAGCTAACAAGAATACCTGAAAAAATTACAGGGATCTTTACCAGACTCTATTCCTTCATATACAAAAGTCTTTAATTGGTTTGCAGAGTTTAGAGCCTTGAAAAATGCGGAGCTCGTAGGATACACAGCAACAGTAGTGACAGATGAAAGCATTACTCATGTAAAAGTCATTGTGAAGAACAATATGCAAGAGACTTACAGGAAGACAGAATTTTTCAAATATTAATTTGGTACAGGTATCAGAAATCTCCTCAGTTGTCGTTTTGGTTGACAATGTGAGGAATGTACCTCACGAAACATGTACCAAAATTACTTTTATAAGTGTGTTTGTGAAACTTAAAGAGAGTTTTAATGTGATGACATGATTTTTAGTGTTTTACTTTAAATCAAAATAAGATTAACAAAAGTTTCACTGTGTGGATTCCGACATTCCGTAAATATATCAGAAATCTTGCATAAATATCTTCATGTAGGAAGCTTTATTGTCACCCCACAACTTCATAGAAGAAAAAAAAACAGCAGCAAGAATGGAATGGTGCCAGGAAATGGTTTGCTATTTCAACAATGGCACCTACCAATCCATGGTATCTTCACAAATGATGAAAGCTGGATTTACCATATAACTCAAAAATCAAAGAACAGTTGGTAATCTGGGTATCCCCAAATAATGACCTCCAAATTAAGGTTACATGATGTCAAAGAGTAGGCCAGAACATGGTTGCCAGTTTCTTCTCCGCAAGTGGTCATATAGCAACCAATCCACTCCAGGAACAAGAAACAGTCACTGCCAATTGATACACCACAGTTTGCAAACCAAAGGTTTTGGAAATATTAATAGAAAGAAAACCAAGCCTGGGTTGCAAGGATTGTTTCAAGACAATGCCTCTGTGCACACTGCTTTGAAAACAATATCATTTCTGGAAGAATTGGGAGTAATAGTGGTGAACCATCCACCATACAATCCAGATCTGGTGCTGTGACTTTTTCCTCTTTTTAACTGTCATGCAAAACTAAGCAGTCCTCAATTTGGGAGCTGGGAAGTTGGTGCCATGGAAAAGCATGGTGTTGCTGTTTCCATGATTGGATTAGGAGGATGCAACTTTGTATTGAGAGTGGGGGAGACTACTTTGAGAAGAAATAGGCAGTTAGTGAGTTGTGGCCGTGCACTTAATAGGATACCAAAAATTAATTAGCTATCTTCATATATTGCATTTGTGTATTTTCCCAAAATGATAAATGGTGAAATTTTGACCTCCTTGAAGACATCTCTGTAGCCATAAGTTAAAGAATGCTCCTGGAGATTCTTGTGGTTTTCAATGAAGTTTCTCATTTAATATGACAGGAATTAACAATGAATTCAGACAATATAGTAATTAAATATTGTACTTACAAAGCTATTGATAATGGAGTGGTAATATATCCTAAACTTAGGTATTCATATTTTACACTACACTACTTACATAAAAACAAGACATTTGGAGAATCTCCCCAATCTTCAGTGAGCAACTGAAGATGGGGGAAATTCTCCTGAAATACGTCTTATTTTTATCTAAGTGGAGTTTAGTGTAAAAAATTAATACCTAAATTTAGAATATAGTAATTGTTTTAGCACTCACTTTGTTTAACTAGAATTACTGATGCAAATGTCCATAATGTGATACAATGTTGTGACAGAGATTTTTTGCTGAACAGTTACATTCAATTAAATTTCATAATAAAGTTAGCTGCTTCAAGATTAGGAAAGGTATAAACTTTTTAATCCAATATATTTGAAAACATTGCTAGCTTGACCATAAGGGGGGGGGGAACAAAAAACAAAACAAAAACCTGAATAAGAAACAATAGTAACATTTAAGAGAAATTGAGTCGTGATAGTAACATACACACCACTAAAATTGAATTAAATGGAAGACTAGTTTCGGGAGCCATCGCTCCTATCATCAGTTCCTGGTCAACTGCCGGCCTCGCTGTTTGTGATAGATCGATTCATCTCTGGTGGAGGTTTGATGAACTTTTGTATTAGTACATCACTTGGCGGGATTTCGAAATTAAAAACTTTATCCTTATTCTTCCAAATAAGTCTGGGAAAATATCTATATCTATATTTGGAAGAATAAGGATAAAGTTTTTAATTTCGAAATCCTGCCAAGTGATGTACTAATACAAAAGTTCATCAAACCTCCACCAGAGATGAATCGATCTATCACAAACAGCGAGGCCGGCAGTCGACCAGGAACTGATGATAGGAGCGATGGCTCCCGAAACTAGTCTTCCATTTAATTCAATTTTAGTCGTGTGTATGTTACTATCACGACTCAATTTCTCTTAAATGTTAATAATTGACACCACTGTTACAAAAGTTCACTATATTTTATACAAGAAACAATAGATTAAATTCTTATAAATGTTATGCACTACTGACCTTCTCTGCGCTTTGTTTGGAGAACACACGAACAAGTTCATCATATTTCTCCTGCTGGCTTGCACTAAGAGAACACAAAAGAGTTTCATCATTTTTTTTGGGCAAATCTTTAAGTACCTCTCTTTTCAATCGCCGAAGAACAAATGGTTTCATTATCTTCCGTGCCTGATTTACTTGTTCTTGCTCAAATGCTGGTAATTCATCTTCCTGTGCATTTCTGGTGCCATCACGCTGAAAATATAAAAACAAAATGCAAATTACAGTTTGAAAAATGAATAAATTTAAGTCAATTTGCTTCAAATTATCTGGACATTAATCTATTACTCCCTCTATTCAGTGCCATGGTCCAAGCACTAAGGTTTTTCAACTGATAGTCTGAATTTGATTTCTGCTTTGAATAGCTTGCCTGCAAGAGGTGTTTGGAATTTTTGCTTGCCTTCATAACGTAAATGCTGAATAATTTAAGTCACTAGTAAATTTTTAAATCATTTTCACATGGATTTTTTTTGTCTATATTATACAACTTTTCAAATTTCAGTTCTTAGGGAACTTCATGTCTTTCCTATGATACTGCATATATTATTGCTGATGTAATACTCACCGGGTATTTGGAGAAAAGAGCTTTAATTATTTCCTTCTTCCCCTCAAACATGTGAGGCATAACAAATATAAGTAGAGACATAAGTTCTAACAGGTTATTCTGCAGTGGTGTTCCTGTCAACAAAATGCGATGTTGAGCCTGAAAAAGTTAGAAAACACTTTGTACAAGCATAGCAGCAGTGATGCTATAGAACTATCTTGCTTCAGCTAGGGACTGAATTCTTAAGAGACATACTGTATAGAACTATGTCTACACATACATATTGCTAGTGCTTTCAAATCAGAATCAGATAGGAAAACATTACTTTGATAATTTTTTGAGGCCTCCAAGGTATATAGACTTAAGAGTTCACGACTGTGGCCACACAGGACATGGTTGCTGAAATGCTTGAACATTTGTACTGTAAAACCTGGAATTTTTCATACTTGATTCCAATTTGAAATCCTTCCCATCCTATAGCTTAATGTGAAAATTACATCCAAGTTTAACACTATTGCTTTTATTAGAGTTTATTAAATATGGTCACACTAGCTCCGCTTATACAACATTAGCATTATATAAGTTAAGTAAGCGGAGTTTGTGTGAACATATTAATAAATTCAAGTAAGCTTATGAAATCAATTATCAGTTATGTCTACAGTAAACATAGAATATTTTGAGTTAATAATGAACAAACAACATGGACATTACATGTTTAACAGCCCTTGGGTATTTACTGTTTGAAATAATAATAGATTTTAATGTATGGCTCCCATATGCATTTGCACCATCTATGCTGAAAGATGATCAGGCATGTTTTTCAAAGATTTGAAGAACCTCAGGTATTCTCAGGCAAGGCAACCAAAACAAGCCTGTTTCAGCAGCACTATAAACCTGACTGAAATTTCATTGCTCTTCTTTATTTATTGGGAGTTTTTCCTGAAGGGTTCAACAGCAGTTTAAACTGCACACAGGCTTTCTCTGCATATCTTTTTGTTCACAATGTTGGAGGTTTGCAGCATCTGAACAAACAGTTGGAACTGTTGCTTGAATTTCCACACCTCTTACTCTTGCTCTGCTTGCCTAATATATTCATACTACTTGTATACTTGTACAAGCTCTGCCAACAGTTGCATTATTTGATTTGGGAACTTTTCTTATCCATGTTGCACTTTGAACCAAATGAAAGTACATTTTTGTTCTTTACGTCTGAAACAGTTTGCGTAACAATTCTAACTAGCTACATATTTACAAGATCTTTGATGACTATCAGTTTCTTATGCAAAGGCTCTTGTTTTCATTTTCCTGAAATACTTCAGGTTTGTATAAAGACACTGTGTGTTTAGTATGTCTTCCTAAATGTAAAATATTCTGGAGAAACTACATATTTGTACTACTATTAATTCCCCTTGCAGAAATCAATAATGCATATGAATTGGTAGAGAGAACAAAGGAGCGTGAAATAGTCTGGTATGCTCAATCATTTTTCTTAAAAATAACTAATTTCTTTTGCACAATATGTGGACAAACAAAATTAACCTTCATGTACAATATTTATTTTCAAATTTTTACTATCAAGTTTTAAATGTTTTGAATGCTTGCCTGGACCAAGCAATATTTGGTTTAACAGGGTTCCAAATTAAGAAATTTAACTGTAATATTGATACAGAGTTGGTTTGGTGACACTTATATTTAACATATTTGATTTTTTTAATTGGACATGTTTTGGGAACACTAGTTTACACCATCAACTGAGTTGGTCTCCAGCTGATAACTAGGAAGAGTGTGTTCCCAAAACATATCCAATTTTAAAAAAACCAAGTGAAGTATAAGTGTCGCCAAACCAACTATATATAAATGTTACTTCACTGTTTATAGCTTCAAGAGTATAAGTTCATAGGTTTAATTGCACTTTCCCTTATAATAATGCACATCCATTGATGCTTATTTGGATTTACTTCAACATGATCTAATTCATGCTATAGGTCTCTCGCAACAGAATGCAA
Organism: Metallyticus violacea; assembly: GCA_030762175.1. NCBI lineage: Eukaryota > Metazoa > Arthropoda > Insecta > Mantodea > Metallyticidae > Metallyticus > Metallyticus violacea. The sequence continues at coordinate 26,526,805 of CM060839.1, forward strand.
AATTGTATACATTGCACATTTTAATAGAATAATGACCGAAAGCAAAGCACTATTTTAATAAAACTGCTACTCACATTAATTCGCATTAAATTATCATATCTTTGTGTAGCCATGTTTTTTAGCATGTGAGCTTCATCAAGTACAACATACTGTATATGCAGAACCCTGAACATCTTGCGCTCTTCTGGTGAACTACCAACTATAGTATATCTGTAAACAAAGTGGTTTCATAGAAACATATTAACAATTTCAATATAACTGCATCAAAAATACTATGTCCATTTCACATATACAGAGAATTCAAATTTTAAATATTTCAAACTTAATCAACTTCTTTATGTGTATAATCAATCAATTTTATCATTTATAACTTTTATTAAGTTTATAAAACATATACTTGCTTATTTCTCGTAACAAATAAGACTTAACATATAGAAATTTTATTTCAATAATGGAATTACATTGAGTTTCATGTGCAACATTTCAGTTTAACCTGAAAAATACAGAATGTAGCACAAGAACTACCTTATTAAAAATTTCTATCTCCAAATGCATACAGAATGAAAAGCAGCATGATCACCACAAAGTTATTAATTACAACTCATTTAATCAATGTATAATTAAATAAGTATACTAAATATTTTGATTTCTTTCTTTATATTTCTTGCCATATCAGCCTTGAGCTGATATATGTGCAGGAGTCATGCTGCTTCACTCAAAAGGTACAACAGAGCAGGACCCAATGGAGAGCCTGCCAATGCTAAGATGCATTCTGCAAGCCATGCTATGTTACAATAACATCCGATTATTACAGTTAAATAGCACTTTTGATAATAGAGACATTAAGAGATTGTAATGATAAAAGTAGTAGCATGTATGAGGTGCATTGTCAAACAAATAAGTTTAGTTCAATGTTAGCTTTTAATATTATATACATAATACAATGCTTGACACAACCGCTGGAATGGCCAGCTGCACTATGTTGGCGGAGGCAGGCATATATTTCCCCTCTGCTGCGTGAGGCTTCAGTCTGAGTTGAACTCTTGTGTAAGTAGCAAATGTTTGTTAGGCGACGCAATACGTATTGAGTAAAAGTGTATCAAGTCAAATGGGGCAATACAAGTATTCTATTCCTTAAAGAGTGTTCATGTATGATTTATACATGCTTACAAAATAAGTGCATGCTATAAAGAAATTATTTCAAGAGGAATTTCCTTATGTTCACGTTCCTAATCGGAGCTTGATTCATCGATTAGTAAATAAATTTTGTGAAACTGGAAGAGTTCTTTATCTCTGGGGGGCATTAAAAGAGAAAGTGTACAAAACAAATCCACACACTTTAGATGAACTTAAAACTAACATTTGTGAAGAAATTGCTGCCATTTCTCAGAAGGAACTGCAGAGTGTATTAACCAATTTCCTAAGCAGATGTAAGAAAGGCTTGAACAACGAAAGAAGGCAGTTCTAGCATATCCTTTCTTAGTATATACGAGGTCTATTCAAAAAGTATCGCAAATTTTGAATTTCTGCGGGCTACGTATATTCAATTTTCGATTGTTTTGTGGCGTTATCTTGGTACTCATGTCCCTCACTTATGTTGACAAGTTTGGCCATTTTGAATGTTCAGTTAATTGTTGACAGCTATTTTGCTTGGACGTGTTTTGGCTCATCTTCGATTTTTGCCTATTCCAAAAAATGGAATAAAGAATCTGTATCAAATTTTGTGTGAAAAACAAAATTAAGTGCGCGGATGCATTCCGAATGTTGACTGTGGCATATGGTGAAGCTACCTTGGACCAAAGCAACGTTTATCTGTGGTACAAAATGTTCTCAGAGGGTCGAGAAGATGTGAAGAACGAAGAGCGTTCCGGACGCCCGAGCTCGTCAACAACAGACGAAAACATTGAAGAAGTGAAGAAAATGGTATTGGCCAATCGTCGAATCACCATTAGAGAAGTTGCTGAGGATCTAAACATATCGATTGGCATCATGCTCTCCACTGATGGCTCTATCTTTTTCTAGATAGTCTATGAACACATCCTAGAAAACAATAACCACCACTTTCCCACTAACAGGAACACATTTGACCTTACTTTCACTCTGTTGTATTCAATATCTGGCTTTTGCTTATCTCTAATCTATAATGGTGAACCCACATTATCAACAGTGATGCAATTTCCTGTAAATTCAGTTAAATTGCATTTAAATGGTTCAAGCATTCCTGAGAAATGTTCTTCAGATGCACTTCTGGTTGACTGACAAATGCAGAACCTATCATGCTGAGAGTTTTATCATAAGAAAATGTTGTATATGATGTTTCAATACAATTTATTAAAAACTTTGCAATATCGGCAAACACAAATATCTTCACTTGTAGATCATTTAATACAGCACTGTGGATTTTTGCAATGTTCTCCTCAGTTATGGTTACTGGATATCCTGAACGCTCATCATGAAAATGATATAATGATCTCATTTAAATACAGCAGCCCATTTAATCATAGTAGAAAATGAGAGAAGAGTCTTTCTAAGTGGAATCTATTTTTTTTTTTTAAATCAGTTGGTGTTAAACCTTTTTAAAATAAAGTATTTTATCACTGCATGACATTCAATGTTACAAATATTTCAGATAACACTTCACCTTATTTACTTTGCTTGACCACAGCAACCAAACAAATCAAAGCACATATTTGAAATTTCACAATATGCCGTTTAAGGGATTATACGTGAAAAATATATATCCTTGCTATTTGATACCACCAACACTATCTATATATTGCTAAGACTGTTCACATATGGTGTACATTTATAATTGTAATAGATTATGTAATTAATTGTATTAATCTAGAAGAAGGGAGAAAGAGATGCCTTTTCCCTTTCATTTGGTTTATTAAGTCCATTTGTTTGAAATCAAAAATAGTTTGCATTATTCTTCCTAAACCTGAAGCATCCTGAGGTGCATTATTGGCTGCTTACCAAGCTTTGTCTAGCTATTTATTATACAACATATTCTCAAATGCTGTATTAATAAAAGCAGCTATAATTAAAATGACATTAAATACACCAAGATGTTCTTCATTATCATAACATTTAATAAATAAAACATTTATTTATTAACAATTAAAAAATTTTCATTGATAGTTGCAGCACAATGTTTTATATAGATATACTGAACCGCCACGGGTGACCAAGGTCAATAAGGTGCCAGACTTGCGAGTGCGAGGTTAGGGGTTTGAATCCTGCCAGGACCATCCCTCCTGAAGTTTTTCTCAGGTTTTCCCCAGTACTCATAAATGACAAATGTCAGGGAGGTACCCTAAACTTAGGCCTGAAACGTTTCTTTCCTTAAAAAAACCTTTCCCAATATGTCATTTCATCTCATGTATTGAATTTAATTTTATTTCCACTTAATAATAAAACAAGCTTCTACAGTAAAATTTTACAATCATTCAGGCATACAAGAAAACACAACCATAGTCACTCTAGTAAATCTTCCTGAGTTGCTGTATAACCTAGTGAACTGAATAGTTTCAACCTTGTGGTTACTCAACTATCAGGCAACTTACATCTAAAAGTTAACTCACTCAAAATCCAGCTTAAATTATGTTTCTACCTACTTAGGTTCCTAATTTATACTTATTTTCTTCCCATTTTCTTTTAACCTTACCTAAGTAAATCCCAAACTCCAAGATTTTCTGCCTTGTTTTCATATGCACCAACTTATTTCCACTTATCTCTATTGGTAGGTTAGTCTACTTCTCAATCCTAAATTTTGCTCTCATTTCTTTGGTTTATCCACATTCCAAAATTGCATGCCAATAACTATCCTGCATCCACACATCAGACATTCCTCTATGTTTAAACCTCCTCTTATTCCTTTCAGATTCACTACCTCTGTCCAGATCCATGCAATTCCCTTCCTCATGCACCTGTCACCTTCATCTACATAATTCTCTCTGTCCCATATTTCCTTTAATCCCCTATAAACCCTCAGTGACATCTAAAACTACCTAATATATCCATCTTTCCATATCATCTATTCTTTGTTTAATTTCTTTTCAAAAACCTCTTTCTTTACTTTCTCTAACATGCCACACCATGCCCAGGCTGATTTTTTCCATAATCTCATTGATTCTACTAATCCAAGTATTTCCTTTCCTCACTTTCTCTTGCATCACTAGACAATGTTTCAAAATACAAATTTGTTCTAGATTCTTAATTCTAAACCAATATTTCTGAATTCTTATTATTATTTTTCCTCAACTCCCTATTCTGCCTAATTCCACTTATGCAACCCCATTTGGTAAGCTGTTTGGAAGCACATAATTCATTTCATGTATCATCAGTGCCCATTGCCTGTGGTGCCTGAGTAGTAAAAATGGCTATTAAACACTATTTGACCATTCATAGACATACTGAAAACTGAAATGTTAACACTTGCATGCAGCACAAATATGTGGTGTGTTCATGTTATTGTCGGTCCTGGTGGTCTACTTGCCTCATAAACCCAAGATTGTGGGTTCAATCCCGGCCAAGAGATTTTTTTCAGGCATAAAAAACCTAAGTATGGCTTCCTTTGGAAGGGAAGTAAAGCCATGCATCCTGTGTTGTAGATTTACAGCATGAAAAAGAACCTCAAGCCTGAAAGAAGAGGCCTTTGAGCAAAATTTATCAGCCATTTCACGCCCTTAATTGAATGGTATGCTAGTAGCCTCAGATGTTAAAGAGCATCTGTAAATAAATCAACAAATGTTCATTTTATTACTTGAAATTCAATACTTACGTAGTAATTATTACGTCAATATCATCAAGGCCACCTCGCATCCAATTTATCCTCATAGCTTTACGGTCTTCTGGCAATCCATAGTAAGTAACAACATTTAGTGATGGGCACCATCTTGCAAACTCGTTACTCCAGTTTTCTGCAAAAACAGCAACAACCTGGTTGTGAAAATAATGGAAAATAGCTTTTAAAAAGTATTTAATCCACAAGTAACTGAAAATTGTATGCTTATAGTAATACATGAGTTTTATTAATCAATCAGTGAGTATTCAGATTTCTGAAAGAGTACTGGTATGTATTTAAAAATGGAACATTGTTACAATGCTAAACAGTGAGTATTCACAAAGTTTGGAAATTATTTTAAGAAAGATTCCTAATGTTAGTGTTTTGCATCATATGAGTTTACAAATAACTTTAGAAAAACCAAAGTACTAGAAAACCTGAAAATGAAATTATACTGCCTTTGATATACTTGAAATCACTTGGAAAATTGCTTTATGGAATGACTTTATTGCCTTTTATAGCTACATGAGAGATATCTTACAATGAGAAGATAATAAGCATCTGACATTCAAATGTTAAAAATTTACATTAGTTTACATGCCACAATCCAATGATCCTACAATAGGGCACAGATTTTAAACAGTATATATGAAAGAGTAACTGATCTTAATCTCCACCTAATTTCAGATAAAACAAAGTGCAATTAAGTACCCAATATTACATGTATAGAAAACTGTGACAAACCAGGTTTCTTTCATGAACTCCATGATCAAAAGTCAGTTAAGCAGGAGCTGCATAAACTAAGCAAATTCCTTAGCAAGATGAATTTTTCAACATTATTACAGTGCGCTAGAGCACATAACTTACATATTGAGTTTACAGAAACTGGGAGGAAGTTGTGACTCTTGTGCCTACTACCTAGAGCCCACAATTCAAAACTAGCTATTTCCAGAGTCAAGCCCATGTAATTTGTCACCACATTTTTTTCCAGAGTCTTTGATAACATAGCAATAGAGAGTGTGTCTTATCACAAGAATAATATTTTAGCTTCAGCCAAGTGGTCTAGGATTTAACAGACACACAAGGAGTAATGTTGAAAGGCAGCCTATAGTCGCCATGTTTTTATCGGAGTCTTTGAGATCAATTGTTTAGCGATAGAGTTTCTCTGTCTTATAGCACCAATAATATTTTAGCTTTTAGCAGCATAACAGCCTAGGATTTAACAGCAAACAAACTTCACTTGGAGTGCTGTAATAGCTTCAGCTAAAAGCAATCTAGGATTAACAAAGACAAACGTACAGCTGCAGGAAAATTCATCAATTTTATTGTTCAGATATTGAGTAATGGTCATATCAAAAGTATGTCGCCTCTTTTGATATTGTCTAGTTATATGATGAGCATGGTAGTAATGGATTAATGTTTCACAGTTCCTATCTTCACGATAATACTTAAAAGTTAATTTTTTTTTTCATTGATATGTATTAAGTTTCAGTGAGAAAAACAAAAATTATAGAGTGATTTTCATATTTTGGATTTCAGGTAAACCCTCACTCATAATAGTCTGATTTCTCTAATTTTAAGAAACAAATTTTCTTATCTTATTTTAATAGTATATACCAAGTATTGGGAAAAAAAAAACAAATATTGGTGCCACTAGAGCAATTTTTCAATTTTGGGTTTCAGGTAAACCCCCACTCAAATAGTTCCATTTTTTTGATTATTAGAAACTACTTTACATATTTTATTTTAATGGTACATACAGAGTTTCATTGAGGGGGGGACAAAAAGGGGGGGGGGAAGAAAAGAAAGAAAGGAAGAAAAAACTTAGGAGCTATTTTTAAATTTTTGCTTTAGGTTAACTCCCATCCCCAGTGGTCTAATTTTGCTGGTTAATGAATGTGATGAATTGTTATACAATTAATTGCTATTTGCCAAGTTTTGTTGAAAAAAAATTGCTGCCAATAGGGTATTAATAGAGACAAGTATTGAAAATAACTAGAACAGAAAAAGAATAAAATACTTAAAATTCACAGATTATCTCCTAAATTTAGGTATTAATTTTTTACACTAAACTCCACTTACTTACATAAAAGACATGTTTTGGGAGAATCTCCCCCCTCTTCAGTTGTTCACTGAACTGCCGTTACTCGAAACGCTGACTAGACACCCGGATGTTCCTGTGTTGGCATCTGTTGGCTGAAGTAGAAAAGTTCTGAGTTCATCCATAGGAGGAAACTCAAAGTTCATTAGGTTTTCTTTATTTTTTAATATGAAATTTTTTTCCCAAGTGGATAACTCCATTGGGTTGTGAAGATGTTTCAGCAGTTTAATTTCCAGTTTTATTTCATGATTTTTGGTCCAAAAGTGAGCTGCTACTGCTGATTTATCCACCTGCTTAAACCGAATATTCCTAAAGTGTTCTTTCCTCGGAATTTCTAAATTTTTCTTTGTTGCCTTTGTAGCTCTGTTCACAATCTGCACATTTTATTTCATAAATTCCCGATTTCTGTTCTGTTGGTATGGAGTCCTTTACTATGTAACCTAATAAATTCTTGATATATCTGTTCTTTGGGGCTAACATTATCCCATGATCTTTGAAAATTTTCTTGAACTTCTTGTGGTAAATTTGATGGTAGGTGAAACTTTTGAATTTGTATCCTTTTGTGTTTTTTTCAGTGTGGAAACTTTCCTATCTCTTTTTGTCTTTTAGATTTATTGATAATTTTTATCACTGTGTCTTTGTTGAAACCATTGGTTATAGCTGTCTTTATTATTTGTTGGTATTCTATTTTGTACTCTGCTTCTGTTAGTGGAATATTCATCAATCTGTGTACCAAACTGTGAAACATTGCGTATTTATGTGGAATGGGGTTATAACTTCAATTTTTTTATGTGATTTCCTGTGTATGTTTCTTCTTTTCTGTAAATTTCAAAATTCAAACAATCTCCATTTCTTATAATTTTTAAATCTAGAAATGGTAGCCACCCATTTCTTTCTTCTTCTATGGTAAACTGTATAGACTTATGTTGCAAATTAAGAAATTTCAGAGCATCTATTGAGTGTTTCTTCCATATTATTGCAAAAATATCATCCACATATCTATACCATGACTTGAAAATTAAAGGGAAGGTTTTCATTGTGGGAAGAAGACAAATGAAGGTGGTAAAAATAAATATTGAATCTTGATGGTAACTTAATGCATGAAATCAGATTAAACAAGCAACAATGGTGACAGAGAGAGAATATAAATATATTAATATTTAAGATTTAAACTCATAAAAAGAACTAGAAAGGAATGCGTTGAAGTTTTATTAATTAGAGTGTGGGATGGTTTTCATTAATTCATTGTTTTTGTATGATAATCTAATGTGCTCCTCCTAAAGCAGTTTTCCAGAATTGATTCTATTTTTGGTTTCTTATTCACTTGTCAACCTGTTATGCACATCATGCAATTCAAGATGCAAGTTTTGCACCTCCCTGGTGACAGTAAGACATATGACTGCTACTCAATACAACATGCAATTGAAGATTTTATACTTTCTTGGTGCTCATGTTGACTAAAGCTTTATGGGATACCAGCTGAATGAACTCCTCAAACTCTAGGCTTTCAGTCATCTTCAATCTATGGCCTTCCTCAATGTACTAGATTGTCAGGCCAGTCAATTCTAATCTATCAGCTTGCAATTAGCCTATGAGGATCACCCAATCATGTGTCAGTAAATGTAATCCTAGATCTGTATCTTGTGATTGGCCCACTATTGGGACATACATGTGTGATGCCAGTGGCCATTTTCTGTGCAGTCTGTGTTGGTCCACTTTCATGTTGATTTTAAGTACCATCTGTAGCCAATTGGAGGCCACTATTTTCACATATGTTGATGTTTTAAGCCTGAAAGGGATTTCTCTCTTCCACGTTTCAACATTGTACTTGCCAGTTTGACTAAGCTGTGTTGAAGTTATAATTGTGGACCTTAATCTCTGTGGCCTCATCAATCATTCAGTCCCAGTTACCAGAATTAGCAAGGACACCAAATATTAAGACCAATTAATTAAAGAGGCCATAGTGTTTAAGATCCAGGATTATAACTTCAATAGGTCTAATGGTCTGCAGCAGAGCAAAGCCTGGGAGCCAGCAATTTTAAGAGAGCATATCTCATGCAGGGAGGAAACACCAATGGATGCTAGGACAGTGGTTGATACAATCCAGTCGGCTGCTGCCTGTACAAAGAATCAATATGAGAGTGAACCATCATAGATCAGAATGGTCACAAGCACAACATATTATCGACTCAATTGCAGGCCAATCACAAGATCCAGATAGAGGCTTACATTTCCTGCCATATGATTGGGTGATCCACTCAGGCCACTCATAAGCCCTTTAGATTTAAAATAAATACCATTCACTGGCCTGCCAATTCAGTACCTTGAGGAGAGTAACAGAGATGGCCAATTGTTGTTTGACAATGAATTCACTCAGTAAGTTATTCTGTGAAGCTATAATCAATATGCAAATGGATTTTCAGCACAGCGTTGAGATTAAGCAGTCATCATGTGGTATTTTGTGACATTGAAAAACAAGTCACTTGTATAAATTTACTTTAACTCAATAAGAACTTAAGATAATATGCAGCCTGGGGAGAGAAGATAAAAAAGAGAGATAAAGAGAGAGATAGGGGGAAGAGGAAAAAATGGGGGGGAAAGGAGAGAGAAAAAAAGGAAGAAAAAAAAATGTTTCAACATTTACATATTTATGCTTAATACTGAACAGCTTACTACAGTAAATGAAAAATATACATATGCTAGCTTAAACTGCGGCTCCAAAACTAGGATATCTATAAAGTGAAACAAGAGAGAAAATAATTAACAAATTAACATGTACCTAAGCCTTTATTATATATCCAGTTAACATATTCACTTATACTCACCTAATGTAGATGATGGAACCACCACTAAATGTGGTCCATCACTTTCCATTCCTTTCTCTTTGAGATGGGCAAGAAATGCAATCACTTGTACAGTCTTCCCTAAGCCCATTTCATCTGCTAGAATGCCATTTAATCCTTGCATATGCATCACTAACAGCCAATTCAGTCCCACCATTTGGTACCCTGTCAGTTTTAACCTGAAATAGGACAGTTCAATTATGAACACACATAATTAAAAACAATAATATATCAATATTAATTCAACTTGGAATCAAACACAGGAAACACGCATTAATACTCTCTTCCGAGTTGAAATATTTAACATTCGAAATATTTAACAGTGGAAATATTGTTTCACTTACATGAGATTTATTCAGCACAAATGTTAAAATAGGCAGGCAAAAAGGCACTGAAAATAGGCAATAATATAATTAATATAAGCATTTATTAAAAGTGAAAACAGAGAGTTATATCACTCATTATTAATTAAAATATTATTTAACATAATTTCCTTATCACACAATTAAAGTACTTAAGCTTACTTTTCTTGGTTACAAGCAACAGCAAGATGTTTCTTTCAAGGTATCAACTGTCATAGTCAGCCACTTGTCAGACAGAACATTTTTCATCATGGAAAAAGAATGCTGTTCTTCCAAGAAGTGACTGGAGAATATTTAAACAAGCTATTTCAATAAATATTGTACTTATGAAGCTGTTGACAATGGAGTGGCAATATAACCCGAACTTAGGTATTCATTTTTTACACTAAACTCCATTCACTTACAAAAAAGTAAGATGCGAGTTTAGTGTAAAAAATGAATACCTAAGTATTTGAAGAGAAGCTATTTCAACTTTCAGGACACCATGGAAACAGAATGCTTACTTCAAAGAAGTGACTGGAGAATATTTAAAGCAAGGTATTTCAACTTTCAGGACACCATGGAAACACTGATCAAGACAAAATAAATTAGTTTTAAATAGTTCTGGCAAATGAGCAAAAGATGTGCAGTGGTGTCTGATGGAGTCCATTTTCTGTTTAAGCATTTAAAGATGAATCATGTTAGTATCTCTCTTAATTCTGTACTGAACACATTGTAGGGACAGTTTATTGTACAGCTGTACTGCTCTCATCTTTATTGCTTGCAGCTGTTACATTTATGCAGCTGAGAAGTTACCTCCACCAAAAATTTCCTAGAATTGTCTTGCACAGATCGATACAAGGTCATTTGTCAGGACTATTCAAAACTACAGTAATTCCCTCATTTTCATATTACCTGGTATTTTTATAACTGAGGTAACTGTACATTCCTTTCACTAATGAAGGTTCTACTATTTAAAGAGCTTAAATGAATGGTTTGAGGAGAAAATTTTTGACTGTTTGAAAAGAAATAAATGTACAACAAGATTCTCAATAAATATTTTTGTGAAATGAACAAGCCATTTAATTTTTATAACATTTTTCATTACATTGAAATTTTTATGTGCTTTTTGAAATACATAAATTGCCGAAAAAATCCATGATACAAAACAGGCCACAAAAAAAAAGTTTTAAACCTTAAAATAGGCAACAGAAGCCAAAATAAGCAAAATAAAAACTTGCCCTATTGACCCCAAATGTATGGGAACATGTTCAGTTCCATCTGACTCTAGATAGCAAAGACATTTTGCCTAACTTCCAAGCTCTGATTATAACCAAAATCTAATTTGCAACTTTCATAAATCTTCTGTAAGCATTTATTTTTGTATTTCCTTGTTTCCTTGTTGCAATACCTGGCGTCTTGGTGTTGTTGCATCATATTTATTGAAGATTTGATGTTATGCTTTATCAAAGATGGTTAGAATAATATGCGGTTCCTCTAAAGTCACTCCTAATATATATATATATATCTGAGCTATCAGGGGAGTACTGCCCCGTTTATCCATTGTGGATTTCTATACAGCAACTACTGATTTATGGTAGGTGCTTTAATTAGCAAATGTTGTTAATTAAAGGCCTGAATTCCCATCCATCCTGTTTTAATTCTTGTACATTTTGATAGTATCTTTAGTGTTTCTTATGGTGAAATGCTAAGTTTTTGCCAGTAAGATAGTGTCGTCAAAATTAATGATGCTTCATATTGATTAAAGGCTCTACAAGAGCTGATTTTTTACATTGATTCTGCTGAATATGTCATATATGTTTGCCTTTCTTGTATTTATTACCTATTTTGATCAGTTTCAATAAAGTATTGCTTAGTCAACAAATCTTTGATAAATATGACAAAGAGCATCCTGAAGTCAGGCACTGCAACAAGGAAATTGACTATGGAAGCCTACAACAACATTCCATGAAGAGCTAAGGATTGGCTTTGATGACTTCATAGAAAAATACTATTATATAAAAGGACTAGTCCGCAAAATAATTATGACAAATTTATATGCAATGAGAATATTTAATGAAATTGCCACCTTATGATAACAAAACATTTATTTATTTGGTTTATTTATGAGCACTCTTTAATATCTCAGGTCATTAGTGTCCCATTCAATTCAGGGCGTGAAACCGGTGATAAATTTTGCTTAGAGGCCTATTCTTTCAGGCTTGAGGTTCTTTTTCATGCCATAAATCTACAACACAGGACCCACAGCTTTACTTCTCTTCTAAAGGAAGCCATACTTAGAATTTTTACACCCGAAAAAATTCATCGACTCTGGCCGGGATTGAACCCACAATCTTGAGTCTATGAGGCAAATAGGATTACCACTAGATATCCAGGACCAATGATGACACAGGACCATGGCTTTACTTCCTTTCCAATTTTTATGCCCGAAAAAATCCATTGACTCTGGCCAGGATTGAATCAGCATCCTGGGTCTACAAGGCAATAGTCCACTAGGATCAATATGCATGCAAAACAATGAATGCATTTAAGTGAATGTTTAATAACAATGCTATCAATAAGGATGACATCTTGCTGAAGAAAGCGTAATTAGTTAAATTGATAAAATATAAAAGAAATTATTTTAGCCGATGAGTTGACTAAAGTCCTTGTATTCATTCATTAATAATTCCATCTTGAGATTTAACATAAAATCTGGTTTCATCAGTGTATAAATATCCACTATAATAAATAAAATAAAAACTTATGACTTTACAGTTACATAAATAGATTATTATAATATACATATATATTGCAAAAATGGTTGGGCCAGACGATTTGTTTGTATTCCATAATCCTGTAATGCTCTTTAAATACAGTGTTTATGTATATTCCTATTAAATTTTCGAAACCTGGGTTCATATATGGGTAGGGTCAATGGATTTTCTTAGAACATAAAAATTGATTTCAGGTAGTAGTTTGTTGTTACTGTTGTTAATAATAATAATAATAATAATAATAATAATAATAATAATAATAATAATATGTTCATAATTATCTAGTGAGTCAATTTGATACTCTTATGCTCTACTTAATCAAATCAACTCACTAGAAAATTAAGAATATATTAGTCTGTATTGGTTACGACACAAAATTTACATTTTATATTTAACAATAATACAATTTAATTGGTGAAGTTAAGACTGTAAGGCCCCCCCCTTTCACTTTATCAGGGACAATTATGACAATATAGTAAGTTATATATGGGGAAATCATTCAATGCCGGTGATGAAGGCCACAGCCTTTGAAACACGTCGAAATAAGTGGAAACATTTTAGTGAAATTTGAGTAATTTCCTTATAAATAAATTTCTATATTATAAATGGTGATTAAATTGTTTAATTAAAAAGGGGGGGATACCCAAAATGTGCAGAAGGAGAATGACAGTATCTATATGTAAAAGGAAGGGTGATGTAAATAATCCATCTAATTATAGGGGTTTAAGTCTTCTTTCCATTTTGGTAAGGTTTTTATAGGAATTCTAGTCAATAGATTACGAATATGGGTTGAGAAATATAAGAAATTATCAGAGTTTCAAACAGGTTTCAGAGCAGGGAGAAGAACTGCAGATGTTTTCGCAATAAAACAATTGTAGATAAATATGCAAGCAAGAAAAGGGGAAGGGTTTATATGCTATTTATAGACTTTGAGAAGGTATTTGATACTATTAATAGAGAAGCAATATGGTTAAAACTAAAAAGGAAAGGAATAAGTAAGATGTTTATAAAAGTATTATAAAAGTATATAGTGAGAACCTTAAATATAACATTTAATTTCGTGTTGGAACCAATACAGTGAAGCGACTATCATGTTTTTAATTATCTAGAGAGTCGATTTGATAATCTTAACAGTAAGTGGAGCATAAGATTATCAAATCGACTGACTAGATAATTAAGTACATAGTCAGAACCTGTTTTGTGTCAAAATTTCAGATGATAGGTAACAAGATTATATGCAGAGTAAAACAGGAGTAAGACAAGGTTGTAAATTAAGTCCAATACTACTCAATCTCTACATTGATGACATTTTGGAAGAAACTAAAAGGGATAAGTTATATGTACCAGTAATAAATAATAAGGAAATACCAGGGGGTTGCTTTTTGCAGATGATTTAGTAATCACATCTATATGTAGTGAAGGATTGAGAAGAACAATTGAAGTAGGAATACTCTTTGTAAACAATGGGGATTGAAAATTAATGAAAAGAAATCAAAGGTCTTGTCCTTAAAACAGGTTATAAGTTGAAAAATTATGAAAAATGGCAGTTAAATGGGAGAGAAATAGAGGTGGTAAGGAAAATTAATTATCTAGGGACAAGATTAAGCTCTAATGGAACTGATCAGAAAAAATAGCAATAGCAAAAGGAAATGAGTGTTATAAGAATATGTTTAAGAAAATTTTTTGATAAGAGTGAATTGGCTGGAAAGAATATGCACAACCAAAGTAGAAGCTAAAATGTTGTAATTTGGGATGTAGAGGATGCATGGAAAGATGTTGATAAAATAAATAGAATTTTTTGTAATTTGACTTTAGGTTAATCAACAGCATCCCCAAATGATATAGCACAGCTAGAATTAGGTAGACATTCCACTAAGAAAAAAATAATCATAGAATTATCACATTAGAAGAGAGTGATATTATTAAAGAATGTTTTAGTATACAAGGGAAATGTAAGTGGAAAGAATCATGGTGTTTCAAAGTATAGGAAATTTTATAATGCATAGATTTAGGAAAAGTATGGATAAATAGAGAATACCAAAACAAAAGGATTTTGGAAAGAAATAAATCTAAGATTGGAAAATATTGAAAAATATTTATTACTTTGGATGAAAAGAGTTCATTGAGACTTTATAGGGAATAAAAATAGTAGGGGTAGGGAAAATTATATATAACAATGTGATAAGGCAGGTAGAAAAGGGTTTACTAAGGCTAGAACTGGAGTTGTGAATTTAAAAGGATTAGGATATAATAAAGGAATAGGAAATTGTTCAATGTGTGGAGAAACTAATAGATATTTTCACTGGTGGTTATAAAGTTATGAAGAGAAAAGTTTGGAATAAAAAATGGGAAAATTAAGATGCAAAATTTTAATTAGAAAGAGTTTAACTGTAAAAGGAGGGAAGGATATAAAAATGATAGGGAACTATTTAGGTAAAGTTAGAGAGAAATGGATAAGAATGATGAAGAAAAAGGTGGAAGAAATGTAGAAAGATACATGTAACCTTAGAAGTATAATAATTGAAGGATATTACACTAATAACCTGGAGTTATGTGTAATGGGACCAGAATGTTAACAAGCAACTTAGCAAGAAAGTATTTTGGTGAATATTAGTTTAGCAAATGAATGAATAGTGTTTAACGCCCGTTTTTGCTACAGAGACACCACAGGCAATGGACACTGATGATACATAAGATGAAATGATATATTGGGAAAGGATTTATTTTTACGGAAGGAATCGTTCCAGGCCTAAGTTTAGGGTACCTCCCCGGCATTTGCCATTTATGAAGACTGAGGAAAACCTGGAAAAAACCTCAGTCAGGAAGGACGGTCCTGGCGGTATTCGAACCCAGACCTCCTGCTCACGAGTCCGAGACTTAACGACCTCGGCCACCCATGGCGGTAGTTTAGCAAAATTAGCTGATTGATTCAATTGTTATCTATTTAGGATGTATATAAAATTGGTTAGTATGGTAGTCTGATTTTACAGAAAGGTTGATAAAGTAATGCAAACTAGGGGTTCTAAATTAATAATTATATTGGATTATTGTAAAAAGGGAAACATGTAATTTTATTGTAATGTTATTGTGTTTGTTGTAAATAAATTCACATTCATACTAGATTATATTTCCCTGTGAAAATTCCCCCTATTAAAAATTACAATTTGTAAGATTACAATACATAAAATACAGTTAATGGCATTAACAATTTGAGCATAGTACTTGTTAAATGCTGCATCCTCCAAATAAATAATCTTCAAGCAATATTCTAAATTACTGTCCCAACTGGTAGTTCTTGATATGAGATGACAGAGAGTTCCAGAGACGAGTATTAACAAGTGAAGGGTAAAGAAAAAGGTAAGAGTATAGAGAGAATGGAATTATTATTTGATCAAGTTTTTAAATTATGATTTTTTTTTAATGATGTTTAGCTCCCGTTTTTACTACTGAGGTACCACCGACATTAGATACATGATACATGAAATGAAATGATATATTGGGAAAGGATTCTTTTAAGGAAGAAAATGTTCCATGTCTAAGTTTAGGGTACCTGTCCAGCATTTGCCATTTATGAGGACTGAGGAAAACCTGGAAAAAACCTCATTCAGGGAGGATGCTCCTGCAGGATTTGAACCCAGATCTCCCACCCATGGATCTGTGCCTTAACAACTTCAACCACTCATGGTGGTTTAAATTATGAGAAGATAAGGAGTGAAAATGGATCAAAAGATAGTGGGTAGTTGAGATGCATAGTATTTGACGCAGAAGAATGAAGGTGTGTAACTTCCTTCTAGCATTCAGTCAATGCTAGGATAACAGGTCAAAAGCTGGAGTGATGTGATCTAATTTATGTAGGTTGCATATGTAGCAAATGCAGGCATTATGGATATGTTGTAGTGTTTGTCAAAGATTTGTCATGGTGTCAGTTAAGAGAATGTCGCAGTAATAAAAATGTGGCAAAATTAATGTTGATAAAATCAATTTTTTTCATAGTGAATGTGAGAAAATTTTTAAGCTATTTCATTGCACATAAAAAATCTCAAGCTTAAAAGAAGAAGACTCTTAGCAAAATTTATCGGTCATTTCATATCCTGAATTGAATGGAATGGTAATGATCAGAGATGTTAAAAGAGCATCCTTAAATAAACGTAATGATTCAATTTAAAATGAATGTAGGAATCCACACTGTGAAACTATCATAAATCTTATTGAATTAAAAGTAAAACTGCTAAAATCCCATTAAAACTATGTTGATGTTTAACATTAAATCCTTTTTTATTAAAAAATTTTGTTATTGAAGTATACATCCTACCTGAAGTGATGCGTTAGTCGTCAAATGGTTGACAATGTGAGCAAGTGACTCACAAAACTAGTCGCAATTTACTTTTTAATAAAAAAATTTTAATGTAAAACATCAAGAGATTTTTAATACGATTTTACTAGTTTTATTTTTAATTCAACAAAGAAAAACCTAATGATAGAATAATAATAATAATAATAATAATAATAATAATAATTTACTGGGGAAATTTTGTAAATTAGATTTCATGTTAGATTATTTATACTATAATATGATAAATTATTACTAAGAAATCACTCAAATTTCACTAATTTTGTTCCACTTACTTGGACATGTTTCAAAGGCATTTGCCTCCATCTTCAGCCTCAGCCATCTTCTTTTGAGGCTGAAGATGGAGGCAAACACCTCTGAAACATGTCCAAGTAAGTGGAACAAAATTAGCGCAATTTGAGTGATTTCTTAATAATAATTTGTCATATTATACTATGTTTCACTGTGAAAATCCCAGGAAACAAAAAACTTCTTTATACTATATTTGCTTTGTGAAGTTAGGAAGTGAATTTAACATCAAAGGTCTGCAGTGAAACTGTCCATGACATTACTTAAATGTAAAATTGGAACTTAAACACAGTGAAGCCAATCATATTAATGGATATCATTGTATGATTAGTTGAACTACACACTCTTAAAGCTTCACTTACTTTTTATAAATGTTCTCGAAACCGGTTTCATACATTTATAAAAAGTAAGTGAAGCTTTAAGAGTGTGTAGTTCAACTAATCATACAATGATATCCATTAATGTCCATGACATATTTAATTGATTTGTTGTTCATCATCTGACATTTATGAACATACATCATGGCCATTAAACACTCAATTGTGAAATCACTTGCGTCAGCCATTCTGTTCACTTTCCCCTAACACAACTCTCACTCGTGTTAAACAGTTTGTCAACAGAGGGCAGCACTTTTGGACCTTTAGCTAGGAATACAGTCGAACAAGCTCATGTGATACGTGCACAAATAGGGCATCATTCCTCAGGTCCATATCAGGATATACCAACTTTAAGAGCATTCTGCATTTAAAAAATATGCTATACTGTAGCACTAAAATAATAAGACTTCAAAGTCAGAATCACAGCTACCCATGTTGTTCTCTCCTGTAGATGTAGCAACAGAAGACATTTTATTCACAATTTTGGCATGATATGTTTTCAAGGCCTTTAAAATGAAGCAGTACCAAAGAAAATGTATTCATAGAAGCTAATATTGTCCTACCTTGGAGAGAGTGATGATGGCTGTTCTTTGACACTTGTTACCCCTGCAGCAACTGCACGCTCCATCTGTACTGCCAGCTTGGAACATTTCTTCATAAGCACCTGAGCTACATGTCGGCATTTAAGTACATCTTGAGCAGAGTTTAACAACTCTGTCCCCAAGAATTTTCCATTCTGGAACTTCAACACCTGCAACAATATTGTAACTATAAATAAGACAATTCTTTTTAAAAAATCATAAAAATATGTAGTCATACTCTTTTATCAATATGAGAAAAATGTTGTCCTTTGAGAAGAGAGCATCTTGAAAACCATGAACAAATCTGAAGATCATGTGCCACAGTATGTGAAAATGTTCACTTGCATAAAGGCTTCAACCAGGACAAAAATATGGCAGGCTGCAATGAAGTTAGTGAATACTGAAAAGACTGCTTATTTTTTTTTTCAATGCCAGCCCACTGTTTTCATGAATTTATGGGCATTCCCCTGGCATGGTAGTCTTGTAGCAGATTTCTGAGACCAGGATAATCATAGAATGCTGCTACACTGTCCCATTGAAGATGGTAAAGGTGATATGGTTATGGTGCACTAAGGGAGGTCCTTAAACCTATAGGTACATAAACATGGTTTATAGGGATGAATAAAATAATTTAATGATGATGCAAGTGAACTCAAAATCCTTGGCACCTTAGCTTTGGCATTTATGTTCTCAGGGTAAGGAAAAACTGTGAAAAAAAAACCTTACCGAGATAGCCTGATCTGACCAAGAATCAAATCCAGCAGCTCTGGATTAGTAGTTGTGAACACTACTAGACCACGGAGGTGGTCAATACATCTTAAACTTACCTATATGGAAATACTTCAGTGTTTAAAGGGAAAAATATGATTTACCATTTATTTTACCTGTGGCAAAATATATGGCATTAAAGTTTTAATAGGTAATTAAAAAAATTATGACACGAGGAATATGAAGAATTTTGTTGCTGATGATGGTAGTACAGTAGTTCTAGTTGTGCAAAGATGCTAATAGATGGTAGCACCAGTGCAAGTGGCATTGCGTAATTGGCAGTTGTTTCAAGCAGTGCTGAGTCACTTGTATATAAGATGGAACAAAACAGAAACAGATAACATGTTACCATTCTTGGATATTAAAATAATGAAGCATCAAGGAAACCTGGAATTTGGAATATACAGAAAGAATATGCATGCAATCACATCACAGCTGATGGTTTTAACCCCAAAGCACACAAACATGTAGCGATCAATAGCTTAACACACAGGGTAGCTAACATACAACTTAGCAAAGAAGAATATTTTAAATAATACAAATAATTAGAAAGAACAGCGATTAAAAATGTTTTTTTTAAAAAAAAACTAGTACACAAAAATGTACAGTAATTCAAGAAATAAAAACTTATTAAACAAACCACAATATTTTCAGCAGGAAAAGATAAGCTAATTTTTAAAAAATTCACATATCATCCATTATCTATAAAAAATTTCAAAATATTCTGAAACATTTTAATATCAGTTTGGGACCTGTAAATAAATTTAATGTTATACTGCTAATGAAAATTTCTGCAGTAAATAGGAAAATTATTAAATAATAAGAATTTAATTTAAAATTCCTGAAGATATTAGGGCTGGCAGGACAATAAACATAAGTTCATAAATACAATTTTACAGTGAAAGCTTTTGTTTATTTAAATTGTTAATTTTACAATATTATAGTATCCCGATTTATGAAAATTGGATAATGGATTAACTCTATGAGACAGTAGCAAAGAAATTCAAAATGCACAGTTATTAAACATTAAAGGCCGACTTAAATGCTTTTTACTTACACACATTTCCTACCAATCCAATATATATATATATAATATAAAATAAAAATAAAGTAACACTATTAACAATGTAACAAATTAACAGTAATTATAATAGTAGAAAAGGATAAAACACTAAGAAAAAGTCACACTTGAAATCGCTATATTTTGGACTCCTGGAGTCCTTCTATGGCAAGTAGGCAAGTTTTATCCTTTTCTACTATTATATATATATATAAATATCTACACACACACACACAAAATGATAAATCTTTTTCTGGGAAACAAAATGGCTCCTTAGCAACAAACTCTGTAGGATTTATGAGGACTGGGCAATATGCACCTGCATGATAGCTACTTTATTGTCAAATTCCACCATGGAAGAGCAAAAAAACATTATTCGTTTTTTGTGGTCAGAGAGAGTTAGATCTGAAATAGAATGAAGGTTCATTTTGGAGACAGTTAAGTCAAGGGAGTGTATGAATGCGCGAAAAGTTTTAAAAATGAGACAAAAATAAATGGAAGATTAGTTTGCATTGCAATTGAGATAAAGAAGCAGCAAGCTGCAAATCCATGACTACAGAGTCACTGTTAATGAAATTGCTTCAGAATTCAACATGAATGCATACCGTATTATGCACGACTTTGGGTATAGGAAGGTGTGGGGCAGATAGGTCTCAAGGCAGCTGTACAGTAATCACAGGCATGTATGGCAGATGGTTTGTCAGGAGCACTTGGATTGCAATACTCATAAAGAAAATAATTTTCTTGGATGCATCATTATCAACCAGAGAATTAGTGACAAAGGCTTTTGTTAGGTTTTTTTTTTTTGATTGATTTATTTATGGACGCTCTTTAATATCTCAGGTCATCAGCGTCCCATTCAACTCAGGGCATGAAACGGTCGACAAATTTTGCTCAGAGGCCTCTCTTTCAGGCTTGAGGTTCCTTTTCGTGCCGTAAATGTACGACATGGGACCCACAGCTTTACTTCCCTTCCGAAGGAAGCCATACTTAGGATTTTTATGCCCGAAAAAATCCATTGGTCCTGGTCAGGTTCGAACCTCTTTTTTTAGGGAAAATCATGCTGACAATCCGTTGAAATGTCAATGATATTGGTGCACTTACAGGTAAAAGGTTATACAGTGGCTAGTGCTCAATACAATGACAAACTGACAAGCAATTTGAAGCCTTTAATATACAATCAAAATGCTAGGGACTTCTCTGAAAAAAAAATAGTAGTTTCTTTTTTTTTCATGACAATGCCCACCACTGTAATGCTGCACATATAATTAAAATTTATTGAAAGTCCTAAGAAAAATACAATCTACGATGGATCTCCACCTATCTGGCCCAGGCCATTTTAGATGTACCTCCTTGCAATTACAGAAATTTTAATACAATGATGATTTTATACTAATCCTTTATCTAAATTGTAAATAAATAAAGTACAAAATTTCCACTTTGATTGCATCAGAACCCTGGTTCATTAGCAGTAGCCTACTGGAATTTCAGGGGGCTAGGTTTCGATCCAACCTAAGGGACTAAAATAAAATATTTTAATTACTGTACCTGTACCATTATTTTATCAGCTAGCTACAGTCTCTACAAACTACTAATTCTTTTATTTCTCAAAAATCTAGTATAATGAAATTTATATTGTGCTAAGAAAAATTAAAAAACAAACTACAATGGGGCCCCCATCTATCATAAGGTGTGACTCCTCACATTTACAACTGTTGAAACAATACATTTACACCAAATCTTTACCTAAATTCTAGATAGTTAAAGTAAAACATTTCCACATTGATGGCATCAGTTCCCAATCCCCGGTTAATTAGCAGTATACTACTGGAATTCCAGGGGGCTAGGCTCCCACCCAACTATGGCACTAAAATAAATATTTCACTCTACTTGTACCAATTATTTTGTCAGCTAACTACAATCCCTACAAATCACTGATTCCTTTATTTCTCAAATACCAACTATAATGCTACACATATTCACATTCTAAAGCAATTTCCAATATCTTAAGCTCAATAATTCAATAAATTTAATATAATTTCACTCTCAACCGTTCCCAGACCAATGACTTTTTCATAAACATACAGGTATTTTTTATCATCTACAATTTATCTAAAATACATATCTTTCAACCGACCATTTCCATCTCATTTATACCTTCCATAAAAACTCCCCTAATTTGGGTATCTGCTCATGATCTTCAAAGATCTTTCTGAATACAATTTTGTTATTCCTCATTAAGCATTTCTTACTAATTAAATTTTCCCTCCAAACATTTGTGGCTTTACATTGGAAGATAATATGAATTTCATCTTCCTTTTCCCCACAGATGGGACACAATCCTGGAATAACATCTTCCCTCATTACCCTTAATTTCCAAACACCTAATCGAAACCCTTTTCTTTCATTTTTCTTGCAGATTAATATATATTTCTCCTTTTCTGGATTAACTTTTAATTCCTTACAATAATGATGGTGAGCTTTTCTCCCTAATCCGGGCAAATAAAACTTGATTATCCGTATCTTCCATTCTTGATCTTACTTCCCTCCAACAACTCTTCTCTAATTTTGTTCAACCAGGTATTAATCATTATACCCAAATTTGTTTCTTGATATTTCAGGCATATTTTTACAATGTCAGTGCCCAATAGCTCTTGAACCCTAAATAATATTTCAGTACTTTCTTCATCAGACCCTCTGACACTTACTTTTCTTAACTCTATCAATGCTCCTGTTTTTGCATTATTGTTGGGAAATCCGAAAATTAACTTACATAAAATTCTTAGTATTAAATTCATATTACATCATCCCTCCTCTATAACCCAAATTTTCCCTCCGTACACCCATCGTGATTCAACCAAGGCATAATTAAGCCTTCACTACTGGCATCATGTATAAATATTTTCCTATTGCTGTCAATTTCATTTTCCCCTTTTCCAGTGCATTTCTTTTTTTCTGTTTTTCCCAACATTCATTACTGTTCAACTTTATGCCGAGATATGAGAATTCACTAACTACCTGAATTTCTTTAGCACACATAATGATACAGTGCATAATCTGAAGTGTAAGCTGTTGACATCAACGACATGGAATGGATGTGATAGCATTAAACTTTCACTTTTTTGACTTTTGAAAGAACACTGGCAGGGTGAGAGAAGAGATATTGGAGGCAGAGAAAAGTTGGTTAAAGACCATACCATAAAGAATTTGATGGCATCAGCTAGTTAGTATTCAGATGAACCAAATGCAAGGCGAAACAGGGTGACAAGTTTGAAAAATAAGGCATAATCAAAGAATCCTTGTAAAAAGCTATTTTAAAATTCTTGTTATTTAATACCATTCTCTTACAAATGCCTCAGAGCATATGATGGTGCATTATACATAAAAATGAAAGTTCATATTCTCACCAGATCTTTCCAGCCACAAAATGGCCTGCTTTCTATAATGGCTTCAGCTTTCTTCTGCGAACACCGTGGCATGACCTGCAGTTCTCCAACAGTTGCCGTGGATAAAAATTCCAGCACTGCTTTTTTATCACCTGTCAGCTCATCAGATATCTCTAAATCTGAGTCATCACTGAAAAAAGAGAGAGAAAAAAGGGGGAGGGGGAAAAAAGAAAAAAGTAAATTATCTATTTCCAAAACCGCAGAGATTAAATAAAAATACCTAAAATTCTGGTATGTGTGCTTTTTTTTTAAATCTTCTTTATTTACTGCATGCTCCATTACTATAATAATTTGTAATACTACATGCATTGCTATCATTTCATTGTTACATGTTATCCTTAATACTATTTTTGAACACTGTTTCATTCTTATTCTAACCTAATCATATTTGAAGATTGCCTAAATTGGTTATATTTGAATTCTTTTACATTATCATTCTCAGTCACCACATTTCCTATCCTATTAGTCAATTTGTGTTAGTTTGAAAACTGTCAAAATTTATACTGTTTACAAAAGTTTTAAGCTGTTTATTATATTTTAGAACAAGTTCACTATTGTCTATTGGCCATCGCCTAGTTACTTTTGCTACATCTTTCCGATGTGCATGCGTGCATGTGTGGGGCGGGGGTTTCAGAAAAATCTAACTCTTAAGTTTATGCAGTTAATGAAGTATATTTACTAACATTTTTTATTACATATACTTAAATTCTAATGCCATCAGTTTTGTAAAGAACTTATTTCATAGAATAGCTGCAGAAATTTGTTCATTGCTTTCAGATAATTTATAAGAAAGAAAAAAAAAAATGATAGCCACACCTCACTTTTATAATAAATTCATTGTCAATTAAAAATACCACAGATTTAAAATTTAAACATGTTCTAAAATTATTCCTAATAGAGAAATGCTCGATTAATGGACACATGTGTATAATATTGCTAATAATGGATATGAGTATACATATGATTATAACTTGATTACTGTGTACGTTAAATTAATGTACTATTGCATTAAACTGATTGTATAAAATCATGACAAGGCCAGATACTAATGTAAGAGTCTATTGGCTGCAGTAAAATTACTAATTAATTACTGATTACAGATAATATTGTGTAAAGTACATATATTTTGTACAGATAGATATGTTATACTGTTGTATACGATTTGTGTAATTCCATTATTATTATTATTATTATTATTATTATTATTAATAATAATAATCCTGAATTGAAGATGTAAGCTTAAATTTGTATATGGTTATATGGTACATAAAATGTATATACTTTATTAATTTGTAAAAGTATTACACGATACCTTGTAAAACCATGTTTTTTTGACAAAGTCAGAAACTTGTATACACAAGTCTATTGGCAGCTAATAAAATTATGGTAATTATTATAACCAATAAAATGAGCAGACTCTCTACTGTAACAAAACATTTTCATTGCTTAGATTTAATCCTGCTTAAAATATGCAATGTCTAAAACAAATGTAGTTTCTGGGAGACATTGCTTTATATTGCTTTATTTGTTTGCTTGATTTATTTACGGATGGTCTTTAACATCACAGGTCATCAGCATCCCATTCTATTCACACAATGGCTCACAAATTTTGCTCAGGGCCTCTTCTTTCAGGCTTGAGGTTCTTTTTTGTGCCATAAATGTACGACATGACATCCATGGCTTTACTTCCCTTCCGAAGAAAGCTATGCTTGGAATTTTTACGCAAAAAAAAAATCCATCGATCCTGGCCAGGTTTGAACCCGCAATCTATATTGATTTATAAACAAATTTAAAGCCATACAGTATTTTACATTCAAGTCAATCTAAGCTTAATTTCCCAAGATTTGTGGTTGCCATATATCTGAATTAATGCAGAAGATGGTAGAAGATAGAAAAGATGGTAAATGTGGTGGGAAAAATCTATGACATCACACCCTTGAAGCAGCCAGTCAATGTTAGTGGCATTTTCATAGGAAAATTGCCTCTGTTACAGAAAATTGCAGATCACCTAGGAAAGATTTCAGAACAAGATGATGCTCATTAAAAGCTATGTGAAAAATTACTTCAATGAAAACTGGTGTGCATTTCTATAGTTTATATTTTAATTTAAATATTAAATGTTATGTTTTAATTATGGTTAAAATTAGTCCTAATTAACAGTTCAGAATACAACACTTGTTTCTGCATCATTTTCAAATGTAAACAATCAGATCCACTGAATTTATATAAACTGTTCTCAGCATATTTTATTTACAAATATATCATGACATAATGTGTGTGCCTCAATTATTTTGCAAAATATTTTATACTTTTGTACATCTTTATTTCTGTGGGAAAGACATAGTGAAAATACCCAGGTCGTTTAAAAAGTTCTGTCTGACATTTAGAATAGAACTGGTGATATCAAATAATAAGACCATTTCTCAGGTATGACTCTTTACATGGCATACCATGAAAATTCAAGCTTCATTTGTGTACTAATGAATTTTATATAATTGAGTTGAATTTGTAACACTTACATCACTGATTATTTGAGGAAAACAAGTTTCAAGAGCTAATTGCTCCCATCCTCAGTTCCAGGTATACTGCCAGCTTTTCAAAGTCTTGCCTTTCTATTCAATCTTATGAGATTTTCAATCCTTCCTATACCATTAGATAGTGCCATGATTTCCTACCCCTTTTCTTTATTACTCTATTTGTTGGCACATACCAGTTGGTCTCCTCTGTGGTATAAGTTAGTATGTTTGGACTTTGAGCTTGTCCGTGCTTGAGGCTATTGTCTGGCTGTTTGGGAATTTGTGTTTCATCACACTTCAAAGATATCCTTAGCAAGGCTTATCCACTAAATTTTTCTTTGAACTTTGGTAAATTTGTAGCCTGATTCATTTTCTGTGATGAGAGCAGTGACCTAGGTAACTAATTAATTACTTACCTTATATATAATTTTCTTTATATTTATCCTTTCACTGTCTTACAGTAAAGTTTCATTGTAACTAGGTGTAAGCTTTTAGCCCAATTTACTCTTGTTATGCTTTAACCAATTCTTCCATCATGACTTCGGTTAAATGGAGAAGAGTTGTAAGAGAATTTTGTATGTTAATTACTTGTTAAGATACTGATTGTTTTGAAATGTTTAGATCAACTGTAACCTATATTAAATTAAAGCTTAATTCATTTCCAATTTAAATTAAAAATATAATATTTAAGTGCACATTTTGGAATAATGAATATTTAACTTATTATAAACAAATTATCTTGAAGTTCAGGATCAGTAATATTCCATTAAATGTTTATATATTTTGTGATTGTTAAATTATATTAACACATTAAATATCATGTTTAGTACTTGAATTTGCCTGCTATAATTTGTATTTAAAATCAATCATTCAAAAACCATACACAGCTATATAGTGGATTTCTTGCCCAGCTTCTTATTCCTTTATACTGTTTGTCTCAATGCTTATTGCACTTGTTGGGAAAAAAACATTGAATAAAATATCTCGTTTTCTATCTCAAGCCAAGGATTTTCAAAGCAGCTCTTGTATGCTGTTTTTCTGTTTCCTCTAACACATTCAATAATTATAAAAAGTATGTACTGATGAGCAAATAAAAATGCAAGTATTAAAATTGCATACCATCTAGTTACTGATGAACTTAATTTCCTCGTAATATTTACACATTTTTTCTTCATGACACATTAAAAATTTGCATAATAACACATACTTTAGTAATTCTGGCCAATCCTACATTATAAGTTGACATTACTCTGTCAAAGTGTACAAATATTAAGATTCATTAGCAAATACCAGCTATTTTCATACCTGTCAAATACTCTAGTGTCTGCATAAGGATTTCCATTGTCTTCATCTCCTTCTTCATCATCTCTTTCTTCCTCAATATCATCAATACGTCGTCTTTTTGCTGGAAAATAAAAAAATATTACAATAGTGAAATAAATCAATACATTTACTTGATAACAGAATTTCCTTTTCAATCTAATTTTTGATAGCTTACTTTCCTACAAAGAAATGTGTTAATTGCCCATTTTATAAGTGGATATTTGTGAATATACAGGAATTAATTAACAACAAGAATGACAATTAAGATCATTGTGTGATCGAGTCAAACTAACACTCTTTTTTTTCCACTTGTTTAAAAGAGTGAAAAGAGTGTTAGCTCGACTCAATCACACAATCATCTTAATATATGATTAGCTTCACTGTGCAATGTTTCAATTAACAATTTTAATTAAGAATAACAATATTCTTATTGTATTTATGAAGCTGTTGACAATGGAGTGGTAATATATCCTAAACTTAGGTATTCATTTTCTTACAATAAACTCCACTTACTTACATAAAAGTAAGATGCATTTCGAGAGAATCTCTCCCATCTTCAGTTGCTCACCGAACCGCCGTTACTTGAAAATCGAGTAAAGATTGTGGCCATGATTTTTCAAGTAACAGCGGTTCGGTGATCAACTGAAGATGGGAAAGGTTCTTCGGAAACGTGTCTTATGTAAATAAGTGGAGTTTAGTGGTAAAAACAAAAAAAAAAAAAAAAAAAAAAAAAAAAAAAAGGAGGAATACCTAAGTTTAGGATAAACAATATTCTTTATTACCTGTAAACCTGTTGCTGTTCAAGTGTTGAGTATGTCCAATCAATTAAAGTACTTATAAAAAAAAACTACAATAGAGAAATAAATTATTACCTTTACTTGGTAACAGAATTTCTTTTTCATTTTAATTTCTGACACCTTTAATTTAAACTTGCCAACATAGAAATGTGTTAATTGCTCACTTTATATATAGATACATTGTGAATATACAGGGGTTAATTAACAACAATAATTATATTCTTTATTGCCCATAGATTTGTACACATGTTGAGCATTGTCAAATCAAGTAAGGTTCTGATATAAGAACATTTATAGTACATTAGAAATAGGTACCGCAAATACGAGGATAGGTTCATAGTTTCTGGCCTAATCTTTTCTAGGTATAATAAAGACAAAAACTATATTTTACTGTTCAATATAGTTAACCTCTATTGCAATATATTTCTCACATCTTTGAATTGACATTTCAACCCCCCCCCCCCAACCCCAAATAGTCAGAAGTTTTGTCTGTAAAATGGGCATAAACAGCATCCATCACTTCCTTGTCATCACTTCCTTCCTGGAAGGTCCTTCTTCAGTTTTGAGATAAGGAAATAGTCACTGGGAGCTAGATCTGGCATGTACGGTGGATGGTTGATCTCCCTGAAGTCATATTACTTTACAGCTTCTTTTCAAAAGGAGTTGTGTATAGAGGTGCGTCGTGATGAAGGCACCACCAGCACTCAGCTTTCCTCGCCTTTTCTCTTTGACGGAAGCACCCAGTCTGTGCAGCAGGCCGGCATAGTATCCCCGTTACTTGTGATGTTCCTCTCCTTGAAGTGAATGAAGGGTATTCCTGCACAGTCCCACAAGATTGTGGCCATGATTTTCTTGGTTGAATGAGTGACCATGACCTTTAGAGGCGGAGCTTCTCCAAGTTTACGCCACTCCATTGATTCTCTTTTGGACAAAAGAACATAGTAGAGGACCATAGTTTCATCTACTGTAACAATAGTTCGCAGAGCTTCTCTCTTGTTGCCATGGCAGAGCTTCAAAATGCCTGACAACAACAACAGATGACATGTTGCTACTTTTGGACTGAGGAAAGAGGTTTAGGCCCCCATCTTGCACTAACCTTGTTCATAGGAGGAGGAGGAAGAGGAGGAGGAAGAGGAAGAGGAAGAGGAAGAGGAAGAGGAAGAGGAAGAGGAAGAGGAGGAGGAGGAGGAGGAGGAGGAGGAGGAGAAGAAGAAGAAGAAGAAGAAGAAGAAGAAGAAGAAGAAGAAGAAGAAGAAGAAGAAGAAGAAGAAGAAGAAGAAGAAGAAGAAGAAGAATTAATAACTTATTGTTTTGCTTTTTCTGCAGCTGAGTACATTTTTAAAAATTCTATAAATCTGACATGATAATGAAAAATGGGAAATATTTCTGGATTCAGTATAAAAATGCTTCTAGACTATTTGTTTTTGGGAACCAAAAAATTTGTTGAGCAATGTAATAAACAAAAACTCTGTTTAATACAGCACTGTTTTATATTACACTAACTTTCATTCATAATTTTATTACATTTAATGATTACAAGGGTTGACTGACAATTAATGCCTTCATGAGTATTACACATCATTGGATGGGACATATTTTAATAATTCAAATATAGAACTTATTAGATTGTAACCATTTCATTACCTGTACTAATCATTCAACATGGCTACTAGATAACTGAATAGACTCCTATCAAAAATGAGCAAATTTTGTGAAGTCAGTCAAGGTAACTTGACAACATTGCAACAGGAGATGAAACCTGCTTCTATTATGGACCAAAGACAAAATGTCAGTCTATGGAACAATGTAAAAAAGACTAATTCCTAATAATGTAATTAAATTCATGGGCTCTGGTTAAAAAAAACTCTTGACAACAGTTTCTATGATGCAGAATATGCTTTCTTGGAATATCAACTCAGAAAATTATTTTTTGGTGTCCAACTTTAAGCCAGTTAAGGAGGATTTGAAGGAAAAGGAAATAATACAACAATATCAAGTCATTACAGCAGTACCGCCATGGGTGGCTGAGGTAGTTAAGGTGCGGACTCATGAGCGGGAGGTCTGGGGTTCGAATTCCGCCAGGACCATCCTTCCTGACTCAGGTTTTCCTCAGTTCTAAATGGCAAATGCCAGGGAGGTACCATAAACTTAGGCCTGGAACATTTCCTTCTTAAAAAAAAAAAAAAAAAAAAAAAAAAAAAACTTTCCCAGTACATCATTTCATCTCATGTATCATCAATGTCCACCACCTGTGGTGCCTCAGTAGTAAAAACAGGTGTAAAACACTATTAAAAATTACAGCAGTAATTGAGATTGAATCTTGCCACACTATAACATTCACCAAAGACTTCAGACTAGGCACAATATAATTTCCATCTTTTAGCAAAACTTAAAGAACATCTTTGAGGGTAACGTGTACCTCAAATGAAAAAGCAAAGACAGCTATCAGGAACTCAAGGTAGAGTGAACTTCTTCACAAAATTTATTCCTTGCTCAAAGAAATTTATTAAGTTTCCTGGTGACTGTGTTTAAAGAAATGAGTAAAGGGCAACATTTTTGCATTACATGTATTAAAATGTTTCCATCAAATCACAAGTAATGTTCATAGGAGCATTACCTTTTTTTCAAACATAATTTTCTTACTACACATTCTTTTTTTTACTGAATTGCAATGTAATGTCAAAATAACTTTTTGAGCAATTTTATATTACATAAAAACATCCAAACAAACAAAGAAACAAAATATTTAACTTGCTCATTCTAAGGATTCAGAATCATTTAACATCTCTGTACAATGCTTTCTGTATTTATATTATAAATAATTTTAATTCCTTTACCTTTTTTCCGAGGTCGAGAATCAGGAGAATGCTTATGCTTCACCGGTGAGCAGCATCTTTCACTTAAGTGTGACATTGCTTCCTCTACACTCCAATTGCTGGATATCAACACATCTTGCAGGACCTAAAAAAACATTTTATTAATTTGTTAATCTAACCCACACTTTTACATTTCTTGCATTTTAGTTTATGTTTTTCTTATTTCATTTTTAAGATCCAGAGATCAGAATTGTGATGTCATGCACACTAAAAAGGTGAGAAACTCTACCCTTAAAAGTTATTTTATAAAGAAGGGTTGTTATTATTTCTTTTACATACCATAATTCTATAACACAGTATGAAAGACTTTACTTCCCTTCCAAAGGAAGCCATACTTAATATTTTTACGCCCTAAAAATCCACTCACCCTGGTTAGGTTTGAATCCCTATCTTGGGTCTATGGGGCATATATGGTTGCCGCTAGACCACCAGGACCAAAAGGAAGAATGATGCCAGAGATTGAATGCTTATACAGCAATCACTTTTGAAATGCATTGCCTTGAAGGTATAATCCATACTTCATTTAAAAACTTTTGAAAAATTACACATTTTTAAAAAATTCTGTTGGAACTCACACAGTGGAGCTTGTTAATGTAAATTATAATTAATCTGTCGTCTAACACACTCTTATGCTTCACTTACATTTAAATACAGTGGGATCGGTTTCGAAGAGACAGGAAGATGGAGAGGATGTCTCTTCGAAACCAGTCCCACCGTATTTAAAAGTAAGTGAAGCACAAGAGAGTATCAGACGACAGATTAATTATAATTTACATAATCCACACTCCTCATTCAAAGGCTCAATGACTAGATAAATGGTTCAATTTTGGAAAGGTTGATCAATGCTTTAAAACGTACAATGCCTTCTAAACGATATAGATAGAGCACCTTAATGACCAAATGGTAGAATAATTTGCATTTCTGATGATTCCATAAAGACCTTCGATTTTCTGGATTTAACAAAATGGTACAGAAACTAGCCCACACCATAGGAGCAATGCATGGTATTCGAAAATGCCAATTATCAAGAAAGTGACATCAGTGATCCCATAAGATAGTGCTCTTGGTCCACCATTGTTTATTATTTGTGTTAACAATCAATGCTTAAATATAAAGTCAAAAGTATGGTTATTTTCCAACAATTATATTGTTTATAGAAAAATTAACATTTCTGATATGAATATTTTAAAAGTGATCTTAATAATATTTTCAATTGGAGAGATAAAACAGGATGAAAATAAATAGTTCTAAGATTAAGTCAATAACATTTGTAAAAGCCAAGAAGAATTAATCTTAATTATAACTCAAAGTTATAAACTTGCATGGGACGAACGAATTAACAGTGTTACAAGGAGAGCATAGAGGAGGTTACACTTTGTTATGAGAATACTAAAAATACCAGTCCTAAATCGAAGGAAATAGCTTATTTATCATTAGTTCCACTCTTAATGGAGTATGGAGCACCTTGTTAGAATCCATACAGGAAAAATCAAATATGAAAAAAATCCAGCATAGAGCAGCATATCATATATTTGATATTATTGTATGATTTAGTTGAGCTACACACTCTTAATGCTTCATTTACTTGTTAAAGGTTATTGCAACTTCCATCTGTGTACTCCATCTTCTAGTAGTTGCTAAATGAATTAATCCAGGTTGGTGTTCCTATGGCTCGAAGGCCTATTTACTAATTAAAATGTTAATTGGAACTTGCACAGTGAAGCCAATCATATAATTGATATTATTGTATGAATGGCTTCACTGTGCAAGTTCCAATTAACATTTTAATTAGTACATAGGCCTTCAAGTCATAGGAACACCGACCTGGATTAATTCATTTACCAACTACTATAAGATAAGTTACAAAGATGAAAGATACAATGAGAATTGAAGCATTAAGGGTGTGCAGTAAAACTAAATCATATAATTATATCAATAAATATTTATTGTTCAAACTCCAGTTTTTCCTGAACTACTTGAAAATTTAACTCATTATATTTCACTTGCTTTGCTTAACTTGTTTGATAAGTGTCTAGGCCTAAATGTGGTGAATTATATTTGATAATGTGTGTAAAATTAAGTTGAAATGTATTTAATTAGTTTGACATATACAAGTTAATGTGTATTTAGCTAGACTGACATGTTTTACTAGGTGAAATGAATTTAAATTAATATGCATAAAATTACACTGAAATGTACTTAATTAGTTTGATGTATTTAACTACATTGATGAGCATCTAACTACATGAATGTGTTCTTAATTTGATGAAATGCATTTAATTAAGTTAATTGGCATATAAATATTCATATTTGACATGCATTTAAATTAGATTGATTAATTTAATCTAGGTTAACAAGCACTTAATTAAGTTAATTGATTTCTTTATTAAGCATTTTTCCGTAAACAATCCTTGCATTTCATTATTCTAAACTGCCATTTGATAAGTCATAAGCCATAAGTCCAATCTCAGTTTAATACATACAAGGTGAGGGTAGGTCCATAAGTTTCTGGCCTGGCTGATAAGGATTATCACCTTCACAAAAGCCTTATCTGATGTCAGACCTTATCTATTAAGTAAATAATTGTAGCTGTAACTTGTGCTCTGCTGTATTCAGTTGCTCAGATACAGTTGCATAAAGAAAGCTAAGTGTAGAAGATTGTGACATGTTCAAAATGGAATATGGATCTGCTTTAAGTTCTTCACAAAAGAAAGACTTGCAATTTTAGAGCTTTGCTGTGGCAACGAGAGAGAAGTTGCAAACCATTGTTACAGCAGATGAAACTAGTCCTCTACTATGATCCCTTGTCCAAAAGAGAATCAATGGAGTGGCAATAACCTGGCAAAGCACCACCTCTAAAGGCCATGGTGACTCAGTCAACCAAGAACATCATGGTCACAATCTTTTGGCACTGTGAAGGAATACTCTTCAAGGGGAGGAACACCACAGTAAATGGGGATTACTATGCTGGCCTACTGCACAGACTACATGCTTCCATCAAAGAGAAAAGGCAAGGAAAGCTGAGCGGTGGTGTGCACTTTCTTCACGATAATGAGCCTGTGCACACAGCTAAGCTGTGAAGAATTGTGGCTTCAAGGAGATAGACCACCCACCCTACAGTCCAGATCTAGCTCCCAGTGACTATTTGCTCTTCTCAAAACTCAAGAAGGACCTTCGAGGAAGGGAATTTAAGTGTGAAGAAAAAGTGATGGATGCTTTTATGCAGATTTTGCAGACATGACTTCCAACTATTTTTTGGGGGGAATGAAATATTAATTCAAAATGTGAAGAGTGTACTCCAATTAAGCGTAGCTATATTGAAAAATATAGTTTTTTTCTTTATCATACCTAGAAAATGGTTAGGGTGAAAACTTATAGATCTACCCTCCTATTTTTCTGTTACGATGCTGGACAGGAAATGTGCTTATCTAAATCTGTCACTGCTTGCAATGTAGTTATGATGAATGAGAACTTTCATTATTTTATTATTAGCATTAATGCCTTTTTATTCCTACATATAAGCAAACTAGTTCTGACTTAAAAGTAGCCTTGAAATTAAATTTTAAGATAGATGTTGATGTAATAAATTATTTAATTGTTGACATAACATCTGATAGGTAACCTGTGGCAGATTCAATATGATCCTTATTGGTATCGTATCAGAACAGAACCAAAACTATTTAACACTAACCATTTTATCAACTGCTGGAAAAGCATCTTCTAGAAATTTGAGATTATTTTCTTTTGTTGCAATATCAGATGCATTTTCTCCATCTGAATCGTCACTTTCCTGAATGCGAGGTACTGGTTTCTTACGTAGAACGTTTATGCTATCGGAGCCAGTTGAAGCCTCAGATGAAGCAGACTCGGAATCTATTGTAAAATAAAAATAATGCACTTAGATCAGAAAATACTTTTAAAAAATACAGCTTCAATATAAACGCATCTAAAATGTACTGCAAAACGCAGCTACAAAGGAACAGTTTTGCATATGTAGTGTTATCCTAACAATTGCCTAATGAATAATTTAAAGTGAAGTAATACAAAGCTTAACTTAGAAGTGCTTTATTGTTCAGATGTCAAACCTTTCCTTCCATTGTTCATAACTTCATCAGTTGCATTGGGTTCTAGTTTCTTCATGCTTTTCTTTTGAAACCTAAACTTTCGTAGATTATTTAAGAGGCTAGGACTGCCTGCCCCTGAATCTTTATCACCTGAACCAGAACCAGAGCCCGAATCCTGTGACATTTTCTCACAATACTCGTCTCCTAAAACCATAAGTATAAATAATTACAGCGTCGAATGGCCAATGTCGCTTATTAATGCAGAAAAGAAAAAAATGCACAAGTTATCACTCATTACTCTCAGTTTGGGTACGTATAGGTCACACTTCTTTTGACCTCAGTAATTTAGCTACCCCTATACGCTCCACACCGAAAGGACAACTGCTCCACATTGTTCTACCCTCAAAGCAACAACCCGGTTTTACCACAGAATACTAAATCGTTCAATGTGTGTGCTTTATCCAGTGTCGCCAACCTCATCTCGATTTTTAAAGCAACTATCAATTACCATATATAAATCGTACTATCTATACCATAGATAACCCCTAATACCTTATTTGCTGCTATGCTCTAGATTTCATAGCCATCCATTAAATTTCATACTTTTAAGAAATATTTTATTCCTCTCACTTATTATTATATTATTACATTAATGATTAATTTATAAGTAATTAATGGAAGACAACCGTGAATAAAAAAACACAAATTATTATTATTATTATTATTATTATTATTATTATCATCATCATCATCATCATCATCTCATCATCATCGTTGTCGTCGTTCTCCCCCTCATCCTCATTCTTATCATCACCATCCCATCAAATTATAATTATATAAAAATTAGCAAGTCTTTTCATGAGGTCAACCTACAAACCGAGAGGGTGTCCCTTGTATGGATGCTGCCAGTCAAATTAACGATTTCCTACATCCCTTATTAGAAGTAAACCTATGAATTACATAAAATATCAATAAATCATTCTCATTGCACATTGTAAAAATGTTCTGAGGGAACCAAAATGCTTAAGAACACTGTATATACAATGATACACACTTAACGCTTTGAGAATTCAGAGATATAACTCACTTTATATCTATATAGCTCCTTCTGTGAGTTATTATTATTGTTATAAATGATTTATTATTAATTGTTATTATTATTATTATTATTATTATTATTATTATTATTATTATTATTATTATTATTATTATTATTATTACTACTACTACTACTACTACCACTACTGTTGATCCTACGTAGCGGCTAAATACGCTCGCAACATCCAAGTCTTGTGACCGAGGTAACCTTAATGATTCAGTTATAAATTTATGAAACAGGCTAATTTTACTACTGTGAGTCCCAAGCGTTTCCATTTGCGTGATGATCCTGTATTCAGAACATCAAAAACATATTTTAAAAACTTTGGGCTCATAGCCGTTTTTGTTTTGTGTTGACTTTAGTAATTCAAGTGTTATTTCCCAGATGGCAGAGTTTTGCCAATTGTTGAATATGGAAGGTGAGAGTTTGAGCGACAGTGAAACACATGTTACAGATAAAGATCATATATCAGATGGAGAGAAGGAAGATAAAATAACGTTCCAGGATTTGGTAAGACTTGCGTAAAGGTTATTTAATGGTTTAAAATATTAATGTACAGATATTTATGATAACTTTGTTTGCAGGTATAGGTTAAGTTCCTGCTATTTA
This sequence comes from Metallyticus violacea, assembly GCA_030762175.1. Lineage (NCBI taxonomy): Eukaryota > Metazoa > Arthropoda > Insecta > Mantodea > Metallyticidae > Metallyticus > Metallyticus violacea. The sequence continues at coordinate 26,563,808 of CM060839.1, forward strand.
TTTAAAGTAAAAGTTTAGGAGTGCAGATATTATTTCAATTTTCATACTGTATTGATTGAAAGTAATGAGTATACACTCACATTTCGATGCTTGTGCAGCATGCATGATTATTTTATACCATTATTTTGTTATTGCAGGGTATTGTGGATGTGTTGTGTGAAGCATGTGAACAGTTGAAATGGAAGGCCCCGACGAAAATACAGAAAGAAGCAATCCCAGTGGCGTTACAAGGTAAGAATGTTCAGTAGGTACCCAGTTATTGTCAGAACTGCTGGGGTTGCATTGCCAAAATTATTTTATTTATTTAGCACAAATTATATTATAAAATGATAACATATCTTGCAAAATTTACCTACCTAAAAATGTTTCCGGTCCCAGTATATCATAATTCCAGGTTGTTGATGGAGACCAAATCATAATCATTCTCATAACTACCGAAGTTACTTAATAATGTCACATACCGAGCTTTCAAGAACATCCATAATGTCACCAAGGCAGTTTGTAGTGTAGAAGGCATTCCAGTTTAAAAGAAAAGTAGTGCTCCAGCCATGGCTAGAATCAACAAATTATTGTTTTAAACCCTGTGAAAACAAAATTGGTCAATAATAAATACATCCAGTAAGAGAAAATCTTTCTTAAAATGATAAATTATATATATTCCATCTCATTCTTTGGTCACAGTAATCTAATCAATGCTTACATGTTTGCTGCCATAAAATAACAATGCCAAATAATGTGGTTAATGGGTAAAGAAACACTCTTAGATCTCCAGTTTCACAATTACAGATAGGATATTATAACATTGTACTTCTACAAACCAAATATCACCGCCACGGGTGGCCGAGGAGGTCTGGGTTCGAATACCGCCAGGACCGTTCTCCCTGACTGAGGTTTTTTCCAGGTTTTCCCCAGTCCTCATAAATGGCAAATGCCGGGGAGTTACCCTAAGCTTAGGCCTGGAACAATTCCTTCCTTAAAAATAAATCCTTTCCCAATATATCATTTCATCTCATGTATCATCAGTGTCCATCGTCTGTGGTGCCTCTGTAGCAAAAATGGACGTTAAACACTATTCAAACCAAATATATTAAATTCCTTGGTTTAATAATTGATAACCATCTGAATTGGAAAGACCACATCAATCTTATCATACTTAAACTTAGTAGTGCATGCTATGCAAGACATGCATTAGTAATGTTGGAGTCAGTTAAGACTTTAAAACTAGTTTATTATGCTTATTTCAACTCAATAATGAAGTACAGTCTAATATTTTGGGGAAATTCAGTTAAAAAGTGAACTTTTTTTCCTATTACAGAAAACAGTCATACAAATAATCGCTGGTATACACATAGCAGACATTCATGCAGAAAACACTTTAGGCAATTTAAAATTTAACTCTTCCTTGTGAATATATTTTATCCCCCATGAACTGTTATGTAAGAAATAAACAAAAATTTGTTAATAATCAAAATGTACATGACAAGAATACTAGACAAATAGCAAACCTACGTCAACCGACTTAACACTTTCATGCCATCAAAAAGGCATTTGTTTATAAATGTATTTTAGTACACAATGCTCTTCCCCCTAGCCTAAAAGCCTTAATAAACAATGATAATTCCTTTAAATCTGCTCTTAGAAAATACCTATGTAAAAAGGCTTATTATTCTTTAAAGGAATATATGAATGACAATATTATACTGAGTTAAAAACACTCCAATGATTTATATCAATGAATCACTACTTATTTTTCCTAATAAGCTTCATTATCACAATGCAAATATGCACCATGCATTAATGCTTTTCTGTCTTTTGAAAATTATCTCTGTGTCTTTTAATTGCCATTTTTGCCTGGAAACATAATTTTTCTATACCTAGTGAGTCATAACATACTTTGCCCAGAGCTATCCAAGAAAAACTTGCTAATTCTCCCACTATATGGTTTATATTTAACCATGACTTAAAGCTTTCCTGGCGGCGATATGAAAATAACTTTTCTCGGTCTATCAGCCAGGTGAATTCTGGAAGGAGTTCCAAGCTTTCTTGGAAACTTGCTAAGACATGTCAAAGATACCCTTGGTCTCAAGACTCCCAGAGAATATCAAATCCCATGTGAATGTACCAGGGCCTACATTGGACAGACGGGAAGAACAATTGAACAGAGATGCAAAGAACATGAGAGCTACATCTGCCTGATGGACCCAGAAAAATCTGGCCTTGCTGAGCACTGCATCCAAGAAGGACACAGACCAAGATTGATTGAAACAACTAGCTATAAAATATGAACAAAACAATGTCACCAGGGATAATGACTTACAAGTTAATAACATTTGGAGTTCAGTGCTCAACAAATATGCAGCAAGTTGTATAAAACTGCCAAGGGTTAGCACTGGTTTTAGTATGGGCTTACATCCGAAAACGGGCCAATTAGAGAGGTTCGTTTCTGCAATTAACATCATTGGTCCTTGGTTAATGCCTCCCATGCCGTACCCGAGCCAATCTGGCTGCCTCTTCCCTTACTAAATTGACTATAAATACAGGGGGACAAGGAGTCTCTACGTCATTTCCTGAAGATGAGAGCGATGTTAGCTCTTAAAAGCTTGGAACTCCTTCCAGAATTCACCTGGCTGATAGCCTAAGAAAAGCTATTTTCGGTTTAGATTTAGATTGATGTTGGAGCGTGTAGATAATACACCTTGGCATTTGAGCCATAGGGGCCCTTTGTGCACTTCTTCAAACCTGATTTTGTAGTATCAGACCTAGAGCTTCAGTGAGCTCTAGAATCTTTTCTGCAATCTTAGGAATTACATCTCCTAAAGGATTTAAAGGATTGTATTGTATCCTAATAGAGATATTCTTTGTCTTTCCAGAGTTTTATATTCAAAAACGTGTTTTGCAGTCTCATCAGATTGTTCACATATTTTTTTTAATAGTGTGTAGTGTTTACTGAGGCATCACAGGCAGTGGACACTGATGATAATGAGATGAAATGGTAAACTGGGAAAGGATATTTTATAAGAAAGGAAGCTTTCCAGGTCTAAGTTTAGGGTACCTTTCCATTTGTGAGAACTGAGGAAAACTTGGAAAAAAAGTCCTGGTTGGGAATCAAACCCCAGACCTCCCATTCATGAGTCTGCATCTTAACAACCTCAGTCACCCATGGCAATGCTGTTCACATAGATGGAATATGAGGTTTCCATTACAGTGTTCTTGTTCATGGGTGTTTCTGGAATGGCCAATGTCCAGTAATCATTCCAATAGCTTTTCTGGTTTGTTTCCTATCCCTATTCAGTAGGTGTTTAGCCAGTGTGCTATCAAATATTGCACCAGAGTACTATGGTACTTAAAGCAGTTTCCCACTATTATACTAAGAAAGCAGGTATGATATTCAGTAATGTCCAGTGTGCGATTTATCCTTTTACCATTGGGAGGGGATGGTCTTAGTGGGTTTGCAGTTATATATAAAGCAACTATATGTGCACTATTTTCTTATATAAATGCCTATTATTTATCTATATATAATTTATGATTACTTTCTTAATATATATTTTTGTGTGCCATTAGCCATTTTACAGGGAAATAAAATTTACAAAATCAGATTATATTCTTATCATGAGTTTAGTTAAATAGATGAGATGAATAAGACTGCTCCTGAAGGTGGGATGGTTTGCCAACTAGTTTGTCAAGGGCACAATGGTGCTGAGACTTGATCCATCTTGCTGCAAATATTTCTGCACCAAAGCAATGCACTGGAGATACATTTATTGAAGTAGATTTTAGTGTTAGAGTTTGTAGATGATTTCTCTGATCAGTCAGGGTTAGATTCTAACATGCTTTCACTTATTTTAAATTCACCTTATTGCATAAATGAGGAATTGACATGCCACCGTAAAACACACATTTACATTCATCTAAAAATTACATATTTGGATGTAATACAGCTACACCTGAAAGGAAATCCAAGTCTTCAAAACGATTTTTCATATTGTCTGCCAAAGACTGAAAAATTTTATTTCGAAATATTTTAAAATTTATATTCATCGCATGATGGTTTGTAACTGCTTTGAATGTGTACTTTTCCTACATTTCTTGTACTATCATCCTAATATGCAGTGAGTCATTTGTTTTCAATGTTTCAAGAGTTTTTATAGCCATGTCAATTTCTTGTTTTGCTCTAAGAATTGAAGAATTTCTGTTTTGCATAAAGAATGATAATGTCTCATAAAGTACAATTAATTCATTATAAGCAATCAGTTCATGAGACATTTTTACCAATCCTTCAAATTTAGACCTCTCATGAGATCGGGAACCATCATGACTCAGTTTTTCAAAAAGATGGACAAGAGAACTGTGGCTTTCAAGAAGAACTTACAACATTAAATGATGAAGCAACCCAATGTAGGCCAAAAATAAGGACTACCATCTGCAACTGAGAGTTGAGTTCTTGGGAAACATCCTGTAGCAGTCTCTGAATTTTGGGACTTTGAGAAAATACAGAGTATAAGGAATCTAAATGACCATCAAAGTCAAATTATTTAAAAGTAAAAAGAGTGCTAGAGATAAAGCAGATGCATTTGATCTGATCAGATGCACAATAATATATTTGTGATGAATAATGATTTTTTCATAAAAAGACTGATTGTGGTGTACATCTATCACATCATGCATAACATCACATACCGTTGTTCCATTTTATAGTTCATACAATGCACAACAAATAAGTCCTTATGTAAATATTTACATAGCTGAGTAGCTATACCTTTGAAAGGTGCAAGCATTGTTGATGCATGTCTGTTGCAATACCTATAAGATGGTTTGTTAGTAAATCATATTTAATATTATATTTTTCAAGAGCAGCTAACACAGTATTGAAAATACTTTCCACTCTCACACTTTCTAATTAACAATATTGAACAAATAATTGCAACTCCCTCAAAGGACACACATACATGTAGTATTAAGCAGGTAATTAGAAATTGTTGTACTTTCATCTATCATGTGCTAAAGTTTGTACTCGATTCTATAATGAATTGAGCAAAAATATTTTGTTTCATTTTTTAATTTTTTTTATATAAATATTTCAGCATGCATGGTCAGAATCAATCTTATTACTGATTGATATACCATTCAATTTTTATAGTTCAATTGCTGCAGGTATGTTTTGAATGATAACTTTTTGTTTAGCTATTACATATGCAAATCTGAACAACGATGCAATTATGTTTACTTTTTCTTGATGTTGCTTTCCCCACAAGTTTTCACTTTCAATCATAGATTTTTCTATCCTTTTTTTCCTTTACTATGTATGATTTCTATGCATTTCACATATGATTTGCACTTTACATGATCACCAATTTTATTATTTAGTCCTTTGGAATTATTTGCTGAAACACCAATTAAAAAGCCATTATTAATATGCACACATTCCATACTTTCCACCCTAAGTAAACTTCCGAACACTGCATATTACCAAGTTTGTGTTATTTACAGACAGCCATGGCTTAGTCTTATGCCAGTTTTCATAACATGATAAAGCAACACAATTTCCCACTATAATTTAATCCTAACTGTTACTCCCTTTGTCACCTAGAGACTTCTCAGAGTTTTCTGTCCCCAAAAATTCACTAACTTTCTCTTTGTTAGCACTGTCATTAACATTTTGTTTCTTAGATTTGCCATCTATTTTAACTCCTTTAGCTGCACCACTAATATCCTGATTCACTATTTACATGCATTTTCGATAATTGACGAAATTTTACGTTGTTTCTGAAACATAGTTAAATTCTGTTATTTACACAGGCCTAGGTGTACTGAAACTAATAACTGCTGCTTGCCTTGCAGGCTCATACAAATTAACAATGACATACACAATAATGGATCATAACCTTAAAACAACAGTGACACAAAGAGAATGAGAAATGTTTAAATTTGAAATATTTAAATACATAACATTGTTTCCAAAGTTAATGGGCAAGAATATGAGCCTATAATATATTTATATGCATCTTAAATATATTTTAATGTTAAAATCGCTCTTGGGGATGTACACTTTTTGTGTACGGCTCCACAAATTTAAATTAAGTGTTAAGTTATATAGTTTTTCATATCCAGTGAGTGGGGAGTGGGAAATAAGCATCCCTGGTTGGGATGGGTCAGTTTAAAATCAAAGGGGGGAAAATTCCTTCCATCCCCCCCTTGCAAATCACATGCTGGTAATATTACAAGCAGATAAACATATCATGAAATTTGCTAATGTACTCATTAACTTAATCTAATCAGGTTTTAGTATTGAAGAAGAACCCTGTATTAGCAGAAATGTAATTAGATTATGTGTTAGATTGAGTTTGGTTTAAGTCAATCAAAATTCTTTATCGCAGCAAAATTAGAGCAATTATTAACCTTAATTGGTGAGATAAACCTCTGCAAAATGAAGAGGGAAGTGGTGCAATAGCTGCCCTTCACAAAAATTTGCCATACTTAGAAAGGTAACTGCCACTACCAGCCTTTTTGATCAACTTAACATTTTAAATTGCCCATGCAATACAAAACCTGCTAAAATTCTGTCAGTATCTGCATTCTACTGGTGGAAGTAGTCTGGAGCTACATAGGAAGTATATGACAAGGTGGGAAGGTGCAGATTATGGGAGAAAGTTCATAGCTAAGAAGTTCCATGATAAAATAGTGTTTCAAGAAAACAATAACATTTTCTAAATTTTATGGTTTTTTTTTTGTTGTCTTACATGTGTTCTACTCCTCATTGCAGAAGTTCCTTTAAGTGAAACCTTTTAAACATAACTACTTCAGGCTTCTGAGACATTTAGCTTTTTTATGTATATAGGAAAAAATATTTAATATTTTATTGTGATTTTTCAGGCAAAGATGTAATTGGTTTAGCAGAAACAGGTTCAGGAAAAACTGGAGCATTTGCTCTGCCCATATTACAGGCTCTGTTAGAAAGTCCACAACGATATTTTGCCCTAATTCTCACGCCAACAAGAGAGCTAGCATTTCAAATTTCTGAGCAATTTGAAGCACTAGGTAAGTAAAAGAGGATGCTGTTTATTTAAGATGAATAAGACTATAGGCCTGCCTTGTGTGCCACAGTTCATATTTAGTAATGATTTCTTCTTTTTTTTTATATGACATTTTGAATAGGTGCAAGCATTGGAGTGAAGTGCGCAGTTATTGTTGGAGGAATGGATATGATGTCACAAGCATTGACACTTGCAAAGAAACCACATATTCTCATTGCCACTCCAGGTAGATTAGTTGACCATCTGGAGAATACCAAAGGTTTCAACCTGCGTGCCCTCAAATTCTTGGTGAGATTTTAATACTTTTAACTTATATTACAGATATGTTAGTAATGTAATGTAGAATTGGTAAAATATTAAAGTACTTTTATTCTACAAGCTTTCACCCTTTCTTCAATTTTAAAAGCCTATGCATTGAAAAGAAAAACACGGTACCTCAAATAAATAAATGTATTAGGATAACAAGCTCCTAGGACATGGCCATGGAATGATTTATGTATCAAATATCATGGCAGAAGAAAAATCGGACTGCCTGCATGGCCTAGTGGTAGTATTTGAAACTACTAATTCAAAGGTCCTGGGTTTAAACCCCATCAATTCAAGCTGCCCTTATGTATCAATAATAATGTGGAATATGCAGTGCTGATATGCCTGCTCACCAAGGGCTGAAATGTTACCTCCAGAATCCAACAATCAACTTTCAAATGCCTCAGACATAAGCTTTGAAGAAAACCAGAAAAAAAAGAGATGATGCTATGTATTACAATCAGCCAATAATTAATTCCTTTTTTGGTGTGTTTATTTATGGATGCTCCTTAACATCTCAGGTCATCAGCGTTCCATTCAAATCAGGAAACAGCCGACAAATTTTGCTTAGAGGCCTCTTTTTTTTTTAAGGCTTGAGGTTCTTCATTGTGCTATAAATGTATGATATGGGACCCACGGCTTTACTTCCCTTCCGAAGAAAGCCATATTTTGGATTTTTATGCCCGAAAAAATTCATCGGTCCTGGCTGGGATCGAACCGGCAATCTTGGGTTTAGGAGTAAAGTATGGTTGCCATTTTGCCACCAGGACTGACATGCTGCTTTGTGCTCTATCCAATGAGAGATAATCATTATTTTGGAGAAAATTCCAAAGAAGTTGGTGTCATACTAAAGAGGAAGGGCAAATTATATAATGTGACAAATGATAGCATTTGCTGTGATGATATGATTACATATTACTTTTTGGATGGTAGTTGTATGGATGTGATTTGGTGGTAGTAGTAAAGTGTGTGAGGGGAAATTTTTGTCTATGGCACAAGTCTCCAGCAATGTGTAGTACATGGGTCGCAGATGGTGGCAAAATGGAAGAGAAAAACAGAATGAGTTTGGATAGAATAAGAATGAAATATGGAAAGGTACATTATATTCACAATTTTTGACATAATTTATAAAAGCTTTTTTTTTTATAAACATTTTAGTTTTTATGGCCTTTTGGCAGTGCTTTGGGAGTAGAATTTGCTAAGTTTAGCCACATAGTCTAGATCTTCTATCCCATCTGCATCCATCCCTGTCCATTGAGATATTTAAATGAAAAATCAGCTCTGCTGCTGATATCACTGCTGCAGGTTTCACATTATCATCAAATTACCATTGCTGTACATAGTGTTTGAATTTTAACTTTTCAAAAAATTGAAATTCTCACTGAGGGGAGACATTTTTTAAAATAGTTTTTGTTAAGTTTTGTATGTTTTTTCAAATCCCTATTTTTTAAAGTTGTATAATATATTGCATGGTTCTCTGAATATGAAAAAACTTCATAAACATTTTCTTGATTGTAGGTAATGGATGAAGCAGATCGTATATTGAACATGGATTTTGAAACAGAGGTGGATAAAATATTGAAAGTGATACCTCGGGAGCGACGCACATTTCTTTTTTCAGCAACTATGACAAAAAAAGTGCAAAAACTGCAAAGAGCTTCATTGCGGGATCCAGTCAAAGTAGAGGTTTCTACAAAATATCAAACAGTGGACAAATTACAGCAATATTATATCTTCATACCTGTGAAATTTAAGGTAAGAGCTTGAGTAATATATATCTGGCAATTAGCCGTTGGCTTGTGCATTAAAGATGATATAAAATATGATTACATTTGTATGAGAGAAAGTTTTTATACATCTGTAGTTTTTTTTTTTTTTTTGAATAGTGTTTAATGCCCGTTTTTACTACTGAGGCACCACAGGCGGTACATCTGTAATTGATGTATAAGAACTGATTATGGGTCAAATTCTGGATGGTACTGAAAATTTTTAGAAGTATCCGTGAAAGAGGAAATGAAAAATACTATACTTTTGTAATAGATAAAATGCAAACTAAAAAGTTTGTTAAAACATGCAAAACTTCTTGGTGATTTTGTTCAGATTTTTCAGAATTCCTGTACATTTTTCACCTTCTCCATAATTGCTCTATTGGTGTAACATTTTTATCCATTTGCTAAGTCTGTGACTCATTTGTTGCATTTCCACTAATAGTATAATTTCATATAATTAAGATTATTGTATGACCGAGTCGAACTACACACTCTTATTGCCTTCACTTGTTTAATTTTTACATTTATAAATCTACTAATATATAAAACAATTGGAGCCAATAAGAGTGTATAGTTCATCTCAGTAATACAATAATCGTAATTATATGATTTGCTTCATTGTACAAGTTCCAGTTAGCACTTCAAGTATAATTCCATTTGACATTACTTGATATTACTGCTTTGTCATCTGCATATGATGTTATGCAGGGTGCTGCACTTAGAGATATCAAGAAATAAATACTCACCATTTAAAAATAGAGAAAGATGTAGTAAGAGCTGAATCTTACAAGTTACAGAATCTCTCCAAGTTTATATAACAACAACAAGTTTATATGAAGGTCATGCACATGTACATCAGTGTTTAATAAGAAGACAAGCTGGTGTTATGTATTCAGTAGAGCAACAGGCACTGTACAGTAAGCAGATGGACATTGTAACAATAACTTCAGTATGTGCTGAGGTAGTAGAACAGAACTCTATTATGAGTGTACAATGCCATGTATGTTCTGAATGGAATGAATGGAGTCTAGATGTCTGTGGGGCAACTGGAGGTGACACATCAAGTTGCATTGACCATTTTCCTAAACTTGGAGAGTTTCTACATCAAGTTATGTAGAAACATATGTAAATGAACCATTATTTACTAATACCTCTAAGTGGAACACTCTGTATATCCATAATTATTCACTAAACTATTTTTAAGAAGTCAGTTATATAAATTAAAAATTTTATGTGCCCTAGAATAATTCCTTGAGGCACACTAATAGTTATATGCAGAAATCATTGTTTTTTGTTATCTGTCACCAGTTTATTAGATGCAATTGAACAGTGTTTTAATTTCATATTTCTGAATATGATGCTCACTACAGTGCTTTATGAAGTTGTTCTGGTTTCTTTTTAGGATGTATATCTAGTGCACATTTTAAATGAGATGGCGGGGAACTCCTTCATGGTATTTTGCTCCACATGTAGTAATACCGTGCGAACAGCACTGCTGCTACGGAACTTGGGTTTCACAGCTGTTCCACTTCATGGGCAAATGTCCCAAAATAAGCGTTTGGGGGCACTGACAAAGTTCAAGGCAAAGAGCAGGTCCATTCTTATCTCAACAGATGTGGCTAGCAGGTAAAGTGACCAATAATGCATAAAGTACAGCAAGATTTAAAATGGCTCATGTATTTTTTAAGTAATTTTTGGTAATTTGCATTTCTGTCTAAAGGGGATTGGACATTCCACATGTAGATGTGGTCATAAATTTTGATATTCCAACTCACAGCAAGGATTACATTCATAGAGTTGGGAGGACTGCCAGGGCAGGCCGATCTGGCAAATCAATAACATTTGTTACACAGGTAATGAAATTATTCAATTGTGTATAATCTTATTTTTTTAAATGAGTTTTTACCATTAGATTAATAAATATGTAGAAGTATTTAGAGAAAAGAAAAAATTCAGATAAGCAAGGAATTAAATGTAAGAATATATTATTCTTTATTAGCTCTTGAGTTGATTTAATAATGTTATGCTCCACTTACCATTGAATTAATCAGAACATGTTTCACAGGCTTTTGCTTCCATCATCAGCTATGAGTCAAAATTCATAGTAGACCCTTGGAGCTGGGAATATGGAAAAAAAATGTTAATAAAAATAAGGTTATGAACTTTGAGATTCCAATAGAAGACAAATTAATTCAAAAGTTCATAAAATGTCCACAAGAGCCACACCAAGTCCGTCTAACCAACAACGAATCTGATAGTCGACTCACAGCTGATGATTAGGGCAATAGCCTGTGTAACTGTTCTGTATAATTCAATGGTAAGTGGAGCATGAGTATTAAATCAACTAAAGTGCTACTAAGAATAATTCATTGCTTCACTGTATTAGTTCCAATAAAAAATAATTTTAAATTTAATAAGAATATATGCCACCCTAAAACAAATATCTGTCAAGAATAAGGTCATATAATAGATATCTGCAAAGCTAAAAAGGCTAAAGAGCTTAACCAATGCATATTATTATTGTTTCCAGCACAGTATTTTGCAAGTGCACTAGCAAACATAAGAAATTTTATACTTTATAAAGCATATAAACATTTTTAATTGCATGAGCGCTGTGGTTTTATATTATTTCTAATGAAATGCATATGGCAATTTTGTTGCAAAGCCATTAGCAGTTGTTTCAGAGTGATTCCATGATATTAGTGTAATAATAGTCTATTGTATTTTCAGATGTTTTATTTCTTATGTATGTCATGTATTAAATATTTTTTTCTTGATTTCATTTTTGTTCTACAGTAATATAATAATGAATGTAGTTTTCTGTGAATGAAAAATTTCAATAATTTAACGCTTTTCAGTTAGTAGTGGATCTGATGCCAACTGCTTGGGTCTGAGGCAGTGGATAAGATAATTAAGCAAGTGAAAAATAAAATAAAAAATAAACTTCATGTAGCTTGAACCTTGTCCTCTGCTTGCAAACTAACACCGGGGTAACTAAGCTACAGAAGTGGCTAAATATTAACACGTCTACATATTTAATTCTTCCTATGATAATAATAGGCAAATCTTAAATACACGTTAGGCTTTCAATATTGTTTTGATATTATTACAGCATATCTGTCTGTGTTTGAGCCTTGATTATGTAATGTTTTTATTTGTCACCTGTTTCATGGCAGATCTGCAACCAGAGCAGTAACATGCAGTGAAGCGAATTATAACATCCACATCACCAATTCAAGTTTGCATAATTACAATGAAAATAAACACATACTGATAACTGGAAATGTTATCGTGCTACATCCAGACATTTCTTGCATTTTTTTAGAAATTGTCATATACATGCATCAGTTCTTCTGAAATTGAGTCAGTTTAAACTTGAAAGCAAATATGGCCACTGTTGTCTATAAATTGTAGGCATGTGATTATGACATTCTGATAATTTTTGTTATTGGAAGTTATGGAATGTTAATGATAAGAGTAATTGATCCATGCTTAATATTCTTTACTGATGAAGAATGATTCCATTTAAGTGGTTGCCTCTTATGGACTAAGATTGGAACAGTGGTACTATCTCATTATATGTCAATTCACAGGTCTCCTTTACAGCAACTAATGATTGCATGCATGTGAACAGATTAACTGGCCCCATCATATTTATACAGAATGCCTGCAGGAATGAGAGATTTTAATAACATGGTAATACAAATTGAAATTAATTTTATTTGTATATGATTCTTCCCATCTAAAATTTACATCCATGCCATTTGTTACCCACATAACCTAATTAATTTCTTAAAAATAACATCCTTTAAATGGCTTCCTTCCTGCATTCATAAATGCAACGAGAATGATTTAATCTTTTATTCACACAATCCATAAATGTTCCCATAAAAAAATTACATGCTGAAAGGTCTGGTGATTTCACAGACCAATTCATACTACTGTTCTTTGACATGGTATGCCCTCCAAAAAGCTTTTATAAAACTCATTTGATATTTTCTCCTTGTGGCTGTTTTGCTGAAACCATGTGAACTCTTACAATGGATAAGTCATTTTGCTAAGAACGTTTCAGCCATATTGATGTAATGTGGTGACATTACAGAAATTGCACAGTCACAGTCTTCATAAAAGTATGGACAAGTTATTCCTTTTGATTACACAGCATACCACTTGTCACTTTTTCAATGTAAATGAATCTGGTGTGGAAAGTAAGGATGTCTGTAGCCCAGTACTGGAGGTTCTGTTAATTCACTTACCACTTAAGTGAAATTGCACTTCATCGGACATCCAGTGCTTTCCAGGAAATTTTCACTTGGTTATATTTTGCTAAAAATTATTTGACAAAATTAAATCATTTGTTGAAATCACACTCTTTCAATTCATGGTGTAATTAAAATTTGTTTGAATGCAATTTGAGATCTGCAAGTAATGTTCTGTCAAAAGTACAGTAAGACAATTCTAATGATGCAGTAAGTCATTGTGCACAACAATGTGGACTTTAGAGGATTAAAGCATTGACTGCTTGGACAGTGAATTTGAACTGTTTTTCTAGATTCTGGATGCTTCATGTCCTCAGTGGAATGTGTTGATTCAAATCTTTCACCCTAATTTTCACAGCATGGGTTGAAGGAACCAGATCATAATGGCATAGTTGAAAATTATATAAACAATTCCCACCATGTAGCTCACAACAAACATTTCCTATAGAGCATCATGGCTTCACAGTATTACCAATTTAACTTTGTACTAATTAATTGAAAACTGCTGTTCCCATGTGCCACCTTGTATAGTAAAAATTTAGTATTATTTCGTTAAGAACAAAAGTTATATAAAGCAAGGAAGCACTAGCTTGGCTTGCATTTGTTTAGCATAGCAATGTAAGTAAAATGAATAGATGGATTTACCATTGGTTCTTTTGCAGTATGATGTTGAGCTTTACCAAAGGATAGAGCATTTAATTGGAAAGCAACTCCCATTGTATAAAACAGAAGAGGATGAAGTTATGGTACTGCAGCAGAGAGTGGCTGAAGCCCAGAGAGTTGCAAAGATGGTAAACAATTTTGTGTGTGTAAATAAAATTAAATGATAAACAATAAATTTTTATCATTAGTAGTATCATGGAAAAAATCAGATTTCTAGAATAGTGTTTCATTTCTTTTAATTTCATCCCTCACTCATCACATTTAAGATTTGTTATTTTGAACCTATGTTAAGTCTTGTTTTATTCTAATTCAAAGGAAATGAAAGATCTGGAAGAGAAAAGGACTGGCAAAGGAAAGCGGAAGAAAGGTGGTGCTGGTGGTGATGATGATGACATGGAAGAATCACAAGGTGTCCGAAAACGACTTAAAGGAAAAAATAAAAAAAAACATAAATAGGATGCTTACAGGTGGTTAAAGATCTGCAAACCATAAAAACAAACCAGTACAATTGCAAGCAGATAAATCTGTTGTCAAGAATTTTTAATTGTGGCATTGCCATTAACCATGAACATTCAAGCTTGTTAATTGTACAAGAAATATTTTTATCATATAAACAACAAAAGGAGTGTAGTCTTTTGTATATGTTTTCTTTTAACTTTATCCCTCTAATCCCAGTATTTTTAACAGTAGACAATTATTTAAATAAGTAAATACATAATGACATTTTACTTACTTATGATTGGTACTTAGCAGCATATGTTATGGGGAAAGGCCATGTAATATATTTACTTGCATTTTACATCCAAAAAAAGTGTGAGAGGGTCTAATATGTGAGAACATTCTCAATTCATGTGGGGAACAGTTGGTAGGAAAAGGTTTTTTCAGTATTGCAAATAATTATGTCAAACATAAGCTGATTTAGAGCAGCAATTCTGAAACTATGATCTGCAGACTCCCAGGGGGTCAACATATTATTAGAGCATAATTAACAGAATTTATTCTTGAATATATGGATTCAAACAATAAATTATTAGAAAATGAAAGATAAAATTTATGATGTGTATTCATTGAGGTAGAGTATATTAGGACCAAATTGAAAACGACTGTTCCGGAGGGAGCTTTAAAATAGGTAAGCCAGAAATGTGGACCAGGAAGAAATACTGTCATAGCTTCCCTGGCAATGATACACATCTTTTGGCAGTGAACTGCACAGGCTGGGGCTTGCTTAAGCCAGAAGCATACAATGACTTCCATTTGCTTGGCTACATTTATGGAAGCAGAATGGCAATAGCATTATACCATGGATCAGCACACACTTAGCCCAATGGGTGATAAAATATAGAATAGATATAATAGTCTCATGAATCAATTTTAAAATTGTATATGCATTTAAAATGTTTACTTGTTTAATGAAGATACTGAAAATGTACTCTTATTGCTGCAACATTAGCACTGTAGCATCTAACTACATTTTAATTTATACACTGTATCTTTTAAACTCCTCCCTCTCCATATGTAAATAGCAATGAGTCATATTATTTATTGATCCAGTTGATCGCTTTAGTGCATAATAGTACAATCAATGTTGGACACTTCATATTAAAATTAAAATTATAAATAATATCAAAAGTAAAAAGCACTATAAAATTAAGTGTATACAAGGTAAGTACTTAGATGAAATATATTGTCATTCTCACATTACTATGACATAGTGCAGTCATGAAATAATTATTTATCATTATTTACAAGGAAATGTTGAATGGAGTAGAAGCAGTAGTTAACTAGATGTGCCTTTAGGAATAGTTTGAAAATTTTATCATGTTGTATTTCCAATAAGTAGTTCTGAAGGTTATTGCACATCTTTATACCAGAGTGCAATATGCTTCTTTGGTGTAAGGAGGTATTATGCTTATACATATACATGAATTTTGTCTTGTATTTATTATATTGTTGGACTGCTTCATTCTTAATGAAGGGTGAATCTGTATTATTGGTTTTACGGATAAACATTATTGTTATCTCAAATATGTAGATTCAAGGAAGAGGAAAAATGTCTAATTTTTTAAAAAGTGGTTTACATGTTCTTGGATTTACGCCTGTCATGCATGGCTCCAATATTTCCCCCCCCCCCATTACGAGACATACTTTGCTTGCAGTTGATTCTCCTCAGAATACGCCAAGGAGTGGACATATGAAAAGTAAGCCATTCTAACAGTATCTGCTTTTGTACATCCTGCTAGTACCCTTATTGTATAACGTGCCATTTTGAGTATTTTCTTTATGTGATTATCCTATTTTAAATTGCTTTGAACCCATAGGCCAAGAAACTTTGTGGATTCTACTTTCCCACTTATCTGGTTTATATTCTTTATTTTCTTTTGTATGAATGTCCAATGTTACTGTCTTATTGACATTTATTATGAGATTGTTATCTATGTGATAGTTAACAATTTGGTCTGTTACTTGATGAATTGATTTCAACAAGTTTTCCTTGTTTACTGCCCTTATAGGACATTTGTATCATCAGCAAAGAAGAGAGACTTTGCAGAATCATCAGTTATAATGAAATCGTTATTGAACAACAAGAAAAGAATAGCACCTAATATAGAACCTTGATGTACTCCATAATTTTCTGTTAGTGCACTTGACATACTTCTTTACTTCTCTAATTTTTCTGTGTTTAATTTCAACAAATTGTTTCCCGGATAAATCAGATCAAAACCTCTTGCTAATTTCTCTCTCATCAAAAAAATTAGCAGTTACATGCAATAAAGTATGAGCTGTAATACCTTTAGCCCATGTAGCAGGAACACACAATATATTTATTTTTCTTCAGCTAATTTAAGAAAAAACTTTTCCAAAATAAGGTTATATATCAATCACCATTAATTTTTTCATGTTAAAGAATAGATGTTCTATACTTTTGGCATTCCACTTTAGAAATGTTCAATGAACTTTGAGTATGAATGCTGGATTTTTCTCTTGATTAGTACTGATCTTGACTGCAACTTGTCCATGGAAATGAAGACATGCCTCATTAGTGGGTGGGTTTAAATAACTTATCATTTACAGACTAGCCAAACCAATTGGAACATTTTATTCTGCTCTGCACGTCCCAGGATCTAAGAGTTGCACGTCTGTAATCTGATAGAGATAAAGTTTCAGTAATTTTGTAGGCAATGGGGTAGAGATTTTTACATTGATTGTCCTAATAAGCATCCAAATCGTCAAGCTTTTCTTCTGTTACTATATCGCATCCATGATTTGATTCCTTTTACAGTACTGATCATAGTTTTGAACCAGTTCACTATGCTATTAAGTAATTTGTAATACATATCATTCCATTCTGGAACTTGGACATCTGCTATGTGGAGGTTTCAATTCAAGGAGACTAGTTATGCTTATTTTCCTACAGAGAGCAGAGTGATCAGTGGTAAGCCTATCACTTTTATTACCATTTGGCAAGGAACTAAGATATTACTTGTATGTAAAAGATAATTTTGTCCACAGTGTTATTTTTTCCCAGTTATGAAGTGCTTTAATGTGCCATCAATCAAAATCCTTTCTGGAGGAAGATTTTTCCAGCTTGAAAAATTCACCAACCTCAATTGCATTTTAATCTGAAAACTGTGTTCAGAGGAGAGCATGGTAACCTAAACTACCAAGGCTGACTATTAAATATATAAAATAAAACGAATATCTTAATTCTGTACTGCTGAAATACCCTGCTTGAGCACAGGAATGAAACTGGATACTATATGATACCAATATATTACAATAATTCATTATATCAATTGTGTAGTTCTGCACTTCACTGTCAGCTCTGTGCTAAAGTGCAGGTAACTACCTACTACTGACAAGCATTTTGTACCAACAGTGTTGCTAAATGGAAGGCACAATTTATACAAAAAGAAAAAAAAAACAAAAACAAAAAAGTACAATTAAAACTTTGGGCAAGATGTGTATGAGGAGGGACCCAAAATCACTGGAATTGCAGCATAATCTGTGCACATTTTATGGTAATCAATTGTGTTGCTAAGCATTATTAGCTCAGGATTTCTTATGCAATGTCAAGTGACATAATTCTGCGTGAACTGGTTCACCTTTGGTGCTGCTTTGTGTGCATTCCCAATTGCAACACCCTGTTATTTATGCAATTGGTGACCACAAGAAACAAAGAATGGAGAAAATTTTGTTTTCTAATGAGAAAAACTGCAACTGAGAAATTACCCTTCAACAGCAAGGATGATACTCTGGATAAATCACAAATCTATGGGCAATTTTCCCATTTCAAAAAGGCCGATTCTCAACTGAAGACCTATCACAATCTGGATATTCTTTCATGAGCAGAAATGAATAGATGCTCCAATGTTCCTTCAACCTAATGCCTATATTTCTCTTTGTCTTCCCTAAGTAGATTTTCTCACAATCCTTTCAATAATCTGGTAAATACTAGATTTTTTCTCTTTGGGCCTGGAATCTGTTTAGTTTAATTTTACACTGTATCGGTTTTGAGGTGCTAAGATGATGGTGTACTGCTTGAAAATTTTTGAAATTTCTTACTGGCTGATGGGTGGTAGGTGAAATTTTTAAATGTTTTTTTCCCCTGATAAATCACTTAAAATTGTTATTTGTTTAATTCTTTTTTGTTTCTGGAATCTTTTGATCGTTTGGTTAATCATATGTTTGTTGAACCCATTGCATTTAGCTGCTTCTATTATGTATAGATATTCATTCTTCTTTGCTCAGTGGTATATTTCTGAGTCTGTATATCATGCTGCTTTCTTAAGTGAACTTGGATTAAAAGGTTTGTAATCAGTCAGACAGGAAACAACATCAATGTTAAGGCTGGAACTCAAACTATATTCTTTGGCTTTTCATGTGGATGCTCCTCCAGTTGAGCTACCATATGCTGTCCAATATAACTGCAAGACTCAAAGGAGTAAATTCATGGTTATAGTAGTTGGACAGGACATGGTAGCTTAGATGGAAGAGCATTAGCACAAGAAGCTGAAGACCTGTGATTCAATTTCTGGCTGTGAAATCAAATTTTTCTTATCAGACTCTGATTCCAAATATGTAATCTTGATTAACGTCTGAATATACCCGAGTCATGATCAGATACAGATTTATATATAATTACATATTTCATTACCACAAATATATTTATGTTTTTTAGTTTATTTTAATTAATTATATTATTTGCAATACATATTTAACAAATTAAAGTTACATATGATTCCATATTTCTTGGATTAGCACATATTGATTTGGAAAATAAGTATTATTCCATATTTGGGAAAGTGTTTTGTAATACACGTCAAACTAGTTTGAAGAGAAGCCAGAGATTTTTAATTAATCAGCACATCTCTACTACTAAAAATAAAATAAATACAGAATTACATCAAATTTTGTGATGCAATTGACCAGTATTAGATGAATTCAACACTATATATACAGACATGCTTTTCATGTATGGACAAGCCAATGGAACAGGGAAGCTGAAATGTTGTATTGGGCCAGGTACTTTTGTGGGAAACATTTAAGCCATCACCATATTTCCATGACTGTTCCAACGGTTAAGGAAAACAAGGCAAGCAGTACCACAATACAATGATAAGGAGGAATGACGAAGTGTATGAACTACCTCCATGGGAGAAGAACTTGCTCGGAGCCTTCAATCGGCACTTAATCAGTTGCACGTGAAATGAGTGTCACAGTACTGTGTGAAAAATAATATGGGAACAATAGTTACACCCCTACCATCATCAGAAAGTGCATGCTTTGACTCCTGCTGACAGGAGGTCTTATTTCATGGCCAGTTCATTTGCCTGATCAGACCCCACTTTATTTCTTCTTGTGGGGTTATGTGAAAAATCTTGTGCAGTCAAGACTGAAGAGGATCTCCTGGTAAGACTTCTCACTGCCTATGACAGACCTATTCCTATGGGTACAACATAACTTTGTGCGATGATGTCATGCTTGCATCGAAGCTGAGAAATGCCACTTTGAACATCTGTTATGAATGTAGCACACTGTGAAATTTTTACAGATAAATAAAGGTATTACATCTACACACAACAAATTTTGCTTATAACTTTCGACTCCATCGTTTTCGCACCAGGATCCCCATTCTCAAATTTATACATTTGTTCTTCTCCACCATCCCTGAAAGTTTGTATCATCAGCTCGGAAACATGTTGTATATGTACTTATTTTGAACATTTTTAGTACATTCAAATCCTAGCTCTGATGATGATTGTTACTCTGAGCAGCAAGTACTGATTATTGTCCATCACTGCTGGTAATAAAAATCTTCAATGTCAAAATGTACTTTTAGGTCTAATGTAACTGACTTTCCCTGGGGACTGCCATAAATGAAACACAAGCTAATTAGCAAGGTTTCATCAGCAGCTTAAATGGAAGTCATTTTTCAAGAACTTCAAGAAATGCTAGAGTTAAACTGAACACAAGGAGTAAAGAAGTTGGTTTGCAAATGAATATGTCAAAGACTAAAATCATGACTAATACTGCAGACATCAATACTAGTAGATGGTACAATGATACAATAATGCAGTGAATATTTTTATCTGATCTAAACAGTATGAATGAAAAATAAAATGAGCTTCAAAGGAGATTTGCTTAGGATAAATTCTAAGAGTATAAAATTCCCTTTTCCTGGACAAATTCATTAGCCTCAACATAAGATTCAAAACATGAATATAGTCCTCATATCTATGGCCCCCAAACTTGGATGTTCCACAAAGGGGCAAATTCAGACAAATCATGTGTGCCAATGCAAGATGCAAAGAAGAGTGTTAAGCATTGAATTCAAAGACAAAGTACAGAATGAAAAGCTATGGAGCAGAATGGAGGATGCTAACATCAAAGCAAGGTTACAAAAATGGAGCTAGGGAGGATCTGTAGCCAGCATGCAACAGGACAAGTGGGCCTAAGCCACAATGATATGCAATCCAAGGCTAGGAAAAAGGAGCAGAGGATGCTGACAGGAAAGATGGTCTCAAGAATTCTGGGAAATGATGTATAATCAATCAGGACAGCGAGACACACTTGAAATGCTCCTAGATTTAAATTAATTAGAACCAGAACAGTGTAAATGAACATTATAAATAGATAGCAACTAAACCCACTGGAAAAGAAAGGTCACAAGGACTAGCTCACCTTGTGAGATTTTTGAGTTAGCCTTACCTGATGGTAGGAGGCCCTTGCCCTTCAGGAATCCTTTGGGATTGGTTGTCTATTGTCTACTACTCTATCATATCCTGTATTTAGCCTGCACTTGCTACAGCCTATTTTCTTGATTTTCTGAATTTTATTCCATAATAAATCTGTTTTGTTATATTTTACTCCCAAAATAAAATTGCTCTTTTTAGTGAGGATAAGGGCTTTGAGTATATGCATGTTAGTCCCCTTTATGCCATGATATCTGTTATTTTATTTACATAAAGAGTCCTATGTAAGGGGGCACTCTGGAATTAAACGATGTTGTTAATTTTCATTAATTTTTATTTTACTTCTTATAATAGCTTTTTAGAATTGATTTTTTTACACTAAATTTCATGTCCACCAAAAATACTATTTGTTTAAATTTTGTAATTGAGCAAGGTTAAGAAGTGAATTGTTCTAGTATGGCGCTGAAATTATTTTTATTGTTTTCTACTAGTATACAGTGGATAAATAATTTATAGTATGTTCCAGCACCAGTTCCTTCTTTATCAATATTGGAACTAACAATAAAGATGTCACCATTACTCTTTTAGGCATTTATTGTAAAATGTTTTGATGCTGGTTTGCTTTAGTATTTCAGGAGAAGCACCAGTTTTATTTATTTTCTATAAGATCTAGATGAGGGAGCTGTCGGTTCTTCAACTTGTGAAATTTATAATTCTTATAAATAGCTCCTGATTATTTAAACAATGAACATGTTTTTCTATTTAATCATTTATACAATAAAACTGAAATATCATTTTCTTTTCCCAGCTTTACATAAAGTATAAATATAAAATTCATTAAAATAATAAATAAAGTAATTATGTGACTCATTCCAATGCACTTTTAAATTACAGAAAACAGATCCATAAAATTTAACATATAATTTTTGATAATAAACAGCAACATTAATGAAAAATAAAACATAAAAAATTGAGAATAATGACTGAACAACTTATAAGCTTAGAAGACGTATTCTGAAAGTTCAAATTTATTAAAGTATGCCCAAGGGATCATTTACCCAAAGTAAATATAATCATTATCCCCCAAATTAGCATTATTTAGCTTTTAGCACAACCAAACATCTAATATTTTCTCTTACATTTATTCTTAAAGATTTTAGTGACAGAAATTGGAACTGCAATGCTGATTTGTTTTTTGGGACACCTAACAACTAATTCATCTTCTTTCTTGCTGATATGAGTTCACCATAAAGGTTTAGCACAACTTTCACAGCAGTGCAGAAGAAAAAGTTTTAACACATTTATAATAATCATACTTGTGGTGTCCATGTAATTATCTAAACATAAGAATGCTACTATGGGATGTAAAACAAATATTTGTTGTAATTTTATTAACTGGAAATTCTTAAGTACTCGTGTGCAAAAATATATGCACCTGCACTCCAAAAGGCTCACTGTATTTACTATCAATTTTTAGATCAACAAAATCACCACTTTGATAAAATTGAATTCAAAACTTTGATACTATGTCATCTGGTTTTGGGTCAGGTGCAACAACATGAATAAAACAGCAACATGTTCCAAAGATTATGGAGCTCGCTGAATATTTAACGTAAATAAAATATACATGAAAAACAAGTAATAGTGCAAATTACAATAGAATATATTCACTCACAATTTGATTTCTATCTAAAACTTATAATTACATCAGATATAATTATTTATTTTAAAGAACAATATACATACAGAACTTGCTAAAAATGCACAAATAATACACTTTTAAAATATTTCACATGAACAAAACTTTATAAATGACTTTATTTTCCATTCAAATGAATGGCATCTCTATGAATGTAATTTCCTGTCACAAAAATATGACTGAAAGAATGGAAGAGCAAGATATTAAATCTCTACATTATAAAACATTCCTTTTAGCAAATACTTGGCTCACACTGTAAGTTAATTAAGTATATTTGCTGATTAAGACACATGACCAGCATACACATGTTCAGTAAAAACTTACTGTCAGAATTCAGTGAACTGAACTCTCAATTTTTTTCTAGTGGCAAAGAATAGCATGGGCTGGTGTTCAAGGTTTACACAGTAAATTGATTAAAAATTCATAATTGCTTCTTGTTTGGACATACTATTTGATCTAAAAAATAATATCGTTATCTCAAAAGAACTGCACCATACTAAAATCAAGGTATCTAAGAGGAAGCAGGTACGGCAAAACCTCTAGATGCTACTATTTTCTCTTTAATTAACTTGAAAATTAAATCAATTTATTATTTTACACTTGATATTATTACTATACATATGTTTAAATTATTAAATTATTTTAAAATTATGTAAATTTTTCTACAATTTAGATTTTCATTTTTTGGGAATCTTTCCTAATTGTCCCAAATTTATGAGGTTTACTGCATTTTAATTAGAATGAAATCTTTTTTCTACCTAATTTATAACATACCCACTTCTGTATTTCATAATCTTCAACCCCAAATAATTATATTATTCTTTCATAGACTCATATTACCTGAATTTTTATGTTTGTCCAACAGCACCTTATTAATTAAATTTCAGTTTAAAGCAGCCATGTCAGTTGTAAAAACAAATTAACATCTACATTAGCACCTTGTTGCAGCAGGCTGCTTAGATTTGTACATTATCAATTTTTTATTATTTGCTCTTCCTTTGTAACTAATATCAAAGTCCATGTACCTCTTAAAACATATGCTGTTCAGTATGCCAAAGAAAGTTATACAATATCTGAAACTAACTACATTTTCTTCTGAAAGAAACATGATTGAAACTTCCATATAGGCACAAGTTTTAAACTTACCCAAACATACCTAAAAACAGCAGAGTGGGTGCAGATATCAGAGCATGATGTGAACACTTTGGAGTTCATGGTTCCATGCTGTCCTTACGCTTAGATGGTGTGTTATTAATACAGTAAAATTCCATTCTGCCATGCTTGTGTGTGTGTGTGTGCACCTTCCATTTTTCCTGACCAGAGTGAACAGTTCATCATTTTTTTTCAAGTTGCCAACTGTTATATAGTTTTTACCATTACCACCATTTTGACAAATTTACACTAATGAATAGAAGGCAAGCAGAGACCATAAGGCTGTAGTGAACCGCAGTAACCCACTAGGTCCCCTAGTAACTAAGATTTACTCAAATTTATACTTTGGGCAGCATATGCTTATGTGTATGTAAATTGATTATGATTCCATTTTTGCTAACTGTTGTCCTGTTGTATTTACTTGGTGGTATATCATATTCATCTTCCATTTCCAATTGTATTTCTGACAATTGCTCAAACATCAACTAATTTTAACTTTTCATTTACTATGTTTGCATGCTACCCCTTCCTTAGTCACTCTCCCACTTCTTCTCTTCACTACATGGTTTAAGAAATTTGCCTTCATTCAGCTTTATCCTTTACCCCTGCTGCTGTGCACTGCTATCATTGCATTCCCTGCTCTTGGTATAACTAAGAAGTCACCACACTGAGCTACCATATTGGGATATGGTGAATTAATAGTATGCATTGCATTCATTTCAGTGTACTCTGGGTCTTGGTCTTAATCCCTTAAAATTGCTGGTTATGGTGTGGAACACCAGCAATTGCTAAGTATCATAGACATAGGCAATATTCCTTACATTAATATCAATCAAATTTAATTCCTTTCATTGACTCTGTGAAAAACCTTGGGAATTATTATAGACAGTAATCTCTATTGGGAAAATCATATTGCTGAAATCTGCAGGAAGGTAAGTTCTCTAATCCACACTTTTAAAAGATTAACCATGCCCCTACCCATTGAAAAAGATCTTGGTGCCATCCATAGTGATGCCTCACTTTCACTACTGCAATTTTCTGCTCACAGACTTAAATGCAAAAACTTGAGCATATTCATAATACTGCATTCATTACATCTATGATGTGAGTTTGTTCTTCTCGTTTTCAGAATCTGTCTTCCTCTCATAACCTTAACACATGTTCAAATCCCAGCATACTATTATTACCATTGCACTGAACATCCCTTTATTCATCATCATTCACCGTAACCACAACCTGTCTCTAGAATGCATTGCCATGGGATGTCGGAGACTGCCAAACTTTAGGAGCATTTCATGAGAAATTGTTTAATATTATTAGAAATAATCAATTACCTTAAATTCAGATTCCTTTTGTTACAATACACGAATTTATTTATTTTAACTTGCAGTAGAATTACCCATTCTATTATTTTTATTACTAGCATAAATGTTTCTATCTGCTTCTTAGTATTGTGTCGGTCCTGGTGGTGTAGTGGTTACCATACTTGCCCCTATACCCAAAATGCGGGTTCGAACCCGGCCAGGACCGATGGATTTTTTCAGGTGCAAAAATCCTAAGTATGGCTTCCTTCGGAAGGGAAGTAAAGCCGTGGGTCCCGTGTCGTACATTTGCGGCACGAAAAAGAACCTCAAGCCTGAAAGAGAGGCCTCTGAGCAAAATTTGTCGGCCGTTTCACGCCCCGAGTTGAATGGGACGCTGATGACCTGAGCTGTTAAAGAGCGTCCTTAAATAAATCATTCAAAAAAAAAATTCTTAGAATTGTTAGGGTTTTTAATTTTATGCTTTGCTCATATATTTATTTTCACTTTCAGGATTTACGTAGGTTGATATATGCATAAATTGTCATTGTTGGTGCTTGTTGTATAGTATTGTTCTTTTATTTTCTTATTTTTTTCTTCTTCTTAAGTTAATATTTTTCATTATCCATATTTATGTATTAGCATACATTCATGACATCAGTATTACATTGATTTATATGTGTACAAGTATTCTCAATTTTACTGTGAATGTTGTGATGTAATATTGTTGCTATAACTTCCATGTAATTATTATTAGATTGGTAGAGCAGCCTTAGCTCTACCAGAATAAATAAATAAATACTAATGTTTATATTCATTCTCCTATTAAAAATTCTGCTTTTGCTGTGAACCAATATGGGAGTTTCATCAAGGTGTATTAACCCAAAATTTTAACAGAAGAAACAAAACAAATAAACAAACATAAATGATTACATAAGAGGACAAAATGTTCTTCTATCCTACAATTCATGCCTCTAATGATTAGGGCCTACTATTTTTATATTAAAATTAAACCACTTTCCTGATGAAAATATATCTGATAAATGTTTAGTAAAATCTGACTCTCTATGGTTAAAGCAAAAATCTGCTGAAAGTATGAATGCAGTACAGTCTGTGTAGTTATTTAATTGCCTTTTATGTAGATGAAGATCTACATAAAAAGCAATTTTTATACAAAAAAAAAAAAAAAGACCATACAATGGTATAATACACATAATTTATGATAATCGTAACTTATGCAATTATGTAATTTTGCAGGATAATAATCATGATACAACTCCAATTACATGATAAACATGATAGTCGATGGATAAGTTTTGAGACATAAGAACTCAAGACACTTCTAGGTTAGAAATAACCCATTTTTACATAACATAAATATTTCAAATCATTATTGCCTACCCAAGAGTTTTAAGTTTGTGAGATGCTAATATCCTGAGCAGAGTAAATGCTCCTGAGAGCTTTTTTTGAGTCAAGATTTTCAAAGTTTTTGAATGATGCAGTCATTTCAACATCTATGTAAGGCTTTTTCGGAACTTTTCTCCTACACATGCAATCAATTCCATTGGTATGGAACTTAAGGGATACATTTGCTTACCCTGCAGTGGTTGCACAGCATCTGAGAGATGCCACATTAGTTTCTCCTCGTTAATGCAAGAAAATCTGCAAGCGCATTGCATTGACCTACCGTCTACCTTTCAGTTATCCATTCTTATGTAATAAGTTAAAACGACAGACTACCAGTTTTCATTTAACCATTATTGCAGTAAATCATTATTACACAAGTGTAAATGGTGTCTGAGATGCAACACGAGTTTTACCATTACTACTTACACTATTGCATTTTACAATTATTGCCTTAAATTTTGATAGAATTTTGCAGACTGCATGACAACATATTTTTATCAAATCTTTAGGAATGGAAGGCAGAGAAGATATAACCAGAAGATTATAATGCTGGAAAAATATTGCAGCACTTTACTAGAGGAATTAAATGGAGATGAATTTGATTTGAAGATGAAGATGTTATAGAAACAAGAAATGAATGTACAATGCTGAACTAGAAGGAGACAGTACAGATAATGGCAGTTATGCTGAGATAAAGTGTCTAAATGGTGTAAAACAAATGTTTGCAAATAGTAAACAAATACTGCCACACATTTACCTGTGTGAAAGCATCTGCAAAACATGCTAAAATAATGTTGGGAATATAATTTTTTGACAATAATGTTAACAAATATAGTTGAGAGCACAAATCATAAAACTGAGGAGGCCAGAGCAAAATTATTGTCAAGAGAGGAATGCTTGAACTACATGTTATTGAAATGAAGACTCTATTTGGAATATTGTACTTATAGGCTACTAGAAAAGATAACATCACATATGAAGGATATCTGGGCTACTGATAAGATGTGCATAAAATTCTGCTGTCTCTCAATATCTGAGATGCACTTCTCCTTTATTGCCTAAGGTTTGACAATAAAGATACTAGACAGACCAGAAAAATGAGTAACAATGGCACTGATTCCAGATATTTTGACTGTTTCTGAATAATTGCCAAAGGCTTACTGTGTTAGAAAAAAAAGCACCAAACATAATTCTTGCTTTCTTTTTATAGATGAAGTCTATGTTGTAAGATTTGTTCTCACAAATTAAGGGACTCTCTTAAGACCTAGATGCCTTATTGTCCAAAGTATACAGTGAAATTTTATATTGTTGTATTTTATCACAGTTATTATTATGATTACTACTCACATTTATTTTCTTATTGTTTAACATTGATTTAATTATGATGCTTTAAAGCTGATAAAATAAATCAAATAATTAGGTATTTGACATTTATAAATGAAAATTAATTTGGAAGTTTTTAATCAACACAAAACTTATCTAAGCTTCATTATATGCATCCTACTTTCAACTTATGAACAGAAGGCAAGCAGAGGCCATTACGCTGTATGGAGTTGCAGTAAACCACTGGGTCTTCCGGTTTCTAATATTCACTTAAGGTTTGGTCTAGGTTACACATGTGTGTATATGAATCAGTAGGTTTAAAACTTTTACTTGTGGGATGCATGTAGTGAAATTTCAACCAAAATTCTAAAAAAATTATTGTTATCTGTCAGACACAGCACAATATTCTATGACACTACACTGTGCACAATCATCACAAGGTTAAAGACAAAGAGAAGAGTGGCAAGTTGACAATGGTAGTGACCAAAGAAAACACCTCATGTGTACAAGAAATGATTAGAGAAGATCCAAGGTTGACTTACGAGGATTTAGAATTAGCTTGAAGGATCAATTCTTTATGAACATCTATTTGTACATGGGGATGCTCCTGCAGACACTCTGCAGGATGGAATGATGCCAAGAAATGCTTCAAAAATAAAAAAAATGAGTAGTCCTTCCTATTGCTTATCTTACATGAGATGAAACTTGCAGGTTCTGAAACTGCACCAATCTTCCATTTGGGTCTTCCTTGATAACCAGTCACCAATGAAAGTTGAAAGGCAAGGAAAATGGTTGCCAAGAATAGGACCAGACCAGGACATTTTGTTGTATATGACATGCTTTGCTCATACCAACAAAACACAGAATATTTTTAGAGAATACAGAAACAAAACTGTCGATAAATATTGTACTTATGAAGCTGGTGACAATGGAGTGGTAATATATCCTAAACTTCGGTATTCATTTTTTACACTAAACTCCTTTGTTTAGGAGATTGATTTCATTTTCGGAAAATGTGGCACTCGAAAGATTAAGGGGTGCGTGAGGGTGGAACCGTTTTTATTTGGTATTTTTGTAAGTTCTGGAGTTTTTTTGTTTTTAATCAGGAATTTACGAAATAAAATGTGCAGATTGTGAGCAGAGCTACATAGGCAAAACAAAAAGAAATTTGGAAATTAGGAGGAAAGAACATTTTAGAAATATATTTGGTTTAAGCAGGTGGATAAATCAGCATTAGCAGCTCACTTTTGGACCAAAAATCATGAAATAAAACTGAAAATTAAACTGATGAAACATCTTCACAACCCCATTGGAGTTGTCCACTTGGGAAAAATTTTCATATTAAAAAATAGAGAAAATCTAATGAACTTTGAGTTTTCTCCATGGATGAGCTCAGCAATTCCCTACTTCAACCAACAGAGGCCAGCAGTGGAACATCCGGGTGTCTAGCCATCGTTTCCAGTAATGGCAGTTCAATGAGCAACTGAAGATAAAAAATAAATACCTAAGTTTAGGAAAACTGTTGATGTTCTACCTACTTGCTGTCACATGACTTTTTCCTTTATCCAATATTAAAAATCATCTTCAAGGTCAGCAATTTTCAAACCCTGAAGAACCAGTAACAGCCTATGAAGGAAAATCAGCAGAGTGCCACTAAATAAGTGGTGTACTTTGAAAAAGTGTGGCAAACAAAATTCCTCCATGATTTTAGTTATCTTAAAACTTATGTGATGACCCTCATTATAGCTGCAATAAGAAATGTAAAGTAATAAAGCTTCTTTAAAACTACATTAAATTTGTGCTAATTTTTGCAAATTTCACCCATATCTGCCAGACATTTTTTGATCATTTGAAAAAGGTATGGAGAGAGACATTGGGAGAGTGGAATAAATCAAACAGTTAAGTTCTCTCTAAATTCCCAATATTGCTAATGGAAACTAAAACTGATTACAATACAGCATTAAATAATTTTGGAATTATAAAATGTTGGTCCTCAAAAAGATTTAGCTAAATTCATCTGATTTTTTTTTATTTATGGACGCTCTTTAACATCTCAGGTCATCAGCGTAATTCATCTGATGATGATTATTGGTAATGTGAATTCATGGACTAGTTTCTTAGTAGAGCATTGAAATGCATACAGAAGTCATACCAAAAATTCTGCACATGAAGATTTTTAATAGAACTGGATGATACAATTAAGACTCTGCAGGGAAAAACTTTGATATAGTTCCCAGTTGTACTGCGAGAAATTTTTGGAGAGAGAACCACAGCAAATTTCTCATTAGTATTGTGCTTTTGGAAGGGCCAAAGTAGCATGTAAGATTATCACTACTTAAATTTGTCTACCATGATCTGTTAACTAGATTTTGACTCACACACTGGAAGAAAGAAAAACTGCTAAGTTCCAGGCCCTACTCTGCCAAGGAGAAGGCACCAAAATGAGCATTGCACAGGATCAATGCCATTGATTTGAAATGGAGGGTGATGCTTTCCTGAAAAGAATTGTCACAATTGATGAGATCTGGACTCAGGACTTTGAGTTAGAACTAAAGTCACAATCAGCAGAAAGTAAACATTCAAGTTCCCCATCATTTCGTTAACACAATTCAAAGTGATGTGAATGATGATCTCTGCATAGAATACCCAGGGTGTTATGGTCAGTGATTCAGTGCCAACAGGTCAAACTGCCAATGCACAATATTATCACGAGTTTTTGTACACAAAGGCAAGAATGAAAATTCATCAAAATTGCCCCAACTTACTGGAAACAGAAGTGATTCTGTTGCATGATGCAGCACAAAATGTGGCTGGGAACTCTGTCCCACTGAACATACAGCCCTAAACTCAGTCCACTTACTTCAATCTTTTTTCAAAGCTCCGTGGCATCTTGGGCGGTTGATGCTGAACATTACCCAAGTAATCAAACAAATAAACAAAAATGGGAGGCATCCATTTCTTCCCACATTGTTGGCAATATCACTAATGATACGATTATATCGAACAAAACAATAAGAGTAATTATTCTTCAATACTTTATATTTTCCTAAAAAATGATCAGAATGCAAACTTTTGGTATGACTCTCATATTTAAGTGATTCAAATATCAGCCATCAGCTAACCAAAGAAATCAACTGAATATTTCTGTTAGTCAGGAACTGCGATAAAGGATTTGGAGAAGAATGGCAAATCAACTTTATCTTGAAGAATCATAACCAAAATGTAACAAAGAGAAATTTAAGTACTAATTGCAGCAAGTTCTTGTTTTGGGACATAACCTGGATTAGAATCAATAGTATTTTCCAAATTTTGCTATTTTAAGAAAATAAACTGTTTATGAATATTGTGGTGCTAATGCATTGATAAGCATTCATTTATTAAAACCTTAAATACATCTGTAACAGAATTGAAAATTAAAAGCAGTTTAGATGATCAATATTAACCCATGAAGTGAGGGGAACATGGCTTAACAGATTTCAATTTTTGAAAGTATATCATTTTACATGTTTTATTATTTAAATATTAATGAAAGAAGGAATAATTAATTTAACTGATACAATTTTTTTCATCACTTAAACCTATTTCCAAGAGATTTTCTCTTAAAATACAGTAAAATCTCTCATACCTAGCAATTATAGGACAAAGTCAGTATCGGATAACTTAGTTTCCTGAATAACGGGTAATTATTTTTACAAATTATGTAAAAACATACTGCATGAGCATTTTTTCAATGCAGAAATTGGGAATTTTTCATGTGGATTTTAAAAATGAAATTTTGAAATACAACCTTTATTTTCTTGAGTTAACATTGTACATTCATCTCTTGATTCACAATAAAAAGCACACTGAAGTTGCTGTACCTAATCATGTTAAATGGTGGCCATATGGTGTCAAGACCAGGGTGGCCAACATTGCAACCAATTCTAACTATGAAAATAATGAAGTTGCAGCATATGATGATTCTTCCATTAACTGTGTTCTACTAAAACCCTTTACATTTAACAAATAGCTCCAACTATTTCAATATTAATTCAATTTGGAAGCAAACACAGTGAAACTGCATTAATAATCTCTTCTGAATCAAAATATTTAGAACATTCTTTATGGTTTCACTTACATAAGATTTACTCAGGACATGTTTCGTTTAACAGCTGATAATGTGGACAATTGTTCCATGAACATATCCTGAGTAAATCTCATGTAAGTGAAACCATTAAGAGTGTTCTTTTGACTCAGAAGAGGTTATTAGCTCCAACTATTGTTTAAGTATAAGAAAATTTTGCTTGTGCTTCATGGAATCCATTGTGAAGCAGTGATTAATTCACTTTAGCTAGTATTTGCAGGTGCAGCAGTGTGCAACTACCATGTTATCACGCTCACTACTGTGAAGCATGCCCCATCCACCTGCATCATGATGTTATAAGAAGACAGTGATAATTTCATAAAAATAATAGCGTGTCTAAAACTGTGTATATTCTTCTTTTTCCTTTCTTACTTTTCTTATTTAAAAGTGCTGCTGTTTTGGTATTGCCAGTTTTTGGGTGCCAGATACAAGGGATATATATATATATAGAATGGTGATTGAGGCAAAAATGTTGTATGGTATTGAAATATGGGGACTGGAATCAGGATGAGAAATTGTGGATGTGTAATTGTGCAGAGTTCTCAGATATTGATTCAGAATTCTAAACTTTAGATGAAAGAAATTTGTTAAGAAAATGCTTAGAATTTCAAGAAAAGAGTCTAAGGAGCAATAGGTAGAGTAATAGTCTTAAAATAATTCTGGAGAACATTTGGAAGAGGAGGGAGAATAATGTAAAAGGTTTCTGGAAAGTAGTAAGAGATTGGAAGATATGGAAATACAAAATCTGTTTAGTAAGATAGCAGGTAACAGATCTTTAGTATGTTATATATCGATAAAAAATAAATCGGAAAGAGAGAAGTATATTGATAAATCAAATGAATAATGAGAGGGCATTGCATGGCTAAGAGCAGGCATGTGGAGATTAAATGGAATAAAGAAAGGGTTTCCTCAGAATCAGTGTCCAATATGTCAGGCAAAGGAAGATATGGAACATACAGTTGAGTGCAAAGGAATGGGACTTTGGAGGAAAAAGTTTATAAATGAAAAATGGTTTAAATTAGATAGAAAAATAGCCTTAATGAAATGTTTTAGAAAAGATAGCAGGAATGCAGGTGAGTTCCTGAGCAAAGTTAAAAATAAATGGAACTGGGTACCAAGAAGGGAAGTAAATCAAATAACTTAAAGGGTTGTATTTGATTAATTATATTAGGATGTAGATAAAGATGATTATGGTTGGTAGTGGGTTATATTTTTATTAAATTTGAAATGTAGCATTTAGTATGCATTTGAGAAATAAAGTCATTATTAGTTTGTAAAGGCTGTAGCTAGCTAACAAAATAATGGTATTCACAGCGTAAAGGAAAATTTTTATTTAGGACCTTGGATTGGGTCCGAGCCAGTCTCCTGGAATTCCAGTAGGTTGCTGCTGATGAACCGAGGACTGCGAACTGATGCAATCAAGGTGGAAATATTGTGTTTATATTTTTTTGTCATTGTGAGGGGGGCATACCCTAAAATGGCCTGGGCCAGATAGGTTGAGGCCTCCTGGTAGTTTGTATTTGTTCTTAGCATATCAATAAATTTCAATTTCAATACAACATTTTTAAAAAATTGAGTCGAAATTGTAACATACACACCACTAAAATTCAATAAAATGGAATTCATTTTATTGAATTTTAGTGGTGTGTATGTTACAATTTCGACTCAATTTTTTAAAAATGTTAATATTTGACACCACTGTTACAAAAGTTCACTATATTTTATTCAGTACAACAGTTTATCAATATTATCCATTTGTTTTCACACAATTCTTGCATCCTATAATTTTCAGTAATGAAAGTATGACCATTCATACAACTGCAGCAATCTTCTGTTTTTTGAACATTAAATATTAAATAAAGAACTTTCTGAATATAATATTATGAACTAATAAAAATTATAACTGCCCATGACATAAATCAGGATACTTTTTACAAAAATTAAAACTATTGCACAATTTCTTAGCAGTTTCAACTTGATTTAAAATTAAATGAATGGAACATGTTTGCACATTTATTATAAAGAAAAACATATGAGACATCAATGGATAGGAAAACTCTTCAAGTTTACTTATATTACACATATTTAAAAATGTAATGTGACAACTGCATAGCACTTGGCATACCTCCAGATGGTAGTAAAGTTCTTATAATACAAGCAACAGCATGTCAAAATCTACTGTTTTGATAGTGACTCTGACCAGGCTAAGAATGTTTGTACTGATGCACTGGTATAAAATGTCCTAACCATTGATACCTGATATGTTTTTCTGTTATAAATAGTTTCTTTATAACAAATATGTAAAGTTGTTCCATTCATTCCCTGTATTATGCCCCATTAAAATTATGTTAGAAAAGTCATAAGTATATTTATATGGCCTCTATCACAAGCCTCATAAATTTTTTTACTCCCTTACCATTGTGTACCACAATTTGCTGCACATCTCTTACTCATTCTCATCTATGGTCTGCCACCTATACTAGTCCATCCTCCAAGCCAACAAATTTATGCCATTTCTTTTTAAAATGCAATTCTTGCACCAAAGTTTTTAAACAAGCTAAGCTCATTTTTAGGTTGTAAGCTCTAATATTGAGTATGGTATGAGGTCTTGTGCAATGCCTTTCAGTTCACTCAAGCAGGTGGTCTATTAATAATTTACTAAAATTATCTACTAAGAAGTTCGTATTCTTCTGCCTGGGTATCTAAGAAAGTGTGTAACCCACAGCTTAAGCAATTAGGAAAGTTTAGAAGTTAATGTCAACAGAGATATTAAAGAAACTATAATGTTAGAGTTCTCTAGTAATGATCCTCAATAGCTAGAATTTGTGCAGGCTTCGGTGGGTAGCATAATCTTATGCTCATGAACATTCCAAGAGTAGCCTGATAAAAAAAATTATTTGTATCCTCAATTAAGTTTTACGTTACAATGTGAGCCTTTGTAACCAAACATCATGATGAAAAACTAGATAAGATTTTGATAGGCGCACTTCTATGTACTATATGTAGCATAGGATTTCATCAGCATGGATAAGGGAGGGAAAATTATCTATTATCACAGAATGGGATGCCACTACTGTGCATGGGTTCCCATGCAACTTCTGGAATATGTGGCTCAACAGGGGAAATCATTGTCCAATGATGTGTAATGTTGCCTTGCTAGTACAACCTCATCATTGCTATACTTTTATTTTCAGTAAAGCTGATTGAATTTTCTTTCTGATGAATTTGTGGTTGGAATATTAAGATTTCTGGAATGCTAATAAATGACAATTATTTGCTTTATTTTTTACTTATTAATCAGAAACAAAAGATGTTACAACCAAAGTTGTGATAGCAGGTAACTTCCCCAGCAAAACTTCTCGTATGACAAACATAAAATAGACCTGGAAAAAATTAAGAACCAATTATAATATGAAAACATTACAAAGTAAAAATAAATATTTGATAGAGAATGATAAAGGGGAGAGGAAATGTTGCCAAATAAGCCAAGGAACAGAAAACCAAAAACTTATGAGCTGACACAAAATTAAAGAAACACCACTAGCCATGAAAATACTGATGAAGTTGTACCGGCAAGTGATAATATTATAATATAGCTTTCATTTTCTGTGCAGTTAGATGAAATGGGGAAGCTAGTATATCACTTAAACTTTTTGCTCACATGGACTATGCCATGGGAATATGAATTGTTTCTGAAAACTAACCAGTCTTCAATAAGACACCCACAGTGATGAGTATACAAGGCAGCACAGTGCTCATGTGATGGGTAGCCTTTCCACTTCACCCATCTCCGTTATTGTCTCATCATCAACTGTGTAGCTCACCATGAACTTGAGTGATACAGGATCCTGAAAATAAGTCCATCTTTTGTTCCAAGTACAGTAATAAAATTTTATGCACTAGTGTTTACATTATATGCATTTACATGAATTTATAACAGTAACTCTCTTTTCAATATTTTTATGGCACAAATAATATTATAAAACTAACACACAGTGAACAGCTGTTATCTTGGAAAGTGGGAAAGAGAAGTATTATATGTGCAGCAACAAAGCCATTAGTCTCCTTGCACTCCAACATTCTTGCAAAAAGCTATTTTCTATTATTAGCAGAGCCCGGAACATAATGAAAGAAGCAAAATTATTAAAGTCAGCACAGGGACCCACAAAACTAGCAATGTGGGAGAAAATCTGCATTTATAAATACAGAGACAAGTTAATGAACTTGGACACTTCAGGGAATGAAACATAAACTTCAAGTTCATTACATTTCCACCAGAGCAGAATACACATCCCCAAAGGAACAATGTGAATTATCCAGCAGTCGACAGTAAGCTGAAGATGCGGACAATGGTATGTGAATGTGATGTTGTAAATATAAACAAGTGGAGCGAATAAGGGTGTGTACTTTGACTCAGTCATACATAATCTTAATTATATGATTTCCTTCACTGTACAAGTTCCAATTAGCAATTCAAGATGATAAATTGTTTGACAATTTGCCTAAATCAGGGAGTAACAGTGGACATTTCCTATTTAAATTATTGTTGTACTTTTATGCCAGAAAATTTAGTTCATTTTATTTAATCTACAATCTACTAAAAATATAAAAATATAAGAGTTATTTGAAAAATCTCGTATATTTTCGTGAAATGCTGTCAAAATTTGTTAAGTGGCATCATAATTTGCAAGTTTCATGGTCTATGATAAAGCATCAGACAATATTTGACAACCATCTGAATAAATTAATGTTGCATCTGCCATAAAAATAAAGTTCCATGCAGTGATTGAACATTTTTAAGAGAAAGAATCAAACTTTGTATATTTGTGTATGAGTGCATGTGACTATGCATATGCACATGTGTGTGGCATTTTTTTTATTAGTAAACATCATCTTCCATTACAAATAGTAATACTACATATTCTGGTGGATCTTAAGGTGGGTTCAGATCAATAACTTTTATAACATTTTGTATCATACAAATTTGTTCCATACAAAATAAATTAAGAGTGTGTACAAATGGAACATTAGCATAGGACATTGTTGCAAGTCAGTTTCAACATGGAAGAAACTTTCTTGCTCTGTGCAGTTGCTGCTGCTTGTGCTATTAATGTGGAAGAAAATCAGAAGAAAAAACAATACGCAGGTGGTGGGCAAGACATTTTTTGCTGAAAAGGAATTCATATTTATTGAAAAATTTTGACTAATTTATTTTCATCAATTCCCCGTTGTACTGAGATTTTAAGTTATGTACCTGTTTTTCCACTTCTCCAACCTCAATTTTCAGGATAGAAGCAATTTCATCCAAAGATTCTTTGCATGCGTTCCTGTCTCTGAAATTCTTATTTTGATGATCCCAAATACATTTTCTCACTTCCATTTCTTCTATTAAACATAATATTTTTGTGATTGACCACTCTTATGTTTGTTGTTTACGAAGGAAAAAATGCTGTTAATTCAGTGAATAAGATTATCAGCAAAGGAATCTGCAGAATATTTTTGAGGAAGGGACAACATATCTTTGAAAGTAGATGATGATTAAAATTTACCAGATTTGAAAAATCAATTAAAATCATTTTTAAAATTGATATAACAAAGAAAATGTAATTAAAACATATATTTTAAAAAACAAAATTATTTTAAAAAATATATGGAACTAACACAGTGAAGCCAAGTCAATAAAATCATGTGATATATGTTGTACTAAACACTCTTATTGCTTTACTTATTTGGTGATATTTGGAACCAGTTTTGAAGACCTTTGTCTTCATCTTCGGCCAAAGGTACAACTGATTGGAGAATCCAAAGGCTCTGTAGAGATGAAGCGCCACTCTGGTGGTGTTTTAATGTACTTAAAATTGGTGTTTTCTACCTTTGGAATATCAAAGTTCATCAATTGATCTCTATATTTATGAATGTAAATTTTTTCCCAAGTATCCAGTTCTATATGTCCCTGAGTCTCTTTTAGTGAATCCACCGTCTTCACAATCTCATGGTTTGTAGTCCAAAAATGATATGCCACAGCTGATCTATCTGATTGTTTATATTTTATGTTCCTGAAATGCTCTTTTAAATATGTGCCCACTGCCACGGGTGGCCAAGGTCGATAAGGCGTGAACTCTAGAGCTGGAGGTCTGGGGTTCGAATCCCACCAGGACTGTCCTTCCTGACTGAGGTTTTTTCCAGATTTTCCTCAGTCTTCATAACTGGCAAATGCCAGAGAGGTACCTTAAACTTAGGTCTAGAATGCTTCCTTCCTTAAAAAATATCCTTTCCCAATATATCATTTCATGTATCACCAGTGTTCACGGCCTGTGGTGCCTCAGTAGTAAAAACAGGCATTAAACACCATTTAAAAAACAATGTGTGCCTATATTTCTATTTGTTTTTCCAATATAGATCTTTTCACAATCTGCACGTTATTCTATAAATACCGCTTTTTTCTCTTGTGGGGTCTTTACAGCCGTTTTAACTTTCAAGATGTTTCCTAAATTAAATCTGTTGATAGGTGCTAATTTTATATTATGCCACATGGTTAAAACCATGAAAGATCAGATACAGGTAATCATATCAAGGCAGACCCTTTAAAACACAAACATGCAGTTTTCAACAACTTGATATATCATTTGGTTAATTTACCAATTAATAAAGAAGAGTTTAAAAAAAAGAATACAATAAAATAGAAGAAATAACAATTTTAAATGGCTTTAATAAAGATCTGGTTCATAAAAAGGTGGAAAGATTTAAAAGGAAAAAACTTACCAGATATACCACCACATTAACAGCAGATATAGGAAAACTGATTTTTAAAAAAATTACAAATCATCCAAAAGCAATGAAAAAATTTCAAAAAGGTTTTAAAGGTTTCAATATAAAATTAGCACCCATCAACAGATTTAATTTAAAAAACATCTTGAAACAGCTGTAAAGACCCCACAAGAGAAAAAAGCAGGTATTTACAGAATAACATGTGCAGGTTTTGAAAAGATCTATATTCGAAAAACAAAGAGAAATACAGGCACATGTTTAGAAGAACATTTCAGAAACAAAATATAAACAGACAGATAGATCAGCTGTGGCATATCATTTTTGAACTAAAAACCATGAGATTGTGAAGAGGGTGTATTTATTAAAAGAGAATCAGGGACATATAGAACTGGATACTTGGGAAAAAATTGACATTCATAAATACAGAGATGGATTAATGAACTTTGATATTCCAAAGGTAGAAAACCTCAATTTTAAGTACATTAAAACACCACCAGGGCAGCGATTCATCTCTACAGAGCCAGATTCTCCAATCAGTTGTACCTTTGGCCGAAGATGAAGACAAAGGTCTTCGAAACTGGTTCCAAATATCACACAAGTAATTGAAGCAATAAGAGTGTTTAGTAAGACATATATCACATGATTTTATTCAAAGAAAGTATAGGTTAATCAGTTATGTTCACCTTATATGCTTTATTTTAAAATATCAGTGTCTTAGCTATTAAATGGAAATTTATATTTTAAAAACCTTGAGGGGAGGGGGCAACTGCCCCTCTGTGCCCCTTGCGGATGCCCTTGTGCACATGATTAAGTTGCAGGACAAAAATAGTATTTGCTAGTCACATGATATGTGGAACTTTGTCCTATACATGTATAGAAAACATTCACTTGCATGAAACATTTAAAGAACTTAATCCATTACGACTAGAACATGTTTAGAACACAAGTTCTATATGAAAAGTTCCTAATATGAATGCATCTTTAAAATGTTACATTGTATCACCTTTTCTTTTATCTCTGATGTTGATGTTTACTAGTTTCTTTTTGATATGTTACTTAATATTCTGCTTTTATTTAGCTTAACTTCCCAAAATTTATTTCTTTAACAAAATCAAAAAATTTATTTAAATGTTTTATTATCAGTTCAATTTTGCTTGGAGACCATTTTGTTGCTTTTTGGATTGCATTGCATCTTAGCTTCATCCATTCCTTAGATAGATTTTTGCAGTCAAGTAGGAGATAATCTATCTCCATTGCAATTGCCTGCGGATCTTCTAGAGGAAGTCTGTGATATTATCCTTTAATCTTCCATGTCCTGTCATCATTTTAGTAACAGCCATGATTCTGTTAATCTGTTGTATATGCTTGGAAAATATTTTTTTTTGCCTCTTCTCATTTTGTGGTACTTTGCCATTTTGTGCTCTTATATCTTTCACATTTTACTTTTAATGTGTGTATGTGTGTATTCTCTAAAGCCAACAGGAACACTAGAACAGGACATTGAAATTTTGCACTCAAACAGCAGAGGACTGTAGCATGTGTATCATTTAATTGGTAGACAATATTATGCTGATTGATAATGAAGATAAAGAAGGGGGTGAGATGATAATGGAATGGAATGAATGTTATCAAATATAAACTGGAATGTTTTTTTGTAACTTAATGAAAGCAAATTAAATAAAAATAGGATACATTGGAAATTGTCAAACATTGGTCACATTAAATAGGATCCTGAGCAGCTTAAATGTTCATTTCCTTATGTTCATCCAAGGTCAACATTGGTGACTTCCATTATCCAGTTTCTTGTCCTTCTGTGAAACATTTGTGTCTTAATCAGCATCTAAGCTAGACGTGAGGGTTAGCACCTTGTTAAAGTAGCTTTATGTAGACAGTCATAGTCTTGGAAGAGAAGAGCCTCTTGAATGGTTTGTTGCTGATAAGCACGTTTTGCTTCAACCAGAAGCTGGCAATTGACAGTTCATGTTCACGAAGAAAATTGATGAATAAAATGTCTTGGGAATACAAGAAAACTGTCAAGAGAGTCTTCCCAACTGACAGACAAATTTTTACTTTTGAAGTAGCAAATTCCTCTACACCATACTCTCTTGCTTCAACTCATGAGTATAGTGATGTGTCCATGTTTCGTCATAGGTTAGGATTCAATACAGAAATATTTCCTTGATCCTAATAACAAGCCAAAAGCCTCTGACACATTTCCACATATGCAGCCTTTTGATTCTCAGTGAGAATTTGAGGAACTTACCTTGCCGAGACTTTTTGATAATACGTTATTTGAAATGATGTACTGAACATTTCCACAACTTATTCCAATCTCAGAAGTAATATTAGAAATTGTGAAACATTGTCACACACAATAGGGTCTGAGCAGCTCAAATGTTTGCTTCCTTGCATCCATCCAAGGTGGTGACTTCTACTTTCTTCCTTCTGCAAAACGTTTGTGCTGCTCAAATATTTATGTCTTAGACAGCATCTAAGCTGGGAGTGAGGGTTACCACCTTGGCATCATTTTGCTAACACTTGCATCTCATTCACTGCTGTTTAAAACTCTTCCCATATGATAAGCATGGTAGTAAATTTTGTTACTACCTGTAAATAACTTTTGTGTAATTAAGATCAATGTATGATTGAGTGGAGCTCACACTCTTATTGGCTCCACTTACTTGTTTAAATGTAGTACATGTTTTGCAGACCTTCATCTGCATCATAGCTAACCATCGACTACTGGATAATTCATTATGCTTTGGGGATGCATATTTTGCTCTGGCGGAAGTGTGATGAACTTAAAGTTTATGTTTTCATCCCTGAAAGTGTCAAAATTATTTAAACTGTCTCTGTATTTATAAATGTAGATTTTCTCCCATGTTGCTAACTCGGTAGGTTATTTCATCACACCTCCACCAGACAGGATATACATCCACAAAGCATAGTGAATTATCGCACAGTTGATGATGCAGATAATGGTCTGCAAAACAAGTGGAGCCAATAAGAATGTACAGTTCAGCTCAATCATACAATGATTTTAATTATAGATTAGCTTCACTCTACAAGTTCCAATTAGCATTTCAAGCTTTTGTGTGTTTGTATTCAATGTATGCTGGATCAAATTAAAAATGGTTCGGGCTAAAATCAGATGGATCCTTTTATAAATTATTTTCATAGCATTCAATAAATTTAAATTCAATTATTGTCATTTGATAATCATCACTTATTGTGCCAATGTTCTTAAGACATTGTGGCTTTATAGTGCATACTACATCATTTTCAAAATGAACAACAAGAATAGCTTAGTTGTTTATTCATATTGAACTCTTTTTATAAAAACTAAAACCTTTTGTTTTTCTTCAGGAAATTTCCTAACATATTTAAGAGCAATTTTATTGAAATTATGCAAAATCCAAATATTTTATACATCTTAGGGACAGGTTTGAACTACCTAGTTTCTTAATGCATTTTTCAAAATTATAATTTTGTCTGTTATTAGATCTTATAATTAAACAATGCATAATCTTTAATAAAGAAAATTCCTTATCTAGAGTTACTGTCTCACCTTATTTGGGTTAGCTATCAACATAACCTGTGTAATTGCTGCTGGCGGCAGGAAAGGATTGTGAGCTGGCAGATCGGATCCTGATGGAGGTTGCAATCTCATTTTGCATGTCTGAAACATCATAAAACTGAATTACATTACAACTTATTTGCATACATTTTATTTTTACTTTCTGAAATGACTTAGTTATTCTTACATCATGGGCAAAGAGTTATTCCTAATTATGAAGTTTTTATGATCACTACTAATTTAGAATCCATAATTATGCAATATTTACTCTGTACCTATTTTTAAATTTAGTACCCATTTATTCAAAATTCAAATTAACCTGTTTGTTTACAGAATTTAAACATCAAATCCAAGTAACATACACATATCACTCTTATTGCTGCTGGAGAATAGGCTTACAATTTATATTATATACAAGTAAATATGTTCCTAATTTCATCATTAAGTACAAATGGAAACTGCTGTAATTGCAGGATTCCTACCTTTGGAACAACTGCTTGAAATAAGTAGTTTGATATTGGAGAAGAATTCTTGCTGATAGTAGTGACAACTATGACTGAAACATCAGGCCTTGGACTGTCTTTAGCAAAATGCAGCACAACGGAAATTCCATTCTTTTCGTCGATGACTGTAAGAGGTGGAATGGAGCCTGGTTGATAGAAAATAAAGCTCAATTAAATTAAAATGTATATTGCTTTTGCTTAGAAATGTTAAAGAGACCACTCATATTTAATGTGGCATTTCATTTTTAAATAACAATTTCCAATAAATGTATTAACTTAACTATCAACTGAGTGGGGTGGCTCAGCTGTAATATTTGGCACTTGCATTATGGAGATTCTGGATTCAAATTCCTGATTGCTTAGGTGATGCTGGGATGGAACTTTTTTTCCCTGAATTTTTCACTCTTCCATTTTGTTGGTTCTATTGAAGGGTTGAAAGTGCCTTACCAGGCAAG
This sequence comes from Metallyticus violacea, assembly GCA_030762175.1. NCBI lineage: Eukaryota > Metazoa > Arthropoda > Insecta > Mantodea > Metallyticidae > Metallyticus > Metallyticus violacea. The sequence continues at coordinate 26,607,340 of CM060839.1, forward strand.
TTGAGTTGGTGCTATGTGGTGTGGCTTGTAGTTTGAAAAGGTTTCTGGCCTGGCATATGGTGTGGAAGTGGCTCCTCTGAGAGGCTTGGATTTTGGAGAAGGGCATTGGAGTGCTCTTTCTGGAAATAATGTTGGGAATCCTATCTACATATGTGACTCACTGCCTGATGTCCTGCCACCTGGTGTCTCCCTCATTTCATCCCTTCCTCACAGAGGTGTTCCCATTGAGGTTTTAGGTGCAAATGGTCAAACCTTGAGCATTGTTGACATTGCAAAAATTCTGTTAATTCAATTAACAGCACAGCTAATGCTAACATGTCCTGCATTTTCTTTTTAACAGTGCTTAATGCCTATTTTTACTGCTGAGGAATCACTTTTTTTTTTTTGATTGATTTATTTATGGACGCTCTTTAACATCTCAGGTCATCAGCGTCCCATTCAACTCGGGGCGTGAAACGGCCGACTAATTTTGCTCAGAGGCCTCTCTTTCAGGCTTGAGGTTCTTTTTCGTGCCGTAAATGTACGACACGGGACCCACGGCTTTACTTCCCTTCCGAAGGAAGCCATACTTAGGATTTTTACGCCTGAAAAAACCCATCGGTCTTGGCCGGGTTTGAACCCGCGATCTTGGGTTTAGGAGGCAAGTATGGTAACCACTACACCACCAGGACCGACTATGAGGCATCACAGGCGATAGACATTGTAATATATAAAAAGAAATGATAAATTGAATGTGGATTTTGTTTTTAAAGAAGCATTTCTAGGCATAAGTTTGCAATACCTCCCCAGTATTTGCCATTTGTGAGGACTGAGGAAAACACTTCAGTAAATGAGGACAGTCTTGCAGGAATCAAACTACAACCTCCTACTAATGAGTCCCTTAATGACCTCAGCTACTTACATCAGTCTGTGCAATTTTTTGAATGTCAAATGATGAACTATATGAAAAGTGTATGGTGCAGTGATGTAATTAAAAAATTAAACATCAAGAAAGATAACAAATGAAATACCAAAATCTTTAGACAGAAATAAAGAGATTATGAATGGAAGAGTTGATCATAATTTTCATATTTATATCTGCCTGTGTAATTATATCAAAACTTTAGCAATATGACAGTTGTAATCTTAAAAGAAGTTAGGAACAGTGAAGTTGTTAAATATATAAATGAGTCATTAGGTCAGTATTACGTGACACTTAGGCGGTTGCAGATCATTTTTGAACTTACGATTCATGACATTGCAGGAGAAGCCAAACTGTTGAAAGCTACCACCAATCCCAAGGAATTGACAATATGGGAAAAGATTTATATTTTAAAAAATAAACACAGAGCTATGAATTTTGACATTCCACCAATGGACTTCCTGTTCTGTTATCTAATGCTATCTAATTAGTTGGTCTCCAGCTGAGGATGACAATGAATGCTTTTCAAACATGTTCTGAAGAATTAACCAGTTAGTGCAGTTTTAGTGTCACCTAATACTGACTCATTTGTATATAATATGACAGTTGTTTGAAAAGTAGGGTAAAAATTATTTTTTCATAACATACTTTATTTCTTAACATACCCTCCATCCATGTCTCTAAACTTAATCCAACAAGTTTCTAATTATTTTATATAGGATCTATCAAACTCTGCAAAATATTTATTGATAGTGACAGTCCTCATTTCCTCATTTGAGGAAAAATTTTCAAGTTTGGGAATAAGAAAAAGTCACTTGGGGCTAAATATAGAGAGAATAGGCTGAATGAAGAATCAATTTCAAGTCCAATACACATGCACTTTGACATTGTGAATACTGCTGTGTGGGCTGAAGCATTATTCTAGTTATAAAGCACATTTTCATTTGTCTTGTTACAAAGAAGCATAATAGGCTGCAGTTATGTTTCTGTCTTTTTCAAGTAATCTATTAGGATTACACCCTGAGTATCCCAAAAAGCAATGACCATTATCTTTCCATCAGACAAAACAGTCCTTGCCTTCTTTGGCACCAGCCTGTGTTCATTGTTTTGACTGCTGCTTCGTCTCCAGAGTATAACGTGCACCTAAGTTTCATTCACAGTTATGAATTGGTGTAAACCTGCCAACTGCAGTTAAACAGTGCCAGACACTGTGTTGAATTGTTCTCCTGCATGTGCTTTTAGTAATCAATCAGCAATTGCAGCACCCAACATGCACACAGTTTTCTCATTTCTAATTTTTCTTGCAGGATATTGTGCATTGATTCGATTGAGATGCATACAGTCTCAGCTATCTTGCGCACTTTCACTCAGTGGTTTTGCATTACAATATTATGGATTTTATTCAATGCTTTCCTTTGCATGACCAGAACACACTTCATCTTCAATGCTTATTCAACCATGTTTAAACTCATCCATCCATAAATAAATTATCTTCAATAACGTTGCAGAGTTTACAAAAACTTCATCCAACTCTACTTTGATCTGTTTTGCAATACAATCCTTTAAATGGAAACATTACTAATCAGTAATAATTTACTGATAATACTAATAATAATAATAATAATAATAATTTACTAATCGCTAATTTACATGTGATACTGATCATTTCGATAGCTGTCAACAATTAACTGAACACCATATCTGGCTGAAAATTTCTTACACAAATCACTCTTACCAACAATGCTGCTACTTATCAAAATTTCCCACCATTTCATTGAAATTTACCAGATTTATCAAACAACCCTCCTAAACTGGCATTATATCAGAGGCATAAAAATGTAAAATGCATTGATTCTAATGATTTTTTATGATTTTACAATTAAGTGCACTGATTCATTTCACTATCATCCTGAAAACCTATGGTACTTCATTACTGTATCTTTGAAGAACTCAAGCAGTTCAAAATAAAGCAATATTTGTGTCACTATTCAAGTGTTTTACCTATTTCTGCTTATTTAGTTCCTGTTATTTCTGCTTATTTAGTTCCTGTTATTTTAGCTATATATTGCAGTTACTGCAACATGCCACTGGTAATGTTTTGTGATAAAGATGGTTGATGCTCACACCACTTTTAATATAAAAATTCAATTAAAGAAATATTGTAATTAGACTCAGCATGCATTTTTTCAGTGTGCTATGCATGCAGTTCTGAACACAAATACCTTGATGATAATATATTATGTATTATTTCTGTTTAATAATAAATTTTTATTAATATTCTGGGGGAAATTCTATACATAGTAATAGAATGCACATTGAATGAAAAAACAGAATTATAGTAGGAGTCAAATCAAAAGAATGATACAGAGTCTTTTTTTAAAAAAAAACATCAAATTCTGCCCACTGCCTGCCAGTATATATTTTTATTAATAAACTTGCTTCTAAGTAATAGTGACTTGTAACTAGTATATCTTCTGTTTACGGAATGTCGGAATCCACACAGTGAAACTTTTGTTAATCTTATTTTGATTTAAAGTAAAACACTAAAAATCATGTCGTCACATTAAAACTTTGTGAAACTTAAAGAGAGTTTTAATGTGACGACATGATTTTTAGTGTTTTACTTTAAATCAAAATAAGATATCTTCTGTTATTTATCAAATGGGTACATACGTTTAGTAACATTTTTCAATAGCTTCCCTTTGGACATAAAAAGTGGAGAGGGGACTACTTATGGCAATCAACATATTCTGATACAGTAATGAATTCCATTTTATTTTTTTCTTTCATGGCAATAAAAACTAGTATTTTTAGTACCTATGAAATTCATCCATGCTTTGTCTTTTACTTGTTTAAAGAGGTAACTGATTTCCAATGCTTCCATTTTGTAAATGAATTCTGGAAGAGTCTTAATTTAGTGTGTGACTGCTGTAAATTTGCAGAATGTATGCATTTAACTACCATGACTAAAGGTGGATAATGAGTATTTCAAATATTGCTACTTAAAAGAAACTGGCACTGCAATATGAGTAATGAATGATAGGATTGATTATTTAAAAAATGCAACTTTTACAAAGTAATTCAATGCTTGTTTTTCAAAATACAGGATGTCTGGAAAATCCTAGTGAATAAAAGAATAAATATCTCAAAAAGTAATGTAATTATTGTCTCATGGTTTGCACCTTCAGAAAGAGAAACTAAGAAAACTAAAAACCAATTTTGTATCTGAACCATTACAGTGAAGCAATTATATTTTCTAGATAGGCCAGCAAGTCAATTTTGTACTCTTATGCTCCACTTACCACTTAATTTCTTAGAACAGTTTCAAAGAATATGAGAATAATGTTATGAACTTCAAGATCCCAACAGAGAACAAAATGATTCAAAATTTCATCAAGTGCCCAGCAGAGCTATACCAAAGATGTCCAATCATCAAGAAATCTAGCAATCAACATGCAGCTGATGATTATGGCAAAAGTCCATGAAAAATGTTCTGAGGAGTTTAGATAAATGCAGCAGAAGGGTACAAAATCCACTCAACAGCCTATCCAGAACATCAGAAAGTTTTGTTTATGCTTCAGTACATCACGATATGAGTGGTGTTTGTGGCATAGTACACCTAGGTGAAATTCAATCTCTTGCCAAACATGTGAGAAGCTTCTCAGTGTAAGATGCTCATAGGTTTGTGCCATTCTGTATGATAGCTACATTGCACTCTTTGACTAACTGCATTTCAACCAGTCACAAAAATCAGTACACCTTCTCATATAAGGTCCAAATCTTCCAACTGTGATGGAAATAAGATTAACTTACAAAGTATAAGTTATGAATGGTATGATGGAGAATGTGTAAATGTAAAACATGAAGTATTTAAGGATTTAGCAAGGCGAAGAAAGACAGAAAAGAAAGAAGATAGGCAAATTTTTTTGTTAAATTGAAAGGGGCTATAAATGTTTAGTATAAGAGTAAAGGGAAGAGTGGCAGTGGAAAATGAGTGAGACAATCAAGGAAGCTGTGTCAGTCAAAGATAGTAAACTTTAGCATGGCTAAAGATGGAAACAAAATGTTCTCGAAACCGGTTCCATACATTTATGAAAAGTAAGTGAAGCTTTAAGAGTGTGTAGTTCAACTGAATCATACAATGATATCAATTAGTATATAGTCAGTTATGAAGGAAATTTTAAGAAATAAAAGAATGCCAAGGGTATAGAAAAACCACTTTAGGAATTTGATAGGAGGCAGGAAGGCAGAGGAGGGAAGGCATTGAGCTATGAACAGTAGTGCAAATAGGATATAATGTTTGGATAAAGATTTTACCATGAAGGAACTAGGATACCAGATTACAGCACTGAAAAGAAAAAAGACTTCAGGAGTAAATGAAATTCCAGGGGAGTTTCGGAAAGTATTTGCTGAAATGGGAGGAGGTACTAGGTTGTTAACAGAGTTATTAAATAAAATTAAGAAGAGGAAGGTAATACCTGTGACTTGATTTTTTTTGATTTGGTTTATTTATGAATGCTCTTTAATATCTTAGGTCATCAGCATTCCATTCAATTCAGGGCATGAAACTGTCAACAAATTTTGCTCAGAGGTCTCTTCTTTCAGACTTGAGGTTCTTTTACATGCCATAAAACTAGGACATGGGACCCATGCTTTACTTCCCTTACAAAAGAAGCCATACTTATGAACCTGTGAGTTGGAAAGTGAGTATGATTGTACCATTTTATAAAGGTAAAAGGGATACAAATAACCCAAGTAATTATAGAGGAATTAGTTTGTTATCTATATTAAGCAAAATATATACTGGTATATTAGCTGTAAGGTTTCATGAGTGGGCAGAGAATGAAGGTAAACTTTCAAAATTTCAAGCAGGTTTTAGAAAAGGGGGGGGGGAAGAAAAGAAAAGAAAAGAAAAGGAAAGGAAAAAAAAAGAAAAAGGAAAAAAAAAGCATTAGACAATATAATGATAATGCACACCATAATGGATAAATATTTAAGAAATAAAAAAGATGGGGTATATATTTTCCTTGCAGATTTTGGAAAAGCATTTGATATGGTAAATAGGGATACACTGGTATACAAATTTAGGCATTAAGGAGTGAGTAATGAGTTTGTTTTAGGACTCCAAAAATTATATGAAAGAAATAGGTTTTGTGTTAGATGTTTTGTGATGGTGATACAGTTAGAGATTATACAACTCAAAATACTGGATTCAGACAAGCGTGTAAATGAGCCTAATACTATTTAATTTATTTATTGATTTTTTTAGTAGTGTTTAATGCCTGTTTTTACTACTGAGGCACCATAGGCAGTGGATACTGATGATATATGAGATGAAATGGTATATTGGGAAAGAATATTTTTTAAGGAAGGAAGCATTCCACGCCTAAGTTTAGGGTACCTCCCTGGCATTTGCCAGTTATGAGGACAGGAAAACTTGGAAAAAAAAACCAGTCAGGGAGGATGGTCCTGGTGGGATTTGAACCCCAGACCTCCCGCTCACGAGTCCGCGCCTTAACGACCTTGGCTACCAGTGATGGTTTATTTATTGATGATATTATTGAAAGGATTATGGAAAATAATAAACATTGCCCAATAGTTAAGAGAGAAGGAAATACCAGGATAGCTTTTTGCTGCTGATCTTATAACAGGAGCAATAACAGTATTAAGATTGTAGTGTGCCATTGATGAAATTATCAGATTTAGCGCAGAATGGGATTTAAAGATAAATGGCAAAAAATCAAAGATTATAGTATTTAAAAAAGGAGCAAAGCTAAGAAAAAGGAGAGATGGTTTATAGGGGGTGAATTAATACAGGTAGTGAAAGAATTTGATTACTTGGGAGTGAGATTTGGGAGTAATGGAAGTTGGGAGATACAGTCTAAATGCATGCAAGCTTAAGTAAATTAGCATTGAAAGCTGTTTGAATAAGCTTGTATAAGGTCCCAGCATTATCCATGAAATGGTTGGAAAGATTATATGAGGCTATGGTCAAATACAAGATGTTATATACAGCAAAAATTTGGGGAGATTGTTCTTAATTAGACAGTGAGTCAATTTAATACTCGATAAAAGTTCCTTGGATCTATATAAAGTAGTTAAAAGGAAATGGGGATGGGAGAAACATATTAAAAATTGTGATGAATTTGGAAGAATGGGTTTGGCATGAATGCTTACAGTAGTAATATTTTTAAAAGGATTAAGCAAAAATAATAAGGAAGGATGTATTATATGTGGGAAAGTAGATAGTGCTTTCATTGTTTAAGGGACTGTGAAAATGTTAAATGGTGGCAAGATAGTATTTGGGACGATAAATGGGATAATTCACAGAAAGATATAGTGGCAAAAAAAATGTTATCAAATAAGAGAGTGGAAAAAATCCAAAAGATGGAGAAGTTTCTAGGGAAAGTAACTGAGAAGAGGAGGAGAAGTATAAAGAAGGAAATATTGTACTTACGAAGCTGTTGACAATGGAGTGGTAATGAGAGGATAAATATAATGGATGAAAATGGTTTACTTAGGATACAGGTTTCTTACCATACATACAACCAGGTGGTTAAAGCATGGAAGAACCCAGTTTTTTCATTTGTTGGTACTGATACAATCCATAGATTAGTTGACAGTGTAAATTGATGTATACCAAAATGTAGTGTTGTTTGTTAATAAATTTATTTATTCAAATTACAAAGTAAATGAGATTCATATTCATAATTTTTTCACAGTATCACAAATCACAATACAAGAGAAACAAATGTATATGCATGTGCATATTCATATTCACTTACAGTCTGCAGACAGCGCATCCAACAACTACTTTTCATTTTCTATTTCTAAATGTGCAAACTGCAAGACAAAACAAAATTGCTTTAGTTTCTGAGATATTATTTTTTAACAATTGCAATGCTGAAGAAACAAAAGCTCCTTACAATCACAACAGGAGAGAGACAAAAAGTATATGCATGTGCAATTATATATAGCTTGCTGACAGTCACCCAATAAAACTTTACTCTTTTTAACATGCAAACTGCAAGGTGACAAATGCATTAGCTTCTCAGATATGTTTTCTTTATCACTGGTTTTTTTCCAACACCCTTTAAGTAAAATGCATTTTTCTTGTCACCGAATTTTAAAAACCACCAGCTTTAAATGTGGTTTATTTATTTCTTATAATCACAGAGTAAGCATAGAAGATTAAATTACTTTCAGTATAAAAAACCTACCAGGTTTAATACTTTCTATTGAAACAGAGATATCATTCAGAGGTTTAATTTCCACTCTTCGTGCTGGAGAATTCACACTGCTTGCTGCAACACCTCCATTGCTGACTACAGCACTTGGGTTACTACTAGCACCAAGACTGCCTTCTGATTTCTGTAACAAATATTTCCTTCCATGCACACAAAATTCTACAAACTAAAATTATGAATTGCTATTGCTTACAGGCTATAGCAAACTTCCATGTTAATAGGAAATAATCATAATTAAGATTGCAAACATTCATGCAATTGCATGTTTTTATTCAATGCACATACAAGAAAAACTTCAGTGATAATAATTTATCCAGGGAAATAGTTTCAACTAAGTCCCACTTTACTCTGTATATAAAATGCATACATTTGGGGTTTTATGGGTAACAGGGTGATATACTATTTGCAGTTTTTTGTTTGTTCTAATATTGTTCTTTCTGTTATTTGTTTAATGAACGAAGGTGGGCTTTCCACTAATTGTTTAGAAGTTTTTGTGAGCTGATCTTAGATTTACCGACAGGATCCCCAAATGGTGTAGCACAGCTAAAATTAGGTAGGTACTCCACCAAGATAAAAATTAATTCAAGAATTAGGAAAAGCTTATACAGAACAATACAATGGAAGAGAGTGATATTATTAAAGTATGTTTCAGTATCCAAGAGAAATGTAAGTGGAAAGGATCATGGTATCTCAAAGTGCAGGAAATTTTACAACAGATAGATTTAGGTGACTATGAATGAAGAGAATACCAAAACAGAGGATTCTGGAAAGAAATAAACCTAAGATTGGAAGATATTGAAGACAAGAGATATTTGATAGTATGGGAGAAAGGAGTTCATTGAAACTTTATAGGGAAATGAAAATAGTATGTGGTAAGGAAAAATATATAGAATAATGTGATAAGGCAGGTTGAAAGGGTTTGCATGAGTTAGAACTGGAATTATGAATTTTAAAGAATTAAGATATGATAAATAGGTAGAAAAAAATTCATTGTGTGGAGAAACCAATACAGATTTTCACTGATTATTATACTGTCTGCAAATAAAATTATTGAGAGAAGAGGCTTGGCAACAAAAATGGGAGAATTTAGATGGGGAAATATTAATTAGAAAGGTTTTAACTGCAAAAGGAAAGAAGATATAATAATGATAGGGAACTATTTGGGCAAAGTTAGGAGAATGGATAAGCATGATTAAGAGAAGATAGAGGAAAATGTAACCTTAGAAGTACAATAGGTCAGATAAGCATAAAAAATAGGATAATACAGCAATATGATCGTCATCAACATACTGATAACCTGAGTTGTGTTTATTGGGATCAGAATGTAAACAAGCAACTCTATAAAAAAAATATCTAAGTAAAACTAGTAATATTTTGTGTGTTTTTAGATCTCTTTTTGTAATGGATTAATTAAGTATGTATATTTGAATATAATATACTGTGTAGTTTAATGGGATATTTTCAATAAATTTTCAATAAATTTCAACTGATGTTTTGAAGGGAGAGTATCTGATTCTCTGTTTGAGGGGGAACTCCTATGGAATGTTTCACTAATGAGTTTAGGAACAGAAACTGGAATTATCATATTGGGATGTTTGTGATGAGGTGATTATGTTTTCAATGAAAATCATGTATTCTTAACTTAAAAAAATACATTACTCTCACACAGTTTGAGGTAGCTTACAGATATCCAATGATATACAGATATTATCATCATCAACACAGGTAGTAGTCAAGTTCATCAAAGCATTGACTTGTACACAGGTCCGCAGTTGAACTCCTGCCAAGAAAGTCTCCCTTACTGAGGATTTCTCCAGGATCATCTTCATCATGAACATTTCTATAGTTTTGCTTAAAATGATGACAATATTGCCCGACTTTTCTTTCACTCTTTGGCCCATAAATGTCACACAGTCTATGCTGAATTTCAATAGGATCTTTCATTTTTTGTGTTGAGAAAGCAAATCACCAAACAGCTTTGTAATTAGTGGGATTGCTTATTCTCACAGCCATTATAAACCAATCATTTGTAAAGAGGAACAGGAGTAAACTGGTAACAATACGCAATGAATTAGCTGAAGCCTCTGTGCATGCATAATCCACCCAAATTTTGCCCACTTTCACCGATAACTTTTTTTTAATATTGATTGAATCTTATTTTTGAAATCCACTTCAAATACCTTGTACATAAATTTTAAGAAGTGTAAAGGTAAGTTAATATTTAATTTGGTCAACAGTTACAACAAATTTAAATAACTACCACAAATGAAAGCTTACTTTGGCTGGTGTTGAAATCTGTCTAGAAGCAGCAGACAGCAAAGCCTGTGCTATTCGGTTATTTTGTTCACTGATAGAGTCTGGTTGAGGTACCTCTTGAACAGGCTCAGTCACATCTTCAGAGAGGTCTACCATGGAATCATCTCCACCTCCATTTACCAGACTTCCTGAAAGATATTATTTCATATGAAAAACAAATAATAATCCTGAAGTTAATATGGAAGAGAAACATACTACAAGGAATATATGCATAATTTAAAAAGTTCAACTCTGATTAAATCAATTAGCACAAGATCGCATCTTTTAAGGCATTCTCTCTCTTTTAATGTCCCCACATCTGCCTCACTTTTTTTCTTTCCCTTGTTCCTTAATTTATTCATTCATCACTGACCTAACCTTCTGTCATGAAAGGACAGCAAAATGCAGTTATTTGGAGAGATAATTCACTAAATAATATTCAGAAAGTTGCTGGACCTGAGTAAACTATAAATAATAATTATAAATATACATGCCACATGGCAGCTCATACTTTTATCTGTAAATAAACGTCACTTTCACCACCTACTAACTATGCAGCCCCAGTAATGTAGGTTGAAAGGAAAACATATACCTGTAATGCAGCACAGCACAATGAAACTAGGACGAGAATATTACTGTGCAATGGTTTATTATGATTTTTAAAAGCTGCTTAAACCAGAAGACAGTATCTTGAAAAACTTACAAGGCATTAGGGGACTTTGCTCCTTCAATAACATCTTCATTGGTTTGCAAAATTTAAGAGAAGCCAAACATATTTTAGAAATGAAGAGAGAAGCAAAAGTGGATGCAGAAAATGTTACAGCTGTGGAGATGCTGCAGGAAGACCCCCCAGTAACCTATAAGGATTTAAAGGCAGAAGTGTAGAAAGTCTCTCAAGTAAGTGGAATGGTTCTGCAAAATACTCCAATGATACAATAATGGCATCTCTTGCAATATTTCTGAAACCTTAACAGGTGATTAATATGATTTGGAAACAAATGACAGTTATCACTTTGCAAGATCACACATACAAGGAGTGTGGGGAAGAAAATTATAATAACATTCTACACTATTAGCAGTCATTTGGCAACAATTTCCCCTTGAAGATAACTGGTAACTCCTATGCAATAATTTGTCTCCAGAATGTTTTCTAAGAGAGGCTTGAAAAATAGCCAAGAACTGGGCTGGAGGCATCTGACTGCACCAAGACAATGTCTCTGCCCATGGCCAATGTCACAGTTACAATGTAACTTCCTGAGAGCACCTGTGAAGCTTGCTACCTATGAATTTTTCTGTTTCTTTTGGTGCAGAACTGACTGTAGGAAAAGCAATTTTCAAGCTCAGAAGATGCTGTAGCAACTTATAAGAGGTACTTAGCACCAACCGAGGACGAGTGGCAGCAGTGCTTCCAGTCTTGCTTCCAAAGGAGGACCAGAGTTTCTTCTTCTACTTTGAGAAGAAACAGCGGTAAATTTCAAATTACCTTTAATATTTGGTGTATATCCAGAAACTTTCTGATTGTCCTTCATAAAATATTAAATTTAAGAAATAACTCTTCTATAATCAATAACTGACCTAATTTTTTCCCTGCAATATTTTTGATGAAAATTTAAATATAATATGCATTAAGAAAAAGAAAAATTGTAATCCATTTAGATGTGTGCATATTTTATGATAGAATAATACTTTATTTACTCAATGCACACTATAGATTATAGAAGGAATTATTAAAATGATAATCGATGTAATTCTTGAATATCTTGCAGCAAACAATCTTAACAATACTTTAAACAAGATGAAAATTATACAATGAAATAAAAAGCTGTAAGTTAAATTACATTTTCAGCAAAATGGTTAACAGATCTTATAGATCGCTTATTTTTAGGAGTTAAAATGTATAAAAATTTATGCAGGAATAAACGTATAAATGTGCTTATAATTAAATATATGGGTCAGTCATTAATTAATTTACAATTTGATGTGGGGTATTACATGTTTGAATGAGGCACCTGAAGCTATTGCCATTATCCTGTGGCAATTGGTAACATTTGACACAAGAAAATAATGGTTACAATAGCAAAATAGTATTGCAAGAGCTTTGTGCAGCGTTTTGTTGTTTCATTTTTGTGGACAAAAGATATGGAATTGGAGAATATTCATAATAAAATGCTTACTATCTACTTGAGAAGTGCTTGTCATTTCAAGCTGTTTACAATTGGGTGCAAAGTTCTTTGAAGGGCAGACAAATATCAAAGAAGAACACTGCATTGGCCAGGCAACAGAAAGCCACAGCATATTTACAAAGAGTTGAAGACAATTCCAGCAAGTAGAAGGGTAACTATAGACATTCTAGCTGCTCTCTACTGGTTGTTCACACAGCATGGCCTACCTCATAATGCAGGTTAGGTTTTTATAAAGTTTGTGCTTGATGGGTGCCATACATGCTGTTCCCATTAACACAATATGCAAAGAATGGGTCTGACACTACATCTCAATTGCTTCAATGATGAAGGACATGATATGCTAGCCAGAATTGTCACAGATGATGGGTCTTGGCTTAACCACTTCCAGTCCGAGATAAAGCATGCATCAGTGAATACATCCTGTGTTCCTGAAAAAAAAAGTTTAAAGTGATACTATTTGCCGGGAAGCTGATAGTCTTCTGGCATCACAAAGGCATACTGCTCCTGCTTTCCAGCCTCAAGAACAAACTGTAAATGTGATTCCTACTGTAACATCCTCAGGAAATTTCTTAAGGCCATTGAACGGAGGGCACCAGGACTCCTCACCAAAGGAATGTTGCTCTTGCATGACATATTGCCAAAAGAACAACTGAGATGCTGCAAAATTTCAAGTAAGAAGTCCATATCTTCCATATAATCACTTTGCTCCAATTGAGTTCCATTTGTTTGGCCCTCTTAAGCATCATCTTTTGAATGAACATTTTCCTAACAAAAGGGAAGTCACTGTCTGGTTCCAACAGTGACCCAAAAGATGGATTTCAAGAGTTTATGAAACGATGGGACAAGTGCCTCATTGTACAGGGAGACTATGTTGAAATACAAAAGTATTTTCCTAATAAGTATTCTTATTTGTTTAACCATTTGTACCTTACTTAATGATTTATCCTCTTAAGCAAGGATGATATATATTTAAATAGGTATTTGGACAAAAAATAATTTCAAAAAAGTGAATATGGTGCATCATTTATTAAATGGTATGAAGCTATGAGGTGCAAACAATAATGTTAATATAAACAGAATGTTGGCCTGCAGAAGAAATGTATAAGAATAATTAATTATTCTTCGTTTTCTAGAGATTAATGTAAAGATAAATACAAACAGTAACAATAGAATCTCTTCTAGTTAAAATATTTAGAATAACTAAAAACTCCTTATTGCTTGATTTCCATGGAATGAAATCAGTCTGAGTTAAAACATTTAAAATATTTTAAACACTCTTTATGGTTTCACTCCCAATTTTCATCATATAATCAACTGTTAAACATGTGCTTCACGAGAAACATTTTCTGGTTTTTCAATACTTGAGAGTGAAACCATGAAGATTGTTTCAAATATTTTAAATGTTATAACTCAGAATGAAGTCATAAAAATTGTTATAAATTCTAAATATTTTAACTGGAAGAGATTTTATGCTTGTTTCACTGTGTGTGATTCCTGAATGTATTTAAAACTGGAAGGTAACAATAGTATAAGGCAATACTTTCAGTGAAAAATAACCTTAATTTGAACAAATATTGCTACACAGTAATCTCTATATTTAACAGACTAAGAGAACCTACGGGATATCTATATGTTAAATTATGAATCTTAACTCTAGACATATTAACTAATACTAATATAATGGTAAAATTACTCTACTAAACATATGTTCTATGAACAAAATCATGTGATATATGTCGTACTAAACACTCTTATTGCTTCACTTATTCACTCACATGTTCTGCTCTAGCAATGCTACTGATCAGGCTAATGATGCTACACTACCAACATGGAGGAATAAGAATATACTTCTACCATGCTACCAATCACTACCTATGCTTCCGAAGCAAAGCATGTACATGCACACAAACTATTATGAGTATTAATAAAAATCATGAAAATATGTGAATATATTTATAACCATTGTATTATGCATTTTTTATCTGCAGTAGTAGTTTATTTATCCTGTCAATCAATACATTTGATATGGGATATGCTATTATCAACAAAATACACACACATAATTCAACTACGTAATACAATTATACATACAGAAATATTCAATTTTGCAGAAAAATAGAGATAAGATTTGTAATAAGGAAGGTAAAAAGTTGTTAAGAGTTTTGTGAATTTAATAATTTGATATGGAGAAAAATGATGATATGGAGAGTGAATTAACATTTGCAAATGCATAATATGGCATTGATTTCGTTTTATGTAGTGAAGGTACAACATTACAAATTTCAAAATATTACTTAAATGTAAATTGGAACTTGCACAGTGAAGCTAATCATATTAATTGATATCATTGTATGATTCAGTTGAACTATACACTCTTAAAGCTTCACTTACTTTTCATAAATATATGGAACCGGTTTCGAGAACATTTAGTTCCCATCTTCAGCCAGGGAACTAAATGTTCTCGAAACCGGTTCCATACATTTATGAAAAGTAAGTGAAGCTTTAAGAGTCTGTAGTTCAACTGAATCATACAATGATATCAATTAATTCAAAATATTAGTTGAAATAGTGAGTAGTAGTCATTTTCTTTAAGTGATGATATTACTTATAAATAAACATGTGATAAATCAAAAGGTACCAATAAAATCACAAAGAATGAAAGATTTTCAAATAGAAAGAGGAGTTGGAAGAAGAATTTTGGCTAGACATAAATTCGAAAACAAGGAAAATCATAGCATGTGGTATTGTAGGAACTATTAAGAAAAGTAAGATGGAAGAAGTAATGAAAATATTAAAGTTTTTAGTAAAGCAGACAGGTACAAATTTTGAATCCAGACAAACTGCAAGAAAAAAGAGGTTGAGATGATATGATGAAGAATGTAGGATGATGAAAGAAGTTTTTAAGGATCTGTTTAGATGGAGAAGGACAGAAGAGCATTGTTATAGGCACAATTTCCTATTAAGTAAATGGAAGTATAAGTGTTTGTTGGAAGCAAAAAGGAAGGAGGAAAGAGGGGAAACAAATTAAGCAAGCAATAATGGAAAAGAATAGTAAAAAAATTGTGGAAACTGTGAGGTATATATGCAAAAAGCTAGAAAGTTAGAATATATGAACTAATACAATGTGGGTAACTTGAGAACATGATTGTTCCAAAGAAATGACTGGAGATTCTGGGAAGCTCACTGGGGATGGAGATGTCACAGAGTATGATGAAATGGGTGAGCTAGATATGAAAAATAAAAAATTAAGACCAGAAAATTACTATTAACGAGGTAGAGTGGCAAATAAATAATTTGAAAAAGAATAAGGCAGTGGGGATAGAAGAAATACTAGTAAATGGAAAATAAACATGGTGGTCCCTTTATACAAAGGAAAGGGAGATAGGAGTAAACCAGGTAACTACATTGGGATTAGTCTCCTGTCTATTTTACAGCAAATATTTATGGAGATAATGACAGATAGGTTTCAGGAGTGGGCAGAAGAAGAAAATAAGATATCTCAGTTTCAAACAGAATTTAGAAAAAGTAGATCAGGAAGGGTAGATATGTTCTTTGATGATTTTAAAAAATCCCATTAATATGGGGCATTAGAATGGAAATTACAGAAAAAGGGGTTAAGCAATGAGATTGTAACAGGGATTAGAATACACGAGAGAGTCAAGTTTTGTGAAAGATATGATGGAAATGGAACTACAGATGAATCAACAGCTGGGGTTAAGACATGGATGTAAGCTGAGTCCTAGTTTAATCTACTTGTTTACAGACAATATCTTGGAAAAAATTGCAAGAAGTATCACATTGAGCAGTAAAACATAAAAAGAGATACCAGGATTGCTTTATGTGAATGAATTGATGATAGGTGCTATAACAGTAGGGGGTTTACAGTAAATTTAGTATGGAGTGGGGCATGAGAATAAGTGTTGTGAAACCCAAAATAATTCAGTTAAAAAAGATGAAAAATGCTATTTATATGTAGAGCAACTGGAGGAAGTGAAAAAATGTATTATTTAATAGTAATAATGGGGGCTGGGAATCACATGGAAAGAGGATGATGGCTAAAGAGAAAATGGCTATGAAAGGAGTGAGAATGTGTCTAAATAAGATGCCATAAATATTAATAAATTGGTTAAAAAGATTATGTGAAGTGTGATGGTAGCAAAAATATTGTATAGAGTATATTTATGGGACTTTCAGAGGTTGTAGTAAGAATTAATAGGATGTTCAATAAAAATTATTAGGACTACCAAAAGCCTCACTAAGAGGAGCAGCATTGGCAGAATTAGGTAAAACAGGAAGAAAAGGAATAGTAGTTGAAAGAGTTTTGAAATATTGGTATAGGAATTTGTATCTAAAAGTAGACAATATATTAAGAATTTGTATGAATTATCAAAGAACAGTTATGCATAATGATAATTGGGGGGGGGGAAGTTAGAAGAGATTGGTATGGGGTTGTATGGGAAAGGGGAGAAATAATTTAATATGATTATAAAGGAAAGTAAGGGAAAGAATAGTAGATATAAAGTGAGGTAAGAGATATGGTCAAATTTTCAAAATAAAAGTTCCTCGAGATTGTACAAGATAATAAGAGAAAGATTGGAGCATGGAAAAATATGTAGATAATGTAAAATGGAGAGGTATGCATGAATGCGAAAAACAGAGGCATTATATCTTAGTACATTCAGGAATAACAAGGAGGTTTGTGTTAAGTGTAGGGAAACAGAAAGGACATACCATTCTCAGGTAAATGTACTTACGAAGCTGTTGACAATGGAGTGGTATATATATAAAGAATGTAATACAGTGTTTTTCACACTAACTCCATTCACTTACATAAAAACTGGACTTATTAGGTTGCAGAGTAAAGGACTACCTGCCAGCAGAACAAAAGTCAGGTATTTACGAAATAAAATGTGCAGAGTGCAATAAAAATACATTGTAAAAACGAAGAGGAATTTGGGAATCCGGAAAAAAGAAACTTTAGAAATATTCGCTTAAAACAAATTGATAAATCAGCAATAGTAGCGCACTTTTGGAATAAAAATCATGAAATTAAACCAGAGATAAAGCTACTGAAACAACTTCATAACGCAATAGAACTTTCCACTTGGGAAAACATTTTCATTACAAAAAATAAGGATAATTTGACGAATTTCGATTTTCCTCCAATGGATGAACTCAGCAAATTCCTAATAGAACCAACAGATGCCGCCACAAGAACATCAAGAGACCCAACCGCCATGTATAACAAGTTTATCTACAGGCTGAAGATGGGAGGGATCACTCCCGAAACATATGTCCAGATTTTTATGTAAGTGAATGGAGTTAGTATGAAAAAAACGGTATTACATTGTTTATATGTTTATATTTATATAGGACATACCATTGTTTATTGCAGAGTAGTGGAGATAGGCCATTTGGGATCCAAACTGGGATAAAATGAAAAAAAAAATATTGTAGCTATAAAATGATGGGGGAGGGCAATGGAAATAGGCTTATGTGTGAATATTTAGGAAGAGTATGAGAGAAATAAATTAGATAAGTTAAAAAGTAAAAGGGAAGGATTTAAGCAAGTATATTGTTTGATTAATCTACAAATTAATTTCTAGTTAACATTGTTTTTTTATGGTATTACTGACTTTTTATCTGAAAATAGGTATGAATTACAGAAGGAACACAGTCAATATTTTCTGGATATTATGTAGGAAACTAATGATGAACTGAAGATTAGGACTCAGTCACTATTATTATAGGTATTGATTTGGGGTTAAAAAGTTAAATGTTAATTGTTAGTATACATTTTATAGTTGTATTTGAATGGTAAATAAATTAAATTTCATATACAGAAATACTCAATTAAGATATACAATTATTAAATTACGCTTACCATATTATTTATTACAATCCAGGCACATTTTAGATTAACAATATTTATTTAAAATTTATGTATACAAATTGTTTCAAAATATTCATGTACAGAATAGAAATGAAATTCTTTTAAAATAGATTTTAATGTCTTTTTAAATTTTAAAACACAGTTTACGTTCTTAAATTATAGATGATCATTTCACTTTATTTCATTCCTTTCTCAAATAAATTGCTATTATGTGTTTTTTGCTTAAATGTGTTTTTTGTCTGTGTTTATGAAAGTCATTTGGTGAATTCATGGATATGTACCTTTATACATGTCAATAATTAAAGGAAGTATAAACAAGGCAGTGGTAGTATAATTAAGATCATTGTATGATTGAGCAGGACTACACACTATTATTGACATTTTTTAAAAAGTGTAAAAGCTTTAAAAAATTTTTTTTCATATGGAACTAACACAGTGAAACTCATGTGTTGGTGAGCTCTTATTGGTTCCATTTACCTGTTTATATGTAGTATATGTTTCATGAGACCTTGCTCGCATCCTCAGCTACATAAAAAATGTACTACATATAAACAAGTGCTGAGTGTGTAGTTCGACATAATCATACAATGATCTTCATTTTATGATTAGCATCTCTAATTAGTGATAGTATAAATATTGTACTTACGAAGCTGTTGACAATGAAGTGGCCATATAACCTAAACTTAGGTATTCATTCCTCCTATGGATGAGCTTACAACTTCCTACTTCAACCAACAGAGGCCACCATAGGAACATCCATTTGTCCAGCCATAGTTTCCAGTAATGGCAGTTCAGTGAGCAACTGAAGATGGGAGAGATTCTCCCGAAACGCATCTTACTTTTGTGTAAGTGAATGGAGTTTAGTGTAAAAAATGAATACCTAAGTTTAGGTTATAGTGATATATGTTTAGTTTCTTGAACAGGGGTTTGCATGAGGCTTGTAGGTTTGCCTCCATGATAGGTCCAAAATTCTGTACCCTTAAAATTATAATACTTTTGCAGTTACTTCACTACAAGATTACATCATAGCTAATTCATTAATATATGAAATATACACATTCTCTGTGGTAGTTCAGCTGCATCAATTATGCATTTCTCTTATGCCGTACAAAATTCTACTTATCCTTGCAGACAGAGCATATGTTGTTCCCAGTTTAAATTCTAATTTTTTTGATTCACTGAAGACAATAAGAAATTTCAGATTTATAATTTATAAAATAATGTTTCAGTTTTATAACTAATAAAGCTGAAAATTATAATCATTTTTCAATTAAAGCAATGTATAAAATAATGCTTCAGTTTTAAAACCAATAAAGATGAAAACTATAATCATTTTTCAATTAAAGCAATAAGTGTTTATGGGACAGTAAGGGCAGATAAAAGATTATTCTTATTTGGAACTAAATTCCAGCAAAAAATAACTACCAAAACTCGTGAGATAAAAACACTGTGCACCAGGATTTCGCTGTTTACACCAAGAATAACAAAAAACTTTACCATTTACAAGTTGTGGTGCATCTGAGGTGCTGTTTGCTTTTACACTTCCACCTATTAGAAAGTCTATGTCTAGGCCAGATGAAGGTGGCCCACTATCCCCACCTGGCCCCACACTCAGTAGTAATGATGATAACTGTGAGTCATTTGGTTGGCTCGGAGTGCTTTCTGTTGCTGCTGGCTTGCTCAAAAGATTCATAGGAACTTTAGCGACAGGTCTGGGAAAACAAAAATGAACATATTTAGGAAAATATTTTGGCCTTACCATATCACATTTTTTGGTGTAAATAAATGTATTACCTGTTTATTTTACATTGCAGATGGCCAAGGAAAGAACTATTGTTGTTAGAACTGAGTGCGCTAACAAAGTGGGAGTTTCAGCATTGACATCAATCGAGCAACAATTGAAGAAGAAAGGACTGTAACTCGAGTCATAACTAGTGATAACTTTATTTTGTTTATGCCTGTTAAAGTTGATTCTGTGTTTGTTCTTTTTGCTTTCCTACACAGCTGCACTAGTGTACAGTTCTGCTACAAGTCAGATGTTGGGGAAGACACCAATAGGAATGAATGTGAACAGTTTGCATGGTTCAACCTTAACCAGCAAATGCAAAATAAACTGGTAATTAATTACACTCCTTAGTATTACAACTCCATAATTCTAACAGAAGCAATACATACTTAGCAAACTGTGAGCCCAGTTTACAAGATGTGGGCAGACTTTGTTTTAAAAGAGATTCTCCAAGAGCATCCAGATCCTCTAATGCCTTCAGTTTGCTGGGCTTTTCCTGTGGTTCTGATGCAGGAGACATTGAACCAACTGCTGATAAACATATCAAAAACATAAACAAGAGATTAGAATGATCAAAATTGTAATTGAATCAACAAATGAATGACAAACAGAATGTCTACATTTGTTTTTCTTTCCCAAGAAACTATAGCAGTTGTCCCTTGCATCTTTTTGAAAAATACAAGGGTTATCTTGCAAATCCACATTTCAGATCAACAAACTTCTGCTAGCAGTTCTCTTATTCTGGTCTTGTAGCTTTTCTCAAGGTTGTCAAAATAGACATCCATAACACTATTGATTTCACCATCACAGTCGAAATTCTGACAGATTGGAACAGAAATTGTCTTAGCTATTAGTGAGCACATAATGTGGATGGTCATTTTGCCAGAAATCAGGCACATTCAGACATTCAACTTATTTGCATCATCATTAATTAATTTTATTTGCCATAACTATAGCAGTTGAAGTGAGACATTATTAGGTACCACTAAGACTTCACTAACTGATTAATTCTTCAGAACATGTTTCAAGAGCATTCGCTCTCATCTTCAGCTGGGGACTGACTAACTCTAGCAGGTAACGTAGTGGCATCTGGTGGTTCCATTAGATAACGGAACAGGAAGTCCATTGGTGGAATGTCAAAATTCATAACTCTATGTTTATTTTTTAAAATATAAATCTTTTCCCATATTGCCAAATCCTTGGGATTGGTGGTAGCTTTTAACAGTTTGGCTTCTCCTGCAATGTTACGATCGTAAGTCCAAAAGGGATCTGCAACCGCCAATTTATCCACTTGTTTATATCTTACATTTCTGAAGTGTTTCTTTCTCTTTGTCTCCAAATTTCGTATTGTTTTGCATATATATATCTGATCACACTCCAAACATCTGATACACTCCTGACTTCTTGCTGGGTGGAATAACATCCTTTTTGGTGCAGTTCAGAAGCTTTCCAATACTAAATTTATTTTGTGCAGCCAAACGTATATCATAATTTTTAAAGATTTTCATGAATGCCCTGTTTGCCCACGGATGATATGTGAATGTTTTAAACACCACGTCCTTTTTTATCGTGGAGAGAGTTGTGGTGTTTTTAATATCTTTCTGTCTTTCGAAATGTCTGATCTTCTTATCAACTAAAGAGCTACTGAATCCATTGTTGAGGGCTGTTTTGATGATATAACAGTATTCTGCTGAATACTCTTCTTTGTTGAGTGGGATGTTTACCAATCTATGGACAAGACTGTTTATAATGGCATGTTGGTGTGGTTTAGGGTTGAAACTGTTATTGTTTATGTGATTATCTGCATGTGTAGGTTTCCTATATATGCCGAATGAAATTATGTCATTTCTCCTGTATATTTTTAGGTCCAAAAATGGTAAAAGACCATTTTCCTCCAATTCCATAGTGAATTTAATATTTTGGTCCTGCAAATTTAGTAATTTTAAGGCATCTTCTGTTTGTTTTTTTGGTACTATTGCCAGAATGTCATCCACATAACGAAACCATGCTTTGAAGGTTAAAGGGAATGTCTTAGTAATGTGTGTTTCTACAGCACTCATTTTACTAAGACATTCCCTTTAACCTTCAAAGCATGGTTTCGTTATGTGGATGACATTCTGGCAATAGTACCAAAAAAACAAACAGAAGATGCCTTAAAATTACTAAATTTGCAGGACCAAAATATTAAATTCACTATGGAATTGGAGGAAAATGGTCTTTTACCATTTTTGGACCTAAAAATATACAGGAGAAATGACATAATTTCATTCGGCATATATAGGAAACCTACACATGCAGATAATCACATAAACAATAACAGTTTCAACCCTAAACCACACCAACATGCCATTATAAACAGTCTTGTCCATAGATTGGTAAACATCCCACTCAACAAAGAAGAGTATTCAGCAGAATACTGTTATATCATCAAAACAGCCCTCAACAATGGATTCAGTAGCTCTTTAGTTGATAAGAAGATCAGACATTTCGAAAGACAGAAAGATATTAAAAACACCACAACTCTCTCCACGATAAAAAAGGACGTGGTGTTTAAAACATTCACATATCATCCGTGGGCAAACAGGGCATTCATGAAAATCTTTAAAAATTATGATATACGTTTGGCTGCACAAAATAAATTTAGTATTGGAAAGCTTCTGAACTGCACCAAAAAGGATGTTATTCCACCCAGCAAGAAGTCAGGAGTGTATCAGATGTTTGGAGTGTGATCAGATATATATATGCAAAACAATACGAAATTTGGAGACAAAGAGAAAGAAACACTTCAGAAATGTAAGATATAAACAAGTGGATAAATTGGCGGTTGCAGATCCCTTTTGGACTTACGATCGTAACATTGCAGGAGAAGCCAAACTGTTAAAAGCTACCACCAATCCCAAGGATTTGGCAATATGGGAAAAGATTTATATTTTAAAAAATAAACATAGAGTTATGAATTTTGACATTCCACCAATGGACTTCCTGTTCCGTTATCTAATGGAACCACCAGATGCCACTACGTTACCTGCTAGAGTTAGTCAGTCCCCAGCTGAAGATGAGAGCGAATGCTCTTGAAACATGTTCTGAAGAATTAATCAGTTAGTGAAGTTTAAGTGACATCTAATACTGACTCATTTGTATTAATGGTACACTTACTTTTTTGATTTGTTTGAAGTGACATAGGTTGCAAAATGGAATTTGTATTTGTTGTGGTGGTAGAAACAGATGCTGTAGGTTTTGGTGGGTTGATTGATCCAAAGATATCTCCCAAGGCTTCAAGATTTGACTTTGTATCTGCTTTGGCTCCCGTGCTGGCCTGACTAGTATCTGATGTTAGATCCGAGCTGAGATTTATACCTGTTTGGAAATAATATGTCTCATATAATATTCTATACATAAAACAATATATTGAATTTGAATTTATTTCCACTTAATATAAGCTTCCACAGTACTCATTACAATTGCTGTCATACAAGAAAATACAACCATAGTACCTCTAGTAAATCGTCCTGAGTTGCTGTGTAACCAAGTTGCCTGAATAGTTTCAACCTTGCGGTTACTCAACTATCTGGCAACTTACATCTACAAAATTAACTCAATCAAAAATCAACTTAAATTATGTTTCTGCCCAATTTGGTTCCTGAATTCTTACTTATTTTCTTCAACCATTTTCTTTTAACCTTACCTATATAATTCCCAAATCCAAGATTTTCTGCCTTGTTTTCATATTCACGAACTTGTTTCCCCTTATCTCTATTGGTAAGTTAACCCACTTTTCAATCCTAAGTTTTGCTCTCATTTCTTTAGTTTCTCTACATTCTACTACTGCATGCCAGTAACTATCTTGCATTCCACACATCAGACATTCCTCTATATTTAAACCTGCTCTTATTCCTTTCAGATTCACTACCCCTATCCAGACCCATGAAATTCCCTCCCTTGTCCACCTGTCACCTTCATCCACATAATTCTCTTTGCCCTATATTTTTTTTAACCCCCATAAACCCTCAAAGACTTTTTACTACTAAAACTACCTAATATCTCCTGTCTTTCCTTATCATCTATTCTTTATTTAATTTCTCTCCAAAAACCTCTTTCTTTACTTTCTCCATCATGCCACACCACACCCAAGTCAATTTTTCCCATAATCTCATTGATTCTACTAACCAAAGTATTTCCTTTCCTCACTTTCTCTTGCATCACTAGATAGTGTTTCAAAATACAATTCTCTTCTAAATTCTTAATTCTAAACCAATATTTCAGAGTTCTTGTCATTATTTTTCCTTTACTATTTCAGCTTGTGCAACCCTGTTTGGTGAGCTTTTTGGTAGGCCCATAACTTGTTTGCAGAATTTGCTGTGAATCAAGTTACATTTAGCCATCCCTCATCACTATCCCAAACATCATATTAGCCTTTACTACTACCATATATATTTTCTGCAACCACTTTATTCACATTTCTGGTACTTTATACCTACAAGCAGTAATATCTTTTAAAGCTAGCCTACCTTTTGCTAGAACCTTTCTTTTTTGTTCCCTCCACCCTCCATTCTTGTTAAGCCTAATACCCAAATAGTCAAATTTATTAACCACCTCAATTTCTGCCCCTTTCCAATACCATTTCTCATTCTGCATAACTTGTTTCCATTCTTAAATACCATTGGAAAAACAATTTTTTTTTTTATTTTCGAATGTTTATCCTTAGTCCCCACTTCTTACAGAATTTACCGATTACTTCAATTGATTTCGCTAAACCAATATTAGTAATTGATCCCACTACCAAATTGTCTGTAAATAATAGTCCCGGAATCTCAACATTTTCAATTGTGAGCATGTGGGTATTAACTTTGCTAACTTCTTCTAAAATATCATTAATAAATAAGTTAAACAGTATAAGACTTAACTTACATTCTTTTCTTAGACCTATTATGTTCAAATTATATGAAGTCACCCCATCCCGGGCAATCTTAATACAGTACTCATTTTCACATTATAAATTTTTAATGCTTTTATAAATTTATCACTAACTCCTATTGCATTCAATTTTGACCATAATACCTTGCAGTTAATTGTATCAAATGCCTTTTCAAAATCCACAAACAACATATATAGTCTCCCTCTTTTTTGGCCTAGATATTTCTCTACCATTATATTAATAATGAAGACATTATCCACTGTTCTCTTATTTTTCCTGAAGCCTGCTTGAAACTCGGATAATTTATTTTCTTGTTCTGCCTAATTTTGAAGCCTTTCTGTCAGAATGCCTGTATATAGCTTACCTAATACCAATAATAAACTAATTCCTCTATAATTAGCTGGTTTGTTTAATCAACTTTTCCTTTCCATATAGGCACTAAATCGCTGTTCTCCAACCTTTGGGAACTTTAGTCTCTTCATATATTGAATTAAATATCTGTGCCATAACACACCTGTATCATCCTGACTCCATGCCCTCCTCTCCAGAATTCTCCCAGAATCCCATCAATCTCGCAAGCTTTATTTCTTTTTATTCTTTTTATCTGTTCCTTTATTTTGTTTATATCAATCTGTCTATTCAAATAATCTACACTTATTATATTTTTTTTTTCACTATCTAACTCCCCCTGGTGGAATATCTCCTCTACCCCTAAAAGGTTTTTACAGTATAAACACCATTCCCTAGCAACGATATTCTTATTTACTCTCCTGCTATATAATTTCTTAACTATTATCCACATTATTTTATTGTCATTTGTTCTCATTACCTCCTGTATTTTCTTACTAATATTCTGATCCCATTCTTTCTTTTTTACCTCCATGTGGGATTTATATCCCTGCCTTTCAATCATAAAGTTCTCTCTTTCTGATTAAAATCATTTCAGATATGTTGACCTAAACACTCTTATTGCTCCACTTACTTGTTGTAAAGCATGGTATTGGTTTCGAAGACCACCATCTTCATCCTTGGCCTCGGGACGACTTTTTCTCTTTCTACCTGTTCCCCTGTTTGTCTCCATTTTCTCAACTCTCTTTCAACTCTCCTTTTACCAATTCAACATTCATTATCATTCCAACCCTCCTGTATCTTGTTACCCATTTCTCTCACTCTCATCTTAACCCCTGCTTGTTTAACCAACCTCTCTAAAATCTCCATTATTTCCCCTAATTTCATTAGAGCTTCTACATTGAGCTTAATGATCTAAAATTAACTAGCTCTCTTATGAAACCTGGTGCCCTCTTATCATTCTATTTATATATCTCTCTATTTCATGTTCATATTTCTTAACTTGCACTACTTTCCTAAACTGGTTTTGAAATTTCCCATTTAATAGGAAATGACTACTAGTACATACCAAATTTACAACCTTGAAATCTATTAGATATTCATCTAATTCATGTTTAAGTAACATATATTCAACAATACTTTGACCATTATTATTTGCAAAAGTAAACTCACCACTAGAATCTTTCCCTCTAGTACCATTACAGATCACCAGATTATGTTCATCAAGAAGTTCAATAACTAATTTCCTTCCTTATTATACATTTTATCTTTACTGACCCTTTCCAACCTGTCTTCTTTCCCAGCATCATTTTCTAGGTCAACAAAATGTACCAAACCCTCCCCTATTCTTGCATTAAAATCAGCTGTTATAATAAAATTTCTGTATCCATATTTGTTTTGCAGTACTTCCATGTCCTTTCCTAAGTTATGAAACAAATTTGGGTTATAGAATGCAAAAGTATTTGGTGGGTTATAGGGTTATACACTGTTGCTAAACACACTTTTCCACTTCCACATGTTTGACTTATTTTACACCATAGCACTGAGTTATCCCTTAAATCATTAACACTTTCACTGGGAAACTTTGTCTTACAAACCCACCCTTTAACTTTCTTCTTAGCACTGGTTTTACTATAGAACTTGAAGCTATTGAGCTCAACAGTTATATTTCTTTCTAATTCTGATTCCACTATCGCCAACACAACACACACCATAACTAACTGCATTATTTCCCCATTTGACACTTTTCTTAACAAACCTTCAAAGTTCCAGCATATAACCACCAACTCCTCCTATACCGATACCTTTCTCTCAAATCTAAACTCATGAAACTTAGCTCTGCTCCTGGTCATCCTGTCCGTGTCTTGTTCCTCTCTCACTTCCATTATACTTCCATTCGAAGAAGACACAATACTTAAGCTGGTTTTCCCGCCACATCCCCAACCTAGCAGCTGCTCCCAAGGTCTCCCTAAGTTTGTCTATCAGGTGACTCTCAGGTGACACATGTCTGGTTGGTGACATCATCTGGATTGCTCCTCCTCCTTTCTCTCTTGCATTGTTGCCATCTCTTCTTTCCACTTCTACTATGTGTTCAATTCTTACCGGTCTGTGATGTTGATTTAAACTCCTGCATGCCAGGTTTCTACCCTACCTTCCAATAACTAATTTCCTGCTTTCTACCATCTATCCATAAATTGAGTCCTCTCACATATGTCTATTTCCCCTCTGTCCTGGCTTTTTTCATTTCTCTTAGAAGAACATCTCTCACTTCTCTATCTTCCTTTCCATAGTTGTTTTAAATAAATATACAGGATCCTTTTAACTTTTTGCATTTGCTAAAATTGTCCATTTAAATTTCATACTAGCAAGTTTCACTATCACTGAGCTTGGCTTTAACCTCATTCTTCCAATTCTAAAAACATCCACAATTTTCCAGTCCACTAGTTGCAGGTCTTTTTTCTCAAGAATTTCTTCTACCAGTTGCCATGTCCATTTATTTTTTGATTCTTCAACTCCAAATATGATAACATTCATTTTCCTTTTCTTGTCTTTCACTCTTTCTAAATCAGCCACCCTTCTTTTGCACTCTATTATTTCTGCTTGTAGTTGTCCTACCAAATTTATCAGTTTCCTCGACTTCTATTCTTTTACTAATTTTATCATCCAACCTTTTTTCCATCACTTTTTAATCATTTAGGTCTTCCGTGGTGGTTTTAAGCACCCCACGTTTGGCTCATTTCTGGCCCCAGATTTAACTTGACTCCTCCTCTCACCAACAGCATTGCCAAAACTAACTTATACCACATTAAAACAGGTAAGCCATCATATAACAAATTATTTATGAGGAACTCAAGTTTCACTAGTTTTATTCCATTTACTTGGACCCTGCTGATGAAGGAAATTTGCCTTTGAAACATGTCCAAGTAAGTGGAATAAAACTAGTGAAATTTGAGTGACTTCCTCATAAATAATTTGTTATATAATACTATATTTCATGTGAAAATCCCAAACTATTCAAATTTATATTACAAGATAAGCCATCATTCTGTTTTCCACCCGGGAGGGTATTTATACTGATATACAACTTAATCCTTGACCAAATGTTTTTAAGTTCACGCCCATTTTCTCTTTCCTGAGGAGAGCTCTCATAAACATGTCATTTCCTTCTGCCTACAGTCAGCAACTCCCATAAACAAATAATATAACAAATGTAGCAAAAACTGCATTAAATACAATAATTCTTGAAAAAAAAAAATGCATATTTTAAATATAAGGAAAACACATTGCAAAGAGTGATTAACTCACAGAGCTTCTCTTTAAAATTCATGGATTAAAGAAGGACCAGTTTCATTTTGTGAAACCTATAAATTAAACTAATCTCCCAATATTGCTGCATGACACATAGAAGCAGGGGAGTTTTATTATATACTAGGAATGATATTATTAACAATAGGGTAGAGTGGGTAGAAAAAAATCAGCTTAGAGATGATTTCTGAGGTAAATGCAATAAAACTAAACACCAATTGGAAAATACCCATTACAGGCATTTACAGGTCCCCTAATTCAAGTGTACCACAGTTCCTATTCACCTGGAGAACATGTACAAAATTACAACTAACCAACATATCATAATCGTAGGCATCTTTAATGTTAATGCGGACAATATGGAACTCTGTGACATCCTCGGTAGCTTCAATTTAAACATTGTTTCTCAAGGGCGCATGAGAATCGTGGATCACTCAATTATCACAATAGATCCTATAATAACAATCTAAATGAAGATAGATTATCCACAATAAATAAGAATTTCATGTATCAAATCATAGGGGACAAATCATGGATATTTACAACTGTCATAGTCAAACAAAAGACAGTCCTTATGGGTATGTTAGGGTCACACAAAAATATAACCTAGATAAACTAAAACATATGCTTGCCAAAGAAGAATGGGCAGAAGTATTTAATGCATGCAATAAACATGAAAAATGGATGACTTCTCTGCAAAAATTTTCTTCTCACTTGGATGAAGTTTGCCCCCTGTCGAAAAGATTGGCGCAGCATAAAATCATTGACACTTTAACTTTGCCACCTGAACTAATAAATCTAAAAGGTAAAATGAAAAGTATGTAAGAATACTTCCAAACCACTAAATTGTGTACTTACAATAATACCTATAATATGTACAAACAGGAAAGCATTAATTGATATCATTGTATGATTCAGTTGAACTACACACTCTTAAAGCTTCACTTAATCATACTAATTGATACTAATCATACTAATCATATTAATTGATATCATACAATGATATCAATTAATATGATTGGCTTCACTGTGCAAGTTCCAATTTACATTTAAGGAAAGCATTGCTTAATTTAAAGGTAGAACAAATAGGAAAGAAAATAACAACTTCCAAAAATACTACAAAAACAGTGTGGAATATTATAAACAAGAAAGCTAAACTCCAAATAAGTGAGCACATAAATATAAGTTTGAGTCAAGATGGACAAACAGTATGCAATCCTTCTGATATCTGTAAGGTATTTAACATCTTCTTTCTGAATACTAATGATGATATTATAATTAGTGACAAAGACAATAATAAAACTAAAAATGAAACTGTTACGAATAGCATGTACTTGCATGAGACAAATGCTGATGAAATTCACAAAACATTTGCAGTTTTAAAAATCAACTCCTCTGGGTGGGATGCAGTGTCACCTATAGTACTAAACACTGCAAACAAGTATTGCTGAATATACAGATGTGTCTAATAAATTACTCAATAGATGAGGGCTTATTTCCAGAAATTTTAAAAATCAGCTTGGTAAAACCATTTCACAAAAAAGGATCAAACGGAGATGTTAGTAACTACAGACCAATCGCTCTAACCTCTGTTTTCAGCAAATTAATTGACAATGAACTAACGAATACATAAATAGTTTTTAGAATCCAATAACATCATTAATAATTTTCAACATGGTTTTAGAAATAAATTGTTGACCATCACAGCTATAGCAGAATACATGCATGAATTATTGCAATTGAAAGATATCTATAAAAAAGCAGCAGAAATTTACTTAAGATCTCTCTAAAGCCTTTGACTCTGTATTCTCATGATCAATTTCAAAATTAGAACATTATGGTTTAAAAGGACAATTCAATAAATTACTAGCAACATACCTAAAACATTGTGTGCAATGTGTAGAAATAAAATGGAAAATTACAGTGAATCAGGGGTACCACTGGAGTCGGTACTGGGACTCATGCTTTTCTTAATCTATATAAATAATTTACCCCATCCAAAAAACAGCAAGGTGATCTCTTATGCTGATGTTACATGTATAATATGTTGGAGTGGTGACAGGGATAGCTTAGAAAGACAAATCAAGAATTCAACTGGTGAAATATCACAGTATTTACTAAATAATGGACTAAAGTTAAACATAGCTAAAACAAAATTCTTGACATTTCAAAATGATAACTTAAATGTAAACATGAACAATATCGCATTAGAACAGGTAACAAACTATAAATTCTTGGGCATACACATTAATGAAAATTTAACTTACAATACACATGTTGAAATAGTCTGTAACAAGATGAACTCAGGGCTACACCTATTGAAACAACTAACAAAATATGGGAACATTAATATCCTAAAAACAGAATTTTATGGCATTATTTATCCACATTAAGCATATGGAATTGATGGACAGAATATTAAAAGAACAAAAAAATTCATATAAAGTATATACAACTTTTGAGTATCAACAGTCCTGTAGGAAAACATCTAATTGTAATTAAAATGTAAAATTGAACAGTGAGGCCAATCATATAATTGATATTGTTGCTACACTTACTTATTACAAGTAAAGCATTAAGAGTGTAGTTCAACTAAATCAGTGAAGCCAATCACATAATTGATATTGTTGTTACACTTACTTGTTATAAGTAAAGCATTAAGAGTGTGTAGTTCAATTAAATCATACAATAATATCAATTATCCTAATTGTAGTTTCACTATATGTATTCAAAACGATTATTCTAATAACGAAAAAAAGGAATTTAACATGCTCAATAAAGATTGCTGTACATAAAATACAAGAAGAGCAAATGATTACCATAGGGCGAGCATGAAAAAGCTCGAACCAATAAGGACCCATATAAATGAGAGCTATGTTATATAATATTTTACCATTATGAATTAAGAATACCACAGACTTGAAATTTAAATTTGTTGTAAGGCTATTCCTAATAGAGAAATGCTTGTATAGTGCTACTGAACTGTAATGGATAAGAGTGTATAATATTGCTAATTACAAATATAAGGGTATGTACATATGATTATAAACTGGTGTGTAGAATCATGACAATGTCAGAGTAAGTGTAATATCAATGTAAGATTCTATTGGCTGCAATAAAATAATAATAATAATAATAATAATAATAATAATAATAATAATAATAATAATAATAATAATAATAACAACAACAACAACAACAACAATAATACTTTTTATAGTTGAATTTTAACTGATGATGAGAACCAAATGTTCTGGAAACTGGTTTTAATATTATGACAAGTGAAGCATTAAGAGTTGTGTAGTTAAACTAAATCATACAATAATATCAATTAAATTTTCTTTGTTTTTGTTCAGGAATATATTTTATCACGTCAATAAGAGTTTTGGTTTATTTTGGAACTCATGTTTTTTTTTATTACATTTTAAGGAACACATAAATGTGTTGGTAATTTGTAGCACAAAACTGGAAATAATTCATTTTACTAATCAGGGTAGGAAAAATTCCTTTCCATAAGATGCAGTAAAATATTATCAGAAGAGCATGAAAATAAGAATAATAATCTTTTAAGGTTTATTTTCATTTAAACAAATACAGTATTTCTTCTTCTTCTTCTTAAGCAACTTCAGCTTCAGCTTCTGGAATATAATAAAATAAGGCTACTATCCAAATGTTTAACCTTCTGAACTTAATATATTTAAATAAAAACAAAACACAAATCATTTAACATAATGCATTAACAACAGCTATTTCTTAAAATAGACTCACTATCCAGAATAGTAACGCTCAAATTAATACAAAATAAATTTTAAAAAAAATACTGAAAAATAAAGACTTCATATAACAATTACAAAAATTGTAATGCAGGTATTTGCTAGCATAAAAATACTTTTTAAAAAAATCAGGCAATTCCTTAAAAGAATATTATTCACATTTTCATATACTCTTCTGATAATACTTTACTGCATTTTATGAAAAGGAATTTTTCCTACCCTGATAAATAAAATGAATTAATTATTCCAGTTTTGTGCTACAAATTATCAACACTTGTATACTTGTATGTCTAATTCTCACAGCTACTCCTTTGTTCTCTTTCTTTGATTTTGAAAAACCTATATTTTCTGTATACAGTGAACAATTTCTAACTGCATTTTAGGAGGTCAGTTTTTAGCCATATCTTAAACTAAAACCAGTTATAAATATCATACCTAAATCAGCCAGCTGAGTACTGAGGAGCTCAGTTGGCACTGGTGGTAACTTTTCTTCACTTGGGGTACTCAGATCTAATAAAGATGCACTAGGTTTGGAATTCTTTGGAACAGGCCTCTTTCCCTGCAATATGATGGCTGTATACTTGTCAAAAACTTGACCCAGCTCATCATTTGCACTGAGAACTTCATCTGAAATTACATAAAAAAATACTTAAGCATGCAAATTTATGATTATTATGAAATTGTTTGCCTACAACTTGTCAGGAAATGCCTATTAAGTTTTTAACCCAACAGAGCAATTAAATTAATTCAAAGGCACTCTAGACTCTTGGAATTATTTTTAAGTCACATTCATGATGCTACTTTTTCTACTGACATAAAGTCATCTTCAAAAGACTCAAGTATTTTAGCAGTTTGTTATTTTATACTAATATATCATAAGTTAAAAATTGATTACTGCAACTATGAAAGATTACATCACAAGTTATGAATTTATGTTTATGTTTTAAATACAACAAAGGTTAAAAATATCCAGATGCCAGAAATATGAATCATCCCAATGCCTAGACTCTGAAAGTCAAGAAGTTTTAAAATTTCTGGTTTTTTTATGCTTGAAACAGTTACTAACTTCGGAGTAATATGGTTCTCTTAGGGTAAACTGTGAAAAGATCAATGTTCGATAATTTTGTTACCAAGCTGAGCACAAAATTATATTTATTAGGTATGCTGCATGTTACTGTTTAATACTGTGCAATTTTAAAGTTTATTATATTATAAACCTTCAACCTTACAACACAGATGGCTATTCTGCTTTTAATTTCTTTATTTTCTTCATCGAACACAAACAAATTTACTCAAGCCTGCATAATCACTAACAGGACATTACAAATAAAATATTTTTTTAAATAAGACTCTCATCTACTTACTGAGCATTGCTTCATTATCTTGTGTCTCTGAAGCCAGTCGAAATACATTAGGTCGGAGACGTTCACAGCTCTGATGAAGCTCCTTTATGAGTTCCAGCTCCTCTGCTGAAGTCTGTCCAGGTCGATATTGATCCAGCATTTCACTTAGCAGCCGCACATTGTTGTGAACTGATTCAAGCTCAGTCACTCTCCGACTGTTCAATTCTACACGATATTCATCCTAACAACAAAGTGAAATGTATCAGCAAGAGGCCATCCTCTTCAGATTAATCAACTACATAATTATCTCCATAGCACACCCTAAACATGAAGAAGATACAATTAATTTATTATCTACCAGAATTCATTATATAACACTAGAGAAATAAGAGACAACAAATCTATTATTTAAATAAATTCCAAAAAGTTCAAACACCTGGTTCATCAGTGGTTACCTACTGGAATTCAGGGTACTAGAGATACCCTGACATTAGGTACATAACCATAAATGCAATTCATTTAAGAACTTTCGAAAAATAAGACATTTTTAAAAAATAATGTTGGAACTCACACAGTGAAGCCTGTTAAATGTAAATTATAATTAATCTGTCGTCTAACACACTCTTATGCTTCACTTACTTTTAAAAAGTAAGATTCAAGTTGGTTGAAGATGGAGAGGATGTCTCTTCGAAACCGGTCCCACCATTTTTAAAAGTAAGTGAAGCATAAGAGTGTGTTAGACGACAGATTAATTATAATTTACATAAATGCAATGTTGCTATTGTACTTACTAATGTAGTCAAAATCTTTGCTCTTATGTCTTTTGACTTTTTCAACAGCCTATGTTCACTTTAACTTAACTTTATTTGCCTCTTATTAAATATCTACAACATCACCATTTCTGTATCTAATAAACTTATCTTCCAATCATTGGTCCCCATCTTCCCTCCCTGTACAAATAGGATAAATATCATGGGAAACTATTCCCCTATAGTTCCTTAAACACCACACTCTTAACCAAAACCAGGCAATCCCTTTTTTTTTTCATCTTATCACAACATAATTTATATTTCTCTTTCTTTTAGTTCTCTGTAAAAGTTTAATGATATTTTCACATGAATTTGTGAATGTAACATTTATTGTCCATATTCTCTATTCTAGTTTTCACTTCTGACCAAAATCCCATCTGAAGATTTGTGTTAGGCAGCCACATATCTCCCAGGCCATTTTTTTTTACTGCTTTTTAATCTTCCTTAACCATTTACCATACTCAAATTTGCTACTGGATATTTTAGATAATCTCTGAAAATATGGTTATCTGGTAATAATCACATTTGGAACAAATATTTTAATTTCGTTGTGTAAAACCTATTTCAAACCAGTTAAAACTTCTTTTTCCAAGGGAAAGTTTAAAATTTTAAAATGGTTAAAACTTGAGTGTTTCACTCTTTAAATTACTAAAATTCAGAACATGTTTCGTTAACTGTTGTTCACCTTGTCAACTGACACAACTAAGGAGTCATGCTGGGTTGGAGAGGCAGGTAACTGTAAGGGGCTCTGGTGGTTTATGAAAGAACTTATACAGAATGATATCTGCTTCTATAATTTCAAAGTTCATAAGTTAATAAGTGTTTATTTTTCTTAATAAAGATGTTCTGCAATATGCTCAGTTGTTTAGGAAATTGGACAGCTCTCAGTAAATTAATACCTTTATCAATTTCAAGGTGCTTATTCCCAAATTGTGCCGCCACAGCTGATTTTTCTATCTGTTTGTGTCTAATGTTTCCCATGTATTCCTTCATTCTGATACCTATGTTTCTCTTAGTTTTTCCTATGTATACCTTTTCACAGTCCTTACAATTTATCTGATATATCCTGACTCTTCCTCTTTGGGTTGTTTAATTTCAACAGTTTCCCGACAATATATCAATTTTGAGGAACCAATATATTGTACTGATTAAAATTTTTTTTAAAATTTGCTATTCAGTTTTTTTATAGATCTTATTTTTAGATAAAGCACTCAATGTGGTAATTTGTTTAATTTAATTTTCTTTTCTCTCTGAAATCTAACAATTTTTTGATCTATCATCTGTTTTTTAAAACCATTAGAAATGGCTGTGTCTATTATGTACTGGTATTCCTTTTTATATTCAATACTGTTGAGTGGCACATTAATTAATCTGTATATCATACTGTTAAAAGCTGATTCTTTATGCGTTCTTTGATTGAAACATTGGCCTTAATATAATCATTTTCTATGTATATCCTTTCTTTCTGCAGATTCAAATTACAGTCTGCCATTACTTTTAATTACCTTTAAATCCAAAAATGGTAAAACATTATCCATTTCTATTTCTATTGTAATTATTATTGTAGATTCTTGTAAATTCAACAGTTTAAGTACATCCTCTATGTATCTTTTTTGAACAATACCAAATAATTCATCCATTTACCTGTACCAAATCTTAAAAATACATGGAAAGGCTCTTGTAATATGTGTTTCAAATGCGCTCATGCATAGAAGAGCTAGAAAAGGTGAAAGAGGACTGCTGATGACCAATTCTAATTTTTGCTTAAAAAGTTCTCCTTCAAAAGTGAAATAAGCTTGATTCAAACATAATTCTGTAAGATAATGTATTCATTGATGTGTTTCTCTGTTAGATTAGATGTTAGCCACTTTTTCAAAAGACTTAAGACTTTGTTTTGGGGTATGCTAGGGAACAGATCCTTGACATTTAAAGGAACTAAATTGTCTTTTGGAGATAGTTGATAATAATCTTTAATTCTCTTGATGAGATCCATTGAATTTTTCAAACTTAGGCTTTCAAATCTAGGAAATGTACTGAACTGTGAAGTTAACTTGCTAAATTGTACCAAGGAGTGTTAATATTATTGATTATAGGTCTCATTTTCTTCCTTGTTTGTGAATCTTAGGTAAACCAAATATACTGGCTAAGGAAGGATTATGTGTTTTTATTTTGTACCGATCAATTTTTGAAAATAATTTTGAAAATAAAGTTTCTTTTATTGCTTTTTGGCAGTTCTTTAAAGGATTGGTTTTTATTTTAATGAAGTTATCACTGTTCAAAAGATCTTGCATTTTTAAACTATAATCCTCTTTGTCCAAGATCACTATGTTGTTACCTTTGTCAGCTTTTGTATACACTACATTCTTCTTATTAAGGGATTCTACATATTTTAACTGAGCACTAGGACCTTGTTTCCTTTTCAACATATTCTGTAATATGTAGAGTGACTTTTTCCTAATCAAGTTTTAATCTATTGAATTTAAATTTGCATCTTAATTAGACTTGCATCAGTTTTTCATCAAACCCAAAGGAATTCATAGCGGACGTAGAACTAGCCATTGCAAATTTAAATTTTAACCATTTTAAAATTTTAAACTCTGTTTTAACTGGTTTGAAATAGGTTTTACACAAAGAAATTACATACATTTTGCTGTGTTGATTCCTACTGAGTTTTATATTAAATATTTTAATATTCTTTCAATTATTAGTCCCTTCACATTCACTTTACCTACTGGAACAATACCCCTGCACTGGATTAATTATCTTGCAAAACATTCTTAATAATAAATCCATCTTTGTACATCAATTTCCCCAGATTTCTATGCCATATATCACCAAGACTCAACTAAAGCACCATAAACTCTCTCAAATCATACCACAATCCTGCTGGAGCCGAACACTGGCTTCTTTTCACAGCACTCTTGGCCCATTTCCCTTTGCCTAATGCCATCCTTTTATGTTCATACCATCCTCCCATATTGCTCCTCTTGATTCCTAGATAAATAAAGCCATTATCTTCCACAAATAACCTTTTTCTTTCTCTCTTTCTCTTTTTGAATTTGTTTCCCTTCTTAAAAACCATAATTTTGGACTTTGATTTACACATAATCCCCAATTCTAAGAGTATTTGCAATAGTCACTAGAACATACTTCAAACCAATTACTAATAAAGCTCTTACCATCAAATCATCTGCATATAATAAACCAGGAGCTTACAAATTATTAATCACAGATAAATGGAAATTAACTTATGTAACACAATCCAACATATCATCAATACATAAATTAAACAAAACAGTATTAATTTGCACCTTTGAGGCCCCATTCTTGAGATACTTTACTCATCCCTTTCCTGTTTTACATCTTACACAAAAGGTACTTATAAATTTTTAATATGTCTGTCATTTCACTGCTTAAAACTTTCTTCATTAATTTAAACCAAAGAGAAGGGAAAATATGTATGGAAAGCATAGCCCCCCCCCTCCCCACACACAAACCAGAATTAAAAAACTGCAGTAAAGTTTGGAATTGAATTACTAGTTCAGCTAACAATAATGTACTAAAATTAACATAAGCTCAAAATAATGTACTAAAATAATGTTAGAAACATTAAACAGCATGACACCAAAAAGCCCCATTATATGGGCTGATGAACACAATTTTATTTAATTATTACTGCATTTACCCACATAAAAGCACTTTTTTTTCATTTTTAGAAATAAAAATCAAGGTGCTGATTTTATATGAGTAAAAATTTATGGAAAAATCAGAGCTTCCACACCAATATTAGACATACTATAGCATATTCTAAGATGAATTTCAACTATTGAGTAATACAGAATAATTGATAGTATGACTCTGAGCCACCAATCAATAAGTATCAAATCACAACAGCAATAGATGACTAATTAGAGAAAAGGACTAACTAGTAACAGATAATAAACAGGATGCCAAGTATGTAACATATGATATGAAGCTAAAATGCAGGGATTTGTAATATGTCAGTACCACTAACACTATCCTTATCTCAAGTTTCAAATGCACTGTTGTCCTATGATTTCACATGCTTTGTATTGCAAACATTTCATATGAGAACTCTGTTACCATTATTACATAATTCAGAATATTTTCAATAGTTGAATGCTTTCCAGGTTTTGGAACTATGAAATGACTTTTTTATTTGCTTGGCATTTTCAAAAGTGCTCCCCCCCCGCTACCAGTTATGTACATCATATCTGGACATAATAAAATCTCAACCTTTCACTCTATTTCCATAAACTTTGTGCAAATTTAATCACTTTCAACATAAAGTTTGCTGTATATTACTTGAATATTTTGCCTCTACTTTGGTCATTGAAAGACACCAGTATAGGCACCTGAGACACCACTGACAATGAGTATTGTACTCCACACAATAGGACAATAATGATTGTATGGTAATGCTAATCAAAAAGTCTGTTACCTGTATGTTAAACAGAGTCAATCATGATGAGAAATTTGCGAGCATTAGAAAAAACAAATCGCGATAAATTAACTTGTAGTTGTTTTAAAATTTTACCAGCAAAGCAAATGTTAATAAGTGCAGCCAATACTACATTTTGATATTACCCAAGACATTTGTTGAAAATGGAGTAAATATATTATGTGGGGATTTTTTGGGGCTGAGTTACACTGAGAAAAGTGCAATAGCAAATATTATTACAAAGGAAATATTTCATAGCTTGCAACAAACCAGGACGAAGGTACAAAGGCTTAAGGGGGAAAAAATGTAGTTTTATTAATTTACACAGTTAATTTCTGGTGAAACTCTATCTTCTAATTTCCAGAAAGAACTAATGGCACCTTCAACTAAAGAGTTGGGAAGCACTGAAGTCTTTGGTTATCCAGAGTAGACAAGACTCTACATTTCTCAAATACAGCTTATTTTTCAATACATGTAATATCCATTTATCTAATATAACACATA
Source organism: Metallyticus violacea (assembly GCA_030762175.1). Lineage (NCBI taxonomy): Eukaryota > Metazoa > Arthropoda > Insecta > Mantodea > Metallyticidae > Metallyticus > Metallyticus violacea. The sequence continues at coordinate 26,647,105 of CM060839.1, forward strand.
CTAAAACAAAATGATCACACATAGGTCTCTTTCAACATAACAGATTCATGGAGTTATTTCCTAATCAATATAACTCCTCTACAATATATTATTTCTCTCTAAGAAAAAAAATTGATATAATCACTCTACTTTTATAACTATATACTCAAACACCTAACCAAACTTTAAAAAAAAAGTTTATATAATTTAATAATCAATTGCATGACCTAAAAACAAGTGAATATGTATCATAAATATTTCCCCCTTTTTCAGTGATGAAAGCTATTTCTCCTTTATTTTGCATAGTTATTTATCTAATTTTTTAACTTGGCTTCTACCTTTAAAATCAGAGGCGATGGTGAGGGAGTTTGTTTCAAATGTTCATGATGCTACTGGATGGGAATCTTGCTCTTCTTGGAAGTAAATCACCACTCTTCACTTTCACCTCACTCTCCAGACACATCCAATTGAACATTTTTGGATTTGCTTCAGAGGCAATTTGATAACTGTCTACCTGACACTACTTCCATTAGAACATATTGAATCAACTATGTTCAATGAAATCCCATAAGGCCAAAGGTCTATTTTTGTATCTATAATTTCTTTTTTTATTAAGAACACCCTTCAAAACCATTTAAATTAATAATACACTTACATTAATCCTTATAAAGCTCCAATTCCTTTATTCATAAAGGTATATGGTATTTGGTATTTGTGTATGACAAGTTCAATGTTTGTAGGTCTCTGTGGCTGCTTCATGAACTCACTGAATGCTCCAAGAACTAAACTAAACTATAAATGCAACATACCTCTTTAACCATTGTTTTGATGAGCCGATTTGCAGCCTGGAGGTCATCTGGATTCTTACTCTGCAAAAGTTTCTGCAACAGTCTTGATCGTTCCTCATCTTCAAAAATTGAATGTTTTGGTCTTGGTGGAGGGGCAGCGACAGGCTTCTCTTTTTCTGTTTTATTTCCAATATATGGTGGATCCTCCTGTAACAAATCAATTTAGTTCTTTGTTTTAAGTAACACAAATAGCAATGGCATTTTGATTGCCCTGTAATATGATCATAATCCCTAAATCATGTTTATTTTACCACATTTACTCCTCTTACACAAAAGAAAAAATTATTTCATTTTACTTTTGTGTTAGATCACTTAATGAAGAATAGTAATATCATAAATGTTCTTCTTTTCATTTTTTTTTATTTGGTTTATTTACAGATGCTCTTTAACATCCCAGGTCATTAACGTCCCTATTCAAATCAGGGTGTGAAATGGCTGACAAATTTTGTTCAGAGGCCTCTTATTTCAGGCTTAAGGTTATTTATCATGCGTAAATGTATGACAGGGGACCCACGGCTTTACTTCCCTTCCAAAGGAAGCCATACTAAGGATTTTTATGCCCAAAAAAAGTCATTGGTCCTGGCCAGGATGGAACCTGAGATCTTGGGTTTAGCAGGCAAAAATGGTTAACACTACACCATCAGGACCCACTCTCTTCTTTTCATAAAAAGGTTTGGCTGGAAATGGTCTTTTAATGCAGAATCTTCAAAGGCATGCACATCCTGAAAATTTGCAACATATTCATTATTTACATGCAGTTAAAGAGTTATTCATACAAGAATGCATGAATATGCAAGAATAACAAACAAATTGTAATTTAACATTTTTTGAAGAGATAACTTATTTACCTTGTTGGTATTTTTATACCCAGCATAACATAACACATCTTCTAGAACAAATTGCATTAGATACCAAATGAAATCTTACAGATGTACAAATTGCAAATGCCAGTGTATACATGTCATCTCCTATTTTGCACAAGTATTATTATCCACAATGAATAATGATCAATAAATAATCCATTCGATTTCCAGTAAACTTTGAATCCCAATAGTAATGCAGTATGTTTGAAATAGTAACCAGATATCCATGCAAGGTTAAGGCTGGGACTCAAAACTATGGATTCTTTGGCTTACCATGCTGATGCTCTAACCATAAGCTATCATGCCCTGTGTGATGCATAACTGAACACTTTTGTCATATACCTTGGAGATCTTGAAGAATATTTTGTCACAGATTTTATCCTTTAGAGGTGACTGGCTCATTTGAGTTCTTTTGAACTTGACCTCTATATAACTCCCCTAAATTGGTTATTTTTTATATTTGTATATAGTTTTCACACCAGTCAAACAATGATTAGGTTTTGAAAACATGCATCACAAAAAAAAAAAAAAAAAAATTCAGTCATAGCTGGGACTCAAAACATGGATCTTTAGCTTACTGTGCCAAGGCAGTAACTGTTCAGAGGTTTGCCACTATAGGCCAGACAGGGCATAGTAGCTCAATGGTCTTGGCTATGACCTTGAATTTTTCTTACTTAACCCCATTTTCAAATTCTAACCAGAACATGTACTTTGTGTACAAATCACATATAAATAAATACAATCCCTAATTACTTTATATTCTTTATCTTCTTTTCTCCACTTCTCACATTTACTCAATTTTTCTCCTTTAAAAGTTAAGTCTCTCCTGATTTCCTTCAAGCTCCAATTATTACAATGTTTATCTATTTGTTGCAAGGATTGCTTCATATCAATTGAGATCTTACAACTAAGTCATCTGCAAATAATAACCCAGGGATTATAACTTTATTAATAACTGGCAACAAATTATTACTCTTTCCTGTCTCTGTTAAAATATCACCAATGAACTAATTAAATAAGAATGGGCTTAATTTACACCCTTGCCTTGACCCATTCTTTGAATTTATTTCTCTCGTTACCATTCCTTCTGCTTTCATACAGAAAGTATTTCTCTTGTATAAGGCTTTATATTTATCATATGAAAACTACTCCCTTACTATATTGTTTATCCCATAACAGTTTTAACTCTATATGATCCTATGCTTTCTCTAAGGCAAAAAATGATGTACAGTTTTCCTCCTTTGTGATTTATGTATTTATCTAGTAATATTTTTATAATGAATACATTATTTGTTCATGATGGTCTAGTGGTAACCATACTTGTCTCATAAACCCAAGATCGCAGGTTCAATCCTGGCCAGGGTCATTGGCTTGTTTTTGGACGTAAAAAATCCTAAGTATGGCTTCCTTTCAGGGAAGTAAAGCCACGGGTCCCTTGTCATAGATTTTCAGCTAGAAAAATAATCTTAAGCCTGAAAGAAGAGGCCTCTGAGCAAAATGTACCGGCTGTTTCATGCCGCCCTGAATTGAATTGGACTATGATGACCTGAGATGTTAAAGAGCATCCATAAATAAAACAAATCAATCAATAAGGAATATACTATCTACAGTTCCTCTCTCCGCCCGTGGTGCCTCAGTAGTAAAAACAGGCATTAAACACTATTCCCCCTTCCCCCAAAAACATCAGTTCCTCTCCCCTTTCAAATCCTCTTTGAAATTCTGACAGAATGTTAAATTCCTCAACACAATTTTGCCTATTTGTCAAGAAGCTTGTACAATTTCTTCCAATATTCGGTAATAATGCAACCTCTATAGTTTTTGGCATATCTACATTCCCTTACCTTTATTATTGGTCAATAATTGCTATCCTCCAATTTTCTGTTACATTTTCCTTTACCATAATTAAATTAAATAGTATGTAATTTAACTCAATGTCACCACACCATTCTTTGATAAACTCTGGCGAAATACCATCTATTTCTGTTGCTTCTTTTTCATTAATTTCACTTGTTTTACAACCTCTTCATACCTCACTTCACTATCCAACATTTCTATATAGAGTGAATCCGAACTCCACCGACAGACTTTCGCAAGTTGTTCAGCTATGTTTTCTGAGTGTATTGATATAAGGAACCTATGTTCTCCAGTGGAACATTACCAGGTTATTTCATTGCTTTCATTTTGTTTAACTCAACTACCTTTGTGTCTGTTTACTTGGAATACGATTGTTTTAAAACAAAACACAACCTTTGACTGCTGTAGTAGAGCATAGTGGTGCGTGTTTTCAGTGCAGTCTACCACCAGGCTTGAACTCTTGCTCAGTTTTTGTTTCCTGCAGTATCCAACTATTTACATTGTTAGTGATATGTATGAATAATTTTACTTATGGAGAATAAGTTGATATGCACTTTGTCTATGGTTTCACTTAATGCAATGAAAGAGCAGCATGATGGGGTGCCAGCATATTTTGCAGTGAATGTTTGGGAGTACCTTGATGAACAGTTTGGATACAGATGGAGTGATTGTGGTCGTCCTGTTCCATGACCAGCCTGAACACCAAATGACACCCATGGACTTTATCTTCTGAGGTTTCACGAATAGCCTAGTGTACATGACTCCTATCAAAACTAATATGGACCTTGTTGCTAGAATTGTAGCAGCCACTGATGATGTGTGCCAATCTCTTTGGATACCAGAGTATTAGTTGATTGATTCAGCCAAATATGGGATAAAAAGTCCTTTGATCTTAATTACTTTAGAATTCAATCACTTTCCAGTAGATTTAAAACAAATAAAACCCCACAATAATCAAAGATGCAAACAATATTATTTTAAATATATTTACATAACTAATGAAAAGGTTATTGATTTGGAGCTTATTGTATTAATCTTATTTATACTGGTATATTTTACATTATATAAACTTTATTTATTCCATGAAGATATGTATGTGTATATTATGTAAAATGTGCAATTTTCTAATCACTTGCCATATTCATGCTTTATGTAATAGTTTACTCCTATTGTTATTTACTATGTTCAATGTATATAGTTTATGAGCACACAAAAACTAATATATTTTAGTTTATGTTTCTTAGCACATTATTTCTATTCATATTATTGTTACATTTTAGCTGCCATATATCATTACACAATCATGCATTGTCCCTAGTTGTGAGTCTTATAATAATTTGGGACCTTTATAAAATAAATAAACTATGTGATGACACTTTCTGAAGCTAGGTATCTATAGAACCCATCTTCCCTAATTTGCCTGGCTAAATAGGTGGAAATAGATGAAATTTGTATGCCAGAATGGTAAGCAAACATCATTCTGTGCTAGCGGATGTTGAGAAGTGGTTGCAATGGAAGGAAGTTTCATTCTTGCAAAATTTCATTGTTTTAAATGAGATTCAACTGTTAAGGAAAGAAATAAGTTTCAAGATAGGTTGATGGATTTATTAACTAGAAATGTTAATTGGAACTTGTACAGTGAAGCTAATCGTATAATTAAGATTACTGTACGGTTGAATCAAACTACACACTCTTATTACTCCACTTACTTATAAGTAACAAGTGGAGCAGTAGTTTGACTTAACTTAATGATATTAATGATGGGTTTATGTTGACTTTGCCTTAACTGAACTCTTAGAAGTATACAAAAAAATAGTGACTCTTTTGACATTAAAATCACTATAGTTGACTTGACTTAAACACTGAATAGCATTTAACAAGTGCTCAAATGTTTAATGAATCTGATGACATCCAGGTTTTGTCACCCATTTCATGGTAGTCAGCAGCAGTATTGATAACTCTAGATAAAGCAGATGTAATATCTGTGCAACTGATTTCAGTTCTGGCGACTACAACTACAATAAAAATAAGGAAATAGCTCATGACCAGAAATTTTGGAAATCATGTCCTGCTATATCCATGCATTTCTGGCATCTTTTTAGAAAACTGTCATTTACACATATCAGTTTATCTTCCAAAATTGAGTAATTTAAACTTGAAAGTATACAAGATTACTGTTGCCAATTAAATGTAGGCAGGTGTTTCTGATATTCATGTACATTTCTATAATTGGATATTACGGAATATTAATAATTAATTGACCCATACTTAATATTCTTTACTGATAAAGTATGATCCCATCTATGTGGTCATGTTTTGACACAAAATAAAAAGTATTTGGCATAATTGTAATTGTATACACAAAACCCCCTTGCATGGAGAAAATTAGTGCATGATACACATTAAATTCATACAGCGTAATGCAGCCTATCTTCTTTGAGAATTCCATAAATGCTGAACTATGAATGGCATACTGAAACAGGAATGACATACTTACAGTATGTGATTTTTATTTATGAGGAAAGTTGAAAAATAAAGTGTATGCAACAAATTCTCACACATTAGAACTGAAAGGAAATATCAGGTGAGGAATTAGTTTTGTGTTAATAAATTTCTGAACAAATGCCAGAAATGTGGATGCAGTAGGACAACATTTCTAAATCTCCAGTCATAAGTTACATGCTTATTTTTATTGTAATTGTAATAATAAGAACTTGAAACAGTTGTGCACATATTACATCTAATTTGCTGGTTATGCTCTGACTGCTAACCCACAAGCCCCTGTGAAATGGACAACAAAACCTTGAAAGATCCAGTACTAATGAAATACTTATTTCTTAAAAACATGAACATATAATTAAAATTTATAATAAAATTATATTTACCTTCACCACCCCCTGCTTTTTTAGCATATCATAAGCTTCTTTTATCTTAACTTCTCGAGAATATTCATTTGTCCAAGCATGCATCAGCTGCAAAACTCGCTGCCTCACTGCTATAGGGGTGCGTCCTCCCAAATATTTGGGAGAAACAAGTTTGATCATTTCATTTAGAAAACGGAATTTGCCAACTTCTGCATGAAAAGCTGTGCCACAATGTTTCATGCATGTATCCAGAAGCTGTAATCAAATGGCAATAACAAACTTATATTTGTTTCATCCAAAACTTCATAGCATACATACACTCAGAACTATCCTGTGACAAAGCAGCCCTATTAGTTTTTTCATTTGGGCATTTGCAATGCACAAATTTAAGCATGAGAATTTTAAAATTACTGTAAATACATAATATAAATATATTACACTCAGAGCTTGAAGGGCTTCCCATTCTTGTGGTGACTGGATTTTTGTTGCAATAACTCTTGTAGCTATATGGGCACAATGTGGTTCTTTGTTTAAAACACTGCATATTTCCACTACTGCTGCAGTATCGGTAATGTGACTTCTTGGGTTGGTGGCTTTCTCTGAAATAATAGTCAAGGTTTGTAACTAACATTACATAAATTGCAGACAAATTATGTAGCTCCATCTTTAAATACAGTTTAACAAATTTAAATTATATAAATGCATAAAAGAATTGTATATTACTTAGCCTATAGAGAGTATGTTATATCTCCTTGTTATCATACCTCAGACTCCCTCTTCCACAATAATTCTTTCCATTCTTAAGATTGATTTCCCAGTTTTCTCATGCTTTTAATTTTCTCATCCACTTTATTTTATTCTTTATGCAAACTTTCCTAACTTCCTTATATACTCTCTATCCTAAAACAGGAGTTCTCAACCATACTAAATCAATTAGTTCCTGATTATTGCAGCCAATGTATTGTTCTTTACTCCATTCTCTCTATCTTTCAATATAATATATACATTTCTTATCCTTTAAACTACAAAATAATTATTGTTTCTCCATATTTACTAATCTCAAAATAAATTCTTTCCAAAACCCAATCATATTTTCTTTCCCTAACTTCCAAATATTTTCCATTATATTTCTTCTAAATTTTTCTTAATCTACCATACCTAGTATTTCTTTACAGTATTTAAATAAACAATGTAATCCAAAGCTTTCAAAAAACTAACATGTTTAATGTGTTGAAACAAAGCTTTAAACAAAACAAGTTTTCTACTACTGTAAGCTTTACAAAATGACATGATTGATTCCATTATGCCTTTGAATATTTACATTCTGTAAATCCATTGCTGCAGTTACAGGACACCAAAAGAAAGAAGATATATGGCTAATAGTAACCTTAATATGTTTGCTTTATAATAGTGAAGATTTTTATGTTTAGGCTTAAATTAGAGAGGTATATACCTAGAAATAACATGTCTAAAACATTAACAATGTATAGGCACATTAAAAAAATTGTAATATTAGTCTAAATCCCAAAACAAACCCTGCTGATTCTTAACTCTCCCTGCAATTTTTCAATTTCCAAGTATAAATTACACTGAGGTGATCGGAGTCCAATGTTTAACGGGACTGTCCCTTTTTAATGCCTGTATGATGCTTAACTGGATGCAATAGCCCCCTCATCCTTTTTTAAAAAATAGCACAATTCAAAATTAAAATGCTTCTTGCTTTGTTTGCAATTCATCTGAACTATTCAGTTTATTCTTCAATTAGTCCACATCTTACTAGGCTTGTAAAAAGATTATCTTTTTAAATGTTATAATTGATATGTCTCTTGAATTTGGAAATAAACATTTTGTTTTATTTTTTGTAAAATTACTTATATGTAATATTATTATTTAATTTTTCTGTGTTCCCTGGATTTATCATATACATTATGTCACCAAAATATTCAATAATTTTGTGTACAAATTCAAGAAAAACTTCCTGTTTTTCTGATTCCAGATCTGGTCACCCTAAATCACACAAGTATACTACCATTTTGTATCTGATATATCCCACATAAATTCTTATGCATTTTTGAGTGCTTTGAAAATGTTGCACCACATATAGTTTTTATGCCATTTGGATATTTTAAGGTTTTTGTTTTGTTTGTGCTCTCTTTTCATGATGTAAGATATAAAATAAAATCAGTAACTATGCTAATTACACTCTTTTATTTTAGTTGATAGAATAATTTAATTGTGCAGGGAGGGCACCCACAAAACTAGCAAATACCCTGCTCTTTAGTGCATTTTGATACATACATGGCACACTTATCTTCATCGTCATTTTAGTTTATGTGTCCTTTGTTATGCCTAAATTAGTATTTATGTTTTTTTTGCATTTTGGTAGTGAAACATTCTAACATTTCAGAGCTATAGTTACTACAATATTATAATTCCAAGTAAACTTCATTGTTGTGCGAACCATCTCGACAACTTTTATTTTGTGCATGTGTGTAAAATTTACTCCAAAAATCCAAAGATAGCCAATCTACTTAAAGAGACTATAAACTATAGTATAGTTTATATTATACTCTGGTTGCATTCTTAGTGATTAGGATAAAAATGCAACATCCCTATATTATTTACATATCCTGCATAACTACCCTAATAAAATGGTTACATGGAAAGTGCCAAGTTAAGTCATTGCCAGTTTCAATGTTTGGTGTGAGCCAAAAGATTGTAGCACCTGCTGTTATTTTTGCCACAGTTATCAAGGGCACTGGAACCCTTCAATGTTGGAAGGTTGATGAAATATCATTCCATTTTACCAAACCAAATTAACATTAAACTTTGCAAATATACTGTAAATTAAACTTCAGGTATTTTTTTGTCCCTACACCTGCATTACCAGAAAAGGATTAGTGAATTCTAGGTTTTCTTTTTGTTTGTATTTTAAAGGTGTTTGTTTATCAAAATTGTATTCAATTATGTTTTATTAGTGTTGTATATCTAGAAAATATGACATGATAGAGATAATCTGAGTTTTCCACTGAAATTTCAGTGGATAAATTCACTCATGATTCTACTTATTTCTTTATAGTTAAAATGGCTCCTCTTTCCCAAAATTGTATTTCATTGTGTTTGCATTAATTCTGTGTATTTAGAACATGTGATGTAATAAGAGATAATCTGATTTTTTTCTTTGAACTTAGCACACCAAAATTAGGCAAACCCACTTATTTGCAAACCAGATATATATATAAAAAAAAAAAATTACTTTATTGACTATATGCATTATTTACTTCAGTAATTAAATATGAAGTCCATAAATTATTGCTGTACTGTTCATTTTATTTTACATAAAAAAGATGTAATATACCTCTTAAAATTTCCCTTACTGGGGAAGACCAGTAGAAAGTTTGGTACTTATCCATTAATGCATAATTCCATCACAATTTGTGACATCACTATCATGCATGATGCGACTATAATGGAGAAATCATGATATTAATGTCCTTTAATAAGCAAACGAATTCTGTCCTTTAAGAGATGAACATCACCAAAGTTCAATTCAAAACCTCTAACAGTTTCAGGTGGGTTAGTGCAAATTCAATATTACAGGTTCATCATTTCCTAAGCTTATAACCAGAGTCCAGAAGTTCAGGCATTTATTTTGGTTAAAATAGGCAAGCAAAAAGGCACTAAAATACTGAAAATGGGCAGTAATATAATTAATATAGGTATTTATTAAAAGTGAAAATAGAGAGTAATACCACTCATTATTAAAGAAAATAGGTATTTAAGATACTTAATAATTTTTTATAACACAATTAAATTTCTTAAACTTACTTTTCTTGATTACAGGCAACAAAAAGATGATTTTTCAAGGTATCAACTGTCATAGTCAGCAGCTTGTCAGAGAGAACAATTCTCATCATGGAAACAGCATGTTCTACTTCTAACTGAAGTGTTTGGAGCATATTTAAAACAAGGTATTTCTGAAGGACTTATACCAGTTACAAGAGAACTTTCTCCTTTCAGAACATAATGGAAATATTGATTAATACAAAGTATAGCAGTTTTGAATAGTCATGGCAAATAAGCAAAGTGGTTTCTGGTTTAATTCATTTTCTGTTTATGCATTTAAATTTGTAATCTCTCTTACTTCCGTACCAAATACTTATAGGGACAGTTTATTGCTCAGTTTACCACTCTCATCTTTCTTGGTTGCAATTGTTTGTTACATTTATGCAGCTGAGAAGTTATTCCAACCACAAATTTCCAGAATTGTCTCATGCAGATCAATACAAGATCATTTGCCAGTACTATTCAAAACTACAGTACTTCATTCTCTATTTCCTGGTATTTGTATGCCTGAGGTAAGCATGCATTCCTTTCAATAATGACAGTTCTGCTATTTAAAGAGCTTATGTGAATGAGTTAAGGAATAAGTTTTATGAGTTTTGATCTTATACATACTGTTTTGCAAAAAACAGGACCTTAGCCGTCTTGTGGGGAATGTCTGATATCATAGATAGCTTTTGTGATTGCAGATCTAATTTTTTATGGGTCTTGAAGGAAGACTTAAGATCCTTTTGAGATACATACATTCTACATTATTAGTTTGTTTTAGCAGTTTCTAAAGATTTCATGTATTTTAGGCAACTAGAAGTAAGATTTTCAGACTGAAAAGTTCCAATGCTGCTCTTAGTACAAATACCTAATTATACTGTTAATATAATCAACAACAGTGTTGTCATTGCTGAGATAATGTTAACAAGTATGTTAAATTCTTAATGCATACTCACTGGATGGCTATATTATCAAAATAAAACACCTGTTGCTATATGCAGATGAACCAGCTGTTAAATGGAATCAGTATAAAAATCTATAATTTACAGTAATCATGCCAGCAGCAACAAACTATTTCTTTAGTTATCTGTATGTAAGTCATTTTCAGTTCTCAAATGTACAAAATCATTCTATACAATATTTTGCATTGTATGAATGTCATTAGCATAAGATTTCTTGCACATTAAATATATCTCAAAAGAAAAAATATAATACATTCAAGATTTTGAATTTTATTAGTTTTCTGCATGTACCTTTGAAATAAAGTTCTGCAATACTATTTTGTGCAATTGAATTAAAAATAAAGATATCCTTAACCACTTCTGGTAACTATTGCATTAAAAAAAAAAAAAAAGGCTATTAATTGCACATCCAACATATCTTTATTTTATGCATTTGGTTATACTGGGCCAGTACTACCACCTCCTTAATATATGCATACTTAAAACATGATTATCATATTAATTTGTAACTTTACTTTGTTTTACATCTGAGGCTCTTTAAATAATCTTATTAAAACACAACGAAACCACAAGTGACAATAAACTTAAGTCTTAATTCGAACCGTGTTCGCTATGAATTAAAAAATAAAAAAAACATTTTTAAAGGAGCCATCAACTTATGTGGAAGTAAAGCTTTTAGCTTTACAACGTGGTTAGGATTTAAAGATTATGAAATATCTGCGTGAACATCGTGCAATACGGTAATACCACCATAATGCTATAAATAAATTATGGTATTGTGGTGGATTTATTTGCTAATTTTGTTCTGTAGCATACTTGTAAATAGTTTGCAACAAAAGAATAAAAATTGCAATATTCCTCCAAAACAGAATGTATTAATAATTTTTTTCTACCTCCAAAATCGTGTTCTCAACCCCAAACAACATGTTATATTCACACATTTACTTACGAATTAAAGTTTCAATATTTGTTGCTACGTCCTCCATGTTGCTTTTCAACAAAGCTTGTTTGATCATATCGTGTATTTACAAATTCCTTCAACTGCACAGCTGGCTTTAACCAACAGATTAGCCAACAATTGCCATAGACATGCATTTATACATATAATATATATTGCAAAAATTGCACAGTAATCTTACAATAAAAGTTTTGAATAATTCAAGTTTCTATAAAATGTAGCTAATATGTTTGTATTTATGCGGTATTAGAGACAAAGTTTGACTAAAATTGTCTATAAGCATCAGTATTTTTATTTGATCTGTTGTTACTCAGTGCTACAGCAATTCGTCTGCACTGCCGATAGACCGCAGTACACAAAGATGGCGATGAAGATTATGGAAGTGGTGAAATCCATTCGTATTTTATTTAATATTTCTAAGAACACAAAAAGTTTAAGATTTGCGACAACTTCGACAACTGGAGCTATCTTACCGGAACCGCATAAAACTCCATTTGGTCTAATTGGAGTTGTGTGCGCAGTTTTGCCGGGGTTGCTCATAGGGGCTACAATAAGTAAACGAATAGCAAATTTCTTAGAAGAGAATGATTTATTTGTACCTTCGGATGATGACGATGACGATGATTAATTCCCATGGAAATTAAACCCCTAGCCGTAAGTTTCTGGCAGAGAAATGCTTATTGTATATACTTAGAATGAAATCAGAGTATATTTCCAGCAAACTGTGAGGGATTCCCACTTTTTAACACGGGCTTGCCCAGGCCACTCGTGTACCGTAAGGCTGTAACATACCAAACGCCCAATATTTTAGGTATTAGCTAAGAATCTGCCCTTTAGACAATAATATGAAGCTATAATAATAATATATACATACACTAGTCTGTAGTCTTAACTCTCTTTAAACGAATTGTTAGTCTATCTTTTTTAAAAATGGTGTTAATGTACATCTTTCAAGAAGGGCATACTTGTTCTAGTATTAAACTCACAATTTTCCTGCTTTGCTTCTGGCATTTTGGGGGAAAGCCGTTTGCATAAACGTCGATGTAATAAGTGGTATATATTTTTTCTCCCGTAGATTCGTAGTACAATTCTTACTGAGAAAATTATGGTTGTAAAGTACAGTGTATTATGCATTTATTTCTTCAAAAACAGCTAAGTTGTGTTAATTTTTTTACGTTCCAGCTTATGAAAGTAATTTGTCAATACGTCCTAAATTATTTAGAAAGAATCACATTATTGTGCTTTTGTGTTTGTAGATGATCAGTTATAAATGCCCGCCCACCACTATATATTGAAAAGTTTGAACTATACATGGTACATTTCACTAGCATTGCACCCTCAAAACTAACTTGCATAATAAATGGAAATTCTGCTTTCAATATTAAATTACATATTTTTTAGAAATTCAATGAAATGCTTTAGTGCATTTCTGTTCTGACTTCTTCAAACTTTCACACTCAAATTCATTTTGTACACACAGCCTCAAATATTTTTGGGGGCCAGCTGCAAAGTCTTACTACTACCATTCTGTTACAAGTATCACTATTAAAAGCAGCTAATTTCCAACAATTGACAACTGCCTGAATGTTATTTCATTTGAATTTTGATTGTATTTTTTTCTGTAATTTATTATTGAAATTGGGGAAATATAACGCCGGATGCTTGCCTTATTTTGGGGACTGTCGCTGAAAATTGAGGACAAATCGTCATGTTATTCTGACAGTTCTAGACTATGCTTTATAATGTAATGATCTGGTCATATTTTTTCAATCTCATTTTTTATATTTAATATTGTTTTAAATATATTAATTTTAAAATAAATATGGCATAAAGTTTACAATATGCCTATGCAGAATTTTACACATTTCTTTGCTGTTTCTACTAACAAACAGGTTCCATCACTCGCACACATATGTACAAAAATAAAAGAGGATCATGCAAAAATACTTTAACATGTGTTGAATACTTACTTCAGTGCTGTGTCTTTTAACTACTACTTTTAAATGAAAATAATTTTCTGACACTTCATGATCAGATGTAAACATGAAGAAACTGGGAAAATACATAGCCAAGGCAAGACAAAAATAGTAATGGCTGTAAAATATTAAGGAAATTTGTTTGAAAATAGTACTGTCAGGTAGTGAAAGCAGGATGAAATGAGTAGGGGTGGGTATAGGACTAGTTATCTAGTAATAATTAAACAGAATCCTTATACACCAATAACCAGGATGTTAGTATGTGTAAGGGTCCTAAGAAATAAGCAACTCTCAAAGATAGAAATTTGGCCGAATAAGTTTAACTAAAAAAAAATAGAAGGAAGGTTTAGTATTGTAGGAAATATAACTTAATATTGTATTGAATGTATAAATTACTTTTAATGGTGTGTTTTGTTTTTGGTTGGATTGGAGCCTGATCCCCTGGATATTTAAATAGGTAGTTGATGAACCGGGGACTGGGGGGCTGTGCCAATCAAATTGGAATAAATTTTGATTGGAGTTAGTGCCTTTTGGAATTGTTGAAGGCACTATTCCTAATTATTATATTTAAAAGTAATGCTTTTTTTATTTGTGTTTATTTTGTTAAAAAAATTTCTACATTGATGCATGAGAAATAAATACTACTACTACACTTCATGAATAACAACATTCCTTTGCACCAAGCAATTCAAGAAAGGCTTACTATTTCTGCCACTAGATGATATTTTATACTGATTGAAACAATTTCGTTACTATTGTGATATGCAGTACTGTGATTTACCTTCTAGAATATCAAGTTCAGTACCAAGTAATGTTACAGGCAGATAAAATACTATGAAGTCTGCAAATGCAAATTGTTAATCGAAACCTAATCTAAGGGTTAAATTTGAAGATGGTTGTGATTGTGTGATCTTTGCAATTTTAAAACCTAGGTTAGGTTTAAGCAGTGTGCAATTTGTGCATTTACCACTGGGCGCATATGGTCTTAGTGGGCTAGCAAACATATCCGTACCATTTGTTTTCAATGTTTCAAAATTTTTATAGCCATATTAATTGAACTTGTTTTGCTCCAAGAACGGAAGAGTTTTACATAAAGAATGATAATACTTTCAGAACTTCTGCAGCCTCATAAAACACAACTAATTCCCTGAATAAATTCATGTCATATATGTCGTACTAAACACTCTTATTACTTCACTTACTTGTGTGATATTTGGAACCGGTTTTGAAGACCTTTGTCTTTGGCCAAGGGTACGACTGATTGGAGAATCCAATGGCTCTGTAGAGATGAAGTGCCGCCCTGATGGTGTTTTAATGTACTTAAAGTTGGTGTTTTCTACCTTTGGAATATCAAAATTCATTAATCAATCTCTGTATTTATGAATGTAAATTTTTTCCAAGTATCCAGTTCTATATGTCCCTGAGTCTCTTTTAATAAATCCACCTTCACAATCTTGTGGTTTTTTTGTCCAAAAAAAAAAAAAAAAAAACGGGATGATGAACTAATTCCCTTATAAGCACTTCTGATTGATGGTTAGCAAACATGGCACTTAACGCACTGCAAGCTTTCACATGGACAAATGTTCATGCAAAATACTCCAGACACAATCTGTTTGCAATCTCAGCAAGCTCATGCACTTTGATCTGTTTATCCTTTAACACTGCTTTTTTTATTTTTGTGATGTTTTCTTCAAATGTCTCAGTAATGAACATCATAAAAAAAATGGAAGAATAGCTTCATTTAAACTCAGCAGCCAAATTCTTTACCATAAAAATTATGGTGAAGGGTCTTTCAAAGTGGAATCCATTTTATTAAATCTCGGTTGGCATTAAACCTTTTCAAATTAAGATTTTATGGCTGGGCAACATTTGATTTTGTCCATTTTGCTGAAAAAGCCTCAACTTATTTACTTTGCTGGACTATAGCAACCAAACATATGAAAGCATGTGTATGATAATGCACAGTGAGCCATCCAGAGAATTGTATTTGAGAGCTATTCTTGCTATTTGGTACTGCAAGCTCATCTCGTTTCAGGCTGAGACCTTTTGGAACTGTCCTCATATATAAGAAATGCACAACCTGGCAGATGTGAGGTACTTAATAGCAAGTAGCTCCATGATGCAAATAATGCCCCAGGAAAATAGCAACAATTTAAAAAATGCATTGTTTTTTTTCAGTGTTTCACATATAATTGTGCTCTTCACAACAAAAGTGATTTATAAGATAACTCTTACAAAATCTTAAATAGATTATGATAAAACTACTTAAAATCATGCCAATACATTAAAACACTCTTGACATTCCACTCTTAAAACTTTTTTTTAAAAAAATTGGGACATGTTTCGTGAGACCTTGCTCACATTGTCAACCATGAATGACTAATGACTAATGTCCCAGTTTTTTTAAAAAAAGTGTTAAGAGTGGAACATCAAGAGTGTTTTAATGTGTTGGCATGATTTTAAGTAGTTTTACTTTTAATTTACCTAAGATTTTAAGATTGTTTCACTGTGTTGATTCCTACATTCATCATTACCTCTTACAAAGTTTTTTTTCCCTGGTTCAGATGTATATGTCATAATCTTATATAAGTCTTTAGCATTCTTGACATAAATAATTTTTAGCTTCATAATATATGCGATTCTTCACTTTTAGAGGATGAAGACTTATTTTTTGCACAGCATTCCCAGATTATATTACATATGCTAATATCAGGCTATAGTACCTAGTATAATATAAGTTTATGTTGAGGAAGTTTCTTTTTTTATTATGTTATTCTAGAATATATTTTTTGTAACATCTAAAATGTCTTAACTTCATTTTGTCCTATTTACTGTGCTATTTTGTATGTTACTATTTTTTAGGAAATTTATCAGTTTGATATTTTTATTTGTCTTGCATTATATTGGCTGACTTCTGGAGTAATAGATAACGAGAATGCAGACTTTCTGGCCAAAGGGGGCAGTGCTATATTCAAAACCAATAAAGCCCTGTGGATTAAATGTAAGATTAAAAAATATCAAAACGACCATAGAACAAAAATATCAACATAATATTCAAGTGGAAATATCTAATAAAAATTATTCTAATATAAAAGAAACAGTACAAAAAAATTATATCAAGGAAGGAAGCAGTTGCTCATTTTAGACTGGCCACTGGATATGATTGTCTGGCGGAACATCTACACAGATTTGGTTTTACGAATGATAACACATGTAAGATCTGCAATATTGACAAGATTCTAAATGGAGAACATCTATTGAAATGCACAGAACTGAGGAAAACTGCACTTGAAGGGAAAATACACAAATTATATTGGCTGGCCAGGGAAAAATTGATGGATCAAAATCCTGCACATTAGATCAACAACATATTTTTATTTGTTCATAAAGTCAATATGGTTTTTTCCAATATTTTAATATAGATAGATCATGAGCATTTAATTTTTCATAGCATAGTTGTCAAAAGGTAAGGTTACCAGACGTCATCATTTTCTGGAGACTTGTTTCCAAATTCATACTTTTTGTCCCTGGCTAATATCTGTTCCCAGAATGCCCCATTTTTAACAAACTTCCTAAACTAACCCTGTTATCATTTAGCAGTGTGTTCTCAGGCAGTTATATTTGGGAGTTTCCAAATTTTAATACCTTGGTTCAGCCATTCTGACCTTGAGTTTTTTTGTGGTTGCCCTTGGTCACTTAAGTGAATGCTGGGATGAATCTTTCCTTTCCATGAATTTTCTACTTTACCATCTATTTCTTTGGTTTCATTACAGGTTGAAAGTGCAAAGCAAGGTAGGCTGGTGCTGTGTGGTGATGGCTTGTGTTTTAGAAAGGTTTTTGCCTCAGCGTGTGGTATTGAAGTGGCCCTTCTGAGGAGCTCAAATTCTTTGGAGAGGGAACTGAACCAGCTTTGGGTTGTTCTATCTGGAAACAATGTTAGGGGCCCCATCAACTGATATTAACTTCTTGGCATCTCTCTCACCTCATCCCTTCCTCCTGTTCTATCTGAAAACAATGTTAGGGACTCGCATCAACTTGCCCCTGGATATTAACTTTCCAGTGTCTCCCTCACTTACCTTTCCTGGCACAAATGGACAGCCCCTGAAAACAGCTGGAGTACCGAAATTTCTTTCTCCATGTTTATCAATCCAATTCCAGTTTTCAAATAGAAATCCAGTTTATTATTATGTTATAATTAGAGGCAATTATATTGTTATATTAAAGAAGATTTATTCATTAGAAAAATATGATTAACTGTGTGTCAGAAAAATTAAACTTTGTGTGTTTCATTATGCTTATTTAGAATATATTTCTATATAGTAATAATACAGTTTTTAATAGTGTTTAATGCCAATTTTAACTATCGAGACATCATAGATGGTGGACACTGATGATATATGAGATAAAATGATAAACTAGGAAAGGATTTTTTTTTTTAAAGGAAGGAAGTGTTTTAGGGTACCTACCCAGCATTTGCCATTTATGAGGACTGAGGAAAATCTGGAAAAAACCTGTCAGGGAGGACAAGATTGAAATCAAACTCCAGACCTCCCGTCATGAGTCCATCCATGCCTTAATGATCTTGGCCACCTGTGGTGGTAATTACTCTGGGGCTGATACACATCCCCAGATTTTGGATTAAATCTGATATCTTACACAAACAGCACAATGCTATCTGCATATTTCAGGTTATTGAAGTGTTAATGTACATTTTAAATTAACATTTTTGTTTACAGGTTAGCACAAATATCTTCCAGAATTTCTGTCCAAGTGTTATAATAGATATTGTTATCAAGAATGCATACTGAACCTACAGCAACGTGTTACTCTTCCTCATCTGGTGACCTTTGAAAAACAACTTGTAATTTTGCTTATATTACTAATATATTTTAATTTTTGTTAATCCTGCAAGGAAATGTAAATGCTTTATAATACGTTTTCATTATTGAGATGAAAAAGCCAGTTTCATTCTGTAAGCATTGTATTTATAAATAATAATTTGTCATAAAATGTAAATATTTTATTTATTTATAATGTAAATAATACTTTGTCTCCATTTTAACAATAAATATGTTGCAAATTAAAATTTTTAATTTTGATTTATGAAAGCCAAGATTCCTTCGATTAGGCTGAACATTCTGAAAATACTGGCACTTGTTATGAAGATAGTCTTTTTTTTTTTTACATTGTTTCTAATTGCCAAAAGTTGGGCTATGTAAAAGCATTTTTCGTTTAAAAAAAGTGTCCTTAATGTTTTTTTTGGGGGGGGGCATCTTTTGGAATGTAAATGTAATACTATACCTATTAAGTTAGTTATTTTGCAAATGATTAGTGCAGTCTCCATGACTCATAGGAAATACTAATTTGCAAGTTTGTAAAAAAGATTTTCAAATAGTTTAGTTGCCAGTTTAATTAAGAGGAACCCGTAATTATTCATCAAGAACCAGCAAATTTCAGAAATATATTTCTAGTTTATTAAAAGTATGTAAATTAACTGATGTGGTTATAAAATGTTTTTCCATAGTATTTGATGTTACTTTTATCACTGTGGCATTATAAATGGTGGACACTGACATGAAATGAAATGACTGAAAAAGGATTTGGGGAGTATTTCAGTCCTAAGTTTAGGGCACCTCCTTGGCAACTGCACTAATAAGCATGAGGAAAACCTAACTCAACAAGGACAGCACTGGTAAGATTTGAACCTCAGATTTCTCATTCAGGAGTGCATGCCTTAACACCCATATTGATAGTCATCATTTTTCAACCATTAATGATAACATAACTGGTTAAAGCATATTAAATGCATGCCTTGAGAGGGGATTTCACATTTTATTGTAAATTTTATACCTAGAGGAAAAAAAGAATCTCGGTACACCCAGAAATTTGTGGAAAAATCAGTTTTAAGGAACCGCAATGGAATTTATGTCCTAAAGCATGAAGTACATGATAAATATTTATTTTCAATTGGTGTCATACCTTCATACTCCTTCCCCTGTATCTGAAAAATATAACACAGCTAAGACATTAGATTAATGTTCATTTATCATTTGTTGAGAGTTTTTAAAACGGTGAAGTCTGAGCCATATTTTAACTGAAATTGGAAGATAGTTGAATTCTAAGGTGCCTGCATATTTCCTGGAGTTTAAGCTAAAATTAGGAACACCAGCCCATATCAACTCTGCCAAAAAGTTTACTAAAAATCTTTTAATTCATTTTTATTAATGCAATCTTTTGCATGAAAGAAAACCTTGATCAGACTTCTTAAAGACATATATTAAATGAAATTTATTGAAATTATTTTTGCTAAATTATAAATTGAACATAAATTATTCTTATTCCAATTCATGTACCAATAGGTAATAAAATAGTGACAGCATAATTACAATACTCCCTATCTATCATACAAACCTACTAATCTCTGTCTTCAGTTCGTCAGTGATCAACTACTGAAATTCTAGAAGACAGAGGGTTCATCTACCACTTCAAATAATTCTTTCCCACAATCAGAGGGTTATTTTTTCCATTCCTTTCCTTCTTTATTTTCCTCATTTCTGCTCCCTTTTAAACTAGTCTATTTCAATTCTTCTTGAATTCGTCAATAATTAATTAACAAATACACTATACATTTATGAGGATGAGTGTAAAAGAAGGCTATATGATGGAGGAAGCAACAGAGCTAAAATATGTAAAAGGTTTTAAATGGAAAGAGGAATGTGGGGAGAATTTTTGGGATAATTTAGTTTCCAAAATGGGGGAAATGATAAAATAAGGAATTTTGGAGGTACTGAAATGTGGAAGGAAAGAAGAAGCAATAGGGAAGGTTGAAACAATGGTGAAGTGGGCAGGAAGTAAGATGGAGATGAAGTATAGAGGGAAAACAAAGGGGTGTGTTTGGTATGATGGGGAATGTGTAAAAGCAAAGAAAGAAGTGTATAGGGACTTAGTAAAATATAGAAGGTCAAAGGAGGAGGAAGAAGATAGGCAAACATTCTTGGTGAAGAAAAGGGGATATAAAGGCTTAATACAGGATAAGAATGAAAAATGGCAGCAGAGAACAGGAAATAAGATGAAGGAGGCTGGGCTGGCTAAGGATAGCAAAAATGTATAATTAGTGGATAAGGACATTTTGAGGCAGAAAAGGTTAGAAAACAAGATAGAGCTATTGGAATGGATATATCACTGGAAAATTGTTAAGTGATGGGAAGATAAAGAGTTATGAATTAAACATAGTTTGAACAGATGGAATTCTAAGAGAATTTTGAAAAGTTGTTGGGGAAATGGAAGGAGGTATAAGGTTATTAATAAAGTTACTAAACAGAATTAAAAAGATGAAGGAAATACCAGAGAATTGGAAAATGAGCATAATTGTTCCGTTATATAATGGTAAAGGTAATATTAATAGTCCTAGTAATTATAGGGGAGGTTATCCATTTTAGGTAAAGAAAACACAGGTATTCTAGCAGAAAGGTTACAAGAATGGGTGGAAATGAAAGGGTATCAGGCAGGTTTTAGAAAAGGGAAAAGAACAAGGGATGAATGGTAATTCAAACTATAGTGGATAAATATTTAAGGAAAAAAGGGGTTATAATATACATCTTTTTTGTGGGTTAAGAGAAAGCATTTGACACAATAAATAGGAAGGCGTTGGCGTACAAATTGAGATGCAAGGGAGTAGGTGATTAATTTATTTTAGGGCTGCAAATAATATATAAAGGAAAATTAGATTTGTGTCAGATGTGATGGCAGTAGAATTATAGATTTCAAGAGCCAATAAAAGGGTTGAGACAGGGACGTAAAATAAGCCCAATATTATTTAACCTATTTATAGATGATATCATAGAGAAAATTGATGAACAATTAAGCACTGTCCAATAACTGGAATGAAAGTAATACTAGGACTGCTTTTTGCAGATCTAATAGCGGAGGTGGTAACTGTGATAGGGCTACAGCATGCCATCGATGAAATTATAGATATTGTACAGAATGGGGTCTAAAAATAAATAGTAAAAAATCAAAGATATGTTCAAAAAAGGATCAAAATTAAGGAAGGATGAGAGATGGTTTATAAATGGAGATCAAATAGAAGTAGTGAAAGAATTTGAATATTAAGGGGTGAGATTTGCGAGAAATGGAGGATGGGAGGTGCAGTCGAGAAGTGTACATGCCAAAGGTAAATTACTATGAGGGCAGTTAGAATAAGTTTGCATAAAATTTCCACATTACCAATGAAATGGTTTGAGAGATTATATGAGGCAGTGGTTAAAGCTAAGATGATGTACATGGTAGAAGTTTGGGGGGTGTCAAAGGGTTGGGTGAAGATTGATGTGGACCATAGAATGTTTTGTAGAGAAGTATTGGAGTTACCAAGGAGCTTGCCAAGGGGGTAAGTTTGTTAGAATTGGGAAGAATAGGAAGGAAATGTATAATACTTGAGAGAATTATGAAATACTGGTAGGTTTCTTAAATTAGATAATAATATACTAAAAGTATGTCTTATGTGTCAAAACGATGTTTTGGAAGAGTGAATAGTGTTTAAATGCCCATTTTTACCACTGAGGCACCTCAGGTGGTGGAAACTGATGATACATGAGATGAAATGATAAATTGGGAAAGGATTTTTTTAAGGAAGGAAACATTCCAGAAGTTTAGGTTACCTCTCTGGCATTTGCCATTTATGAGGACTGAGGAAAAAAACCTCAGTCAAGGAGGACTGCTCTGGTGGGATTCGAACCCCAGACTCCCACTCACAAGTCCATGCCTTAACGACCTCAGCCACCCGTGGCAGTGTTGGGAAGAGAGAGTTGGTTTGGAGAAGTGGAGAAAATATTAGGAGAAATTGGAATGGGAATGTTTGAAGATTGGGTAAAAGTAATAGAAGAGGTTTTTGGAAAGAGGTGAGACAGAGGATGGAAGCACAAGATTTGGACTAGTTCGGCAGATAAGTTATATAAGAAGATAAAGAAAAAATTGGGTAAGAGAGAAGTATGTAGAATAATTGTGACCAGTTCAGAAGAATAGGCCTGGGATGGATGCATACGGGGGTATTATTCCTTTAAGGAGTAAGAAAAAAGTTAAATGTAGGATGAGTAAGTATGAGAAAGAAGACAGTATGTTCCATTGTTTACTAGAATGTGAAGTGGTGAAAAAATGGAGGGATAGTATTTGGAAAGATAAATGGGATAAATTATGTTATGATATAATAGTAGTTAAAATACTGACAGAGGAGAGAATAGAGAAAATTAATGAGATTGGGGAATTTTGACGGAAGGTAAGGGAGAAATGATGTATAGGGAAGGAGTTCGAAGACACACAGGAGGGGGGAGCAGAGAATTGTAAAGGGGAGTTCATATACCATACATTTAACCATATAGTTAAGATATGGATGAACCTAGTTGAGGTATAAGAAATTTGCAGAGATCAGAAGATGTAAGAAATTATTGTACATATAAGTTATTTTGCTTTGTTGAGTTCAAGTCTTCCGAATATTCCAGTGGGAAGCTGCTGATGAATGAGGGCCCAGTAATTAATTAGATGAAATTGTTAAAATTAAATATATTTTATAATGTATTAGTAGGAGAAATTTGATATAAAATATTAGGTTTCGATATTGTTTGGAAGAAGGTAGGAGAATTTGTAAAAGAATAATATTTGTATGTATATATGTATTGTAAATTGGAAATTAGAAGAATTACATTCAAATTCAAATTACTATACATTTTGAATTTATATCAAATTTAATTATTTATACCCCTGCCAAGATACACTTTATATAACATTTACCCCACTATTCTTTCCATCAAATTCTACCACTACATATATTATTATATTCCTTTACACAGATAAACACTAATTTCTAAATCCAGAAAAGAAACAAAAAAAACCTTCTCACTAACTACATATATATCACACTCACTCTCATGAGTTGCTACCTAATCCAATGGCCCAGAAAACTTCAATACCGTGGTTATTCTGCTACCAGGACCACTTTATACATACGCTATACCCTATCCTTTTCTATTATTTATTAATTTCTAAAAGCTCAGTTTCTCCCGATATATTAACATTCCTCAATCATTTGCTTTCTGCTTTACATAAATAGGCACCAATCTCCATGATTTCATATTCAAAATTCTTTTTCTTTACTATTTTTCGGTGGATTGGCCCATATACTATACCCTATCCTTTTCTATTATTTATTAATTTCTAAAAGCTCAGTTTCTCCTGATATATTAACATTCCTCAATCATTTGCTTTCTGCTTTCATAAATAGGCACCAATCTCCATGATAACATCCATGATTTCATATTCAACATTCTTTTTCCCTACTATTTCTTTCGGTGGATTGGCCCATTTCTCCATCCTTAATTTTCCTCTCATTATTTTATTTCTTCACATTTGAGAATAATTTGCCAATAATTATCTTTCATTCCACACATGGACATACCTCTAAATCCCTTCCACCTCTTAGACCTTTCAATTTTACTACAATTTTACTTTCAATTTTAGCCCATGCAGTTCCTTCCCTGACATTTCTGTCTTGTACTTCCACATGTTTTTCCTAACTCATTCTTCCTTTGATTCCCTGTATATCCTCAATGACTTTGTATTATTAAAAGTACAAAATATTTCTTGGATTTTGAGATCTTTAATTCTTAGTTTAATTTCTTTCCAAGAACCTCTTTCTTCTAATTCTCTATCTCCCCAAGCCAATTTCTTTTTCATAGCTTTCTATAAATCTAGTATTATACAAAGTAGCATTCTCTTGCAACTTTAAATATTTCAAAATATTTTGTTCATCTAAACTCTTTATCCTGAACAAATATTTTAAAATGTTAATCTTATTTTTTTCCTACTTTTCCTAATTTATTTGTGCAACCACATTAGGTGAAGTTTATGGCAGTCCCAGAATTTGTTTACAAAAATTCCTTGTATCAAGTCTATGTTTAGCCAACCCTCATCAATACCCCATCTTTCTACCCCATACAGCATTTTAACCTCCACTACTAGAGTATATTATCTCCAACCACTTTATGCACATTCCTGCAAATGTTGAAAGCTTTCAAAGCTATCCTTCCTTATGTTAATGCCTGGTCTTTTGTTCACTCCAACCCTACTGCTATTAAGTCTGATGCCTAAATAGTCAAATTTATAATCATCTCAATTTCTGACCCTTTCTAACACTATTTTTCATTTTTCTGCAACTTACTACCATTCTTGAATACCATGTTTTTTGATTTCCAAATATTTGTTCTTAGGCCCCATTTACATAATGCTTCAATGCTTTCACTAAACCAACATTAGTCTATTGACCCCACTGCTACCCATCTGCAAATAATTAGCCAGGAATCTCAATATTATTAATTGTTGGGGGTATGCAAGTTAATTTACTGATTACTTCTAAAATGTAAATATATAAATTAAATAGGAATGGACTTAAGTGGAAGAATAGTATTTGGGATGAAAAAATGAGACAACTAAATCAAGATATAGTGGCAATTAAAATGTCAGATATGAGGGTAGAGAAAAGATTGGAGAGTATTTAGGATAATTGTTGTTGATTTGGTTTATTTAAGGGTGCTCTTTAACATCTCAGATCATCAGCATTCTATTCAATTCAGGGCATGAAAGGCTAATAAATTTTGCTCAGAGGCCTCTTCTTTCAGGTGCTAAACCTATGACATGGGACCCATGACTTTACTTTCCTTCCAAAGGAAGCCATAATTAGGATTTTTATGCCCCAAAAAATCCATTGATCCTGGCTGGGATTGAATCTGCAAACTTGGGTTTAGGAGGCAAGTATGTTTACCACTACACCACCAGGACCAACCTAGGATAAGTAAAGAATAAGTGGAGGAGCAGTATAAGGAAGG
The DNA here is from genome assembly GCA_030762175.1 of Metallyticus violacea. Lineage (NCBI taxonomy): Eukaryota > Metazoa > Arthropoda > Insecta > Mantodea > Metallyticidae > Metallyticus > Metallyticus violacea. The sequence goes on from CM060839.1 coordinate 26,673,113, forward strand.
AGCTTGAAAACATACACAGTTGTGAAAATTGTTTATTTTAGAGGCTCTTTACCATACATACAATGTGGCTATTAAGGTATGGGAGAACCTTAGTTTTTTTGTTGCTACATTGTTAGGTATTTTGTTTGTTTGTGCAAATTTAATTGTAATGTTGTTTGCTGAAATAAAAAATTCATTCATAAAAAAATAGTACTGGACTTAGCTTACACCCTTATTTAAATCCTATTATGTTTGGATTATTTATAGTAACCATATCATGTGCAATCTTAATATAATAATCATTATCAAGTATATATTTTGCAATGCTTTTATGAACTTGCTATTTACTCCTTTTCTATTCAATTTAGCCCACAATGTATTACAATTAATTGTGTCAAATGCTTTTTTAAAATCCACAAAAAGCATTTATAGCCTCCCTCTTTTATGGCCTAAATATTTATTTATCTACCATTGTACTGACAAAAATATTATCCTTGGTTCTCCCATTTTTCCTAAAGCCTAATTGACATTTTGATAGTAATTTCATGTTCTGCCTATTTTTGTAATCTTACTGCCAATATGCCAGTGTTTAACTTTCCCAACACACAATAGGCTAATTCCTCTATTAGTTTACTCCATTATTCATATCACCTTTCCCCTTAAATATTGGCATTATAATCTCTTTTCTCCATCCTTTGGGAACTTTACCCTCTTCAAATATTGTGTTGAATATCTGTACTAGACTGGAAGCCCTCCAAAATTCCCCTGGTGTACCATTAACACCACAACTTTATTTCTTTTTAACCCTTTGATTTGTTCCTTTACTTCATTTAAATTGATTTGTCTGTCTAAATATTCAACATTTAGAGAATTCTTGATTAGCCACATATCTTGTCTAACCCCTAAAAGTCCTCTAAGTATTTGCCCTATTCCAGGACCAATATTATTCTCAGCCATTCGCCTTTTGTACACTCTCTTAACTATTAACCATATTGTTTTACTGTCATTTAATTTAATTGTCTCCTGTATTTTCTTACTAAATTTGTTTTCCCATTCTTCTAGCAATAAATATTAAAGAGATAACCAATATAAAACAATTTAATAAAGAAGTTAAAGCCTTTCTGCTACAACATACCTTTTATTCAGTACGTGAATATATGAACTTTAAATAAGGCATATTGTAAATCTAGTATAATATTAAATGTTAATATTTGACACCACTGTTACAAAAGTTCACTATATTTTATATAATTATTAAACTTATATATTGCTTATATTATATTCTGGAAGAAGCCCATATCATGTAAATGATCCAAATGGTGAATAAAGTATTATTATTTCTTTTATTCTTCCACATGAGATTTATACCCCCCTCTTTCAATCATAAAATTATGTTTCTTGTTGTTTTCCTGTAGGTCTCCATTTTCTTACCTCTCTTTCTACTCTTTGTTTAGCTGCTCTACATTCATTGTCATACCAGCCCTCATACATCTTATTACCACTTCCTGCCACTCTTATCCTAGTATCTTGTTTGTTTGACTAATCTCTCTAGTTATTTTATTATTTGCCCTAGTTTCCATTCCTTCATTAACACTTGTACATTATCATTAAATGCTCTTCTTAGATTTAATTCTAGCTCCCTTATAAAGCCTTCTAATTGATCATCTTTCACCTATATCTAACTTAAATTCACTTGCTCTTCAATTTTTATCTCTTTTCTATACTTATTTTGAAATTTCACTTTTAGAGGAAAATGGCTACTGGCACACACTGAATCCAAAACCTAAAAATCTGCAAGGTGTACATCTAAATCTATGGTAAGTCACATATAATCAATTATGCTTTGAACTTATTTACAAAGGAAATTCATCCAAAGTATCTTTTCCTCTCATCCCTTGCTAATTATCAGATTATGTTTTTCACTAAAGTCTAATAGCTTCTTTCTTTCCTTCCTTATTACAGATTTTATCTTTACTAGTCCTTTCAAGCCTGCATTGTTTCTCCATATTATTTTCTATGCCAAATAAATGTATTATATCCCTCCTATTCTGGCATTAGAGTCACTCACCTGTTATTACATAGTTTTTATATCTATATCTATTTTGCTTTTCCTAAGTTGTTTAACAAATTGGGATTGTAAAACTCAGAAGTATTTGATGGGTTATATACTTCACATATTTCATACCATAATACTGAATTTCCACCTAGAGCTTTGAATACTTTCTTTCCAAACTTTCTTTTATAAATATACTAATTCCATCTAATGTCCACTGTTTTTCCTTCTTCTTGAGACCCTCTCTTACATAAAATACAAATTTGTTAATCTCAATATTAAAGCTCCTGTTCAACCGTCTCTACTACTACCATAACATTGCATGCCATTAATAACAGCACTATTTCCCCTTTCTTCACTTTTCTCATTACCCCCTTCAGCATCCCAAAACATAACCCCCAATTCTTTTCCCTATACCAAGCCCTTTCTCTTAAATCTAAATATCTGTAATTAGGCCCTGTTCCTGGTCGTCATATCAGTCATTGCTTCTCCTCTCATACAGTCACAAACTTCCATTATGCTGCCTCCAGGTGTTGACACAATGCTTAGGCCAGTATCTCTCCAAGCATCAAGTCCAGCAGCTGTTACCAAGGCCATTCTGTGTGTATCTTCTACCAGCTGGCCTCACTCTACTGGATGGTGATATTCTTTCTACTTCTCTTTTGTCCATTTCATCCCTTCTTTCAGACTGTGACACAAGTTCTTTCCTTACCATTATCTGTGCTGCTGACTTTAATTTCTGTCCTGAATTCTGCTGACTCATATCCATCTTCTTGCCATCTATCCATAGATCCAGTTCTGGAACAAATGCCTTTCTTCTTTCCACTCTGGCTTTTTTCATTTTCCTTAAAAGTACCTCTCTCAACCCCCTGTCTTCTTTCCCATAATCATTCTTAAAAGTATGCTTGATCCTTTTAATTTTTTATCATTTAATAAAATTGTTCATTTAAACTTAATAGTGGCGATTCACTGGTCTTGCATTAGATCTCCTTTGGCCTACTCTGAAAACATTTACAAATTCCAAACCTGCCATTTGAATACCTAATTTATGTGAAATAATTTCAACTTGTTGCCATGTCTAATTTTCTCTTGTTCCCCAAATTCCAAATATATACATATTAATTTTCCTCTTCTTTTCTTCTACCCTTTCAAATATGATACTCATTTGCATTCTAGTACTTTGTTCTGTATCTGTCCTACCCAATTTTCTATAATTTTTAATTTATCCATCCTTCTACTTATTTTTCTTGTCCATTTTCTTTTTCATTGCTTTAAAGCCTGTAAAATCTTTCAACATCCCTAGAATCTGATTTATTTCCAGCCCGGGATTTACCCCAACTCCTGCTATTAACAGTAGCATTGCCAAAATGAATCTACCAAAGATCTGTTAAGCATTCATTATTCATCAACCTTCTAAACAGTTGCATCTCATATTAAATAAGTCAATTCTTCTGGACATATCTCAATGGTCATGCCCATTTTCTTCTTGTGGGAGAGAGGTCTTTGAACAAGTCTACCTCCTACCTGCCATCAGCTGACATACAAGAATAAAACTTTATATTATGTTATGCCATTCTTTTGTTTGAGCATCTCTTTCTGAATCAAGCCAAACTCAAGGCCAATGTCATACTGTCTGCAACTGGCAAAACAGAATAGATATATGCAAATTTCTTAAAAATGAATAACACGTGAAATATATAGTAACATTAATTATACATCACACTGCTTTAAAATACATATACAAACAACAGAGCTTTAAAATAATATACAGATTTCTTTAAACTGTGGGTTTCTGTTACCTCCTCTTCACTCCTCACATGACAACTATTTGAAAAGATGAGTGGGAAGAGTCTTTCTTCTCAAATGCACTTTAAATATGCTTAATTTTTAAAAATGGCCACCTCTCACAAATTTTGATTCATGTTTTGGAACTCTGTTTACAAAATGTTAGCTATTTCTTAGTTTTTTCTTTTGCATTCATCTAAAATCAATGGTAATGAGTATGATTTAGCTCTGTCCTTTATTCATTGGTGCTACAGTTTATCAGTTTATCTCATGTGGTTTTGATTTATAAGAATGTGTTGTGTATCTATTCTATTTTGCCATCACTAATAGGGCCTTAATTTCTTGGCCTCAAGCTGTCTGGTGTGTCATACAATAAATACCTGGATCAACATGTTGCATGAAGTGTGGCCCAAACAAAAGGATCCATTTGTTGATCTTTAGAATATGTACACTATATATCACACCATCAATATAGGGTCCATAGGGTCCAGCAAAAAGATGTAACAAGAATTAGGATAGCAATAACTGTGGCTAGGAGAGTTATTCAGTGATGGAAGCCTTTGATGATGCCTTTTGTTGTATTGGAATGCTGCGCATTAGGTGATTGCCATGGATAGATTTTTTATAACAATTAAGTTTTTTGTTAACTAGAAATGTTAATTGGAACTTGTACAGTGAAGCTAATCATATAATTAAAATCATTGTATGATTGAGTCAAACTACACATTCTTATTGTTCCACTTACTTGTTTATAATATGTAGTACTAATTTCACGAAACAATGATCGCATCCTCAGCTACTGGTCAATTGCTGGATAATTCATTACACTGTGGGAATATTTATTCTGCCCTGGTGGAGGTGTGATGAACTTAAAATTTGTGTTTTCATCCTTAGAAGTGTTGAAGTTCATTAAAATGTCTCTTTATTTGTAAATGTAGATTTTCTCCCATGTTCTAGCTATGTAGATCTCTGTACTGAATTTAATAACAGCTAGCTGTAGATGCAGACAATAGTCTGCAAAACATGTTAAAACATATTAAAATATTTTTTAAATGTATTAAAATAAGTGGAGCCAATAAGTGTCTTTAGTTCAACTTAATCATTCAATAATCTTAAGTGTTTTTGTTGTTATGTGGTGTAGGTTCAGACAATATTTCAGTGTGGGATATACAAGACTATATTTTACTTAAACTATTAAAACTTATGTAATATATTATGGAATGACATGACCAAGTTTGAGCTGCAACATGATTTTGTTGTGGGAGAACAATTTTAGAACAGCAGCAAAGTATAAGTCAACAGGAAGGCCAAGTACCACTCTTACACCAGAGGACATCATTCAGTCTCTGCTATGTGTCTTTCAGCTCAGTCAGCAAGGAGAACACTGTCACCTTGATTTAAATTTGCACTTCTATAAGAAGGTGATTATGCAGGTTGTTGCGACTGTGAAAACTGAAGAGAAACCATGCTCAAAATGATGGATGAATGATGATGATGGTGATGATGCATACTTCTATCACTCCAGCTGTATGAACAAACAGAAATTAAGATATTAGTCAAACACAAATCTAAATATTCTCTGTCAATTTTTCTTCAAGGAAGATAAACATGCAGTAACCGTGAATTTGGCTTTCTACATTTTGAAGTTCGCTCAACTTCCTGTCACCAGAACTCTGTAGACCCCTGATATGCACTGATAATTGTCAACTTTGGTTTCAACAAGAGATGCAACTATGCATACATCTAAGGCTTCAACAGCAGCTATGAATCAAAGGCTTCCTGGAAATGTCATTTCCTGTCATTGTAACATATATGTTCTGCTTGTTTGCTGGATCAATAATAGTATTCTAGAATTCTAATAATAGTATTTCTGACTATTATTAGAATTAATCATTACCAGGTTATTTTGCCATGGTCATTGGTTTAAATAAAATTTAAAAACCAAAATTTTTGCTGGCTACTGCAGCAAGTATGATCAGTGGACTTTTATTTTTGATTTGTTTATTTAAGGACGCTCTTTAACATCTCAGGTCATAAGCTTCCCATTCAATTCAGGGAGTGAAAGGGCCAACAAATTTTGCTCAGAGACCTCTTCTTTCAGGCTTGAGGTTTTTTTTCGTGCCGTAAATGTATGACACAGGACCCACGGCTTTACTTCCCGAAAAAAATTCATCGATCCTGGACAGGTTCAAACCTGCGACCTTGGGTTTAGAAGGCAAGTATAGTTACCACTACATCACCAGGACCGACTCCATCAGTGGACTGAATGAAAGTGTCTGGAGAGACAGATAGACACATAACCATTAGAAGGAGGAGGAATAAAAGTGGTGGGAGAGTTGTGGTAGTTTTTTTTAACTAGAAATGGATTACGTGTCTTGCTTACTTGTAGACCTCTGTCTTTGTTTATACAGAGTGATTTTTTTTTTTGATTGATTATTTATGGACGCTCTTTCACAGCTCAGGTCATCAGCGTCCCATTTAACTCAGGGCGTGAAACGGCCGACAAATTTTGCTCAGAGGCCTCGCTTTCAGGCTTGAGGTTCTTTTACGTGCCGTAAATGTACGACACGGGACCCACGGCTTTACTTCCGTTCCGTAGGAAACCATACTTAGGATTTTTACGCCCGAAAAAATCCACCGGTCCTGGCCGGGTTCGAACCCGCGATCTTGCGTTTAGGAGGCAAGTATGGTAACCACTACACCACCAGGAGCGACTTATATTATACAGAGTGGCCCATGGGAAATAGTACATTTAACTGGCAATTCTGCAAAGGCCAATGTGTACCTTTGTCATCTGTCAAATGTAATCACACCTGCAAGATATGCCATTCACTTCACCATGGAACGCTGGCCAGTGCAGGTGCTTATTGAGGCAGTGGAGGTGTTCATGATTTGAAGAGTGTTGTAGTCATGCAACATGAAATGTATACCATGAAAGCGAATGCCATGTTCATGTACCAGATAGGAGGGTAATATCCAGGTGGGTGCAACAGTAATGTCAAGGAGGTTTGTTAATTGATATAAAGCATAAAAGGCCTGCAAAGATGGTTTGAATGCCAGAAAATATCCCAAGTGTTTGAGCAGATCTGCAGCGAAGTCCACAGAGATCTCTTCATCATCATTCCAGAACATTGGACATCTCTCGCACAGATTGTGAAGCTTGATTTAAATTTTACCCAGTCAAGTTGTAAATGGTTCATAAGTTGTGGCCAGTAGATCACGTGAGCAGGTAAGAGTTTTGCACAATGTTACTGGAATGAATTAACCAAGATGGCACCATGCTGACAGATATAGTGATGTCCAATGAGGTTAAATTTCATCTTAATGGGTGTGTCAATAAAAAAAAACTTCCAGGACTGGTCAGATGTAAACCTGCATTTTATTCTTGAAAAGCCTCAGTGTAGCTCAAAGGCCATCATGTGGTGTGTATGCTATTGGACTTTCCATCAAAATTGTTGGACCATATTTTTTTGAAGATGATGCTAGGTGGGTAGCAACTGTCAATTCCGAGCATATGAAGCCATAATTGAGAACTTCTTTGTTCAACAGCTACAGGCACAAGGTCATCTGGACACAATATGGGTGACTAACTAATATAATTTGTAAATAACATGCATCTCATACTAGACATCTCTTAATATGTGATTATAAGTTAATAAGAAACTATAGATTTTGTGTTGCATAAAGTTTGCTAATAAAGCTGCCATTTAATCATTGATTTATAGTTAAGAGAGTTTTATAAAAATTAGATGCAAATATCTTTGAAAATTTCAAACTCATTCTGTTAAGATCTATAGAATTTATATTCCATGTTAAATATTTGTTTATTTTAATTATAAATTAATATTGTATTAAGCAATTGTAGCTCTAGGACATGTCCTATATCATGTAAAATGATCAAAAGGATGAATAAATAACATAAATATAACCTGTATCTCGATTAGTACACTGAGGCACCTCTTTCCAAATCGATTAATCTCATGATTTGTGGATATTCCATGGCTGGCGTGATCTGCCAATCTGTCAGCCCTAGATTTTTTCCTGTGGGGTTATCTCAAGGACAAAATTTTTGCAAGGCAGCTTCACACTATTGTTGAATTGAAGGACACAATCCAAGAAATTGAGACCATACTTCTAGCAATGCTTCAGAATATCATGAGGAGTTTTCACGGATGTCTGCAAACATCGTCGCTGGTGGAAGCTACATGCCTGATATGATTTTCAAGACATGAATTTTTGTTTTGTGTTTCATAAATAGCAATATGTGTAGCACCAAGAGTCATCACGAATAACGTTGCTGTAAATATATATTTTTCTTCTTTTTCTTCCACAAGGTATTTTGTGTTTCATAAATAGCAATATGTGTAGCACCAAGAGTCATCACGAATAACGTTGCTGTAAATATATATTTTTCTTCTTTTTCTTCCACAAGGTATAGGTCTTTCAATCTATTTCATCCTGAATTAAACATATCATTCCATCTTGTTCTTGTTCTTCCTATTTAGCGATATCCTCTAGATGTATAATTATATAAAATTTTTGGTATCTGCTCCTCTTTCATTATTAATGTGTTCATAAGATTCTTAATATATGCTGATACCAATTAATTTTATAATGCTGTAATATATATGTTGCCTTTAATTATCAACATTATTTTTGTACTATTTCCCATAGGTCACCCTGTATTATCTGAATGCAGCTATATTTTTAAGGCCTCTTTCCTACAGTAGCATTCAGATATTATAAAACAAAGACACAGGTTTTCAAACAAGCTAAATCTGTGAATGGCGCAATATCCCAATAAGGGCCTTGGCCCATCACGGTGACTGCTGCATCCTCTTCCCCCCTCTTGTGATCATTGGTACATTTAGTATTGCAGAGGGGGATATGATCAGCATGCCAACACTCCAATGGTTGCATAATACATGATTTCGGATACTGAAGGATGTCATCTCTCTTTAGGCAACTTCCCAAGTGTCTTAGTAAGGCTGGGTGGACCCCATTTCAGGCCTTTCTAACTTAGAAAATTTCTAAGAAGATACTGGGGATTTAACCAAGTTCGGGTCAGCAGTTAGCAACTTTAACCACCACCAAGGAGGTGGTCAAATAAGCAAGACATAGAATATATTTCTAGTCAACAAACAACTTCATCACAACTCTCTCATTACTCCTAATGGTTTTGTGTCTCTTTGCCTCTCCAGACACTTTCATTTAGTCCATTGATATTGATAGTAGCAGCAGCCAGTAAAAGCTTTGGATTTTAAATTTAAGTTATATCAACGACTATGGAAAAATAGTCTAGATCAGTTTTAATATAACAATCTTGGCTGTGAAAGCCTAAAGAATGTTATTTGTGACTATTTTATTTGGGGTTATCTAAAAGGGAAAGTGTATGCTGACAAACCCTGCACAATTAATAACGCAGTTTATCAAGAGATTATGGTAATTCATGATGATGGAGCATACTATGCTGAACTTCAAAGTACAAGTATGTGAGAAAAATAGACATCATTTGGAAGGTGTTATTTTCAGTGTTTAATTTAATTTGTTATTTTGCATTATTAAATGGTAGAAGCGCCTCTTTTTGATTAAAAAAATAAAATTATAAAAATGGCTTACACTGAAATACAACTGTTTTTTCTGATTTTAAAAAATGCCAGATCTTTTTGCTGGACAGTGTAATAATCTTCAAAAATCACCTTTAGTTTTTTGGCAGGTTCCATACACGACTAAATATGTTGGAAAAAAGAAATTTAATGTTCAAATTAATTTAACAACACAATACTTTACAATATTATTGCATTAGTCTCTATGGCCATAAAATGAAGGTAAAAATATTGCACATGAATTAAAGGCTAATTCACTTAAAAAGGGGGAAAAAAAAATAAACAAACCTACACATTTCTTAACTATGAAAATACACCTGCAGCAATACTTCTTATATTGCATATAAAAATTTTAATATTTTTGTCCATTCCAAAATTTTCAGTAGAAACACTGTGCATTTTAATATGTTGATATCACAGCTGTAGTTTTGTTGCTCTGACAACAAAGTTTGTGCCATTTCTGCTTGGTTAAATCTGCACTGAAAGCTTTTATACACAAATGCAATTATTATTAAGTTTGTGATATAATGCAGTTACTTATAAAAATAAAATAATTTAATCATTAAAATAAAAAGTAGCTTATGCTAAAAACTTCTACTATAGTATTCAGATACATATTACACATTTGAAGTTATTGGTTCCAATTTTAACAAATTAAATATAGGCAAATTTAACTTTTTAATAGAACATTAAATACAAGTTAGTATATTCCAAGATGAATGTTTCACAATGTTAACACCAAGTTCACTAACCAATTTTTTAATTAGGACATGTTTCGAGAACTGTTGTTCCTATCTTCAAGCCGTGTCAGTAGCTGAGGATGGGAATGACTTCCCAAAATATGTCCTAATTAAAAACCCTGTGAGTGAAGTTCGTATCAACATTTAGAAACATTGAACTTGAAATACTTCATTTGCTTCACTGTCTATAGCTTCTAAACACATTACATATTAAAAGTTAGTATGTCTATTACCTGCAGTTAAAATTAAATAAATTAAATATTTATTATACAAATGAGTCAGTATTAGGTGACACTTCACAAATTGATTAATTCTCCAGAATATGTTTCAAGAGCATTTGCTTTCATCCTCAGCTGGGTACCGACTAGTGCTGGCAGGTGATGTAGTGACCTCTGGTGGTTCCATTAGATAACGGAACAGGAAGTCCATTGGTGGAATATCAAAGTTCATAACTCTATGTTTATTTTTTAAAATATAAATCTTTTCACAAATTGCCATTTCCTTGAGATTGGTGGTAGCTTTTAACAGTTTGGCTTCTCCTGCAATGTTGTGATCGTAAGTCCAAAAATAATCTGCAACCGCCGATTTATCCACTTGTTTATATCTTACATTTCTGAAGTGTTCTTTGGTCCTTGGCTCCAAATTTCATATTGTTTTGGCTATATATATACATCTGATCACACTCCAAACAATCTATCCGATACACTCCTGCCTTTTTGCTTGGTGGAATAACATCTTTTATAGTGCTGCTCAGAAGCTTTCCAATACTAAATTTATTTTGTGTTGCCAAACCATTTATCATAATTTTTAAAAATCTTCATGAATGCCCTGTTTGCCCAAGGATGATATGTGAATTTTTTAAAAACCACATCCCTTTTTATTGTGGAGAGAGTTGTGATGTTTTTAATATCTTTCTGTCTTTTGAAACGTCTGATCTTCTTATCAACTAAAGAGCTGCTGTTGTTGAGGGCTGTTTTGATGATATAGTGATATTCTGCTGAATATTCTTCTTTGTTCAGTGGGATGTTTACCAATCTATGAGCAAAACTGTTAATAATGGCATGTTGGTGTGGTTTAGGGATGAAACTTATTCTTCATGTGATTATCTATATGTGTAGGTTTCCTATATATGCTGAATGAAATTATGTTGTTTCTCCTGTATATTTTTATGTCCAAAAATGCAAACAAGCATCCTCCTCCAATTCCATAGTGAATTTAATATTTTCGTCCTGCAAATTTAGTAATTTTAGGACATCCTGTTTGTTTTTTTGGTACTATTGAAAGTATGTCATCCACATAACAAAACCATGATTAGAAGTTGAAAGGAAATGCCTTAGTAATGTGTATTTCTATAGCACTCATGAATAAATTTGCCAGAAATGGAGAGAAAGGGTTACCCATAGCTAAGCCAGAAATGTGTTGATAAATATTCCCATTGTATGTAAAAAAAAAAAAAGTTGGTTTATACAGTTTTGTGAGATTGGTATAGTCATCAATTTCTTCTACTCTTAAGTTTCTACTAGTCGGTACTCAGCTGAGGATGACAGCAAACGCTCTTAAAACATGTTCTGAAGAATTAATCAGTTAGTGTAGTTTTAGTGTCACCTAATAATGACTCATTTGAATATTTAACAACTTCACTGTTCCTAACTTATTTTAATTTTACAATTAAATATTTATTGCTTTTTACAAAATTCCAAGTCTTATTTCAGTAGTTTATGCATATAAGATGCTAGTGATTTTGTGATAATGCTTCAAAAGTATTACTATAAATATTGAGTAGGCCATTTAACTTGCATAATGGTCATAAATTTCTTGGTCTTTATTGCAATGCACTGAAACCAATTAAAATGGTTTATATATATCCATCCCTAACAGAAAGAATTCCCGATTTTTGTTATATGTGAAACCACATTTTTGTAAATAATGAAAATAAATGGCAAAGCATACAATGCAGAAAACTCCCAACAAAACTTAAATTATTATTTTGATATGTTGGGTTCAAATACCGGTCAGGTCAAGCTGTTTGAGTAAGGTTTTTTTAAGGTTTTTCCTTACTCTGAGAAGGTGAATGTGGGAAGAAGAAGAATCAGAGAGAGAGAGAAGTTACAAAATATGCAATAGAGGGGAGCCTGCATTTTTCACTATTTATTGTTTTGGTCAGAATTGGTTTTATTTTTTAAAGGGATTCTTTGTTTTTTTTATTTAAAGATTTTGCATTATTATTGTGTTTAAAGGAATCTATGCACTTGAAGGTTTTTATTGACATCAAGATTTGTTGAAAGCATCTTGAAATATATACATTTAGAGTTTTCATGAAACAAAAATAATTTTCCAAGGATATGTCAAATATCAAAGAAAAACACTGGCTTTTTATTTGCAAACATTTTCTAAAATAAATTTTCTAGGAATGAATATGAAATGTTCATCAAGGAAAAATGTGTGATTATGTTTGATAATTTTATGATAGAATATTGCTATAGAGCTGACATCATCATCCTTTACACTACAACATTAGGCACTCAAAACTCACGAGTGGAAAGAAAAGAAAAATGAATTACCATATGAATATAAAACCGCCTAAAGCTTTGCTATTAAACCCATGGTGACTGACAAACAAATTAGTTAGATCTGTTTGATTGGTTGGTTTCTAATGGCTCATCTAAAAATGTGCTTCATTTGTCTTCTGGCATCCCAATACAGTTTAACTGTTGTTGTAGCTACTCTTCTTTTAATCATGTCTGCCTGATTGCATATTATGTAGTATTTACTTTAGTAGGCTTTTATCTTGTGTAGGTTGCAGGGCAGTCATGGCCAATACTTAGTCATAAGATTGTTGTTGACTCTTTTCTTGGTTTGTTTTTATCATGTCAGGAGTCTTATGTGGTTTTCCATGTTCTATTGTTTGTGAACTGACTTTGAAGTATTATTCTTTAGTTCTTTTTTTTTAAATAAATTTTTTGTTGAATGTAAAATAACCAATGTTTTGGTGATTGGATGTTTGTTCCATTTTTGGCTTGGGAATCCACTATTTCATTTCCAGTAAGACAAACTTTGAGGGTACCCATTAAAAGTGGATAGTTTTATTTGATTTAATTTGGCGAGTGTTTTGATTATTTGTCATATTTCGTTGATTGTTGAGAGGGCATTTATTGGATGCTACTGTCTCTAGTGCTGATGTAGAATCTGGGAGGATTACTGCCTTCTTAAATGTTTATGATCTGTAAATAATTTGTTTTAGTGTAGTGTAGATGGCACTGTTAGAATTTGTACAGTATTCTTTCACCTCAAATCTTAAGATTGTTTGCTCTGAAAGTTCCCTGCATTCTTTAATAATCTCTGATTTTTCTAGGTTTGTGAAGGCAGACTTAGCTTCTAGATTCTGAACAAGAGATGTATCTTGTAAACACATCAAATGCTGAATACAAGTTTAAGTAGATCTTCAGGTATAATTGAAAGTTAGAAATTATGTTAATTTATTCTTTAATAACTAATTTTATATTAGTCTTTTATTCCCTAATTAGGTTCTTATTGCTTTCATTTACACTATTTTGCAAACTGAAAAATGTAAGTAATGTCTCTCAGATACTTTCAGAAATAATCTGTATTATTGCTAATGGAAAAATGCAGGTCCCAAGCAAGAGATAATATTAATTTGGTTCAAGCAGCAAATTGCATAAGGTTATTTTTTTAGCACATGTTCATGTGATATCATTTGTAAAATAATGATTTCAAAATCCAGCTCCAGCATTCAAGATGGTAGGATTTCTCACTCAGGCAACAGGCTGCATTATGTTTAATTATGAACATAAATCAGAATGATGCTGCAGTTCGGGCAATTTGGAGAAATCAAGTTAGATCAAAGTAAGACTATGCATGACAAATACATATAGAAAATTTTGAACTGTAACTAAAAAATGATAAGTAACTGATAGTAAGACATGCAGTACTCCTATGTTAGAGGTAGAGCCTTGGCTAGCTGTTAGATTGCTTTTACTGATGCAACCCTGATCTGGCCACAACAGCTATTAAGTGAACTTCTGGTGGATGAAACTGCGTGTAAGTAGGCTTACTTTATGATTCATAACCTAAATTCATCTGCATCATTATGGTCTAAATGGACTCCATTGTGCAACCTGAAACCAGACACCATATCCTCTGCCACCTATAACATACTTCAATGTCTTTCTTGGCAAGTTGGTATTAAAAGGCATCTAACTATGTAATGAAACAGGCTGTAACATATTGGATATAAAAACACTTTGGCACTAGGGAAACATAAAGTTTGTAAAAGAAGGAAATGCTGGAATACTTTCAGTTTTACCCAAAGCCTTGTGTTACCCAGGTGTAACATTTCAATTTTATGGATAATTTATAACATATAGAATGTATTAAAACAGCATATAGCACTGCTTATTACAACAATACAGTCAGCAAAGCTGTTTTCAATAGAGATTTATGGATATAGGTTTCACTACCCAATTTAGAAGAAACTCATAGTTATATGGCATACTCCATTATACCTAGATAGTAACTTTTATTTTTATAAATTAATAATAGCGTAAGTATACTTGCCAACTCAACCACAAAATAAATTATGCCTTTGTATACATATATTATATATAAAATATGTGAAATACTTTTAAAGCTCATTTTGTCCCAATGAAATTAAATAAGTTATATTAAAATACTACTTTTCCTCATTATGTTGCTCTCATTATAAAATGTTCATATTTGGGTCAGGATCAAACTTTACTCTGGAGGTTTCTTGTGGGGTCCCCAGCCATGGAAGCACTTGGTAAATCTTCTTGACTCTTTGTTTTTGAGAGTTAGGAAAAGTTTTCTTGGTCTCTCTGGTTGCTTAACTCTCAAATGCTGGATGTAAACCTATGGAAAGTACAAATGTAACTGCTGATTCTTATAGAGTTTTCATAAAAGACACTAATTACCAAAGACTACTTTTAATAATTTGAAAAATTTATCAAAATTATGTTAATCAGAGAAAAATGATTAAGTTGAAATTAAGTTAATTCTAAATGCAAAATAAACAAATGCTGAAAGTTCTATACACCTTGTGAATGCAGTTTGAATGGAAATGCCATGAAAATACATGAAAAAGATCACAGATGTGATACAACAGCTTAGAAACTCTCCACTAATGACCTGCATTAAACATTTTTATGGCACCAGCAACTATATTCACCAATTTAATGTTTTATGCAATAATTATATCTCATGCTCAATGACGAAGAGTATGAAAGCAACAGAAATTTATACCTACATGATAAATATTTTAGATTCCATAATTTTTTATTGTTTTAAAGTGGACAGAGGATTTTAAACAAGGTTGTAAGAGTTTATACGATGACCCTCCTAGAAGATGGCCAAGATCTGCTACAACACCCAAAATGAGAAAGTGTACAATTTGGTGTGCAGGATCACTGATTAAAGTTAACTGAACTTGCTAAGGGCATTTTAAGTAAAGGGTATATCACATTTTGAGGAAAGGAAGTATGTACGAAAAAATATTTAAAAGATAGATGCTGTGAATGTTAAGCCTGATTAAAACCCAATCAAAATACAAATTTCTAAGCAAAATTTAGAACATTTGCACAGCAATCTAATACATTTTATGCTTCAATTGTGACAAATAATAAAACATAGATGCACTACCATACACTTGAAATAAAACAGCATTTCAAATAATGGAAATATGAAGTCAGCTGGAAAGATCATCGTTTCAGTTTTCTGGGATGCTAAAGTGATTCTGCTGATTGACTATCTTCCTAACTTGAATGAAAGATACTGTGCTAACCTTTAGGCTTAACTGAAGAATAAATATGGAAAAAAAAAGGTCAGGTTAATCTAAAATGGTAGTCTTCTTTTATCAACATAATGCTCATTTCCACAATGGTATAAATTAATGAACCGAAATATATATATATCATTCACCTTATTCATATGATTTGGCTCCTCATACTTCAATTTCTTCTGAAAGCAGAAAAAATTCCTGAGTGGTAGAGATTTTTGACAGATGATGAATTTAAACCATTTATCGGTCTTCATTTCATTATGAAATGGGAGTTTGTACACACTTGTGGAAACCACTGACCTTCAGTTGACATGCTATTCTTGGTAAGAGTAGAGTTAAAAGTTCCACTAATGCAGGCAATTTATCTTTCTCAGTTGCATTTTTGTAGGAAGTATGTGTTAGATTTTCTACTATGTATTTTGTGAAGTGGAGTATGCAGAGAGTGAGATATATGTTGAACAGAGAATATTTACTTATGATTGTTATGTGCAAAAGAAATTGTGCAAGTATTGTAGGAGAGAATTTCATGCTAGATTTCCAGGAATAACATCTCCATCAGAAGGTGCAATTTTTAAATTGATGAACAAACTTCAACTCAAGGAGTTTTCATGAAAAGGAGCCAGGACCAAAAAACTGGGTTTTAACAGTGAAGAAGCTTAATAAAATAGAGGCTATTGATTAGAAACTTCCCCTTGAAAGTCTTTAACAATACCCAGCAAGTTGGTATATCTGTTAACAGTGTGCATAAAGCCACTCAGCTGCAAAATCTTCAACCATATAAAATTACTACTGAACCTGAAATATGACCCATGAGGTTCTGTAACTGGTTTATTGAAATATGCATGAAGGATTTCTTGACCCTAATCTAACATATTTCATAGATGAAACTAATTTCAATCTCTTAGGATTTGTGAACTCAAACAATAAGTACTGGAGTTGAGTCAATTCTAGTCAAATAATTGAACTTCCACTTTATGACTAAAAGATAGGTATGCGGTGTGCTATTAGTGCAAACTGCATCTTTGGGCCCATATTTTATGAAGGCTTTTAAAGCTTACCAGTACATAAGTGAGATACTGAATTTGATATTTACTAATTTGGCACCTGCAGAAAGGTACGGGTATTTTATGCAAGGAATGTAAGTTTGCACGCAACTAGAGAAGCTCCCCTATCATTTTGTTTAATAATGGTGAAGAAAATTGGGAGGATGGAATTATTAGTATGGGTTTGTGGCCCTTTAGATCCCCAAATTTAAATTTGTGCAATTTCTATTTGTTCAGAAACCTAAATCATAGTATATGTCAACAATTCACATGATCTGGAGGCACTGAAACTTAATATCTAGGAGGCAGTTTACAATATTTGGGATAATGAATTGCATCAAAAGTCTCAAAATCTTTTCTAAAGGATTCAGGCATGTCTCACAATGGAAGGGCAGACACTTCTAGCATTTACTAATGGTGTGTACAATATTAAGTACTGTTTACTATTAATAAATAATGAAAGAAAAAACAAAATGTGTTCTATAAGTTTTGATCCCACAACATTATTTCTCTCAGCAGATGACAAGGCTATTACTCAGTAACTTCCTATCAACAAAATCAATTTCAAATAGCATAGCAGTATGATCCTGTATAAAGGCTTTAGAGCACTGCTGGACAAAGTGCATTAATGTTAAGGAAAACAATGCTAAAAGATCATTTTTATGGATCTGATTTTTTGTTTTTGTTTTAAGATTTCATCCCAAGCTATCATCGTACTGTAACATCATTGACAACATTATTAGCATACAAGAAAGAACAAAATATCAATGTACCCACATGTTCTACAGTCAGCATATATTCAAGTACATATAATTTCCAATTAAGAAGCCTATTATATAGTAAATAATTTATATCTTAATTATAATCACAATAATTAATTTACTAATTTCTTGAACCAATTTAATTGTAACCAACTTATTATCCAAAAGTAATTGAAGACCGAGGAAAAAATTCTTTTCACATACTGTAGCCAACATGAAGCACAATAATGAATTACTGATGAAAAAGTTTATGGAAAGCATGCATAACAAAATTAAAATAAACAGAAGTTAGAGAAAAATAAAATTTACCTGAGCTGATTTATATGCCAATTTAATTTCTACTTCACTACATTTTGCTCCAAGCCAAAGGAAAACTTGTTCACCATTGTCTAATATCATTATGTCATCATCTGCTAAATCATCCTAAAAATAAGAATACACAAAAAATAGGATAATTACAATAAATACTCAAACTACCACAGATGTATAAAATAATAGGTCATTGTATGATATTAAATAATGCCTGTAGAATTTCTCTGTATTAATGGGCTAAAGCAATTGCCATCTTCATTCATGTTGATTGGAGGTAACTCCATCACTTTTTCTTTTTGGAATGGAACATTATTAGCAAATTATAAGCAACATAATGCTTAACTTACTGAATAAAATTGATTAGATACTATAATTTTATTCAAATGACAATATGCAGTTTAAGGCAATACTCCATGCTTGGAATTTAATTATCAATCAGTCTTTCTTTACAACATGCAGCTTAAGGCAATACTCCATGCTTGGAATTTAATTATCAATCAGTCTTTCTTTCCAAAAATTATGTTATGCCCCCCCCCCCCCCCTCCAAAGAGATATAACAACATTTACAGCCCTTGTATCATTTCCAATGAAATTAAGATGACTGATTGTTGTTCAACTAGCAGGCATGATCATTAATATTAGCAGCTGAATAACAAAAGGTCAAGGGTATTCAAGTTCTATCATGGACATACGAGGGTAGATCCATCCATCCAGGCAGATCCAGTTTGAGACCTAACCATTTTCTAGGTATGATAAAGACAAATACTATATTTCATTTTTCAATATAGTTACCCTTTATTGCAAATCACTTCTCACATATTTGAATTAACATATCAATCCCCCCACCCCCCAAAATAGCCAGAAGTCTCGTCTGCAAAATGGGCATAAACAGCATCCACCACTTCTTTGTCACACTTATTTCTACTTATTTAGGGAATTGAAAATGTACAATACAAACCTGGCAGAAATCAGAGCATTTCTCAGAAACAGTGAAGTATCCCTTTTCATTAGAACATCGAAACAGACGAGTATAGTTCATGAAGTCAGCATCCGTATCATAAGGTTTACGACCACCAAGACCAACCCAGAAAAAGTTATCTGGTTCTTCTCCTTCATTAAGAGTTTGAAATCCAATCCAAGCCTGAAAACAAGATAATTTGCCATTAGCAAAGATTGGCTAATTGGATAATGCCAAGATAGTTGGTGCAAAAACAAAATGAAAATATAAAGTGAATATATTGAGTAGTACAAGCTAGGTATAGTAAAAGAGCAGTCGGTTATAACATACTTTACTCACATTATTAAACATTTCTTCTGCAATATCCACTATTAAGCGAGCCTCATCAGGATCTGCTTTAGAACCAATCCAAACATAAACTATGCCAGATGACTCGTCACTATCAACATTATCAAACGGCACCTTCAAAATGTAACTAAAAAAAGAAAAATGCATTAAACATATGACAGTGAACATTGCTTATACATAGGATATTAAATTTAAAAAACTGACCAGAGTCATTTCTACTTTTAGTTCTTGATTCCATAAGACCTTTGATGATAGTATAGGTATATTTAACCTTTCAAATACTTCACTGTAGTAAAGTGAATAGCTGGTGTCCTAGTTAATTATATAAGGGGGAAAAAAATAAATGGAATATATTTATTAGCTACTATGAAAACAACTGATTTTAAATAACTGAACATGATAATGCTACAGAGTGGCAGATTTCTGTGAAATTAAGAGCACTGCCAACCTCCAGCATTAGGTTAATTTGATCTTTACTAACATTTTGAATAGAGGGAAGCCCTGTTATAATAGCCTAACACTCGTATAATATATATTGCAATGATGATTATTGTTTAAATGGTGCAAAACAGTTAAGGTCATTAGAGACCAAACACACTGAAAACTGCACCAAAAGTAAAATAAATAATCTATCTACATTAAAAATCAGTGTAGAAAACAAGCAACATTAGCACTTTGGGCAATAAAAATAAAAACCCCATGACAAATAATAAGGGTAAAATAGTCAACAATAAACATAAGACTGGTACTAAAACACATCAGTAAGAGCTGAAAACACAACAGTCTTAAAATGGTCTAAAATGCCATTATAAATAAAATGATATAAAATCACACTTTGCTCCAAAAACCACAAACACAGATAAAACGAAGCACTCACTCAACAGCAACCACATCATCTGCAAGAGGAGGGCAAACCCAGGGACAGTCTAAAAGCTGCTAGATGAGGGATTCTAGTAAAATGTGACACACTGTATAGGGGTGGTCACAATTAGGACATGCTGAAGCTGGTTCACCATTAAAAAGGTGACGGTGACTAAAGCGGTTGTGCCCAGTTCTTAAATGTGCTAAAATTACTTCTTCCCGACGAACTGTGCGAGAAGAAGTTGACCAGTTAAAAGGGGCAGACTTGCATTCTCGAAGTTTATTGGCTGGGATTAAATTCCACTCCTCGTGCTAGGGAGAGAGAATGCCTCTACGTAAAGAATGCGTGAAATCCCGAGTAAAAATGTTGCTCAAATTCAGCAGGGTCTAAAAGGGCAGATTTGGTTGCGCCATCTGCCGCCTCATTGTCTGTGAGTCCCACATGTTCAGGAACCCATAGCAGTGTCACGCTGATGCCAGCTTCCACTAGCGTGAACACTGCAACCTGGATCTTCTGTACAAGGGGATGGTAGTTGTACAGGTTTCTAAAAGATAAATGGGTACCCAAAGAATCGGAACAAATGGCAGTGTCCCGAAGTCTTTGTTCAGAAACAAATAAAACCGTCCGATAAATAGCGTAAAGTTCCGCAATAAAAATAGACGTCGCAGCGCCAAGACCAGACGTAAAACTACCGCCATTAAAAACAAGGGTAAATCAAACACCTGTATCCGATTTTGAGCCGTCGATATAAATAAAATTGCATCTCACAAATGAGCGGACAACTCGCTAAAATGGCGAAGAAGACTTAGGACAGAACATAAGCACAAGATGAACGGGGGGTCTCTCCTAGAAGCCAAGGAGGAGAAGTAGTTAACCCGGCTAAGAAGAAAGCAGGTAATCTACGTCCAATGTCCTCAATAACTACCGAAAACGAAAGCCAGCATGCCTAGGAGAAAAAGACCGAGCAGTGTAAAATGGAGCGAGCGACACATTAAAAAAAGGTTCATTCGTGGGATGTCGAGATTGCGCAGCTAATTGACAACCATAAGCACCAAGTAAAGATCCCGACGATAAGAAAGAGTAGGTTCTCCAGAATCCGCACATAGGCTTCACACAGGACTCGTAGGGAATGCTCCAATGGTGTCACGGATTCCCCGGTGATGGTGTTAAGGCGACGAAGAACTGCAGGTCGCGCAGAGTCAAAAACAACACATAATCCAATTTGGACCGGATTAGAGATCGGTAGAAACGTAAAAAAACAACACGGTCTGCCCCCCAGGATGTGCCACTTAAAACACGTAAAAGATAAAGAGAACGTTCACACTTGCCTCTGAGTTGCGCTATATGCGATGACCAGCATAACTTCCTGTCAAATACCAAGCCAAGGAACCGAACTTTGTCTGCAAAAGCGAGAGCATCTGGGCCAAGATGGAGAGATGGTGAAGGATACTCCTTACAGCGCCAGAAATTCATGCAGACGATCTTCTCAGCAGAGAAACGGAACCCATGGTTTACACACCAAGCATAAAGGCGATCTAGACAGCAATGAAGGCGGCGTTCCAAAAAACAAGTTCTCTGAGACGAAAGAAAAATAGCAAAATCGTCCACAAACAACGACAATTTAATCCTGGCGGTAAACACTCTGTGATAGAAATAATAGCGATGGCTAACAGTTTGACGCTAAGTACCGAGCCCTAGGTACGCTGTTCTGTTGAATAAAACGAAATGATAAAACATTAAAGCCGCGAACATTAAAAAGCCGGTCTTTTATAAACTCCTGAATAAAGACAGACATTCGACTACGTATACGACAATCATGAAGCGCACGAAGGATACCGCTTCTCCAGCAAGTAGCATAGGCTTTCTCTTGATCAAAGAATACAGCGATCGTTTGGCACTTTCGTATAAATTCGTCCATAATATGGGCGGAAAGAGACACAAGATGGTCCACTGAAGAGCGATGACGACGAAAACCGCACTGGACGTTCGTCAATAGGTGCTTCGACTCTAACCACCATATAAGCCGCCCGTTAATCACGTGTTCCATCATCTTGCACACGCAACTGGCGAGAAAAATCGGACGGTAACTGGAAGAAAGGTGTGAATCCTTTCCAGGTTTAGGTATAGGAATGACGGTGGCTACTCGCCAAGCGCTCGGAAAAGTGTCATTACACCAAATAGAATTAAAAATCTGGAGCAATAAAGTCTTACCTGCCGTTGAAAAATGCTGCAACATAGCAACATGAATACCACCAGGTTCCGGTGCGCAATGCCGAGAGGTGGAAAGGACATGCTCTAATTCTCTGGCAGTAAAAGAAACATTAACACTGCAGATTGTCGGAGGCAAAGGAGAACGCTCTCGACAGAACCTGCTCTTTAATCATGTGAAACGCAGGAGAAATTGGATTCGGAGTTGCAAACATCAGAGAAAGTGCGCCCTAGCTTATTGGCTATATCTATCGGAGTAGTAATACTAGATTTTGTACCTTAAGACCGGGTACAGGCGTATACCCAGGTTTGCCTGCAACGCGGCGTAGCTTATCCCAAACAACAGATGAAGGCGTTATACGGTTAAAAGATGAGGCGAAGGCAATCCAAGACGCCTTTTTGCTATCCTTAATCACTCGACGGAATTTGGCGAGCAGTTGTTTATAATGAATCATGTTCTCTAACATAGGTTGGCGACAAAAGACTCGCAAAGCATCCCGGAATTCTTCAGTCACCAAGAAACCGGAAAGCGTCTAGGGTGGGAAGACGACCGGAGAATTGCCTTGTCTGCGGCTGTAATGATGACGTTACCTTAGAGTCAGTTGATGGAAAATCACACTCTGAAGAGATGGCTAAAGAACGGAACAGATTACAATTCGCTTTAGCAATAAGCCACTTCGGCGCGCCTTAAGAATGTGCGTGTGAAGACAGGATATGTAACTGACACGGACAGTGTTCACTGAAGTACAAATTAGAGATGACGTTCCAGGATGCAGACTGTAAAATTATGGCCAAAAAAGTAAACTGTAGCTGCCGCAGCCTGTATAGCAGTCTGGAGGCTTAGTGAAAAACTGTACACGTCATCTTTGATGAGAATTAAAACTTCGCCATGCACGGGAGTGCCGTCTTCGGGAGGAAGACCGAATCTCGCCGTAGAGTACCCTTGTAAAGTGAAAGAATCTTGTAATCGAAGTTTAGTCTCTTGGAGACGTACAAGCGGAGTCAGTAAAAGTAACTCCAGTTCAGGTCTTTGACTATGTAGTCCACGCATGTTCCACGAAAGAATAGCCATTGTTAAAATCTAGGATAAGAAATCAGTCGTATGGGACTAGGTGGTTTATTTGGGGCAGGCACATCCTGCTTCATAACTTTCTCAGAGGGAGGGCTCTCCCGCTGAGAAATCTACCGATTTCGACACCTGGAATCGATTGGATGTAGAAATAGACCGACTGTATATGCATTAGAACCTAACTCCCACTCTCTACGCATTCCACTATTCTCATATAACTGTCCTCTCCCTTTACTTTATTTCTGACCCATGCTTCATCTTACAATTTAAATATTTAAAATCACCAATAATCCCTCTCTAATTAATTAATTTCTATTTAAGAAATACTCCTTGCATATAATTTTCCTCTCAATATTTCAGGTGCTAAAATGTGAATCACAATAATGGCCTTTATACTTAATTTTCCTAGCACTATCATGGTGTAAATGTGATACATTGCACAATAAAGTCCAATAGCAAAGCACTGTATCTTTTGCACAAATATGGCTCTTCAAAATGGCCACATTAGATTTTAACTGCTCAGTTTATTGGAGAAAATGACTCCATACCTGTTTTCAGTTCAATAATGTTTTAAAATAAAATTAATATTAAAAATAGTTCAAACACAATATGTGATCATGATATGATACAGCATTTTTGTGTGTTATGCATTTATTAGATTCCCCCCCCCCCATTACCTTGCACTTTGATGGGAACTAAGGTTTAAAAAAGGAACTATTTGTAAGAAACATGTTAAAATTAAAGTTTTAGCTAGCGAGTTGAATACAGTTATTTCTCAGCTTTCCAATGTATATTGGTACAATATGTTTCAAGGACCCTTATCCACATCCTTGCATTAGTTAACTAAATGGGAGAATTTAACTGAATCTTGGATGTTTACACCTGGCTTTCTGCAGGAAGTTACAAAATTTTCTAATTAAGGCATTATGTGTTGAAATTTCGAAATTCATTGACGATCTTCATATTTCTTGATGCAGATCTTTTACCAATTCTAATAGTCAGCATTCTGATTTTAACAATTTTGTTTTCCTTTCTATTTCCTCATTATCTATCTTTTAAGTTCTTATTCTGTTTCAACTCTTCTTAAATTCATCAATCACTAACTAACAAAAATACTACATATTTATTTTGAATTTATATCAAATTTATTTATTTATAATTTATACCCAGATATAATTTGTATAACATTTACAAACTATTTCTTTCCATCTAATTCTACAAATGCATATAATATTCAGTCACACTGATACACTAATTGCTAAACCAAAGGAAACAACATTCTTACTAACTTGATATAGTTGACTCACACTTGTGAATTACTTTATTCCAGTGGCTCAGAAAGCTTCAACACTGTGATTATTCTGCTACTGAGACCACTTTATATGTAAACTTATACCCTCTATTTCTATATTTGATTAAATTTCTAAGAGTTTTGTTTCCCCTGATTTATTTATCTTCCTCATTCGTATGCTTTTTACTTTTCCAAAATAGGCACCAATCTCCATGATATCATTCACTGATTTCACATTCAGCATCTTTTTTCCCACTATTCCTGTTATTAGGTTAGCCCATTTCTTTCATTTTCTAGTTTATTCACAATCAAAAATAGTATGCCAAAAACTATCTCCTATTCTACACATTGGACATTCCTCTAAATCCCTTCCTCCTCTTAAACCTTTCAATTTCAATACACCTGTTCTAGTCCATGCAGTTCCTTATCTCACCACTGTATCTTTTTCTACATCATTTTTTCCTATCCTATTCTTCTTTAATTACCAGTAAATCCTCAATGACTTTTTAACATTAAAACTACTGATATTTCTTGGATTTTGAAATATTTAATTCTTTGTTTAATTTCTTTCCAAAAACCTCTTTCTTTTAATTCCCTATCTCGCCAGGTCATCCCCAAACCAATTTTTTTCCATAGCATCTTTAGACCCAAGTATTTCACAGAGTAGCATTCTCCTGTAAATCTAAACACTATTTCAAAATATTTTGTTCTTCTAAACTCTTTATCCTAAACCAATAATTTAAAATGCTTACCATTATTTTTCCTTTGCCTTACACTCTTCTTAATTCTCTTTGTTCAACCCCATAGAGAAGCTTGGCAGTCCCAGAATTTGTTTACAAAAATTCCTTGAATCAAATCCACATTTATCCAACCCTCTTCCATATCATGATTATCTATTCCATACAACATTTTACCCAAATAGCCTTTAAAGCTGCCTTCCTTTTGCTAATGCCATTTTTTTTTTTGTTTACTCCATTGCTATTGAGTTTGATGGCTATACAGTCAAATTTTTTAACCACTTCAATTTCTGTTTCTTCCCAGTACAATTTTTCATTTTTCTGCTGCTTACTTCCTTTCTTGAATACCATGATTTTAGATTTTCAAGTATTTATTCTTAGGCTCCATTTTTTACAAAATTTATATAATGCTTCAATTGCTTTCATTAAACCAATATTAATTAAAATGTTAATTGGAACTTGCACAGTGAAGCCAATCATATAATTGATATTATTGTATGATTTAGTTGAAGTACACACTCTTAATGCTTCACTTACTTGTTAGTGAATATTAGTTATTGACTCTACTATAGATCATAGGCAAATACTAAGTCAGCGATCTTGATATTATTAATTGTTGGAATATGTCTGCTGGCTTTACTGACTACTTCTAATATATCATCAATAAACAGATTAAATAGTTCAGGACTTAGCTGACACCCTTACCTAAGACCTATTGTATTCAGATTATTTGCTGCTACTATATCGTATAAAATCTTAATACATTAATTATTAACAAAGTATGTATTCTGCAATGCTTTTATGAACTTGCCACTCACTCCTTTTCTACTGAATTTATCCTGCAATGCATTACAATTAATTGTATCAAGTGCTTTCTTGAAATCTACAAAAGGCATAGATCTCATCTCTTTTTATGTCCTAAATATTTATCTACAATTGTTTTATTATATATTTATAAAAATATGAACAGCTAAGATTACACTCAATATTTTGGTCATAAAGATTACAAAGGCTGCTGAACTGATCACGGCAATTAAAGTAACATTTGTATGTTAAACAATATGCTTAAGCATACTAGAACTCACCAAAATGCTGAAATGAGTGATGCAGCATCAGGCTTTATTTGTATAAGGCGAGTACAAAGTGCACTACCATTGGAACGAAGATGGTAAAATTCCACTGATGGAGATGTGTTGGGAGGAAGGGGCTCTTTTCTCTTACCCTGGTGAATTACAAACTTTCGTTTGAAATGAGCCATGAACTTGAGGTTTTCTTGTTGCTGGTGGGTCCTCACCACTTCCAGCTTCTCACCAAACAACGACTTGAATTTTTTCTGCAAACTGAAATGAAATAAAATAAAATATTTGTACCATACAATACAGTAAAGCTGAAATAAAAAAAAAAAAAAAAAATGGAAAATTTATGAAGGAATGTTCCAATTGAGCTCAAAAGATTTTATGTTCCTAATGTCTCTGCTAGAATCTCTTCTGCTGTTGTGTTCGACATAGGGGCAAATGAGAGACAATTCTCTACACTTAATTTCCTAATGAAGATTGCTGCAAGGTGTATAGGAAGGTCATCAGGAAACTGTTAGCTTAGCAAACTTTTCTTAAGATCTCAGTGATAGTGGGACCAGAAAAACCAAAATCATAGAAATTCAACTGTAAAGCATTTGGTGAATACACAGAGCTTGCACTGAAAGGTATCACACAAGACACCGATTAATAATAAATAAATAATAATTTAATAATTTTTTCTGAGTTGGATATTTAGACACTTTTTATGATTTCGTTTAAATGAGATTTATTCAGGACATATAATTTTACTGCAGACCATAGACCCTACACTTGAATTTCTGTCACTGTCAGAAAATACTTTAACTACAAAAAATTGATAAACCAAACAAGTAACAAATTTACCTCATATAATAATGGGATATTTCCATTTATACTATAAACAATTACATTCAACTATGTTTACATATATATTTACAATTCATTTATCCTATATATATACATTTATTTATCAAGAAGTTTTTCAATTCTATTTGAAATTGAATTTTTCCCTCTTTGACTTTTAATTATTACTGGCAGTTTATTACACAAAATTTTACCAATAACTTTTGTATCTCTTTCAGTAGCTATTTTTTTATATTTAGACAATAACAATTGCTCTGAATCTGAGTGCTATAGTTGTGGCAGTCTTTGTTTTGTGTCTTGTTCATTGTTAACAACAAATAGAACTATCTTACACACATATTATTATATTATATTGTTTTAATGTTTTAGATTTCTTAAAAGCACTTTTACATGATACTGTCCTGTTTACCTTAAATATACATCTCCAAACAACTTTTTTGAAGAATTGGTAATCTAATCATATTTACACCTCATGTACTTCCTCAAACCTCAATTTCATATCAAAAATATAGATAAATTAAACCATAATATACTAACTTTAGATTATATGAATTTAAATATTGTAATAATTTCCTTAATAAATATATATATGTGTGTGTGTGTGTGCTCACTTTGCTACAAATATAGTCTACATGGCATTTGAAAGTTCATTGATCATCAACAATGCCTCCCAAGAAATTTATATGATTAATTTGTTCTATTGCTTCTCCATTAATTATAACATAGGCATGTTCAGATTCTCATGCCTATAATTGCAGTAGTGAAAAATAAGTGCTTTAGTTTTTTGCACATTTAGTATTAAATTATTATTAATAAATGATTACTTAATAAGTATTTGTGAATTTATTTGATTTGTTCTGCAACCATTTCTTCTAATCCAGTAAGAGATTTGCAAGAAAATAGCAGGGTTGTATCATCAGCTTATGATATAGCATTACAATTGCCAAGATTAGGCAAAATGTTGACATGTTTTAGAAATAATAGTAGATCCAGTATAGATCCCTGAGGTACTCCAACTTTAACTATTTTACAGTTTGAGCTGAAGTTATAACTTTTCCATTTTTAAACACCTATCTCAGCTCCTTGCTGGTGGCAGTGCAAGAGGGACGATTGGCAGTATGACTGTATGACTTATTCATGAAAATCTGTAACTCTGACCTTCTATGACAACATAGAGGAATTTCTCCATCCAAAAGGGAGATATTGGAGATCACTGATTTCCAATTCTGAAGATTGAGCTTTCAGCACACAGTAGCCTGCATACACTATGATCCTTCTATTAAACTTTCTCTTTGTTTCCTGATGAAGTTGGAATGTCCCTTTTGGTCTTTGGGGCAGTAATAAATTGCATAGAGTTTGTTGGTGCCATCCAAGCATATCAAGACTTCAATCAGAGCAACAGCTCAATCTCAATCATTCATCTGCTAGGAGGTTCATATTATTTTTTGGCATTGGTGAACCTTCTTTAACCATTTGCTTGATGGCCATTTAAATTACTCCCAGCTGCTCCTGAATACTCAAAATACAGAAATGGGCACTGCAATTGACTGCATATGTACACTTTTCATGCTGTACAACATTAATATTTTCTTTATTAAGATATTTTAAAAGAAAATAAATAATATTTTATGCATGATACACTGGCTCTTTCAAGTAACAGTGATTTACAAAATTTTAAAAACCATTAAAATATAGGGAAGATTTGCATAATAATTTTCATTCTTAAGAGTGAATGCACAGTCCTTTTTATTCACACGTTCTTTTATTTGATTCAGGCTGTTTATCAAGTGAAACAAAATTTATCACCTTCTCTGTATATGTTTTGAAAGATAGAATATTTATTACATATGTCTGACCTTTAATGCCCGACTAAAAACATTCATCCAGCACATACAATCACTTATGTTTCTGTCACCTCCCCTTTTACTAGGAGAGGGGCTGCTGTTTACACTTGTTAAATTTATTAGCTCCTCAAACCACCTAAAAAACTCCAGAAATTAGGTTGGAAGCATTGTATAAAAACCAATAGAGCCAGATTTATCAAAAAGAGTGACAACATAGGAAATAAAGATTCAGGTCGTCAAGTTGGTTGAAGATTGAGAGGATGTCTCTTCGAAACCGGTCCCACCGTATTTAAAAGTAAGTGAAGCATAAGAGTGTGTTAGACAATAGATTAATTATAATTTACATTTAACAAGCTTCACTGTGTGAGTTCGAACAGAATTTTTTAAAAATGTCTTATTTTTTTAAAGTTCTTAAATGAAAGATTTGGGATTGTTTGTCTCCACATTAATGTAACACCTGTTCTAGATCAGATTAATGATACAGCTCATCCAAGTTATTCATTTCCTTATACAAAGGAACAGAATGTCAAATTATAGAGGATTAAAAAAAAATCCAAATACATAAGAGCCAAAGATATAAGATGAGATGCATATGCTCCCACAAATGACATATTGCTTGGCAAAATAGAAGGTAGTCACAGCATTATAAAACTAGTTCAAACATTCTAATGGTTAATAAAGGCAAAATAGATACCTGCATTAATATAATCATTTTCAAGTCTCATGTTATACAGGAATGTGCATTTGGATGGTATCAATTTAGAAGATCAGATATTCAGGCATATCTTCTTTATGAAAAACAGTAAAATGGTACAAAAATTCTTTTTTCACATGCTGAACAACACATAAACAATTGTTTGGTTGTTTGGAGGGCTCTAAACCCCCCCCCCCCTTACAAACAAATGATATATTTAGATTTTCGATTATCAATAGCTTGAATCCTAATTACTGACTACAGTATTAAGGCTGGTTTCAACAGATGTTAAAAATGTTGCATGAAGAGGTTAGCCACAACAGGGCTTAGAGGACTTCCCATAGCTATTCCTTTCTTTTGTTTGTAGAAATTTCCTCTGCATTGGAAATAACTGGTGGTCAGAACATGCTTGAATAATGCAATCACTTCTGCTTGGAAATGTGGTTGCAGAAGCTCTAAAATGTTCATTAGTGACCCCAACATCCAGTTTCGATGTTGAGTTGCTTTTTACTAACATACCCATTAAGGACATTTTAGAGCTCAACAGATGTTAAAAATGTTGCATTAAGAGGTTAGCCACAACAGGGCTTAGAGGACTTCCCATAGCTATTCCTTCCTTTTGTTCGTAGAAATTTCCTCTCCATTGGAAATAACTGGTGGTCAGAACATGCTTGAATAATGCAATCACTTCTGCATAGAAATGTGGTTGCAGCAGCTCTAAAATGTCCTTAAGTGACTCCAACATGCAGTTTCGATGTTGAGTTGCTTTTTACTAACGTGCCCATTAAGGATATTTTAGAGCTGCTGCAACAACATTTCCATGCAGAAGTGATTGCATTATTCAAGCAATGGAGGGGAAATTTCTATTAACAAAAGGAGTAGCTATCTAAGCCTTATTATGGCTAACCTCTTCACGCAACATTTCAAGGACAAGACCTTGGAAACTGCTGAATGTAAATAATCATTTTGGTTATGATATGTGGATGATACATGTGTAATATGGCTGTATGGAGAAAGTAAGCTACAGTTATTTTTAACATACCTTAATGATCTCCATGATATTACATTCACAATGGAGAAAGAAACCAGGGATCAGTCCATTCCTGTTCTAGAATGGAAAAAATCATCAGGCGGCCTTGACCATGATGTTTATAGAAAGTCTACATAACAAGGACAGATATCTAAATGCTATGTCTAATCACCACCCTGCTGAAAAAGACACATAGCAAAGTCCATTATTGAACAGAATTATCTTGAAACTGAGCTTCAATATCTTCAAAAAGTGTTAATTGCCAATGGTTACAACAATGGAGATATTAATCATTTCATTTATCCAAGATGCACCACTTCTAATGCCTCTGATTCTAGCAAAGAGTCGAAAGCCTCTCTAACATACATAAAAGATGTAACAGTCATATTGCACGAATCTTAAAGAAGAAGGGCATAAAAACCATATTTACCATGACCACAAAACTAGGACATATGCTAAGCCCTGCAAAAGATCCTAGAGATCCGCTTGACATCACTAGTATTTACAAAATTCCCAGTGAACATGGAAAGGTGTATATTGGTATAATTTGGAGATCAATTAAAAAACAAATTGAAGAACACAAACCAAAACCAGGCAGAATGATCTATCATGGAATAACACGCTCTCAATGAATGTCATGGGATTTATTTTGACAAGACTGAAGTGGCTGCTAAAACAAAAGGTTATTTTAATCTGGCCAGAAGGAAAGTGTGGAAATACAACATCCTCACAATATAAATACAGAAAGTGGATTTTTGCCTTAGTAACACTTGGAAACCTGTCCTTCATAACAAACAGCTTCCACTTCCATCTGCCCCTATGTCTGCATCGATATCAATTGTTTTGTGTCTGGCTAGCCATGACATCACGTGACCATATATTTCTGACTTCACTGAGGATGCCGGATGTAGTCAGCTGGCAAAAGTTTTTAATTTTAACACATACACTAACATGTTGTTTGTTAACACTGTGTTAATATTTTAACATTGTGTTAAGACTCCTGTATTCCATCAAGCTTTTCCAGCATATTGTTAGTTAACATGTTGTTAAGGTTCCTGAGTATTGCTAATAGCAGGGACTGTTAAGGCAGTGTCATAATCGAAAGACTTATTAATGCACTCCAATGTGCTTTTGTTTGCATAGAATAATTAAAACATTTCTCTGTTATGAATGACTTTTAGAATTACACTCTCTTAAAGCTTCACTTACTTTTCATAAATGTATGGAACCAGTTTCGAGAACATTTAGTTCCCATCTTCAGCAGGTTAAAGTTTAAATGAATTGAGTTGAACTTTAGCCTGGCTGAAGATGGGAACTAAATGTTCTCGAAACTGGTTCCATGCATTTATGAAAAGTAAAGCTTTAAGAGTGTGTAGTTCAACTGAATCATACAATGATATCAATTAATATGATTAGCTTCACCGTGCAAGTTCCAATTTACATTTGAATTTACATTTGAATTTATGGCCAGTGTTTTTCGAACTGTCATAGATGTTAAACTTTTAACACAAGGTAAAGGTGATGTTATCTTAACACAAAATTTAACACATTAAAGTTAACATTGGTTGATGAAACAGAATTCTTGTTATTTTGAATGTTAAGGCAGTCTCACAGCTTATAACTTTTAACATCTGTTGATGAAACGAATCATAGGAGGCCTGCAGGCATAGGGAGTAGAAAATGCTACCTTTACATTAACAGGAAAACACTTTCCTAAATCCACTCACAGCCATTTTAGAATTGTATGGTATGCCAAAAGGGAAACAAGGCAAGGAAAGCAATGTGATTTGCAGCGATTATGGAGATGTGCCCTTAGTACTTACTTTTACGGTAAACTTGAATTGTGCTGTATAATTTATATAAATCATTTCATACAAAAAGAGTTAACATAAAGGTTTGAATAGCATTAGTTAAACATGCATAAGGAGATCTATACATGTTATTGCTGGAGCCCAATTAAACTTGGGACATGTATACATGTCCACATCATAGAAGAGGTTAATGTATTCTTCAGTCAACCCATAACCACATGCTTTATGCCAATGTCCTATTGCAAAATTGTTATTGATTAGGTGCCATACTGTGGCTTTTGATGCATCTAATCAGTGCACTTACAACAGTTGATAATAATGTAAGTGCACATGTATATGTATTCCCTGCTGTTTCAAATTATGCTTTATGATTTGACATAATGCAGTTATATAATTTAAGTATCAGTTGAAAGAAAAAAATACCTTGTAAATAGAAGTTTACATTCATTGGATGAACTGTAATCTATTTTAATCTTAACAGTATTTATAGATAAACTTTTTTTAACATGTACTAAAACCTTGTTCTAAGAATAAGTTATGCTTTGTTACTCTAGCATTTTGACAATGTCTGAAACTTACACAAATGATATGATGAATTATTTTTATGAAATCACTCAAATTTCACTAATTTTGTTCCACTTACTTGGACATGTTTCAAAAGCGATTGCCTCCATCTTCAGCTTGGTCCCACTGGCCGCTTCCCAGTGTGGTATTAAGATGTCGCTCTGTGGCTCTAACGAACTTATTGATAAGGTAACTGTTGTTTGGTAGATCAAAGTTAACCAAAAATTTTTTGTTTTTATTTATAAATATATTTTCCATTACTGTTAATTCTATAGGTTTTTGAAGAGCTTTTAATAATTTTGGTTCCTTTTGGAATTCGTGATTTTTTTGCCAAAATTGATCTGCTACTGCTGATTTTTCTGTTTGTTTGTATTTAACATTTCTCATGTGTTCCTTAAAATGTATGGTAATATTTCTTGTTGTTTTTCCTAGGTATTTCATGTCACAGTCTTTGCAACCAATTTCATAAATGCCTGATTGCTTTCCTGGTGGAATTTTGTCTTTTGTGCTAGTGTTTAAATGTTTTTTTTAAACTGAATTTATTTACTGGGGCCAAAATGATGTTTGCCTCTCTAAAAATCTTCTGGAATTTTTGGTGTGCCCATGGGTGGAATGCGAATTTTTTATATATATGACCTCCTTTGTAGCCTTTTAGTGTGGTGATGTCTTTTATTTGTTTTTCTTTCTGAATTTCTCTATTTTTTTGTTGACAAGATTCCTTGTGTAGCCATTTTTTTGTACTATATCTATGATTTTTGTATTCAGTCTTGCTTATTGGCAAGTTTGTTAATCTGAATGTGAGGCTGTTGATTATGGCTAGCTTATGTTGTTTTGGATTGTGGCTGTTATTTTTTATATAATTATCTGTGTGGGTATCTTTTCTGTATATGCCAAATTCCAGTGAATTGTCATTTTTTATAATTTTTATATCTAAGAAGGGAAGAGCGTTGTTGTTTTCTAATTCCATAGTGAATTTAACAGTGCTGTCTTGTAGATTCAGTAGTTTCCATTTTTTAGAAAAGCAAACATCATTTTGGCCCCAGTAAATAAATTCAGTTTAAAAAAAACATTTAAACACCAGCACAAAAGACAAAATTCCACCAGGAAAGCAATCAGGCATTTATGAAATTGGTTGCAAAGACTGTGACATGAAATACCTAGGAAAAACAACAAGAAATATTACCATACGTTTTAAGGAACACATGAGAAATGTTAAATACAAACAGAAAAATCAGCAGTGGTAGATCATTTTTGGCAAAAAAAATCACGAATTCCAAAAGGAACCAAAACTATTAAAGTTCTTCAAAAACCCGTAGAATTAACAGTATGGGAAAATATATTTATAAATAAAAACAAAGAATTTTTGGTTAACTTTGATCTCCCAAACAACAGTTACCTTATCAATAAGTTCGTTAGAGCCACAGAGCGACATCTTAATACCACACTGGGAAGTGGCCAGTGGGACCAAGCTGAAGATGGAGGCAATCGCCTTTGAAACATGTCCAAGTAAGTGGAACAAAATTAGTGAAATTTGAGTGATTTTGTAACAATAATTTGTCATATTATAATATATTTCACTGTGAAAAACCCAGATACATAAAGACTACTTATGCAAATGAGTCTATTGACAGGGATAAATTTATTATATGAAATATCAAGCATACCTGAAGGTGAAAGTGAGCCAGCCCATATTTGAAGCTTCTCTCCCTTGCCAGAAGTACACCACACACTGGAAGTCATCTTCCACTTGCTCTGGTTCATTCTCTGCATCACCATTAACATCTTCTGGACCATCCACTGGATCCCAATAGCGACAAAGGAACACATAGCAATCTCTGCTGTAGAAATGACCTACCAAAAAATAAAAATTCTTGGTTTAATAATGGTTCAACTACTCAACAGCCTTATTCAATGGGAATAATCTGCTCTAGAGGTAATGTTTTTTCACGAGAGCGACTGGATCTGTGATTGCATAAAACAGAGGTCAAGTTCAGACTAGAGTGAACCATAATTTAGTATAATACAAAGGACAGCACCAAAAGAATGGGCTATGGAATACTCATCCTGGGTATAAATTGTGAAAATATATATGTATGTACTCACATAAAAAGATGCACTCCCCTCCCAATTTTTAGAAACAAAAACTATGGATGCAAGCTTTCACCAGGAAAAATATTTACGGAAAAAGTAAGAGGTTCCATATAAACAAAAACTAGGTATTTACAATATATTCTGACCTAGTTTTGAATTTTGACATTCAAGTCATACTGAACAATAGGAATACAGTGACTGTGAAGTCTTCAATCAATATGTATTTAAGGTTACCAGTTAGGGGCCTTGCCAGAAGCAGGACTGGGGTTTAAATCTCTGCCAAAATCAAATTAAATAATTTCTTGTTTTTCATTTACTTTAGCACTTGTCCTTTATAGGTATCAAAGGCATAATGAAATTCATCCTGAAATTACTTTGGTGCAAAACCAGCATGTGAAAGGTGAAATGTATCTTATCAATGCAGTGTTAGGCATGACCGACTAGATGCAATGATGCATCAGTCAAGTAGTAAAAACCTGCGATAAGGAAGTGATTTTTATTAGTATTTTCAGTATTTTTTAATTTAACAGTATAATTTAACTAACTTCATCACTTTTTCCTAATTTTAACTTATACATAAATGATTCTACAAGTTCAGTTGCTCTGCTATGATAAACTTGGTCACTTATCCTAATGATCTCCTCACAAAAAAATGTGTGCCTATACTCCTGTTAGCAGAGAAAAGAATGGGCTATTTGCAATAATGCAAATGATTTTTTTTTGAATAGTGTTTAATGCCTGCTTTGCCACTGAGGCACCAAAAGTGATGGACAATTATAATATATGAGATGAAATGATAAATTGGGAAAAGATATTTTTTAAGGAAGGAAACGTTCCAGACCTAAGTTAAGGGTACCTCCCCGGCATTTGCCATTTATGAGGACTGAGGAAAACCTGAATAAAAACCCCAGTCAGGGAGAACAATCCTGGTGGGAATCGAACACCAGACCTTCCGCTCACAAGTTTGCGCCTTAACGACCTTGGCCACCTGTGGCGATTTGTAAATAATATATCTAAGATTATGATGATGAAAAATGGTTTGAAGGAAAAATTAAGGGCAGAGAAACTTGGTTATCTAAAATCCAAAATATCCTACAAGAAGCCTGGCATGGGACTAGTATGGTACGAGAGAGAAAAATTGGGTAAAGGATTTTGGAAAGAGATAACAATAAGAACTGAGGATATAGAAAAACAGGAAAATGGGCAAATCTAACACCAAAAAATCTCTGAAATTATATAGTACGCTAATAAACGTGTGGGGAAGAGAAAGATATATTGAAGTTTGTGATGAGTAGGAAGGGAAGGGTTGGCATGGTTTAGAACAGGAGTAAAATATTTAAGTGGATTAAAAATTGGATACACTAAGGGGAAATGTCCTATGTGTGCAGAACCAGATAGAACTTGGCATTGTATACTAGAATGTAAGCAAACCAAGTTTTGAAGGGAAAATGGGAAAACCTACCAGATGAAATAAGAGGTAGAAGAATTTTAAATTTAAAATCAGATGAAAACATTAAGGAACTAGGAAAATACATAGGTCAGGTAAGACAAAAATGTTTATGGGTGTAAAATACTTAGGAAATGTGGATGAGAATAATATTGTCAGATAGTGAAAGGAGGATGAAACGAGTAGGGGAGGGTATGGGGCTAGTTATCTAGTATTAGTTAAACTGGATCCTTATTCACCAATAATCAGGGTATTAATGTGTATAAGGTCCTAAGGAATAAGCAACTCCCAAGGATAGAAATTTGGCCGAATGGGTTTAATTAAAAAAGAAGGAAGTTTTAGTTTTGTAGGAAATATAACTTAATATTATATTGAATGTATAAATTATGTTTTTTTTCTTTTCTTCTAAAGGGCTCTCCCTCTACCTCTTAAAAGATTTTCATGTCCTCATTCTATCGCCGGTTTTCATCTCTGATGAATACTCTAAAGGACTCAATAATTTAAATATTTAAATTTTTTTTTCTTCTACCTTCTGTTGCTCTGTACTTACCCAGTTCTTCTTCTGGCAACCTTACAAATTTCTTTCCCTCAAGTACAAATGCTTCCATAGCCTCAAGATCTTCATTCCATTCTTCCATTAATTGCTGAGCTTCTAAAGCTGACATTGGAGGTTGTCTAGGAGTAAACAAAGCTGCAAGATCTGCCTGCAAGAACATTTCTATTCATGTAAAATTAATTCAAACATGGAAAATGCACATAATACATGGCAGAGAATAAAATCTTGTTTAATAAAAATTTCAAAACTCAAATCTGCTCACACCCCAGACATTGCTTAGCAATGATGAACACCTGCCATGATCATTCTTCCATAGATATAGAAATGATACTTACTCTTGTTTCCTGTTGCCGAGCCCATTTTGTAAGATCAGCTCCAGTCTTTTGAACTGACTCTGCAGTTCTTGTAAAGTCCACAGCAATCACTTCATCCCATCCAGTGAACTTTGATTTGAACATCTGTCAACATTAAATACATTATGCTGTGATATAATAAACCATTATCTTACCATGATAACACAGGTATCAGGAGAAGGAAGTGCTTATAAACATCCAGATACCTACTCAGTATGCACATATAAGGAAACTCTAATCATCATCATCATCATCATCATCATCATCATAATATTATATGCAAAAATATGAGCAACAAAATTCAACTATGAATTTAATTCTTAAAACTCTAACCACTAATATTATATAAACAAATTAAACAATTAAAAAGGTCTACAATATTTGTTTAAATGATGATGCTGCCAAATTTTTCATTTTTCAGCATCGGTCTGTAAACACTAATGTATTAAAATAAATTTAAAATAAAAGTGTACAAGAACACTTTTTTGCACATATACACGATTTGTCCAATAATTCTGAATGTCAAAAACCAGTCACTCCCCTGATTTGACTTAGCAATCAGTCAGAGAGAAATTTAGTGCACATACATGAACAGCTGCTTTTATATTTCAGTTGACAGCAAGATGTTAATGAGTGACTTGTATCTCGATCATTGATTTGCAAGGATTGCACCTGCTGCATATTCTTCATGTTTTGTGTAGAATGTTTTTGGCAAATATATCACCTAAAATTTAACAGCCTTCCTACAGGCCAAATTTTATT
This sequence comes from Metallyticus violacea, assembly GCA_030762175.1. Taxonomy (NCBI): domain Eukaryota; kingdom Metazoa; phylum Arthropoda; class Insecta; order Mantodea; family Metallyticidae; genus Metallyticus; species Metallyticus violacea. The sequence goes on from CM060839.1 coordinate 26,711,748, forward strand.
CCCTGTGGCATCAGTCTTTTAACTGAAAAAGAGATTTCATGCTGTTGATGAGAGTAAGTAAAATATGATAAGGTAGCTAATAGGGGATAAAGGAGAGCTTTGTAGACTGTTTTGATTTTTTAAAATCACCACGAAATAATATATTTCATCTAAGTACTGTTAGTATATAAGATTCAAACATGCATCTAAATCAATACCTTTCTCTTTACTTATACAATATTCTTGAGTTGCGATGTGAGGATCACCTCATGTTCTAAGCCTGCTATAATTGGCTGATACACAGAAAACACACATGAGAGGCAGCCTGTTTTCTATGCAGTGCCTTGAGAGATAGACATTTCTAAGTGTCCCGTCTGAGAACACTGCAGTCAAAATGATCCAGGTTTGACGGGGGGGTTATTCTTTTGAGTTTTTAATTAGAAATTTATAGGAGCCTCTTGGGTGTATTCAGTGACCCATATACAAATTGTAAAAGGGCAGTACTTTAATCAATGTCTTTTTATTATATTTAATAGTTGTAAAGTAAAAACATAAGTATGCATTTTTCTTGGGAAAGTTTGTAATATTTCTTTATTGCATTTACAGAACTTGGAATGTTGTTTTAAAGTTATATTGTCTTAGCTTTCGTTGTATCATTATACCTTTCATATTTGTTTTGATGTTTATACTTTGAGTTATGCACAACATTCACTATACCCCAGATTATGATATCTGTTGTCGTGCCTGAGCTTTCATGTAAGTCGTTAGTTAAATGGACTGAAAATTTTGAGAAATGCTTGTGTGGGATTTTAAATATTCTTATGTTAATCATTCTTGAATTATTATCACCATCAATGATGCAGTATGCATACTTAATTGTTACATCAATGTTAATATATTGCATTTGGTTATTTACATTTTGGGGTTTGTACCAATTACATATAATAAATTTCATTTGAAACTACCTTTAAGGCCACTAAGTTACCCTTTGCTTGCTTGTTAATAAGTCCCCTTTCCAGGGTCCCTTAAGAGCTTAACTTGTATATTACACCTGCTTATAGTGCTAACAGATCTCATGTCATAAAAGCCAACAAATTCATGATGAAAAATTACAAAAGTGTTAGAAAGAGCCAGGTTCTCTTAGCAAAAAATGGTAGAAGGCACATGGTTCTAACAAAATATGGTAGCAGAATGAAGAAATGTGTTAAATGTTCATAGTGAATTTGGAAAGCTATAGAAGTTTCAAGTCAATGAAACTCTTTTTGTAGCACATGCAAAACTCTTTCATGACCTTTCATACCTAAAACATTTGTAATTAAGCTTAATTTTTTAATCATTAACATTCTATTTTCAACAAATTTGCTGCAAGGTTTACAAAATAAATAAGATAGGATTTATGATTGAATTTAATATGGGTAGGATATAAGAAATGGATGGCGGGATAATAATAGAACAGGCTGAATCAAGTTTCAAGTGAAAAGTGGTACTTTCATACATTGCTGTGACAGCTTAAATTAATAAGGAACAAAATAAAAATTTGCTGCACCTGTGACTCTGTTCCTTCTTGAACCCTAGTAACCATGGCATAGTCTGGACGATCTATCATGCTGAAAAGTTCTTGTGATAATTTTACTGCTGCTGCTCGTACCAGACGAGTTGATTTTTTGCCAAACCTATGCATTCAGAAAATGAGTTGGTCTCAGTCAAATACAAGAAATGAGTACTGACAGATCAATATCTAATCAAACCATAACTTCTGTCATCCTGATACACCTGATTTCTGCCTTATTGCTCTATTAGAGAAAGGTCTACAAGTGATTTTTAGGTAAAGATGTAATGAATTATGAGGAAGTCACTCAAATTTCACTAGTTTTATTCCACTTACTTGGGCATGTTTCAAAGGCAAATTTCCTTCATCGTCAGCACGGTTCAACTGACAGCTTTCCAGTATGGTATCTTTGGATTTTACAAATTTTTTGATGAGGTTGCTGTTGTTTGGAAGATCAAAATTAACTAAATTTTCTTTGTTTTCATTCAAGAATATATTTTCCCACACTATAATTCTATGGGTTTTTGAAGAGCTTTTAAGTTCTAAAATGAAGCAAAACTCTTAAAAGCTCTTCAAAAACCCATAGAATTATCGGTGTGGGAAAATATATTCTTGAACGAAAACAAAGAAAATTGAATTAAAATTAAAATGTAAATTGGAACTTGCACAGTGAAGCTAATCATATTAACTGATATCATTATATGATTCAGTTGAACTACACACTCTTAAAGCTTCACTTACTTTTCATAAATGTATGGAACCGTTTCCAGAACATTTAGTTCCCATCTTCAGCCAGGCTAAAGTTCAACTGTCGGATCATTCGTTGAGCTGTGGGAATGCATATTCTGCTCTGGTGGCAGTGTGATAAACTTGTAGTTTATGCTTACATCTCCAGCAATGTCAAAGTTCATTAGACTGTCTTTGTATTTGTAGATGTAGATTTTTTCCCAGGTTGCTAGTTCCGTAGGTCCTTGTACTGATTTTAATAATTTTTCTTTATTTATTATGTCATGATTTTGTGTCCAAAAATGATATGCTACTGCTGATTTCTCTATTTGTTTGTACTTTATGTTCCTGAAATGTTCCTTTAACCGTGTGCCTGTTTCTCTTTGTTTTTCCAATGTAGATTTTTTTCACATTCTGCACAATTTATTTTGTAATTATCTGATTTTTCCTCTTGTGGAATACTGTTATTAACATTATCTATCAGTAGGTTTTTAACATTAAATCTATTAATCGGTGCCAACCTGATATTAAAATCTTTAAGAATATTCTGAAATTTTTTGTAGCCCATGGATGATATGTGAACTTTTTAAAAATTAGTTCATATTTTCTTGCTGAAAGTGTTGTGGTTTCTTTGATATGCTTTTGTCTCTTGAATTTCTGCACCTTTTTGTGTACTTGTTCTTTTTTTAAAACCATTTTTAAATGCTGTTTCTTCCATTTGTTTGTATTCATTAAAATATTCTTCTTTGCTAATTTGTAGGTTAACTAGCCAGAGTGTTAAACTGCTAATAACTGCATGTTTGTGCACTGAGGGATTAAAACTGTCAGCTTTTATGTGATTATTTGTGTGTGTATTCTTTCTATATATTCCAAATTCCAAATTTCCTTGACATTTCATTATTTTAATATCTAGGAATGGCAACATGTTATGTTTCTGTTTCATATGTAAACAATATGTTTCTATATTGTATATTCAAAAGTTTTAAGGTATCATCAATGAGTTTTTGTTAACTATGGCAAATATATTGTCTACTTATCTGTTCCATACCTTAAATAAGTATGGAAAAGCTGTGTTGATGTGTGTTTCAAATCTTCTCATGAAGAGGTTAGCTAAAAATGGAGATAAGGGGCTGCCCATTATAAGTCCTGCTTGTTGTTTATAAAATTTTCTTTTGAAAGTAAAACAGGCTTCGTTTATGCAAATTTCTGTGAGTTTGATGTATTCTTTTATGTGTGCATCCTTAATTCCACTTGTTTTAAACCAATCATGTAGATAAATCAGGAGTTTTTTTTTTTGGTATGCTTGGAAACAGAGATTCTATGTCGAAAGATATAAGAGTGTCAGAGGGATGTAATTTTATGTCCTTAATTTTTTCTATTAACTGATTAACTAATATGAATTGTTTATACTTCTGCTTTGAAATTCAATACATTACCAAAATTTCAAAGTAGGAGTATAAACAATTCATATCAGCTAATAGAAAAAATTCATACATACATACATTTCCATACATTTATGAAAAGTAAGTGAAGTTTTAAGAGTGTGTAGTTCAACTGAATCATACAATGATATCAATTAATAAAGAAAATTTAGTTAATTTTGATCTTCCAAACAACACGCTGGAAAGATGTAATTGTTTCAAAAGAAAATTATACTATGTAATTGCACTGCGTAAGTGTAACAAACACTTCAAACAATTTTTAAACATCAAAAGCACTTGATATTAGTCTCAAATTTGTGTACTATATCATAAAACAACTCAAGCAACTTAGTATGTGCATGATCTGGCTGTTCTCATTTTGCTTGAACCCCAGAGATGGTGAAGAAAACACAGCAAATTCAAATACAAAAATAAAACATTTCTAGAGTATTAGAATAAAAAAGAATTGCCAAAGTCATTTGCTCACCCCTCATTTTCAGAAAACTGAAAGATACTCTACAAGGATTAAAAATGTTTACAATTAAGGACAAATTTGAGGCCAATATTATGATAGTATATTATAATGTATGAAGTTTCTATTGCCATTGTCAAGCAGTGGGTATCTCTACTATTCACTACATATTATTAATACTTCCTGTAATGGCTTCATTTTACATCTGTTCTCTTATTGTTTATTAACTATTTATTGTGTTGCATAGAGGTTTGTGGTATCTGCCCATATGTACATACTGTAAAGTAATGAGTTTATGAAATTGTGTTATAGAAAAAGCCTAAAGGTTTTCTGAGCTAGAGTGTATGGATGAAAAGGATTTCTGAGCTAATGCATGGCCATAGTTTGAATTGTTATATTTGTGTTCATTGTCCTTCAAGTTGGAAAATACAGAATAGTTGCAGCTATATGACTAATTTGTCATACTGTCCCGAAAAATGTAAATGAACAAAACCTGCTGAAAAACAAGGAAGTCGTTTACAAACTCAAGGCAAGAAACTTCCAAATAGGAGACCCAGAACAATTACCACTGCCACACACACTATCTATTTGCAACATCCAATAGATTTTTCAGCCTAGTTTGCAAGGTATATTGAGGCACTAAAAGCTCAAGATATTATTTAAATTGTACTTAGGGAACTATAGATAATGGACTGATTGATTATATATTCTATTAGAATTTTATGCATACATTAATATTTTCCATTAAATATGTTAATAAAGTTGATAAAATAGAATAGCTTAAGACATAGTCAAGGAAAGTATCTACATATTCCTTGGGGCAATCTTAAAAAATTAAATTATGTCTTATTACGGATTTATAAGTAAGAAAAATGTTAAAGGAAGGGTTGGATGTTGTTTCTAAAAGGTTTAAATTCTTTTAAAATATCGAAGAACTGAGGGCTATTGACTGCCCAATTATGATGTGCACTCATGGTTTCAAAATACATAAAAACATTTGAATTTATAATTGACTAAAGCACAGTTATATGAAATATTAAATAGGAAAAAGAAAACTTTAATTTGGCATGCCTGTCAAATATCATCATGGTCAAGGCTGAGAGCTTTTCAGTCTGCCTTCATAGTTATTATAAGAAAGTGCACCACAGAATGCTTACATTAAGTGTTCCATGTTGAGGAAAAATGTCCAAAGAGAGATCTGTGTATGAAATCCTGATGCACAAGAGACAATTATATTTTTGTAAGAGTCAGCAGTTAAAATTTTATCTCATTCCCCTACAGTTCAGACCTGGCCCTGTGACTTTTTGTTTCCTAAAACAAAAGAAAAAAAATTATATTCAAATAACCTGAGCCGGAAAGAGTTGCAAATGAAGAATGTGTTTGCAGCAAGTCCAAAGAACAGTGGTGTTCAGCATTTGCCCAATGTTTTGAGCAGATGAAGCATATTGTAGATTCTGATACAGAGTACTTTAAGAAAGTTAAATGGTTATAATTAATTTTTTTTTAATTTGCTGCTTTTATTCTGACTATTTTCAGATAAATTGTGTGTACATGAAATATGTAAAATTCACTGGAATAGGAAAAAGTATATAGATAGTTGTAATAAAGTTCGGCTGGAGGAGTATGCATATTTGAACAGGGGCATTATATCTTAAAGGATTCAGAAATAACAAGTAAGTATGCAACATTGATAAAAAGTTGGTTTGGAGATACTTATACTTCAATTACTTGGTTTTTTTAATTGGACATGATTCCAATATTTGAAAAGTTAAAAGAAATTTGGAAACCCACACCAAAGAATATTTCAGAAATATCCGTTACAAACAGATAGAGAAATGGGCAGTGAAAACCTACTTTTGTACAGAATACCATGAAAGTGATTAAAAAAAAATAATAAAATTATTGAAACAGACTTGCAAACTTTTGGAACTGACGACATGAGAAAAAGTTTACATCAAAAATAAAAACCGCATCATGAACTTCAAGACACCATTGTTGGATATATTTAATAAATTACTCACTGCCTACACAGTATGCTTCTACCAATTGGTTTTCTGCTGATAATGGGAGCAAATGTTCCCAAAATATGTCCAATTAAAATACCAAATAAGTTAAGTTAAATTCTAAATCAACATTATTTTACTATTTCATTGTTAATAGCTTCAAGAGGAAGTTCAAAGGAAGTATGTATTACGTATGTCTGTACAAAAAAGAAATGACATACCATTGTTTGTTGCAGTGTAGGGAAATTCATAACTGGAGAGAGGCCATTTGATATTTAAATGAGATAAAATGGGAAGAAATATTGTAGCTACAAAAATGCTGACAGACAGTGGGAAAGAAGTAGGCTTATGGGTGAATATTTAGGAAGAATACTAGAGAGATGGATCAGTATTGATAACCACAGAGTTATGATGTTGGAGTTCAAGAGAAAATTGTGTAGGTGTCTCTCAAAAATGAAGAGTTATATATAATTTGTAACACTTTTGCATGTTTTATTAATCTAAAAAGTCAATTTTAGTTAACATTGTTTTTTATAGTATTAGTTATTTTTTGTTATTTGAAAATAGGTATGGATTATAGAAGAAACTGAGCCAAAGTCTTCGGAATGTTCCAGTAAGAAACTACTGATGAACTGAAGATTGGGATTTAATCACTATTATTATGATTAGGTATTGATTTGGGATTAAAAAGTTATTAATTATTAGTATATATTTTGTAATTGTATTTGAATGATAAATCAATTTCAATTTCATGTAAAATGCAACTTACCACACAAAAACGTCTAGATAGCAATCCAAGATATATACATTTCGGTTGTTGAGTAGTTTGTTCACTAATTTGGCATGAGGAACTTCCACTTGTGGTAATTCCAAGTAACCCATTCCAAGCCTCACTTGATACAGTCTTGGTGTAGCAGGAACAAAGTCAGGATCAACGTGTTCCTTTCATAAAGTTAGGATAAAATATAAAATGTTGTTAAAAAGTGCTGCACATTTAGCTTTTCTGCAATCAGACAATAATGACATCAAAATATACAAGGATAAGTCATTGATTAAGTTACAAATTGATGTACGGTACTACATGTTTGAATGAGCAACTAAGGTTATTGCCATTATATAGCATTAGCAATTAAAGACATTCAACATGAGACATTATGTTTATAATAGCAAGACAGCAGTTGCAAGATCATGGCACCTCTGATTGAGTGTAGATCTCTTGAGCAGGACTGCATTGTGCAATTTTTGTGGGCAAAAGAGCAAAGTCTGTTTATAAAGAAATGATTCTCATCTATGGTAAAAAGTGCATGTCATGTCAAACTATTTAAAATGGCATGCAGATGTTCTCTGAAGGGCTGGACATATATTGAAGATGAACATCATGTCAGCTGACAAACAGATTGCCAGTGGTGAATATGCAATGAAGGATCACTACCACAATGAAGGACAAGATATGCTAGCCCATATTGTCACAGGTGATAAATCTTGAGTTCACCATTACCGCCTGTGGTGCCTCAGTAGTAAAAACGGGCATTAAACACCATTAAAAAAAACATTACCAACCCAAGACAAAGCATGCATCAATGCCATGGAAACGTCCTATGTTGCATGTAAAAAAAGTTTAATGTGACGCCATCCACCAGGAAAGTGATGCTCACAGTCTTTTGGGATCATGAAGGCTTACTGCTCACTGCAATTAAGTCTCAAGGGCAAACCATAAATGCTGACTTCTACTGCAAAATACTCAGAAAACTTCATAAGACCATTCAATGGAAGCAACCAGGACTCCTCACCAGAGGCATCCAGTTCTTGCATGAGATGCAACCTTGTTCCAAGTGACTTCCATTTTTTTGGCCTCTTGAACATCATTCAGGTGAACATTTTCCTAATGATGAAGTGGTAGAAAGGAAAGTCCTGCTTGGTTCTGACAGCAGCCCTAAGAATTTTGTGCTGCTGGATTTCAGGGGCTTAACAATAGGACAATACACCAAAATACTTGCAATTTTATAAATCATTACTTATATTTTGTTTTATATTCTATCTTCTGAATGTTCCAAGAAAAACAGAGCTCTGATTTGAAAAATACTTTTATTTCTCAACTTACACAAAGATTACGACTCTTATATAACTTCTATATACATTTGTAACTTAATGAATTAGCCTTGTACTTTTAAAACTGAAAGTCATTTTGCTAAAATAATAAAATGAACAGATTAAAATTATAAAATGAAAGATGAAACAGATTCAGTATGTCAGAGTATGTACCTTAATTGGATCATCAGGGGGCATACCATCTTCATTGCCCAATGTTTTCCAGAAATCAATGCTCTCATCACCAGGCATTTCTGTTAAGATTTCTGCTTTATTTTTGCGCTCATTTTTGTTAATCTTTTCTGCCATTAATCTGAAATGGTATTATTAACTGTGTTTGTAAGTTTATAAATCACTTAAGTAAAAATTGTACTTACAAAGCTGTAGACAATGGAGTGGTAATATATACTACATTAATGTGTTCAGTTGTTTATAAATCACTATTTATATTTTGTTTTATAATCTATCTTCTGAATGTTCCAATAGGAAAACCAGCTCTGGATATTTGTTTGCATTTTTATTCATACCTACCTTGCCTTTGACTTGAATGTATTTTTTGACTTCCTTCCATACCACATAAATATCTTCAGGCCTGTATCTAGCACAAATACATATCGTGGATCAAGTGACTCCACTGATACTGGAACTGGCTCCAAATGAATAGAAGAGACACCAGCTGCAAGTACCCTGTATAGCCGAGTTACATATGCCTGAAATAACACCAGATCATACATTACATGTACAATTTCTTTTAGAATATTACCATTTAAAGAATAATATTATGCTTCCTGCCACATTTTTACCGCCCTTTCAATAGCTCTAGCTGCAACATTCATATGAGGGTCACTAGATATGTTTGGAGACATATTCATATGTGCTAACACTCTGGATAAAGCTACAAAGATAAAAAGAGAGATTTTTAGCCATAATTATGATGAGGTTGAAATGAGACACTGACACACCAGGCTTTTGATAACCTTTTTCTCTCATATGTAACAGAACTGTTTAGGCAAATTGAACAATTTCTCAAAGATGAAGCTAGGGGCCGTGGGCCAACTGTTATAACCCAAGAAAACATTTCACCATAGAACAAATGATCAGAAAAGATCCAAATCCTCCACGGATTTAAAGGAGGATATAAAATTGGTTCTAAGGTTCAGTTTGCCCAATGTTACTACAATCTTCATAAATACCTACAATGGACAGAGAGAGAGAAACTGTTCAAGGTGGGTACCCCACAGTTTAACAGAAAGACAGAATCTGCAAGGTGGAATGACTTCAAGAAATGTTTTAATGATTTAACAAAGGGAAGTCCTGGTATGTATCTGATATTTGCATAAGATATGAAATTTGGTAAAGCTGAATGAAATAGTGCCCACACAAAAGAAGAAATAAAAGAAGTTAAAACTTACATTTAAAAATCAATTATGTAATAAAGAGCAAATTAATATATACAAGATAGTACAAAACAAACAGGTTCCACCAATCAAAAAAGCAGAATGGGTAACATAAAGCAGATATTGGCAAAATTTCAGTAGGTTTCTATTGTGTGGGAATTTAAAGTGTTAGTTGGTGTGAAAAGATGGCTATGGTGGATGCCTCTCCAAGTACATTTTTAAAGCAAATTTCTTCAACCAAGTAATTGTATAAAATATAGTGAACTTTTGTTCAATGTGGTGTCAAATATTAACATTTTAAAAAATTGAGTCAAAATTGTAACATACACACCACTAAAATTCAATAAAATGGAAGACTAATGGCCATTGCTCCCGAAACTAGACTTCCATTTTATTGAATTTTAGTGGTGTGTATGTTACAATTTCGACTCAATTTTTTAAAATGTTCTTCAACCAATTTTAATAGAACAAGTCTCCTAAATATTTCTCAAATTAAGACCAAAGGCAGAGGCATTCAAATTTATTCCTTTAAGCCTACATCAACCTAGAATCTTGGCTATATTTATTTACATTTTATTTCTTATCTCTTTCTTTTCATGCTTTCTGCTTTATTTCCACTTTGTTTGTTCACCTTAATCTTCCATATAAATTCATTCTTCACTTGAGATCCACCATGAAACAATAATCTTTAGTATTCACATTATAACATTACAAATCCCTAAGATTGTACTGTTTTTATGCAAAAAGTCTTTGAAGTGATAAGCTGTAGCAAAATTTGGTACAAAGAGTAATGGATCATAATACCATGTCCTCAACAGTGAAGAAGCCGCTTGCAGTGCGTCCACCTTCTATATATGTAATATCAGTGTCAAACAGTCCCAAAAACTCATCTGATTCATCTCCCTGTTCCTCACGGATTGTGCGACATTGTGCTCCCAGGAAATTACGGAGGTTGACTGCATGGATGGCTGCACAAGCTCTTTTATCCAGCTGAAACACAACATTTTAGAAAAGCTATTCCTTTAATTTGGTACCAGTTTATTCTCTGACAAAAACACATCATTAAAAATGGTAATTAACTCGGCAGCACAAAATTACAAGAATATACCAATTACAGTAACACCTCTCTTTTATACTTTTCAAGGTACTAAAAAATAGTATAAAATGCAACTAAATATAAATGCAAATTATAGGAAATTACTTTGCATGTACATATGTATATCCTAGTTTTTACATTAACAGAATTCATATTTTTCCCTCATCATTTACTATTCATAATGTCTGCCTTTTTATTTCCAATCATAATCAGTGGAGGACAATGTTCTGGCATTTTTGAAACAAAGTGGCTTCTTGGACTTGCCAAGATGGATGGAAAAAGTGTTTAAGTGTCATCAGGACTCACACCCAACATTACAATAAAATTTGGTTTACTGTGCTTTCTTCCATGACAATTTTCACCTTTGAAAGCTAATGTTTTGTTGGGAAGAACATGAATAAAGACCAATCTCAACAATATTAATTATGTTCTTAGAAGCATATTGTTTTATAAATTCCTTCTATTTATAAATGTATTTATGCAAATTTATTGCACCACTGAAATGCATACCCCAAATTTGAAACTTAAAATCATAAAAAAAGATTTTGGCCTATTGTTGTATAGCAGCTTAGAATTAAGCCCATCCACTTCATAAAATGATCAGAACATCGAATTTATAAGTGGATTATTGCACATAGGAAAAAATTTATCACTGTGCTGTTGCCAGGACAGTTGGCGTAGGTCAAAGAAAAAAAAAGATTTTTTCTTATGGTGTCACTAGTCACAGGTTGCCTAATCTTCCTTCTTTGATGTACAAATTCCAAAACCTTTTCTTCAATGTCAGGATGTTTTCCTATGCAGGACCAGTGAATTTCTTTCCACTAGCTTTAATTGCAAATAATGACAATTTCTGTTGAAGCCACAAGCAAGCATTGCACTCAGCTACATTACTCTCTCTTCCTGCCTTTCTGTTATCATTTTTTTCAGCATAAAGAATTACTTTACACTTGAAAGTAGCATCATAAGATATTCTGTTTGCCTTTGATAACTTACTATTCAAATGCTCTATGCAATAATGGACCAACAATAAATGTAACAAAGTCAAGAATTGCAGCAATGCATTATGATATAATAAACAGTAAATTTAAATGAAGATATTAGCAACCTACGAAACGAATTTGCACTGGAATCTAATGTGCACCATAATTATTTTGAATACTACATTTGGACAAACAAAGTACACATTAAATTGGCATAAATACAGTATTTTGCCATTTGGTTTTCTTGCACACTATTTTCTTCACCATTAACAGATTTATATAACATTATAGTGCTTTTAAGTAGTTTTTTGTATTGGAAATTTTTCACAGTGAAATATATTATAGTGCTTTTTGACACTGCTGATCCTTCATTTGAAACAGAAAAGCTTTTAATGCAAGCATATCTGCTACTTTACACACTTTTACATATAACAATATACTGCTCAAGGGAATATTTGACCATGTTTAGTTTGGAACCAATTCTTTGAAATGTCTTCCAATTCCACATATTTAGAGTATGCGACATACTTCATTTTCTTGCAATTTGGACCAAACACTTTCCATAATTGAATATTTATTTTTAACAATAATGTTAAGCATGGACACTGATATTCCTAAGATTTCTGAAAGTGCTACATGTTTTACTTGATGAAAAAAGTGCTACACATTTTTCTTGGTGAGCTTCAACTTCTTGAAGAATTTTCAATTTCTTCTCCAAAGATACTTTCTTTCTCTCTTATCCATTTTAAAGCAAACTGGGCAATGGAACTCTTTAAAAACATTCACTAGTAAAACCAATTTACATTGTGAGCTGCAAAAACACAGCTCATGTGGAACACAATGCCACCATAGAACAATTGGATTTCTTGCCATTCACATTGTGCATGGGCACAAAAGTGTCATTTTTATATTGCAATCACTGTTCAATTAAGTGTAAATGGCAGAAATTAAATTTTTTGTATGTGTAAAAGGGGGATAAGTTTACATTGTGAACATAGGAAAATTGAGGGGATGGGAAAATGTTAAGTTCTAGGAATGTAAAAACAGGATTATACTGCATTAACAGCGTAGACAAAAGAAAATAAAAATTACACAGTTGCAAAACACTTAAGGCACACATTTGCTAGACATTATGTTTTGGCTATATTAAGGCTATTTTGGACAAAAATTTGGTATACTTTAGTTTCAATTACTTTTGGTTTTTTTGTTTGTTTATATAAGCTAAACATCCTGCAATACCTGTCATTACCTATGAGTTAAGTTAACACTGGGTTGAGTACTTTGACTAAATTAACTCACCGTAGCTTTATCACCTATCCAGAAGTATATCTGCCAAGACAGAGATCCAGCATCATCCATTGTAGTTTTCAGAACAATATAACAATCCCCCTCATAGAATTTCCCATGTGCTGCTTCTTCAATTTGATTGGGCAGAAAGTTCTCAATTTCCCAAATAGTAAGGCCTGGAATCTGCCCTGCATCTTCATCAAAAAATTCTGAATAATCTAAGGGGGGTTTTTCAAGAGTTTCATCCCATCTTTTTGGCCTATAATAATGAGGAAAAGTTAATGTTAATGCAGATGTAAAAACAATGTCTTACATACAATATTACTTTGGACAAAGAGTTTAATGTATGCACAATAAGTTATGAATTTCCTGTTTCTTTAAGCAATTCAATTTCTTTAAATATTACTTAAATGTAAATTATGTTTATTTTACAAGGATTATTTGAAAAGTTCTCAAAATAAGCTACAGATTGAATCAGCAGTTTCAAAGTAGTTATCAAAATGCGCCATCTTTCATAAAAGCATTTGAGCAAAAATATATGGATTGGTCAAAAATCATAGTAGCTATAGCTGTTTGTTGCAATGCAGGCATGTGTTTATGGGGAAAATGGCAAATGTTGAACATCATGTGGGCCATTAAGTATTTGGTAAAAAAAAAGGTTTGAATGAAACAGAAATTCATAAAGATATGACAAACAACCTTGGGGATTCTGTACCACAATTTTCAAACCTTTCCAAATGAATGGAGTTTAAATGCAACTGTGAAAGCTCAGAAAATTACCCACAAAGCAGAGAACCAAAATCCGTCACATCAGAAATTATCAATAAGGTGTACATGGTTCTGGAGGATTGCTGAGTAAAGGTGTTCAAAATTGCTGAAACTCTGGGAATTCAGAGGGAATGCATATTTCACATTTTGAGGGAAGAATTGTGCTTGAAAACATTATCTGTAAGATGGTTGCCACGACTAGTTAGGATCAAAAGTAAATCAGAATGCAAATTTCTCAGCAAGTTTGGTATATTTTCAGAAAGATTCACTACACGCCTGAAACAAAACAGCAGTATAAACAAAGAATGCCTCACAATTCTCCCCAGCAAAGCAGTCCAAGTAAGTGGAATAGGCTAAGAAGATCTGGCATTGGTTTTCTGGCATTCCAAGGGCATAATGTTAATTGAATATCTTTCCACTGAAACATCTATCACTGAAGCGTGTTATGTAACCTTTTGGATCTAATGAAGACAAAAACATGTGAGAAAAGAATGGGTTTATCAAAGAAGAAAGCCATCTTGCATTAAGACTATGCTCACCTCAAATATATTCAATGGTGAAAATCGATGAATTGGGGTACGATTTGCTTGCCACATTAATCTTATTCCCTTGATTTGACTCCATCACACTTCCATCTGTTCCCTAAACTGAGAAAATTTCTTAGTGGAAAAAAAATTGTCTGATGAAGAGTTTAAATCATCAGCTGAGGCAATTTTGCAGGCCTGGAAGAATTTTGACTTTTGTGATGGGATAAAGGCTTTGGAGAATTGCTGGACAAAGCATTTACATTGAATTATAACAATACTTTTAAAGAGCCATGTCATTATTTTGTGCTTCATTTCCAGAACTTTTTAAATGATCTGAATAAGAATTCCTGAGAGTTACATCATGTTACTATGTACAGAAATCAACACATACTTACTTTAATGATTCTGCTTTTACTTCTTCAGGTGTTTTTTGCTTGTTTTTATCTTTGGCAATATCCTTCATGCCCTGAAGAATAAAAATTTGATTTCAAATATTAATTTAGTTTTATAATTGTGCTAATATTCTGAGTAAGGCCTACCAGAAGTAGTACAATAGTGATTAACAACATTCAATACATATGTAATATTCAGTATTATCATATGATCCAACAACTGTTATTTCAATATTATGCTGCTTAAGACTGAAAAACATCTAAAACTTAAAATTTATTTATTGGAATAATATGGGTGAATTCTGGGGACATGGGGTTCCTGAGAGTACATAAGGTGGAGTTGCAGTCATTATGGGTGAACATAGTATGCAATATAGCACTAAGGAACAAATTAGTTCCTTTAGAAAAAGGCATCAAAATAAAATTTTCTTTTAATTTTTATAACTTTCAATAGATGTATCTAAGGAAACAAGCATCTTGCCAGTCTCTATACATTGCTTACAAAATAAATCAATACTTATGTAATCTCCTATGTACCAACTCCACTATTAGATACAAGAAAGCCGTGGTTCCCATGTCATATAATTATGGCACGGTAAAGAACCTCAAGCCTGAAAAAAGAGGCCTCAGAGCAAAATTTGTTGGCCGTTTCATGCCCTAGTTTGCATGGGATGCTGATGACCTGAGATGTTAAAGAGTGTCAGTAAATAAACCAAATCAAGATACAAGAAAGATCCTCCTACGAAGGTCAGCTGAACAATTTTTCATAAATTGATAAATTCCACAAAATAGAGTTACAAAATATATTATATAGCACTTACAAAACTTTAAAACAAGTTACCTTTAGTTATTAAGAGGTCTTGGAAATTTAAACAGTTCATAAAGTAATTGCTCAAATTACTCATTGAAATATACTGTAACTTTAATTAACTTATTTAATCCTAAGATATAAATATTCAAATACTAGAATGATTAATTTTGTAATTCACATCAACAACTTTTAAGATTTAATGTTATATTTATACTGATTAATTGTTTAGCTGTCTAATGCCTTTGTAAAGGACAGTCCCTTCTTAAAACTGCCAGCACATTGGGACATTCTGTATAAATAAATCAATCAATAAGCTAATAATAATCTTGGGATAATCTGGACAAAAGAATAGGATTAAGGGAAAATTAACTTCAATTCTATTAATAACTAGTGATTCACTTACTTTAAGAATCTTCGCTTGATCTTGATCTGCCTCCTCTTGATCCCGTCTTCCTCTGCGCAGTCGCATCTTACGTGCAATTGGATCTTTGCTCACATCTACAAAATCAGAGATTAAAACATGAATGAATTTTTATCAGAATATAGAAAAAAATCCTTCCCTGATTTCTAGCATTAATATAATAAAAGGCAAGTTCTTCCCAAATTTTTTTCAAAATTGTAGAAATTGACATATGAACTGTACAGCTTCTCTACTGGACTAAAAGATACTATATCTGCAAAATGATACCACTAGTTACCTTTAATTATTTTTTTTTCATTTCATATTTTCAATTTAATAGCGTCACAAAAAAATTCCAGTACAAGCAATGTAACAATTTCTTGCTGTATTTAAAATGTTACCTTCATTTAAAATTACACTTGCATTTAATATAGCATTAAATATTATCACACACTCAAGTGATTTTTGCTGACCACTGTATGTGCAAAAGATATAAAGTTGTGATAAAAATGCAAATTAAAACACTTTTTTAAAAATATTATTTACCAATATACTTTCCATTGAGAGCTATACACTTTCATCAATTGTGATAGTTCCTTTTTCTTACACTCATTTTACATGATTTTAATATGCTAATAATGAAAGGCATCCAATAGGAAAATAGTAAAAACTAGTGCTAGTTAATTCTCATTGCTGCAAAACTCCAATCTTAATGATGCTTTAAACCAGAAGCCATTAGAAGCTATGTTCAACAGATCACAGCAAGTTGTGAAGAGCATGATGTGTTCAACCAATCGGCCACATTTTTGTCATATCAGTTGGAGTCCGTTTTAAGTTTGTTAAATATTTCAAACTCAGCTATTAGTGACATGATGCTAAAATGCTTCTTTGCCCTCTCTAAATAGGCTCTTCCACTTGTACATAACTGGCTTACTATAATGCTACTGGTTTAAATTGTCAGGGATAATTACAAAAATATAGGAATAGAGTAGAGGCACATTGATCAATAGAAACCAAAGCACAGCTGATATCTAATGAACTGCAAAGCAACATTTTTTTTTATTTCAGCAAACAACATGGCAAATACATTTACATAAACAATCAAAATATCTAAGAATTTAGCAATACCAAAATTAAGGATCTCTATACATTAATCAACAGATTATATGTATTTTAAAGAACCGCTAATAATATATTGTTTAATTTTGAAGCTGTTTATAGTGAAGATATTATATATTAATTTACTCACATTATATTCATTAATAAACTCCTAATAAATAACCATTTTCACACCTGTCTCTTCAAACTCCTTTCTTATATTTCTTTTCCACTTATCCCTTACTTTTCCTAAGAATTTGACAATCTTATCTATTTTCTCTATCCTCATATCTGGCAACATTTTAATTGTCATTATATCTTGTATGTATGTGACATTTTTTAACCCAGAAACCATCCCTCCATCTTTTTACCATTTCACACTCTTATCAGACTATGAACATGCTCTCCCCTTTCCCACACCTTCTTTAAAATGTTTTCTTAATCCTTTTAGAAATAATAACACTGATAACACCCATACAAGACCTATCCTTCCAAATTCATCACAATTATCTGTACATTTTTCCCATCCACAATTTCTTCTAACTATTCAATATAAAGCTAAAGAACTTTTATCCTGTAACTAGCCCAAATCTCTTGCTTCCCCTATGTCTCACTTCTTTCCAAAATCCACTGACCTTACTTTTACCCAGTTGCCACACATACTCCATTCCAATTTCTGCTTATAGTTTCCCCACCTCCCCAAACCAACTCTCTTTTCCCAATCCATCTCTTTGGTAGATAAGACATTTTTACCACAATATCACATCATCATCATCATCATCATCACCACCACCACCACCACCACCACCACCACCACCATTATCATTATCATCATCTAATTTTAGACATCTGTGCCAATATTTCAAGATTCTTTCTGCTATTATACCTTTCCATCTTACTCTTCCTAATCCTGCCAAACCCCCCTTGGCAAACTTTTTGGTATTTCCAGAACTTCTCTAAAAACATTCTATATACCACATCAACCTTCGTTCACCCCTTTGATACTCTCGACATTTTTACTGCATACATCATCTTTGACTCAACCACAGCTTCATATGGTCTTTCTAGCCATTTCATTCACAATTTGGGAACTTAATGCAAACTTATTCTGACAGCTTTCATAGCTAATTTACCTTTGGATTATGCACATTTAGATTTTATCTCCCATTTCCATTACTCATTAATCTCATCCCTAAATAATCAAATTCTTTCACTATCTATATTGGGTCTCTATTTATAAACCATCTCTAATCTTAATTTTGATCCTTTTTTAAATACTAATATCTTCGATGTTTTACTATTTTCTTTATATTTCATTTTGCACAAAATCTAGTGATTTCATCAATGGCATATTGCAATCCTATCACAGTTACTGTTCCTGTTATAAGATGATCAGCAAAAAATTATCCTGGTACATCCTTCTTTCGAATAATTGGACAGTGCCTATTGTTTTTCATAATCTATCTAAAATATCTATAAATAAATTAAACAATTAAATTTAGATTGAATTTCATGTAGAAACTAATAGAGTTAGCAATTTATATACTCTTAATTATATTGTGAGTCGGGTTTGGAAATGGTTGCAGTCTTTGAAACTAAACAATGAGGAGATTCAGAAATATATCCAATAACTGAAGTCTGCATCAATCAGAATTTCTTCAGGTTCAATGGTGAATTTCATAAACAAAAGGCAGGTTTAGCTATCGGGAATCCATTATCATCTTATCTGGATAATTTATATATGAGTAGTTTAGAAATGCACATTACCAAATCATTTCCATACATTTTAAAGTCTGGCACAGATACATGGATGATAATAAGAAACACTTGGATGATGCTTTGAAATTGCTAATCCTAGAAGAGAGGGAAATTAAATTCATTTCTGAAACAGAACAAGATAATATAATTCCTTTCCTTCACTTAAAGATTATAAGAACTGGCAATAATTTGAAATTTGGAATATACAGAAAGGATACATGGACTGAAAATTACATAAAGACAAGCTTCAGTCAAACAGCACACAAACATGCAGTTCTCAACAGTTTAGCACATAGCCTCATTAACATACCCATGAATGAGTTTTAATACAGCGAAAAGTACTCTCACATGATACAAATGGCAAAAATCAATGGGTATGGCCAAGAAATTGTAGACAGTAAAATCAAGAAATTTAAACAAGAGAAGAGGTTAAAACAGGTTACAAAATTGACAGAAAAAACAAAAACTACCATACACAAGAAATTTACTAATCATCCTTGGGCCACCAAAAATTTCCAGAAAATATTCAAGAGAGTTTGGGGTTACTTTGTCCTCAGTGAACAAATCCAGTCTAAATAGTCTGCTCAACTCCAGTTATAATGATAGAATAACTTGTGAATATATATAAATCAACCATTCAGAATTCACCAAAGTATATATTGGCAAAACTAAAAGAAGCATTGGAATTAGGCTAAAGGAACACGGAGAAACATCGGGTACAATCAGATAGTTAAATAGGCAGTTGCACATCACTTTTAGAGAGATAAACATGAGATAGAAATGGAAATCAAATTATTGAAATTCTTAGATAGACCCTTGGAGCTGAGAATACGAGAAAAAAATTTTATAAAAAAATATGAAGATAAGGTTATTAAGTTCGAGATCTGAATAGAAGACATATTAATCCTAAAGTTCATAAAATGTCCACGAAAGCTACACCAACCAACCATCCAAATAATAACGAATCTGGCAGTCAACTCATAGCATGTGATGCAGGCAGCCTGTGAAACGTGCTCTGTAAATTCAATGGTAAGTGGAGCATAAGAGTATTAAACTGACTCACTAGCTAATTAAGAATAAATTAAACAATAATGGGCTCAATTACATCTTTGTCTCAAACCCAAATTTTGACTCATATAAGCTGCACAGAGAGCTTGGGAGCATGCAATTTCTTTTAATGATACAATGATGCACAGAATAAAACATTTAAAATGCTGACAATAAACCTTAGTACTGCACAAAATCTACTTTCAAGCACAACCATATGTAAACTGGACACAAACAATAAGGTCTCTTGCATTACTTACAAAGAAAACAAAGCAAAGTGTGGCAACATAGTATGCACTTATAGGTAGGTGTGAATTAGGCTAAATATGAGTGGCAACAGACTTTTGCGCCAGAAGTTACAATTGGTTTATACTTATAGCTGATGTAGAACTGTGGGAATTTCTAAAAAGGCCAAGTGACAACTTAAACCAGTATCATTATAGAGATAACACACGCTCCCATGTTATGTTGCCAGAGGAAACATTACAGAATTATATTTCAATTCGTAATTTCAAAGCAGGTTGTATATTTTAATTCAACTCTCCAAAAGTTTTGCATTTTAAAATTTCACAAAAAACATTTTAAGCAGATGTTCACTATCTCCCAGGGTTTAAAATACTATCTTACAAACATAAAAACAAATAAATGAAAAATAAGTGTGGAAAATGTATAAAAGAAGTTTTACTGTATCATTAATTATTAATTTATTAATACTTACCCCCCAGAGTGAATATGATTTATTGAAAGAAGTGATACTGTTTGCTGCAAGTAGGATAGTAATATCCAGTAGTAGACGAATTCAATGTAGATACTAATTATTTGAAGGAGTGCATCATAAAAAATGTGCTAAAATTAATGAAAATTGGAGTTATTCACCATATTTATTGAGTCTTGCATTGTATGATTACCATTTCTACTATATACATAAGATATGAAGATTTCCTGGCAGCATGATGTAAACAAACATTCTCAGGATTCCAGCCAGGTTAATTATTTATAGATATCTGAACTATCTCAGACTAATAATGTCTCCATAATTAAGCTAGAATATCTACAAACAGCTAGCTAACAACCTCAACTCATGTATTCACATTTCTTACACTATACTCCATTCACTTACATAAAAGTAAGACGAGTTTCGGGAGAATCTCTCCCATCTTCAGTTGCTTACTGAGCCTTTGCTATTCAAACTATGGCTGGACAAATGGATGTTTCTGTGGTGGCCTCTGTTGGTTGAAGTAGGAAGTCACTGAGCTCATCTATGGGAGGAAACTGGAAATTCATTAGGTTTTTCTGTTTTTTAATATGAAAATTTTTTCCCAAGTGGATAACTCCAATGGGCTGTGAAGATGTTTCAGCAGTTTTATTCCTGGTTTTATTTCATGGTTTTTGGTCCAAAAGTGAGCTGCTACTGCTGATTTATCCACCTGTTTAAAGCGAATATTTCTAAAATGTTCCTTCCTCCGAATTTCCAAATTTCTTTTTGTTTTGCCTATGTAGCTCTGTTCACAATCTGCACATTTTATTTCGTAAATTCCTGATTTCTGTTCTGGTGGTATGAAGTATTTTACTGTGCAACCTAATAAATTCTTGATGTTGTATCTGTTCTTTGGGGCTAACATTATTCCATGTTCTTTGAAGATTTTCTTGAACTTGTTGTGGTAAATTGAATGGTAGGTGAAACTTTTGAATTTGTATTCTTCTTTTGTGTTTTTCAGCGTGGAAACTGCCCTTATCTCTTTTTGATTTATTGATAATTTTTATCACCATGTCCTTGTTGAAACCATTCATTATAGCTGCCCGTATTATTTGTTTGTATTCCATTTTGTACTCTGCTTCTGTGAGTGGAATATTCATCAATCTGTGTGCCAAACTGTGAAAAATTGCATATTTACGTGGAATGGGGTTATAACTCTCATTTTTATGTAGTTTTCTGTGTGTGTTTCTTTTCTGTAAATTCCAAAATTCAAACCATCTCCATTTCTTATAATTTTTAAATCTAGAAATGGTAGCCACCCATTTCTTTCTTCTTCTATAGTAAACTGTATGGATTTATGTTGCAAATTAAGAAGTTTCAGGGCATCTGTTAAGAGTTTCTTCAGTATTATTGCTAAAATGTCATCCACATACCTATACCATGACTTGAAAATTAAAGGGAAGGCTTTTGTGATGTGTATTTCAAATGAGCTCATGAATAATTCTGCTAGAAAAGGTGACAAAGCATTTCCCATAGCTAGGCCTGAAACTTGTTGGTAATATTTTTTGTTGAAGCTGAAGTAATTTTGTTGAATGCAGATATTAATAAGTTTTAATAGGTCTTCTATTTCTTCTGTTTTTAAATTTATTGATGTTGACCATTTCTTTAGCATAAGCATGAGTTTCTCTGTAGGTATGCTTGGGAATAAGGCTTTTACATCAAATGAAACCATTATATCTCCGTAATTCTGCTATTTTCAAGTTTTTTAACTAGGTCAACTGAATTTTTAATGCTCAAACTTTGGAATCTCTTAAAAGAATTGAAACTTTGATCAATTTTTTTGCTACGTGGTATGTGGGTGAATTGATATTGTTTATTATTGGTCTCATGCGGTTATCATTTTTATGTAACTTAGGTAGTGCATAAAGCCTGGGTAGTACTGAATTACTCTGTGTGATATTCTGTTTTACAGTAGTGGATAGTGTTTTGACATCATTTAATGTTTTGTATAACATTTTATTGCATTTATTGAGAGGATTCTTTTCAATTGGTTTGTAGTCTTTTCCTTTTAACATAATTTCAACCCTATTTATGTATTCATTTTTGTCTAAAATGACTATTTTATTACCTTTATCTGCTTTTATGTATATTACTGGTTTTTCTTTTAGTTGTTTTAATGTCATTCTGTAGTTTATTGATTTCTTTCGGTTTTTTATGTTCTCTAAAACTAGCTAACAGTTAATCTGAAAATGTTTGTTCACAAAATTACTATATTTTCATATACATGCCCAAATTTTGTAATCCCCTTTATAACCCTTATATAATTAAGGGTAAAATAGCACTTTACATGTTAGATGTCAATAATCAGATTAATTAACTAAAATTGTTAATTTGAACATTGCACAGTAAAGCTAATCGCATATTAAGATCATTGTGTGATTGAGTCGAACTAACATTAATTTGTATTTAATAGGTATTTAAACAAGTAAATAGAGCAAAAGAGTGTTAGTTCGACTTAATCACACAACGATCATAATCAGATAAATACTAGCTGCATACTATTTGATGGAGCTGGGGCAGGTACATTGGCTCCAGCCAATCGCAGTTGATGCTGAAGTGAGAAATCTATATTATAGAATTCAACTCCTGCTCCCCGTTGCACTTCTATTGGTTTTGGTGGCATTACAAGATCAGGATTATCTCTTAAATCCAAAACATCCAGGTCTGATAAAAGATGAATTGCATCTGGCAGTGTTATCAAACGATTTGATGTCAAAATCAATTTCTTCAGAGAACCACACCTGTGAAAAAGATTTAATTATATATCCTGGTTGGCATTACATGACAATGAAAATGTGTGCTAATATAGCAATAATTACTGCATTTCTAAAAAATGTACAATAAATACATGAAAAAAAATCCTATTTTATGCTATCTTTTACTACAAATACTTTGTTAAAAAATTAAGTATTGCATATCATGCCATCAGTTCATTTAGCACCACTCAAGATTTTTAATGGCATAAAACTCCTTAGTTTATGAAGTGCAATACTTTTGCATGTAGGGTTTTGTTTCTCATATTTGTATGTATACACTGTATGAGTCATGGTACAGAGATTTAAGCACAAAATTTTCATTATTGTAACTTTATAAAAATTAGTAAATTGCTCATTGTCATATAGAATTTCAGGAAAGTTTTCCTAAGTTTGCTCCACAATTTGTAAAATATTCTTTCTCATTGATATTATAGTATGATTTAGTTGAACTAAACACTCTTAATGCTTCACTTACTTGTCATAATATATAGAACCGGTTTCGAGAACATTTTGTTCTCATCATCAGCTTGGCTAAAATTCAACTGTCGGATAATTCGTTAAGCTTTGGGAATGTGTATTCAGCTCTGGTGGCGGTGTGATAAACTTGTACTTTATGTTTTCATCCCTGGCAGTGTCGAAGCTCATTAGACTGTCTTTGTACTTGTAGATGTACATTTTCTTCCAAGTTGCTAGTTCTGTAGGTCCTTGTACTGATTTTGATTATTTTGCTTTATTCACTATATCGTGATTTTCTGACCAAAAATGATATGCTACTGCTGATTTCTCTATTTGCTTGTACTTTATGTTCGTTCCTTTAACCATTTCTATGTTTCTCTTTGTTTTTCCGATGTAAAATTTTTCACATTCTGCATAATTTATTTTGTAAATATCTGCTTTTTTCTTTTGTGGAATACTGTCATTAACATTGTCTATCAGTAGGTTTTTAACATTAAATCTGTTAACCGGTGCCAACCTGATATTAAAAACTTTAAGAATATTCTGAAATTTTTTGTAGCCCATGGATGATATGTGAACTTTTTAAAAATTAACTTATCTTTTCTTGCTGAAAGTGTTGTGGGATCTTTGATACTTTTTTGTCTCTTGAATTTCTGTACCTTTTTGTGTGCTAGTTCTTTTTTAAAATCATTTTTAACCGCTGTTTCCTCAATTTGTTGAACTAAAGTTGAACTTCTGGCTGAAGATGGGAACTAAATGTTTTCAAAACCGGTTCCATACATTTATGAAAAGTAAGTGAAGCTTTAAGAGTGTGTAGTTTAACTGAATTATACAATGATATCAATTAATATGTACATACTGTTTTCATAATCTGTCTGATTCAGTTGAAGTATTGTTGTATTCATTTTTTGTTTAATGTATGTTTTTCAAAACATATATCAATATCAAAGCTTGTGCTATTTAACCCCAACCAATTCCTTCTCTCGATGAATACACAAGAGCTGTAGTTATGTTTCAGATGCGAGGCAATCATTCATGTGTAGGGATGGAAATAGCTAAATGTTATTTTTACATTTCCACTGCTGAATTGCTCCTCCATTGTAATTGTTTATTAGTCCCTTTTGCTATTATTTTTATTCTTATGAACTTAGGATTACAAAATACATGCACTGTGAAATAAGTTGCAGTTTCACATCTTAGTTTTAGTTCTCCGTGTCACTTCCTCCCATACATATTATGAAATGGTTATTTTCATTGTCAAGTTTCTGAACTGTGTGCCCAACAGGCATCCTGGCCTCAGAAGTCCACTACAATACTGCCATGCCATTAGGGCAATGTCCACAAGTTCATGAGAACATGGTCTGCCATTAGACCAAAATATATTGTCTCTCTCCACAAACTATCTTTTCAGCACATTTCTTCCACAAATTTTCATCTATATCATTTACATGCTGTCACTCACAGAAGAGGTCATATTTCTTTTCCTTGATTTTTTTGAGGCTGAACCAAATCAACTCAAATGGGATTAAGTTACAATTATATGGAAAGTCTGAGCACTTCATGACTATGAGACTTTGCAATTCATCAATGACAAACCCTTTTTGAAGATTTGTTGCCTTAATGATTTCTAGAAATACTGCCTTAATTGGGAATCGGAATGTCCAAATTATAATCTTGCATGGAGCATACCATGTCATTCCTTTTGATAGACATAGTCTTGCCTTATCTAGACTATTGCACATTTGTTTTGTGGGAGATTCACTAAAAAGGAATTAACAAACCCATGTTCAAAAATATCTGCATTCATCTCATCATGCAAGTATACCATTCAGTTGTTAATGTTTTTGGGGAAACAGTCACTCAGAAATTCTGTCTCATTGCTGTGCAAAATATTGCAATGTTGTCGCTTGGTCCACATGGAGTTGAAATGTGTGTGTCAGCATTTAGTGTGTTTTTACATTGGCTATGATACTCACTGATGCTTGCTTTGTCTTTGATGCAGATGCATTGAAGATGAGGTGTATTTGCACCTGAGCGATAAGCTCTCTTATCAAAAGACTGCCAGTGTTAAAATTATGAGTGTGGTAATAATAAATGTAGTATTAAATAAATATGTGAAAGGCCCCAAATAAGAAGTAGGAAATGTTGTCTCAAAATTTCCTATTTAATTATAATTGCTTCTGATGGTAATTATAATAATAATAATATCTTGTTTCAGGTATTGTTTAATGCCAAGAATAGCATAATAAAAGAGTATCAATATTACCATTAAAAGGAGGACCCCAATATTACATGTATTAATGTATGGATATAGATGTCTTTTTGACTAGTAAGTAATATTCAAGTTATCTTTCTATAATACCATGATTGACAGTGCATATAAGTCTTTGTTATGTTTTTGTAAAAGGAATGGAAATGCTGGACTTTTGGAAAAGTTAGGAGGACATTAGCTTTACCTGAGAAAAGGGTCCTTTGTTAAAATCTTAACCTTTCAAACCCTCTCGGACAGACTCACCATTCCCAAGGTGCCATATGTCATTACACTCTAAACAGCTAGGGATATGAGTTCAATTGGTAACTGTACTTGTCGTCAAAAGGAAATATTGCATACAGAAACACCTGTTTTTACAGAAACCAAGATCTTAGCTATTTCAAAAGGAGGCTGCATATATGGTCGATGCATGCTTTATTGCTGGAATCTGGAAGGGGCAAATGTCTCCGACTTTCGTAGCATGGGTATAGCAGATGTAGATTTCCTGGTAAAACCTAGAAACTTCAACCAATCAACATATTCCAAAAACCCAACGAATAAAAGCAAACTTGTAATAAACCATGCACTTATGTAATTGAATAATATTCTAGAAGGAACCATATTCAATAATATTTAAAGGAATTAAATTTTTGCGTGGGAGGAGCGAATTCGCGTAAGAGATTTAATATTAACTATAAGAAGTTAAGTTTAGGCAGTCATGACTGAATAACAGTGGTAACTTTAACGGTAGTAGCATGAGTGGCAATTAGTCAGTATTTGCATCAATCATCAGTATCATTTAGAATAGTTAAACTGTTGCGAAGAGTCAAAATAAATCATTCAGTCAGGAGAGCCAGTCAGGCAGTGCAAGCATAATAGTAAGAATAGTCACACCGAATTACTGATATGGTGACTGTCAGATTTTGAAATTGTGTCAAAGTGAATAAATGCTCGAGTGAAGATAGTAAATTAATTTTAGAGTGTAGATTATAAAGTACAATAGGACCAGATCACATGACAGAAGTACAGCATGTTCCTGAACCTTTCAAAATTGTCAAATAAATTGAATGTCCAACTAAAGCCAAACTTTATATTATTACAGTGAACAATCCCCTTCCTCCCTAATGACATTATGTCATAAAAACAGTCCAAAATTACCCTGAGATCCCTATCCTCTGCATTGGAACCAGAGAGTTAGGAAGCATCAAACTAATGACTCCATGAGCCGAGGCAAGACAAGAAGAGCATCTAATTGTCTGATTAAATAAATATAAATAATAAATCATCCATCGAAACAAAATTACTCCTCCCACCATAATTACAGTTTCAAATATAACATCATTTAGAAATTTAAATTAATGTTCTAAGTTCTGAAACAACATGCAAGATTTTACAGCCGCTTATAACACAGTGTTAAAACTTTATTTGAAAAAATTATATTGTGCATTGATAAGATGATGTACATTTTACTTTGTTTATATACAAGTAATGGATAACCTCTTTGTTTAAATTGCTTACATTCATTGTCAAATGTCATATGCTTTTGCAATATGAATCAAGTTTGCACACAACTTTTAAATTGTTAGCATTAAATTTATTTCTTTTATCCGAGAAGCTGCACAATTGTTTTGACTGCATTTATGAACTTAACTTTAAAAAAAAAAATCTTTCAGTTACCACATTAATTACACAATAGTTTGATTACTATCTCCAGCATACAAATGTCCTACTTAGTATACCTAGTTACATACCAGTATCTTTAAGCCATTATATTAAAAATTTAAGTTACATATAATTGTCGTAATAACAAAAAGGTTAATACTTTGCTACACACAATGATATTATTGCACATTTATTGTAAATTTGACGGTTCATATATACATAGGCTCAAGGCAGGGAAAAATGTGTTACCATATTGTCATTCACCACATACATGTATGTTATTATATTTGGTTTTACCTTTGTAGCCATTGCACTAAAGTATGAATGTGATCATAAAAGCAGGAAAATAGTTATACATAAACAACAGGGAAGTTACATGTTTGAACAGTAGGTATACAACTAAGATAATCATTATTGACCATTTACCTGCATAATCCTTCAGGGATCATCTCTAGCTGATTGTTGGCTGCAGAAAACACTTCCAGACTACTTAACTTGCCAATTCCTGAAGGAATGCCTTCAAAATCCAATTCATTATCATTAACATAGAGCCGTCGTAAAGTAGTAATTTTACATAATGAAGCAGGCAGTGCTGTCAGCTTATTTCGGCACAGGTTCAGTGTTTCTAGGTGCTGCCAAAGCTCTGTTGAATAAACATGCATTCATATAGGATAAATGAGAAAAAAGTAAAGCTATCATAATTGGAAATAAAAGTATGTATTTTTTAGTAAACTTATGGACTCAAAAGTTGGTTTAAGAGAGTGAGAGAGAATATTTTTAAAGATTAGACTATGCATTTGGGGGAGCTTGGCCTTTTGGAAATCACCATTTATTGATGGCTTACAGAATTTAAAAGCTGAAGAGTTTTTCTTGAAGATGAACGCCTTGTAGTATGACCCTCAGTAACAGAAGAAAAGTTGATGGAAATACAGAGTATGTTGTGGAAAGATAATTATTGTACATATACCCAGATTCAGGAGGCCTAATATTATCAGCAGCAGTAAAATAGGTTTTGAAAGAAAACCTTTGTGCAGTTGGTTTATTTATGCTCATTAACATCTCAGATCATCAGCACCCCATTCAATTCATGGCATGAAAGAGCTGGTAAATTTTGCTCAAGGCTTGAGGTTCTTTTATGTACCACAAATCTAAGATTCTCTTCTGAAGGAGGTCATACTTAGGATTTTTATGCACAAAAAAATTTCATGTCCTGGCCGGGATTGAACCCTCAATCTTGGGTCTTTGAGACAGGAATGGTTATCACTAGACCACCAGGACCGACCCTGCAGTTGCTGGATCCTACACCACATCACATTTGAACAAAACAAGCAAGGGTGGACTGGTGCCAGAAAATGCAAGAAAACTTTGATGGAGGAAGATCAAAAAACATTATGTAACATCATAACAGGTGACAAAAGCTGGATATACTGTATGATCCATAAAATAGGCAACAATCATCAATCTGGACTATTACAGAAGGATTCTCCTACGAAATTGATGAGATCAAGAGGGGTTGAGAAAGAAAATACAGTTGCTGCCAGATGGTATTCTATAAAATGTCTGCCAAAAGTCTTTGATGCAGTAATAAAGTTGGGTTTGCTTGGAATCCTGCTGCACCATTACAATGCATCCACCTAAACTGCTCAGGAAATAGGTGAATTTCTGCAGGAGTCAGGAGTGAAATGTTTGTTCCATCCTCTCTACAGTTCAGACTAAGATACATGGGATTTTTTCTATTCCTCTAAGTAAAAGGAAAACATCATGGTCATTCCTTTGAATTGCCTAAAGCTACATATTAAGAGTATTTTTGTAGCATTGACAAAGAAACATGGCATCAAGTACTCAAAAATGGTTTGAGCCAAAGGGACATTGAAAATATATAATGGTTAAAAGTTTCTATTTTTCAATATTATTGTTTACATTCTCAAACCTTTCAGAGTGGCCATCACATTAATAATATAGGTAATCTAAGGAAAAAATTGGGGATGCAGATTGTAGGGAGATGGAAAGCATTGTGACAGTATATTTATAAAGCAGGTGAGTAGAAATTAAAAGGAAATAAACAAATAAATTAATATATAATAATAGCAATAATGTTTGTGCAAATAAAAACAAATTATATCAATAGTGAAATTAATATGAACATTATATTAATGCTATAAATATGAAATTTACAGTGGTATATAATACATTGTCTTGGATGATGCAAAAGCACCATCAGTTTCAATGGTGCTGTCAAATGATATGTTATTGTGACTGCACCACAACTATGATCAACAGTAAATTTGGGGGATCAATTAAATGAATGCTTTTATAAGTTATGATTAAAAGCATTGGGGAGTCTAATATGCTATAAGGTCTTATTCACAAATAAATACAATAATCTACATAATATATACATTTCTTAAAATATTATTTAATTTCCAGGATATCAGTTCTCTTAAATTATTCAAAGAATTCAGTGCTTCTACCTCCAATGCAGTTTGGAATACTGTTTTATTTGAAAATCTGGTGTGCTCATGCTAAATATGAATTATTTTATGCTCCTGCAAATGAAATTCCATGCTACTTTTACCAAATAGAAAACAGGGCAAAATAGCAGCATATGGTGTCTTTCCAGATACTCCAGTTTCCTGTCATTCATTCCACTACCTGTTTCATTGTCAGCCTCATCTTCACCATTACGTTTACCATCTAGCATAATGTAGTTCTCCAAATTTTGCTACAAATTTGAAAATGTACAAAACTGCCCTCTGTCACCTAAGTGTGGAACTCTTATGCCTTAATTTGCAAATGAATTCATATTGGGAATCAGCACTTCATCATAAAATTTCTATTATTTTATCAAAAGTTTCATAAAAAACTAAATATCTCATGTCTTTACCTATTGCTTGTGAAAGTTCTGTAATTTCGTTATCACTAAGATTCAGTCTTCTCAAATTTGGAAGTGAGTATAGGGTCTCTGGTATTCTTGGAAGTGCATTTTGTGCCAAATCTAATTCTGCAAGACTAGTAAGACTGTCCATGCTGCCAGGAATATTGCTTGGAGTTCGCTGAGTATCACGCATATGGAGTGCTTCTAAACTCATTAAAGATGGCAGTTGTCTGAAATAAATGTACACACAAACCTATAAGTTATTCTCACTGAGCCTTCACTCATTTCTCATCATTGCTGTGGATAATTTGAAAACAAAACGTGCTAATGTTTAACTATGCAAGATAGTTTTACACTTCTCTTTGCTTAAATATTTTAAAAGTATTTCAAATTCTTTCAAGATAAAAGCAAAAACAGAATACCTGAGCTGAAAATGTCCCAGTGGATTGTGGTCCAGCACCAAAGTTTGTAAGTTGGCTAACCGTCGTGTCTGAGGTGGTAATGTTTCTAAATTATTGGAACTTAAGTCCAGAAATAGAAGATCTGTCAAATGCATGAACAGTGCATTGGGGATTGTATCAATGCTGTGAACATCAAAAATTTTTGTTTAATATTTTGTTTAAAATTTTGAATGTTAATGGAAAACTATGTTAATATTTATTAAAACTGGAATTAACTTTTAAATAACATAACACATTTTGTATAAATGGTAAAGTGACTTTGGATATTTTCAATAAGTTCCTCGGATTGTTACAGAATTTTCTTCTGCTGATGATGGGAGTTTGAATAGTAGTGTTTAATGCCCATTTTAACTAATCACAGGTGGTGAACACTGATGGTACATGAGATGAAATGACAAATTGAGTCTGCCACCTGTGGCAGTGAGATGGGAGTTAATGTTTCAGAAACATGTCATTTAATACCAAGTAAGTGAAGTACAAGTGTCCCCAAACCAACCCTATATCCAATTTATTTTACTACTTAACAGTTAATAGTTTGTATAAGTTCACATAATTAAAATGTTCTTTTAAGAACTTCCTAAAAAGAAGACTTTTTAAAAAATTCTGTTGGAACTCATACAGTGAAACTTGTTACATGTAAATTATGATTAATCTGTCGTCTAACACACTCTTATGCTTCACTTGGTCGTCAAGTTGGTTGAAGATGGAGAGGATGTCTCTTTGAAACCGGTCCCACCGTATTTAAAAGTAATTGAAGCATGTGAGTGTGTTAGATGACAGATTAATTATAATTTATATATAATTAAAATGTGTTTGTAGCAGTAAATTTACTATATTATATTCAAATGCAACCACTAGAACAGAGAAAAAATAAAATGTACAGAAACAACCTCCATACTGTAAGAACTTAATATACGGGGCAAAAATTGAAAGATTCATGAAATAATGCTGTTGCTAGTGAATGTAAATTTTGTTAAAAGATATTAGAAATGAGTGACTGCAGACAGACATCACTCTGAACACCTGCTATAACATAGGTTAGCAGTCCTTATGAAATGGAGTGCATGCTATTATTGATAAAAGTTGTGTGAGTAGAAATTTGAGGAAAGCTTTGCAATCAATGCAGCCAGGTGACTGGATGACACTGACTATGCTGCTTCTGTCGCAGGTGCAGGCTAAAAACAACTCTATTTTATAATGATATTATGATGACATTATATAAGAAATAATCTAGGTTCAGATCTGCTTTTTTATTTTGGTAGTACTGCAAATTGCAAAAAATGCATTCCCTCAGAAAAGCTATATATATATATATATATATATTATGTCATAATTTAAGTTCAGGATCTCCTCTGCTCATACAGGTTAATTTAACTCACTGGTTATGGCTTAAATTGAGCACCAATAAGGATCGTGCTCGCTCCAAACCTTCAGGCACTTCTTTAAGGTTATTGTGGCTCAAATCAAGAGTTGTGAGTTCTTCCAGCCGAAAAAGCTCAGCAGGAATCCCTGAGCTCTTCACTCTGTTGTGGCGTATGTTTAAAGTTCGAAGACAACTCAATTCAGTCAGTTCTCCATACAAACGTTCCAGGTCATTTTTTACCAAAGATAAGTGCTCCTGAAAAAGAATGTAAAACTTTATCAATTGCCTCATAATACAAAATATGTACAGTAAAATGTACCATATATAAATACTTATGTTTAGTGTGTACTCCATTAAACACTGAAATTTTAGCCACTATCATATAAAATGAATCTTTCTGCTACAGAAAAAATTTACCTTTGAATAAACTACAATTTTTTTTTTTTTTTTTTTGCTACTTCAGAAGTGTATCATAGATAAATTTATTTCATTAATATATCTATTAAAAATTGTGTTAATAAAACTATCAATCTTTATCTATATCAATATACATGTTGGAAACTCCTCCAATTGGCAAACAATCCACCACAGCAGAAAGCCTTGCAACTAGTCTGGAATTCAGGATAACTCAGAATAGCATCCAAGAAGCAACTGGACTTCCAAGTAAAATTGTACTATTATTGATGATCCTTCATACAGGAAATAAAGATAATTGTATACAACAGGTATATTTACAAGCACACAACTTTAACACAAGATGAAATAGAAAATATGCATATATCACTTTCATTAAATGCTAGCAGGATGGCAGGTCACAGTTGGACACTCTGACAGTTAAGGATGAATATTGCCACTGATAAGGTTGGCTCAAGTGTGGATCCTTTGTATTACAATTTAATCACATAATGCACATGTGTTACTGAAAACAAATAAATACACCTATTCAAAAAGGCATATTATCCTGAAAGAATATGTTTACATCAAAACTCGAATACTGTCAACAATTTAATAATAATAATATTCAACTAACCAATTTCAGTAGTTTTCCCATTTCTTCTGGAATATGTGTTAAGTTGGTTCTATCAAGTTTTAGCCATTGAACACCTGTCATCAAGCGCACTGCATCAGGGAATCTTCCATCCTAAAAAATGAAAGAAAAATTTTAAGTAAAAGCTAAAAGTAATAAACTTGCCATACATTACAAAGTCTGAACAAAATTCAAATTAAGTGCCCTGAAATATGTAATAAATATTTTATTTCCCGTTTATAGGTTACCTTTCGTTCCAAAGCCAAGTAAATTATGTCATCTGCATATTCCGCTTAGGTAATATAGATGTACTTATAAATGTATTATTTGTATGGATATTTTGCACATCGACTAAATACTTACACTAAAATCATTTCGTGTGAAGTCGATGCCTCTTACAAAAGGTAAAACGCCCGTGTTCGCCATATCTTGTATTTTTTTCGTAAATATTCTGATATAAAATTCTACACGCAATACAATATTAATGTAGTATATACAAAATTATAATCTGCGATAATTCTGTATTACGCAAGAACTTCAGAAAAGCAATAATTTATTTCTTAGCATTATTCGTCTACCCTTCCCGTGCAACCATCCTTCTTCGCCACAAACCTGCCTTCGTTGCATTCACAAATTCCATGCAGCCACACAAAATATATGTAATAATAAAATAAAAGCTAAACCAATGCCACTTTATTTAACTCCAAGAACGGAATTTTATTTCGATGAGCTAAGCCAAATTTTGGTGCACATAATGATATTATGCGATTTTTTTCCCTATACATATTGTTTGGTTGGAGCGGACTGATCATCAGTTTGGCTCCCCACAGGAGATATAAACCTTGAATTCATGGTGAGAAATTTCTTTGGTTGGTCACAATGGAAACTTTAGCGAAAGTTTGTAGTAGTAGCACCTACTGCAACCATGGATTGCCTGTTATTATAATGCATTATATATGAACATATAATTTTTGTTCGCAGTTGGCGATGAAAAAATGACGGAATAGTGAAGAACATAATTTCGTGGTATTGAATGCTCTTTGAGAATCCCCTCCTCTCATTATTTGTGTTTCTTAAATAATGAAATAATGTGTTTTTGAATATTAAACTATAGGAATATATCAAAATTATAACAATGTTGGATTATTAGGTCTTCAATAAACCTCGAAATGGTCCGCACAAGGGACATTGGTTTCCAATACACTAAATTGTCTAGATGCATGATTGTGTAAGATGGTATGTCTAACCATTAGATGCTCTTATGTTAGCCTATGCCTGAATTAAATTCTAAGCATTTTGAAGGAAGTTTCTGATTCTATTTGCTGTTTTATATTTTGTGCCCTTTTTCACATGGGGATAAACTTTGTGGTGTAATATCAGTATTAGATTGTATTGTTACATCAAGCCCCGTTCAGTTTCAGTTGCCTATAAAACTGGCATACATAGGAGCTTCAATGCTTGAAACAGAGCAATATAATACATTGTAACATAAAAATATGCAACTTAACATTTTTTGGTTTTCTCAGTTTCAGATGCCTTTGCCGAACTGTTATGGATGAATCTGATTTCCAGCTTAGTCATGATGAAAATAATGATCCAAGCTTGTTCAGCAAGATAGTCACAGCTCTATCACTGAGAATGAATATTCTGATGAGGAGAATAATGCAATAAATGAAACTCAAAATAAAAGCACATATTCCATTAAGCATAGGTCATACTGGAAGAAAACTGGAATTTTCTCCATTTCCTTCAGCTCCAGAATATGAAAAGACACCAGGAAATTTAGTAAACCTGTCACCAAAAGCATTTCTAAGTATATCCCATATAATTTAATGGAGACATGAAGCATGGACAAGAATCAGAGATGTTTAAAAGTCACAGGGAAATGATTGAACTGTACTCCCAAAGAATTCAAACATTCATTGATATAACAATTAAAAATTCTTATTTAATATACACAAGACTTGCTATGTATTGGGTAGGAAAAAGTAAATTCCATCATTGGCAGAAAACATGACCAGAACAGATATTTTCTGCTAAGAAATTAAATTTGTTGATGATGCAGTTTCTTCAACAGAGAAAAAGAATCTCAACAAATTTTGGAAAATTTAATCACTGATCTAGAAATTAAAGAATGCATGTAAACCAGTCCAAGGTCAAAAAACATTTGTTAACATTTGTAATTCCATTGTGGGGCCCTAACTGCTTGTCACTTCATAAGAGGTAAGCCAAACCCTTGTGACATTAAAATGTAGTTGCACGTACCTCTGATGGTTTTCCATTGAATATTTTTATTTATCAAGGAAAAGGAGACTATTAATGCAAGATGAAAGATACAAAGATCTGGATATTGAAGGAAAGGCATTGATGAGTTTGGCAACAATCCTTCCATCTGAGGTCACTATATATATATATATATGGATAGGTATTTCATTTTTGTAGATCTTCTTGACTCTCTTCACATTAATGCTGGGGCATATGAAACAAGGACAATCCAGAAAAGCAGAATACACTCTAACTGGAATTTACTATCTGAGCTATGAAATAAAAAGAATGAGAATCCATAGATAAGGCATTGAGGAACAATGGACAGATAGCCATCGTGAAATGGTTTGAAAATTATCTAGTCACCCTAATTTCCAACAGACCAATGTTGCTGATGGTCTAAAAAGAATAAGGAATATATCTGTGTAAATTGACCATTTAATGTTCAATGTTATACCAGCATGGCTTAAATCTTTTCTAGGTTTTTACAGAATCTGTGCACAAATAATGAAATGGAGTCAAGAGTGATACTGCACCTGTTGGATTTTTCCATATAGAATATTGCAAGACCAGTTGGTACTACATACTGCCAAGAAAGATATGTTGGACCATTTACAGTTCAGAGAGAAAATTGAAGTGCATTTTATTCATCCAAAGCCATCAGTTACCATATCAAAAAATGAAAACTTTATGATTTTGAACCCACCCCAAAAAGAACAAAAGCAACAGTTCTACACCCTCCAGATAAACTGAGCATCATAAACAGTCTTCACATGACAAAATTTCCTCCTCCAGTGAAAAAAAAAACAGATATAGATTTCCGGTATGCACAGCCAACAAAGCAAGAATGCTGTTATACATGTTAAAGTGCTCCTATGCCTCCAGGATTCTGGGAATTGCTTTCAACTGTATCAGGAACTATAAATATGCCAAGGAAATCAAGATGCATACCCTAATGCCTTCTTAATTTTTCAACTTTTAAAAATAATTATTTTCTTGTAGAGGACACATGTAACCAAAAATATATAATAGACACAAAATATGTAATATTTAGAAATTTGAATAAAATTGTAAATATAATACAAACCATTGTTAACATTATTATACTCACTGACACCTGATGCCTCCTACAGGGATTTTTTTTTTTGAAAGTGGAAGATTCATTCTCTTTTTCATTCAAAATCTTTATTCATGCTTTAAGAAAATATCATATTAAAAGTTCCTTTAAATTCCTAACATTTTTTCCTTGGAACTTAGTAGGTTGACAATGTGAGCAAGTGACTCACGAAACTATTCCCAACTTACTTTTTAATAATACAAAAAGTTTTAATATGAAATGTCAAGAGAGTTTAATATATTGACATGATTTTAGAAGGTTTATATTTAATTTAAATGTAATCTTCTTTGGCTCTACATTAAAATAAAATTGTTTCAGCATTCTGAATAACAATATCTCCAGTTTAGGACACTGGAATAACTATAATCTTGCACATGGCAAAAGCCAATAGCAGTGCACTCTAACAGCCATTATACGGGTTATGTAAAACAGATTATATTGTGTTATTGTGAGACATCCATTTACAATAAATTCCCAGAAACAAAAGTGACCCATGCTCTTTTCAAACGAGATTTGACAATCATGGCTATCTAAAAATGTTCAATAAAAGCTGTTCTGTTCTTTTCCTTATGTAGACCTGCTATTCATTGTTTGAAGCAAATAAGCATATAATAATATATATAACTCATTATATTATATTAAATATAATACTCATCCACTACTTATTAACGCATTGGAAATTAGTAATACACATATTACACAATTGAATTTATGTAATAGAAATCAGATTTATTAAATGTTATTTGTGAGGATTTAAATTTGATACTTTTTTTGAAAAGTCATGGTGACTGTATTGTTATCAAAACATTTAGCATGTCATTTGTGTCATTAGCGAGCCAAGAAGAATGTTTTTCCATTGTCTCAGTTGATTGTGCTTGAGCCATGCATTTTTTGGAATTTGGCGTTGGACATCATGCTGTTTATTTGAATAGTTGCCATGGCAACTATCGTTATCAAAATGTAACAAAAAGAATTCTAATCATTTTAGATTCAAATAAGACAAAATGAAATATAAATCAAGTTACACTATAATACAGTCATCATAGCAACTGTTCTTATTTTTAAATAGAGATTATTATAAATTTATATTTTTATGCATTATTAACAAAACTACAGAAATGCGTTCTTACTATTGAATCTTATATTTTTTAAAACCTTCATGTTTGATATTGAGCTGCTTTACTTTCAAAACTGTGGAACCATTGAACCATGATAATTACCATATTATATTGTATTGTCATCCATTTCTGACCTATGTGCAAATTTTCAAGTCTCTATTTCATTTAGAAGTGCATGAAAAATTAATTACAAAATTCCACCCGAACAGACAAGAATGCGAGTTAATAAAAACATTTTAAAAAGGGAATGGTTCAAGCTATAATTACTTTGTGTACATATTTGCCAATTCATTCAACTCTGATCAGCTATCAAGACTTGCAATAAAATATTTGTATTTAGTAGTACCAAGAACTAATTTTGACTAGGTGTTGCTGCACACCCATGATTTGCTAGTTGTTCAGCCTTTGAAGGTCTATGCAGATTAGATACACACAAATAGGATTATAGAATCTTTTGCATATTTGTGCAACTTTATTATTTTTAAGCCATTACTGAATAAAACTATTACACTCGATATATGTAATATGATTTTATTTTTTCTGTTTTTTTATTAAGATGCTATTATCAAACTTTTACTTTATTTGTGGCAATTAAGTTTCATACAAATCCATGCTGTTTATCAAATTAGTCAGAAAGAAACAATTTAAATTCAGGATTCGCACCACCAATCCTTGGCTACCTGCCAACAATCTAATCATTTGAGCTGTGATGCTCTTCTGGCCATAATTCCAAATTTATTCCAAAATTTGGCAGGTGTGGCTGAACAGTATCTTAAATGGTAAGATGATCTATGGTTTGAGTTCTGGCTGTAATCTCAAATTTTTCTCTCCATCTCCAATTTGACATGCTAGTCAAAACAGCTTTGTGTGGAAGTCATATCAAAACATATCTTTGTTCTTTCTAGAGTTTCAGCTTATCCTCTAAGATACAAGCATAAAAACTGGAATAATGTCAAATATCAATTTAGCACATGTAAAAAAATAATCCAAGCACATTTTAAAATCATTAAGTGCAACTCGGTAGAATTTCCATAGTAGAGGACATAATTATAAATGAATATTTTGCTGGTAAGACGATTACATACTCTTGTTTCTCCACTTGCCAACTCAGATTGCTCAGCTAGCACCAAGGATGTGGACCAGGATTCATAAAACAAGTTTTGCCAATAAACCTTGGTTAAATAAACAAGAATGTGTAAATGATTCGCTACCTGAAAATTTACACATAAAATCCCTCATCCATCCATCCATCTGGCATCCAAATAACAATAACAAAACAGCACTTTTCAATAAAGAGGAGGAGGGAAAAACAGTTTTAGGCATGCAGTCATTTTTGTGAAAATTTTGTCCTTTAAATAGTGTCATAGATGAAGCATATAGATATGGCGTGGCTTCACAGTATCAAGCATGATAACACAGCAGTTGCACACTACCACACTTATGGATAGTATATAAGTGAATTAACTTGCTGCTGCACAGTGGATTCCATGATGAACAAGTGAAATTTCCTTTTGCTTAAACAGAAGTTGGAGCTGTTGGATAAAATACAAAAGGGTGTAAGACAGAGTTAATGGATGAATCACCACTCGCTACAACTTCATAGTTGGCTACCCTTATTTAAGTAATTTTTGCATCTTAGGTGTTACAATATTTAAAGGTACTGGAATAGGAAATTCAAATTTTATTTCAATTGCTAAATTAAGCAGCAGCTATAATTTTTATCCTCAAATATTTATTTCATACTTTAGACTGTAAAATATTTACATTAATAAATCCACAAACAAATCAGGAGTATGTTTTATACAAGAAAATAAATGAAATCAAATAAAGTACATAAAAAATTAACAATTTTTGCAAAAAAACAAAAAATAAATAAAACTAAAACTGCTTCTCTGAAGCTGTCAAAATGAAATGTTCTTTATTCTATTAAAAGCATTGCAAGATAAAGGCTATGATGCTTCTGATCAACATTCCCCATCACAAAGTTGTGGCAAAAATGTTGCAATCACCACTGTATTACCAGAATTTCCATAGCCACTAGCTCTCAATGGCATAAATTACAAAAATGAACAACATACTGCAGCCAGTTTTCAAGTCAGTTTAAGCTTTGAAAATCTCTGCGAGGATAAAATGTAACATTCCATGGTTTTTATGCTCTTAAATGAAATAAATGCCTATTTTAAAAATTTTCAGAGTCTTTATTTGCTAAACTAATAACAAAATTAAAAAAAATGGAACATTCATCATCATATATATATATACCACAATAATCTGTAAATTTACTACAGTCTGATGACACTATAAACAGAATGCGAATGTCATTCAATCTTGCACTCAGTTTCACAAAGCTATGGTCTAATGGTTTTTGCTCTGAGATCGTTCACACCCACCATTCTCAGGTCTTTGTTTATTCTCTAGCACTCCTCTGTGAGCAATCATGTAGTCAATCGTCCAAAGCAATATAAATTTATAGATCTAACTACTTTCTCACAAATAGTGTAAAATGTGCCCGAACCTATGTGCTATACATACTAATTGCAAAATGTTCACTCTTTTTGTCTATAATTTTTATTGAGACTGAAGCAATTTTCATGGGCATTTTTATTGCCCTGTTCTTTCTATACACTTCCAGCAGTTAAAAAATTTAAATATGAACTTCAAACTTAAAAGATTATAATTATTTAATAAAATTTTGCCTTTTATGTAGTACAATATGCCAGTGTTTGTATCTTTGTGGTGAATTGGACTGTTTACATATTTATGAGAATTACCATAGCTTTCTAATATTTTTAATTTTCATTGAAGATGCTGTCCTATCGTGGTACTGGAGGCATGAGGCCAATACCTGGAGACATTCCACCAGAGAGAGCAGAATTTGGTCCTAATAATACCTGAAATAAAACACATTTTGAGTGTAAAAAATATTCTTTTATAAAACATAACCAGTACAAAACTAGCAATATCATCCGAGATTTCAGGAGGATACAATGGATTTTACTGGAATGAAGACTATTATTACATTTGACATCCCACAACATAACCACCAATTTTAATGAAGACTATTATTACATTTGACATCCCACAACATAACCACCAATTTTACTTAAAAGGCATTCATGTGGCCTTTATCTAAACTATTGCACATCTGTTACACATAATAGTTCATACTTTTATCTGTAAATAAACATAACTGCTGTCAGCTGCTATCTCCCAGCTGTGGGTTGAAAACATTACCATGAAATGATTTATTATAATTTTAAAAATGGAACTGTATCTGGAGAGATTTAAAAGGATCTTTTGTGAGCAAAGTCTTCAGTTGGTTCATGGAATTTAAGAGCAACCAAAGATCTTTTCAATAGAAAGAGAGAAGTGAAAGACCTTTGATAGCAAATGCACAAAACATTGCTATTACGAAGAAAATGTTGCAAGACCCTAAAGTGACCTATAAGAATTTATTGGTCTTCCTTAATATTGTGGAAGTGGAAGTGTCCCAAAAATATTACACGATTATTTAAAGAGTCTGAAAATTTTCTTCTCTTCTCTTTGAATGCTCCCCTAAGAGAAGGGCAAAGGTTTCAAGTGGCACACAATGAAATGCTCCAGAGATGCAATAATGGGGATTCTCATCATGTTTCTGAGTTATTAATATGAAATAAAACAAATCTATCAATATGATCCAAAAACAAAGCATCAGTTATCAATTTGGATCTTCCAGGACAACACACCCCAAAAAAGTCAAGCAAGCAAGGAGTGCAGGGAAGAAAATTGTAACATTCTTCTGCATTAGCTGCTAGGGATGTAGCAAAAATTTCCCTGGAAGATTGAAGGACAGTTTCCACAGTGATGCACAATGTGTCTACTAAAGGTTTTTCTATGTGAAAAATGCCAGGCTTAAGAGGGATTCACTGCACCATGAAAATGCCTCTTCCCACACCATCAATGCTACACTTAGCTTTCTGGATGGTACCCCTGTGAAGCTTGTAACTCATCCTTCTTATATCCTTATCTGACACCATGCAATTTCTTTCTGTTCTCTTTAGAGAAGAACAGATTCTGGGGTAAACAATTTTCAAATACAGAAGTTGCTGTAGCAGCATATAAGGAGGAAGTTTAGCACCATTGAGGACAATGAGTGGCACCAATACTTCCACTATTGGTTGAGGGAGAATATTTTCAGATAATGTCGTGGAAGTTTCAAATTTTTTATTAATATCTGGCCTGATTCCAGAATCTTTCTGAATGTCCCTTGTAATGGTTTATTTTGTGTCTTTCAGATCAAGAATCGATTACTGATCTCTAAAAGCTAACAACTATAAGTGAAACTTTATACAGGAAAAAGTTACATGTTTGGTATAAAAAAACACAACAACTACAACAAACAAAAGTTTAAGCCTAATGTAAAGGTATTTCAAAGTTTGGCATTGGTTCTGTTGAATTCTCCACAGCTGCTGCACAATGAACAAGAAAATGTCAAAGCAGAGCTAGGGGTTATACTCCAAATGTTCTGGTGACAAAAGCATTGGGCCATACCGTTCAGAAATAGTACAGCAGGAAGTAGTAGGACAATCTTTTTACATGATATAAAATTTGCATTCATTATGGCATATATACTTTAAAAGTAAAAAATAGGGAAATTATTTTTATTGCATCAAATGGAAGAACCTGGTGGTCTTGCCTCTTAGATCCAAAATTGGGAATTCATTCCCGGCCAGGGTGGATGGATTTTTTCGGGCATAAAAATCCGAAGTATGGTTTCCTTTGGAAGGGAAGTAAACTTATGGGTCTCATGTCATAGATTTTATGACACGAAAAAACCTCAAGCTTGAAAGAAGAGGCCCCTGAGCAAAATTTATTGGCTGTTTCATGCCCAGAATTGAATGGGATGCTGATGATCTGAGATGTTAACAGAGTATCCTTAAATACAACAAATTAAAAAAACTATACATATTTAACCTGTATCAACCACATAACTGAAGAATGTTAACATTAATTAACATAGTAATGCAGTGACATTTGTTGTGAATGATGCCTGACACATTCTGTGAAATAGCTTCAATGCAGTTATTTCACAATTGAATCATATTTAACCATGCTAAAAGCAAAATTTAATACTTCAGGTCTTTCAAAATGAACTTGCTGATGACTATTCCTGCAGAAATAAAATACAATTTTGCAAGGCACGTAAGAATAAGTAGCCATGAGGAAAAGTATCAAATGTTGTAATATATCAACACACCTGAACAGAAGGAATTAGTTCTTTAAAATGCAATAAACATTATGCAATGCAGAAACAGAATTATTATTATTATTATTACTTTTTTTTAAATTTGCTCTTTAACCTCTTTAATGGCAGCCTCACATTCAATTCAGGACAAGAAATGTTGGATAGAATTTGCTCAGAGACCTCTTCTTTCAGGCTTGAGATTCTTCCTTTTTATTTTGCAAATTTGACATGGATCAATGGCTTTATTTTCATTCCGAAGGAAGTCAAATTTAGGATTTTTAAACCCTAAAAAAATCCATCAACTCTTGCCAGGTTTTTACTCACAACCTTGGGTCTACAAGGCAAGAAAGATTACCAATAGACCACCATGACCAACTCAACTTTATAAAGTGTTTTTGGAATAGACTAGCACAATTTTCTCAGATCTTGTGTCAGATTTTCATAGCAGGTTGATATTCCTTTCTTTATAGTCAATAACCCTACACTATGAAATTTTTTTCATACATACATTAAAGAAATGTAACAGATGAGAACACTTAATGCAAAATATATGCCACCCAGCACTACATATTCAGAATACCTTAAACAATCAGTTTGTATATGTAACTTTAGACAAAATAACAAAATCACAAGGCCACTCATAGCAAATATAGTACATTGCAAAAAGGAATTAGCTCTCAGTAGAGTATTA
Source organism: Metallyticus violacea (assembly GCA_030762175.1). Classification (NCBI taxonomy): domain Eukaryota; kingdom Metazoa; phylum Arthropoda; class Insecta; order Mantodea; family Metallyticidae; genus Metallyticus; species Metallyticus violacea. Next base: position 26,755,570 of record CM060839.1, read on the forward strand.
GCAACAGCAGTTATGTTGGTAGCATTAGCTGTCCACCCCAAAATTGCCTGCTCTTTAAATATCATTGGTTATATAATGCCCAATGATTGACATACCAATGATCTGGATGGAAGCTACTGCCAACTGAAATGCTTCTGATAACAGCGGGATGTGGAGCAACTTCTGTTCTGCATTATATTATTTGGTGCTCTTTGTAAAGCTCATTCAACAATCAATATCTTCTTAAAAGTAGAAGAGCTTGGAGCCATTAACAAAACAACAGTAATATAAGTTTTTATTGATTCAATGAAAATGTTTTTGGCCTGATGGTATTAAATACAAGAATGTACTTTTTTGGTGATGGATACAGTTAGTTACAGCTTTTGGGGCAGCTTTGAAAGGCATTTTCCCTCATATGGTTCACTTTAACCTGTGTGCATATAGACTCAATTGCAAGTAGAGATTATTCAATAATGCAATGTATTAGTGGACAAATTACTTTCATCTGTAAGGAAGTTTTTTAAAGCCTTATTGAGATTACAAATATTCAGGCAAACAGTATTCCTCTACCACCACATTCAGTTTTAAACCAATGGGAGATATGGTTTGAGGATAGATTATATTCTACATTAATGTATTCAACTTGATCACACTAACTCCATTTACTTACATAACACTAGGACAATTAGTTTCCATCAACTCTTAACCTACTACTCAAACTGGTGGTTGGATCCCAAGATGCTTTTGTGGCAGTCTCCAAAGGTTCTAGTAGGAACATTCTGAGTTTGTTCATGGATGAGAAATCAAAATTCATCAAGTTTTTCTTATTTTTTAAGATAAAAATCTTTTCCCAAGTGGATATTTCAATTGGTTTAAAAATTCTTTTAGCAACCTAGTCTCTGGTTTAATTTCATGATTATTGGTCCAAAAGTGAACTGCTACTGCTGATTTATCAACCTGTTTAAAACGAATATTCCAAAAGTGTTCTTTCCTCTGCATTTCCAAATTTCTTAGTTTTTCTGATGTATCTCTGATCACAATCTGCACATTTGATTTCATAAATTTCTGATTTCTGTTCTGTTGGTATGGTGTCTTTTACTATGCAATCTAATAAATTTTTGATATTATGTTTGTTCTTTGGCGCTAATTTGCTGTGGTAAGCTGGGTGGTACATGAAGCTTTTGAATTTGTATCATTCCTTGATGTTCTTCGGGGTGGAAACTTCTCTTACAGACTTTTGTCTTTTAACTTTATTGATAATTTTTATTATTGTGTCTTTGTTGAAACCAATGGTTATTGCTGTCTTAATTATCTATTGGTACTCCATTTTGTACTGTTTCTGTGAGTGGGATGTTAATTAATCTGTATGCCAAGCTCTGAAACACTGCATATTTGTGTACAGTGGGATTATAACTATTATCTTTTATGTAATTTTCTGGGTGTTTCTTTTCTATGCATTCCAAAGTTCAGACTTTTAAGGCTATGATTTTTAAATCTAGGAATGGGACACAACCATTTGTCTCTTCAACAGTAAACTGTATAGATATATGTTGTAGATTAAGAAGTTACAGATCATATTGAATGTTTTTTTCAGTATTATTGCAAATATGTCGTCTACATACCAATACCATGTCTTGAAAATTAATTGGAAGGTTTTGAAGACATGCATTTCAAAGGAGCTAATGAACAAATCCACTACAAATGGAGGCGAGGGATTTCCCATAAACTTGTTGGTAATATCTTTGGTTGAAACTGAAGAAATTTTGTTGAATGCAAATGTTAGTATGCTTCAATCAAGTCCTTTATTTCTTCTGTTTGTAAAAGCAAGGAGATTAACCATTTCTTTAATATTTGCATTAGATTCTCTATTGTATGCTCAGGAATAAGGCTTTTACATCAAATGAGTCCATTATATCTCCTGTTGCAATTCTGCTATTTTTCAGTTTTTCCAGGAAATAAAATCAATTTTTGATGCTCAAGCTTTGGAATTTTTTTAACGGAGGTGAAAACGTTAATCAACTTTTTCTCTACTTGGTATGAGGGTGAATTGATATTGCTGATTAATGGTCTCATGTTATCATTTTTATATATTTTAGAAAGTGCATAGAAGTCTAGGGAATACCAGATTGATCTGAGTGATTTTATGTTTTTCAGCAGTGGAAACATGTGCTAATATTATGTAAAAAAAAACTATTAGTGATGTAAGTATTACAAAGTCGACTCAGTTATTCTAAACTTAAATAAATGGAGTTAGTGTGAAAAGGATGAATATATTAATATAGGATATATTATCACTCCACTGTCTACAGCTTCATAAGTACAATTTATTCATGTAATAGACTATATTATTCAGAATACTTACATCAAATTAGAGAATTTATAAACTCTTTAAATTATAACAATTTAGCATTCATTGAAATAGACCAGAAAACATTGTCAGACAAAGACTTAGAAAATAAAATTGTTTATATCTGCTCATTTTCACTGCATTCCTAAAGCTATATTATTTGTGGAAGCAGTAAATTATCTTTTGCAACAATCTACAAGGAGATTTAACCAAACAACTTTATAGTTTAACATCAATTTCAGGAAGGGTATGAGATAAGGTGAAAGATAAAATAAATCTTCTTTAAAAAATTCCTGGGTATAATGAATTAATAGAAATGAGACATTCTTGAAGAAAAATATCCAAAAATGAAGAGAATTATCAATGTCTCTACATATTGTATACAGCGTAGTTTCTCATGCTACAAAGCTATACTGACTACAGATGAAGAATACACTGACAATATTTACCACACCTTCGTTGACAACTACAGTGATAAGGCATTTTGCAACGAGATAGGCATTTCATAATTTGAAACATCATAAGTATTTTTATTCATTTTCAGAAAATAAATGTAAATTAAACTTATTTTGTATATTGGCCCCATGCTAAGAATTGATCCTATGAAAACAATGAATAAAACGTATTCCTATGCAGTCATTGCTCTGATCAGTTGATTGCAGGTGCGAGAACTTGCTCTCATCATCAGCTGGAGATTGACTGCTGTGTTCTGGTGCCAATAGAATGAATTTTCTCTAAAATCCAATGGTGGAATCTTGATGTTCATGATAAGAGTTTTTTGTTTTATGCAATAAAAATATTTTCATAAGTTGACAACTCTGATGCATTTTTGGTTGTTTTTAAGAATTTAGACTCCTTTTCAAGTCATGATTTTTGGCCCAGAAATATGCTGCAACTATTGATTTTTCAATTTGTTTGAATTGAATATTTCTGAAATGTTCTTTGGTATGGTTTTTCTAGTTTCTCTTTGTTTTTCATATATATATGTTATTGCATTTTCTAACACTTTTGTTGATAAATATGGAATTAAGTTTGTATTAAATACAAACAAATTGAAAAAACTGGCAGTTGAAGTAATTTCTGGACCAAAAATCATTACTTTAAAAAGGAGTCTAAATGATTAAAAACAGCAAAATATGCAGCAGAGCGGTCAACTTGGGAAAAGATTATTATACAAAATTAAAACTGTTACAAACTTCGAGATTCCAAAATTGAATTGTTTAAGCAAAGTTATTCTACCATCGCTGCAGAATGACAGCTGGTCTCCAGCTGATAATGGGAGTGCTCTTGAAACATGTTTTGGATTTCAAACATGTAACTGAGGTATGAATATATTACTAATCTAACTGCTACAATCAAATAGTTCCATTTTATTTAAAATTTAAATAAAGCTTCAGAAATCGTTATAAATTACCATTTCACAGGATTACATTACTTATATATTAGTTAGCAAACTATTTTTCTTCTATGTCACGGAGACATGTTTGTGCTAAAGCTTCATTAGCAAATAGAGTCACACTTACGCATTGGTAATATTTACATCAGAATTGATTCTTAGCATCTGGCCAGTATAGCACATTTATTTATTATTTTTGAGGTATTAATGCAGAGATAAAAAGTTTCAGGGTATGAAATTTCGATCTTTAGTTATTACAAAAAAACCTTTTGAAGAAACTTTCAATGTGACCTATGCATTTATATTATTATGTTATAAAATAGTATGCTAAAAACAAATGCAACATACCTGTTTTTGGTGACTGCGTTGCATCTCTTCCATTTGAGCACGCTCCACTTCAAATATTAATGGAGCAAATAGTATAACAGATGAACTAAAGAAGATCCATGTGGCAGAACGACTTAACTGGTAGAGTCCTGTAAAGAGTTTATCATTTTTTAATATGTTTTAAGCTGCCTAACAATGATCAAAGTGATTAAAATTATTTAATCTCTTTTGATTGGCTTTGTTTACTGCGATGTGTTTGCCAATTACATTTATAAAATTATGCCTTTATAAAACTTTATATTAGTTGCTAATGTGGTTAAATGTTTTACTGTGCAATGTTTATATTCAGAAATCTATCTTGCCTTTCACACCAATACAAGCTCCATTTACAAGAGTGGAAGTCACATTACGAACTCCTTCAGGGAACATCTCAGTCAACCCCCACAATCTTTCAGATATAGTCTCATCAAGATCCTGAAAACAGTAAAATATTAAAATCATTATAAAAATTATACCTGTAAAGATATAAATTATTTTAAGCTGCTAGCTTTAGTTTCCTCGTTCCAATATCAAATCCTACTCTCTTACCATTTATTTATATTCCTTAATGTAACAAAATTCAAATATATTGTGCTGCATATTTAAACAAAAATTTAGTAGAAAAACTAAAGAACAAATGCACGAGGGAACCTTCTGGGAATGCAATGTGTAATTTATTGGTTGAGTATGCTTAAAACCTCTCTTCCTCTCACTCAGTTTAGAAAATATACAATGAAGTTAAATTTGAGTTATGGGCTGGCACAGCATAGCTGCATACTAAGAAAAAATCATCTGCCTAGGCTATATAATACACGTGCAAGTGGCAGCTTTTAGTTAGTTTGACAGAAACTATGTCAGCAAGTGATTGTGCATGTGTAGGTTACTAGGTAGTTTCCTGTGTGTAAATTGTGTGCAAATTGTTCTTCACTAGTTATGTCCTTACATAAATTTGGTCTTGAAGTTTCTATGTATGATACATGTAATATATATATAAGGTGATTTGCAAGAAAATATCCTGACAATCATGTTCCATATATAGAAACTGTTTGCAAATTCAGTAAAAGGATTTTTTTTTAAAAAATTGAGTCGAAATTGTAACATACACACCACTAAAATTCAATAAAATGGATAACTAGCTTCGGGAGCCATCGCTCCTATCATCAGTTCCTGGTCGACTCAGTAAAAGGAGATAGGATATTTCAATGACAAAAACACGTTGCAAGCCATCATGTTCTTACAGAAGAAAAGTTAGATGAAATAGAGGAATTTCCTACAAAGATGCCAGCAAATAGTAAAACAGATGAACTAAAAAAAGATCCATGTGGCAGAAAGACTTAACTGGTATGAGTGCATTATTTTCAAAATCTCTTATAACACAGGTTAGTGCTGCTTATCATCATCATCATCATCTTCATCAGTTTCTAGTATTCCTGCCACGTATATTTTGATTTAGAACAAATTTTTCTATATTCTTTATATAAAAGTCAGTAAAGGATAATATAATGAGTTAAAATTTCAAATTGCCTAAAGAGTTTCTGCATGAATATGTGCTATGTGTACCATTTGATTATTTGTATGGCTTTTTTCTATAATAGAAGACACACACACTTTTAATTGAAATTCCCCATTATATATGACCATATTTCATTATTGAATTGAAATAAGCATAATAAACTAGTTTTAAACTCTTAATTGGCTCCAACATTACTAATGCATATAACTGCATAGCATGCATGCTTAGCTAAGTTTAAGTATGATAAGATCAATGTGATCTTTCCAATTCAGATGGTTATTATTTATTAAACTAAGGAATTTAATATATTTGGTTTGCAGAAGTGCATTGTTATATTATGCAGTTAGAATTCATTAGTGAGTTTATATTTTCTAATACCAAATTGATAACTAGATAAAGATAAAGAGAACATTCCTATTAAATGCATCTATATAGGTCCCCCCTCCTCCCCCGTGAATCCATAGTGTCCTATATTATCCTCTATGGTGCTCTATTGATTAATCAACATTGTTTACTAGAACAGGTGACAGACTGGCAAGAACATGACACCCATTTTCAAATCTGTTCTCAAATAAAACATAGAAACATTGGCATGTATGGCTTCCTCTGATATAGCCTTTCATGTTTTTATTCACATTTTGTTATTAACAAAAGAAGGTAACATGTCCAATAGTAAAAAATGAGCAGAAGGTAGAAAAAAGTTCAAAACTTACATACAGTGCTAGGAGAAGTAATAAGGAGTTGTGAGCTGGTTGGAGGTTATTAACCAACCCACCTACCAAATCCCGAAAAAGCGACTGTATTTATGGCAGATTTTGGAAAGCAGAAAGGAAAGATGAAATCTGACTGGCGAGGAAGGTGGTGATGTAACTGTTATCGCCAACACCAAAAAATGTACTAGATTGCAGCACAGTTGAAAGATTGTGAAAAGATTGGCTGTGTTGGATACCTCTCCAGTATAGATTTAAGGCAGTTTATTAATATTGTACTTATGAAGCTGTTGGCAATGGAGTGGTAATATATGCTAAACTTGGGTATTTATTTTTTACACTAAACTCCATTTACTCACATAAAATAAGATGCATTTCACGAGAATCTCTCCCATCTTCAGTTGCTCACTCAACCGCCATTACTCAAAACGATGGCTAGACACCCAGATGTTCCTGTGTTGGCATTTGTTGACTGAAGTACGAAATTGCTGAGTTCATCCATAGGAGGAAACTCGAAGTTCATTACATTTTCTTTATTTTTTAATGTGAAATTTTTTTCCCAAGTGGATAACTCCATTGGGTTGTGAAGATGTTTCAGCAGTTTAATTTCCAGTTTTATTTCATGATTTTTGGTCCAAAAGTTAGCTGCTACTGCTGATTTATCCACCTGCTTAAGCCGAATATTCCTAAAGTGTTCTTTCCTCTGAATTTCCAAATTTCTCTTTGTTTTGCCTATGTAGCTCTGCTCACAATCTGCACGTTTTATTTCATAAATTCCTGATTTCTGTTCTGTTGTTCTGCTGCTGAAACATTTTCAAAACCCAATGGAGTTATCCACTTGGGAAAAAATTTTCATATTAAAAATGAAGAAAATGTAACAAACTTCCTCCTATGGATGAATTCAGCAATTTCCTACTTTGACCAACAGATGCCAACACAGGAACATCCGGGTGTCTAGCCATTGTTTCGAGTAACGGCTCTTCAGTGAGCAACTGAAGATAGGATCGATTCTCCTGAAATGCATCTTATTTTATGTAATTAAATGGAGTTTAGTGTAAAAAATTAATAAAGTTTAGGCTTAAGGCAGTTTGTTACAGCAAATGCCTAATTTAACTTAATATTCATTATAAGAATCTTTATGAAATGTACACCTCATCTTAAGATTAAATTTTAACAAAGATCTTAAAAAAATAACTCCTCGGTTACATATAAGTTAATAAGTTTCATTCACAAGTCTCATTTGAATACATTGGTGCTAAGGAATGCCTTTGTTCTTCCCTGTAGTAATACTATATAATAGCTGGCAGCTCTGAAATATAGAAAGTGATGTTGGCATGGAATAATGGAATATATGCGAGGCTGTAGGTTATGATGCATTTTACGGAACAAACATTACCAGAATTTATATTAGCACAAGAGAAATAAACACTTGCAAGAGATGTAGGTGTAAAAAACGAACTGAGGAGTTTAAGAGAGTGTGGTAACAGCTAAGATAAGAGTATCGAGGACATTAGGGATATTGGATAAAAAAATGGGGAAATAAGGAAATAGTAATCAAAAGGGTATTACAAAATAACTGAAGAACAGTTATGTCGTTTTACGTACCCTACATGGCTACCATGTAATATTCTACTGTGACGAATAAGAGTGTACAGCATTTGTGGCGGATATGAACTGATAAGCGAATGCTGGAAACTGTTCGTTATTAATAAACTTGAATGAAAGTCTAATAATACGAGTAACATTCTTTGTTATTAAATTTTCAAAATTACAATATGTTGATGGTGACAAAGAATGCTAATACTAAGACCATCACCCTAATATTTTGGTCCCTCTGAGATCCACAATTATATCTATCAAATCAATGTACCATACTACCTAACCTCATTTTATGAGATGTACGTCCTAATCGCAAATTCGAAATTCCTACATCGATAGTTAATCAAGCAGCACCAGAGTTTTATAACTAAAATGAATACTAACTGATATTTACACTCACATCATCATCAAGATCTTCGTCGTCAGATAGATCTTGTTTCTCAAGAAGTTCTTTACTGGCTGACTTTGGTTTTTCCGGTGTTAGGTCATTACTGCTCGATGCTGACTGAGATTCCATCCCACTATCAATATCTTCACCTGGAGCCATAAGAATAACCCAAAATGTATTTCAAAAAGAGGGAGACTCCAGACAAATTACTGGAAAATCCTACCCTCGTGCAGACACTCTCAATTCCGTCTACGGGTGGCCCAAAAGGTCTGCGCAAACTGCAAAGCATACTACCACCCTACTACAAACCTATGTAGCGCGAAATCCAAATATCATCCTGTTGCTATAAACCTTACCTAAGCTATGTATATTCTTGCAGTAAAGTAACGGCGTCTTTAGGTGCAAAAATCGGTTTGGCCGGATTAATTTAGAATTTCTTTCTCTACATGGAAAAAAGTCATGCTTCTTTATTGATTACAATTTACCTGAGAACAAAATTAGCGCTATTCATGCTTCTTCCAGCCATGGTAGTTTTAAGATTAGCCAACTTTAAACAAAATTTCCCACTATAAGTAATAATTCACCACAATTTTTTTAAAGATTCATAAAATATTTTATCTAAATGAATGGATATATAAGCACCAATAAAGTATTAATTCTATAAATGAACCAGTTAAGTATAACTGCTTCCCCCTCTTTCTTAGGAAGTTAACATAAGGTATTTTAAAAATGTATATTTACCTCGGTGAAATTTCAATACAATCTTGCTTTCGTTACGCAGCAGTTTTATAAAGCACATAGAATTTGCAAAACAGTACAGAAATCCACACAAATGCGTCAAAGCTTGAAGCTTTATTATAAACAATCAGAAATACATTTCCTTCCAAAACAATGTCTTCGTTTTTATGTTTGAAATCTGTTTATTGAATCTGTATTGGAATTATATTAAAATATCGTGCATATGAATAACAACCTATTAGAGGTAGAAAGAACTTCTTCATAATGATACAATTAAAAAAACTGATCTAAATCTAAAAACTGATGCATATGCGTGCCTGTATATAATTACTACCGAAATAGTCTTTGGTATACCTAACCATACAACATATTACATATAAAAGAAAACCAAAAGAAGAATGCTTTTGTTAAAATAGATAAGTTGAGAAAGTTTCTGCACATTTCTTTTTCCTCAGAGAGACGCATTTCAATTTCTGAACTGAAACGGCCGCAGTCTATTAAAGGGTCTAATTTATGCCTATAATAGTTTTATTGTATATATTAGATAATTAATCTAACTAATGCTTTTTTTTCCCCTTCCTTCCTTCCTTCCTTCCTTCCTTCCTTTTATACACTTAACACCATCTGTTAAGTTCAAAAGAAACTGTTGGCAATTTTTCTAATCTTAACTTGTGATCTTAGCCTTCCAGAGGCGCTCATACGTAAACAGCATTATGCAAACTGACTGGATTTTGAAGTTTCCAGGTTTAGTGTTGCCTTGCAACACAATTTATTAATATAAGTAAACATGCATGAAGTGAGACATCTGGCTTACGATCGGGTAAATGTTAAATCAGGCTAAATCTCAGCAGAGGGCTTCAAACGCGAAATTCCTGTTAGTTACTTAGACGGCCAATAGATGGCGAACAAAATGCTAATTTGCTAGGTAGTACCTGCTGCAACAGACAGTACAACAAATTAAAACACCACATAGTCGAGCAACGTCATTATAATTTATAAACAACATTCAGGTAGTCGAAAACAACCGGGATCCACGGATATTTTGTCCCAAACAATTTTCTTCTGCAAGAAAACACCTCCCACCGTGGAGGCTTAGGTTCAATCCCCGCGAACGAAGTGGTGCATGGGCAGGTATTCTCCGGATACTGCATCATTCAGCTCATCCCCATCTTCACCTTCATCAATCTGCGTAATATAGTCAGCCGATTTATCGGTGCGCGCGTTACAAATGCGTTATTACTACCGCCCTTTGCGGAACTCCTATGTCCCTATCAGGCAAGCGAATTGGCATTAGGGCACACCCACATGCACACTTTCTTCTACAAGTCTTGCAGTTAATACTCCTGTAGACAAAGCACTCACTCTTTGGATGTTGGTGAAATGCCCAACAATTCCAAACTCGACCTTGGTAATCAAATTCCAATAAAAATTAGACCATGTCTGGTCTTGTCCATTCCTTCCTAGGGGTTTTAGAGGAGAACTGTCCAGGGTGTCAAGTAAAGTTTATGATGGTCAATTCAACTGATGAAACAATTTCATCAAACTATTAGAAAACTTGCTAAGGAACTCAGGCTTGTGTCATAAACTGTTTGTGATCCCTTGATGCTCTTTGAAAAAATGAAAACACTTGATAAATTAATCTTATATGAATTAAACGAACGTCAAGACTAACGTCGTTTTGAAGTCTGTTCTTCACTGCTTAAGCGTGGCAAAAATGATCTCTTTGTGGATTGTCTGTGATTGCCGCCAATGATCGGCACAATGACTACATCTCCTTGAAGTACCGAAACACTTTGCAAAACCAAAATTACTTCAGTTTGCAATCTTTTGCGTCATGGCGGAACAATTATTCGAAGAAGAATTGAGTTGAAATAAGTTTACTGGAGGGGTGCATGAAATCGCCATGCATTGCGACCTTCTCAGATCTATTAGGCTTCCCCATCCTAATATTCTATTAATCCAATAGTTCATAATGAACCCAATGAAACTATGGATTGGAATGGTTGATGTTAGTTCTTCAAATGTTGAAAAATGTTCCCAAAAGATGATAGTCCTTTGATGAGCGAGAACAGGACACTCGTGTAATAGATGAGAAACAGATTCACTCCCGTGCTGAAGCCTCAAGCAAGTGGGGTTGAAGTGCTGTCCATTTTTACAGTTATCCTTTAACGGTGAAGTGTCCTATAAAAAGTTCTGTCGCTCATAAGAACTTCCTCCTGCTCAGTTTTTGCTTTTGCTTCAGAATGTCTGAAATCCTCAATAGAATTCCAGTATCTCTCATGATCCCTGAGTGTTCAGTCCCTGATAATCAACTTAGCTGCTCTTAAAGATAATCTCAGCACTGATTCAGATCCAATAAATCGGGTCTCAGATCCTTTCTTGGCAGCCTCAACTGTTCTTTTGTTACCTAGAATGTTCTGGCATCCAGTGTCGTGAAAGACTCGCGGTATTCCAAGATCAGCTTTGACTTAGCCAAATAACCTTCAAAGGCCTTCAGGCGCGCTTGACTGTCGGTGAATATAAAAACATGTCTATCATTGTAACTCTTCCTAGTTCGGAGAAGTATTGACAAAGTGCAACAGAAGCTGCAAGAAAAATACCCAGCAATAATCAACATAAAAGCGCCTATTCTTTTTCATGAGAATGCCAGGCGCAAAAGTCGCAAAGTACACTTCAAAAGTTGAATGAGCCGAGCTATTCGCCAACTGATTTTCACTTATTCAAACACCTGGACAGATTCCTGAAGAATAAGGTCTTAATCAAAAAGAAGCTGAGATGGCATTTAGAAATTTTACTATCCCTACACAGAAGTATGTTTTTTTATCTAAACAAATAAACATGGTACTAGTTGGCAAATTTTTATATGGTAGTTATTTTGATTAATGAAGCTAGTTTTGAATTTATTTGAGATTTTTTAAGTTTACATCACCAAAACAGCATTAATTTTCGAAACACTCAATAACGTTTAACTTTTGTGTTCGTTATTTTACCAATGTATGGTGTTTCTGATGCAATGTCGGTCCTGATGGTGTAGTGGTAACCATACTTGCCTCCTAAACTCAAGGTCGCGGGTTCGAACCCGGACAGGCGTAAAAATCATAAGTGTGGCTTCCTTCGGAAGGGAAGTAAAGCCGTGGATCCCGTGTCGTACATTTACGGCACGATAAAGAACCTCAAGTCTGAAAGAAGAGGCCTCTGAGCAAAATTTGTCGGCAGTTTCACGCCCTAATTAAAATGGGACGCTGATGACCTGAGATGTTAAAGAGCATCCTTAAATAAACAAATCTGATGCAATCGAGGATAGCTCTTTCTACATGTAGATATAAAGAGAGGTTTCATAATTAGCTGGGTGTGCGTGCAGTCATCTGTAAGTCTAACTGATTTAGGGCAACATTGTGAAAATTGTTCCAGCATCTGTTGTTGATTTTAGAATGCTAATTACCCTTTTGAGATAACATTTTATCTTTCAGTTTACGTATATATGAAAGTAGTTTGAAAATCTGACAAAAAGAAGTACTTTTTAATGTTATTTCTCAAAACACTCTCAATCAAGGACTACATACTTTATCTAGATAGTTTTTAATTCTTTAATTCTTGGAAAAGTAGATTTTTCAATCTCAGCAAAATAGCCATAAAATTCCTCATTTGATGGAAATTTCTTTTCACCAAGCCAATAGTTCGTAAACAGAAAGTAGTCGCTAGAGGCTAAGTCCAGCGAATGGGCTGAGTGAGGAATCAAGTCTATTTCCAGTTCCACCAGTTTTGCCATTGCAACTAATGATAGTTGTTTTCTTGGTGAAAGAGAACACTTATGTGTGCCAATCTCGGCTGTTTTTCCCCTTCATTTCAGCCTCCAAACGGCCTAACAAAACTGTACAACAAGTTCCTGTTATTGCGTTACATTTTTCCAAATAGCCTACCCTGGTAAGGTCAAAAAGCAGTGCCTTCATCTTAACAATCTGCAAAACGATCTTCGACTTCTTCGGCGCACTTTCATCAGTCATTGTCCACACCTTTGATTGTCGTTTCGTGTGTTACTTATATGTGTAATGATGGATCAAATTTCCTCTAAGGAACAGAATCGTCGCAAAAAGCCTTCCATATTGCGGTTTACATAATAAAACACTGCATTTAAAAGTAATTTCTATGCGTTTTTGGTTCACAATCGTCAGTTGCGGCACCCATCACCCATACAATACATCTATATGAACAGTACACAGTAAAAATAATCAAATTCCATTTTTTAATTTTTATAGAAATATATTTTGAATATAAAAACTTTATAAAATCAAAATCATAAAACATACAGACAAGTTTTTTTCAGTTACATTCTTAAACTGTTTTTCTAACATGCACTGTTAGTGAAACTGACAATATGCAAACATAGCATAACCTTACAAAATGGGGCTAAATTCATAAAGTACACATGTTTGTACATAAAAACAAAGTCTACTTCATTTGCACATTATATAAAATTAAAGCTAAATTAGCCTCCTAAACCTAAGATCGCGGGTTCGAACCCGGCCAGGACCGATGGATTTTTTCGGACGTAAAAATCCTAAGTATGGCTTCCTTCGGAAGGGAAGTAAAGCCGTGGGTCCCGTGTCGTACATTTACGGCACGAAAAAGAACCTCAAGCCTGAAGGAGAGGCCTTTGAGCAAAATTTGTCGGCCGTTTCACGCCCTGAGTTGAATGGGACGCTGATGACCTGAGATGATAAAGAGCGTCCATAAATAAATCAATCAATCAGCGGACCCTGAACATTTTAGCAGTACATCCGAACCCTTCCCTAGGGGAGTGTTACTTAGTAGGGCGGCGTGTTCCCACCATTCACGGGTAGTTGGTTATGCTGCGTGTACTGAGGTTACATTCAGAAGGTACCGAGTACCATAAACATTCGGGTTAGAATTGAGGAGGCTGATGTCGACTAGTGATACTGGTTAGCCTCTTGTACCGGACTAACGGAAAGGCCCAACAGAGGAGTAACCAAAGGCGTGTATCCTCCTGAAGAGCGAAGGGATACTCAATGAGCCACAGGCTGAAATTTTGTGATAGGTCGTTATAAGAATTGTGTCGGCAATGAAGTCAATGAATAAAATTTCGTTGTTTCTGCAAAATTTATCGGACTTTTAAAACGACCCTTATATGTTCCCTATTGTAAAATACCTCTATTATTATAATCATTATTAACATCTGCTAATTTTCAGTACTATATACAACATCCTAATCTGTAATTCATAACTTAATTTATCCTCTACATCGCTCTCTATCTTCTTAGTCTCCATCTTGTAATCTTTTTTTTTTCCCCTGAAAAAATGTTAAATTCTTCCGCCAAATGACATTTCCTTTCTTTCCCCATCCTAAGCATTTCATCACATGAATCTGAACCTTCATTAGTTTACCATTACCATGCACGAGGGTAATTCAATAAATAAATTTCCCTATTGCGAGAAAATATTAAGTTCACTTTTTTATTTTTAAACAAATGCATTAATACTGTACAGCTCCAGAGTTAATTCCTTCACGCACCCATTATATTTTCCCAAGTATTTTCGGTATTGGAGCTACAATTATTCCATCTCTTGTCCTCATCAGGCTGTGTTGCGTTTGCGCTGCGATTTTCACTTCGTTATTTTGAAATCTCTGGCTTCCGAGGTGCCTATTGAGTTCAATGTAAAGATGAAAATCACTCGGAGAAAGATCAAGATAATATGGTGAATGGCAGAACATTTCGCATTTGAATTTCCTAAGCAAACCCTGGGTTGTTTCAGATAATTGTGGACGAGTGTTTTCATGTAGTAGCACAGCTCTAATTTGCGCCAGGATCCCACAGTATCTTTCAGTTTTCATTGTGGTTCTGCGAGGCAAGTAACGCAGTCCCAAAACCTCGCCACAGCAATCGCTGCCCTTCAATGGAACATACACCCCTACTCGAACTATCTGAACGCTCATAAACACACAAGTTAACTCATGATGGTTATTCGCAGCAGTTTCGTTTTTTTAACGCATGACTGCTAGCAATTCACAATCTCTGCTCTGTATTGTTGATCGATTTATTTACGGACGCTCTGTAACATCTCAAATCATCAGCGTCCCTCTCAAATCAGGGCTGAAACAATCGATAAATTTTGGCCTTATAAATTCATCGGCCCTGGCCGGGATTTAACCCGCGGTTGGGTCTATGAGGCCAGTATAGTTACGGTTACCACTAGACCAGCAAAACCTACGCCTGCTCTGTAACACCACTTCCATGATGTCTGGTTAACTACTGCCAAAGTAGTTGCCATGCTTGCATGTAATAAAAATGCTTCAGCGCCTCTCTAATAAAAGTTCTTATTTAAAAACTTCATTTTGCTGTTTGATTTTCAGAGATCTATCACTGACATTATGTGCAGGTACCACCTGAAATATCATTTTCGTCATGTTCGTTACCAGGAAAATTTGCCTCCAGTTTCAAACATACGAGGTGGTATCCAGAATATTCGGGGACTGGTGCTGCCATCTGGTCAAAAACTTACTTTGAGACTAATGACCGCCGTCACCTTAGAAGTAGTTCCCTTCGACACGTATACACCGGTCCCAGCGGTTCTGCCATTTTCCAAGGGCATCTTGGAAGTCATGTTCTTTGAGGGTGTTTAGCACAGACAGCCTTTCTTCTTGAATCGTCTCAATTGTGTCGAACTGAAGTCCTTTCAACTTTATTTTCGTTTTGGGGAATAAAGCGAAGTCGCAGGGTGCCAAATCAGGTGAGCACGGTGGGTGGGGGACAACCGTCATGTAATTTTTCGTCAAAAAGCTCCTGGTGAACAAGGAATTGTGACAGGGCGCATTATCGTGATGCAACATCAGTTCCCTTGTCGCTAAAGTTCGGGCCGTCGTCTCCGCACATTTTCACGGAGCAGTCGCAAATAGTACGTGCAATTCAATGTTTGATTTGGTAGGACGAATTCTTTGTGCATAATTCCCTTGGTATCAAAGAAAAAGAGGAGCATGCTCTTGACTTTGCTCTTCACTTGTCTCGCTTTTTTTGGTCTTTGGTGAGTTCGGGCTCTTTCACTGGGAGGACTGATGTTTTGTCTCAGGGTCATAAGCGTACATCCAGCTCTCATCGCCGGTGATGTATATAGTTAAAAAATACCCCAAAGAGGTCATTTACAGAGTGATTCACGGAGTGATATCTAATCCTTTGCGTCTAGGTGCTACACGGGCGCAAAATGTTGTTAGAGATGACACATAGTAAAGACTCGAGGCGTTTTCCCATTTAAAATCATGAGTAAATATCTAAACAGTAGATCTCTCACTGTCGAAAGTTGTTTATTATATTTACATTACTATGCAGCAATTAATTGTGGTTCATAAATAATTCTGGAGTGAAATAGTTCATTATTATGCACACTTGATATATGAGGGTAAATCCATAAGTTTTCGGTCTCGCCGATAAGGGCTATCGCCTTAACAAAAGCCTTATTTGATATCATACCTTATATGTTAAGTAAATAATAGCAGCTGTAACTTCCGCTCCGCTGTTCAGTTGTGCAGATATAGTTGCATAAAAAAGGCTGCGTGTAGAAGATTGTGACATGTTCAAAATAGAGTATCGAGCTGTTATTAACTTCTTCACAAAAGAAGAGCTTACTCCAATGAAATTAAACAGCGATTGGATGGTGTATATGGGGAAGCATCCCCCTCATATTCTGCTGTAAAGAATGGGCCAAACTTATTCGAATGGGTCGAGAAAGCATTCAGGACGAAGAGCATGCAGATCGGCCCTTGGAGGTGATCACTCCTGAAAACATCGTTCTTGTGGACAGAGAAATTATATAAGACCGGCTGCTCATAGTTACAAAAATAGCAGCAAGGTTGGGCCTTTCTAAAACAACAGTCCTTCGAGTTACTCATGAATATTTAAACATGAATAAGGTTAGTGCCTAGACTTCTTTCCTCAGTTCAAAAGCAGCGACGAGTCATCTGTTGTCAAGCACTTTTGGAGCTCTCCCATGGCAATCAGAGAGAAGTTCTGTAAACTATTGTTACAGGAGATGAAACTATGGTCCTCTACTATGTTCCTTTGTCCAAAAGAAAATCAATGAAGTGGCGTAAACCTGGCGAAGCACCGCCTCTAAAGGCCAAGGTCACCCAGTCAACCAAGACGTTCATAGCCACAATCTTTTGGGACTGGAAGGAATACTCTTCATTGACTTCAAGGAGAGGAACACCGCAGTAAATGGGGAGTACTATGCTGGCCTAGTGCAAAGACTACGTACTTCCATCAAAGAGAAGCTGAGTGGTGGTGTGCGCTTTCTTCACACAACGCGCCTGTGCACACATCTGTTGTTGAAAAGGAAACTGTGAAGAAATGTGGCTTCAAGGAGATCGATCGTCCACCCTTCAGCCCAGATTTAGCTCCCAGTGACTATTTCCTCTTTTGAAAATTCAAGAAGGATCTTCTGAGGAAGGAAGTGATGGATGCTATTTCCATTTTGCAGACAAGACTTGTGACTATTCAAAGATGTGAGAAGTGTATTGCAATAAAGGGAAACTATATTGAAAAGTGAAATATAGTTTTTGCCTTTATAGAAAATGGCTAGCCGGAAACTTACGGATCTACCCTCTCGTACGTTTATTTTGATGCTGCTTAGACCTGTGTACAACGCCTTGTATTAGTAATCTAGGTACACATATACAAAATTGTATAGCGCCCCCAAAAAGTGTTTCCAGACATGGGTTCTTACATGAATAACTTTTCATATTGATCGCCTTTATTTTTCCTGGAAGTTTGTAACATTCACATATACCTACACCTTGTACAACCCTTGATTTAATTTGTGTTTCACAATGATGACATTATCGAAAATATAAATTACTGAAAAACTGAAACCAATTTTGGAAATAATATTATTTGTTAAACAGAACATTTTAGAGAGTTATATAATAATTAGCTACATCACCCCGGGACCGGAAGTGACTAGGATTAGCCCATATTTTCCTTAATGGACACAAGATGAAACTTTTAACAGGCAGATGTAATCTAGCAAGATATATAAGTGGCCTGAAATTGATGTTTCATGTCATATGCATACAAAGATTAAAAATGTTGTTTACAGAGTGCTAAACATAAATTTTACTCATAAACAGAAAAGATGTGCTAGCGCTAAGCTTTTATATCTGTTTCTAGAAGTGCGGCAGTATTTTGCATATTTCTCGCAGAAACAGAACAAAAAGAAAAGACTTAAAATCGCTCCTGTGTCAGGCCAGGGATGTGGGCAAGCGCCCGACATATTATCTTCTGTCCTCTTTGCTCTTGTTTCCAAATCTTTTCTGGCTGCTATTTGTGGCTGAAGTCCAACAAGCAATGCCGCCGCTATATCTTCAGTCCCCTCTCCCCCGTGAAGAGCTCTCATCTCATCTCAGTGCAAGCACAGACCCCTCTTCGGGTTTTCGAATCTCCCCTCTACCATCCCCCCCTAAACACGGAGTGTGTTGTGAGTGTATCTAGTACCTGCTAGTGTCGAACTTAAGCCTCTTCTGGGGTGCCAAAATCTAACGGGGTCTCGACTCGCTTGCCAACTTTGAGGTTATATTCATAGAATACTCATAGTTGCGACTTTCAATTGTTGTGTGCGCGGCCACATTTTGTGAACGTTACAGAGACGGAATGTGCTGCAAATTTGTTGCTGAAGACGTGTAGAAACCTGCAAAAGCAGCAATAAGAGGTAAACTTTACAGAGAGAGCGAAATCCTTGAAATTCTGTCGTTTATGGAAATGTTATTTGTGTGAGATAAAGGAAAGTCAATGGTTAATTTCTCTGGAGTGCTAACTGATAACGGAGTAGGTAAAAGTTAACTAGTTTTACTTTAAAATACACACTTTTTCATTATTCTCATTTTTAAAAATGAATCACGGGATTCTTTAGGATTATATATATATATATATATATATATATATATATATATATATATAAAACAAGTTTTCTCTTTATTTTCAACTTATTAGTTTATAATCGCTATGATTATCATTCTCTATGCTGGCAGGATGTAGAACTGTTTAACTGTCGGGTCATTGCCCATTTTTAGTTCATAGTGGCAAAGCGCGAACTAAGGAAGATTTACATCTGAACGAAAAGAAATGAAAAAAAGGTCGACATTAATGTAATTAAACAGAAACATTTTGTTCTTTGATTCTGAGGGCATTAATTCGTAAATAAGCAGTGTCCCAGAATCAACATATGTTTTCGGAAAAGGCAATTACGTCGTAAGAGTTAGGTAAAATCAGTAGATGATTTCTTATCCATCAATACACTATTAAGAATGTGCTACAGAAAATTCTTTGAAATTTGTTCCCTTTGTTTCACTGTCATAGCGTAAATACCTTTACTTGCGTTAACTGACACCAA